>OZ025289.1:384281109-385753127 GCA_964019185.1 Maratus speculifer
GCCTGTTTGCAAAAACATCGATCGACAGACTACCATCTACGGTGGCGTCCTCATTATATATCGAAATTCACTTTGCGTTTTCGGAGGATCATGCGCTGAGTTTCCCTTCCATGGACTGTCTCTTACTCCGTGGTTGCCACTCTGATAAATTAAAGTACGCGCATGCGTTGAAGTATGACTTTTGCATCTTTTAGTACCTCAGATGAGGCTTTGCTGTTTCCTAGGCAACCTCGCTAGAAATATAAACTAATAATTAATTGAAGAATCTACATGCGACGGTTTGTTTTGAGTCTTTCAATAGGATATTTATCTTTCTTGTGCTAACGATTTCGAAGAAAGAGCAAGTTCAGAAACTGTTGAAAAGTTTTAATTTGTATCTCAAGGCAACATATTTTGAAAATGAAGGTCACTTGCGTCAGAAAACGTCATTGACGGAGAAAATTTCCATTGGTTATTAACATGCAGTATACTAACAAAAGCCGATAACAATTCAGATTTCTGCTTAAAAGTGAAATGCATTTTCTGAAGGCGTTGTCATTTATGAATCAATCCATGGTGTGATCAACGAAGTAGTTGGGAAAAAAATCCGTAAACACTTATTTTATTATAGTTGTACCTATCTAAGTTTTGATTTTGCCTATTTTTCTAAAATGAGCGCATCCGATACTGCTTCTACTGTTGAACGTAAGTGTGTTTATGCTGAAATAAATTGTTTATGGATAACTGAAATTTATAAAATATATATATTTTTTCTTTTATCATCATCAGACTTCTCTCCTTAAATGCTTTTTATTATATTCTCTTAAAAAATTAAGTTCCAGATTTTCTTTCTGCTTTATAAATTTATTAAACTATATGAATTTGATCTACTTACAAAAGTATCTATGTAAAATTACACATTTCTAAGTTTATCAACAAAATAGGTTACAAGATATTTTATGAACCTTTGAATGATTCAGCCAGAAAATGAAAAACTGTCGAAGAAAACTGAATTTTCAATTTCTCTATCTCCATTTTATTTATTGTATTTCTTATGTATGAGACAGTCATACATACATATCTATTTTAGGAAATTGAACAAAAGTTGAAAAAGAAAGAAAGCTATAGCAAATATATATAGGGGAGAGTGTTGTACCTTAGGACAGTTTTCACACTTTAATTTTTTACTTCAATAATTATAATCAGATTTTAAAGTTAAAGGTAGCATTTTAATACATCAACATTTCTCTCTATGTATTTTTTAAAACTCAGACAGTTTGAAAATAAAGTGTTGTCACTCTTTTGAAGTAGTGATGGAAAAGTGTCCCAAAGTACAACACCTTGTTGTACCTTGGGACATACTACAAAATTTAAGCAATATTCATATATTCAAACTAATTTTCTGTCAACAAACTAGAACTCTATTTTTTTTTTTTTTTTTATAGAAATACACAAAGAGTAAAATTTTAAAGCTAAAGAATAATTTCTAAATACAATAGAATAGCAAAAATTCTGATTATTTAATATTATATGTTGAAAAGTCAACTTCAAAAATCAATTGTGTGATTTGTCGTTCAGTCACACCAATAGAAATTGGATGTGAAAGTTTACGCTCAATATCTGTTAAGCAAATATCATAAGAATCATCAGTTTCATGAGCAAATTTGTTGCTATCTCCTATGAGTTTTAAAAATTTTACCTGAAATTCATCATTTGCAAGGTTGTTAACTTACTTTGGATACATAGAAATCAGTAGTTTTTTCCCGGCTACTTTTGTAAGAAGGTAATCTCCTTTCTTAATCTCTTCTTTTAATACATATGTAGTATGATCTTAACCACTTCACCGGTTGCCCCGAGATAAGTCGGGGGTTAAAGCACTGTTTCCCCATACTCATCGCCGGTTAAGTGGTTAATCAAAACAGTTATCAAATGTAGTGTTTCCTAAAACAAATTCATCATTATCTGATTTGATTCTGAACTGTTATTTTGTTCCAATTATCTTTTATATTCTCTTCTTGCTGAAGCAGTTTTCTGTTTGGTAGCTTCAATTGCAGCCTTTACTGGAGAATCTGTTAAAATGAAAGATTTTACTTTTATTTTCCGGATATTGCGTTTTTTAAAAGTAGCTTTGGGAAATGGCCTGATCATTTCTGTGTTTGTAACATTGGAAGTTGAACTTGCTATGCATACAGCTTATGACACATTATTTACATTTACTGCTGTAGATTCATCTGTTTCATTAATCATCTCAGTGAGTTTAGTGGTCGGTCGATTTCATATGACATTAAAAATTCATCTTCTCTTAATATATTTTCATTGATCGGGTAAATGCCAGTTACTACAAAACCTTTTATGATATTAGATGAAGTGAAAGCTTTATAAAATGCATTTCCGATAATTTCTGCTACATCATATATTGTCATTGACTACCCAGGATGTGAAATCACCCATTCATTAGTACAAGTCTTGTAATATGCCAAATATGTATTCAATACTTTTGAACCGCCCTGTATTTGATCGGTCAGTTGATATATATATACATTTACCCAAAAAATACCTAGCAGGTTGAAATTTCTCTTTCAGCAATTTATACTAATAGATGGAAACATATTTGAGTACTTTTGCTTTGCCCTGTTAAAATTGATTCAAAGCAAAGAAAAATACATCAGAGCTTGTGTTCTTTAGAACATTCCATGACATGGATAGAAAAAGATTTATCAGCTGTTGCCAGATTCATATTTGTAACTTCAATCATTATAAAACATATCCAAAACAAAGTTGTGTTATTTTATTTATCGTGTTTCTGTATTTTTATTTATCCAAATTAAGAAACATGCATTATGTTGTACATTGGGACATATCCCAATGTACAACATAGGTTACTGTCCCAAGGTACAATCATCACAAGTTTTAAATAAAATCAAAATGTTAGTCAAACAAAATGCACTATCATTATTTTCTCACAACCAGAACATTTAAAAAGCTTCTCTTTTATGTAAAAGTAAAATGCAGTTGGCTTGTTGTAAAAATACAAAGGTAGAGAAGAAAATTAAAATGAGAAAAATATTTACTTAGGAGTCATAGCAAAATTTATTTTTCTCATTAGGTCATTTATTTATTGCTTCTGATGTTATCTGCTACAATGATGAGACCAGTTGGTTATAGGTCACTATTAGACATGAACAAAAGGTCATTGTTGCCAACAGTTTTTTAGAAATTGTCAATGTCCCGAGGTACAAGCGTCCCAAGATATAACACTCTCCCCTACAGTAATTTTAATTGTATTGCTAATATAATATATATGTGATACTAAAAATTTTTTCACCTAAATTCTAAATTAATTATTTTCAAATTCTTATAATATTTAACTTTTCCCTTCCTTTTTATATAATTACTTAACATATTTATTTTAATTCCATACCTTTACTCAATGTTTTCTATATTTTATTTTATTCTAAAAACAATCTGTCAAAGTTTTATTTTCCTAAAATTTCATAACTTAAATTAATTTTTTTATCTGCATAATATCTTTGTATTTACATTCTAAAAAAATAATTTGATTACCCACAATTCTCTTCATATGATGCTAGAGAACCAGATTGCATTTGAACTTTACTCCAGTCTAAAAGAACTCTTTTCTTTTCCATTGAATAAAATTTCTGTATTGGTTGAAATCACTATTTCTAATTGGCAACTTAGGTCCTTCTCATGAGATCCTGTATTCCTTAGCAGAGTTTGACAAAAGCTAAGAGCGAGTATTCCATGTTATTTCTTGTGCTTATAAAATGAACATCAGCTGATGAGAAGAATTTTTCTGGTGCAGTTTCAAAGTTAGGTAACATCTTTTACTTATGATGACGTTAGTGGTATTGTTTGTCTGTGAAATAAAGTATGAATGAAAGTAATTAAAGTCATTCAGTGCTTTTGATTACTTAAATGGGAAACATCTCAAAGGATTATTTGTTGCTTACTACCCGCACCACACAATTGCGAATCTGAGTGTCTCTAATGGAATAGTCTTCCCAAGTGCTATGTTGAGAGCCTATATTGCATTTTGGTCGACAAGATTCTACTTATTTAGGACAGATGTTTCATATATCTATATATATAAATAATAGTGTTGTTAATACCTTTGTTTATATTATACTTTGATGCTAGTACAAATTAAATAAATAGCTTAAAATAGATAGTATTTTTCAGAAATCCCATAAATTTATTGTATCAAGATGTAAGTGTATTCAGATAGTTCAAGCAGAGCCAGAATTTCACCTTACATTTTTTGCACTTGTAGGCCCTGTGCAAACTGTCACTTTTCTCTGTCTCTCTGTGTGTGCAGTTCTGCTCAATGTCTTAAAAAATGTGTGAAGAAAGCTGATAAAAGTACACATTCCTCAATAAGAAATTCTTATTTTTAACAAACCTGACTTATAAGATTCAGATAGGCAGACTTGTATAAAACGAAAAAAATTCTGTGCACATAATATTAGATCAAAAACTTTCTGCAATTTAATTTAATGTTTAATAAAATTACACATTATATTATATTGGCATGGACGAAATTTGCTTTTGTTATGCAATTCATGGGTATAATTCACGTTTTTTGTGTGATTCATTGACATAATTTGCGTTTTTTGAGCGATCTGTCGACGAAATTCGCGTTTTTTGAGCAATTTAAGGACTTAATTCGTGTTTTTTATGCGATTTATGGACGTAATTCGCTATTTTTTAAGCGATTCATGGACATAATTTACGTTTTTTGAGCAATCTGTCGACGAAATTCTCATTTTTTGAGCGATTTATGGACGTAATTCACGTTTCTTATGCGATTTATGGATATAATTCGCGTTTTTTGAGCGATTCATGGCCGTAATTTGCATTTTTTGAATGATTCATGGCCGTAATTGGCATTTTTTGAGCGATTTATGAACGTAATTCACATTTTTTGAGCAATTCATAGATGTAATTCGCGTTTTTTACACTATTCGTGCATGAAATTCGCTTTTTTTCAAGATACATTCACAAAATTCTCGTTTTCTACGCTATTCATGGTTGGAACCGGCGTTTTTTATGTAGTCTTCGGACGAAATTTACGTTTTTTTTAGCTGTCTTTTGTCAAAAATATTCGTTTTTTACACTATTCTTTGTTGAAATGCATGTTTTTTACACGATTCGTTGTTGAAATTCGCGATTTTTTCAAAGTCTTTTTACGAAATTCGTTTTAACAGTAAATAATTCGTATATAAAATTGGAGGAATATTTTTATTTTTTAGCACTAAAAAAATTACAAAAATAAAAATTGTTTCTTTCCTAAAATTTTCTGCAAAGTTCATGAAATTTTCTGCGCACGGCATGCGCGCATACATCTATATTATTACAACTCTGCGGATAGGAATGTAAGTTTTGTAATTTAATTGTAAGTTTTTGATGATATTTAGTGGCGATTTTACTTTTAAATTTCTGAGGGAGTGGGAAAATACACCTATTATTTTTGATTATATAAAAAATGAAAATAAAATTAAGGAAAATATAAGTTCAAAATGCAATTTCGGTTATTTGATTTGACAAATATGTTTCCAGTGAACACAATATTAAAGTTGATGGATACCTTTTTTTTAATATGAAATTCATATGATATTATTACACCTGATGACTGTCAAATATTCAGATTGAAATTTTAAACTATCAACTGAAACACTGCAATTTGGGATTAGAAAAAATACCTTAACTTATCCTGGCTGTTGTCAGTGCTGTTATCTGTGAGGGTATTTAACAAGGTTCAGTTGTTCCAATGTTGAATTCAGGCACTTTTTTCTGGGAAGGATTTCTGTAATCCCCTAAAATCAACCTGGGTTGTTTGGTTATATATATCAATGGATTATATCTTGACTTGATGTATATCATGTAATTCATTATTTATCATATTTTCATTATTTGGTATATTTTTTAAAGTGTGAATGTTGTAATTGCTACTGACTGTATTATACTGTACTTAGATAAAGAAATTTTGGTCTGGAAGTGACTTGACTGGAAACCCTCCCCCCTATCCCCCCCCCAAAAAAAAACCCCACTTCAAGCTGAATTTTTAAATGTAGAAAAAAATATGGACCTTATTCACGCAGCCTGAGGTTGAGGCTAAAATTCGGCTGCTGGTGGTATTTACTGGCGGTGTTTAGCACAGCAGTCTATGGAGTGCAAGTTATTAAAGCTTGTTTGTTAAAAATACCAGAAAAAGATTCTTTGTTCTAGCAGCATATACTTGATATATTGTAATATGAAATCAAAATTGTTGTTCTGCTTGCAAAAAAATTATCTAAATTTGTAAATTTTCCATTAAAATGTATTCATCCAACATGGGTAAAGGCTGAAGTCATCTGCTAGCGATGTTTGTGCCTGCGCATACTGGCATTCTGGCGATACAGTGGCTACACAATAACAGATTAGCATACTGCCAGCTCTGTCGTCATGTGCATAAGGTCCATTATGTGGACAATATTTACAGGGAGGTTCCGAAGTCGAGGACACAGAATGCAGTGTATGTTTGTGTATCGATATGATACTGTATAGACAGTACATAAATACATGAAAGCCATAAAAGCACAATATCAAATGGGTTCCTTCCTTCCTATTCTTCTGTCATATATGTATGCAGAGTTTCCCCCAGACGGTTTCAGGGGGGCGCTTCACCCCTCCTGCCTTTTAGTATAAAAAATAGCGCCCCTTTTGCCCCTCATCCAAAAATTAGTGCCCCTCTTGTCGCTAATTAAATAAAAATAGCGCCCTTTAGCAAAATCTGCCATTTCTTCAGGATATTTTAACAATATTTGCCTTTTTTTTTGCGATCTTTTAACAAAATTCTTTTTTTTTAAACTTTGACAAAATTTTTGGATTTTTTTCTGGATTCTCTGATGAAATTTCTGTATTTCCATGATTTTTTGAACCGCTAGATTCTAGATTCAACTCTATAAAAGTGCCCTTAAAAATCAAAAAAGTGCCCACAGAATCAAAAGAGTGCCCTGATGAATGTAAAAAGTGCCCTTTTAGGAACAGTAGTGCCCTGCCCCTTTTTAAACCTGGGGAAACTCTGATGTATGCAAATATAATCCGATGTTCAAGAAACCATATGAGAAGTATGTTTGAAGTGATACTTGTGTATACCAGTAAATAAAAAGAAAATGTTGTCCACCTGCTTTTTAAAAAAAATAAGCTCTGTTTATTGCCCCTTTTCCCCTGTGCAGAGACAAGGGTAGAAAGGCATTATTACTTCTGAATTCATTATGTAACAAAAAGCTATTAATATTTTAAAATTAGTGCTATTTCTTTTAATGGCTATTTTATTGAATTCTTTTCCTTTTTTTTAATTAATAAATTCTGCAAAATAAATAAATGTAACCATACTTGTATATTCCTCCCCCCCCCCCAAAAAAAAAAAAAAATCCAAAAACTTAAAAGTGTTTTAAGACACTGATTTTCAACAATATCATTATTGGGAGGAAGGGGAAAGGGTCAAAGTATGATAATGTATGATATTGTAAGGGGTGGATGGATACCAGAAAGTTGATAACATTGTGTATGTACATTGTACAACCCCTAAATTGCCAAAATTATCATAAAGAGACTTCTGTCAACAGTGCTCTTTTACAATTTCTTTGATTATTAATTCCTGGCATAAGACTAATATAAATGTATCCCTTTTAAAATTTTGAATTTTTAATTGTTATTTTTCATATAAAAATAATTTTTGGTATTGCTAATAATTAATCTAAAAAAAATATATATATTAAATGTAAAAATCTATTAGAATTTTCAATTAAAAAATAGTTTTACCTATATTCTGTAACTTCCGAAGGCTGTGCTGGTTACTGTATTCATTTAAAAACTGAGCCTAAGCATTTGATGCTACAGTAATTTAGGTGCTTTTATTTTTCCATAAAAAAAGTAAATAATATAAAGAAATAATCAAAAAACATATCTATAATACATAGAGGATACGGAGGGATTGCTACAACTTGGACATCAAACTCCTACCCGTGATGATTTGAATAATATTTAGCTATAATCAACATTAGTTATAGAAATTACCAAATTTCCTCATGTGTAGGTTCTTTCAATTTACCATAGCTGTATTGTACTTATAAAGACTTTCTTAAAATTTTCTTTTGTTTACAGCACCATTTAGCCCTCCCGATTGCCCATGGAGAAAAGTATCGCCAAATTCTCCTCTACCAGAATCAGCTGTATATAAAGATGGAAAGTTAAATGAAAATAAAGTGTACATCGGAAGAGTTTATGATGGAAAATGCTTGCTTATTGGAACAGCTATTCCTGAGAAGGGAATATGCATTTATTTAAACAAAAATAAAGAAGTAAAATCATCTCCAACTTATGAGGTACCTTTTTATTAATAATTTTGTAAATAAAGTGCTTTATTGTAATTAAGCAGATTATTTAATTATATGGGTCATTTTCAAAAAACTTGTACATTCTATGTCCCCCAACTTTAACAATTTTTAATAACAAAAATAAAGTTTAAAAAATAAAATTTAAGCATTTACATTACTTGCCTGACTGTTTAGAGTAAATGTGGGCTAAATATTATCAGAAATTAAAAATAATATTAGTGTAGTTATGGTTTCAATGTGTCAGCTACAGCTAAAATGCTATGTCCCCTCTTCCCTTTTTTAACTGCTTTAAAATTATAAATCAATTATCAAAAGTGCTAATTTTTTCAGTTGTGACTATTATTGTATGTCTTATCTGTAGCATACACCATATAATATATATTTTTTAACTTGTTTTCTTATAAAAATGGAACAATTTAGTGTTGTCCCCAGATTTTTCCCCCTCTGTTACCATGTTTATTGTAATAAATTATTACTACTAAGTGTTCAACACAAGGTTCTGCAGTTCTTCGAACAGTCTATTTTTAGATGAGGCCACCATTTTTTAAATTATTAAGTTATTTTCACTGTGGTGTTGAAGTAAAGCATTTACAAGACAAGGATGTTTTATTCAGTTTCCCCTCTGTTACCAGCTTATTTATGTGAAATTTATTATTTTTATACTTTTATAAATTTTTAACCATAAGATCAAATGGTGCTTCTTAAATAAATAGGCTTGTTTTTAATTCACTTCGTGTTGCTAAAATTATTTGTAGTTTTTTCCCCTCTGTTACCATGCAATGCTTATGGTAACAGAGTGGAACAAAATGTAACAGAGTAAGAAACCACTAAAAAAACAAGTTTATTTGAGCATTGTTCTTGAATGCTGCACATTCTAGTTTCATGTTCTTAGAACAGAATTAAAAATATGCATTTTTCTTTTTAAATATAAAATAGTAGTTTTTGTGGTGAGCTAGTTGCCATAAACATTAGGCTTTAATTTTCTCAAACAAAATGCTTCTTTAATTGTAGTCATTTATATTTATGAATCAATACTGCTTATTTATGAAAAAATGATGCAGCATGAAATACCACTATTTTCGAATATTAATTTTTGTAAAAGCCTTTAATTCTTGCTTGGCCTGTTTCAAATTTTAGGATATCTTATAACACATGATAAAAATGTATTAAAGAAGAAAAGATCATTGTTTAAGTAGAAAAGAATTTTTAACATAGATACACCACATCAAATACTACTATTTTCAAATAGTAATTTCTGTAAAAATCATTATTTCTTGGGTTAAAGCGTCATGCAATTTGCACGTGAATTTGTTAAAATTTGAAAATCTAAGGTGAGCTGTTAGAAATTGAAACACAGATTATAACATATGATAAAAATTTATAAAAACAATGCCATGTGAAATATCAGTATTTTCGAATAGTAGTTCTTTGCAAATATCTTAAATTCTGCCTTGATCTGTTTGAAATATTGAAACTTCATGATAGCTTATAACACATAATAAAAAGTTATATAAAAAAATTGTCTGGTCTAATCCCACTACTTTTTAATAGCATTTTTTGCAAAAGTCTTAAATTCTTGCTTTAAAAGCAAAACTACCTCGACTAATATATGATGAGATTATTTTTAAAACTAAGCAGTGCGTTTGTCATAGTACATGATATAAATTTACAAAAGAGAATGCCCTGCCAAATACCACTATTTTCCAATAGTAATTTTTGTAAAAATCTTAAATTCTTGGTAGATATGTTTGAAACATTAAGATCGTATACAATACATGATATAAACTTATAAAAAAGTATGCCACATCAAATATCACTCCAATATCAATCAGCATTCCCTTCGGTTACCATCAATTTAAGCTGGTTTATTTCACTAAAAAATGTATCATCATTTTGAATAATTAATTGTGTAACTTTAACTAATATTTTATTTATGTAATATTTTTTTATAATTTAACTGAAAAAATGTGAATGCACATTTAATTGAAACTTATGATTTTTCCAAAAAAGTAACAGAGAGGAAATCCTTTGTATTTTACAAAAATAAAAATAATCATGACAAAACAACAGTTAGGATTTTCTGAAAGTAGCAATCATGTAATTAAAAAAAATGTGATATTTACTGTTTTAGGTGTATTATTTTTTTAAATAAAAATTTTTGACTGTTGGTAACAGAGGGGAACATTTTACCGTCACAAGTTCATACTTTATTTTTTATTTGATGTTCCAAATCAAAAAGTGAAATGCTGTTTTCAGTTTTATATACAAGAAATGTTTTAGTATCATCTAATATTTTTATAAGTTGTATTTAAAAAAAAAAAAAAAATTGTGAAAAGTTTCCCAAATGTACAAGTTTTTTGAAAATGACACATATATATATATATAACAACATGCATAATTGGAATGAGCAGTTACAGTTCTTTTAAACTATAGGGGGGCTCCGCCCCCCTGCTCGCTACGCTTGCCAATCCCCCTCCCCCCCACGTAATCGCTTCGCTATTCCAAGTTGTAAGCTACCACTGCTTGCTGCACTCGCCAATACCCCATGGAATCGCTTCGCGATTCCGTTCGGTATTGCTTTGCAATCCCGATTGGAATTGCTTTGCAATGCATAGACGGAGCCCTTTCCTGATTGGTCTATTCGACTCATGGAAGGAGTGGTCCACCCGAACGCGTTATTTCCAGAAATCTTACACATCAGCATCATTTCAGGAGTCATTCCTTTTAAGGCTAGTTTTTTTTACTATATATTTATATATATATAGAAAGATATATATATATATATATATATTTTTTTTTGGAAACATGAATGCTTTATTGAGTTTTGAATCTTTCTGCTAGTCTTTTTAGATTGAAAAATTGTTTTTACAACTTTTTGGCAAAAATAAAATAATTTGAGAAAATACTACCACTTATCTTAGAAATTTAAGCTTTCTTAAACTTTCTTTTCTTTAGCTTTAAAGTGTTTTTTTTTTTTAAATACATATATTAAATTTCAAAACACTTAAATCGACCTATGCATGAGGTATAACAAGTCAAACAGTACATTTTAATCTAGTTATTTTTAGGAGAGATTTTTAATATAAGACCAATTGAAATTTCATTTGTTGTTAAAACTGATGTTTTATTTTCAATTCAACAAAAGATTTTATCTGTTGAGCTTAGCCCTTTGAGCTCTGATGGGTAAATTTCTCCAAAATTCCAAATGTCACATTGGCACCAGTGTTTTGCAAAGAAATTTAATTTGCCATATACACGAAAAAATGCATTAAACCTTTCTCAAATAAATTTGGTCGAATATTCTGGTGTACATTGTGACACTTTGGAATTAAAATTAAGTGGTAGAGAATTTAACCATCAGAGCTCAAAGGGATGCTTGGAAAATAAATCAAATAGAAATCAAGTATCCTTTTTTTTTTATGTATGTATATATATTGGGAAATAATGCCTCTGACAAGAGAGTTTCACAATATAAGTTTCCATTTTTGTTCATATTTCTTACATTTCTTTTATAAACTTTTCAACTGCAATTTCAATTATGCTGCTTTATACATAATTTTGGCTAATCAATTCTTTGATATCATAAATAATTTCATTTTTATGGTCAATTTTTCATTTGTTAAATAGTTTATATAAATATAAAAGTTTGACTATAGGGGAGAGTGGAGTAGAATGGGACTGTTGTTTATACAAGGAGTTTAACATAAAAGAAAGCAGTGGGGAGCCGGGCTGTAGCTAGGGGTGGGGCTCACCCCCTCCCCCTAAAACATTGAGCCTTCCCTGGAAAAGATTCCAAGGCCACTAATTGAATTTCTGTTCTGAAAATCCCATTGAAATTCTGTTCAAAAATCTAATTTAGTTTTGAGACCCTTTCACAGTTTTGCAGAAATACTAAATTGTAACTAAAATAAGTGTTTCAATACTCACTCATCCTATTTGTACATATGACACTAACACAATGTTTAAATTTGCACTAGTTATATACTTAAAGTTTTCATCATCATGTTATTTTCTTAGCATAAAATGAAGTTATTACAACAGTTTAATAAGAAACATAGTATCTACAATGTAAATATGTGAACTAATTTATCGTTCTGCATCAGAGAAAAAATATGAGCCTCCGCCCCTACTATTATTCACTTCTAATTACAGCCCTGATGGGAAGGATGGGACTTGCTAACAAAGGAAGGAATGGGACAATTCCAATTCTTTCTTTTGAATACTATAAATGTAAAATATTAATAATATACAAATATTTTAATAAAATAGATAAAATTTACATAAAAATAACTTAACATTAAATAAACAAAGAAAAAAAGATTCTTTATCACTGGAGGTTTCTCTGAACTAAAAAATGACTGAAATTTGATATTGTGTCACAAACATTCACATTACTATTGAAAATAAAAAAATTGTAATGTAAGAAATCAACAGGTCATGATAATGTTCACACTGGTGTAAATTATTTTGTTCTTGTTAAGTATTATACCAAGAAAATTACATAAATTATGTAGGAATAAGTTAAGATATAGAAGACAATTTTGATTTTAATGTACCATTTATAAGAAAAAAGTATGAAAACTGGAGATTTCATTTTCTTTGACTATTTGACACATGTTATGTTGAGAAGATAGACGTTCAGATAAAATTGCACATCACATTCATTACCTCAAATAACACATCACACTGAATAAAACAAACCATACATACCTTTCATCACCATTCCCTGTTGAGTGTTTTCCACTTGGCTGGTGCCAAATTCGTTTCATAATATAAACTAATATCTCAACACAAGTAAAGTAAGATTAAGTAATATACTACACTATCACTACTATGTGACTCTTAACTTCACTGACAATCCAATACTGATGGGCAGTTAGCAAACAAATGAATCATAATGAACAGCACTAGCTCACTGCATGTCCCAGCCTGCAAGCACCTGGTGCGACATGACACATTTGTCTCTGCATTCTGCTGTCTACTCTAGAGCTGCTTTTGCATGCAAAGCATATGGAATATAAAAATGAATACGCATATGCTTTATATGCATCTATTAAAATAAGACTATATATGCTTGCGAAATACTTCAGCTCATATTAGATACATTCTCATATGGTAAAAAGTATACAAAAAATTCTCAAAATATTTCAAACTACAGTTACAAAAGTTTTTTTTAGTAGCACAAAAAGATTAAGGAAAGAGTACTTCCCTGTTATAAGGGATTTGGCACTTATTATTATACAGTCGAGTCTCTCTATAACGAAACTCCATACATCAAATTTCTCTACATAATGAAATTTTAGTAGGAACAGTCCCCTTTTTGCATGATTACATTAAAAACAGTCTCCATATAGCAAAATATCTATCTCCATATAACGAATTTTTTCATAAATTGGTCTTAATTTATTCAGTTTTAAAAAGCTTCGAAATCATATGGAATCAATTCTCCATCACTTATTTTTGATTTATCGTCAGTGCTGAGTTTTTTTTTTTTATAATACTTCTCTCCTTGTTCTTTAAATCCAACGAACTGATCCCACCTCCTACACACCTTTCCACATCCTTCTCAAAACAGTGTCAGTTGGATTGATATACATGTAAGAGAGGGGCATTCAAATGGAGGGATATGTTAACTAGAATTTTTCCTTCCTTGCTATAATTTAAGCATTTTTTTTTTTGAGAGCATAACAATTTTAAAACCAAAACAACTAAAAATGACTTTTTTTTTTTTAAATCTGAAATAAATGCAAGTCTTCTTTATTTGATTTTCATTAAGCTTTCAAATAAATGTCTGTTCTCTTTTTTGAAACAGCTTAAATAATTAAGAAATTCAATGTTAGGTTAATATTTACTTTTAATCATTTTAAATTCTTAATTCAACAGATCAAAAATAATATTTTTTCAAATTTCACACATTAAATAAGATTTTTAACATTCTCTATACATCGAATTTCTCTATATAGTGAATTTTTTACTGGAACGGTGGATTTTGTTATATATAGACTCGACTGTATTTACTATTATGTATTTATTAAAAAAACTATGATTACACTTATTAGATAAATTACTTCGGTTTCTCTCTAATAGAGAAGTGACTTCTGTATGACAATAACATGCTTTCCTTGATTGAAGGTTTCTTAAATACTTTCTATTTAATTAATTTTAAAATAGATAAAACTGTCATGAGATATTTATTCTTGTGCATACTGAAGTTACAAAAAAGAATTTATCAGACAGATTTTTCCTACTTAGAAAATAAAAAAGTTAAAAAGCATTCAATGTCTTATACAATATGAAAAATATATAATATAGGCTTTAAAAATACCAATATATAGATATTAAAATATATCAATAGTCATTAAAAATATGTATTGTAAAACAATTTTGTTCTGATTACACTTTTTAAAATATTAAAGCTGAAGATTTTCTTTTTTTTCTTTTTACAATTAATAACTGAGGCTGTAATACTGTAATTAATAATTATAGTATTGTATGCTACAATATTGTAAAAACAAATAATAAATTTTGAAATTTCTCATGCATGTCTATTGATTATAAATGAATAAACACTATCTTATGAAATATTATATCTTGTTTTTAATTATTTTTCTTTGATTCATGATACATATGTTTGTGTGCAGTACAATATTTATTTTTTCAGATTCTTACTGTAGACTGCGGTGATCCATTAGAGTTTTTTGACATGGATTTGGATAATAACAACATATTTGTTGGTGGCATAGATGAGACAGAAGAAATATTATATATTGGCAGACATATTGATAGTCAAGGCAACACTTACTATGGTTGGATAAACAAAAAGAATCGATCTCTTTATATTCCTAGAGATTCTGGTTCTGGTCCTCAAACTCTTGACAAAGACTATGGTGTGTTGATACATAAATTTTTGGATCGACTATGCATTTGTCCCCCATGTCCAGGTCCACGCTAAGCAAGAACTCAGCTATTTTCTTAAATTAGTTTTAAGCAACTTTTTATGTTTCTATTCAATGGAATAATTTGTACTTTTTCTATCATTTATTGCTTGTATATTTTTGGAATTTTAATTAACATAACAAATCTATCAAATATTGTACTTAAAATATATGCATTTATATCGATTTTCATTTTTTAATTGTTGCTTTTTAAATTGTTTAATAAAATTCATTAAGAAAAATATTGATGTGTTTGATATATATCAAATGGTATATTCTACTTTTTATTAAAATTATCAATAGCTATTATTCAAGAGGCAGCATTGATGTTTTTGGTTCATATATCTTAAGTGGCAGTCAGTTGGTACTACCTTGGTGTCAGGGAGAGGTTTCCATAGCAATATTACACACCTTGCTGAAATTTGAATAGCAATTAGTTACCAATTATGTGTAAGAATCCGAGTAACATTAAAAATTGAGTTGCCACTGATTTTACACTGCAGTGGGTTGTGTGATATTACTACCAGTTCATTCCATGTCAATTCAACCAGACCAACAGGAATTTGAGTAAAACTGTGTATACATACTAGCCCTACCTTGATATGAACAAATAAAATTTTTTCCTTCCTAGACTACCTAATATGCAAGATATAATAAGTCCAATTTTTGGATTTTTTTTTCTAACCGCATGTTTCTGATGCTGCATTTGTAGACTGTCTTTAAAAAAATTGTTTCTCTAGATCTAAAATCCAAATGTGCTTAAAAGTAGCAATTTAAATAAATCAAAAAATGCAAATTCTAATAGAAAATATGTAAAAAAAATATAAAAGTTGAAAGTTATGGTTATTTTTCTGATTTTTCGTCATTTTACATAAAAGGCTCTCCACATAAAGGCAAATGAAATGTTCAATTTATTTTTGTTTTAAATAAATGTTTCTACTTCGGGCTTTCTATTAATGAAATAAAAATTATGTCTTTCTCATGGCTTATGCAAAAATTTTGCAATGCTGTACCCATTACAAGATAAAAAATCTCTTACTTTGCTTATTATATCTAAATAATTGCTACACATTTATGATTTAAGTTTGTTAACCATTTTTATTTATTTGCTAAAATGAACTTTTAAAATCAGACTAATTTATTTTTTTATAAAAGTACAAAATTTGTAATGTGTAGCATTAGTACATATCACCCATTATTCTGAAATTGTGTTGTTCTCAATCTTATTGCGTCACAGTGCCTTAAGTGTCACATACATGTGCATATATCATTGGATTTAGTGGTATATTTCTACAAATACTGTAGCGCACAAGTTCCAATCTCTGCACGAGATGGACTGTAGAACTACAAAGAATTGATTAAATAATGCAAAAATTGCTATCACAGTGTTCTTTTCCCATGGAATATTTCCAAATTGAAGGAAGATCTGCTGACTGTAGGCCAAAAACATGCACAAAAATTGTTTAATTCTATGAAGAAATTTATGCATTCTCCAATGCAGGGATGAGATTGACAGAAAAGCAAAAAAGCTGAAAACTGCGCGAACGACTTTTGAGCAATGACAGGAATGTCAATCGCAACAAATATAATTGTATTAATATATAACATACAATTTAGCTTTTGGTAAATTAAATTAAAAGGAAATTATTAACATGAATTGCAGAAATTATTTATACAAACTCTAATGAAAATTTAGTTTATCAAGATACAGTACAATAATAAAACCCTGTTATTGGCATGAATATTTTTTTATTGAAATTTTCTTTGTTTTTTAGTTTTGCTCTTGCACAAAGTAAATTTCTTTCTCCTGCTTTTTTCTTGGATATTACACATTAAAGGTATCTAGTGATGTCGCTGGACTTTAAAAATCCCGAGTCTCCAGGACCCAGAACTTAAATTCTGGGTCTCTTTTTTACAAAAGTGGGTCCTAACTGATAAGTCATTTTTAAATGTAAAAATTGAACTTGATCATTTGGAAAAGAAGACTGAAATGCAATAATTTTTGTTTTAACAATAATTAATGCATAATTAAAATCAATATTATTTTAAAAAAAATTTGAGAAAAATTTTATGTTTAAAAATATAAATGTGCAAGATACAAATTTAATTATAAATTAATGCTTATTTGAGTGTAGAAGATAACATGTATCACTATTGTTTTTATTTCTTTTTAAAAAGGGCAAGACAGATTTATTGAAAAAAAAAAAAAAAACATTTTTGTTGAAAAAAAGGATACTTTTGTTGAATATAAGGGTATTTTTTGTTCAATGAATGGGTGCTTTCAGAAGTCACATTCATTCAGAAAGATTTAGAGGTGTCAAAAATAGATTTTGGAGCAGGAAAGTCTGTATTTGGAGTGGCAAAAAAATAATTTTGAAAATTAATTTTTGGGTTAGTTTTTTTCAGAGTCGCTTTGATGAAATTTTTAGTTTTATCACTATCTCTTCATGAAATCTGTCATATGTTGGAATCTTTTGGCAAAATTTACAGTTTTTTTTTTTTTTTCAAAAATTTGCCATTTTTTGTGAATATTTTAACTAAATCTGCCGTTTTTTCGCGATTGTTTGACGAAATCTACCGTTTTTTCGCGATCGTTTGACGAAATCTGCCGTTTTTTCGCGATAGTTTGACGAAATCTGCCGAATTATCCTGATTTTTTGACAAAAGTTGTGATTTTTCGCAAAACATCTTGCGAAATTCGCCGTTTTATCGCGATTTTTGGACGAAAATTGTCGTTTTATCGCGATTTTTGACAAAATCTGCCGTTTTTTCGGTATTTTGTGACGAAATTAACCATCTTTTCGCGAATCTTTTGACAAAATTGGCCGGAAATTAGTCGTTTTTTGGCGATCTTTTAAGGAAATTTGCCGTTTTTTCGCGATTTTTTGACGAAATTACGCGTCTTGTATTTTTTTTTGGTAAATCAGAAAATTTGAAAATAACAAAAAAGCGGAAAACCGCGGATCCGCGGAAGAATCTCATCCCTGCCAATGGTACAACAATGAAAATGGCACAGACATCACTATTACAGCAGCCCCCAGAGCCCAATTAAAATTTTTGGGGACCCAAGGTCCAGCACCTTTACAAAGACCCCCTCGCACCAAAATAGTAGCTTGATTTAAATTGCTATTTTTATGCACATTTAGATATTAAATCTAGAGAAGCAATTTTTTAAAGATGGAACCACAGTCCACAATTACAGACTCAGAAATGTGCGGTTAGAGAAAAATCTAAAAAATTGGACCACCCCCCCTCCCCATACCTCATTATGAGATCTAGGTAGGAAAATTTTCTGATGAATTCATATCAAGATACAGTTAGTATATTCACAAAGTTCATCCAAATCCCTGTTGGTCGGGTTACAAACCATAAAAAAATTAATTGAATTGACATATAATGACCCAACGTTCTTAATCTTATATCATATACCAAAATAATCAATGCTAAAATTAGTTATAAAAATATGATGCTACCTGCTAAACTACTAGGGGTTTGTATTAGGATAAATAACAATGTTATTGTTTTATAGTTTATTAGTATATATTAATATAGTAATAGATTAACAAAAAGTTCCCATTAAATTTGGAATGCATTGCATGATTATCAAAGAAAAAAAGCTGAAACATTAGTTTTTTAGAAATACATGTAAATTATAATAAAAGTATAACATTTTAAAATTTACAAAATTGTTTTTTATATTAATGAAAAAAAAAGTTACAAATGTTCTTGGAACAACAAAAAAAAAAAAAAAAAAAAAAAAAAAAAAAAAAATTAATTTTAAATGTTTATGATCTTTTTATGACATGTCAAAGAGAGAAGAAACAAAGTCATTAATTAATACCAAAGTCAATCAAAAATCCTCCTTTCATGTCCTTGTAAGACCTGAGTGGTTAGCAAGTATTACCGGCTGCAGAAATATGAGAAAAGCTTTATAGCAGGGAAGCAATCTGACAAGCAACCAATCATTTTATCTCTCTCTCTGACTGTTAAACAGGTCCAAGAAACTATATACAGCTATTACATCGCAAAATAATCATTTTTGATTTTAATACTGCAACTACTTTTGTTCAGTACAAAGATGGAAGAATCAGAATCTCTCGGCTTTAGCCAGGATTTTGGAATAACACCAATTACATATTTTTTTAATTAAGTGGTCACAAACAGCAAATATATCTTAACCCCCTTTGGGACGGCGATCAGTATATGTTCCGGCATCATCAGCAGTTGCATCCTGCATGACCGTTATATGCAACAGTGCTTTTGGCACTTACATTCCAAACAACTGGTTTTCATGCTGTGAATTTGGAATGTTTTATTTCAAGAAGTATAACACAAAACAAAATTAATCTTATTTGAATTGATATTAAAGAAGCCATTTCCTTTTAATTAGGAAAGCAAATGCAATCAATTAATATATTTTTTAAATCCATGTGAATTTAGTTTTTCAAAAAATTACTGCAATGAAAAGAAAATGTGATTTTTCATCATCTATTAATATTTCTGAAACATGATCCCTTTTCTATCATAAATCTTTATTTTTTATTTATTGTGAAATTTTCTACAGTACAGTAGAGTGCCGATTAACTGGATCAATTAAGGATAATATACCTTCCACAAAAGCCTCCTCCAATTTTTTTTTTAATTAAACTTCTTTAGGTAGAGTGAATTTTGTTCACGAAAATTAACCATTAAAAAACATTTCCTAATCTTGAAATAAAAAAATTGACAAAAAAAGTACAAAATCAACTGTTTCTAGATGCTCAAAGAAGTTTTACTTTTAATGTATATAATCCCCCCCCCCCCCCACACACACACACAAAAATCTGTCTTATTTTCAGTTTCTCTGAAAGTGGTCAAAAGATTCGTTCTTTTGCCTCTTGGTGTCCTTAAAAAAAAAAAAAAAAAAAAAAAAAAAAAAAAAAGAGAGAAACTTTCCTCTTTTTGCTGATGTTTGCTCATTTAATTTCGTAGAAAATAAAATTAAAAAAAAGTAAATCTTCTAAACATGCCATTTATAATATAAAATGTGCAATACATAAAATATTACTGTTAAGAATGGAAAAAGAGCAAAAGGAAGTTACCTAAAAGACATTGCTATGGCCATTTTTTAAAGTTGTCAAATTATCTGTATTTTTCATTAACCGGATTGGCTTCTGTCCCTACCAGTCTGGATAATTGGCGTTCTACTTTACTTGGAAAAGTGAAAGAGTGCATGAGTTGATGAAAGGTTGTAAACATATGATGTATGCTTCATGTGAACCTCCGACTAAGATTTGCAATTAGAGCACGTTTCAATTTTTCTTTTATATCGATTGGAAATACCATCGAGTCTCTATTTAACGAAATCCATTGTTCCAGTAAAAAATTAGTTATATAGAGAAATTCATTGTATAGAGAATAAGTTAAAATTCTTATTTAATGTGTAAATTTTGAACAAATATTATTTTTGATGTGTTTAATTAACAATTTGAAATGTTTAGCTATAAATATTGTCTTAATTTTCTATTTTTTAATATTTAAACAGTTTAAAAAAAGAAAACATTTTTTTTTGGAAGCTCAATGAAAATCAAATAAGGAAGACATACATTAATTTTAGACGAAGAAATCTGCAATTTTTTATAGTTTTGATTTCAAAATTGTTATACTTTTGAAAAAATGTTCAAATTTTAGCAAATTAGCCCCCCAAAAATTCACCACCCATTCAAAAGTGATCCCCATAGATCCCACTCTTATATGTGTAACGATCCAATTGACGCTATTTTGAGAGGAATGTTGAAATGTGTGGGAGGGGACTTAAGAACAAGTAGATTCAAAGATAGAAGTAATATAAAAAACTCTGATAAATCAGAAATAAGTGATAGAAAATTGATTCCATGTAATTTCAAAGCTTTATTTATTCAGTCTTAAAAAGACTGAATAAATAAAGAGCATTTTATGAAAATATTTGTTATATAGAGATAGATATTTCGGTGTATATAGAGACCGTTTTTAATGTAATCATAGGAAAATGGGACCATTCCTACTAAATATTCGTTATATAGAGAAATTCGATGTATGGAGTTTCGTTATAGAGAGACTCGACTGTAGTTTATTTGTAGGTCGATGGGTGCGTATTTTCTAATACTTTTGTTTTCTTTTATCTCGGTTGCAAGTTGTTTATTTGTATGTAAATCATAATTTACTCCGAGACTTGTTCTTTCAAAATGAAAGGGCGACTCCAATTGTTATTTTTTTTTTTTTTTGCAGCAAATAAATTTGCGCATTAAAAAAAGCTACTGATTTTGGGATTGTGTTTTCTTAAATGCTGCAAATATTTTGTTTTTTATTATGGTTTTAATTTTTGACTTTTATCTTCATTTATTTTGTATATCATTTTAAATTAATTTTTAATTATCCATACCTATGTACTGCATTTCCCAAACTCGTTAAAATGCCCCCCCCCCCCCAAAAAAAAACCCTGCAGATATTTGATAAATTGTGTAATACACTACATGGCGAAAGGTGACCGGCTAATTGCGAATTAGATATTTTGTTAAATATTTAGAAAAATACACGAGGAATTTTCCTGAAACTCTAGGTGTGTGACCATAATAGTCACTTAAAAACAGTGGCAGGGTCATATATTACCATGATATAAACAGATCATATATTACCATGAAGATTTTTTTTTTTTTTCTGAAACTCCATCGGGGACCACCAACAAATTGAAACAGAATTAATATTTTTTGGATAATCCTGTCAAAATTAATGTAGCAAAAGCATTCAAACTGTAGATCATGATTAAATGGCTTATTGTAATAATATTGCAATTCATTTTTGTGCGAATAGCCATGTATGAAGTTTTTTTTTTTTTTTTTTTATCCCAAATTTTGCGAAGTTGTTTTGCGTATAATTAGAGTTCTTAATATAAAAAAATGTTCTTTCCAAAAAATATCACAAACAACTACATAAGACTAATCAAAATTAAAAAATAAAAATTATAAGAAAAATGAGCAGCTTTACTAAAATTTTCACTGTGCATGCGTGAAGTCTATCAAAATTCTATTTGCATATTCAGTTAGCCAAATGTATAGATAGAGATGGGAATGCTTGGAAAAAAAACGGAAAAATTGGGGGAAAAAAACGTTTTTTTTTTCAGTTTTTTCCTCGAAGGCTTATTTTTCAATTTTTCCGAACTGGAAAAATTGAAATTTCATTTATGAAATATAGTGAAAATTTTGTAATAGCTACATTCTCATACTTTTTATTATTATTTTTTTTTATGTTGAATGTCCTACATGAAAACTTTAATATGGGTAATTTGATCTCTGAGCAGAAATCTGTTTTGAGAAGACTTGAAAGGATCCTTCACATTTTTGAAAGGATCCTTCACATTTTTTTCTAGTTTGAAACACAAGACCTTTTGCAAAATTTCTGTTGAAAACAGACATTTCAGAAAAAAGTTTAATCACTAAATTGAATCTTTTACAAATGCAGTGATTGAAGAAAAACTCATGCCATATAGCAGCTGAATCTTATCAAGTTGTATATATGTATGAATAACCTTATTAAAAATCTCTAAAGAACCTAAATATAGTAATAATTTCTAAATTACAAATTCTGATTATATTTTGTATAAGTGTTATACAAGAAGTTCACAATTTCACAAAAACAGGATTACATGAAAAAAAAAATCGATATATAATTAAATGCAAATTCTCTTGTTAAAAATTAATTCATGTGCAAAATTATTTCTATAATATGCCGATCAATGGAAATGGTAAAATTAGAAATTTAACATAAAATTTGAAGCGTGCATTTATTACTTTCTTCTATCTTTACAAGAAGTAAGTATTGAATTTGTGAAAAATATGACTTCCAGTTTTTGGTGTACTTAAATGTTTTAGAAGATCCTGAACCTGATTTGGTGGTTTGTGGAAAATATCTATCACTCTGTGAGTCTGAATGTGACAAAAAGTTTATGGGCGGGCACTCTAAGAACTGATTTTCACAAAACTTTAGATTCAGTTGCACCTTGATATAAACTCGAGATGTTTAGTTATTAGTGTATATTGCACAACCGATGGCACTGCTATGCTGAATTATTCATGATTTCCACAATAGTTCTATCTCAAGAACTAATGTATGGATATTCATAAAACTTCAGATTAAGTTAATCCTTGATATAATTTTGTGCTTATTACTTTTAGATATAAATCACTTAGCAGATGACGCTGCTATGCTGCTTTATTCATGATAATCGCAATAGCTCTTTCTCAAGAACTAAAAGACTATTTTTCATCAAACTACAGATTCAGCCAGTTCATGATATATATTAATGTTATTTAGTTTTTGGTGAAAATTGCCCTATAGATTGCACTACTATGCTGCATTTTTCAAGATTTCGATATAGCTGATTAATTGAATGTTTTTTCAAGGTGTTGATTCTAAAATTGACCTCCGTTTTACCCCCATAATATACAGTAATGTTGCAAAACATGAGCAGTTAGCATTAGAAAAGTACAACTGCAATGAAAAAAAAATTCCATATTTTATTACAAGTAAATACTTTCCAAATTATACTTTCTTTTTTAATTAAACTTTGAATTTTAGTAGTTTTCTAAAGCGCAGTAGAAGTTTATTTCTGTGTGTAATTGCTTTTGTTAATTCCTCAAATATCGAGCATTTACTATTTGTATTGTTCTGTTTTCATAACTTTTGAGTTCCACTCTTAGAAATATGAAATTACCATATGGAAATATTATTGAATATGGTTTCTTACTCAAGAATGGAATACCAGATTTAAGGATAAAAATATAAAAAAAAATACATTTAACTTTTAAAAAAAATATTTTCCTGGTTTCAGTGAGTAAAAATCTAAATCAATAAATTCTATGCTGTTTTTTAGTTGCAGGCCTGAGTAAGCCAAACTAAAACTTAGTATTGTTTGAATTTAGATTATAAAACTGAATCAAAACTTTTTTGAGTTGAGATTGGAGAGCTATACCAAAACTAAACATATTTTTTAAAGAAAATAAAATTATAATTGTAAAGAAAAAAAAATGTAATATTGTAAAAATATACATTTTTTAAACAAACCATGGAATTTTTGAATATTGATATTCATAATAATGACAAAACTGCAATATTTTATTTCATTAATCAGTATCATTTACTTAAAAACTATACTTATGGAAATGGGATACATAATTTATTTTATTCCAAACTGTTGACATATTGGCTCAGGTTTTTACATTAGGCCAATTGGTAGTTAAACATGTAACTGAAAAATCATTTCAACAGAGATTTGATATAACAAACAATGCATTTAATAAAAATTCTTAGGCTGTGAAAAAAAAAAAAAAAAAAAAAAAAACACTAAACTTTTACAAGCAGGCTTTGCTTTTTTATTTTGTAATATAAAATTAAAAAAATTTTCTTTTAATACAAACAATTGGAAAAAAATGTTAATTATGTAATATTCTCTAAGAAAATACAATTTATTTGGGAGAAACAATCATGAAAAATCAATTTTTCCAACTTTTCTGTTTTTTTCCGAAAAAAAACCAGTTTTTTCCCCACCACTTATATTTTTCCGGAAAATTTACATCTCTATGTATAGAGCAACTTTTGTGAAAGTTTCAATGCTCACACTTTATGCAAATGAAATTGATAGCCTTCAAGCATGCACAGTGAAAAGCTTGCTCATTTTCCATACAATTTTCATTATTTTTTAATTCTGATTATAGGGTATTGTGTACAATGGTGTTTGTCATATTTTTGGAAAAGAACATAACATTATATTAAGAACGCTGCAAATTACAAGCAAAAAACTTGACAAGCAAACACCTGATTATGTTACATCCCAGATATGGTGTTGATTGTATATATAAAATCAAAAGTTATTTTCTTTATTAAAAAAAGTTGGTATTCAACCAAATTATTATTCATTCCATCAGTATAAAGATTAAGTGTGAAATTTAAGAATGTATTTTTTGTTACATAATATTTAAAAATTGTTATGCTGACATACACTGAAAGGAAAAAAAATTAAAAAAAGAGAAAAATTTTAAAAATGGATTCATTTGTGAAAAGTATTTTTAGTGTCATCACTAGGATATTTCAAGCCATTTTGCAATGTTTAATTAATGTCTCAGTTAATTAAGAAAAAATGAAAAATCTCAGCCTCCAGTGCATTAAAACCTAACTGGGCTATTCTTGTCCAAAATTATATGTGAAATTTTTGTAGCCATTGCAACAGACACAGACCAAAACCTTCTTTTAATAATATAGATTTAACTATTTCAAAAAGTCTCTTTTGTTCTTACCCATTTCAATTTTCTTATTACATTAAGTAAATAAGCATAGCAAAAAAGGATATTTACGACAGATGAAGTACCTTTTTAGATAGAAACCTGCTCTAAATGAAATTTTATTCAGGTCATTTGTGATTCTCAGCAGATGTTACAGTATTTTATAAGAGTAATATAGTCATAAATGCTATATTGAGAAAACAAACATTAAAAAATGAAATATTTTATTTGATAATACAACCATTTTTAAAGAATACATTTTAGAGAAAATACTAAAATAAAGTAAAACATTCTATTTTAAATGCATAACTTAAAACATTAAGATGAACATTTCTTTACTTGTCAAGTGCAAACAGCTGATAACTTGATCAATAATTGGTAAAATTCGACTAGATGTTAATATACAAATTTTAAACTTTGAAGCTGGAATTGGCACAAAAAAATCGGATGGCTTTCTCTCAATAATATTAATTAATCGTATTTAATGTTTAAAATTTGTATAAATAAAGAATAACAGAAAAAAAAAATCCAACAAATTTATTAAGTTAGATGAGAAAAAAAGTTACTGGAATAAATAATAAGCATGCTTTTGCATGAATTATGAAATTTACTTAACAACATTCATCAGACTAATATTTTTTTCCAGTCTTCAAAGTACTTTTTTAAAATAAATATATATAGTATAGCCAATCTAGTTTAGAGAATTATGGAATATTAGATTTTTTATTCTAAGGTCATGTTGAATCAATTTCGATAATTTCATTAGATGTATCGAAATTCATTTAAACATACAGCACAAACCAATATTTAAAAAAAAAAGAAATTTAGTGTAAGATAAAATGTAAAATAAAATTTTACATAGGATTATCTTTTACAATTACACAAATTTAACTGGTGAATTCAATTTAAGAGCTGGACAGCTATAATCAAAACACAAATAACCTCCAATTCATGTTTTATCTAGTAAAATTTCAATCAGTCAAATATTTATGGTTAAATTGAAGTTTTTAAGAAGTTCCATGACCCCTTTTATTACAGTTCAATATTAAACTTTCTCATTCTGTTAATGTCTACATCTTTTAAACTGTTTTTTTGGACAGAAAAATGATATTTAAAGCAATTTTTTTTTTTTTTGGGGGGGGGGGCTACGACTCAAAAATACTGGCACCTTCTGTTAAGCAAAAGTTCTCTGCACTTCATTACTAGCTTTGGAAGGCCCTACTTTTAATTCCAACTCAGTAACTGTCAAGGTCATCTGTGATGATGACAATAATCTTTGCTCACCCCTATTCACTTCTCTTTTATGCCATCCTCTCAAAATTGACTCTGCCAAAGCAAGAGAAAAAAAATCTAATTTATCATCCCCTTTTATGTAGCAATTTTTTTCTTTTTTTTAAATCTTTCGATTCCATTGATTTCAATATTCTCATTAAGGTTCTTCTTTCTAGTATCGTTATTTTAGTGTTTATTGCTTTCACATATGTTTTCAGTTGAAATTATGAAAATGTTAAAAAGAAAATTACAAATTCTTAATTTGTAATAAAAAATAAAATTGATAAAAACATTGAAAACAATTCTAATTTAAATAAAGAAGATCTAGCAGCCATGAAATACTTCTAACATGCTATTTACCATACTAAAGAGTAATTTTTTTATTTATTGAAAAGAACTTATCAATCCAAAAGTGCAAAAGGCTGAAGACATGTGGCAACTCAGGTATCAAAACAATCCTTGCGAAATAGTTTACATACTATGCCACTGCAAGCACAATATAATCAGACACAATATTATGTTTCAAACATTAAATGGTGAAGTAAAAAGATGTGCCTGATATGTTGTATGAAGAAAGGAGGACAGTTTCTTTACCCAAACTTCTTGCAGGCAACATAATGTGGATCAAATGAAACTTTTTTTTACAAATGTTTTCCTAACAGGACTGAGGTGTTTCAGGAGACGTTCCAAAGAAAGCTTGAATGACATGTTATTTGAGGACTACAACAGAAATTTGGATTAATGTTTCATGTAAAAAATCATAAAGTATTAATCTTTGTTAATCAGCTCACAGTGAACTTTTGAACTTTAAAGCTATTAAGTTGGAATTGCTCCCTGCTAACACTAATTGTAAATTGCAGTCTGCAGATAAGGTAATAATCAAATGTTTAAAACATTTCTACAAAAGAGTATACAATGAGGAAGGAAATCGAGGACAAAAATGGAATAAATCAAAAGTGTAACATGTTAAAAGCAATTAGTCTGATTTAGAGTACCAGGAGAGATTATGTAAAATAAATCATTATCAAAAATTGCTTCAGTAGGTATAGCTTATTTGCAAGCAATGCAGACATATATTTAGAGTGAAAATTTAGAAAATTAATCCCAAAGATGATGACACTGAATTTTTGAAAACTGATGAAGCAGTTTTCATAGAACTTAATGATATAGTTGAAGGAATAGAAAAATGATGAATCTAAAAGATAAGGAAGTAAATTGTGCTTTACCTCCAAATAATCAAGAAACAAATGCAATAATTTCAACACCACAGCAATATCTTAAAAGTAGAGATTGCGTGGACAATTCACTTTTCCTTTGTATACAAAAAATGAACAACTTTCTATCTCATGAAAGATTTTTTTTAAAAAGTTTCTTTAAACAGTCTTTACAAGTTTTTTTTTTTTCTTTCAGAAAATTTGAGTTTGTACCTTTCTTAAACTATTATATTTTTCTTCAGTGCTCATATTGCTAGACTAAGTTATTACAGCATAATAGCAATTTCTATCAATATGATGGAATGACTTTCCATGTTTTCCATATGTATTAAATGATTTTCCATAAATCAAACTTATAACTAAGGTTTTTTGCTAGTCCCTTCAAATTAGACTTAGATAATTCACTGCAATTCACAAGATAAAATTGAAAAAAGAAAAAAATAATACATACTAAATTTGTTTTAAGCATTAAATTTATCAAAGAATTTTAATCAGTAAAGGGTTTTAAAATATTTATTTTGGGAAAAATTTGTTAGGAAAAATAATACTCTATGGACTTGGTGATGTGCTGTTCAAACTTGATTTATATGACTTATACAATCCATTTTAAATAAAATATTTTAAACATAAAACTGTTGCATTAAGAAATTATATTGGTTCTAATTTCGCATAGTCACAGAATACAGTCCTTTCTATAAATTTTAAAATTTAATCCAAAACAAAATCACAGAGAATCATATACTATGTAAAGCTAAAAAGAAAGTTCTCAAAAATACAATTATTTAATCCCACTTTCTTTCACCATATTTTGGAACATTATTCAACATATTTTAAATAGAGACTTTCTATTCAACACAAATTATTTAACATAACATATAAAATTCTTGAGTGGGAATGACTAATATAAAAATTTCCATACACCTAATTTGCTTTGTAACAATTACTATAATTTTAAAACTTTTTTTTTTTTTTTTTTTGGTTACATCAGATTTTTTATTAATAGAATTTTCAAACATTCAAAATAAAACAAAAAGGTCTAAAAAATTAACACAGTTAGCTATATTAAAGTCACCAGCTAAATTTAACAACAATATTAAATCATCCATAATTTTCTAAATAGCTGTATTACAGAAAAGTAGCATATTTACTTTTAAAATTGTTCATAACACAACTAAATAATAAACAAAAAACGTAACAAGAGCTTTTTTCATTTTGTGAATATTTTCATTTTAATCATTAAAAAAGCTTATTCAGAAACATGTTTTAATACAGATAAGAAAAAACTAAATGTTATAAGTGATACATATTATAAATGTATATTTATCTAAACAGCTTTTTTTTTCTTTAGTTGAAATTCTAAAAACCTAAAATTTACGTATAAGTACTCAGACAGTTAAATTAATTAACCTCTTCATTCTCAGTATATCAATTAGTGAATACATGCACCACGAATTTATTTAATTTGAGAGAAAATGAGTTTAGCTTTATTTATTTATTGCATTATTTATTTACAATACTTATAGCAATAAGTATTGTAAATAAATCATGACAATTTTACTATAAAATATAAGTTTTACTATTTCACAAAATATTATAAAAGGTATAATAAATGAGTTATTGATTAGGGTTTCAGGAAACGCCTGTAAGATATATTTATTAAATCAAAAATAAAAATGAAATTGAAGTTGAATTTAAAAAAATAAATAAATTTTAAAACAGGTTGAAATGATTAAAAACAAAAATTGAAAAGGAAAAAAAAATTAATTTGTAGAAATGAAAGTAACAAAAGAAGTAGAAAGTTTGTAATAAAGATACATATACCAATCAGATTACTGTCTTAATTTGAACATAAGGGTTTTTCGTTTTTGCTTTTATTTTACTTATTTTTTTAGGGGATGGGGTGATTACTACATTAATTAAAGTAGGATAAATGTATAATCATACATATTTTAATATGTTGTTGAAACATAAATGCATTATAAGTTGTTTAACAAACTGCTCAAATTATCACAATTGGTTTAGGTTAATTTTCCCAGTTAATAGAGAAATCCTTTATTCACATCAAAAATCATATATAAAGCAAACATATTATAAATATTAAAATATGAGGATTATTCTTTTGAACCAGAAATGTGGAAACAATCTGATAAAAATTACAAAATATATATTTTCCTAGATTAAGAAAACATTTTTATTCTTAATGATATACAACAGGCATGGCAAAATTAATAGTCATAACCCAATTCTTAAAAATAAGGAGACAAACTGTTAAGCAAAATCCAAGGATGTAAAAGTCTTGTTTACATACACATAAGAAATCATTTTAATATGCATTCAATTACTTCAATATTTCAGAATTTTGGACATTTTACAGAAAAATTACGATCATTACAATCAATGGGTATTGAAATATAAAATAGTAAAGAATAAGAGCACAATCATTAAAGAATTTTCTAGCTAAAATCAAGATACCAGTTTTTATGTACCTATAAAATAATTTCTTGTTATTAAGATTCAAATTTAAAAATAGAAAGAAACTCTTAGTACATATAAACAATACCCATTTACCCATTTTTAAGATTTACTTTTCACTGGAATTAATCCGTGTACTGTCTTTAAAATCAGAATATATTTAGCCTTTGCTTTAACTGACTTATATGGGAATTTGCGATATGTAAAAATTTTTACAAATAAGCCAGTTTAATATTTTACAAATCATTTGTTTGTTCTCAGATTGCAAAAATTTGGTATATGTATATTTCAAATTATCCTAAAATTTATAGTCAATGATAATTAGCGTAAATCTGTTGAGATTTTGATTTCTTTCTTTTTTTTTTTTAAATCAATATATTGATAAATAGCATTAAAACAATACATTTTCAGTATGTTGCAAGAATATCCCAATTCAAAAGACAGTTTTATCATTAACATTTTTTATGCAATTATTATAATTTGTTCAATCACTGCTGAATAAAATTATGCAGTGTCACTGAAGATCACCATCAATAACTACTAAGAGTTAAGCTCTAAAAATAGCAAAACTGGCCCCATATAGTTGTCCTTTCTTCCTCGAAAAAATAAATTTAACTCTCATTTTTTAGGAGTATAGAATTTGTTCTCATAAAAATGTTTTTACTAGAAAAAATGAGCCAAAAACAAAATAAATGAATACAATTCAATATAGCAACATATCAGTGACACAATTTGGGAAAAACAATTTTCCTACTGAAAATAATTCAATAATATTGAATTACTCAAAATTTATTAAAGCAATAATGTGATATGTTTTAACCCAGTAGTGGAGTTTTGCAGATACTGGATAAATGCAAAACTCTGCTAATGAAGCTTAAGACAATAATAAATGAAAATTTATTAATTAAAATTCAATGAAGGGAAGACATTTTTCATAAAACTTCATCAAATAGAAATAGTTTAGTGGTAATTGAATATTGGTAATTGAAACAATAAAATTAAACTTTCTATGTTCTGACTCTGAAGATAGCTAACTTTAATGTTTAATTATGTTAAATGATTTGCAAGCTGAAATTTGCACATCAATAGCATAAAAAGTTATTTAATGTATTCATAAGCAAAACAGTGAAATATAAAATTACATAAATTCATTCAATTTAAAAATAATTGCATAAAAATGTGACATTGTACAAAAGCATTTTATTGAAAATTAGTATTTTAAAATGAAAACAAAATTCATTTACATGCTTCAGAGATACACATTGCTAAGTTTCTTGTTACTAGAATTCAAAAATTTCATAAGATTAGTAAAAATTAATAATTGGATAGATATTACAAACATTTTCATATTTTGTGCAAATTCAAAAAGTGAAATACTTTAACACACATCAAGTACCATGTCAAGATTCAAAAACAAAGTACTCAGCAGCACAAGTATTCTTAAAAACATTTATAATTTGTTGTGTATTATGTCCTTACTTTGCAGTTTTCAAGACTACAAGATAAAGATGAAAGTAAAGCATTATACAAAATATTTACAGGAAAAGATATTTACAAGAAATATACAATGACTTTCAATAAATGATTGTATGGGGAAAAGGATCACAGGATTTTGATTTGAACAGAATGTTTGGCAGGAATTAGAGTTTAAGTAATTGTTGCAGGTACCATTTTGTCAAAAAAATAAAATAAAAATAAACACAGAGAGCAGAAACAGGGAAAAAAAAAAAAAAAATAGTCGCATTTTCCCATTTTATCATTAATTAAAATATGTTCACAAGATTTAATTAGAAAATTTAAAATACATTATAGTAGTAGTGTAACACTACTAACTTTGCATTCATATTTTTTTTTTTACACACCTACCACTAGACATTACATACTGCCTAATTTGATAGATGCATTTAAACTTTAGATTTTTTGTATTGAGAGAATTTGTAAATATGTCATATATTAAGTTATTATAATAAAATACTTACATGAATTGGAAGCATGATGGCATATCAAGTTTGATAATCTTTTTAAAATACCAATAAATTTAGTGACAAAAATAGCTCACCATAACAAAGAAAAAATTTGCAAATTTTCCATTCAAATGGGACTTTACCAAATCTGGGATTATTTTGTAATCAAGGTTCATATCAAAATAATCCAATGGATTGACTGTCATGCCATAATAATTTAATTCTTGTACCAAAAGTTTTATATATATTTATATATTGCATTATAATTCTGTTTACATGATTATTACATATTGTTTTTTTTTTGGCAACATTATATGCAAAAGCTTTAATTTAAAAGCCTATACTTGCTAACACAGATAATATTTCTGCATGGATTCAGATTATGCAAAATTATAACTGAAATATAACAAAAGAATTTTTAATACTTTTTTATTGTAGTTTAATCATATGCATTTTTCTAAAACTTTCTACCAAATATAGAGAAAAATTATGCTATTAAACTTACGTTTAAATATTTTTTTTACAGAGTTATTATTCAAAACTAAATTAGTATGCCATGATGGTCAAAATAAAATTAGATTTCATAATCATAATTTAACAAAATTAACTTTCTACACATTTACTTATTGTTCAAGGAATTGCTTCTTAAAACAAGAATGGTATATTTATTGGCAATAAATATTCCATTAAATTGTTAGTCAAAGCAATTTATAAAATCTGAAGCGTCACTAATATTTTTTATCAATTTTTATGAAAATATTTAACATAATCACTCACACATGTTAGATAAAGTGAGATAAATATTTGAAGTATTTTAGTGTTTTTAAAATTTGATATATGCACTTTGGTTATAAATTATAAACAAAAGAAATCAAAGAATCTACAAAGATAAAAATAAAATGCATGAATAAAATTTATCAAATTATTTAAATTTCAAGTTAGAGAAATTCAAAATCAATCTTATTATGAGTAATGGTAAATCATGACAATCTGATAACTAATCATACTGCAGTTAATAATTCAATTTACAGCAAAATATTAATTTTCAATTCATTAATTAAGATAATACAGTTGATCTAATCAATGTCCAATTTCATTCATAATAATATAGCAGAAGCAGAGGATATGAACACTAACTTTTTGAAGTTTTAATAGAATGAAATTGAAATATTATAGATGTAATTTTCTAATTTTGTTTATTGTTTCACATTTAGGTGATGGAGAAGGGGGGGGGGGGGTGTTGCAATTCTGTGAAAAATAAAATACATAAATTAATATTAGCATGACCTAATATGAAAAATCAACAAGAATTCTCAATTAAAATCATAATTTTGAAAGATTCTTTTATGAGAGAAAATAAGAAAACTATGATTGGTCTTTTATTTACTTTTGTCCATAATTATAGTTCAGTATTACATTTGCAATTTAGATAATTCACACCATATGGAAAATAATCATATCAAAGTTGAAAAAAAATTATTACATCACCAAATTATAGCTTAATAGAATGGGCTTGAGTCCATACCCCCTCCCCTCCCCTGCACACATATGGGGTTAGGTAAATATATAAATTGAGTGTTGTCTTTGTTTTCTGAAGGAATAAGGGGGAAAGCCAAAGTCTAATGTTTTTACGAAGGAAGCTTTTAATAAAGAACATGAGATTTCAGATACAATAGGGGATGTTAAGATAAGTTTTAAGAACCACAGACATACATAGTATTTAGGGTGAATTTAAAAAATAGATTACTTTATATGTAGAACAGTATATATTAAATATACCTTTTGTTTTGTTCCCTATATCAGTACATTAGACATCAAGTTGTACTCAACAATTCTGAACATGGCACACCAGTTAAAACTCATTTGTTTAAAAGTCAAAAAATTAATAAAGCATTACAAATAGAAAATACAATTCATAATAATCAATATTATTGCAGATAACATTCAATGCCATGCATTAGACTTAATTTTATAATTTAACATCAGGTGAGGGTAAGTAAAATAGTTAAATTCACACAGATTTAAAAATAATTTTATAACTTGAAGATAACAATTTGAAGAACATATGTACTAATTCTGAGAAAGAATACACACATATAATTTTAATATTAATAAGGACATAGTTATAATATAAATACTACAAAAATTCTTATACTTAAAACTATTTTAAATGTCTGCCAGAAACTCTAACATGACAATAAGCAACACATTTAATTTTTTATTTAATCTTTTGAAACAAATAAAAATTTATTTTTTTAAATTTTATTATATGTATATGTTTTATTATTTGTGTAGCTCTAAATATTCTATTCTAAAAACTATTGTATATTAGTTCAAGGTAAAGAATAATTAGAGCAAATGAATTCCTACCTATATTAAATCAGTACTTTTCTAAATATTAATATAACTTCACACACTGCAGATAATTTATTTTAAAAAGTTACTTCAATGATAAAGTTAATTCTCTCATCAATTTTGAAAAAACGATACAAACAAAAACACTTAACTACCAAACTGATATATGTCACAGTAAAATTTACAACCAAATATGAGTGAATAGGGTTATTAGATGTGTTAACAACTACAGAAATAATTTTCATCAGCAAAAGCCCACGGATATTTTAGAAGATAAAATTTTCTATGAAGATGAATCTCCTGATAAATTCTATTTGTTTATAGCTGCTTTTCTTTCTTTTTAATGCAGATAAAAAATAATTTAGCACAAGCGAAATTCACCTAAGCAAAATGCAAAGTAATTTTATGTAAAGAACTTTTAAATAAAAAGATTTAAAAAAAAATCACCATAACAGTATTCAAACCTATTTTAATTTAATTCCTTCCCTAAAGATCACTTAATTCCCTCCTCCCCCCTGCCCTTTTCTTCTATTCACATATGCAAACAAATATGATGAATGGGATTAAAAGTAATGCCTAGTACATAAAGGTTTAATATTTATTGGATTAATTCTGCTAATCATTTGCTGTATAAAATAATTTTGTGTTGATCACATCCTGCATTTTGTTCTATGGGCAAATCTAAGAGTACATGTTAATTATTGTACTGAACTCATAACACAGTTGTCAAATTCAGCATTAAAGATGCAAGCTCCATTAATTGAAAATTTGAAGATATGGTTTTAATTAGTGTTAACTTGCTTAATTTACTCCTTTGATTCAAAAGAATTCTATGTATTTACTTCATTAGAATACTGTTGAATAAAATATCAGGCCTAGATTCATCATCAATGGAGCTCTTGTAATAAAGTAAGCAAAACAAATATAATGAAATATTCAGAAGAAAACTATAGTAAATAAGATAAAAAAACTCTGAACAAGCAAAAACATATTAAAATAAGATAAATTTAGATGCCAGTAAAAAATGATTAATTAGAAAAATCAGATAAACAAGCAAATTTCAATGGCATTATAAGTCTTAGGAATGAAACAGGGGAAAAGAGGGGGGGGGAAGCTTTTACTCCAGTAAAATTGGACCTAATCACCAATAAATGCAAAGTAATTACTCCCTACTCCCCCACACACCCTTCCCATAAAAAAATTAAAACATTTTGGAATTTACTCAGAACAAGTTTATAACTGTACCCACTTGACTAACAATAACCAAATACAGATTATTTATTTAACAAAAGAAATAGAAGTGATAAACAATGTTACACACAAAAACATTTTTTATAACTTGCATATAGAAGTAAATATTAAATTTGTGTAATTTAATAAATGAAAAAAAAATCAAAATGGACATTATTTATGAATTAATGAATAAACAGTGCAAAATTCTTTCACCATCTAACATTTTAAAAATAATTAATACAAACCAAGGTTATTTAATGAAATTAAGTCTAGAAATTGTTAATAGATTTAACACAGTAATCCAAACAGATTTCAATAAGAGATTATATTTTGAAACTTTACATATAAATCCACCAACATGAATTCAACTTGCATTCACCATTATTTTTTAGAAGTTTTTAATTTAAAAAAAGAAAATGCACACATCAGACTAAATTTTAATTAAAGAATATAATTTTGAATAGTAAAAAAATAAATAAAAGTTAATGGTCAAAATAATTTTTTAACAAAAAAAAAAAAAAAAAAAAAAAAAAAAAAAAAAAAAAAAAAAAAGGAAAAGAAAAGAAAAATTAAAATGTTTACAAAAACAAAATATAATAAACATATTAATTTTGAATAGAAAAGAAGAAAAATCAATAAATCTTTCTATGAATAATCACAGTTCATGCAATATATATTTTCACTATGCAAAGTAAAATAACAGACTATATGATACTGTCTACTATATCTATGATATCTAATCTAACTAAAAAAGAGAGAATACAATTACAGACAATAGCTTCACAAAATAAGCTCAGTATATAGATATGATGTTGAAAGATACATATTTTAATTCCTTATCTAAACTACTTTTGAGATTATTAATTCTAGGGTGCTCTTTGAAAAAAATATTCATAATGTCTCCTGTCATATAAAAAATAATTTTAATAATTAATAACAAAATTTAAAACCAATAAGTTATATCATTGTTGTTTTAATACAAAAATTATCAAATAAAATTTGTAAATTGTTTTTGAACCAAAAATTAAGGAAAATAACATGGTTACACATTGTTTATAATTTTTCCAGAAATACAAATAATCTGACAAATCTTCCTCCCTCAAAAAAAAAAAAAAAAAAAAAAATTAATAATAATAATAATAATAATAAAAATAAAAAATAATTGAAGCTACATAAACACATAATAAATCTAAATGTAATGTATTTAAATCAAATGTAATATATAAGATTAAATAAATTTCTTATGTATTAGCCCTTGCAATGTTCATGTGATGTTTATATGTATATTTACCAAAAATATACACACTAAAATATGGTCATTTTAGTATATAAACTCATTTATGTATATAAACAAAAGAGTCTATGCACACACAGATTGAAAAATTTAAAGATAAACAGAAATGCATAAAATCAACACAAAAGATGATTTAATTAAAAATCTTAATATGGCAATGGCAATTTTATTTAAAACCAGTTACTGTAACTGTTTGAAAATAGTGAAAAATATTAAAATGTAGTTCCAATGGTAAAATATAAGTGTAAATAAAGTCTGAAATTGTACCTTAATCCCTTCATCTTGAACTAATTTTTTCATTAAAAAGTTAAACATTACAAACTTCCTCAAAAAGGTCTAAATTCTCTTTTGGATGAAGAACTCAGGAAGACTTTTGCCAGCTGTAGGCTTAGAAAATGGGTCAGTTGTACAAAAATGTTAATAGAAAATAATAGCTATATCTACAAAATTATACATAAGGAACTTAACATTACATTTGCAGCTACACATAAAATTACTCATGAGGAGCTACATATGAAAAAAATAGTTCGGTGTTGGCCCTTTTTTAATAAAACATTATTACACCTTTTAACTTACCTTAAAGTTCAAAAGCAGTCCCCCTCCCCCCTATCTTTAGCAGACAGGAAATTCTAATTGATTTTATGGTGGCTTATAATTAGAACTTTTGAGAAAAATATATGAAAATTGGGAGGATAAGGGGGGGGGGATATATCTGAAATTTCACAGGATTTTTACAATTTGTAAAATAAAATCTGATCAAATTAATATTTTTTGTTTTGAAAAAGTTTCTTCTACAAAAGCTAAATAATTTCCATTAAAAAAATAAATTAATGAAAAAAAAATTACATAAAAAATTAAATTGTATATTAAAGAAATATGAACAAAAATGATAAAATTTTAACTCAATATGAATATTTATTAAATCTTAATGCATAAAAGTTGAGGAAAACAATATCCTTTGAAAGGAACATTCCTTTCAAAAGTCTGGTAGTGGATAGCAAAGTATGTCATACTCACAATGATATGTAAAGAGATTAAATAAAACTAAATTGCACAAGATATATTCATTTAGGAAATATAAAAACAAAAATAATTAAGGAACTTCTTAAAAGGCAGGACTAAAAGCACCCAAAGATAAATTTTTAAGGGAAAGGCTTAAAAATGGCATTTTCCAAAACAGGAAAAATTCTTAAACATGCGGGGGGGGGGGGGCTTATATTCAGAGGGGGCTTACTTTCAGTACTTTATGGTAGTTCATATGCATGTAAAGATGGAATTTTGCAATTTATTTTTCACTCGCTTCCTGATGTGCCAGTTTAAAAATGCGTTGCCATTGGAAACATGCCTGTGTTACATCTCAATATTTTTAGAACTTAATTATAAAATTAATTTTAAGGTTTTTTTTTCTATTAACTAGGGCAATGATAGATCTCCAATTATTCATTTACTTGTATTGCATATATTTAAAGTAAAAATCTTTACTTCATTTCATTTCATTTAAACTGCATATATTCAACAAATTTAAAACACATCTTTCAGCCTTTTAATAATAATAATAAAATGAAGAAGAAATAAATTAAAAATATTTTATTTTAACTTGAAAGCATTGCTTCCCACTTCCAATTTATGTACACAAAAGTAAAATTTGGTATTGGAAATATTTACACTGTTTAACAGAAAAGCACCAATTTAATTAAATTTTGTTTATATGTGGAAAAAATATGCTTACAACTGTACGCAAGTTATAACAATAATGCAGTTAATTATGTGCTTGACTGCACTCGTTAAAATATGCAAATTGGTTATGAAGCTTCAACAATAAAATATGTTACACACTACAGCAGAAAATAAAATACAAATAAAAAAAGAATAATTTTTAAAAATGAGATTTTATTTTTATATTTACCGTCAAAAATATATTATCTTTAGTTAAGTAGACATAAGAAAATATATGTTAATATTTATAAACATGATAATTTGAAACATTCTTGCATTCCCTATAATATTTTTTCTCCCTTGAACTTGTAATTTGAGTATTTTCTTTATTTTCCATACAGTACTTTGAGATCTGGCTATAGATCATTAATGTTGAAATATTCATAATTTAAATTGAAAAAATATTGTACAACAAAAATTCATATAGACATTTTGACTACTATATTTTATAAAATCTATCCAAGTCTTATTTTGCTGCTCCCCTTTCCTTCCCAATATTGTTAAAACTTACTCAGATAAGATATATATAAGATAACTGCAATTGATGTTTTAGATGGTGTCAATTGTATAATAACAACAAATTCTTTCATACAGCTTACAGTGTTTCTATAGAGCTATTAAAAAGGACAGATTTTCTCCATAGCTTTTTTTTTGAGGGGGGGGGAGGGGGGGCACAATAATAATTACTGAATATATACATAGATTGTTTCAGGCAAATAATCAGAATATATCATCCTGTGGTTAATTATTCATAATACATTTATCAAATTGAGGATTTTACAGAAGAAATAAATAATAATAAATAAAGCATTGAATATATTTAATCATAAGTTTTACTGTTCACATTTAAACAATAGTTTATACAATTGCAGATTTTACAGGTATAAATTTTAGGGAGTCTTACGTTTGTTGCAGTTACATAATTTATGAGGTAAAAAGAAAAAGAAACTATAAATTCAATTACTGTATTATAACTTATAAAATAAAAGTTTTCTTTAACTCTCTATTGCATATCCTGAGAAATATCAAGAGCAAAATTGTTTTAGCTTAAAAGAATTTTCATAAAATATAGAAAAAATTTTTTTTAAACACTTTCTTATTTGTATCAAAATTTTAACTGGATATTTCACCATTTTAAAAGAAACTTTAAAAATAGCATAAAATTTAAGCATGATGGCATTAGAGAGGAATAATTTTGAAAAGCAAATTAGAAAAAATATGCTGAGTTAATTTGTATTAACAATATTTTTTCAGAGCTGCTTCACTAAAAAATATTCTGTCATTTACCACAAAATCCCCAATTTACCAGTAGTTGAAAATCAAATAAAATTCTATTGAAATAAACTTCTAGAGAATGTTCAAATAATGGTAGCATATTTTTTTACCATAGAAAATAGAAACTTAAACAATATAAGTTTATGATATTTATCGGGATGATTTAAAATATCATGAAAGTAAAAATAACATACTGCATTGTTTTAATTATTAAACTATACAAAATATAAATTGTTTAAGTAAATAAAAATAAATACATCATATGTTATTTTTATCTTGAATATTTTCTGCAGCATTTAAGATGTGTTTATGAGCTGTTGAAATTAGAATAAATTTTCATCTCAATATTTTCAAATTCTGTACACACACACAAATTCATTTAAAGTGTGAATTTGGATATTTGAACTGATAATATATCTGACTGAAATAAATCAATGTCATAAATAAGTAAAAATGAGATTCATTTTAAGGATTAAAATATGTTTAAGCTGATAAACTGCAATGCAAAAGTTTTATACTGAAAGGCATTTCCAAATTTTTCAACATGTATGCACAGTCACAATTTTAGAACAATTTAGACATTTTATGATTATTATTTTTTGGATACAAATGAATTAATATTCAAATAAATAAAAACCCAGAAAATATTTGCTTTATATTAGAGGAAAAGAGGAAGTTTTTTAAAAAGAATTTTCCAACTTGTACAGGCAAAATTAGGATATGTTAACATATCTATTGTATAGTTGAACTATGTAGAAATTAAGCCTATTAATTTTAAAAGACTTCAAATTAAACAAAATATTTTTTGAATTTTAATACTATTTTTCCCCACAAAGGTGTCAAATAACACTGAGATTCCAACTTTGTTATATTTTCCGACATTAATAAAACCATTTCTACACATATTTATTTTTACTAATATACAATTATAAAAGCAAAGAAATAATCGGAAACTTAATGTAAAAGGATACTAGTAAAAGAACATGATAAAAATAGCATTAAAACTCAGATAGTACACAGATGTTTTTGATGTACTTATGAACATAAAAAACAGTTGCATATTTATAATACAGTATCTTAAAAATGGTGACACTTCTTTAACGATTTAACATAAAATATCCATAACTTTATACAAATTTTAAATTGTTGTTGGATGGCTTTTGTTGAGTTTCTAAATTAAAAATCTGAGGACCAGTTAAAACATAAAATGTGACAATACTTCATTAAATATTTAAATACTTTAATTGTATATTATACATGTGATTTAAAATTCATACTGAATAAAAACAGTTAAAAATAAACTAATACTAACAATTAAAACAATATTTTACAGTAGGTAGAATAATATTTTAAACAAAAGATAAAGTTCAAAGTTTTTCATTCTGAATGTGAAATAAATTTATTAAAAAGACACAGAACATTTTAAATAAAATATGTATTTTGTTAGGAGATATTCAATATACATAATGACACAGAGGCACATTTTCTGCTCAATATTATTAGAGAATGAGAAAATAATATATACATATCACTTATTTCAAAACCTTATACAGTATCTTTCATTGCATAGATAAATTCAGATATAAGATTTATAGAACTATGGGTACAAACATCTAGAAACAAGCTAAAAACACACAACAAAATAAATCATTTTTTTTTCATTAAAATGCAAACATTTACATACATTACATTATTAACAAAGTTAATTAAGATGGCAGTCAGATAGGTAGATATATCATATTACATTTGTTCAGACCTGATTTTTTTTTAAAAAGTATTCAACATTAAATATGCCAGCATAACAAATTAACATACTTAGAGATTTACAGAAAATATTGATTGGTATAAAAGTTCAAATTTTGATAGTGTAAATATAAACAAAATTATTTAATAAAAACAAATACAACCATTAAAAACTTAAATATCTTCAAACACAACAAAGAAATATTTAATGATCTTTTTAATACTGTTTAGGAAATATTTTCATCACATTTTATATCCATTTACAGATTATCTACTCATCATATGCATAGTAATATTCAGAATTGAAATATGTACAACATAAAAAAATATTCTGTGCACTTGAAATGAGCAATTTATGAATTGAACCTTTGGAAAATTCTCAACTTTCAAATAATCATACAGAATATACACTTAAGGCTTTCAGTCATTGCACCTATATTGTACTAAGATGCAATTTTGCTTTTGAAACTGATTTTGCAGAACTTCCAGATGATATTGTGCTTTGAGAAGAGCTGCTTGGATCCTTACACTTCACTGACTTACTTGATGAGTGATCAGTCTTAACAAAGGATTTTGAATTTAAGGCCACTTTATCAGAAGTACATCCCCGTTCAAAATCCAGGCTTTCAGAACTATTATTGCTTTTTGAATGGCGAGGAGGAGAGCTCTTGTACTTAGATTCATCAGTACCATGCAATTTTTGTTCACTATAACAGTTTGAACACATATAATGAGTTTTTTGTGTACCATACAAGTTACAGCCTGGAGCAATACACTGAGATGAACAGGCATGGTTATCAGATTTACTCTCCAAGACCCCATCTTGCCTTTTTTTCTCTTTTTCTTTAAGAAATCGATAACGAGCAGAGTTAAGATAATTGCGAATCATTTCTTCTTGATACTCATGCCTATTATCTGTATGTATCACTGCAGCAATAATACTGTCAGGAGGGCCCACAATCCCACTCGCTGACAGCCTAATTGAAAGAATGGGGTCTTTTAATTTTTTGTTCTTTAGTGAATCAACAGATTTGCTCTCTGGTGTCCCCCGAAAAGAAGCTCTCCGTGTAAAGCTGCCAAAATTTTTCTTTATCTTTTTACTCATTGTCCTTCCAATGCTTCCAAACTGTTTAGCAACACTTTGTAGCTGTCGGGTTGCTTTACTCCTCTGCAGGGATAACAGACCTCCAGGACTGGAACTACTAGATCCTCTGTCCATCATACTATCATCAGAATCAAAACTACCAGCTGCTGAACTCCGGTCAATGTCAGTGCTATTAGACATAGAATCTTCTTCCTGAAAATCTAAAGAATCTTGCTTTGGTATACCATAGATTGGTAGATCAATGACATCTAAATATTCATTGAGCAAACCAAGTTTATCCTTATCAGTTAAAGTCAATTTAGAGATTATGGAGGGGTCATTTTCATCGTGACCCCATCTGACCTCTATTCCCGGATCAACAGCAAACTGTATTGGTAGTAACTTGTGGTCAGGATCAATAAGTGGAATGGCAGCTGAAAAATATTAAATTAATACCAGCTTGAAAAGCAACTTTTAAACAAATATCCTAATATTTTTTCTGTAAATATACAACACACATCTTTAAAAAAATTTAATTAATGTTGAAAACTTTCAACATGATTGTAATTTTAAACAGAACTTAAAAAATTCTACATTATACTAGACAACAATGATAATGTTAGAAGGAAAAAAAAATGTAAGTTGAGTGAGATGATAGAAAAATGATTTTGACAGCTTAAGAAATCCAGATTGAAGAACTATTATAGCATAAATTTATGTAAGCAGATAAAAATTTTAAGCACCAGGACCTTTTAATTAATTGCAGACTAATTTCAATTGCTTTAATCAAATCATTGGCAGTGCAAAAATCAATGGAATTTCATCCTTACATATATGGTGAAGAAGCAGATTCAGGGGATAGGTTTATTTATTTATTTATTTATTTTTTTTTTGAATTTTCAATCCAACAGGTGATACAGACATTATCCTTATGCCAAACAGAGATCATGAAAAAAACAGAAATATATGTAAAAGATAACATCAAACACAGGAACAAAGAAAAGGATAAGTAACATATGAGACAAAGCCAAAAAGTTAAGGTGTTTAAAGAGCCTCTGGCCTCCAAGTAATGGGAGTAAATGCAGTTCTTTGTGTGCACTGAACAATCGTACAGATGATCAGCAGTCATCGCCGCACCATTGCGGCAGACGGGGCAGGCAGGACTATCCATTATATGGAGTCCAAAAAGATGAGCACATAAACAACCATGCTTTGTTGCGAGATGAAAGGCAGCTACAGTACTGCTTTTTGGGACAATTGGGGAGGTTAAGGATGGTATTTCTACATTTTTCTATTGATAATGACATATGTGCTGTCTTAAGTATTTGATTAATTATTAAAGAGGTGGATTTATAGCTAATTAAGTTACATGAGGCTTGATAAACTGAACAACCTTTTTTGGCTAACTCATCTGCCTTTTTGCTAATGGGAGTAGAACAATGTGAGGGGATCGATTATGAGACCATCATCTCATATATTTCGTGCATCTTTCTTATTAAAGATCTACACTACATCACAGGCAGAGCAAGGGACTTGAGAGCAGTTGGCAAATACCAGAATCGTAGCTTGTGAACCTGAGAAAATGACAGCCTGATTGAAAAGTAAAAAAATGCTTTACACAAAATATGTAATAAAAAAATCAACAATAGTTGTCTTATTCATCTAATCTTCCATAATCTGCTCATAGCCGATGTTGGTGCTATGACTGTATTTGGGAAACCCGATCCAAGCAATATTTCGGCAGCTAAACTCATCAAACAGACGAGTAAGCTCAAATAATATATTGCCGGGAAGCAGATTCCTCAAATACAGCTAGCGGCACGTGTCGAATAGTGGAAGTAAATAAAGGATTGTGCTGAAAATTAAATTAAATCAATTATTACAACATGCTGTTTAAGAGTACCTGAAAAAAAGGAAAAGTAAAAGGAATTAAACACTCACTCCAAAGATTACACAGATCGTATGCAATTCCTAATGAATTTCTTTTAGTAGAGTTGAATACTTCGTTGGCCAACGAGAGGTTTACAGAAAAATTAAGTGAAATTGATACTTTTTAGCTAATTATACATCGAAAGTTTCTTATTTGCTGTGGAATCCATATTATAGTCCTAAGTAATACACTTGTTGAGGGCAGTCTCTGCCTACAGAAAATTACTCTGGAGGCACGTAAGAAGCGTTAGTAGATGGGAGAGTTCTAATTTCAGGAACAAAAACAATGGAGGAATAGCAGAATATTAGTTGATCACGCTGTTGTAATATCCATAAGAAGGATCATTAGAAGGGGGGAAAAATGCTTTCGGCTCTGGCGACGATCAGTACTTCCGAGAGCCTCCTCTCAGACATGAACAGAAGACGTCATCGCAGGTGTCGCAGGTAAACTTTGGCAGATGTAAATTTGAGGATAAAGGATTGTTAGACGATAAAGAGTATTTTCAGCACTGGTGAAAATCAGAAGCTTCGGTCACGTGTCTCCCCTCAGACATATATAGAAGCCGCCATCACAGGAATATTTTGCAGTTTTTTCTCTATTGGCGAAGAATTAAAATCATATAATTTAGGGGCTGGAGATGCATTTACTATGAGGACTACTATTCCTTATCCCTATGAACCATCGTTACTTGACATCAAAGCTTTTTTTACATCATGCTTTTTTGACATCAAAGCATCTTTTTTTGCTGGAGACCGAAAAATTATCTTACATGCGAAGTGATGAACGAAATCGGACCCTCGGCCAAAAGGCCGAGAGCCGCCAGAACAACCTCTTATTTCTCTCGAGTCCTCTCGTCAAATCCCACTCTAATCGCCTGCGAAAATTTTAGCGCCGGACTGCGACGCCGCTGTCAGCCAATCAGAAGAGTTTTCTGGAAGCTTCTACAGGGGGATTCCCCTAATTTTACGTGGGAGGTGTTAAAATCGAAGCTACTAGAAGCGTTCAGAACAATCTCAAGCATGATGACTCATGCCTGCCCAAAACGGACAATGCAAGAGAAAAAATGGCGATGCATTAAATTGCGAAAAACCGCGATCTTTATAAAAAAATACTGAGATTAAGCTTAATTTTTTAAATAGCATAAATTGCGAATTATATGCTTAAAAGACCGGGCGATTACATGAAAATGATTTACATTTAAAAATAAGACTGATTAATATAGTTTTAAGAATGAATAATTAATAAAATAATTTAGAAAAATATTATTTTGTATATTGCTATTATGCCAAATAGGGAAGCTGCAATGCATAAATTGAAAATACTGGATTCATAAGATATATTAATGAAATTATGGAAAATTAAAATTACTTTTTTTTGAAATGATTATTAATTAATTAATTTTTCTTAAAATAATAATCGGAATTTTTGAAAGTTAAAATATTGCCAGACACACATCCTAACAGTTGGCAACAAAACAACTGAAATATGGTGCAACATTTTACTTAGCAGTTTGGTTTAGGTGTATTTTATGCTCCAATCTGAAATTAAGATATAGCAAAGTAACTTAAAATTCTTCATTCTTCATTTAACCCCCTTGGTAGTTTAAGTTCTGAAATTGGTCAAATACACATTTAACTATCTTCTTTTTTCATTATATTTGCAATGCTGATTTTTAACTCTTAGCTAAAACTATGACCGATATTTGCTGAAATCTCTTAAAACTTGTGACCTCTACCCCCCCCCCCCGGCCCCCTATTTCATCTTTTTAGTGGTTGAATTTCTAAAATCGCTAAAATAAATGTTTAACTTAATTTTTAGTAGGTTTATTACATTGAATTTTACACTCCTACCTAAAATTGTTGCTGACATATGGCAAAATAATGTCCTTAGATTGTAAATTATCAAAAACTCATTTCTTGTCTACGTCATAACAGAAATCTACTGTCTGAATTTCATAATCCTGACTTTAGTCACTGCAGATCTGCATTGATGAGTAAGTCAATCACACATTCTTTCTTTATTATATTAGTAAATATAAATCTGTGTCATGTACAATTGCTCCAACTCACAATTACTTAATTCTGAAATTCAATATTGTAAAGTCATTGTTATTGATAGAGGTTACAAGCATTTCATCATTGATATTGTTTAAAGTATTACATTCTTGTTTTTCACATTCATTTCATATTTTCTCTTTTCAATATTATAGAGATGGGACGAATATTTGGCCACTATTCGGTATTCGGCCCTTTTGCTGAATATTGAAGGCTTGTTTACCGAATACTTTGGCCGAATACCTGTAGCCGAATACTTAGAGATATCTCGCCGAATATTGCTAAAATTTCGCCGAATAGTGAAAGATATTTTGCCAAATAAATTTAGGGTTTAAAGAACTTCATTTCTTGCAATTTTTTTTATCTAATCCAAATTGGCTACTTCATTTATGAAGTCATTCTCATTCTTACTTACAAAATATACAGTTATTCAGCTACTAAAAAATATACAGCCTTTCTGTATTTCTTATAAAAGTTAGTGATGTTTTAGAAAATGCTGCCCAAGTTGGAAATTTAATTGTACAAGAAATGCTTCCATTAGAGAATGATACATTACAATTCAAGATATAAAAACACTTATAGAAAAAAAAAGAAAATTACTGCCTTATTCTAAAACACTCAAATATTTATTAATGTCTGCAAATTTGTCGTGCAATGCACTTATAAAAAAGGCTTTTATGAAATTCATAACTTTTTTCTATATAGTAAGAAATGAAAAAAATCATTCACTAGGTGTATTAACGAAGATTCATTTTCAAAATTAAATATCACTATTCCAAATATAACGGTAAACAAAAACAAATCTGAAAACAGAACTGGTGTCAAACTAGATACGCATTAGATGACACAACCTGCTTTATGAAATCGGTTTTTATAAATATTTAAACATAAATTCTAAATACTGAACAAAATAATTTTTTCATTCTATAATTTTCACTTTTAAATAATTATTTGCATAATTACTGACTGAAATATGTAACATTATTGTGTATATATTTTTAAGTTACATTTTCCTTCATTCATGTTATCAATTTCTGCTTATCCTTTTAATGCTTGTTGAATAAGTGGAATATTGAAGTTGAATATTGTATGCGCCGATTCAAATGTCAAAGATTTTGTTAACATATGCATTCTACAGTAAATAACACTGTAATCACTGGCGATAAAATGATAAATAAACTAAAAAACTTTGTAAAATCACCATAAAATGAAAAATTAAGCAGGACGCGTTTCGAGCTACAATAATAACAGCTCGCCATCAGCTAAACCAACACGTGTCCGTAAGGGCACAGAGTGGAGTCTCCACTCTGAGCTGTTATTATTGTAGCTCGAAACGCGTCCTGCTTAATTTTTCATTTTATGGAGATTTCACAAAGCTTTTTAGTTTATTTATGCATTCTACTTTAAGCATAACCATTTGCTTTAATGTAATTTGTAATTTAAAGCTTGGTAACTGATTTCAGAACAGTCTCATTCTTATGAATTTATTTATCATTAGGGACATAAATTCTAAATGATCAAATTTACTTCATTAAAAGTTATTTCAGAAAATACCTCCTTGTGAGTTCTGAGAGAGAGAGAGAAAGAGATTAATAATATTATTGATTTTGGTTGCAAAGAAAGGTAAAAGTATCATTTGATAGAAAAAGTGAAGTACATTCTTCTTATTTTAATGGAATCCTGACTTAGTGAAATCAATTTGATGTACATTAGAATAAAAGGATATAATGCAATTTTATAATTTTTTTGTGTCAATTTAAAAACACATTTAAGAGTAATAATTATTAATGAGCTCTTATTTTTTAAATTATATATAGTCAAAATTTATTTTCTTTATTGGAAAAAAAAGTTAGTATTCGGCCGCCGAATATTCGGTATTCGGCCTAAAATTTGGCCGAATATTCGGTATTCGGCCAAATCACTATTTGTCCCATCCCTAAATATTAACAGTCTTATCTTACTTTTTCAAATCTAAATTTACGATTGCTAAAAACTTTAAACATTAAAATTATTCCCCACTCCTCTTTCTATCAGCTAATAACCTTACTCTTTCTAAAATTAAAGTCTATAACAAAACAAAAGAAATATATACAAAACAAGAAATTAACAAGCCTGACACTGCAAAATGTTATTGGTAGATTAAGCACACATTTGAATTCATTCATCTAAAATTATCTTTAAATCCACTTCTACTTCAGAAGTTAACTTTCTTAAAGCCTTTTATATTGTTAAAAATTATAAAAATATTGTTAATTATGACTTTGCGAATCCCTTATAGACAAATTGTTGAAAATTTATAAAAATTTACTTTTACCCATTTCTACATTACACAGTTCCTTTACAATTTCATATACAATTGCAGTTCCTCGCAATTTTCTGTAATTCTATTAATAAACCTATCTCTCCGAACATGATCTTCCATATATATGAGCAAAATTCAAATATTCCTTGCACTGATGAAGGCTGAATGCTACCAGTACTAGTACGCAAATAGTTAAAATGTACTAATGTTTTAAACATTTTATCTTCTTATACTATACTGTGCCAAGGTGTGCAATCTTAATTTGTTATATAGAATTAAATTTAATTATCCTCTGTATAAATTTTAAAGTTTGTATTTATTGAATATCACATAAGCTTTTATGTTACAATTTTATTAAAAGAGCACATAGAGAAGCAAAAATAGCAAATTCACTATAGAAAAAATACCCAGGGGATGAATAAAGTACTTTCTTATTGTAGCCTATTACAATTACTTTATCCAAAATATAGTTAATAAGAAAATTGTTTGTTTTTTGCTTCATAATGTTAGTTTAAACAAACATTACAAATTTGTTAATGAAATACATAATACAATCAATATTTAAATACAGTTATTTTAAAAATTCTGGAGTGATTCCCCTCTATTTTTCAAAAGTTTTACAGAATATTGAAAATTTAAATAAATAGCAATAAAACAATAAAAAACATGGATCATGATTTTACAAAAATAAATTCTGGGGACCTGAAAACATGAGGAAATTTTTATACATGCATACATCCACAGATAGATATGGAATCATTGTAAAAATAGTTAAAATGGATTCAGGGCACCTTTAAATGTAAAAACATGCCAATTTTTCCATAATCAGGTTTTACCATGATCGCAATCCTTACCAGGCATGGGATACGTTAGAAAAATGAAACCAAAATTACAACATATTTTTTTTGAAAGGCACACAAATATAGCAAGAGGCTATTTTTAATATAATTATTCACAAGTTTTATTTACTATTCCTAAAGTAATTATTGCATTGGAATATATAATTGCTGATGGCATGTATTTACAAACATATTTGTTTATTTAACTCTTAAATGCACTCTTAATGTTAATTGTATTAAATTTTGTTGAGAAATAATTACATTGAGTTGTCTAATTTTATAATCTATTCAATTAAAAAATTCTAAATTCAAACAATAAATGAATCTTTAAATAAAGCAATTCCAAATAAGAAAACCAGCATTAAAACATGAAGGCCTAATAACAAAGTAAACAAACAAGTGTTGTTAATAAGAAATTTTTAGTAGGTAGTATTAGTATTTTATTTTAACAGCAAGTGTCAACAAGAAAAATCTAACTTCATGCCATGCTTGCTACACACTGCAGCTGAAATTCAAAAATTGTTGAGCAGAACAAATTTTGCACAAAAGTTGTAAGCTTTAGCCATATGATTTGTAAAAAATGGTACTCCCCCCCCCCCCCCGGACACGCACACTTTCTTGAAGTAGTGTTAAAAGCAATGTTAGTTCCGGCTACAAACTACAGATTTTTTTTGCATAACACAAGAAACTTGTTAAAAGTAGTGATTACTGTAGTTTAGCTACTTAGTATAGGGTGTCAACAACTTTAATTGATTTAAATCAGCCATTAAATGATGATTTTAATCAACTGATTTTATAAAAAAAATCATTAAAATCAAAATGTTTAAAATGACATAAGAAGTATTAAAATCTAAATTTAACATTATTTGGAAAGTTTCTATAAGTATTTTGACTTATGAATAAACACATACTCAAAAAACACTTTAAATAATTGTTTTAAAGCTTAATTCTTGAGTATTAAAACAAATTTAGGTACAATGTTTGAAAAAAAGCATATAATTTTTATTTAACATTTAACATAAAAACATTTCATTTAAAAATGATGTTTAACTGTAATATAACTTGCAACGTCATAATTCCCTTTTAGTAATCAAATTATTCATTCTCTTACATAACAGGGCTTGAATTTCAGGGCGGGATTCGCGCCCAAAATTTTGAAATCCCGCCCAAAAGAATAACGTGGACGGGAGGCTCCCGCCCAAAAAATTTTGCATTTTGAAACTATGATCAACTCCCATGACCGTTTTGCGAATTTTATGATATTTTCGTGTGAGTAATCGACACATTTTGCGAGTTTTTTTACAGCGAAAAATCATTGAAAATCACGATTTTTTTCGCGACTGATTGACAAATTTTGTAATTTTTTCCTGCAATCAATTGACGAGTTTCGTTATATTTTCTGCGGCGAAATAGAGGTGATTCTGTTCAGAATTTCCACTCCCCCTCCCCCCCACAAAAAATGACGCATTTAATTCCAAAAATTATTATGAAACAGTGATGCCGCGGATGCGCTATTGCGCATAAATTACTCAAAAGATCGGAGATGACACACAAAAGAAACAGCTATTACACGTTTCACAAGACACGTGATTTCGTAAAAGTTTGCTATAAAATGGCAAATATTGTTAAAAGATCGCGAAAAAACAACTAATTTCCGGCAAATTTCGTCAAAAGATTCACGAAAGAATGCCTAATTTCGTCACAGAATTCTGTAAAACGACAGTTTTTGTCAAAAAAGTCGCGAAAAACAACAAATTTCGACAAAAGATTCACTATAAATGACAAATTCCCCCAAAATATCATGGAAAATGGCAATTTTCGTAAAAAAATCGCGATAAAACATCAGATTTCATCAAAGATCGCGAAAAAACGGCAAATTTCCTCAGAAAATTCACGAAAAACCATCAAATTTCGTCTAAAAATCTCAAAAAACGACAAAGTTTGACAAAAAATTCGCTATAAACAAAAAATTTCCCGAAAATATAGCGAAAAACGGCAATTTTCGTAAAAAAAATTGCGATAAAACATGAGATTTCATCAAAAGATCGCGAAAAAAATGGCAATTTTTCTCGGAAAATTCACAAAAAAAAACGGCAAATTTCGTCAAAAAATCCCGAAAAAACGGCAGATTTCGTGAAAAGATCGTAAAAGAAGGCAGATTTCATCAAAAAATAGCGAAAAAATGCAACTTTCGTCAAAGAGAACCTCTCCCCCCTTCCTCCCCCCAAAAATAATATAACGGGGAGTTCATTTTTCTGTTCAACAAACTAATTTTCCTGCTTCAATATATATATTTTTTCTTTGCTGCTGTAAAATCAGTTTCTGACAGCTTCAAATCTTTCTTTTTAAAGAAATGCAAACAATAGTGATACTTCTTATTTTCTACACTCAAATAAGTATTATTTTATGATTAAATTTGTATCTTGCACATTTAAAATACAGAAAAATAACATTATTAATTATAATTATTAATCATTAATTATAAATATAAATTTATTAAATTAATTAGAAGTTTTATTAATTATTTTTAAAATAATTAGACCTGTGACAAAAATAATTAGCACCGGGAGGGAATTTACCACCAGTAAAAACTAGACAGTATAAAAGTTTTTTTTTTTACACATTTCGCATAATTATTCTGAATTGTTGATAAAAATTGCTTCAGTGATATTTTTTTATGTCTGTATTCTGGTAATTCTTTAAATAGCACATAAAATAATGGCGGATTTTAAAAAATTTTTCTCCTTCCCAAACAGCCAAACTCCCCTCCATATATAAATGTTGGTAGGGAGATTCCCCTCCTTCGAAAAATTGAATTTCAAGCCCTGCATAAAATAAACACAGGGTTCATACAGAGTTGGGAAGAAAAAATCCAAGGAGTACATAAAAACATCCAAGGAGTCCAAAAAATTTTAAGGACTTGTCACTTTTCTTGTTATTTATGTGGCATGCACCTGCAACCCCCCCCCCCCCCCGATTCCGTGAGTTACCACCCGCGAGAGGTGGTGGTGGGGGGGGGGGGGGTATCTGTGATCTTCGGATGAAATCAGAGATTTATCTGTGATATTTTAGCAAAATCGGCGATTTATAGCGATCTTTGTCGAAACCGGCGGTTTTCCCATGTTTTCTTTTCATGAATTCAACGGGTTTTTTTCGACGATTTTTAGACAAAATTTGTATTTTTACATGATCTTTTCTCAAATTTGGCATTTTTTCTGTGATCTTTTGATGAAATCGGCATTTTTTTTTCAATGATCTTTTGACAAAATATTTGTAAGCGATCTTTTATTGATAACTGCATTTTTTCCCGCGATCTTTTATTGATAACGGCATTTTTTCCAGCTATCTGTTATCGAAAATGGCGTTTTTTCCTGCAATCTTTTAACGAAATCGGCGTTATATTCGCAATCTTTAGACGAAATCGACGTTTTCCCACAGTCTTCAGATGTAATTAGTGTTTATCTGCAATATTTGGTGAAACTGTAGTTTTAACCACAATCCGCACAGGAAATTAGTGTTTTTCAGCGATCTTTTGACAAAGTTCGTTGACAAAAACAGTGACGAATCATCGTTTTTCCACGAAATATTGATGAAATGTGTGCTCTTTCGACGATCCTTTCACGAAATTTGCATTTCTCCAAGCGCAAAACCGTACAAGTTGGCAACTATGCGGAACTGATGACCCAATTTCAAATTTTCGGACGAGAATCATCCCTGAATTCACCGTTATCAGCAAAATTGAGGATGATGAATAGTATTATGAAGAATAAATCAAAGTTGTATATCTAGCTGTGTGAAGGAATTAAACAGTGTAATCACTTTATGAAATTAGAATCTTACAGGTGTGTCTGGATTATTCTTTTCACTTTTCTTTCCCTTATGGCCGTGAAAATCACTTTGGTGGCTATTAGCGTGATCCTAACCAATCATTGCTGTGCTTCTGATGAATGATGTGCATAAAGGATTTATCGCGCGTTTTACAATCGTGCTTTTTTTTTTCCTTTTTTTCGGGAGTAAAATTGCTCGTGTGCAAAACCGCAATATAATTTAAGAAGTTTCTAAGGAGTATTTTGTTTATCTGAGTAGTTCTAAGTATTACTTGGGAATGTTTTCATTTCTAAAAAGTTTTTAAGGAGTCCAAGTAGTCTGTACGAACCCTGTAAACATAGCAAATATTTAAAAAAAAAAAAAAAAGTCAGAATCTTTTTTTTTAATTCTAATTTTGCTTAATTTCTAGCAAATACTGGATCTAAAGAAAATGAACTGAACCACTTTCGTAAAAGAATGTATAAGAGAAAAAGAATCAATTCATAAAAAATGTTTAACATAGCAAAAGCTTCTTCAATAAAACTTGAATAAATGTTTAATTTTTGAACTCATATACAATAAATAAAATTTTTTAGGGATTAAAACGGTAGCAAAACTATTTGAAAAACTGAATGATGAGAATTCCCACTGAATATTACAAGGTGTCAACGATTTAAATCAGCAATTAAAATCAACCTATTTAAAAAAATTCCTGATTAAAATCAAAAATTTTTTATAAAATGTTTAAAAGGATATAAAAAATCTAAATTTAAGATTAATTTAGGATTTTTTTTACAAATATTTTGCTTTATAAATAAATGAAAAAAAAAAAGTTTAAATTTTTTTTTCTAAACTTCTTTAGATATTGTAAAACATTAAGTACAGTAATTTTGTAACAGCATAAAATTTCAAACATTTTAATAATTTGTGATATTATTTTCCTTTAAGTTATCAAATTATCCATTCTTTTATCTAAAATAAGCATGACAAGTAGAGTAAATTTCTCCAAAGCAATAGAGCAAACAACCAGAATCTTACTTTTTCATTCTACTTTTGCGATAAATTTATTCCAAATATTGGAACTAAAGAAGAGTGGAAGAATAACATCTACTCAACAACTGTTGTAAAAGAATGTATAAGAGAAAAAATCTAATTGGTATAAAAATGTCAAGAACAGCAAGAGATCTTGGTTAGCATATACATAACTGTAAGTTAAGATTTAGGTATTAGTATTAATTTTTCTTGGTCCAAAGCAAACTCAGCTGTCAATACTTGTCAGTTTTGTTATTTATGCTAATAAAAAATGAAATTACTTACAATTTTTTTTATCAATTCTATAATTGTTTTTATAGGCCATTTTTTAAGGAATAAGGAAAAAATTGACATTTTAAAATTTTCAAAATGCATGCTGCATGCCACGATTTTTTTAAATACATGTGTCCAAAACCTTACAAAAATGGCAGAACTTTTTTTTTAATAAACAGGATGTTACTAAACTATGTTTAGTAACATTTTTCAATTTGTAATTTATAAAACTTTTAAAAATTAAAGATTTTTTATTTAGCATAATAAAAAGTTATGTACTTTTTTCCTCCTTATTGTTACTAAACACATTACTAATATATTTTCTTGTGAAAAAGTGCCCTTTTTTGGAGCTAACATCTTGCTTTTTTTCCTTCTAAAATGAATACTAAATTATAAAGTAATTCTTTATTAAAGCAAAAACATGTATATTATATACCTAATTAAAGTATATTTGTTTAATAATTGAATTATTAAGTAGTGTTAACAATTTAATATTAAATGCAGTTACTGATTATTTAGATAAAAGTAAACATCACTAGTATTTTATATAGTCTTACTTAATTATTACAAAATATTAATGTGTATAACTTCATGGTATTCTACTTACTAATGAAACTACTGATTTGCAATTTTTATAATTTATATAATGACTAATTGATAATTAAATTTTACAAACAATGTAGATTAAAATCTGGAAAAATCTGGATTTTTGACTTTTTTTTTTAAATTATGTTTTTTTTTACACCCTGGAATGTTAATAATGCTGCTGTTCAATGTTTTGAGGATTTCAGATATAACAGGCTATTCTTTATATTTACTCTTATGTATGTATCAATGGACTAATTCATTTAAGGTTAGCATATGCATACATAAAGTAGAGATTTTTTGCAATTAACTTACAGATGCAAAATGAGCTGCAGAAAATATTTGTTAGATTTGTCATTTGTGCTATTAAGTAATGAAATTGCTTAGTTGCAGTTTTTGTTAATTCTGCAGTTACTGTTTTGTCTAGGCTACTTTATTAGGGTCCCACAACCTGCCTCTTTTCAAATTGGAAAAATGAATCCTGCTTTAAAAAAAAAATAAAAATAAAAAAACAATGAAATTCATCAGCAAAAGACAGATTTCTTGTAAAAAATCTCAAAATTCTATGATATTTCAAAATTTATGTGCTGAAGATCTTTATAAAAAAAATAGAACTTTATTTCCTTGGAAAAATAGGATATTATTAAATTATGTTATTTAATTGTATTTTTCAATTTGTAATTAATAAAATTATTAAAGTTAATGACATTTTATTTATCATATCAAGATGTGTTTATATACGATATTTATCACATATATATAATTACTAAACACATTACTATATATTCCTCAAAAAATATATTTCCTCAAAAAATAGAGCCCTTTTTTGGAACTAACATCTTGTCTTTTTTCATTCTAGAATGAATACTAAATTATTAACTAGCATTTTAATAATTAAAGCATAAACATGTATATTATGTTCCTATTTATGGTCTTAATTGTTTAATTATTAAGTAGTGTTAACAATATTAAATGCAGTTAATAATAATTTTAATAAATGTAAATATTACTAGCATTTAATATAGTTTTACATAATTATTACAAAATATGGTACTTACATATTAATGCCACTGCAGTAGAAGTTGCACTAATGCGTCAATAAAGAGCAATCTTGTTGTTCATACTTTTTAATGCATTTTTTGCCCATTTCAACGCTATTTGTTAGTGCTTTAGAGCTTTTTTAGTGCTTTTTCATGCTTTTTTTTTGACGCCATTTTTTTTGTGCGAGTGCGAACAACAAAATTGCTCTTCATTGGTGCATTAGCACAACTTCTGCTGTGGTGGCGTTAATACGTAAGTACCCAAAATATTAATGTAAATAATGTTACTGTATGTTGAAACAACTAAATTGCAATTAAAAATTCTGAAATTATTAAGTAATAAGCATAACTTTATAAATTAAAGAAAAAACATAGATTATGTTAGCAATTAAAGATTTAATTGTTTTGAGAACCTAAAACTCTTGGTGGCTAGTGGGTATTTGAATGCTGGGAAAAAACAAAAATCGGATATAAATAAAAAAAAAGGGATTTTTTTTTTTTTTTTTACATTTTATTTGGTAGCATGCTATTTCTAAGTCCTATATAATATATATATAATACAAAGCTCAACACATCTTACAAATAAATGCTGAATATATAACACATAATTATGTTTTTAATAGACAAAATATGTTTTTAATGTTCATAAAAATATTAAAATGCTTTTAAAAAGAAAATAAAGAACCCTTTCAAAAGCAAAATGTAGAGGGGAATCACAGATTTACAAAAGATTTAAACAATTGATAAATGGTTTTCTTAGAGTATTTCATCTTTTGTTATTAATTTCTTTAAACAACAACTAAAAAAAAAACTTTTTTGTTTGTATATTTTAAGACTTAATAATATAAGATATGCCTAAATGAAAAGGAGACTTTAGCTTCGTTTCTTGTATAAGTATAAAATCACGAGTTAATATTTTTGCTGATAGATGGCATTGTGATATTCCCTGTTACACATGTGCACTTGATGGCTTTGCAGCAATATCCTCATTTCAGGAGAGTTTTTACAGTTGGTTGTACAATGGATTCCTCCATATCAGCACAAAGAATTCAGCATGTTATTTAATTTCTTCACACAGAAGGGAAGTATGCTTCTGAAATTTATCATAGAATGAAAGTGCTGTATGAAGAGCAGTGTCTCGCACATTGCATCATATTCCTAATAATGTCAGCGTTATGAGGCCGGATGCATAAACATCAAGGATTTGCTACGCAATGGGCAGGTACATGTTATGATTAACAGTGCCACGATTTTGTCTGAATATGGGCTCATACAGTAGAATTGTTGGGTAACCCCACATGAATTGTGAACTGTTGATAAGTAAAGGAACTGTGCAAACTATAATTCACAAAAAACTCTGTTATGACGAAATTTCCTGTGGGTGCCGAAGCATCTATCAGATAGTCAAAGAACGGTACAAATGGGTGTTTGCCTGACCAATCTGCACAGATATGTGAATGAAGGAACTGAATTTATTGCTAAGATTGTAGCATGTGATGAAACTTGGTGTCACCATTTCAATCCTGCCTCCAAACAGATGAGCATGCAGTGGCAGCATCCCTCAAAAAGCCCATTATACCAGGAAAGCCGGAAAAGTGACTTTCAGATCTTTTTTGACAACAAAGGACCTCTATTTATCAAATGGCTACAACAGGGTGCAATAGCTAATGCTGAGGTGTGTTGCAACATGTTGATGAAGCTCAAACAAGCCATCAAGAACAAACAGAGGCAAGCTCTCGAAACATATTAGTGCTTTCGCAGGACAACACTAGGCCAACATAGGCTAGCTAACAAGACAATTCAGTTCCTTAAAACATTTTGATGAAAGGTCCTGTCACATCCTCCTTACAACCCTGATCTGTCCATGTGTCACTCCCATATCTTCGGCCCCTTAAAAAATATCTACAAGCAAATTACTAACAAAACAAGATTATTTCATAGTTTAACATTTTAAGCTGTATAACTCAAATTCACCTGTGACAAGGACGTACAAGACAACATGGAAAATTGGATCCTTCAGCAAGTTATGCGTTTTTACGCTGAAGCCATCCACTTCCTATGGGCTAGAATCAGTGTTACAATGTCCATGGTAATTATATACAGTTCAACTGTTCCACAGGCATTGTATTTATAATATTGATATTAAAATTTATTCACATATAATTTTAATCTTTTTCATTTGGACAACCCTTATAAATACAATTTGACAGTATTTCTCATTTAGAAAAGATTAATTCTTTCATTAACTAAAAAATTGATAAATTGCACATACAGTGAATTGCATTTAACATGAAAAATCAGTTAATACAGGGATGAGAGTGAGAAAAAAAACAAAAAAGAGGAAATTACGTGTGAGGTAAAAATTGAGCAAAAACATTGAAATAACCAGTGAGGTAAAAATTGAGAAAAAAAGTTGATAATGTGCAAAGTAAAAATAGAACAAAATAATTTAAACCGATGCATGTTAAAAAAGTTAAAGTGAAAATGGTACATTAAATATAGATTGTCATTATTTGAATTGAAGCACCCACACTATATAATACTAAAAATACATTAAAATAAAATAAGAACACAAATATAAGAATGGATAATGAAATTTTATTCAATAATTTTGATATATAAAATATATCAATATGAAAAATTTTCAAAAAATGCATAATTATTCTTTAAAACTTTTATAAGCAAATTCATTTAAAAATCTACCTTCAAAATAACTTATGGCACAGTCAAAACTCCAAATTTGGCTCTCCAAACAACTTAAACTCTACATTCTATTTTCTTAAATAAATCTACAGTCTTGGTTATTACATTTTTGACAAATTACGAATTTACGTTGTTTAATATTATAGGTGAAAACTAAGAAACTGAGCAGTAGAGTTAATTTTATTAGAATAGCCGCTTTTAAAGTTAGTGGTGATTATAATACCTCAAACTTTCTTGACAGTAAGGCTATATATATATATATATATATATATATATACACATTATATATATATATATATATATATATATATATATATATATATAAAATCGTTGTATATAAACTTTTTTATAACCCCTCCCCGAAAAAAAAAAAAATCAGCGAAATGTTATTTGGATTTATTTAATAAGTAAATATGTTGTTAATACACTATACATGGGGGGGGGGGGGGGGCTTTTATCGAAAACGGTATTTTTTCCCCACGATCTTTTAACGAAATCAGCGTTATATCCGCAATCTTTAGACAAAATTGCTATTTTCCCATGGTCTTTAGAAGAAATCTGAGTTTTATTTGCGATAGGAGGTGAAATTGCCGTTTTTTCTGTGATCCACACAGAAAATTCGCATTTTTATCGATCTTTTGACAAAGTTTGTTTCCAAAAACATTGAACGAAATTGTCGTCTTTCCACGAAATATTGACGAAATGTATGCTATTTCGGCGATCCTTTCACGAAATTTGCATTTCTACGTAAGAGCAATTCCATCTCAGCTCAGGCAGGGCATGTCAATTCACCGTCACAGATTTTTTTCAAAAAAATTCAGTAGTTAGAACTAAGTGATTTATAAAATTTCCTAAAAGGATTTTTCCCTAAAAAATTTATTTCTCTGATTACAGTACTTTAAAATTCATGATAAAATTGGCAGTTTTCAGAAAAACTGAAAAATGGTTCATTTTGAAATGAACACAATACCAAACATATTCAACATATTAAGTCAATTTATTTTTTATAAACAGTTATTAAACAGAAGTTTACTTTGGCATAGTTTTAAAAAATATAGTGACATTTTTACTTAATTAAAAAAATTAGATTTTAAGTACAAAAAATATAGTTATTAGTGAATTTAAGATTTTTTTTTCAGTATGAAAAAAATATTTTAAAGCTAAACATTGATGGCAATCCAAAGACCTTTAATGGGAGTTTTACAGTAAATTTTATTTTAACTCTAAGGTGCTTACAACTTTTGTAATTCAATTTTAAATTATGCAAAATTTTATAAAATCACTACTTTTGACATGCAATTTCTCAAAAACACCATTTTTTAAAATTCTGATAATATGCTCAATTCATACCTTATTAGTCTCTAATAAATACCTTACAAGCAAATCGTGTGTTTTTGCTTAGAAAATTTTATATGATTTTTTGAAAATAACATGTTGTGTGTATTTTTCAACAGACCACAAAGTCAAGCTCTTTCTTATTTAACCGAACTTGTAATGTAATTAATATTTCAAACTAAAAAATACATCACTAGTACATAATTATTACTATTAAATTATAGCTAATCATTTGCTTAAGTTTAAAATTGCGTAAAATACAGCCAATAATAAAATTAGTATTGATCATATGTCATTTCATTCCATACTCATAAATGTGTTAAATTCCTCTACAGTGTGTTAAATATTTTGTTATGTAGTATGGATATAATATATTAATATGCAAATACATACATTACAGCTGAATTATATTTTTTTTCAAGTTTAAGTTTCTTCCAATCAGTTTTTTTTTTCTCAAAAAACCAGAAGATCAAGCTTTTTCTTATTTCTCTGAATTTATAATATTTTTTAATGAAAAAATAATAATATGCACATTATTATGACAGATAAATATAAGCTAATCTTCAAAAATTCCTTTTCATAAAATTAAATAAGCCAAGCCCCTTTAAAAAAATCTGTGCTTGTGATGCATTTTGACTTTGCTGAAAATTACTCACTAATATTGCCAAATGAAGTACAAAGCTACCATTGGCAGAATACTCAGATATCATTATTTACCTGCCCAGCATATTTTAGAGAAGAAATAAAGAGTTTTATCATAGTTCCTGATGATTAACTCATGATACAGCTCATGCTGTTTGTGACATAGGAAAAGTAAAAAAAGAATTATTTAAGTTGTACCAATTACAAACGCTGGAATCACCTGTGTATATATCAGATGGAGCTGGAGCACATTTTTAAAACAAGTAGCAGTTTTATGAATTGCACAAAAATAAAATTGTAATGAAGTAGTGGATATTTTCCGGTACTGTCCACGTTAAAAGTGCATGTGATGCTATATTGGGGAGTGAGACAAGCACTATGCAACAAAATTTAATCTCCAAAAAGAGCCAATAAAAGCTATCCAAGATTCTGTCTCATTTGTTGCTGAACTATCTTCTTTGCTAAAAAATAATATTCTAGTCCGCGTTATTCTGTAAAACCCGTACCGAACATGGTCCATAGCTAAAGCATTCCAGTGGCCAAAAGAATCTGGAAAGAAAATTTATGAATGTGCATTACCATTGGAAAATGTGCTTCTAGAAACAGAAAAACCAGTTACAATAGGACAATCTGAGCGACTTCATACCTTCAACGATAAGGAGTTGAAGTTAATTTAAGAAACCTTCACTACCTAATTCTTCTGTTATGTATCTATTTGCATATTAATATATTATATCCATACTATATAACAAAATATTTTACACACTGTAGATGAATTTAACACATTTATGAGTATGGAATGAAATGACATATGATCAATACTAATTTTATTATTGGCTGTATTTTACGCAATTTTAAACTTAAGCAAATGATTAGCTATAATTTATAACATATATTATATTTATAACACATTTATGAGTATGGAATGAAATGACATATGATCAATACTAATTTTATTATTGGCTGTATTTTACGCAATTTTAAACTTAAGCAAATGATTAGCTATAATTTAACAGTAATAATTATGTACTAGTGATGTATTTTTTAGTTTGAAATATTAATTACATTACAAGTTCGGTTAAATAAGAAAGAGCTTGACTTTGTGGTCTGTTGAAAAATACACACAACATGTTATTTTCAAAAAATCATATAAGATTTTCTAAGCAAAAACACACGATTTGCTTGTAAGGTATTTATTAGAGACTAATAAGGTATGAATTGAGCATATTATCAGAATTTTAAAAAATGGTGTTTCTGAGAAATTGCATGTCAAAAGTAGTGATTTTACAAAATTTTGCATAATTTAAAATTGAATTACAAAAGTTGTAAGCACCTTAGAGTTAAAATAAAATTTGCTGTAAAACTCCCATTAAAGGTCTTTGGATTGCCATCAATGTTTAGCTTTAAAGTATTTTTTACATTCTGAAAAAAAATCTTAATTTCACTAATAATTATATTTTTTGTACTTAAAAACTAATTTTTTTAATTAAGTAAAAATGTCACTATATTTCTTAAAACTATACTAAAATAAAATTCAGTTTAATAACTGTTTATAAAAAATAAATTGACTATATATGTTGAACATGTTAGGTATTGTGTTCATCTCAAAATGAAGCGTTTTTCAGTTTTTCTGAAAACTGTCAATTTTATCATGAATTTTAAAGTGCTGTAATCAGAGAAATAAATTTTTTAGGGAAAAATCCTTTTAGGAAATTTTATATATCATTTAGTTCTAACTACTGAATTTTTTTGAAAAAAATCTGTGATGGTGACTTGACGCATATCAGTACTGTCTGCCTGAATTGAGATGGAATAGCTCGTAATTGTTTCTTCCGCGCGTTTCGAAATACGTCATTTTACTTACCCTATCATTGAAGACAACCAAGACGATGCCGTTACGAAAGTTCACCTGCCCATCTGATCACCATTTTTGACCAATTTCGTTGTGGTAAAAAATGGCGGCGCGGCCGAAAAAAATAAGAAAAATCGTGGAAATCCGTGGGTTTTGAAAATAAATAAAAAAGTGGAAATCAGCGGATTATGAAAATAAGTAAAACGGTGGGAACCCAACTCTCAAAAGAATAATTAAAAATGCAGAAAATTATTAAAAGTATGCATGGTTATTAAACATTATTAGCGCATTCCAATGAAGAGATGAATAAAACAATGGCTGATCTCAAACAATGTGGGGATAAAATGGTGCTTGAAATTTTCAAAAAAATCTCAAACCTAAAAAAAAAAATTTAATAATAAAATAAGTTTTTTAACCTATAACTAAAAAGCCAAATGGTCACCAAATAGTAGTTTAACAATAAATCAAAAATTTGATATTGAAAATATTAGTTTTCTTACAAATCTTTTTTTTTTTTTTTTTTTTTTTTTTTTTTTTTTTTTTAAACACACACACACACAAAATACAATTTGGTTTCCACAGTTTTATGTTAAACTTTTTTCATTGTATTAAAATAAACCACACCAAAATAGAAAATATTTGGAATTTCAAAGATTTTGTGAGATATTTCATGGATAAAAATTGAATTAAGATAAATAATCGATTATAGCTTTAGAGAATAGATTAGAATGGTGAGCATAGTAAAATATGAAAACAAAAAATAAGTTACTTTGATTAGAAATACCTGGAGGATGAGGTGTTTTATCAGCATAAGCTTCCTTTTCCATAGCAACTAAAGCAGAAAAGTGAGCAGCATCATAAGTTAAACACAATGGAGACCGTAAACACTCTGCAGGGGGACATTCCAAAGGCAAGTATATGCCACCAAATGGAATTGGGGCAAATGGCTCACCAGTAACATCTTTTAAAACTGTATCAGCAATGACAATAATTGGTCTACGTAAAACATGAGCTAAAGCAAGGACATGGAATTCTTCTAAGCTTTCATAAATATCAGGCTGAATTTCTTCTTCGGGAACTGCTAGTAAAGGACTGAAAAGAAGATTTATATATATATAATTTGAAAAAATAAAGATATTTGAAAATAAGTTTTATGACATTCTTTAATTTAGACAATTACCCTTTAGAGTTTTCCACATAGTTCTTCTTTTGACTTGGTAGCATGCGGGGTTCAGTAGATGCCATTTTTAAAAGTGTTTGCCACTCTTTCTTCCATTCTTCTTCACAATAAACCAATCCAGCCTAAAATGTAAAATAATTTGAAGGACAAAAATATCAAAATAGCAAAGAAAAATGAATTTCTAATTGAAAGACAGTTATGAAATGGAATATATTTTTAATTAGGAAAAAAATTGCAGTATAAACTCTCAATTATGTGCAGAATTGAGTGGCACAACTATTGCAGATAGTTTGAGAATAATCCACAAAATTTTGAAAAAAAGGAAGAACCCAACATATATATTTGGACAATTCATACACATCATAGGTTACATAAAAATACATTTGAACAATTTATACACACAAAGGGTAACAAAGTTACTTATTACTTTAATAATAATAACTTTTACTACTTACAAGATTTACTTCTTTAAAAAAATCAGACTTTTTTTTTTTTTGGATTGAAATTTTTTCAACACTATTTTATCACAAAAAAGTGTGTCATTTTCCTCCTCTACCATCTAGATCATAGGTTCCCAACAGGGGCAATACCGCCCCCCAGTGGGTGCTGGAACCTTCCAGGGGGGAGGTGGCGAGTCCAGAGGCAAATTGGGGGGGGGGGGGACATTGACGTGACATACCTAGCAATTTAATATATTTGTTAGCTCCATGGTGTTGTTTAGGACCGGGGAAAAAACTTAAAATATATCTTTAAATAAAAATTTATGCATAGGACCTAGAGCTGGGTCAAAAGAATCCAATTTCTTTTACGAATGTCAAAAAATTTGTCCAGTTACTGATGGTTCTCCAGCAATTACAGAGCTTCATAAGGGGTGCATTCAAAACAAGCAGTGTCATTTGTACTCAATGTACATTAATGATCGTCAACCATTAGCTATAAAATAATTTAATGAACATCTGCATACGTCACTTTATTACATTATTAAGGTAGTTAATAAAATTAAAAGCATTTCATTGCACGACAGATTATTTCTTTAACTTTGTGGTGAAAATGATAAAGAATACAATTGCTTACTATGCTGCCCACAGCAGTTCTTTGTTCACAGTAGGTATTAGTTTGAATCGTGTTTAAATCCATTTGGACTCAGTACTTTATTTTCTTGAAAACGTAGACGAATAAAGCGAAAATTTGATTACATCCAAAAATGACACAGCTTAATTAAGGTTCCTGTTTCTGCTATCTAAAACACTCGTGAGCTAACGCTGTGTCTATGGGGAGGTTATTTTCTAATAAGTTTGCATTTCAATCTTTTTTATTTTTTATTTTGATAGGTGAGGTCCCTCTATACATCGCTCCTTTTTTACTTTTTCGATTTGGGTTGCAGATATTTTTTATAAAGTTAGTTTCAATTTCAAAACCAGTTCCGAAAATTAAAAAATGCCATTTAAAAAATATTTACAACCCAAATAAAAAAAAGTAAAAAAAGAGCGATGAGGAGAAGGACCTCAGCTATCCAATGCAAATAAATAAAATAAAACAAAAATAAAATAAATAAATAAAATGTCAGAATGCAAAAGTGTTATTAGAAAATAACCTTCCCTTAGGAATAGCATTACCTCGTGAGTGTCTTCGCTCGAAAGGGACCGGAGCTTTAAGGGGCCGCTTCATTCAAATGAAAAGACCCATTCTCTAATGCTAATCCTATGGAAGAAATTTATAAAGATATCTCGGTTGCATTTAAATATTTTTAAATGATTCTTTTTGCATTCAATAGCTGAGATTGATCTGAATGCAGGCCGTTTTTTACTTTTTCTATTTTGCTTACAGATATTTTTTATGAGGGTGATTTCGCTTTCCAAACCGGTTCTGAAAATGAAAACATTTTCGTAAAAAATATCTGCAAACGAAATCAAAAAAAGTAAAAAACGGCCTTCATTCAGATCAATCTCAGTTAAAGCGGCCCCTTAACAGACTTAGGGGAGAGTGGAAATGAAAGGGACACTCAAAATTCCAGGAAGAAAGTAAGATATACAAAGTTTCAACGTTGGCTCAATTGATGGCAATATTTATTCCGTCTTAATAACACTTACAACTAATATCTAGAATAGTAACATTATAGGAGCTAAAAGCAAAGCCTGTTCTTGATATAAAAAGTAAATTTTGATCTTATTTTTATTTTTTTTCTCTAAAAAATTAATATTGAGTTCAACATTACAATACTTATTTAGCAGTGTAACATATGCATTTTATGTGAATACCAGTATATTTTGTTAGCTAAAATACTGTCACACCTAAATACAGTTTTAATTTCGCCAGGTGGATATGGGGCTGAAAGGCACAATAACTGAGGGGGTTAAAAGAGACATGGAGAAACACAGTAAAAAAATGCATGAAATATTAGTATTTTGTTAAAGATAAATTCTTTAATCCCTTTATATTATTGGAAGTATTTTCTATAAGAAAACATTGTTAGCTTATTCTTTCTTTGACTTTATTTTTCCTTGATCCCTCCCCACTGTATTAATATATTTTGATGAAGTTACCTAAATTCATAACTGGTGGTGAGATATTTGCTTTTGTTTTATCATCTGTTGTAATGCATTTCATTTGTGTGTTATTACCTTTTATTTTTGAGTAATGTAATCGCAAATAGAAAGACAAAAGCTCATAAAAGTGTTTTATTTATGTGTGTCCCTTTCATTCAGATTCCCTGTAATGGGATTAAAAAGGGACATTTCTCCCAATTTTTATAAATTCGTACATATTTTTGGTTGCTTCACTTGGGGGTTTTACTAGTACCAAAACCAAGGTTATAGAAGAGAATTAGGCACAAATGTGAGAATGATATCTTTTGGTTTCATTATTTTATGAGCTTATAAAGACAAAATATCAATTTCATCGCCGCTCTCCCCTTTTAAGAATATTTAATAAAAGCGATTTAATAATAATAATAAAAAAAAAAAAAAAAAAAAAAAAAAAAAAATCATAGTTATTTTTCTGAGAAAACTTCTGTTGAAACAAAATATAAGTAGAGGTAAATTCAAGCACCTTCCTGCATTTTTAGCAGTTTCTGCAAAACAGGAATATTTATTTAGATATACTGCTAACATTTGTATGATTTCATGCTGAATCTCCAGGGGGTGATTCCAGGGTATTTCAAACATGAACATTCCGAGTTGGCTTTTAGATCCTTTCGCAGATGCAGCAAAATAATTAAATTTAGTGGAGGAACTCATAGAATTCTCAACTAACGAAATGATCATCAAGAGTTCTGGCTAGAAATATCAATACTTTCAAGCTTTCTACTCGAATTGTGGGAAAGTGTACAAGACATTTTTAATTTCTAGAAAGTTTTCCTTCGTCATATTTTGCTGAACATGGGTTCATTGAAGTATCTAATTTACTGTCTAAGAAAGGGAATAGACTGCATATGACTAAATATGGCAATTTGCAACTGATTTTAACAAAATCTGAAGACAATATTAACAAATTGTTAAAAGTCTACCAGCCTCATCCATTTCATTTTTGTGTTTGTAAATATTTAAGAAACAATTTACTGCATTTGATCGTTAATTAATTTCTATGTTAACATTCTTAATATAAAAAGATTAAATTTGGCACAGAAAATTACAATAATTTCATATTTTTACAATTATTATGGAAGAGGGGGGGGGGGGGGCGTTGGAATAATTTTTCTTGTAAAGGGGGGTGGTGGTCCAGAAAAGGTTGGGAACCTCTGCTCTAGATACTGAATAAGGCCTTCAATGTGAGCTAAAGCTGCATCGTGGCTCACTTTCTTTTGTACCTTTCCATCTATCACTCTCATCCAAATTCATACCCAATGCTTTTTCTATATTAGTTCATCAGTTGAAGGCTCAAAGCCTGAATCGATAGTGTCACAGTTAATCCACTCAATGATATTTTCAATCGGCATTTTCTCCACCAGCAATATATTTTGCTAAATTATGAATAGAAACTTTTCCCTTTTTCTTTTCAGATTCTACTACACCTTCAAAATCTTCCCACTAATGTTGATTCTTGAATTGACACCCAAACACTGTTTACATCATGTTATGACACAGGTTATAACATCCTTTCAGTAATAATACTTAATATATAAATTTTAAGATTTAAATTTTATCAAATTCTACTTTTAATTTTAAAATTCCCCTTTAAAATATTGATTTATTTTATAAAAGTTTCATCGAATTTCCATTTTAAAACTTTTTACTTTATTCCAAAAATATTGTTTTAATCTAGAAAGATAGTTTAATATTATTTTAAATACAATAAAAATCTTAATTCTAATAATTACTCAATTATTTATTACATTTAACTATAATTTATAAAAATAAAATCCACATTTCCAACAATCTTTTATTTAAAAATCATTTAAAAGTTTTAATCTGGTGGCATCATTTGCTAACAACCAATGAGGGCCTTTCACGTCTTCTATCAAAACAACGCTGGGAGAAAAAGTAGGCTCTCTCTCTCTCTCTGGATGTCGGCCCGCTAAGAAGGGTGTGGCGATGCTCCGCAAAAAATAAAAATAAAAAATAAAAAATACTTTCTTGTAGTTTATATAACGATTTTTGTACTAATCCTAGGCATGCACGTAAGTTCTCTTAACGATGGTTATATGATCATGAGTTGAAGCAGAATGGATGCTGATTCTCTGAAATAACTAGCCTTTGGAGGTTCCAATAAGCAGGATTAATTCTTGGTAATAGCCCAAGGAAGTGTGACTATGGAAGACTTCTAAAGTTACGAAGGATTAACTGATGAAGTGAATATGAGGATTCCTGAAGGATCCTATTAGAAAGAAAAAGATAACAGGCTTTGTAAAAGTCGTTTTCAGTAGATGATGAATCCGATGACATATCCAAGTTATAGTATTATTCCTTAAAAGGTATGACAAATACAGTAGAGTGTTCCTTCTCTGTGGACTGATTACAACTGGTGAGATTGATCCTTATTATTCATTAACTTTTAAATTTGCACCTTCCATGAACTAAGGGTTAGAAAATGATTATCAGTATACCCAATTCACATTGTACGATGAACAATAAACGATAGAATTCCATTTTTTAGATCTCACATTAAAGCTGATATTCTCTTTATTGTTAACATTTTACAAAATTTATCTGTGAACCTGTTGATGAAAGAATGAACCTTTGAAATAGGAATGATTATATTTTGTAATGATTGCATCTAATTAGTGCACTGGTTAGGCTTGTTCTACTTCCCCTACCCCCCTTTTTTATTCATTTACGAAATAAATGAAATGTTTTTTTTATTAATAAGCATTGGTATCATTTTGTTTTACAGTATGATTTGATATTTTTATATGCATGTTTAAATGACAGATGAAGCGGTCAATAATGAAGTTAAATATTTCACTTCACAAAAATAATTACAATAATAATCAACAAATCAAAAATAAAATATCTGGCATAATCTCATTTGTGAATTTTACAAGAGAAGACAGATTTGTGTTCTGATTCAGGTGAGTTGATATATTTAATATGTACTTTTACCCTGAGAAAAACGTTTTATTATTAACGTTTTTTAATTCATTTCACAATGGCAATTGTGCTTTCACTGTAACGATCTTTCGGCTATCTTTAAACCTTTTCCAAAATATTAATTCTTATTTGAAATTTATTAAAATAAAATAATTTTTTTTTTATTACCTATCATCATAAATGCAATGGAGAAGCTTTTAAATTCATCTCCCTTTTCAAGCCTTTTTGTCAGTAATTTCATTCTGAATTTTTATTTAATTGAAGCGATTATGCCTATATAGTGCAAGAGCCTACACAAAAACCTAAAGTATCGAGTACAAGAAACAAAAATACCTTTATTTTATGATGAAAAATGACATTAAGAATTTGTGACTTAAATATTTCTCTGCTGTTTATAAAATCCAAAACCAATTTTTAAAGATTAATTTTATAAATGGACATAATCATTTAAAAATTTTCTTTCATTAGACCTGGCCCAAATATATGGAAGAAAAAGTAAGCCAAAGTATGATGAAAGAAAAATTGCTTCTGATCAATCTATAATAAAGTTTTATAATTTATTTAAAGCCAGCAAAAATGGAACCAATAAGGAACAGTTAAAAAAATCTGATTTAAAGAAGTTTCTGGTTTCTACAAATATAATTGTATGTTTTCTTTCCTTTGGGACAAGTACAGGGTTCACTGTATTTAAAACAATTTTCTTTTTGCTTAAAAAAAAAAAAAAAAAAAGCATAAATAATCTATTTTAATGAGCAATTAGATACATTGTGCAGAGCTTGAAAATTAATATATTTGATTGAAAATAACACAAAACATATGGCCAAAAAGTTGGAAACTGTTCCATAATTCATATGTTGTGTAAATTATTTTCTAAAAAGTGCTATAAGCTTTATCACACAAACTACATACATGTGCCAGTTCTGCACACACTCATATTTTAAAAGTTGAAAATTTCTTTTGAGACAGTTTTGTTTTATCAAAAATCAAGAAAAAACAAAAATTTTCTTTGTGCATTGTTTCAGCATGAAAAAGCTGTTTTGGATGGATGCCAATTCTACAGATTTTTTTCACTTGTGTGATCCAATGATGTATAATGAATGACAGTTAAATAAAAAGAATATTGCCCAGTTAAACTGGTGGCATTGAGCTCACAAACTACACATACTAATAGTATATCACAGCTTACTATTTTCAAGGATTAATGACATTCGAAAAACAAATTAAGAGGGGGAAATAACTCCCCCCATTTCCCCTTTTTATACTTAATCATTGAACCCCCTATTGTGTTATATTTTATTTATTATATAAAAAGCCTATATCCAAAATTCAGAGAATCTGATAATTCTTCATAAAAACCCATTTATATAATTTAAGAGGCGTTATCCCCCTTTTTATACTTAATCATTAAACTTCCAAAACTAATCAGAGATTCACCTTATTAGAAAGAACCTACATCCAAAATTTAAAGCAAATCAGATAATTCTGCATAGAAACCCATTTATTAAACTTAAGAGGGGGATTAATCACCCATAACCCCTTTATACTTAACAAAAGAACCCCACAGCTAATTAGGGAAGCATTTTATAACTATGAACCCGTATCCAAAAATTGAAGCATATGGGTTAATTCTGCAAGAAAAACCATTTACCTAAATTAAGAGGAGTAGTCCCACCAATCCCCCATTTATACCCAAATAATGAATTTCCAAAACAAATCAGGGAAGTGCCTTATCAGAATGGACCTATGTCCAAAATTTGAAACAAATTTGTAAATTCTGCATAAAAAAAACGAATTAACCTAAAGGGGAAGGGAGAGTTACCTTGCATTTTCTCATCTTTTAGACTTATCTAATGAACTCGCAAAGCTAATTATGGAGGTGCCCTCATCAGAATGATCCCATGTCTAAAATTAGAATGAAATCTGATAAATCTACATTAAAAACCCATTTACAGGGCTCCCAACACATTTTATGTCGCAAAAAGGGGGAAAGGGGACCATTTTTCTTTAAAAAGGGGACTTTGGGGGACCATTTTTTTAAAAAAAGAGGACTTTGGGGGACCATTTTTTTAAAAAAAAAAGAGAACTTTGGGGGACCATTTTTTTTTTAAAAAAGGGGACTTTGGGGGACCATTTTTTTAAAAAAGGGGACCTTGGGGGAGCATTTATTTTTACTAAATATGTTAGCAATTTTTTTAACATTACATTAAACATGTTAGTTAACTTTATAAGGATATCATTAAACAATTTCAAATATTGTTGCAGAAATTGTACAATTATATTTGAATACAATTAAATATTCTACTGCAAGAAGTGAAACAGTAGTTTAACATTTACCTTGAAAATTTTCATTTAAAAGAGTCTGTACTTGTAATTCAAAGTCTTGATTTTTTTTAAATATTTACAATAGCAAACTGATTTTCATTAAAATAAAAAGTAATCTTAGCTAAAATGTATCTAACAAATTTATTATCAGAATATATTTAGCCATTAAGCATTTAAGGCAAAAATTTCTTGAAATAAAAATCAATCTGTTCAAAAATGTCACAATTATGTAAATATCAAATACTTACAAAAAGAAAAAAAAGAGAAGCGTTTATAAAATAACTATATACAAAACAACAAGCAATTCCAAAATGTTACAGAAAAACTATTATTTTGTTGTCTTTTTGCTTGAAAAACCTGTAATATCTATATCCAAAACACCAAGCAATTCCAAAATGTTACTGAAAAACTAAGATTCTTCTGACAATAATACAGAGAGAGAGAAAAAAAAAATAGTGTATTTTGTCAGTCTGTCACGAAAAAAAAAAACATAAAAAATTTCGATAAATAATTGCCTTCCTCCCACCAAAAAAACAATAATAATAATCGCAAAAAAATTGCTAATTCTGTTAAAAAATCCTTGGGGGGGGGGAGCAAATTTTGCAAAAAGTTGTGGAGAAGAAAAAAAAATCCGGAAATTTCAAAATCGCAAAAAAACTTGTTTTTTTTTATTGCATTCAAAGTTCTTCTCAAAGAAACAAAACAAACATATCAACCTCGTCAAATGTGCACGTTAAGGTTAAAGGACAATGTGCCACTGGATTGATCATTCTGTTGGAGAAAGAGCAGGTGTTAATAGAATGATTATCAAGTGTGTTTATCTTTTACTTCAATCAAAAGAAAACCAAGTTTCATGTTTGCTTCTTTTGTTATTATAAATATGTACTTGAGTGATTTTATTAGAATTAAAATATATGAAGCTTCAAGTCATAAACATATCACGTCAACTTTTTTTTTTTTTTTTTTTTTTTTTTTACTTTTTAGTTTTTGTAACAATTAAAATCTTCAATTAACCGTCAATCATTATGTAAAATTACACCAGAATATATCGATATACATAATGTCTAGTTAGTTAAAAGAATTTAACTGCATTTGATAAAATTTAAAGTTAATAAAACTGAAATTGACAAAATGTCCGAATTTTAAAGATTTCCGGAATTTGAATGCCCGGAGTTTTGAGGTTCAAATGCACAGAACAAAGTCTTAAAAATCCGACATCCAAAATTCGGAAATCATACAAAGTCCGGACGTTTTGCTAACTATTTTTATTATTATTTTTTTAAATATACATTTTTAAAAAGCATTTTAAATTAGGAATTTTTAAAACCGGACCTAAAACCTCTCTACTCTTAAAATTATTTTTAAAGAATAAAGATATTCATACTTTTTTCATACCACATGTCTGGTTTCGGTAAAATGATCTTACGATCTGTTCTTCCGTAATGCCCGCGATCCAGTGTTGAATTCTGGGGGAGAGGGGGGGGGGGGGTATTCCTGCTCAGAGCAATGAAATTTCCCTTACTGTCAGATTTGAGTTTATGTTTTGAATAGTCAAAAAGTGCAACCTCCCCCCTTCCCCCCAGAGTCGCAGAAATTCCTACAAAAAAAAAAAAAAAAAAAAAAAAAAAAAAGTCTTAATTCAACACTGCCCGGAACCCGCATCAATGCGGCTATGATTCATAATTATTATTTTTTTTTCTCATTTAACTATTCAAATTTTATTCTTTTAAATATATAAAAGACTACATTAATGTGTTAACAAATTTACATTGCTTAAGGCTGCGGGCAAACAGCACTACTTTTTATTACACTAAAACAGCAATAAATCTTTGTTTCCGAACGGAACAAAGGTGAAACCTCTTTAAATGATTTTTGAGGGACTGACCCTACCGAATTGACAAAGGAAGGGAAAGTTTATCTCTCCCATCTTCTGTCGTAAAGCTGTCAACCGATTTCGAGTTCGATTTCTCTCTTGAAGTTCAAAAAAGTTCACTGAAAAAGCAATTTATACATCAAAGCGCCGACACGAAAGATCAAAAATAGCGACGCCTGACCGCAAGAAGTTAGTGCTATATGCCCGGTCCTTAAAAGTGCAGAAAAAAAATCTGTTAAGATAGTTGAAAGCAAACAAAGCAAGAAATGGAATGAAAAACCAACTCCCCCCCCCCCTTACAGCTTAAAAAAAAAAAAAAAAAAAAAAAAAAAAAAAAAAAAATCATATTTTTAAAATAAATTGTCAGATTTCTTTCAAATTTTCAACAAGTTGTAATAATAGTAAATTAGGCAGTTTAAGAAATTTTTATTAAAATATAACAAGTTAATAAAAAGTTACGACACCTGCTGAAAATGCCCAATTAACAGAAGCTGCCAAGAAAAAAATAAGCATCTGTGGTTTTTTTTTTTTTTTTTTTTTCCCAACCTTATTATATAAGTGAAATCCGAAGTCTAATGTTAACGCAATCATATCATTTTCTTTAGGTGGATAATATGTTTTGCCATGCAAAGTAATCATGGATAGATTTATTATTATTTTTTTTTTTAGCTAACGATTTAGGGAGGAAAAAAACTACAGGACAGGAACTGAAGTCCGTTTATAGAATAAAAGAGAAAGGTTATCACCGAAAAATAGAAATTGATGAAGCAGCGCAAAATAACTGACATGTTCAGTGTAAAATGCACAAAGAGAAGTTTTGTTATCTAAAATTTGAGGGATTGGCTAGTTTTTATTTACTTTATATATAAACCCTAAAATACTTACTTTTGTTTTATTATTTTTAAGAGTCATCTTTTTGATTGGTTGTCGAGTTTAAAACCTAATAGCAGACAGCTATAACTTAACGAACATTCCATTTTTTTGAGAGAAAATGTGAATGTTTTCCCACACCCCGTAAAGAAAAACAGATGAACGCAACTCCAATGTTTTCTTTTTCTTTTCTTTTCTTTTTTCTTTTTTTTTTCTTTCAGATAGGTGAAAAAATAAATCTGAAAGCAATGCATTTTTAAAACTTTAATTTACTACTCTTATGGAATTATTATAGTTAGAAAATAATATATTTTTTAAATCATGAAATTAATAAATCCTGATTACAATTTTAAAAGAATGAAAACGGAATTTCGCGAAAGTAAAAAAGTTATTTCGCAAAAATTAAAAAGGTATTTCTTTGTCTCTCTCCAGAGGGGTATCTACATCTTACGATGCAAATATGGAAAAAGAAAGTGCGATCGGCATAGTTTATTTTGTTAATGTAAGAAACATGCTTGTCAAATAACAATATTTAGTATATACTTATTAAATAAAGAAAAACAATGCTTACTTTTTCTTCTGGCTTTTTTTCCCTCCCTTTTTCACATTTTTTTTTTTTTTTTTTTTCATCAGCAATAAGAATCCATGAGACTAATTAATTCAATCGCAGCCTATTGTTACTGAAATAAAGTACTTGAAAAAGTAAAAGCACCTGCGAACGAGTCACGTGAACACATTGGGATGAAACGGTAACGATTCCAATCACAAGAAAAGGGGGATTAATGAAATCACAATATGATGAGTGGCCGGTTCCATTTGACTTCAAAACGCTAATTGATTGCTTACTAGGGAGGGGGTGGAAGTGTTCTTTACTTTATTTTCATGCCTTAAAGAAAGTGTGAATTTAGACATTGAAGGAGCATGAAACATCAGCATGCACCACAATTTTGCCGTTTTCTAAAAAAAATGTTTTTTAAATGAATAATTTCTTTGTTTTTTAATCATTGAAAGCGGACTAAGCGGACCAAAGTGGGCCTTTTTCTAAAAAGCGGACTTTTGCGGGAAAAAGGGGACCATTTGGGAGCCCTGCATTTATCAAAATTAACCTTTTACACGCCAATGTTCCATAAATGGAACATAAACTTCAAAATTCTGCAAAAAATTTTTATTCGTATTGCTCTGTAAAAATTAGTATTTGAAAAGAAAGTATGACTTGATTTTTTGGCGTTGATTTTACATTGATAAAATAAATCATGTCTTAGGGAAAAAATCGTAAATTAGGACTTTTTTTAGACTTTTCGTTGGGCAAAATTAAAAAATTCATAGAAAATTCAAAATTTAACAAATATTTTTATAACTAAGAGAAATCAAGTAAAAATAATCATTTTATTAGTAGAACACAAGTTATTAAAAAAAGATTGATTTTTATTGTTTATTTTAGATAAGAAATATGCATGTTCCAAAAATGGAACAGTGGCGTGTAAAGGTATATTTTTTAACATGATAAAGTCTTTTGGTTACAATGCATATAAGTTTTGATAAAAAGTTTCTGAATACGAGGTGGTTTAGTAAATGTCGACAAAAGATGGTTATGATTTTGATATACTTTATTTTTCCCCCACTCCATACCCTGTCCAGGGTCGGACTGGCCAGCCGGCCCATCGGCCGGAGGGCCGGTGCGCCCTCATCCATAAGAAACTTTGCGCCCCTAAGTGCTTAAGCCGTTTAAATATTTTTTTTTTATCATGGTACCATGCATTTTCAACTAGTGCATTGAATTTCGAGGATTCTTTTAGGGAATAATCCTCAGTCAAAAGATAGGCATCAAAAGAAGTATTTTGTGATTAAATAACAAAGAGATTACAGATAGATCGAAACAATTTTAGGATGGGAAACAGGGGCGTGCGAAGTGAAAACTGCGCCCGGTGCAAAGTTTCAATTTTGGTCTCCTACCCAAACTTTTCTTATAACGGGCCAAAAATGACGTTCGTAATATAAATTTGGCGCCCCCTAAATTTTCACGCCTGGGACGACTGCCCGCTCTGCCCGGCGCTGCTCGGATAGGAAAGTAGCTATCTTTACGATCATACGATCGAGAAAGAATACATGCATTTAGGGAGATCAGTAGTCATGGCACCCTGGCTGGAATTTTTTATAATAGCTTCTTTGAATGACATCTTTTAGATTTTCCCCAAATATTTTGCACATTTTCAGTCTTTTAACTTTTATTATCTTATCCCTCCCTTCCTCTTTAAAGCCGAACATGAATGCACTATAATTTGAAAATAATTTGAGAAAAGAAATGTATAAAAATCAGAAGGCAGAAAACCTTTTCTGGGGATTTTGTTGTTAATTTGAAAACATGATCTTTTTTCTAAGAGGAATGCAGACTTGGTGACACTTTTGGATTACAATCCTTCAAGCTGTGAAATTCAACTGCCAACATTTTTTTATTCATAAAATCTACAATATAATTTTTGGTTAGCGATATTCGCTTTATTTAATAATACTTTCCATGGTTAAATAAATAAAACGAAATTTTAGTGTGCATTTTGCATTAAAAATATTTAGTTTAATCATGGAAAAATCTGTTATTAATTGAAACAATAATGTTAAAAAATTCTAATAGTTTTTTTTTTTTTTTTTTTTTAAAACATACAAAAACGTTGGCCACAAAATCCTGCAACTTCCAGGAATAAAATTCTTCATGCATTTCCTCTCAATCGTCGAAATTTAATTTTCCCTTGATCCCTAATTATAAGAATTTTGCAAATCATGGGAAAAGAATGCTGAGAAAAGTAAATTAAGAAAATTATTTTAGTGATTTTAGGCCAATAAAGCGAATTTCGTGGAGTATTTGTTGAAATCTTTTAACAGTCAAGTATAAATTTAGTATTTTATGGATAATAAAGTTATTGTTTAAGAATACAAAATGCCTCTTTTTACAAGATACCTGACTCGCAAAAGTAATTGCTGTCAAACTGTAACAGAAGTTAAATTCATTTCATTTTTAACTAACTGATAACTACTTCTTATTACTTTAAAGAAATATACTAAGAAAAGATTGAAGCTCTTCGCAGCACCGCAGCAACTCTATTTGGGGGCCAGAGAAAAAAAAACAACCTTCTTGGATTTTCTTCCAAATTCCAGTGCACCAACGGTGATAAATGAATGAAAGTAGTTACCTCAAAGTAATTCCGCTAAAATAATCATAAAAAAATCTTTATGAACAACAGACGGGGTATAATGTCTATTATTGTTGTGTACAAATTATGTTTTCAAAATCATCTATATTTAAAAAATTGTACCAACTTTGAATTTTCAAACTGTAACACCCATTTTGGACATCTTTGTGGAATCCAAACGGCAGGAAATGGTATTGTTTATTCATATTGTCTTAAATCTTGTTGGAATTGGAAGAGTATGGATTTGAGAATGATAAAGTTAAACTCAACTGCAAAACATTGATTTATATCTTCATAAAAGTCATCTGATTCTTACACTGAATACTTGAATAGACCCAAATATATTATAAGCTTTTCTCTCTATTCAAAAACTAAAAAAAAAAAAAAAAAATTCTTAAAAAACTTAACAAATATTTTGTAGAATCTTCTTCAATGTAAATTAAGTTTATTATAAATTTAAAATTATCATATAATTTTACTGGTGATTAATTAAATTTTTTTCAGCAAATTTTCTTCAATATTTACGTTTTATTTTTCGAAATTTCTTGATAAACTTTTAACACTATTTGATTCACAATTCTATTTAGTTTTAAGAAATTTATCTAAACTATATCATTTTCTTAGCTGGCAAGAATTCAAATAAGGTGTCAAAAATGGAAAATTAAAAATTTCAAAAATCAACTTTCGTGCATTTTTTAATACACAGACGATCATCAAAGAAAATTTATGAATGTATTTAGTAGTCGATATTATTACCAATCAATTGGTACCTGTCTTTTTTATGTGATAATTTGCAGAATAATTGTAAGGGCGGGGTAAATTTTCCCCCCCTTGACTCTTATAAATTATCTACTGACACAAAAGATTAAAATAAGAAAGTGATAGCCTTGATATCTGATATTACATAATTCACTTTAGAAAATTGTGCAAGATTCTGTAGATTTTATGGAACTTTAAATATGCGCGGGGTATGAAGCAGAGATATAATTTTAAGCTATTTTTTGTTACTGTGCAAATGTGTTAAATCTTGTTAAACTAAACACAATACCAGCAAATAAAATTTACGTGAATTTGTTGTTTAGTATCGCGCCCTCTGAAAATCCAAGGTCTGCGCCCTTTTTCCTGACCCAGTCCGACCCTGACCCTGTCCCTTACCCTCCTCCTCCCGTCTCTCTCTTCCACACTCGTTCTCCCATCTGAAGTGGATTACTCATAACTGTCAGGGAAAACATGTTTGTTTGTTGATAGTTAGACATTGTTTATGACTCAAATAAGCTATAATGTAAGAAGTGACTTTGGAATAAGCATGATAAGGAATTCATGAGGTTTTACTTTACTCTGCGATTTTCTTCAGTTAGAATACCTCATACAGACCAGATGTCTCTTTCAATCCATTTTGAACAATATAAGAGGCACTAGAATATTTTTATGAATTAGCAGATGATTCTGAAGAGGAATTCATTGACATTTGTTAATTACATTATCTGTACCATCAACACAAAGGAAATGTGTTGTATGCTAGAACAACATACTAAAAAAATGTTTTGAATGTGAAAAAAAGACTACATGAGAAATGCTTCTCTAACTATCATGGATAATAGATCAAAAGTAGGACACAAAAATTAAGGACAATCTATCTATCTATCTATCTATCTATATATATATTTAATTTTTGGTAATTTTTTTTTCTCTTTTGTATTTTTTTAGATTTTGATTTATTTGATTATTTTGCTGTAAATTGTAGTACAGACATTATTATTATTATTTTCAATTAAATTTTTTGTATATATTTCTTTTTTTAATTTTGATAAATAATTGTAAAGATGCTTTCCTATAGTGAGTACTGCCCATCATCTATATAATATATTATTTAAGCAAGTGGGAAAGCTTTTTTGTAAAAGCTTTGTGGGGTCTTGAGCATTTTTGCTGGAATAGTTGCTGAAATCGCACGTAAAACGAAGGCTTGATGGGCGAAGCCCAGCTATTTACCTCTTTAAATTGTGTTATTACTTAAAAATGCCTATACATAATCTATAATCATGAAAAAAATGTGCACAGAAATAGAGATTTTAGTTTAAATGTTTTTAATCATACTTAATAAAAACATGTGAAAAAACTAAGTGTTTCCCGCCAATGTTCCATTTTTGGAACATGCTATAAATCATACACAGGAATTTTTTTTCGAGAAAAAAAATTACTCATAATGCTTATGTTTGAGTTTTAATAGGATTTTTACCAATAAATAGTTTGTGCTACCTTTCGATCATAGTGCGGCATTTAAAAGGTTAAGGGTGGGGGATTAGTCCCAGTCCTCCTTGTTAAGCTTATCTAATGGACTCCCAAAACTAATCATGGTGGTGCCCTCATCAGAATGATCCTATATCTGAGATTTGAATGAAATCTGATAAATCTGCATGTAAAACCTATTTATTAAAATTAAGGGTGGGGAATGAGCTTGCCATTTTCCCTCTTTATACTTATCCAATGAACACCTAATACTAATCACTGAGGTCTCATCAGAATGATCCTTCCTGTATCTAAATTTTGAACGAAAACTGATAATTCTGCATAAAAAACCATTTATATAAATTGAAGGAAAGTGGCATTAGCCCCCATTTCTATAGGGCAAAATTGGGAAATTTCATTAGCAACCACTGGCCAGTAAGACTAGTTTTTCTAGTGGCCACTTTTTTATTTAAAAATATTAAGCAATAAAATTCCTCTAAGTATTAATCTAAAACTGAATAGCCCAAATAAATATGTCAATATAAATATATTGAAACCTAAAAAAGAATCTCTGATGAAATGTAAGTAAATTATATTCTCTCCTTGTAAAAAAGTGGCCACAAGGTGGCCGCTGATAGAGTTTTTCACTGGCCACTTTTTCTCATTTACTGGCTCAGTGGCTAGCAGGGTTGGCACGGTTTAAACCAATTGGTTTTAACCATGGTTTAAACCACGGTTTAAACCAAATGGTTTTTTTCTCAAAAAAACCAATTGGTTTTTTTAGAAGAAATCTAATGACATTTTCTTTTTTTTCTTTATAATTTACGTGTTTCAGATTAATAGACATAAATAATTTCTATTTTTAACACTTTATTTCAGTAATAAGTATTATAAATAGTGGGTTTAGGTCTTTTTTAATGCATACGGTTAAACCAATTGGTTTTTTCTATTAAAAAAGGCAATTCGTTTTTTAGAAGAAATCTAATGACATTTTCTTTTTTTCTTTATAATTTACGAGTTTCAGATTATTGGATATAAATAATTTCTACTTTTAACACTTTATTTCAGCAATAAGCATTAGATATATTGGGTTTACATCTTTTTTTATGCATAGGATTAAAATCAGTACACATTGGTTAACATATCTATTGCTCTAAAGAAAAAAACTTCAAACATATGAATTGATCAAAGATAAAATGGATTCAATATTTAGTATAAAATATTTTAATATTTTTAATAATGCAGATTATTTAATGCAATTAATAATGTAACGTAATGATGTTTTAAGATTTTGCACAAGCTGTAAAATAAATTTTTCTTTTGGGAGATTATCTTGAAGAATTAAAAGCAAAGGCTGGTTGCTAGTTATAGCATTTCAATAATATTTTTCCCACCTCTGCTATCTGCTGAATCTAACGACTAAAAATGTTAACTTCAAATTGTCACTCAGAAAGAAAAAATCCTAAGAAGTATTTGTAATTTATTATTTGAATAATTGTGGAAAAGAATATTTATCAAACTACATCCAAATGTTTATTATTAGTAATCAAAAGATTGTTTACAAAGATTTACATGTCATCAATGGTTCACTGTGTAGAACATATAAAACTTTCAACATAAGATTGTTTGCTAAAACTGTTTAAGTTGAAAAATGAATTTTCAATTTTCAGAACAAATTCACTATAATTATTGAATTTAAATTATTTTAAATGAAGTTACACTGCTTATAAACCAATAATGTCTGTCTTTATCAGTAAATATGCATGTATATGTAATAAGAAAGGATGTTTGTAAAAAAACCTGGTTTAAACCAAAAAAACCGGTTTTTTTGGTTTTTTTCGAAAAAACCTGGTTTTTTTCCAACCCTGGTGGCTAGTGCTAATTTTGCCCTTTATGCTGATCCCCCTCTTATACTTATCGAATGAATTCCCAAAACTAATCAGGGAAGCACCTTATCAGACTATACCTATATCCAAAATTTCAAGTGAATCAGATATTTTTATCATGAGTTATCACATTAAGCACACATACATACATAGAGAATGAGAGGACACATACGCTCTCCGGTTTTGATAGAGACTGCAAGCTAAAAAATATATTAAAGAAATTTTACATTTGTCTAAAACAGAAAATTTTTAAACTTCTTTATGAAAGTAGAAAATCAATTTCCCAGACTTTTAAATGAAAATCCCATCAGATATTCAATCTACTCAGTGACATCATGCAAATGAAGGTGAAGTTAAGAAGACTTTCTGCATGATGGATTTTTAAAACAATCATAAAAAATCATTTAATAAGAAAATTACTTTTTTTGTCTTGTTTATTTAATTAAATTCTTCTACAACTTTTTTTTGAAGGAATTTAATGCATTGGGTTATAGGCAGAAAACACTAAATTACAAAGAATGTTAAGGATTTTAAAAATAATTTGTCACAACATACTGATAGTGAGAAGAGTAAGCATAAAACTGGAATCTGTTAGTGCTATAGAAGTTAAATTTTGCACAATGATAAATTTCGAGAAAGAAACAAGTAGTAACAAGAAAGTTTTAAAAAATCCACCCTCTAACTATTCCCCCTTGCCCCTCACATACTCTTGTGGGCCAAAACCATACCTAACAATGAATCAAGGACATACAGACAAAATTTTACAATCATCCAATAATGCACTATAATTTTAATACAAACTGATTGGTAAAGTTATCATACAAATTGAAAACATACAAATTTTCAACTTGTATCATCCAATAATGCTTGTTTTACTGATGAATAATAATGTCTTACTTCTTTATTCTGTAAAGAAACTTGCCACCTCCATCGCCTATAAAAAGCTTCTGTAAATGTGCTATTTGACAGAAGATTATGAAGAGCTTTTCTCAGAATCAATAGACGATCATGAAATCCCCACATACCTAAAAAAATACTTTGTAATGTTAAATTCACGAAAAAGGATAAAAACATGCTTTAGTGATTTTATTTCAACTATTAATAATTTTATACAATAAATTAGCAAATAATTAGAAAAATAAAACAACTTAAATATAGCTGATGTCTCACCTAAGGATGCTGCATGAAGCAAACAGTTACCATCCCCAGTTGTTGCCAGAGGCCACAGTCGCTGACAAGTACCTTTTTCAGCCCACCAATTCAGACGTCCTATGTGCATCGATAAAATAACATTAAGCAAAAATATTTAGAAATAAACATAAACAAAAGAAAAACTTACAGCAATTATATATCATTTCTTATATATTTTTTCAATTCAACATTTTTATTCTGTAGATAGCTAAGCATGTAATTTTAGACTCACTATAAACAACTTAAGGCCCCTGTCCTCGCTCGAGGAAACGCTCGTGAGCTAATGTTATTCCTGTGGGGAAGCATTTTACTAATAACTCTTTCGCATTTTGACATTTTTGAATAATTTTTTTTGCATTGGATAGCTGAGGTGCATGCCAACAGCGCACCTTTTTTACTTTTTTCGATTTTGGTTGCAGATATTTTTTACAAAGTTAGTTTCACTTTCAAAACCGGTTTCGAAACTGAAAGTGCTTTTAAAAAAATATATCTGCAACCAAAATCAAAAAAGTAAAAAAGGTGCACTATTGGCATGCACCTTAGCTATCTAATGCAAAAAAAATTATTCAAAAATGTCAAAATGCGAAAGAGTTATTAGAAAAATGCTTCCCCATAGGAATAGCATTAGCTCGCCAGCGTTTCCTCGAGCGAGGACAGGGGCCTTAAGACAAGATTGGTTGTTTTTATAGTACAGAAATTAAAATGTTAAAATTTTAATAAAATAGCACAAAATATTTAAAAAAATTATTTATACTTTTATAAGTAATGAAAAGTTTATAAATATCTTACCAGCATTTTCTAATGAAACTAATGTGGAAGTCTCAATTAAATCTTTTTCTAAGAACTCCCTGAAGTCTGATGGATATATAGATAAATCAGGTAATGAAAATGTATATACAGGTGTCTCTAGACCAGTAAGTATTTGGTTTTTTTCACTAGTGCTAGCTACAAATTCTTTGGCTAATTTACTACGAGCTCTGGATACAAGATTAACATTCTCAGTTGCTCTTGAAATCCCACGAGATAATCTTTTACCTAATATAATAATAAATAAATAAATTATACATATATCAAAACAACACAGGCAATTTAGTCAAGACATATTTTTCCATGGGAGCAAGAAATTTGATCGAACTAAGACTGAAAACTTCAAGTGTTAGGTATATGCCAATAGAGCTGGGCAAGAAAATTTCCACTGTCTTGCATTAAAGCTAAAAATGAATCTTTTACAATAAAAAAAGAGCAGTAAAAAATATTTATTTGTAAAATTTCTAGTATTTAGATAAGTGTATTTACTATCAGTCAAAAATCTCTTCAAGACTGAAATCCATCTTGAACAGGGTTGAGTTTTTGACATGACATGTCGAAAACCTGTCTAAAAGTGTCAAAAACTGTCAAAAAGCGTCAAAAACTGTCAAAAACCTTACACATTTTTTTTCTTTTATCAATCATTAGGGATATTTAAAATTAAATAAAGCTAAAAACTGGTTAAATGATAATTTATATATTATGTAAATAATTTTTATTTAGTTATACTATGAGTTGTAATAAAATTATGTATCACAATTTAAATTATATGTCAATTGTCATGTATAGGAAAATAACTAAAAACATTGAAGCTACTGTACATTTTTCAAAATATTATTTATGTTTGTATCTTTATTACTATTAAGTGTTCAGTTTGATGTAAAAAATTTTAAGTCTAATTTATGCTTAAAAAAACTTGTCTAAATCTAAAATGATTGCTATTCAATGACTGATTATAAGTTCCTTCTATTTTTATTGATTCTAAATGTTTGTTTTCATACATAGATATAAACCACAATTGCAACACAAATGTTCTAAGAGTAATTTAATTATAATATGAAATCAATATAATTAAATGTTCTTTAAATCAATATGTTAAAAGAAGGTGTTTTATTTTCAGTTACATTACCCATATATATCTTCATTTTACTATGTCAGTTTCAGTTTAATTCTTTAGAACAGGCCTGTCCAACCTTTCACTAAGCAGGGGCGCATTTCAGTTCGTGGTAAACAGTGAAGGGCACCATTATTAACATAGCTCAAAACATGCAACAAAATTATCTAACAATATTAGTAAGTGGTATACACATGCAAATTCACATTGTAGTAGGGCCCTATAAATCTAAAATTCCATGTAAAAATTTTTTAAAAAAATCCAAAAAGGAGAAAAATAATCAAAATAACTAAAAATCCTAGAAAATTCCGAATTATACATTTTTCTATTAGGAACTATCCCAACAGTTTTTGTAGTACAGCTCATATTCAAAATATTAGAATAGTTACCTTTTTTTTAGAAATTGAAAATATCGTTTGGTAATTTAATGTCTTTTAATGAAAATATGCAAACGATATTTTTATTAAGAACTTATTGTTGATTAAACTTACTTGTTATCTTAAATTTAATATCATTTTTGAAAAGATTAATTGCAAAAAAAATTATTTCGAAAAGTCAAAATATTAGAATATTTATTCAAGTGGTTCAAAATATTAGAATATTTCACATTAATTCTCCTTTAATTATTACCAATTCTTAACTGGTGGCATCATTGATTAAATTCAGACTATTTTATTTAAAATCAGTATTCTTTTTTGCAGTTTGTTTCTTTTTCGTCTTAAAATGGGCCGTGTGAGTGATATTCCTGAATCTACTAAACTTGGCATGTTTGATTTGTATCGGCACGGTAAAAATCAATGTTTTATAGCGAATTATTTACATTGTTCGCAATCGAGCGTTAGTAAAATACTAACGCAATATTCAAAAATTGGAAAATTTCAAAATAATCGCCGAAATGGTGGCCGAAAACCAAAAACATCTGATAGAGATGACAGGAAACTGAAGCGTATAGTTAAGAAAAACCGTTTTAAAAGTGTGCGATTCTTGCACCGAAAATGGAAAGAAGAAGGAGTTGAAGTTTCTACATCAACAACATTAAGACGTCTCCATAAATTTAAATTTGAATCTCGTGTACCGAAAACAAAACCTCTCATGACTGCAAGACAAAAGCGTATAAGATTGAATTGGTGTAAATCAAGACGTTTATGGAGCAATGAAGATTGGAAAAATATGTTATTTAGTGATGAAAGTATGTTTTGTGTTTCATATGGTAATCAAGGTATTCGAGTTTGGAGAATGAAGCAAGAAGCATTTGATAAAGAATGCCTTAAACGTTCCGTAAAATTTGCTGCTAGTGTCATGGTTTGGGGTTGTATGAGAGCAGAAGGACCTGGAAAGTTATGCATCGTCTACGAAAAGGTTAACTCTCTGATATATCAAGAAATTTTAGAATATTACATGATTCCATTATCAGAAGATTTATTTGAAGATGATTTCATCTTTCAACAAGATTTAGCGTCCCCCCATACCTCAGTGTCAACTAAGAATTGGTTCCGCCAACGCAACATTAAGGTACTTCCTTGGTCACCAAATTCACCAGATCTTAATCCCATCGAAAACTTATGGTGTATAATGAAGAAAAAACTTCAAGAAAATCCTCCTTCAAGTAAAACTGAGTTAGTGGCACGTATAAAGTCTATTTGGGCTAATATTGATAGAAATGTTTGTAAACACCTTGTATATAGTATGCAAGATCGATTGTACGCTGTTATGAAAGCTAAAGGGGATGCTACAAAATATTAACTACCATTTACTTCATATTCATAAGGTAATATTGTTGCGTAAAATAAAATATTCTAATATTTTGAACCAATCTAAATTTTATTCTAATATTCTGGTGTGTTTAAGGAAGCTGTATACCTAATTTATTGTGCTGTATTTTATATTTTATAAATGTTAAAATCTTATCTAAACATTCCAGATTTAATTTATAAGAAATTTAATTGCATTTACTTAGTATAAAAAATAAATAAATGACAAATAATTTTTTCTTATTACTTTTTCTCACTTATTCTAATATTTTGAATATGAGCTGTAGAAGGAGCCAGAAACATTCATCTCGCTTATAATTAAAAAACAATTCTAGTAATAAATTGTTAGATATTTTAGGACGAAAAAATACTTTTCGATTTATTTCGGAAGCCTAAATATGCCGTTATAAACAATACAAAAACAAAGGCAGGCATGATAATATCCGTGGGTGGTCCCAAAGAGATTCATTCATGGAAATGATTTCGCATGATTTTATAGATTCTTTTTGTACAAAATGAGAAAAAATACCTAAAATTTTAAAGGTTTAGGAGAGAAAATAATCCCTTTTACCTGTATTATAAAGCAGCAATGGGTCAGTATTACAACATAAAAAATGATAACATCAACAAAAAAAGTTATACATTCATATACCAAGAAGGAGGGGGGGGGGGAGGAGGCAGGCCTATTTTTCTACATTTCCTATTTTAGCATATTAAAAAAGTCATTCCACACTTTTATCAATTACCATCGTCATAATTTCCAAAAACATCTTTTTATAATAAATAACTATAAATTAGTGAAGAAACTCAGTTACACATGACTAAATTTTTAATGTACGTTTTCTTCTTAATGCGTGAAATACACTTTACATTTTAAATTTTTTTCTCAAGCAAATAACAAGAATAAAAAAAAGCATCCTTTTAAATAGAAAGAAATTTTTTTTTTAAATGGTAGTACCAGGAAATCTTCTAAAGGGCGGCAAAAAAATCTCTAAAGGGCGCCATGGCGCCCGCCGCGTTGGACAGCCCTGCTTTAGAACAATTTGTTTATGTTAAATTTTTCTTTTATGCATTATAAATTGCCCACCAACTCTTCCCTTTTTTTTTCTTTTTGAGTATATTATTTCAGAAGCTGTAAATCTAGCCTTTAATGCTTAATTATTTGTTTGTAGAATGTACATTTGCAAGCAAAGAACAGGTGTAACATTTTTTTCTTAATTTGGATTCTATTAACTATAACTGTATTTGGCACCTGTCTAGTATTGCACCTGCCTGTGTAGAATAATATAGTTAGGTCAGTATTGTGCAATGTGCAATTACTTGTCAGTTTGAAAAGCAAATTGTGCTCTATAGAAATTATTTAATCATACTTTTTTAAAAATTGCTGAAGCTACTTCTAAGAGGGAAATTATTTCAATTGTGGTTACATAGCTTTATCCAGCGATCTTGTTTAGTTAATGTGTATTAAATCTGTTTCTGTAGTACAGATTTTTTCCTAAGTCATGGATAAAGGTGGTAGGCCTAAAAATGCTGTGTGGAATGATTTTTTCTGTGTGAAAGAAGGAAATAAAACTTATGAAAAATGCAAAAGATGTGGACACACTATGGCCAATAGAGTTGACAGAATGAAAGGTCATTCAGCAAAATGCAAAAATGCAGAGCATGTACAAGAGAAACAAGAAGTTTATGTAAATAAAGAACAAGAATTGATATTGGAAATCCTAAGAACAATAGTCATGTGAATAAAACTGTAAACAATAACCATGAAGAAAATGACTGTACTTCAAATATTGCAAGTGCTAAGAAACTTTGTTTTGAATAAAATAAGATAGATAACTATATAGTAAAAACTACACCTATCATAAAAAAGCAGTTGGATCTACAAGTTGCTAGATTCTTTTATAGCTGTAATATCCCCTTTAGCGTTGTTGAACAAGATAAATTTGTCAAGCTAGTACAGCTTCTTCACCCTGGATATAAAGCACCTTCTCGGAAAACATTATCTGGTAGCCTTCTAGATGAAGTTACTGAAACTTTAGAAAGTGAAATGAAATCAGAACTTCAAGGAAAAGATTGTACACTAGTCGAAGATGGATGGAGTAATGTCCATAATGATGCCGTAATAGCTTTTTGTCTGCATGTTGAGGAAAGGTTTTCTTCCTTGAAGCTACTGATTGTGCAGGTCAATCTAAAACAGCTCAGTTTTGCAAAGAAAAAGTAAAAAACTCGATAGCTCTAGCAAAAAATAAATTTTCCTGCAATGTCTCGTGTGGTTACTGACAATGAAAGAAAAATGCAAAAAATGTGGGAGTTGTTAAAAGAAGAAAATGATGATGATCTTGTGTATGGATGCTGTGCCCACTGGATGAATCTTCTTGGTAAGGAAATTACTCCACAAGACATGAAGCATATTGTGGAAGTGCAAAAATACTTTCGCAACCACCACCTTCCATCCTGCCTGGTTAAGTCAATTGCAAGACACTGTGAAGTCACAGCTTCCAAATGAAACTCGCTGGAATAGCCAACTCACTTGTATTGACACTTTTATCAAAAATAGGTCAGCTTAAGTAAAAATTTGTGAAGATCATGCAATTGAATCCAGAATAGTACAGCTTGTGAATAATTATAGCTTATACCAACAAGCAAAAGAATTGCAAATGCAGCTAAAACCTTTAGCAAATATGCTTGACAGGGTCCAAAGAGATAATGCAACATTGGCTGATGCTTGTCAAGCTTGGCTTTCTTTAGCTGTAGACATAAATCTGACTCCATACTATGATGCAATTATGGAGCGTATGGAATCCTATCTACAACCGTTTCATTATCTGGCGTACATGATGCATCCAGCATACAAATGTGCATTATTAAACGATGAACAGAGGGAAGCAGCTCGGACATGGCTGCTTGAAAGAAACCCAGGATTTTCTTAGATTTATCATTGCTTTTGAAGCTGAATCTCCACCATACCCTAAAAGTTTCTTCTCAGCTCAAGATGTTCCAGCAGCAGTATGGTGGAAAGGCTTGAAGAAAAACAATATACCAAGTGATTTCATACAGCTCATGGTGCGTTTGCATTCTAGACCATGCAGCTCAGCCTCAATTGAGTGAATATTTTCAAATTTTGGATTTATCCACTCCAAATTACGAAACAAACTTGGAGTACAGAAGGCATCAAAACTAGTGTTTTGCTACCGCATGCTTCGTGAAAAAAAGATTTAGAATGGGATTAACATTAAAATAAGATTAAAATAACAATGTGTATTATTTATATTGTAATTTTATATGTTAAATTATAAGTATTTTCACCATGTACTTTCATTTTTAAAAATTAAAGTATTTAGTAGTTTCACTAGTTTATATTTTTAACAGGGTTGGTAAAAAACCAGTTTTTTTTTTTAAAACCCAAAAACCATGGTTTTTTTTGGTTTAACCCGGGTTTTTTAAAAATACGTTTTCCTGTTACATACACATGCAATTTATGAACAAAAACAGGGTTGCTGGCTTTTAGCCGGGCAAAAAAAAGCCAGCCGGCTTTTTTTGGTTTTATCCACTTAAAAAAAGCCAGCTAAAATTGAAAAAAGCCGGCTTTTATTATTAAAGTGTTAATTTGTATCAAATCTATCTTAAATTTGGATTGATTTATTTTTAATACATTTTTAATTATTTATTACTAAAATAGTTATAAATTTCAATTTAATTTTTCAAATAAATAAATCTTTATAACCGCTAGAAGTCAACTGTGAAGGCATTATGTCTGAAAAAATATATAAATCTTGGAAAAAAGAAAATAATAAAAAAAAATGTGTTTTAAACTACTATATTTCATAGTTCTACTTATATTGCACATTCCTAAGAATTATATTTAATTGAATTATGGCAAAATGTAACACATCAAACACATCAAAGCATTCATAGAAACATTCTTATATGTAAAGATTAAGTCATAGAATGAACAATGTTGAAAGAGAAATTAGGAAGGATTCAGTGTTTGAGGAGAGTTTAATACATAATTATATAAAATTAAACAACAACAAAACATGCTCTAATAAGATTTGTTGAATTAAAATTTTCCATAGCTCTTTGTTATTTAATAGTGCATATATGCCCCCTTGCATGAATATATTCATACATATGCTAACTGATAATACTGAAATAAATTGTGAAATATAATATATTATGAAATATGCATAATTCATAATACTATTTTCAATAGTGAAAAATGCTGTTTTTATGATTTTAAATGTTTATAGGGAATAAAACATGACATTTTAATAACTCTTAAAATTAGTTAAGTAATAAAACATGTAACTAAGTAACCATTGCCCCAGTTAATTTTACAAAGCAGTAAAAATGGAAAAAACAAGGGTGGGATAGAAAAAGCATTTGGTATGGCCATTTTATAATTTAGCTGACATATTTGCAATTGTGACTATAAACCACTATCAATTCCATCAATGTGTCATTCTAGTATTATTGTCTTCAATATTGAAAAATTGGGTTATAACCCAATTTCTCATACTGAATCATAATTAAAATCCGTATTTTTTATTTTAATAAATAAATTTATTAAACTCAAAGTAAATTAACCATCATTAAAACTAGTTAAAAGACACTTAAAAATGTGTGGCTTATAATTAAAATGCTTCACTGTATAAAAGCCAATTTTGGCCAAAAAAAGCCGGATAAACCAATAAAAGCCACCGGCCTGGCTTTTTTTAATTTTAGCCGGCTTTTTTGCAACCCTGAACAAAAATAAATATTTTTGAATATATAAGTAATAATTTGATTTAAGAGTAATTCTAATCAATATAATTATTTAATATACAATCGATTATGTAGAAAATTGAAATTCTTTAAAATCTAAACATTTTTAGAAAAAGCTGTGTCTTATATTTCATAAATAAAATGTGCTACATAATGAAACATTGATACCTTGAAAATCTTAATGAACGATCTTTTGATTACTAGCACTATAAATAAATATATGATATAGATTCATATATAAAACTTCATATACATTATTTTCAAATGGTTATTCAAAAAAATTAATTTGAAATACTTGGTATATGTGACGTCTGGTTTTTTTTTGTTAGAAGACTGCATGAATTAATTATCTTTTATTGAAAAATAAAGCTTTTTATAAAGAATTTTTGGAATGATTTGAATTTAGCAGTAGAGTCTTTACACACTTCAAGCATTGTGTTTTCTAAAACTACCAGTTAAATAGATGACTGTTAAATAAACAAAAATAATCTATTTAACAGCTTTTTAGACTATTGAAAAACATTGATGTTAAAATATACAGTAGCTTTATAAATGCTGTCATCTACCAAAGAACTTAAAACAGCCATCGGACTGCATGCTCTATTATAACACTTAGTATTTTTAAACATCTAAACTAAAAATTTCATTTTTTTAGGCATTTTTATGAGACTTTCTTTCTATTACGTTTCAAGCAAACCTTGTCTTGACCCCCTCCCCTCCCCTCCCCCCTTTCTGCCAATTTTCTTAACTGATCTAAGTAATGGGTTTGGTTATGCAGAAGAAGATTTAAATATATCTTTTGCATATTTTAGTTAAATGTAAACAGGTGCGTTACTAGTGCCTAATTTTTCAATGTCTTTTTATTCGACTTCATATCTTGAGTTTTTTTTTTATTCTTAAAAAATAATCCCTCCAATCAAGAAAATTTTCTTTTTGAGCTTGACTGAAATTTTAAAGATCATTTATGTCATTATCTGTACATTTACGTTTCTCAAAGGAAAATATTTTTTAAATCTAAATATTGCATATTTTTCATCTATTTTATTTTTGCTAAATTTACATGATTTAAGTGTTTTCTGTAGAGTTTCAGATATGTTCATCAGTGCATGAAATATGCATTCTACATGTATTATAACATGACCTTGACTAGACTCACTATGTCTTATGGTGACTATTGAGATAAGACTTAAAAATAGAAATTACTTTCATCCAATAATTTGGAACACTTAAATTACAAAAATGAGAAAATATTATACCGTAATTTATGGAATAAACGCCGCGGCGTTTACGAGTTTAAAAGTTAAAATTTTCATATATGCGGCGTTTACGAAAATTTTGAGCAAATTATTCAGTGTTTCAAAAGAAAAAAATCACTTTTTTCTTCCTTTTTTCCCTGCATTCGCTATGTTACCGATCGTAGATCAACAAATGCAATACATCATAAATCACCTTTTTCCAAGAAATACGGTGACTGGAGTAAGCAGGAAGGGGCAATAGATGCCTGCTTTTATTGCACTTCGTTGTAGAAACAAAGTATTGGAAACAGGTGCGTGTTAAAAGAAAACTGCGCACGGGGCAAAGTTGCATTTTGGTGCCTCCTTCCCCCAACTTTTTTTTTTAATGACAGGTCAAAAATGACGTTGATAGTATAAATTTGGCACCCTTTAAATTTTCGCACTCGGGACGATCGCCTCCCCCCCCCCCTCCCTCTTTCGCACGGCGCAGATTGGAAAGTTTTTTTTAATTTCACAATTGAACTGCTCTTTTGTTGGTACATTTTAATTTTGTTACAAAAACTACAGTATTTTCGATCCCCTATTAGTGCAAAATTTTCCAGTTCTCATTCTAATGATGATTTGCATTTAAAAAAAAATATATATATCTGATAATATGAGCGAAATTTTGTAATTTCCTTTTTATGACAACCGATAACACATATTTATTGGTGCACTTTAAGGCATATTCCGTAAACGTTAAAAAAAAAAAATTCCAAGAAAGTTAAAAAAATTTTCTAATAAAGAAAAATGTGAGAAATTATTTAAATTCTATTCTTTTATATTTAAAAAGGACCCAGTGAATGTGTCATCAAAACCGCGATGTTTGAGTGTGGAAAAAGAAGTTAATGAGCTTCAAACAAGCGAAAAAGAAAACAGAAAGGCACGATAAGCAAAACGCGTTTTCTTTTTATTATTTAAAAAAAAAAAATCGATATCTTCTCTGATAATTTACCGATTTCGTTCAAATTTTCAGCAAGTTGCAATAATAGTGAATTAGGCTGTGTAATAAATTTTTATTAAAATATAATAAGTTATTCAAAAGTTACAACATCCTAAAAAAGGTCCAGTACAGAGCAACTCCAAAGAAAAACAAGTGCTCTGCAGTTCTTCGAAAGTCAATGTTATCGGAATAAGGCTCCGTTTAGATTGCAATACTCTTCGCTTCAACTGAAATCTTGGAAAAATTGGGGAAGTCTTTTGTATAGGATCGACTTGCGCACTTGCGGTTTCTTCGTAATAGAAACAAGGGGAAATAACAAAAGAATCGGCAGATAAGCAATCCATCCTACTTGACAGAAAGGTTTTTCTTTTGTCGGACAACCGCTCCTTTCCTTCAAAACTCATTAAGATAAAAAAGCGCCGAGTCGTCACAACAAATGAGCCGGCACCAAACTTCAAAAAGTGGTAAAATGTGTTTGGGACTGCAGAAAGGAATAGTGCTCTGATTTTTTTTTTAATTATTATTATTGTTAGAGAAAAAATATTTTCGGTGGCGTGGCGGGCTTACAAACTGATATACATTTCGAAAAATGAAATATGTTCAAAATTGGGAGCGGTGTTTGAGATTTTACAGTATGTATTTAAAGTAAGAAAAACAAGATATCAAAAAAATTTCAGGAAAAAATTCCGGATACGGAAGTTCCGGAAAATCGGTTCTGTAAAATATATATATATATATATATTTACAATTAGTTATTTTAATAATTTAATTAGTCTAATAATTCCATTTTTTGCCGCATTTATGCGATATTTTGGGTATGTTATCGCCCCCTTAATAGTGCAAAATAATTTCTTCTGACTGCGGCATTTACGATGGGTGCGGCGATTATGACGATTTTTTTCAAAACTATGTCAATATTTGAGGGTGCGGCGATTACACCGGGTGCGGCATTTCTTCCCTAAATTACGGTATTAGATTTGTTCTAAAAAACTAATTGGTCTGAACTGTGCCAACGTAGCTGGTAAAAGAATAAAATTATAATGCAAAAAACCCAATCCCAATGTAAGAATGCAAGGAAAAACAAAGGCTTGTTAAAATCACTAATCACAGAGCAAATAAAAAGCTCATTGCCAATTATTTAATAGCATACATAACAAAAAGAATTTCTGAAATGATGAAATCCTTAGTAAATCTTAACTAATCAAGCAATTTAAATAGTAAAAGTGCATTTTTAACTCGAGTCTGCCCTTCTGGCTATATATATATATATATACAGGGTGTCCGAAAAGTCTGGAAACGGTCGAATGACTCGAGAAATACATATGAGATTGAAAAACGTAAATATACGTGTTAAATATTTTTAAATAAGCTACTCTGTGATACCAAATTTGACCTTCGAAACCGACCCCCTGGGGGTCAGAGGGGGTCCAACTTTGAAATCTTAAATTATAACCCCCATTTTTTATTGCAGATTCGGATTCTACGGACAAAAATACATAACTTTTGTATTTGATGTTTATTTCAAATCTTCGTTTATCACGGTGTAATCGAGCATATTAAATCGATACATATTCCCGCTTTTCCAACAGGATTTTCCCTAATCGAAACTGATTGGGCAGAATTTTTGACGTCAAATTCCTCGTCTTTTGTAGGAATAGCGTTTCCTGAAAATCACCCGTGGCGATTATTTCAATAGTGCTACACTGTTAAAAATTTGACCCATTTGCTGCAGCGTCACTCCACAGCTATTATAGAATATCTCTTGGGTCATTCCATGTCAATTCAACCACACTGGTACACCCATGAACTCCGATTTTGATGAAACTTGGTGTATTCAATAAACATATGATATCAAATAGCCCCCTAATTTTTTTTATCTCTACTATCAATTTTTTTTCGAATTCGCACTTTTTCATGCACCGGAAAAGTGCTACACAAGCTGCACTTGATTGCAAAAAAAATTATATTGGGCTGCCTAATCTTTTAATTATTTTCAAAATTTACTCACTTACCAACAAAAGTATGATAAACACAGAAAAAAATACTAGAGAACTGAAAATATTTATTTTGGTCCCCTAAAAAATAATAATTTATTATTAATCTAAATTTTTTTTAGAAAAAACATGATTTTCTAAAAATGATATATCAAGATGAGGGACAGATAAAACCTTAGCACATTTTTTTTTAAAGTGAGTCTAAATATATGTTCTAACTTATTCTGGAATAAAATTGATGGTTTTTTAATTCCTTCCGAGGAAAAAAAAAGAAAAAAGAAAAAATTGACCATTGCTATAAAAGAAAATCGAAACCATCATAAAAATAATTTTAATATCACATTTCTGCTAATTTATTAGTTATTATATCATGTAACTGAACTAAAAACATTACTTAAATGTGTTGTTTGATTATTTAAATGGTACTTTATTATAATTTTTTGATGAATCAGGAAATAAAAACTTCATTCACAAAACACTAAACATGCTAATATTTTCTTTTCTTTATCATTTGTTTTTGTGAATGACAATATGTAATTTTTAAGGTAAATATAGATAAATTATTTAGATATTATTTGATTAATTCTCAAGTGTTATATATGAATCTTTGGAGCACATTAGTATATTTGGCAATTGCTTATAAAATTAAAGTTTTAACTAAAAATAGGTCCTATCAAATTATGAAAATTCAAGTAAATTTAAAAAATGTTTTTGAGCAAATTACTTAGCTAAATAATAAAATCAATGTTGGATTAATTTAATGTCTTCTGATACATAAAATAAATTCCCATTATTTTTGTACAAGAAAATTAAGCTTATTTATCTTCAATCCCCCCCCCCCCCAGTTGTTTCCTGTTTGGGTTAACTAGACCAAGCAACTGATGCAATCCTTTTAATGATTTCATCAAAGAATCAAAATAAAAAAAGGTGATGATGCAATACTTTGAATTATTGCAAACATTCAAAGTATTGCATCATCAGCTTTTTAAGTTTAAGTTTGTCTTGCTTGTTTTACTCTGTTCTCATTGGTGGTTTATGAAATACTCACATAAGCTTTAAATAGGAATATCTCATTCTGTTCTCTCACAAATCCTTTGCATGTAGAATGTATTTGAAAAATTCTTTTTAATCTTTTGTTCAGTTAGTGTTTAAATAATTACATGTAATTTTCCTTTAAATTTCTTCACTGAAATAACTATTTTTTGTTTTCTGTATTATTTTACTTTGCTTTGAAATTCTTCACTTAATTGACTTTTTTATGAAATGGAGAGTACTCCATGTGATGTGGGGAAAATAACTTCAACAGAATGCCACAAGACTAGTTACATAAAAAAGAAAGGGATTGTAAATATATCAAGTAATATCTCTGAAGAAGACAAAATACTTCTAAAATTAAGAACAGAAGCCACTGAAGATTTGCATACTATTTGTTTTCATCACAGAAGTGTATACTTGAAAAAATTTGAATTGCTTCAGAGGAAATGCTGTGATCCTCTCAGAAAACACAAAAAGCCTGTGAGGAATACGTTACGTGTTGTAAATGTACACCAACATAATGACCTATTACTTAAAGGACTTAAAGTTAAGCCAGGTGAAAAATTATGCTGTCAATGTAGAACAATGCTCTTGTTCAAAAGTGAACTCCAGAACAAAGAATGTCTGCACAGCACCTCAGATACAAATTCTGACAGTTCTAATGAAGTTGAAGACATGGATTATACTCCCATTGTAAGTAGTAGCAAAGAAGATAATATACAAAAACTAAATACATCTTTTGCAGGGATAGATTGTTCACCATTAAAATTGCATGCTCTTGCAGAAAAAAGCAAGGTATCATATGGTAAAATGAAATTATGTTCATTTAAAAGAAAGGCTAAAAGCAAAATTGAAGAAATTCTTGATGTCAAAATTCCAGAAAAAAATTCAACAGCTCAAGACCTTGTTTCACAGAAGGCAGAAGACATGGATAAATTAGTGGATATCATAAACGACAAAATAAGAATTGAAAAATCAAATAAAAAACAAATTCAATTGTTAACGATTCCAGCATCATTATCGTGGACGCGAAAAAAAATAAGAGATACATTTAATGTATCAGACTATGCAGTTCGTAAAGCTCAAAAACTTGTCAAAGACAAAGGAATATTGGCTGAACCAGAACCCAGAAGAGGGAAACAATTGAGGCCTGATGTCCTGGACATGATTAAAAACTTTTATGAAAATGATGATAATTCCAGAATTATGCCAGGAATGAAAGATGTTGTGAGCTTAGGAGGGAAAGTACACATTAGAAAACGATTAATTTTGGGAAATTTGCATGAATTATATAATAATTTCAAGCAAGAGTTTCCAAATGCTAAGGTAGGTTTCTCCAAATTTTGTAGTCTGCACCCGAAATGGTGTATTCTTCCTGGTGCCAGTGGCACACACTCAGTGTGTGTCTGTACAATTCATCAAAACGTTATACTACTACTTCATGCAGCACATACTGAAAAGAATTACAAAGATCTCATCAAGCTTGTTGTATGTGAAGAACCAAAAAGAGAATGCTTCCTTAGACACTGCAGTGAATGTCCAGCTAAAGAAAATTTAACTGCCTATTTACACTCATGTTTTGAAGAAACTGAAGAATGTGACACAATTGAATTTTATCAGTGGGTTTCAACTGATAGAACGCAAATGAATAAATATGTATGCACAATCGATGAGTTCATTGAAAACTTAGTAGGCAAAATAGAGAAGCTCATTCCTCATTCATTCATCGCTAAATCACAGTCAACCTTTATAAAAACTCTTAAAAACACTGTACCTTTCAATTTAGCTGTAGTTTTAATGGACTTTAGTGAAAATTATTCATTTGTCATCCAGGATGAGGCCCAGGGATACCACTGGACATCTGAAGCATGTACTGTTCACCCTGTTGTTATTTATTGTCGTAATTCTAACCAAGAAATAATTACATCTTCCCATTGTATTATATCTGATGACCTGAAACATGATGTTAACATGGTTTATAAAATTCAAGAGACAATAGTAATTTATCTTAAAGAAAATTATCCCCACATTGGAGAACTACATTATTTTAGTGATGGCTGTGCCGCACAATATAAAAACAGATATAACTTAATGAATTTGTGTTTGCACGAGGAAGATTTCAATTTGAAGGCACAATGGTCGTTTTCGGCAACGAGTCATGGGAAATCTGAATGTGATGGTGTTGGAGGAACTGCAAAACGAATTGCTCGTAAAGAAAGCCTTCAAAGACCAGTTGAAGGACAGATAACAACACCAGTTGCATTTTTCGACTTTTGCCAGTCTCGTATCAAAAACATTAATTTTCACTTTTTAAGTAGAGAGCAAATAAACACAACTCGCCAATCGCTCCAAAATCGTTTTGAAGATATACTTGGACTTCCAGGTACCAGAAGTTTTCACAATTTTAAACCTGTTGATTCTTTGGGTACCATTGAGTGTAGAAGAATCAGTTTAGATGAAGAACCTTCTCTGGTATTTAACCTAAAAAAATCTTTACCTTCATTAGTATTAGCAGAGGAACTATACCCTGGATGCTATATTGCATGCAAGTATGATCATTTGTGGTATTTTGGTATTGTGTCTTCTGTGGAAAAAGATCATGGAGATGCCATAGTAAAATTTTTACATCCCAATGGACCATCCCCTTCTTTCTTTTGGCCAAGACATGAAGATTCTTGCTCAGTGTCAATTCCTCATGTGCTTGCAATAGTTGATCCACCCCATACTACTAGTGGAAGGACATATCACTTCGCAAAAAACTGTATGGAAGTTGTGGAAAAAAAAATGCTGCAATTAGAACTCATGTTAAGAAAAAAAAGCTGATTTATGTAAGTTATCAATATATGTCTGTTATTTTCTGCATTTTCCTATTTTGTTTGTATTCAGATGGAAGCAAATTTACAAAGTAAAATGTTTAAATCTTTCATTGTTGAATTATTTTACAACAACATTAAAACTGTAATTGCATGGCAGAAAGAATAATATTAATAATTAGCAAAGCTGACAAATACATGGAAATTAAGAAAAATACGACTATTGAGAGTTATGCCATTTTAACCTTTTTGTGACCAATGAGAATGCTCCATAACACAGTAAAGTAATCGTTTTCTATAAAAGCGGTGGAGTGACGATGCAGCAAAAGGGTCAATTTGTTTACAGTGTACTTTACTGTGTTATGGAACATTCTCATTGGTCATGAAAGAGATATTCTATAAAAACTGTGGAGTGACGCAACAGCAAATGGATCAAATTTTTAACTGTGTAGCACTACCAAAATAATCGGCACGGGTGATTTTCAGAAAACGCTGTTATTGCAAAAGACAAGGAATTTGATGTCATAAATTCTCCCCAATTAGTTTCGATTAGGGAAAATCCCGTTGGAAAAGCCGAAATATGTATCGATTTAATATGCTCAATTACACCGTGATAAACGAGGATTCGAAATAAACATCAAATACAAAAGTTACGTATTTTTGTCCGTAGAATCCGAATCTGCAATAAAAAATGGGGGTTATAATTTAAGATTTCAAAGTTGGAGCCCCTCTGACCCCCAGGGGGTCGGTTACGAAGGTCAAATTCGGTATCACTGAGTAGCTTATTTAAAAATATTTAACACGTATATTTACGTTTTTAAATCTCATATGTATTTCTCGAGTTATTCGACCGTTTCCAGACTTTTCGGACACCCTGTATATGTTTTACAAATAATGGCTATATATATATACATATAGGCCTTAAAAAAGAAAAAGAAAGAAAGAAAGAAAACTGTTTAGTTTTTTCTAACCAGCTAATTTTAGAAAAATTAGTTATTCTGCCATATAGATTTAAAGCTTACAAGAAAAGTTGAGTTGATTAAAATTTTTTGTCCTTTTATTAATTCATACTTATTAATTCATCATTTTTCTACAGCTTTGCTTGTAGCTTCTTCATAATTTGGATTTTGCATTTTTCAATAATGTGTAAAATAAAACATTTGGGTAAAAGAATAAAAAAAAACCAGGTGAAAAAAAACCAGCATGGTTTTTTTTTTTTTTTTTTTTAAACCACTTGGTTTAAACCATGGTTTTAACCACGGTTTAAACCAACTTGGTTTAAACCAAACAAGCCTGATTTTTAATGTAACAACTAATAATACTTCTGATTATTCTTTATTCTATATTTATAGCCTACAGTTAATTTCTATTTTCTAAGCAACTTGTATTAAAACTGTCAAAAAATTTATTCAGGTGTCTAAAACTAAAAATTATGAAAAATTATAAATTTAATGTTCTAAAAATAATATTAAACAGTTTTTGGACTCAATTTTAGGTTTTTGACACTTACTGTCAAAAACTATGTCAAAAAGGGGTTTTTGACATGACGGTTAAAACCATAGTTAAATCCGGATAAAACCGTCACACTGTCAAAAACTTGCCAACCCTGATCTTGAAACTGACAGTCTTACACCTACGATTTTACCTGCAATAAGTTTTTTAAAGATAGAAAGATGTAATATAGAATGATTTAAAATTAGTGGATTTGTGTGAGGTTTCTACACTGCAATGATTGAAATTAACCAATATTTTCAATTAATTTTTAATCAAAAAATGTGTTTTAACAAAATGAATATACTGTATTAAAAACCTGTCATATACAGTCAAGACCCCAGTGGCAGAACTATCTTCAAATGTCTGCAACGCTTATAATATTTTCAAAAATAGTCTGCAAAATGCAATGTATTACATAAATATATTCTTTGTGCTATTGTAGAGCTAATTAATTATGGCAACGTGTGTGAGTGTGTGTATACTATTTCTATCATTTACAAAAAAAGGAAAAAAAATCCACTTTTGGCAATTTTTTTTTTTCGTGCCTCTGATGAAATTTACCGTTTTTTGGCGATCTTTTGACGAAATTTGCTTTTTGTGGGATTTCTTGATGAAATCAGTCGTTTTTTCATTTTTTTGACGAAATTTGCCACTTTCACACTCTGCTGACGAAATCTGCTTTTTGCGGCATTTTTTGATGAAATTTGCCGTTTTTTCACAATCTTATGATGAAATGTGTCTTTTGTGCAGGATTTTTTGCCGAAATTTCATGTTAAGTGTTTTTTTAATGAAATTTTACGTTTTTAGCGATGTTATAATGAACATGTCGTTTCTTCTTGCGATCCTTTGAAAAAATGCAGACTTTTTTCGTGATTTGACAAAATTTGTCGTTTTTTGCGATTTTAAAAAGAAATTTGTCGTTTTTTTCCAATGGTTTGAAGATATTTGCGTTGCTTTTCACGGTCTTTGGAGAAAAATCAGGCTTATTCCGTGATATTTTGGCAAAAATATGCATACTATGGGACGCATAAGAGCTATATTTTTGCGTCTCATCACCGATTTTTTGCATACTTTACATGCTATAGCATGTCCATGGCATCGCTGAGACTGCAGGTGCCCTTAAAAGTCTGCGATGCCATTCGCAGTGTCGCACACATTCTGCCACGGGGGTCAAGGCAGTGGCTAGAAGTGAATAATAGGAGGGGGAGAGCTCAAGAAAATGTAGGAGGGGCTCTTACTTTCCCCTCTCTAATCCAGAAAGACAAATTAGTGCATATTCACACTGTAGATACTATGATTCTTATTAAGATACTGTAATTATTATCTCCTGATTCTAGTCACGTAACAATATAATATTTTTCCTGCATGGTTAATACAATTCTTTTTCTCTTAATGGAAACCATGGTTAAAAAAAAAAAAAAAAAAAACTTGAATATTAAAAAAAAAAGAAAACCAATGTGTAAGCTCTATATGATAGCACTAAAGAAAATTCTGATTGGAAATATAACAGCAGAAAAAGAGAAAAAACAGGAATTCTGGCCAGTTGCCAATAGTGACCATACCTAAAATATCCTAGTAGGGGTAGAAAGCGAATAGAAAATGGGTTTTTCCTTCCTTTCTTCTTTACTGGAATAGAATTGTCCACAAAGGATAAGTGACACAAAATGACTCCGCCCCCTTTTCAAATTCTGCTGCAATGTTGGTTGTACAATGGATTTCTCCAAATCAGCACAAAGGATTCAGCACTGTTATTTACTTTCTTCACACAGAAGGAAAGTATGCTTCTGAAATTTATCGTAGGATGAAAGTGGTGTATGAAGAGCAGTGTCTCGCACATTGCATCATATTCCAATAGTGTCAGCATTATGAGGCCGGATGCATAAACATTAAGGATTTGCCACGCAATAGGCAGCAGATACATATTATGATCAACAGTGCCACGATTTTGTCTGAATATAAGCTCATACAGTAAAATTGTTAGATAACTACACATGAGCTGTGAACTGCTGATAAGTGCACTGTTGAAAAGTAAAGGAACTGTGCAAACCATAATTCACAAAAATCTTTGTTAAGGGAAAATTTCCTGTGGGTGCCGAAGCATCAATCATATAGTCAAAGAACGGCAAAAATGGGTGTTTGCCTGACCAATCTGCACAGATATCTGAACGAAGGAACTGAATTTATTGTAAGATTGTAGCATGTGATAAAACTTGGTGTCACCATTTCAATCCTGCCTCCAAACAGATGAGCATGGAGTGGCAGCATCCCAGTTCCCCTCATCTAAAAAAGGCCATTATGACCAGAAAGCTGGAAGTGACGCTCAGATCTTTTTCGACAAAGGACTTCTATTTATCAAATGGCTACAACAGGGTTCGGATAATCGAGGTTCTACTGTATGATCTAATAAGCCGGGCGACCTTATGTGCAGTGTAAGGAAAAAGTCTATTTCAGACAATAAATTTTAAACAATAAGTTAATTACAAGAGTATAATAATGCACAAACAAGTTATGAAAATGTAATTTATAAAAGTAAAGGTATAGACAAGAATTTCTTTATACTTAAATTTTCGAATTGATGAGCAATATAGTCTTTATTAATAAAAAAAAAATTTCGCTCTGTGAATGTCTGACTGTCTATATGCCTGCAATAGCTAGCGAAATTTATCACACAGAGAAGTCTGAAAATTTAGGTGAGGTTAGCCTAAGTCTGATGCACCTGATGCTCAGATTTTTAATATTTTAAAGAGACAGGCTTCCTGAGCCCCTTTAAATATTTTGCCCTAAGTTTTTAATAACTTCCCCCCCCCCTTTTATCCATTTTTGTTTTTCAATCGCTTCCTTTATTTAGTCATTCCCCCATTTTTACATTATACGATTTGTCCTTTTAGTTATTACCACATTTTTACATTCAGTTGCCTTAGCATCCCCTAAGGCCATATCTAATGCACATTGAACTTTTTATGCACCATGCAATTTTACCCCTAATTGTGTCGTCTCAATGTATAGCTTTAAAGTTAATTCAAGAATTTTTCTACCCGGCTTAACATCCACATATTTTTATTAGGGCTCTAGGATCCCCCTTTTTTAAGCAATTGCTCCCATTTTTTGTGCATTTCGTTAAAATTTTATTTTAATGATCAATTTATACCCTAGCCTTCTTTTACACTAATTAATGATCTAAAGTGCTAAGTACTAGGATCTTTTAACATGTTTTCATTTTAATGCCCTGTTCTCAACTACCAAATGATACCTTTTGGGCCTGCTATTGTAGTTGATCCACCTTAAAGATTTCAGATTCGTAGCTTTTTTAAAAAAATATCTAAGATTTATAATAGTAAAGTTCTACGAATTTTTCATAGACACTAACACACATTTAAATATCATTCTTTAACAGACTCAAACAACTAGTGCACATGTCAATAGTTTCAAAAATGTACATTCTAAAAAACACATATGGCTAATTCCATGAAAACATGTCATGTCTGACACAAAGATTTTTGGCAACCAGTACTTTAGAACAAAAAAAATGTGACTTATTTTATGGGAGATATCTCATCAATGGAATAGGACGAAGCAAACTTTTTGAAAATAATAATGGCCAACAAAAGATTTTTAGCTGTGACAGATTTGACAAGTTTTCATGAAAATAACCTTATACAAAAAGTTTTTAAAAATATTTATCATTTCAGGGCTCCTAACACATTTTAGTCCTTAAAAAAGGGGGAAAAGGGACCATTTTTATTTAAAAAGGGTACTTTGGGGGACCATTTTCGCTTAAAAAGTGGACTTTGGGGGACCATTTTTATTAAAAATGGAGATTGAAAAAGGATCATGTGTGTAAAAATATAGCTCAAAATTTCCTAAATAAGCAAGTAAATAGTTAAAATTACCCCAGAAAATGTTAGATTTTTATCTTTATAAGATTTCATTAAACAATGTACACAATTTTGTTTAAACACATTAAAATATCCTACTGCAAAAATACAGAAAGCATTCAATATTTCTACATTCACCTTGATAATTCTCTTTAGAGGTAAAAAGTACTGATCAGTGAATAAAAGCAAGTCGGTAAATGTGATCACAGATCACTCAAGATTTCACTTATCAAGATCTCATTTATTGTTTAATAGTTCTTTCAAAACATTCTAAACTTAAATAAACCAAATTTGTTAAAAATTAATAATTGTTATAATTATTAAATCCTTACATAGGTGGGGATGACATAGGGTAGTGAAAATGGAGGTAGAGAGAGAGAGAGAGGGAAGAAACACATTATTGGGCCCATGGGCTTCCATTTAAGATATTGCATGACATATTGTAAGTTAAAATTTGTGTTTTTTTTTTTTCCTTCTTCAATAGCGTTTCCCAGGAGACAGAAAGGGATGAGAAGTTGCTAATTGTTAAAATATGTTATGCAGATTTTTTTTTTTTTTTTTGTGAAAATTTATGGAGTAGTAATGAATGAAATTAAACATTAAAACATCCGCTAAAAATGAAAAAATGAATTAGGAAAGTGGTAAGTGGGTGCTTAGGGCAAAAAATTTTAAAGGATGCATGAACAAATTAATTTTCTGATTCCCCTTCCCACACACACATGAGCAAATGCCCCTAATTGTCTGGGGTCAAATAGACCCAGAAGGATGTTGGGCTCAATGAAACATCTCCTTCGGTCAATCCTTGAATTTCACTGCAGTTTAATTAATGGTTGGGTTAGAAAAATTGCTTTAAAAATTTAAGTTAAAGAACGGAAAAGTAAAAAAGAAACTTAGAAATCCAATCCCACTGCCTCCATATACACACTTCTTATAATTTTTTTGTGTTATGTAATATCTGACATTTTAAAATCGATGAATTGTTTTCTGTCTTTTCTTTGCTGAAATTAAAATTCGGATATAGTGCTAACAACTACCACTCTTGAATAAGAAAGGGCAATAAGTTTATTGTATATAACCTATAATAGCAAGTCAGATGTAAAAAAAATGATAATTAGTGGAGAAACGCTTAGATTTAAATAACATGTCATACAAAATTCTTTTTCTTTTTAAAAAGCGATTTTTGGATAAAATAAAATCTTAAAAGATTTTTATAAAAATTACAAATTTAGAATTAGTGTCGAAAAGTAGGCATATATGCACAAATTTAAAATCTATAAATGCAGTATATGTAAATTTTTGTACCCCCAAAAACATTCCTGGTCAAACTAATCAGACGTAACAATCCCGGAAATTTCTTCTACCTCATGCATATATATATATACTTCAAAATTAGCTAACAGTCCCAAAATCAAACAGCAATCTATGCCCATCATGAGAATTCCAAGCATGTGAAATTCTGTGCATTAATTGTTGAAATATGACTATCACAAAAATTGTGTAAATCCCACAAAATGCAGCTTAGGAGCTCCACCTTTTGAAAGATTAACATCAAAACCTAATCAGTAACAACTTGTATCAATGTCTAACTGAATCCTAACTTCGAAAATTTGTGCATTAAATCAAATCTACTGCAAAAATCCTTTAAAAAGCATCATAGCAATGTTACCTGTTTAGTACCTGTAATAGTCACCATCAAAATGTAAAAAGTGCCAATTCATTTCAAGGACTAACTGAATCTAAAGTTTGATGGAATTCCATGCATTAATTCTGAAGATAGAGCTATTGCAGAAATCATAAAAAAAAAAAAAAAACAGCATAACAGTGTCACTTATTGAGTGATTTATATTAAATATAAAAAATGTCAATTCATGTCAAGGACTAACCGAATCTGAAGTTAAATGAAAATCTATTCATTAGTTTCTGGACATTGAGATTGCAGAAATCTTGAAAAAGCTGCATAGCAGCAGCACCTATCAACCAATTTATACCAAAAACTAATCAACACCAATTTATATCAAGGACTAACTTAATATAAATTTTTATTAAATTCTATGCATTAGTTATTAAGATAGAGTGTCCACAAAACGTGTCACATACAGAGACACAGACAGACATTTTGTAAAAACTTATTTTTCATGATCTCCGATTCTTAAAACATGTTAGTAGACCATTGAAAACCAGAATTAAAACATTTTCATGAATCTAATACTTTCTTCTTTTAAAGATAGAAGAAATACGTCCCACTTTCAATGTTTTCAAAGAGAGGAAATAAAAATAGAAAGCTTTTTTTTTTTTTTTTTTTTTTTTTTTTTTTTTAAAGCTGGATTGTTGCACCGACACTGCATAACAGTACATAAAAATTTTAGCTTTCTCTTCAATGAAGAGAATACCTTGAACCTAAAGAAACATGTTATGAAAATTTGGATGTTTAAATATATAATGCAGTATTATTTTTATTTATAAATTGACATCATTAAACAATTTTAAAATATGTAAAATAAATAATGAGAATGGAAAAAATATTTCTAATTCATGATTCAACTGAAAGTTTTCTGTAAGAATATATCTTCTTATTTAAAAGAAATTGCTTCCCAATAATTAACTAGTCAGATGTGACAATCCCAAAACTTTCTTTGCTAGTAATTCCTGAAAAATGCAGGTTAGCAGTATCACCAATTAGATGGTTTACACCAAAATCTATTCAGCAACAATTTATGTCATCTTCTAACTGAATCTGAAGTTTGATGAGAATCTGTGCATTAGTTTCTGAGATAGAGCTATTGCAAAATATTACAAATTCTGCATAAAAGCGTCACCTTGATGGGCGATGTACACGAAAAACTAATCAGGATCAATTTTAATCAGGTAATAACTGAATCTGAAGCTTGATGAAAATCCATACATTTGTTCTGGAGATACAACTATTACGATATCGTAAAAAATGTTGCATACCAGTGCCACCCTGTTGGATCATTTACAAGAAAAACTAAGCAACACTAACCTATATCAGGTAGTAATGAAATCGGAAGTTTGATGAAATTTCATATATTAGCTTTTGAGATAAACCTATTGCGATACTCATGAATAATGCAGCATGAAAAATTCCACTTGTTAGTGCCACCTGTTAAGCAATTTACATCAAAGGATAATCAACACCAAATTATTTAAGGACTAACAGAATCTGAAGTTTTATGAAAATCTTTGCATTAGTTCTTGAAATAGAGCTATTAATGAAACTGAATAATGCAGCATAACAGTGTCACTTGTTGAGCGATATACACTAAAAACTAATCAGCTCTAGTTTATATCAAGGCCTAAGTGAATCTAAAGTTTTGTGCATTATCTGTGTATTAGTTCTTGAGATACAGCACCCACAGAATTTGCGCCACATAGACATTTTCTAAAAACCACCAAATCAGATGTTCAGGACCTTCTAAATCTTCTAAAATCGAAAACTGGAAGTCGAAATTAATTCATGAATTCAATATGTTCTTCTTGTAAAGATAGAAAAAAGTAAAAATATGTGAAAAGACATTTTACTCAAACCATTGACTTTAATATGATTCAGAGTTGTGAACTTTAAATTCATTTTTCTTAATTTCAATTGCCTGTTTCTCCACAATCCAATAATAATTCCCATTCAAAAAGCTTCTTTTTTTGGGAGGGAGGGGGGAGGGGGGTGTTGAAGCATGCCAAGGCCTGTTATTGCAGACTGGTCAAGCAGTAGCTTAATTTAGTAACTTTTGTTCTCTGTAATTTTTTAATTTTAAAGAATTTTTATGAGATTCTTAAAATTTACCTGTATTTTGTGGTTATTTTTTAACATTTAGATTAATGAAAGAATTTCAGTTACAACACTTTTTTATAACCATTATAATGCTTTTTTTTTTACGTCCATTTTAATAAATTTTGTCTTCTTGAATTTTTAAGCTTTTAATGATTTTCAGGAGGTTTTTTTATTTTTATTTTGCAGCAATTTTTTTCATACACAGAAAAGGGGACTTGGGGGATTAAAATACAAAAAAAGGAAACTTTGGGGGGAAAACATTTTTAGAAAAAAAAAAAAAAAATTGCTGTCTGTTTGTCTGTAAACGCTCTATCTCCCAAACAAATTAATTTAGAAACTTGAAATTTGTTGTGTACTTAGTATTGATTAATGGAAAGAAGCCTATTTAGCATCAGTAACCTCGATTATCCAGAACTATTTTTTTTGGAATCCCAAAATATTCATTCTGATGAAATATTTATATGAAAATGTATTTATATGAAATGTATATGAAAATTTTCGAAATTTTTTTTATTTTAAGGAGTGGATGTAAAAGACAGTAAAATAACAAATTTTATATAAAGAACAAAGTCTATTGAATAATTAGTTATTGAGATACTTGTAATCCTATTTTCCATTACTCTATGATTTTTCATGACCCTGTATACCATTCAAAGATATTATAATTGGATATAAGCTTTTTAATTTGATACAATAAACTGTTAGTTAAAATGATTATTATTTTTGGAGTTATAAGGATGTTTCTTTTACGCGATTTGGTACTACTTAAGTAGTTTGGTAATTTATATAATTTGTTGAAATTGATTCATCAGCTATTCTTTAACAAAGCATTACTATGTGTTAAAAATATTTCTATGTACATTTAAATTTTATTTTGCAATGGTGATGCATTTTATAAATAGTTTACACATGTTTTATTTTATAGGTAAGTATTATGGTGACTCACAACGACTAGTTTAATATTGTGTCGCCATCTGTTATCAGTCACTGTTAGTTCCTTCATTACTTTCTTCTCTCTCTCTCTCTCTCTCCCTCCCTCCAATTTCTAAAATGTGTTGCCATCTGTTATTAATTGTTGCGTGAACTGTGTCATTACAGCTGATTTTGATGTAATTATTTCAATGGCTTCCCTTCTTAAAGCATAATTTAAATTATTGTAATTTGCTAGTTTAAATATTTTTTAAATCTAGTTTTATTGGGGATTTATTATTTCGTCTTGCCATTATGGTGGAAAATTTATTAAGTTGTATGTCTTTTTTATGTTCCTTTATTCTTTTTTCAATCTTCCTTTTTGTCATTTCTATGTGTGAAATATCGTTTTCTTCATTACTTTAACTTTCTTCTATCTTTACAAAAATATATTGGATTCGTGAAAATTTTCGTATTCTGGTTTTTTATGGATTTACATGTTTTAGATGTCAGGTATTCCAAAAAACATGTTTTTACAAAATGTCTGTCTGTTTGTATGTGACAAATTTTGTGGGCGCTCTATCTCAAGAACTAATAGACGGAATTTCACAAAACTTTTGATTAAGTTAGACTTTGATATAAACTGGATCTGATTAGTTTTTGGGTGTATAATAGCTCAAGAAGTGGCAGTTAGGCTGCCTTTTTCATGATTTCTACAATAGCTATATATATCTTAAGAACCAATGGACAGATTTAAATAAAACTTCAGATTCTGTTACTCATTGATATAATATGGTTTTGATTATATTTTGGTGTAAATCGTATGACAGATAGTGCTGCTATGCAGTAAAGGGCAAAATTAGCACTAGCCATTGGCCGCATGGCCAGTACATAAGAGAAAATGGCCAGTGAAAAATTGTCTATCAGTGGCCACCTTGTGGCCACTTTTTTACAAGGAGATAATACAATTTACTTTTATTTTATCAGAGATTCTACTTTTTTAGGTTTCAATAGATTTATATTATCATATTTATTTGGGCTGTTCAGTTTTAGATTAATACTTATAAAAATTTTATTATTTTTAAATAAAAAAGTGGCCACTAGTTTAAACAAAGTGGCCACTTCAAAAACTAGTCTTACTGGCCAGTGGCCGGTAATGAAATTTCCCAATTTTGCCCTATACTATGCAGCATTATTCATGATTATCACAATAGTTTGAATTGATTTGAACCTTTTTAATTTAATTAAATTACCTTCTTTTATAATTATTTTAAAATTAAATTTTTTCTGCTACAATTTATGCAAGAATTAAATAATTATAAATTAATAATTGATTTTTTATTTAAAAGATAAATTGTATTGAAAGAAATATTAAACCAAACCCTATGTGCGATCTGTGATCACACTTACCCACTTGTTTTATTGATTAAGCTTCAAACTAAATAAACTTACTTCCAAAATCATCTTCTGATAGAAACTCTCTCTGATGTGAACACTTAGAAGAAACATAAGAATCCACACTTAAATGCTGTTTGTGACCTCCAGATAGCTTTATAGGAACAGAACTGGATTCCTTGGACTTGGGACTAGTAGTGATGCCTTTCAACATGTAAAATGCTGAGAGAGCCGATTGCAAATCCCAATCATGACCTAAAATATGCATAAAATTATTTCAAATCTAAATTATGTTGCAATTTTACAAAAGTAAATACAGTAGACTCCCTCAAATCCACAAACCAGAAATCTGCAACTCTTTAAAATCCGCACATATTTTATGGATGTAAACAATGAAACTTTCAGTTTGGATATTGGGACAAAATTAGATTTTTTTAGTTTTGTATCAATTCCATATATTTTTTAATTTGTAATTTTCTTAATGATACTCTATTCATGTTTTTTTCATGAAGGAAGAATAATTCTTTTTTGGAAAAAATTCAAGATATTTCTGATATCACTGGTAATCACAATCTTCTTACCAAATATATTTATGCATTAATCAAGATTTTTTGGTTATTAAGCCTGGCTAAACTTGAAAAAAAAAGTCCTTATTATGATTTTGATGTGAATTAGTAATGTACTTTTATAAGGCAAGTTTTGTTAAATAATTTTGGAAAAATACATTTAATCTTTATAATGAATAATTTTTGATGATGCACTATTGATGATTAACTTGACCTTTGCTATTAGTACCTTAATCACTTTAAAAATTATCTAAATTTTTATCATTTTAGTTTATTACTTATTTTAATATTGTATTATATTGTAAGCATTCAATATAGTTCCGATTGCACTATTAATTGCACTCAAATTACTGTTTAAAAAATGTAAACAAAGCAATGACTAGAAATCTGCAAAATTCTAAAATCCGCACAACCTTTGGTCTCAAGCTGTGCGGATTTGAAGGAGTCTACTGTACATGATCTAGTAGAGATTGCAAGTTAAAAAAAACTCTTGTGTTTATAAAGTTTTATGCATGCAATAAACTGAACAAGCAATACCAAATTTTTCGTATCAATTAATAACAAAAGTGATTGAGAATGGGGTTTAAACAGTGGTTTAATATTAATAGCCTCAATGTTTCCTTTATTATGCCAAACAGGGTTCTTGCTGCCACTCGCCATTGTGCCAAATTGTCATAAAATGTTTCATTTGGCGACAAGGGCGGCACCAGAATTTGCCCGACGGGGGGGCACTGTATCCTCGACAGGGGGACCAAGTTCATAATATATATTAAAGGTCAACGCGCTGGACTGGGGCCTAAAAAACTACGTGGACAAAAATTTCGGGGCCGAGCCTGACCCAGTTCGTGAAAAATAAATTAATGGTCCGATCGACGAGAAAATTAAAAAAATCGACTGATTATACGGTCTAGCAAGTACAATATATATACACATATATATTAGGCCAGCCAAAAATAAATAAAAGTTAAAATCTTGGCCCGACCCGACTCTATATTTCTACAAAACATGAAATTTTAATTCAATATAGTTATAAAACTGTTTTGCACAGGAAGTTCTAATTAAAAAAACTCATTTTTTAGATGTGCTCTAGTCTGCAATATTTATTTTTCTTTTATGAATATCTATTTGCATGTAAATGGTTTAGTTATTGTTAATCCTTATTTCATGTATTAGAGACTTTAAAATCAGAAAAAAAATGCCACACATAAAATCTTCTAAGACAGAATTCCATAGGAACGAAAAAAAAATGCGTTATAGTTTATTAAAAAAAGATACTTTAACTTTCGGAACTGGCTTTGGAACTGAAAGTGCTTTTTATATTACTATATTCTACTCTTTAATATTTGCAACCAAAATCGAAAAAGTAAAAAAATAGTCATATTGAAGATTGAGCTCAGTTATCCCATTCAAAAAACGTTTAAAAATATTAAAATAAAACGAGAAATTCGAAAACAACCTGCTTATTGGTTTAACATTATGGAGCAGGTATTTTGAAGTGAGTGAAGATTCCCCCTAAGACAGCAATGCGTCATAGGCAGGTTCTATTTCACAGATTTTTCTGTATTTAAATTTTATTCTAAAAATCTACTATTCTTTATAAATAATACATTTTAAATTTTAATTGTAGAATAATGGTGAGTTAAACTTATAAAATATATACATTTTTCCTAAAAATATTTGATATGGGTAAAATTTTACTGACTTTTACTCGGACCAGGTCGTTCCAAGAAAGTTATTTTCATACGGATCGAAACCGGGACTGAAAATTTCTTCCCGCGTAGTTCCAGCTCAATATCGAAAAAGTTAGTTAAGCCATGAAAAGAGTGAAAACCAGGCATGGATCTGCCCGAGTATTGTAAAAGAAAACAGGCCCGAGCCTGGCCAATATCTATCGTGGCTTATCCAGAAGAAGGAGCTCTGTGAAATTTTCTTTCCTTAAACTCGAATCGAGCTTAATTTTATCTGAAGACTCTGAATAAATTTTATTTTTTGAAAGTTCTGCCGGCCCTGAAATTTATTATTCTTAAAACAGGTATTATAGCACATTTTTCTATAACTTTTGGCTGAACCAGACTTTGTTTCCCTTTTTTCTTTCATTTTTTTTTTTTTTCAGATTTCTAATAAAGAGTGAAAATATGCTTGGAAAGACCTTTTTGACAGACGTCTGTGAATAACAGTATTTCCAGATCTAATGCAGTACAAAAAGAGGAAAAGAGAGAAAAAGCATGACACTGATAAACAATTATTCTTAAGTCTTTTTGCGGCAAGTATACGTGTCGCTCGTCTCCAAGGGGTATAATAAGACTTCCCAGCTACACAAGATTTTTTAGGTCTGATTTGGGAATACTAATTTTCGATTGCAGTGCTTTTTGAAGTAATGAATATGAAATTTAAAGTACAGTAGAGATTCTCTGGACTCCGTTTAAGCGTATTGTCCAATTAACCGGATCAATCAAAGACCATACTTTTTTTTTTTTTTTTTTTTTGCCATTTTTTCCAAAAATTTTAAAGTCAAACTTCTTCAGGCACGGCAAGGTAAATTTGACAAGAAGGCATGGAATTTAACTGTTAAATAACTAATTTCTAATCCTGCAATAATAAAATCACTAACAAATACAAAGACAGCAATGCATAAAACAATTTTTTTCTAGAACCTTAGAAGTTTTGCTTCTAACGCACAAGAGTCCCACGCAGACAAAAGAATGGCCTCTGTGAACCAGAAAACCATGGGCGTAACTACATAATTTTTCTAGGGGGGGGCCATGGTCTCAACTTTTTGATAATTTCCAAACGATAAATGTAAACATTTTTATTAAAACTAGGGAAGCACCGAACCGAATATTCGGTATCAATTCGGTATTCGACCATGTTACCGAATATTCGGTAAGGCCGAATATCAAAGTATTCGGCTGAATCCAAAACTTGATAAAACCTTTTAAAACATTTTTTTAAAAACTTATCACAATTTCTACTTTTAACTGTCAATTTATAAATATATTTAAAATAGTTAGAAAGAAAGTCATATTTGAATAGAGTAGAATGTTTTTACATTATTTATTTGCTATTTGTAAATTATAACTTCTTAAAAAAATTACCATGAGAAGAATTAGAATGGTGATTTATGAGGATTCTACTTATGAATAAATGATGTGCAGATGCAAGTTCCTAAATTTTGTTTAGTAAATAACCTTTTTCTTGTTTTTCTCAAATAAAAGTCCTTAAACAAGAAAGAAAAACTTTTGAGATTAGTAATAGCCATCAAGGCAGACAATTTTTGTTCATGAAACCATAATCATAATCAACTTATTGAGTCATATATAAATACATTGTATTTCATCTCACTCTAGGTCAAACTTGTGTTTTCGTTTGTTGCTTTAACAATAAATAAGATACTATAACTATATTTTCAACTCACATGCTTTGATTTCTGTAAAATATGATATGATGAGAAGGGTAGAAAATGCCACCATTCACAACAAAAGAACTATGAGCTAGACATTCCTTTATTTTGAATTAAGTTGAAAATATTTGTACTTTATATTGAAAAAAGAAATTCTGCCTTGAGTTATTTAAAAAGGACAATTTTGAGACTCTAAAAGTTTTTCTTTGACCATTTTTTCATTATTTCTCTTTGATTTTAAAATGTTTGTACACTTTAAAGAATATTTCAGAGGAAAGAACGCAATTTCAGACCACAGATGATAAAGGTGCGGGCAGACATGACCATTACTTGCGGTCACTTGTCGGTGTATTTTACGTTGGTTCGCAAGTGGTGTGTTTTGACTTTTTCGTGTCCAAGAAGGAAAACTGTTTAACTGCAGGATAGGGAACCTTTCAATCAAGTAGCATTTACATCGTTATCTCATGAACTATTGTAATCTTCTCCTTCTCTATTGTCAATAAACCACAGAAAGGAAGAAATTCACAGAAGAAATCATGAAATTAAAAATCTTATTAATTAAAAAAGTCTCATAAATGTGCTTCTTAAATAACTCAAGCAGATTTTTTTCAATACCAATTGCTCTTATAAAAAGCTCTTATTGATCAAAATGTAAGTTTCTTTTATTAAATATTATGTAAAATTGTTTTAAAAAGCAACATTTTAATACCTTTAAACTTTGAAATATAAAAAGTTAGTTAGAATATTCGGTATTCCGTCCAACAATTTCTATTCGGCTAGCAGAATATTCGGTATTCTGTTCACCTATAGACCGAATATTCGGCATTCGGTATTCTGTCAAAATCACTATTCGGTGCATCCCTAATTAAAACTAATAATACTCAACAGATAACTCACCTTTTGATACATTCCTGGGTACTGGTTCCTTCAGACATATTGTCGATCAAAGAAACTGGTCAGACAGAACTTTCTTCTATTTTATACTTTTTTTATTACTACACATGAAGTTTTTTTTTTTTTTGTTTTTTTTTTTTTCAATAAATGTTTCAAATGGAGGAGAAAGAAAAAAAATTCATACTGCAGTCTAATCAGTTTTTAATATGCCTAAAATCGCGAAAATATTTGACTTATTACAAATATGAAAATTAAACAGAAATAGAATAATAAGATGATTTAATATGCTTTTTTCTTCAACTGCTATCACGCTCCTACCCCGTCTTGGAAATTGTATAAAATTCGTAATCACAACGCCACCTGTTTTCTCCAAAATTTCCTCCGATACTTATCGTATAAATTTTTTAAATAAAATAAATGTTACATACATCTGAATAATAAATTTTGTTACAAAGTTTTGCTTTATGTCCTTCTGCAAATGGCAACACTTAGAAATTTTAAATAAAATTTCAGTTTTACAATTTTCTGTACTGCAAATTTGTAAACTTAGAAATATCGCACATTTTCAATTTTTACACCGTCGTATAGGAAAAAAAAACTTTTAAATGCAATTTATTCGAAAGCTGTTTCTTAATTTGTTTTTGAGTTAATTTTTTTGTAGTTTTTAATACTTTTTTTGTCATCGTAAGTATTCCATAAATGCGGACATCACAAGGATTCAGATAGATATATATCGAGTATACTCGACTGATAACAACAAATATTTTCCAAATGGACCAGAAAAAAGTTAATTGCAATACAATTTTTGAATAAATTACAATACAGTTTTAAAATAAATTACATTTGTAAATGCAGTAAACACTCTGTAATTCCGACTCTGTGTAGGAAAGAAATCTGTCTAACACTGAAAAGATTTTCAACTCCCTGTGAATCTATAGACATAGACTAAAATTTGTCTAAGGCGGAATTCTGTCTACTGCGGAAAAGTTTCTTGATTCCGATGGATTCAGCCTTAGACAGAGTTGACTGTAAATATTTTCTCCCATTAAACGGCATAAAAATTGAAAATATGCATTGTTTAAAAGTTTAAAAAATTACAATAAAATCGAAATTTAATTGCCTACTGTTGCCACTTGTACAGACACATTTGAGCTTTATAATATAGACTAACTGATCCGCCCAGCGTTGAGTAGGGCCCGTTATAATGACCTTAAACAAAAATCAATTTTTAATGTTTTTTTATTTTTTGAAAATCTTTTAAATGAACCTAAATTCAGGAATCTTATTGATTTCCGCAGCAACTAGTGTGTTCCGAAAAGACCCTCTTTCGGAACGAAACTATAGGATTTGGAACCCCACAACAGAAGCGGACTGCACTGGAAGTGCTCGGCTTGTGTTTCGTAAAAATCAAGTCCATAAAATACGAAAAAATAATGCACCATTAATGTTCGAAAAAGCTATTAGCTGAAGCTAACATAAAATTTCATAACTGTCATCTGCCGAATTGTTATCTAAGTTGAATTAGCCAAATCTCATTGAAATTAGGCCTTTAGAACTAAATTAATGAAAGCCCCCCGAAACGGTTGAAGGCTCTCCTTGTTATTTTTCACAAATTTCTTTTAACATTAACACAATATTTAATAAACGACTGAAATCTCTTAGCTAAAATTACCTTCAAAGTAAAGCAAATTTTAATTTACAGCTGTAGTGAGTAAACATATTTGCCCAAAAAGGTGATTAATTAATGTTAAAAAAAAGTAGTAGCTGAAGTAAAAAAAAGGACCGGTCCTAGAGGCCAGGATGTTAATTGGGATATTGTTAATGATGTTAAAGAAGCTAGAAGACGCTAAACTATGTTACAGAAAATTGCAATTAAATCGGATTGCTTTTCAAAAAGCTGCAACAACATCTCAAAGGAGATTAATATTCGAAACTAATGGTAGCTGAAGTCTGAGAAATATTTTTGTCATCCATGTAGTAGCTGGATGACCTTAGAAATTGTTAGAAAAAAAAAAAAAAAAAAAAAAAAAAAAGCCTGTGAATCAGACAATTTTAAAAAGAGTTACAACAAAGGACTCAAAGGGGGTCAACTGATAGTTAGAGCCCTAACATGAAAGCTTGTTAAATGGTTATAGTTTTCAGCACTTTAGTTCTTCAGTTAGTTAAAATTAAGCATATTATGAATTAATCATTAGAATGAAATTTTAAAAACATGCACAAAAAAGAATGGCAAAACTTAGAACAGAGCCCAAGTGTCCCAGTAAAAATGTAAGGGTTTTGGTCCGAGGAGAGGGATCTAAAACTCAATTTTAAATGTTTGCATTGAAAATGTGAGAAAATTAAGACATAAAAAACTTATGCCACACACACCCACACAAAAAAAAAAAAAAAAAAAAAAAAAAATCAAGGAGTCCGGATATGATCTATGTTATTGTAGGGTGTTCCAGACTGTTAAGTGGAATATACAGGGATGCCACTCAGAAAATAGCAAAAAAGAGGAAATTATGCGTAAAGTAAAATTTACGACATTTTTCACAATTTTATGTGTGAATTTTGAAAATTATATTGTTTATAATAAACAAAATAAAGAATTACAGCTTTTCTTTTGCTGCAAACTTTTAATTTATAAGAGTAAGTTAAAGTGATTTTTCTTTAGTTCACAATATTTTACATCAATTAAGGTAACCCAGCAACAGGTTCAGTGAAGAATTTTATGTATTGCATCATTTTAAACCAATTCAAGTAACCCAGCAATAGATTCAATGATTATTCCACGAGTGAATAGCAAAATTTTGCAGGTTGTTTTTTTTATTTGACGAAAATAACTGTTTTATTTCATGATCGTTTGGCGAAAATCGCCGTTTTTTTAGCGATCGTTTGACGAAAATCGCCGTTTCACATGATGATCGTTTGATGAAAATCACCGTTCCACATCGTGATCTTTTGACAAAAATCGTCGTTTCACATTGCGATCGTTTCAGAAAAATCACCGCTTCGTTTCGCGATCGTTTGACGAAAATCGCCGTTTCATATCGCGATCGTTTGGCGAAAATCGTCATTTTACGTTGCGATTGTTTGACGAAAATCGCCGTTTTATTTAGCGATCGTTTGACGAAAATAGCCGTTTCACATCATGATCGCATGACGAAAATCATCGTTCCACATCGCGATCGTTTGACGAAAATCGTCGTTTCACATCATGATCTTTTGACAAAAATCATCGTTTCACATCGCGATCCTTTGACAAAAATCGCCGTTTCACAAAAATCACCGTTTCGTTTCGCGATCGTTTGACAAATATCGCCGTTTTATATCGCGATCATTTGACGAAAATCGCCGTTTTATTTAGCGATCGTTTGACAAAAATCGCCGTTTCACATTGCGATCGTTTCAAGAAAATCACCGTTTCGTTTCGCGTTCGTTTGATGAAAATCGCCGTTTCATATCGCGATCGTTTGGCAAAAATCGTCATTTTAAATTGCGCTTGTTTGAAGAAAATCGCCGTTTTATTTAGCGATCGTTTGACGAAAATAGCCGTTTCACATGATCGATTGACGAAAATCATCGTTCCACATCGCGATCGTTTGACGAAAATCGAAGTTTCACATCATGACCGTTTGACAAAAATCATCGTTTCACATCGCGATCCTTTGACAAAAATCGCCGTTTCACAAAAATCACAGTTTCGTTTCGCGATCGTTTGACGAATATCGCCGTTTTATATCGCGATCGTTTGACGAAAATCGCCGTTTTATATCGCGATCGTTTGACGAAAATCGCCGTTTTATTTAGCGATCGTTTGACAAAAATCGCCGTTTCACATTGCGATCGTTTGATGAAAATTGCTGCTTTATATCGCGACCGTTTGATGAAAATTGCTGCTTTATATCGCGACCGTTTGATGAAAATTGCTGCTTTATATCGCGACCGTTTGATGAAAATTGCTGCTTTATATCGCGACCGTTTGATGAAAATTGCTGCTTTATATCGCGACTGTTAGATGAAAATAGCCGTTTTTTTCGATTTTTTAACGAAAATCAATGTTATATTCGCGATCGCTTGATGAAAAAGGCTCTTGTATTTCGCGATCGTTTGATGGAAAAGGCTGTTTTATTTCGCGATCGTTCGACGAAAATCGTTATTTTATCTCGTGATCGCTTAACAAAATTCGCGAATTCTTAATTAAAAAAAGCGAAAATCCGCCAAAAGGCGGAAAAGTGGCATCCCTGAATATAGAAACGTTAAAATAACTACATTGAAAAAGGGAACCAAAAATGAGAATCTAATTATAAGGAGGGGGGAGGGATTTATAAACAATTTTTAATACAAAAACTTCAGAGGGCCCAGGTATCCCCAAGGTGCCAAGGATTTAAGTGGCATTTAGTTGCGTATAAAGATACTTTTTAGTACTTTTTAAAATAATCGGCGGACGCTAGGATACTGTTATAGAAAAATGCATACAACTCGGATCATTTTCCAAAAAAGCTGCACCAAGGGCTCCAAGAAAGTGATTATAATTCAAAATTGATGAAGCTGAAGTTAAAAAAAATTTTTGACTTTCATGTAGTAGCTGGGGGACCTAAGAAATTGTTAGGAAAAAAAAAAAAAAAAAAAAAAAAGATAGTCAATCTGACCATTTTTAATGGAGTTATAATAAGGGTCCCAAAAGGAGCCACCTGTTAGTTAAAAGCAGGGCTCTAGCATGGAAACCTATTAAAATATCTCAGTATCAATCACCCTTCGCTCTTGAAAACCTACTTAGGAATGAAAAATTATATAAATATTTATGAAGATTAGGTAAAAATATACAATAACAATAAAAATTTCGTTGATATAAAATAAAATCTTTGAACAGAGTTAATGAAAAAGCACCATACCCTTGAAAATTATATGGATGATGGTAGCAGGTAGCCGACCCGTTCTATGTACAAGTAATTCACAATGAATGTTTTAAGCCAACGCAAAACGGTTTAGTTAGATTACTATCTTTGAGACTAGGGAGGACCAGGACCTGATTTCTATACGTAACTTCCTAGAATTTAGTTCGAAAAGAGAGAAGCTAGACTTTCTTTGGTTCTACCAACAAGATCAAGGACAATCCATACAAAAGGCAAGCCAGAGTTGCCTTATCGGAAATACGTACCGCTTCTCCTTCTAGCTTCAGGCATGAAACTATCAAGACGTTCTGTGTTCAGTGTTCCAGAGCACAAAGAATCAGTCTCATATGTGGCATATCTGTTGTTGTTTATCATTTACGAGACATTGAGTCTGCCCCCCCCCCCCTCTTAAATAATGGCACAGAAAACTAATAGTTGCGTTTTATTTGGTTTTGTTAATACTATTTGCCATTTATAGCCTATTGCTCTTTTAAATGTTTTTTTTTTTTTTTTTTTTTTCCGAAAAGTAGTCGCATTTTCACTATAAAATATTTCTAGGGGACTCAGCTAAAATTCTAGGGAGGTCCAGGACCCCCCTGGACCCCCCCTTCCTACGCCCATGCAGAAGACTATAAAGAATTTCTTTTCCCTATCACGAGGATTTTTTAAAATATATATACTGTACAGTGTGTATATAATTTCTATGTACAACTTTGTACCAATTTTGCAGAAAATAAAATTTTAATTTAAAAAAATACTTCTAAACACGCTATTTTCAATATGCTAAAATGTGCATTACCACAATTGCCAGTTCAAAACCTGGAAAAATGTGAAGGGAAGTTGTCTAAAAAAATTGCCCTATGCGTTTATAAAGTTTCCCAATTATCCGGATTTTTCATTAACTGGATTATCCTCGATACCGACCGGTCTGGATAATCGGCATTCTACTGTGTATATTACTGAATGGAAAAATACAAATGAAAAACTTACATAATTAAGACAAATTAAATTATTATTATCAACAAAAGTACGAATTCTGCGTATAAAGCAGAATTTAAAACATATAATTATTGCGTAATTTTGTCGAGTCCTTTCAAATATTATGAAAATCAAATGCATAGATCAATTACAGGGACAATCAAAAGGATTCTGTTACATTACGGTCAATGGGGAAAAAAGTTTCAAATGCATTTTAATCGTTTGAAATTTAAAACATTATTACATAATTTTGTCGAGTTATTTCAAATGTTATGAAAGTTGGATGCATAGATCATTTACAGGGACAATATCAAAAGTATTCCATTACATTACGGTCATAGGGAAAAAAGTTTCGAATGCATTTTAATGATGTTACACTCATTCGAACATAATAGAATTGGTATGAATCTATGAAATATATACTAAAATATGCATTCCATACAATCTGTGATGCAAATAATTTTTATAATTAAATTACAGGGCCACACAAAAGTATTCCACTACATAATGCTATACGGGGAAACATTGTTTGGGGCGTGTTTTAATTATATTCAACTGTTTCACATTTTATGAATAAGATATACGTAACTGAGGTGTAATAAAATCTTCCTGCATATTTACAGAAACACAAAGATTTCGACTACTATACTGCATTCGAAGTACCCCCTACTATATCAGCAAGATCTGAATATTTTTAAAACTTCATTATCGGACGAACGCACCTCATTTGCTATGTTCACGTGCAATTTCCAACTTGTTTTAGTAACAGCGAAAAGCGACCTGCAATTAAAAATATATCGCTGATCAGAACTGCGAGTTATGCAGGAGGTCTAACTGTGGTCAGCGTGAGCCAAAATTTCTCGCCGAGTCCGTCTCGACAATGCTGAAATATCTCTGATTTGAAGAGGTTTTCTATTATTTTAAGCAATTTCTTTCTTCTTACTGGAGATTTTTTGAAATTTTTTATCTTCGGTTTCTGATTTTTGCGTATTTTTAAATAAAATGAATTTACAAATTACTTTTCTAAATACGAAAAAGTACTAAGCAGTAGAGATGAGTTCGGGCTCGTTTTTCGGGGCCCGGGCCCGCCGATTTTAAGTCCGAGCCCACCAGAGCCCGAAATTTTTTTTTGTCACCAGAGCCCGAGCCCGATACCAGAAATATACAAAATAAAATTGTATTGTATTTAAAAATTGTTTCAAAAGTAATATCTCATTTTTAAAAACTTCTTACATATATATGATTTTTAAATGAAAATTTAAATTCATTCTTATCAAAATTCGTATAAAATAAAAATATACTTCATATGTAAAAGTATTCTCATATTCTTTCCTCCTTTAACAAGCAAATTTGATGGAAACGTTTTTGTTTAATGAATAAATGCATGAAATTTGCAGAAATTACTATTTGTAAGCTAGCGAATCGAACAACGTTTTTTAATTTTCTGTAAAAAGTGTATATATTTCATTATAATGGATTCTTTTCTCATAATAATCTGCTATGATTGACAGATACCTGAAAATCAAATTAAAAAAAGTGACATTGTTATTTTAAAGGTCCTATGTTTTTATAGAAAAAGAGGAAACACTAGTCGATTGCTCTCTGTTGGAGGAATAACATGGTAATGAAATTTACTTACGGAGAAAAGTGACTTCGAGAAGGAACAGCGTCCTCAGCATTAGCAGAATTCATATTCATGATGACAAATGCATATAATAATCACTAAAGTTATTTTCATAAAAAAAACGACAATGTTTCATGCACAATCGAGTATTAAATAAATTTGGAAACCTCCAGCTAATTCTTTTCTACCAAAACAGAAGAAAATATTATATTCGTGTTATGTAACTAAATAATAAATAAATAAACGATCCCATTAAAAATTATGTTCTGCAAACGAAAAGCCAACAAAGATTAAATTTATTGTTGTGTTTGTTATGATTGGCGCCATATAAATAGATCATTGGAAGAAGTTCCGCAGACATAAATCTGTAATTATCACAAATTTTCATTTGAAACTGCAATGAAATACTAAAATAAATAAACAAGCATTCAGTTCTCCCGTCATTTTGATAAAAAAGAAATAAAATGACTTGAAAAGGAATAAGTAAGCAATTTTAAGTGGAAAAAGTTATTTCAATCTTTTCTACACATGAGTAAATAAAATTTTCCGGCTTTAGAAAAAATGAGCCCGGGCCCGCCCAAGCCCGAAGTCTAAAATAAAAAAAGAGCCCGAGCCCGTGTCGGGCCCGGGCTGAGCCCGTCTCATCTCTACTAAGCAGCACAGCTGCCAGAACATGCGTGTAATTTGGTGAACATGCTGCTTTAGGTGCGAGTATTTTAGGTAATTGGTGTTTTTTACTGTATTTTTTAAGAGGGGGGGGGGGGAGGGAGTAGAAATGGAAAAGTTAAAGTGCAATTTTTTTTGTTGCTGTTTTTACGGATTATAATCAAGGGAAAAGAAGTTGAATCCACGAATTACTTTTCGAGCATAGAGTCCTCCACAGATTGGGTTATACCCGACTTAAACATATCCATTTCAATCTGAACTAGTTTTTAAAAATTAGATGACCCGAACTTAACAAACTCCGACCTAAAACCAACAGCGTTCTATCCGAACCCAATCCCAACTCGAAATGAAAAACAAACTTCCATCTTGTAAAGCAATAATAGAAAAGTAGCCTACAATAATACCACTAGTATAAATTATATTTTTTTATGTAGAAAAATCAATATATCTATATGCACTCATTGACACCTGGATAATATAATTTTTCATTTAAAAATATGTTTCGGGGATACTTTTGAGAAATCAGGTAGAATCGAACCTACATGGTAAAACAGTTAAAATCAATCTGACTCGAAAAATAGAAGTCAATCCGAAAAAAATATTAACTTTAGCCAGATCCGACTCAAACTGCCTGTCGAGTTGGGTTTAGTTTCCCGAGGTGAATGCAGAACTCTACCAGAAACTCGAGCCAGACATCATCACATTTTGACCTGAACGCAAAATATTTCAACATCAACCAGACCCCAACCGTAACTGACGAAAATATATTTCCATATTGTAATGCAGTTATGTAAAAAATTGTATCTTCAGTATCAGTTTTAACTTTTAAGTTAAAAATCAGTATAGATAAACTCATTAACATTCATATATATTGTTTTTCATCGTAAAATAAATTTTGCAAATTCTTATGAGAGTTGGATTCATCTCGAATCAAGAACCATTAAGTGCCAACATCCAACCTGAACCTGAAACTATTAAAGTTAACCAAACTGGAATCCAACTCAGATTGACAAAAGATTGGGCTCAACCCGATCCGGTCCAGACTACGAGTCGGGTCAGATTCAGTTTGCCAGACCCGATGCAGTATTCTATTTGTCATCCAAGACAACCTAGACAACATAATTTTCGTTTGCGTTCTCTTAACCGAACCAAAAATTCTTCATGTCAAACCGACCGTAAATCCACAAGCAGCGGAAATTCATCCACAATTTAATGTAGTTAAAAAATAATAATACATGGTTATAACTATAGTATAAATCTTATCTTTTTTGTTGAAATATAAGCATGTACAGAGTCATTCGTGTATCATCCTGTGTAGTAATCCATGTAGATTTTCAATTTAAGAAATTGTGATTAAAAAAAAAAAAAAAAAAAAAAAATCGGGTTTATCTGAACTTAAATTTCAGTCAGAAACCGACTCGTATCCAAAAGAATTAGTTTAGTCAATCCAACTTTGGAAGAAAAAAAAAAAAAAGCTCCATATTTTGATTTAACCCGACAGGGCTGAAATTCAAACGTCAAAATATTTTCCCTGACGACATTGAATTTTGGCCCCAATGGGGGGGGCATATGCCCCCCCCCCCCCCCCCCCCCCGCTGGCGCCGCCCTTGTTTGGCGAGTAACTGTACAATCAGATTCGTCAAATGTGAATGTTTAATTTCTGCTCAGTTTGTGAGTATGTATTTGCCTATACATTCGAGATTTTTATTCCAGTTTCTGAACAATTTATATTGTGTTACATGCTCATTTTCACTTTGCCATTTGCACTGTTGGCATCTTGATGGTAAAAACAAACAAAACTACTCACATCAAGTGCCAAATAGAGACAGAATTATGGTGTTTTTGCAAAAATAGTGTTGAAATTAGCCATTTACCACTATTAGATCTTTCTAAAAAATCATTAGTCATTTTTTTAATTTAAAGTGATAAAAAGTCTAAAACATTTACACATTAAAGAGACATTAGAAGGCACTAAATTTTAATAGTTTCTGTAACGGATAGCCAAATTTCCATTTTCGAAGTAATTTTTTTAAATAATTAGGTAATTTTAGAAAATAATAATAATAAAAGATACAATAAGAGGTTAAAGATATATTTTTTAGTATTTCACGCTGAATCTATTTTGCTAACATTTATTTTTATTTGGCTATTGTATTTTATTTCTTATTAGCCAAATTGCTAATGTTGATCAAAAGTCAGCAAGAACTTTGATGCCTAAGCATCTATAACAAAGAAGTACTGATCAGAGATTAAAATTACTGGAATTAAATAAGCCAAAGTTTATTATTAGAAAATAGATTCAACTGCAAATTTATTAATAAATAATCAAAATGTGAGTAAAATTATTTTACAAAGAGGCAAATGATTTCTAATTGTAAGAAAAGATGTCTGGCCTCAAAAGACCTTACCAACCTAGGGACCCTGGACACTGGACAGCCACCCAATTTGCCCAATAGTTGCACTGTACTGAATAGATACTAGGATGTACTGTGATTTTTTTTTAAATTCAAAATTTCAAGTTGATAAAAAGTTATCATTATGATCATGTATTTTATTGGAAAAATATTTAGGCCTTCCAGAATGAGCATAAAGTTTAAAGATTTTGGTCTAAAATGTAGATTTTTTATTATGTATAAAGTAATTATTTTTTTTCAAGTAAAAAAAAAAAAAAAAAAAAAAAAAAAAAAGATAAACATTTGACATAAAAATTTTCTTTCATTTCTGTCATTAATTTTATTACTCTCCTGGAATGTAATTAAAAACCTTATTTTACCAAATACTCAAAATTTTTAACTTATTTTGTTGATGGTTTTGAATTTTTCCAAGTTACTTTTTACATCTTCAAACTGCCAGATATCATACAAATAAAATGCATTTTATTTTTACCTCATCCTACTTGCACATATGAAGCTAACATATTTAATATTGTACTAGTTATATACTTCAATTTTTCATCATCTTATTATTCCCTCAGAATAAAATGAAGTTATTGGAACAGTTAAAAAGAAAAAATAGTACCTAAAGTGTAAATAGCACTAGTTTATCTTTCTACATCAGATAAAAAGAAAATATGACCCCCCCCCTTCCCCCCCCCCCACACCTGCATTTTCTTGATCTTTTCCCCTATTACTCACTTCTAACTACAGTCCTGAATAGAGGGTGTCCATTACTGGACCAAAGAATGTTTGTTACTGGGCTTTTGGTTGCTTAGATATATATTTCTGTTATTTAAAATTAAATTTTGTTTCATATTGGAAAATAAGACCATATGAAAGGTTAAATACTGTTTGATAGACTAATATAACATCGATAAAACTAGAATATAATAACTAGGGATGCACCGAATATTCGGTATCTGTTCGGTATTCGGCCTATTCGGCCATGTTACCGAATATTCGGTTAGGCCGAATATTAAACTATTCGGTTGAGCCGAATATTCGGCTTGGCCGAATATGTAATTATTCGGCCTGCCGAATATTCGGTATGGCCGAATATCAAAGTATTCGGCCATACCATTCGGCCATTCAATACTTAATAAAAACTTTTTACTATTTCTACTTTTAACTGTCAATTTTTTAATTTATATTTAAAACAATTAGAAACAAAATCATTTTTAAATAAAATAGAATGTTTTTACATTATTTATTTGCTGTTTGTAAAGTATAACTTAAGAAAATTAAACATCAGAAGGATTAAAATGGTGATTTATTAGGATTTTCCTTAGGAATAAATTATGTGCAGATACAAGTTTCTAAATTTTGTTTAGTAAATAATCTGTTTCTTGCTTTCCCCCAAATAAAAGTCCTTTAAAAGAAAAAAAAAACAACTTTTGAGATTAGTAATAGCTATCAAGGCAGACAATTTTAGTTCATGAAACCATAATCATAATCAACTTATAGAGTCATAAGTACATTGTATTTCATCTCACTCTAGGTCAAAACTTGTGTGTTCGTTTATTATATTAACAATAAATAAGATAACATATTTTCAACTCACATGCTTTGATTTCTGTAAAATATGATATGATGGGAAGGGTGGAAAATACCACCATTCATAAGAAAAGAACTATGAGCCAAACATGCCTTTATTCAAAACTAAGTTGAAAGTATTTGTACTTTATATTGAAAAAAATTTGCCTTGAGTTATTTAAAAAAGACAATTATCAGACTGCAAAATTTTTCTTCGACCATTTTTTCATTATTTGATTTTAAAATGTTTGTTTTGATTCATAGACAATTTTATTAATTAAAGTTTTATAATTGTGCTTCTTAAATAACTCAAGGCAGATTTTTTTTCAATACTAAATGTTCTTATAAAAAGCTCTTGTTTATCAAAATGTAAGTTTCTTTTATTAAATATTATGTAAAACTGTTTTAAAAAGTAACATTTTAATACCTTTAAATTTTAAAATATAAAAAGAATTTGGAAAGCCGAATATTCGGTATTCGGCCGAATAGTTAACTATTTGGCTGGCCGAATATTCGGTATTCGGCCCAACAATTACTATTCGGCTAGCCGAATATTCGGTATTCGGTTCACCTGTTGGCCGAATATTCGGCATTCGGTATTCGGCCAAAATCACTATTCGGTGCATCCCTAATAATAACTATTAAACAAACAAAAAAAAATTAAAGAAATTTATTAAAAGGTGTTTATTACTGGCACATCGACCCTACTAAGCATATATAATATATTCAAAGTCTGGTTCTGATCTCAAATAACAGTTACGGTATGAATCTAATTCTTTTAACATTAGAGCTTAAATGCACTATTTTTAAAAAATTTAACTAAACATAATACAGTTTCATGCCGAAACAAAATAATGATCAAATGAAGACTTGCGTTACAATCTATGATCATTCTTGGTATTTTTATGCTGGGGAGGGGAATGGAAAGCAATATATATTATTTGCAATTTAAGAAAAAAGATGAGATAACTTTTTACCAAGTGAGAAGCATTTCAACTTTTCAAAGCATTTATGGAAATGTAGGTAACATGACACTGTATACTAGAAAAATAAATTATCTGGAGATGCAATATTGGCAATTGTGAAGATAAAACTGGTTTGTATAGCTAACTACTTTGCTTAATAGTTCTGTTTAATACATATGTAGTGTTAGCTTTATATCTTATTTATTAAATATTGTTTCTGTATGCTTACATTAAATAAACTGTCCAGAACATATATATTAAATGCACAATAAATAATGAACAAATTGGTTGTGTATGCGGAAAAAAAAATAAATTACCAGAAAGTGTTTTGGAGATTTCTTTTTCCCCATAAAGGCTGTTACATAAAGGCCAGACCTTATTTTTTGTGCATATTGAACAAAAATTTCAGTAACACATTTGCGAAAAATTTTAAAATGAACCAAAATTGCAAATACATTTTACACTAATTTAAAGATAGTCAGTGGTTGTATTTCACAAAATTAAGTATATAAATAACAGGGATGCCGCGGACATGCTATAGCGCGTAAAATACGCAAAAAATCGGCGACGGGACGCAAAAAAATGGAGCTTATGTGTCCCGCGGGACACGTAATTTTCGTCAGAAAATCGCAAAAAAGGTAAATTTTGTTAACAAATCGTGAAATAACGAATATTTACCAGTAAATTTCATCAAAAAATTTGCGAAAAAATGGCTAATTTTGTTACAAAATCCCGAAAAAAGGCAGATTTCCTCAAAAAAATTCAGAAAAAACGAAAAATTTCGTCCAAAAATCGTGATAAAATGGCAAAGTTTGTCTAAAGATTCGCGAAAATGGTAATTTTCATCAAAAATTGTGATAAAACTATAACTTTCGTCAAAAGTTTGTGAAAAACCGGCACATTTCGTCGAAAAATCGCGAAAAAATGACAAATTTCGTCAAAAAATCACTTTAAAACTCAATTTTCGTCAAAATGACACAAAAAAAAGTTAATGCCTGGATAGAATTTTTCTGTTCAAAAAACTAACTTTCCTGCTTCCAAATTATTATTACTACTTTTTTTTTTTTTTTTTTTGCTGCTCCAAAAACAGATTTTTTTTGCTTCATAAACTGTTTTTGATTGTTCCAAATCTGACTGAATGTAACTTCTGAAAAACCCATTCATTAAACAAAAAATACCCCTTTACTCAACAAAAGAATTCTTTTTTCAGGAAAAATGTCTTTTTCAATAAATCAGTTTTGCCCCTTTTTAAAAGAAATGCAAACAATAGTGATACTTGTTATATTATACACTCAAATAAGCATTATTTTATAATTTAATTTGTGTCATTTATTTTTTAAAAAAGTAAGGAAAATTTCTCTTAATAGTTTTAAAAAAATTAATATTGGCTTTAATTATTTATATATTATTAAAACAATAATTATCGCATTTAATTTTTCTTTTGCAAATGAACAAGTTCAATTTTTGCGTCTAAAAATATGACTTATTATTAGTGGGGACCCACTTTTGTAAAAAAAGGGACTCAGAATTTTAGAAGTCCTGGGTCCCTGGGACCCAGGATTTTTCAAGTCCAGCGGCATCACTGAATAAGTTTTTTAGATTCTAGATACAATGAAATTTGCTAAAATTACTTAGAACAGAATCATACTTGCCTTCTAAAAGATCTCTCGCAAGCCCAGGATCAGCTGATGTGCGTGTTATGAACTCAGAGAGTATTGTATCCATGTTTATTGCAGATTTTCACCCATTGCCAAAAGAAAAATGAGTGCATTCATAACACATACATAGCTGTGAGCTAAAGGATTTTTCTCAGTTTTAGGCTACATTTTTAAAACCTGAAACAGATATATAAAATAAATAAGGTTTGCATATATATGTCGCTTAAACAGCAATAAATGTTTCTCCAACTGTTTTAATTTTATCATCAAGCAACGAAAACTTTTTTTTTTTTTTTTTTTTAGTAGCAATGATTAATAGCTTATTAAAAAGGAGATAACATCACTTCTATCTTTCTAATCTGTAAAATAAACAAAAGAGAACGCCAGACTTAAATAAAGTGCAATTGAATATTGCATGTCTAAATAATGATTAAAAAATGAAACATTAAGCTTCGAAAACTTTTTTAATAAACAATAACAAAGTAAATCAATTTGTATTAAGTCTTGCCGGTAAGTTTCCCGTCTAAAAAAACATATACTATTTGCTTGTTACAAATATTAATCCTTAAAAGAAAATTTAAATTTCTTAACAAAATCTATGAAATAGATACTTATTAACAAAATTTTAAATTCATTTTGTGTATAGGTATTTAAAATTACATTTAAAATGTTCGCAGTGTAAATGATGGCATGCAAAATTTACTAAAACTAAACAAATAAAGAGCGAATGATAAAACTTTACTTTATTAGATAATGGTGATTTCTCTCAGAATATAGATTACATCCATAGTTTATTTAGATCCCTACGTTTAGGAAGACCTGACACCCAACAGGTATCGTATCGTATCCTCCCAGCTTCCATTTAAACAGTCATCAATAAATTGCCACACATCTAAGAATAATGTATTAATTTTTTAAGAAAATAAAAATCTTAGAAATATTTACTCTTCGTATAAATATTCAGCAAAAGTATTCATTATATTTTCTTAATGTATAGATAAAATAAATTTTATTTGTATATATTTTTCACAATTATACATTTACCTAGCTAAAATTCGATATAATCGATTATAAAATGTCACTTTTCGATGATGTAGGCGTATTATTTCTTTTTTTTGTTTTTGTTTTGTTTCTTTCCAATGTTTGTGTGGATTGGTATGTAATTCTCGAGTCAGAGCACGAGTGTGTTAAACAAAAATTTGGTTTGTAACCATGTCATCTGATATTATGGAAACGCTTGTAAAATTCAACAATCAAAGTGCAGGACGGGACAAACTTTTCCGGTCAGTATATTTATTTAAAAAAGAATACTCTTTACATATATATGTATATGTGTGTGTTAAAAGTGAATTTCATTAACTTGTTTTCCTATATTTTTTTCTTTAAAAAAGGTATTTTTTTGTGTGGCATTAAACAAATAACGATTTTAGAACTTCCATTAGAATTTGTCAGAATTCATAATAATAATGAATTTAAAAATTGTAGTTAATTTGTTATACATGTATAAACTTTGGGGTATTACTTTAGGCCGGCCTCAAAACTCACCATTAGCAGCTTTAATTTTCGTCGTATACAAATTAGACTTTGATTTTGAAATAAAATGTCTTGATTTACGGTAACATTTATTTTGTTATTATTTGTATTTTAAATTAAATGAATAAAAGACGGTATTTTAAACTTTCTAAATTTAATTATCATTACACTATTTTTTGTCAGAGATGAATGATAAAACTTTTAAAACCGAAAATACTAGATTTTAACAACTTCTTGTTTTTATTTAAATAGGGAAGGATTGAACCCTTCTTTTCCCTTTCCCTTAAACCAGAGGTTCCCAAAGTGTGCTCTACGGAGCCCTTGAAGCTCCGCCTGAACTTCCCAGGGGCTCCGCGACGTTCCAGGAAAATAAACAAAACATAAAAGAAATTAGCATATCGTAGTTAAAAGTTTTTCAAAAGTAGGTAGAAATTTGTGTGTGTGTGTCATAAATAAGTGAACTGAGTTGAAAAATACAATGATGCACTACAAAGTCAATTAAACATTGGCATTATTAATATATGTACTTTCTGTATAATATTTTTGGTTTGAATTGCTTTATTTTATACTTTTGCTCTAAATGTGTTTTAAAAATTCGATTAAAAATAAGCTACAAGAAATAGTATTCTGAATTGAATGCACAACGTGAATCAAAACAGAAAAGGCCTGCCAGTGCTGTTAACTCTGCTTGTCGAACAAAAGGGAGAACAGTTTAGTTCTTTGGAACTCTGCCTATTTATACGTTTATTCTTAATTTTTATTAAATACCTAACTCTTGCTAAAATATTTTTAAATGACCATAACATTAAGTAAAGAAAAAATATCAAAAAGTATTCAAGATCATCTCGAAGCTCTGATGAATTCATTTCAGCATTACTTTCCAGCAACTCAAAATAATATGATGGACGATTTTAAATGGATACTAAACCCATTCAGTGTAAAAACAAAACCACACATCTTAAGCTCTGGGGAATACGAATCTCATTGATTTAACATTTCAAAGCGATCTAGAAATCTCTTTTCAAAGCAAGCGTACCACTGAATTTTGGTGTCATTTGACAGATGAATACAAAATCTTGTCAGACAGAGCAAAATTAATTTTACTCCGATTTTCAAAAACATATCTGTAACAAGCTGGATTCTCCACATATACAAGTATCAAAACAAAATACAGAAACCGGTTAAATGTAGAACCAGGCATTCACTTACTATTGTCAAAAACTGCACCAGATAATAAAATAACTCTCCAAAATAATTCAAGCATATTTTTCACACTAAACTTTTATATATTATTGTTCATCAAACTTATGCAGAATAACCTATATTATAAAGGCCAAACATATCTGTGCGTAATGCATATGTCATGTTTCGAATGGCAACACTTTTCGATGAAATTTCTCTTTTGCAATTTTCGCTACTGCAAATACTTAAACTTCTAGGCACCCAGTGGCGTAGCTAAGGGGGGCGGTCGCCCCGGGCGTCGAGGCCAAGGGGCACCAAATTGAGAGAGGTTTAAATTGAAATTATCTCACATACTTTGCCAATAAATAAAAATTTTTGATTTTTTTTTCTTCTTTTGTATGTGTGTCTATAAATGTTTTCTTTAGAAAGATTCTTTGTTATATCCAAATAATGAAGAAAGAAATGATTCTGTAGCGATGGCTCAACGCACTTTGTATTTAAGATATGTACCTGAATTGAGGCGCAAAATGAAACCTAAAGAGAAAGAAAGCCTGAAAGAGAGCGCCAAATTGAGAGGAGCTTTAAACCAAAATTATTTCACACTAGCTGACCCGCCCGGCGTTGCCCGGGTCCGTATTAACAATATTAAACGAACTTGAAATTTGTATGATTTTATCATTAACTGGAAGCATGCAGAAATGCATTGTCTGAAATACGTCGCAGCTGACTTTGTGAAAAATCGGTTTTAAAAACAACAACTAATATTAAGATCTAAAAATACTTAAAATGAGCAAGGAGAAACACGGGAGGGAACATGTATCCAACGATTGCGTTAGTTTCGTGTTAAAGTGTTGATATTTACCCGTAAAAATCACTGTTAAAACACGTAACTAATTATTTTTTTCGCATAGAAATCCCAAGTGAAATATTTTGAATTTCAAACTAATTATATTACTCTTAAATCCGACTATACCGTGAATGAAATCGATACGCGATGATAAAAGATTGGTATATAGTATTATAATTTCAGAGCCATTTAACAAAAGTGTATATTTTTATCAAAGCATGCGTAATGTTGACTCTGTGGACAAATTCCTAACCGTAAATTTTTGTACCATAACCATAATCTGTCTGCGACTTAACATTACCCTACCGTAACTTAAATATAACATAAATGTAACCTAGCCGTCACTTTGAAATATCAATATAGAAGCATCATTTAAGATTTTGCTTGAAAAGTTAACATTCTTTCGTTAATGTCTTAAAATCGTCTGCACTCTGAAATCTAGATTTTAGACTAATATTTGTTATTTAAGTTTTCGCGCATGATTTTAAAAGAATGTTTTCATAATTATATTTTATATATTGACATAGAGTTATTAATATATTGTTAAATTAAAAACATTTTTTCATCTACGTTATAAAGTATTAAAAAGTTCTGAAAAAAAAAAAAAAGAAAACTTTTAGTAATACAATTTTTAGTTCAAATCAAATGTTTTCAATATTTTATTTAATTTTATTTTTACATTTAATTTTTTCGAATATATCAATTCCAATTATTTTAAAAGCAAACATTTTTTAAAAATAAATGATATAATAGAAAAAAGACCATTTTAAAAAATTACTATTACTTCGTAAAATACGCTTCAGCTGTAATTCATTCCTTTCAATTCGTCTTAATACAAAATCCCTTCCACATGCTTTTGTTTGGGACATTAAAATTTGAGCGATAAATGGTTTAATATTGCGACCCTTTTTCGGTTTACTTCACCACCACCTATCTTTTTCCTCCATGGTTTACAACCGCTGTGATAAAAAATCATCATTTAAACTGACAGTTTGCCAGTCTATGAATTTTAAAGGTCTGTTCCAGCTTTTTTAATTATTTATGCGAAAATTTTATGCAACCAACCAACCATAACTAAATGAAGGGAAAAAAAGAAGAAAAAAGGCGATTTTTTATAAGAGTGATCTTTGGAATTTAATTAATTACTCAGTTAATAAATAGAATTTCGAAATTCTAAAGCTCAGGTGCATCAGGAGAGATATTGGGCTACTCTCATAAAAATTTTGAGCTTCGTACGTCCCATAGATTTTGCTAGCCATCGCAGACACACACACACACACACACACACACACACACACGCAGACAGAGCGATTTGTTATTTTATTAGTATAGATATTTTGACAATAAATAAGAATTGTTGACTTTTTTTTGTGAGTATGTGTGTGTGTATGAATGTTTTAAAGGAACTCGGTGAAGGTGGCAGAAATGGAGAGATCCATAATTGCCAATCACTGATGGAGATTTTTAACTGTTTATCTTCCAGTTCATAAATGAAAAGGCCTGTTGGTCGTAGTCATATTTTTGGCATGAAAATAACATTTTTCCTTTGCTTACTGATCACCCACCCGATGATTTTTCTAAATGAACCGCGAAAGTTTAAAACCTCTATTCATATTAAAAAAAAAAAAAATACAAAAAAAAAATACAAAAAAAACCCCTTTTATAAATGAATCTCTGGTATGTATCCCCGCTGTTTTCGGCAGCGTATATACTGGAAAAGAAAAAAAACGGACAATTTTACGAAAATTGTATTGGTAATCTGGACGCCAGTATAATTTACTGCTTTCTAACGGAACTTTTGAGAAATTTTTTCCAGAAATTTCTTCTTTTTTTTGGGGGGGGGGGGGGGAGGGAGCGGGAGAATAGAAATTTAGGAAAATGCTTCTGCTAAAAAACAGTAAATTGCACTGGAATCCCGATTACCAGTACAATTTCCATAAAATTGTCCGTTTTTAGCTACGATGTAGACCTGGCGTGCTATGCACGCATTTGTAACCACTACAAACCTTCATTGATATTTATCTCTTTCAAAATGAATCTTTTGCACGTGTCCTTGCTGTCTACGTTTGAGGTCTGCTTTGGTCGAAATTTCCATTCTCGGGCCCGGCCCAGTCTGAAAGAAAGTTATTTTGGCCCGGCCCGATCTGGTCCCAATTTCTACTATTCAGATTTTTATCATATAATTAAGATTTCTTTAAAAAATACTGCATGCATATTTATAGGATTATTTTACAGTATATTTTACAGGAAATACACTAGCAATATTAATGATTACTTAGTTAGATTATTAGATTTTGAACATTCAAATAAACATTCATTAAAAATTTTACTGTGTTTAATAAAAAAAAAGTAAAGAAAGTTAAAAAATCATAACTCTTGAAGCTGTACAATAAAAAGTAGATTAATGAATATATTTCTATATTATTTTATTAAAGATTTTCTCAAAAACCAAAGGATCTACTTTCTGATACATTATTTAATTCATTTCTTTTCGGAAACACATAACATTAGAAAGTGTTTTTATTCAGAAACTATGTAATCGAATGATATTATCCACTTTTTCTTACAACAATTTACAAGCAATTTAAGAAAGTTGACGTTTTCAATTGAATTTCCGGAAGCGACAGCATGGGAAAAGAGAAAAATCTGCAACCACGTTACAAGAGCCTCTTATACCTCTACATGTATATGCAAGTATCTTATTTACCAAAAAAGGAAAATGCTATATGATTCCAAATCCTTTCAATAGTCAGGCTTATCAATTTTATTGTATCTTTACAGTTAAAAATTGGTCAGAAAATATGTCAAACTTTCACGCTGTTGAGCAGCGAACTTAAGAACCATCTATATTTCCAAAGATTACGGTAACATAAATTCTTTATCACTATTAGTACTTTTACAAATCATGTTGTCTGCCCAACACATTTTGTGAACAATTAAGTCTAATTACGGCCTGGCTCGACTATGTGTAGAAAAAACAATGTAAGCCTGATCTCGACCCGTCACGAATCTGCTAAAAAGATATTAAGTTCGGTTTAGACGCAAAGTAACAGCCCAATGCCGATCTCTACTGTACAAGTTTAATTTCTGCTTTGATGTTGTCAAACTAGGATCGGCTTGTGACGCACCCTTATACTTATTCTCGTTAAAGCCATATTCGTTATAAATAGCTTATATTTCATCGTCTTTGCTGAAATCTTTATGACGGGCGGGTTGGCCCGCTAAATTTTTTTATCGGTTTGGGCTGGCCTGTTTATTTTGTTTGTCGGCCCAGCTCGTTAGAAAATTCAGAACCACCTCTCCGGGCTGGGTACGGGTCTCGGTGCAGGGCCAGGCCCATGCAGACCTCTAGCCTGCCCTATAGACCTCTAGCGTTCCCATATAGCATAGGCCTGCTGCACACGCTCCGAAAAATCTGTAAAGAATCATAAGATGAGTTGACAGATAAAAATTCTGCAGAAACAATAAAGCAGGCTACATTTTGTAATTCAGATTTTTTTTTATTGCCACCACTTTTTTGAAATTCTAAAATTCGTCTCACTTAATGACATATTTATTAAGGTGGAAACAAGAGAAATTTCACCATTTGAAAAAATTGGTGTCAATCAAAAAATCTGTATTTTGAAAAAATACCCATTGGCAATTCTGCCCAGAAATCGGGCCCATGAAATTTCAGATAAAAATACTCCTTGGCAGTGAAGGTAAAATTAAAAATTGTAAGACAATTGAAAACAAAGTTGGATGAACAAAACCTATTTGAAATTGGGTCTGAGAATGTGCCCCTTACATTGGAAGGTGGAGCTAAAACTGTATGAAAATCATATGTTAATTTGAATGAATCAATCCTCGTTGAAATCTGGCCCACAAAATCCAAGAAAAGAATTCGACATTAGTTTTGATTAACATATAAATCAAATTCGTCGTTAACAGAACACACTAATAATCTTCGATTAAGTTGATAAAATGTTTTTAAATTATGCTTATAAACTTCAATTTATAAATCAAAAGCTCTGTTTGACGACTTGGAGTCACATTTCTTGTATCACAAGAACCTTTTATTTGTATAGCTGACCCATTCGTCGATTTTTCCAAACGAAATGATTGAATAGGGGATGTCAATTTGAGAGGAGTTTTAAGCTGAAGTTATTTCATATATTTTGACATAAATAAGAATTTTTGAATTTTCTTTTGTGTATGTGCGACTTTAAGAATTAAGTCAATTGCCTATATGTCATAAAATCTCTGATCCACCAATTTTTGGAAAATAGACGGAGGTGTCGGCAAGAAAATGATCTTTTTAGTTTAGTTATTAATGAATGTTCATCCCTGTATGGTTGTTTTTCTGAACTTCTGAATTGTAACCACCAGGTTCTGGAAAATCTTAAAAAAAAAATTACCGATCTATTTTCAGAAAATTTATACACAGCTTTAAATATTTTTCTACACATGCTCTGAAATTTTCGAATAGATATCTTAATTATTTTTCTTAATTTTCGCTGATTAGTGAAAATTCTTAATTTATTCTGTTTCAGCTATGGAATCCATTTCAGATGCATGCTCGGTTTTTCTAAAATAAAAAAATTTCGCATTTTTGATGAGATTTTAATTAATATTCTCTACTAATTACCAAAAATTAAATAATCTGAGCCTCGTGAGAATCAGGATCTGCTTTTGACTACCTTCACTCAAATTTTCGCTCTTACACGTTCGGTAAATATTTCAAGCCATTTCTGTCACATTTTTTTTTATCGATGACTTTGATTAGTCTCTTGTTCATTGAATCTATCAGATCACGCAAAGTACTCAATGAATCACAGATCAATACAGTTCCAGCACTTTTTAATAGCATTCATGAAATGTAACTCAGAATTGAATTGTCGTCCATTTTTGTAAATATTCCAGGATAAAATTCCCTAAAAATTTTCTGTTACATTGAGTCGGGGCTACGAGCTGGCCATTGAGGGCATTTTACTTGATTAGCAGTCAAGATTTTGTTAACTTTGAAACATGAAGGGAAGCGTTGTCCTGATGAAATGTCCAGTCTCCTAAAGTTATAAGAGGAGAAATGAATAATACATTATCTCCTAACATATCTTGATGCATAACTGAATTCATTTTGCTGTGATTTGGAGTGGTTCCACAAGCAACAAATGCAGCCCAAACCATTACCAAGCCACCTCAAAATTGACGTAAAAAAAATACGATTCCTGTCGTAAGTTATGGCGAATATATTTATAGCCGCCGAGTTCATCGAAATTAAATTTCTTTTCTTCAGAAAAGACAAAATCTCCCCAGTGCCTTCGGTGAAATGTTTTCGTGCAGTCTAGGTGAGCATATTTGTGGTACTTAGAGAGAGGGGTTTTTTTTCTTTTTTATTATTATTTTTTTAATTTGAATAGTGGAATTGTTACTTAAAACATTTCTGACCATTTGGCTTGTACAAAGTAATTGTAATTGTTCTTGAATTTGGGCAGACGACATTATTATTATTATTATTATTTTGTCCGCATTCTAGCTTCGGGATTTGCCTTGACAGCTTTACAGTTAAGGATTTCGGTCTTGCTGTACACTTCTTATTGCCGTAATCTTCGAGATTTATGAGAAAATTGTTTGCTGTAGCCTTGAACCTTCCTATTTTTCTTGCAATATTAGAAACATATATTCCAGCTTCATTTAAAGTTAATATTTTAGTTTGTTCACCATAGGATAACATTTTCCCTCTCAGCTGGCATTGTATTAAACACACCTAAAAAATGAGTGCACATAACACGTCTACATTTACCTAAACTTTCATGGCGACTTGCTTTCTCAAGTCTGTCATTATGCAAAATGAGGCTTTATAATTTCTTCCAGGTTGTTTTTCATTAGTTGCAAGAAATAGCATAATTTATGGTCTTTCTTTCTTTTTCTAAACTAAGTTTGTGCGTATTATTGCAATGTTGATCATGCAATGAAAATAGAATTAGTGTTATCGACAATTGCATTACTTTTTTATTTTTGTAAATTTTCTATCGCTTTTATAATTTTTTCCAGCACTGTAATAAAATGTGGGCGACCTAGACCTTAATTTTTACTTCTTAAATCATATAAAAAAGAAAGTTGGGCTTTTCTGTGTTCCAAAGTATCAGACCAGATTGCGTGATCATCTAGGTTAATTGGGTAAATTAGTCCTCCAGTATTCGTCCGGGATGTCTGAGTTGGAAGAGCATTGGCGGCTTCAGCCAATACATCTCAAGTTCGAATCCTGGACTGGACTTTTTTCATTCACTTTGAAAATTTAAATTCTGTGAAAACTAGAAATCTTTAATAATCGGTTTCCACACATTTTAGTTTCGTAGGTTTGTGTAATCAGCTGAATCCTTAAAAGCAAGGAAGAGTGACAACTCTTTTTTTTCTCCCGGTACAAGCCGAAATAAGGCATTTTCTTCTCTCGAGAGAAAATAATGTAGGATCGATGTGCCAGTAATGGACCACCTTCCAGTAATGGGCCACCTCGCACTTTTTTGTTTATAAAAAAATAATAAATAATAGTTTAGCTTTTATTATTTTTTTCTGAACTCCAACCTGCATGCTTTATAAGCTGGATTAATTTTTTACACTTTTCGTCAAAACAATTAGGAAGCAGAAAATAAAGTTTCACAGTTTTTCTGTTTTTCACTGAAAATCTTAATGAACATGCTAAGAGCAGACTTTACTTACTTAGTTTATAACTTTTTTATTTTTCCGTAAAAATTGAACGTTTTTGTTTGGTTAGCAATATAAAACATTGAATTTAATGTACCAATGACCATTAACAGAATTTTATTTATTTTTAAGATTTTAGGAGGGGTGGTCCATTACTGGATTGCTTATTTCACGATTTTCCAGTAATGGACCACCCAAGTGACCAGTACAAAAAGTGTTATTTCAGTAGAGATAAAATATTTTGATTTAACTGAAAAGCTAAATAATCAAATTTAATACTTAAATTTTACCTATTAGAATTTAATAAAGGCAATTTCTTTATAAATAGTTGTTTTTAAAAAGTCATCCAAAATTGGTATAAAATGCAAGCAGAACATTTGACAAAATCTAGATGTGCCGTTACAAAAGAAGTTGGTTCAGAAATGTAAAATCATATTTGGAAGAAGATATTATTAATATTTTCTTCCGAATTCTAAAGCATACCGAGAGAATTTTCAATAAGGTTAAAACAAGGTTTCTTTTGTGCTCTTAAAACAAGGAAAATTTTGGGAACAAAATCAGTTAAAGATGTGTATTATGTAGTACCAAATAACGAAAAAGAACAAATCACTGTTATGGGATGTTTTTCAGCAAATAATGAGATTGTTCCATTGGTGATAATATATCCATATAAGCATCTCTGAAGGGAAATTGTGGAATCAATCTGGCCCAAATTGGTGGGCTATATGATTATCTGAAAATGGTTGGATAGTGCAAGAACATTTATCATTTTAAATGCATTCAAAAATTCCATATTGAGCAGTTTGGACTATCGGAAATAGAAGATAAAATTGAGGATCTGTTATTTATATTTCACAGTTGCAAAGCACATCACTTATTTAATGATATGAATGAACATTGGAGACTCTTTTTAATGCCTTATTTTATCTAAACATGATTTCAGTAAAACATTGTCTTTATCTTGTAAATCCTTTAAATTTAAATATTTTGTTGTATATCTTTATAGTATAAATCCTTTAATGTTAGTTAATAATAAACAATTAACAATATCATTAATATTTTGTTTTATATCCACATTATAAATCCTTGATTATAATAAATTCATAACTTAAATTTAAATATTTTGTTTTATGTTTTTTCATTATAAATCCTTTAATGTAATGAATTTCTAACTTAAGTTTTGATATTTTTTTTTAATTATTATTATTATGCTTTCATGAAGTTCTGGAGCAAAATACAATTGAAACCAGTTGGAAATTGCACGTGAAGCGTAGAAAATGAGGTTCGTTCGTACGACAACGAAGTTTTTAAAATATACAGATCTTCCTGATATAGTAGACAATACTTCGGATACAGTACAGTGGTTGAACTCTTTGTGTTCCTATAAACACACAGGAAGTAATTTTCATTACACCTCAGCAACGTATATCATATTCATAAAATGTGGCACAGTTTAATATAATTAAAACATGTCCCAAACAATGTTCCCCGTATAGCATTATGTAGTGGAATACTTTTGTGTGGCCCTGTAATTTAATAATAAATATTCTTTGCATCTCAGATTGTACAGAATTTATATTTTAGTATATATATACGTCATAGGTTCATGTCAATTTTATTATGTTCGAATGAGTGTAACACCATTAAAATGCATTTGCAACTTTTTTCCCCTTTGACTGTAATGTAACGGAATACTTTTGATAGTCCCTGTAATTGATCTATGCATCTGATTATCATAAGATCTGAAATGACTCGACAAAATTATGTAATATTTATATGTTATAAATTTCAAATGATTAAAATGCATTTCAAACTTTTTTCCCCATTGACCGTAATGTAACGGAATGCTTTTGATTTTCCCTGTAATTGATTTATTCATCCGATTTTCATGAAATTTGAAATGACTTGACAAAATTATGTAATAATTATGTATTTTAAATTTCAACCGATTCGGTTGGATAGTTTTTGCGTTATTATATGCGGACAGACAGATAGACGGACAGACAAACGGACAGACAGACGGACGGACTGAACGACAACTATAGGTGCTACGTATTTACATAGTTACGAACGCACCTAAAAGCAGTTATCTGTTATTTTTTGTAGGGTGGCCCATTACTGGAACATAGGCGGTCCATTACTGGAACATAGGTGGTCCATTACTGGGCTTTTGGGTGTTTAGACATATTTCTATTATTTAAAATTAAATTTTTATTTCTATTGGGAAATGTAACTATGGGATTAGTTAAATATTGTTGAAAGATTAATATAATATGAAAAAAATTTGTATACAATAATTATAACTATTAATAAAAAAATTATTTTTTAGAGAAATTCCTTAAGGGAGTCCATTACTGGCACATCTACCCTAGTTATTTTCTTTTTTTTCGGAGGGGGGGGGGGGGCGCAAAATTTCTTCCTGCCCTGGGCGCCAAAATACCTAGCTATGCCACTGTAGGCACCGCACATTTTCAATCTTTACACCATTATATAGGTAAAAATATGTACTTTTAAATGCAATTCGTTTGAAAACTCTATCTCAATTTGTTTTTGAGATAATTATTTTTTGTAGTTTTTAATTCAATTATTCTGGAGTTGGCAACTTGAGTTTTCCATTTCTGTGCGAAATAAAGGGAAAACAGCCATAAAGTAAAAAGAAGGAATATAGAGGAATTATAACGGCTGGGAGTGATGCAAAAAATGTAATCCTTAAATCTTCTGCATTAAGCCCAAACTCAACTGTGTGCTTTCGCAAAAAAAAGAAATAAAAAAATAAACTTTTAATACTACAGTTTTTAGTTTATGATAAAAACGCTACTTTAAAATAAGCACGTCATTTTCATTTAGAGAAAAAATGCACAGCTGTTGTCAAAGTATTCAAGTGCATCATATTGCAAACTGTATTTGAGGTATACTGTAACTGCATCTAAATCTTTCCCCAAAAGAAAATAGCAGATTACCATATATTTTTGTTACATTTTTTTTTCATCACAACTTTAAAAAATTGTAATTAATATACCTCTAGGTCAAGGGATATGCTCCACTTTTGAAAATAAGATAATTGAAATCACACACTGATTAAATGCAATGTTTTAAAATTTAATCCGTCTTTATGGAAAAGCATTAACGTGCAGTGTGTGTCATCAGACTAGAAATCTTTGTCCAAAATGCAGCAATTTATATTAAAGAACTTGGGTATTCTTTCCGGGTTGAATTTTCTTCGCCAAGTTAGATAAGCAAAGAAAGATGATCTTGGCAATAATTCCAGGTTTAAAATAATGTCCGGTTCCCCAAATTTTTGTCCAAAAATTTCTGAACTATAATAAAATTTCATTGCTATTTTTTAAGGCATTCTATTGTAATTTTATTAAGTTACCATAATTTGCTTAATGTAATTTTTGATAATTTTCAGTTAAACTTGCTAGAGCAGATGATTTTTTAGTTCTTTTTTGTTACCCTGTCATTTTACAAGAGGAAAAATTGCAAAATAAAATTATTAAATTTTTCTTCGTTTTTGGAATAATTCTATTTTTTATGTAACATTTTTTTTTTTTTTTCATTTTTAGCACCATTTTTATTTTCCAAATATGTTTTCAGAAAATAAAAAAATGAAGAAGTACATTTATCTTGATCTGAAATGGAAAAAAAAAGATGTAAATGATGAAATCAGATTTCATAATTCACCAACATTCAATTAAAATGCAATTGAAAATGTGGTTTGGCATGATATATAAAAATCAAGGTTTGCGTGTCACACGGAAAATACGACATCTTTGTACGTTGAAGTGGCGTCAGGCAACGTTTGTGCATTTGAATTTTTATTATTTTAATTTGTGTTGTGTATTTTAATTTACAAAACGAATTTTTAATTTGTCATAAAGTTAACTTTGAAACAAACTTTTTTGAAATAATGCCCGTGCTGTTGTTTCTTTACTTTTAGCATTTTCCTTTGCGTGTAATATTTTTCATATGCGCAACGTCTGTATTATAACGAAAAAATATGTCCATGTGTAGCACTGATGTCATTTTGCGAATGGCAACATTTCACGATGAAAGACCTTTTGCAATTTTTGTTACTGATATTTTTTAATCTTCTAAACATAGCACATTTGCAATTTTTATTCGATTTTATAGGAAAGGAAATCTACTTTCAATTGCAATTTATTGAAAACTGCATCTCATTTGACTCGCTTATTACGACTTATTATTTTTCAGGCAATATTTTTAAAATCTATCACATATCTCTATAAGAAATAATAATACACAATTTACACATAAATCTATTGATATTTTTTCTATAATTTTCTGTAATGAAATTAAAGCTGTATGAATAAATAAATAAAAGAATGATTAAAACACAGATAAAAATGATTAAATATTACCATGTACTCATTTTTACCCTGTATTACCATGCAATTACCATTCAGTATTACCATGTATTAACATGTAATCAAACAATTTAAATTTTACGCAGCCCAATAAGAAAAAAAATTCTTTGAAATGTAATTTGTTTTAAAACTGTATATTAGTTTACTGATTGGTTGTAATTGAAGAAAAAAAATCAGGTGCGAATTTTTTTTTCAATTTATCTCTAATGAGTGAAATTCGATTACGAAAGATTAATCCATCTGCCCTTAAAACAATATAAAGAGTTTGGTTTATTATTTTATGAATTAAACACGAATGAAAAAATCTGCAGGCCACTTAAAGAGTTAAAAATGCCTATTTGGAGTTAGCAATCTAAAAAGCATGTTACGTGTAGAAAATTTATTAGTTTTAAATTTTAAATAAATAATAGTTTTAATCTTTACTATGTAACCCAAGAAACCCGGGTTCAATCTACTAGTAAAAATAAAAACATTTACAGGCATTTAATATTTGTATATGTTGTATATTGTATTATTTCTATTTTTGGAATTTTAATTTCTTTAAATGTTTATTTTTATTACTTTTTACTTACTTAAATCTTCTATCCTAGTTTTCAAAATTATATTTAATTTTTTAAACAATATCGGTCGCTTAAAACGTTTTTTTAAAAAAGATCTTGTATAATTTAAAATCCCTCACGAGATTCATTAGTGTGTAATGTGTGTATATATTTATTTTTATTTTTATATGTTTGATTTTTTAAAAATCTGTTTATGTTACTTGTATTAATTTTTAGCTACTTAATTTTTTTATACGTTTTTTTTTATAATAAAAAATTTTTTGTCGCTGAAAACATATTTTTATTGCATCTTCTATCATTTAAAGACCTTTATTAGATCCATATTACATTTGTGTACATTATGCATATGTATTTCTTTTTTATATATAATCTTAATTTCTTTAATCTGTTTATGTTATTTGTATATTTAAATTTTCTAAGCTGTTTTTCTCTGTACAACAATGTTTGTCGATAAAAATGCCCCTTTTAAGTAATATTTTGTATTATTTAAGAAACCCCTCTTAGATTTATTTAATATTTATGTACGTTGTGTATATAGTTCTTTTCTTTTCGTAACTTTAATTGTTTTAATCTGTTTATTATCTTTATATATATATATATATATATATAAATCTTCTGTGCTTGTGTATGTCACTGAACTTTTCCTAAACGACTGGACCGATTTTAATGAAATTTCGTGTGTGTATTCCAGTGGATTCGAGAATGGTTTAGATTCACCTTTCATCGAAATTGATTCAGTACTTTTTTACAGGGTTGGCGAGTTTTTGCCGAAGATGGAAAAAACTGCGGAAAAAAACCTGGTAAAAACCATCCCGGCAAAGATAGGTTTTTGCCAAAAAGGCGGCAAAAATAGACTGTCCATTTAATTTTTTCTCCAGAAAGAGAAAAAATATTTCACGAAAGAAAAAATAAACTGCATACTTAATTGAAGAATCAATATTATTCTAAATTTATTTTAACTTTTAAGTTAAATAAGTATAATTATGCACTTTATGAAAGAACACTAACTTTTATAACAAGATTATAAATGAAATAAATTCCAATTTTATATAAATGAATAGAAACTTCTTTATTCATGTTTATATAATTATTAATAATTTACATAATAGAACTGTTGAGACTGAGTAAAGCACTTACGCTTATAGTTTATATATGTTAGAAATTCGGAGAAACAGTTATAGTAACCTATTTTTAATTTAAAATAAAATTATATTTAAAGCAGAAAACTATTAAATTTCAAATTTTTCAGCAATATTTTCCTCACAACCTAAATTTTGCTGATTTAGCATGGTATAGGAGTAAACAAGTTTTGAAAGAGCATCTGTTGATAGCTTATTTTGAATCTTAGTTTGCACAAATGAAAAATTTGAAAACAATCTTTCAATAGCAGCACTACTTGCTAACATATTTGAAGGTGTGCTACTAATGAACAGAAGTTTTTTGAAATTGCACAAGCTTATTCAATACTTCTCCACCAATTACATGCACTGACACTATTAATCACTTCTGCAAAATATGAGCTAGGAAAGGGTTTTTCTTTGAGCTTAAAATTAATAATATAAGATATAAAATCAGGATTGATTTTAGATAACCATGCTTTACAGCTTTCTTTTTGTTCATAATTTAGAAATTCATCTCTGTACTTTCGATGTAACAAATGCGCTACAAGATAACATGGCTAAATCGCTTGTTAAAATATCTTTTTTAGTTTTGAAAAATGTGGTTTTAACTCTTCATTTTTCAAAAGATTTAGCCATACATGACAAGCATCTGCTATGGTGGGGGAAGGGAGAATATAATACAAAAAGATAAAGAGACAACAGGCTACTTATTGAAAGTAAATCTAAATATAAATAATTTAACATTTTGTTACTTTCTTGGAGAATAAAAGTGACAGAAAAAAAATCTAGTTTCCTAATAAGCCATAACAGTTTTTTTAATATATACTTTTCAATTTAATTTACTTATTTTATCTTTAACAAACTAGTTTCATCAGATAAATAGCTATAAAATCCAAATACTTAGATATTTACATTCCTTAAGTCTCATGATATAAAACAAAAATAACAAAATTGTATAAAATCTTTTGATAATTATAAAAATATATACATATTAATGACTGATAAAATACTTTACTTACAGGGGTCTGTCTAGACTTTTATCACAGGGGCCTGCTTTTGTTAAATTGGGAAGTTTTTCTTGCCTTTGTGAAAATTCTAGACACAGTTTTGTGAATTTTAAATTATTAGTGTTTACAGGTTCTAACCTTCACATATAAAGAAACTAAGTAATATATTTTTTGGTGAGTTCAATTGTTTATTAACAAGGCAGATTTTATTTTTAAATGATTAAATTTATGAAAAGTTCAATTTGAAGGTGAAATGTCTATTTCAGAGACAAATAATTTTATGAAGGGTCCTGTTTGAGGTTAAAAAATTTTGTAAAGGATCCTATTTTAAAATAAACTATTTTATAAAGGGTCCTTTAAAAGACCTAAAATTTTCTTAAACATATCCGTGACTTAAGAAAAAAAAATTAGGTGCATAATTTTTTATTTTGTTCTTAAATTCTTAAGTAAGAGTGAATCCCATTTATTTTTTAAATATTTAAATTATTTAATATTAATTAATTAGCAAATTAAATTAAAATATTAAATAGTACACTGTTAAATTTAACTGTTTATACCATTATTATTCTTATTAGCATGCAGATTTTATTACACATTAAAAACAAATAGGTTTTTTCCATTTTTGCCGGTTTTTTCCATTTTCCCCTGGTTTTTTCTAATTTTTGCCACTGTCCTGGCAAAAATACCTTTTTGCCGGTAAAAATGCCAACCCTGCTTTTTTAGTAATTAGGCAAAAACTAATAGTTAGTGATTTTTCGCTAATTAAAAGTGTTAAATAAGTTCAATGAATAGAGCGCGGACGGAATGTCCGAGCGGTCTATGGTGCCCGATTTAAGCTCTGCTTCTTGAAGAAAGTTATCGCGTGTTCAAACCCCACTCCTGACAAACGTGTATCCTTTACAATAATATTTCCTGTGTTATAATTTTGATTAACCGACTTCAGAAAATCGTTATCTTTTAACTAAAAAGAGAAAAATAAACTTTTGTATCAAAAATTGAATCGACTTCAAAAAATACTGAAGAGTGAAAAATAATTTCCTTACATAATTGTAATAAGAATTTAAATTAAGAGGGTAGTGTTTATCGTGCGTATTACTATATTTACATACATTTATTTGATTTTCTGGAGTCGGTGCCAAGAAGGACAACGTCTTTCAGTGACAGGACAACGTGAGTTGGGTCCGCTAGTATTTTTATAATTTCTCAGTTATTTAAATTTTCTATGCTGTTTTTCATAGTTGTACTTAATTTTATAAGCAATGTATATTGCTGAAACTGGATTTTTTTTAGCACCTTCTAGCTTTTTACAACCCTTCTTTAAAATTTTCTTTTAATTGGTCTCTGCCACATTTCCAATCAGAAATAAATCTGTAGCAATTTAAACAATATATATTGGTTCTTTACATTTGTCATCTCATTAAGAATTTAAAAATTTGCTTAGTTCCAACCATACCTTAGACTTTTTTTGTAAATGAATACCTGCACTGATATAAATTTAATCCCACCCATGCATCCCATTTTATTAGAAAAGTTTTTCTACTAGTTGCAGTTTGTTTAAACCCTTAAAGAGCGGTGGGATCTATTTTATTTCATCTAATTTAAACGAGATTCTCACCAGAAACTTTTAACGAAATTTTATATTTTTAATTTTAGCGCTGCTACCATTAATGACCCGTCTACAGTTATTCCAACTCACGTTGTGCTTCTGGGATGTGGGACTTGAGTCCCAGACTCCTCGACCAAACTGCCCTAGAATCTCTGTTAAAAAATTGCATTTTCTTATTTTAAAACAAAACTTTACGATTTTTCTGGTGAGAATTCAATATTACAGAGACATTATTTCTTGCCCCTCTAGGGGTTAATATCTGTAGTTTTTCACTGCATGTCATTGAGGAAAAAATAATGACATAAACTTTTCTACCAAAAATTGAACCGACTTCAAAAACTACTGCAAAGTGAAAAATAATTTTTTACATAATAATAATGCGAAATTAAATTAAGAGCGTAGTATTTACCATGCGTATAATTATATTTATGTACATTAATTTGATTTTTTGGAGTTGGTGCCAGCCAAGCCAAGTTACATGTAATTTTCTAATAGGCACATATCCAAGTATTTACAAGTTTTTTTATAATTTAATATTTAGTTAAAAAATTTAACTTTATTTTTTTACGATTTACATTGGATACTTAATTTTAATTTTGAAATTGGCTTGGCTGGCACTGACTCCAAAAAATCAAATTAATGTACATAAATATAATAATATGCATGGTAAATACTATGCTCTTAATTTAATTTCTTACTACTATTATGTAAAAAATTATTTTTCACTCTGCACTAGTTTTTGAAGTCGGTTAAATTTTTGGTAGAAAAGTTTATTTTTCTCTTTTTAGTTAAAAGATAACGATCTTTTGAAGTCGGTTAATAAAAATTATAATATGGAAAAAAAATATTGTAAATTATACATGGATGTAAATTTGTCAGGAGTGGGGTTCGAACCCTCTCTTTCCAGAACCAGATTTAAAACTGGCTCCTTAAACCGCTCAGTCATCCTGACTGCGCTTCAGTCGGCGAGCTTATACAAAGTCCATGTTACATTTAATTTGCGAAAAATCACCAATTTTATTAGTTTTTGTCTAATTACTAAAAAAGTACTGAACCAATTTCAATGAAATGGAAGTGGTACCAGTTTGAGAGTAGCCTTTTTTATTTAACACAAAAATCAAATTAATCGGTTGGATAATTTCAGAGTAATCGGTGAACATACATAGAATAAAAATACATACACATTGAATTGATAACTTCCTCTTCCTTTTCTGGTGCCGATTAAAAATAAAAACTGTAATACGGAAAAAATTATTGTAAATTGTACATGGATGTAAATTATGTCAGGAGTGGTGTTCGAACCCACGCTCTCTTTCAAGAACCAGAACTTAAATCTGTCGTCTTAGACTGCTCGGCCATCCTGACTGCGCTATGGTTGGCGAGCTTATTCAAAGTCCATGTTACTTTTAATTAGCGAAAAATCATTAATTTTATTAGTTTTTGCCTAATTACTGAAAAAGTACTGAACCAATTTCAATGAAATGGAAGTGGTATCAATTCGAGAGTAGCCTCTTTTATTTAACACTAAAATCAAATTAATCAGTTGGGTAGTTTCCAAGTAATCAAAAAGCCATTCTGTCTGCACTCCATTCAGCGAACTTATTCAACACTTATAACTAGAGAAAAATCATTAATTTTATTAGCTTTTGCCTAATTACTAAAAAAGTACTGAACCAATTCCGATGAAACGGGAGTGGTACTAATTCGAGAGCATTCTCTTTCATTTAAATCAAAAATAACAGAAATCGGTTGCATAGTTTCAGAGTAATTGGTGAACATAGATAAAAAAAAAATATGCATTGAATTGATAACCTCTTCTCTTTTTTGAAAGTCGGTTAAAAAGAAAGTTTCTTTTAAAACTGTAGTTAATAGCCAAATACTTTAAATAAAATGTCCAAAAAGTGAACAATGCTGCAGCAAACAATACAGCTTATAGATTTCGCCCCGCCCACTTAAACACTAAAACGGTACTTAAAGTATTTTTTAAATTTTGCTAAAAAAAAAGAAGGTGAGAGACGATTAATTTTTGTTGCATGTTTAGAAGTATTAGAAACTTAAGAATGAACGAAAAAAGTATTCCATAATCGCTTGATTCTATTACTTGTAGGCAGACTTGTATAAAACCAAAAACTTTCTGCGCACCTATTATTGGGTCAAAAACTTTCTGCAAATTAATTTAATGCCTGGTGTAATTTGCATTTTTTGGGCGATTCTTGGTCATAATTCTCGTTTTTTATGCGATTTATGAATGTAATTTGCATTTTTTGAGCGATTTATGGACGTAATTTGCATTTTTTATGCAATTCATAAACGTAATTCGCATTTGTTACATGATTTAGATGTAATTCGCTATTTTTATGAATTCATGGACGTAATTTGCGTTTTTGAGCTTTCTGCCGACGAAATTCGCGTTTTTTGAGCGATTTATAGATGTAATTCGCGTTTTTTATGCGATTTATCAACGTAATTTACGTTTTTACACGATTCATGGACGTAATTCGTATATTTTATGCAATTTATGAACGTAATTCGTGTTTTTTACACGATTCATGGACATAATTCCCGTTTTTTGAGCGACATAAGGACGTGATTCGCGTTTTCTACACGATTTATGGACGTAATTCGGGTTTTTAGTGATACATGGATATGTAATTCACGTTTTTTTTACGCGATTTATGAATGTAATTTGCGTTTTTTGAGCGATTTACTAACGTAACTCGCTATTTTTATGCGATTCATAGATGTATTTTGCGTTTTTTTAAAGCTTTCTGCTGACGAAATTCGCGTTTTTTGAGTGATTTATGGCCGTAATTCGCGTTTTTTACATGATTCAAGGACGTAATTCGCTTTTTTACACGATTCATGGACGTAATTTGCGTTTTTTGAGCGATTTACGGACGTAATTCGCGTTTTTTACGCGATTCATGGACGTAATTCGCGTTTTTTGAGTACTTCATGCACGAAATTAGTATTTTTTTTTTATAAGACTCATGCTCGAAATTCACGTTTTTCACGAAACTCATGCACGAAATTCACGTCTTTTATGCGATTCATGGGATTGGACAAAATTCACGTTTTTTTGCACGGTATTTTGTCGAAATGTTTTTTTTTTTTTTTTTTTTTTCCACGATTTTTTGTTGAAGTTCGCGATTTTATCGAGGTCACTTGACGATATTCATGTTAACAGCAAATAATGCATTCATAAAATCGAAGGAATATTTTTAACTTTTGGTATTAAAAAAAAAGTTTAAAAAATATAAATTGTTTCTTTCTTAAAATTTTCTGCGCACGGCGTGCGCGCGTGCGTCTATATTATACAACTCTGCGTGTAGGCGAGACTAGCGAAAACGTGTTACATAATTACTCATAGGTAATTGAAACTAAGCATTTTATTTTTTTTTCCACGAGTAGTCTATGGGAACTACATAGAAGTACCTATTTGCTAACAAAAATGGTACAACTTACCTTTTTTTTCTGTTTCTGTGTGGTTTTCACCATAAATAATAACAGTTTTACATAGGCCCCAATGCAATATATAATCTTAACATGGTTACCATTTTGATCTTTAATTCCGAGTTCAAACTGGAAATTCATACTGAATTCAAAATTTCTGTATCAGCAAAAACCCAAACTGAAAACTTTGGTCAAATGTCAGAAATTACTGGCTCGGATTTTTATCCAACATAGGCTTGCTCTATAGGCATAAAAAACATTAATTTGTAAACCACAGAGTATAGTTGGGTTCAGGGGCTCCGCCTTAAAATTTTTTCCCGAAAAGGGCTCTGCGAGCCCAAAAATTTGGGAACCACTGCCTTAAACAATATTTTCTGCTTTCTTATTTGGTTTATGGTTTAGCAGATTATAAAACAGGAAAAGCAGATTTATAAAAATAGTAATAATAATTTGATTAAAATATGAAAAGTTTTATTAACCACACAAAATCAATTGAAAACAGCTATTCATAAAAGTTTTTATCAACATTTTGATATTACTGTATTCTGGCAAATGCATTTAAAAAATTAAATTTAATTACCTTTTCAATTACGTCAGAAGATTTTATGCATTATGAACATTACTGAAATTGTATTTTTGGTAATGTCTACATGTGGTATCTACTCCTAGAATTTGACTAATTAAGCATTTCAGTAATGGCCACAGACCTTAAAACTTAAATATAAATGAAATTTTGTAAATGAAGAATAGTATATAAAATTCAAAGTTTTCTATTATTACCAAAACAAGAACATAGATTTTTGTAAGAAAAATGAAGGACATATAAATCTATTAAATGAAGCCGACTCTTAACATCTTCATTAAGATATTTGCTGAAAATCAGTGGAATTTCAAAACATTATTCTGTATTTCCTGATTGATTTGATTAAACGTATCAACAATAACCCAGATTATAAAACACGCGAAGAGAAAATATGAAAAAAATTATAAAAGCTAAATTTTTATTGACTATTTTTTTATAAACCAAAAACATTGAAAGGTATCCTTTACTAACACATCTACCTTACTTGGTAATTTATCACTTGCATGTAGCTAACATAAAAATATCAACATTTACTTAACTGTAGATATATTTATGTATATGTGTGTTTATATTATGTTTAGTTTTTTAAGATAAATTTCTATATTTTGATTGAAACAGATTGTTTTGTAGCATATCTTATATATTACAATTTTGTACTCATAGGTTAATTCAATATAGTAGCAGAATAATATGGGCCAATATAGAAAAGAAAAATGGAAATAAAGATCTCATCAATAAACTAAAAAACTTAGAATATACTCTGAGTACAGCTCGCAAATGTAAGTAAGATATATATATATATATATTTTTTTTTTTTTTTTATAGTAGTACAGTAGACTCTCTCAAATCCACACTGTTTGGGACCAAAGGTTGTGAAGATTTTAGAATTTTGCAGATTTCTTTCTGGTCATGGTTTTGTTTACATTATTTAAACAATAATTTGAATGAAATTAATAATGCAATCGAAACTATAATGAATGCTTTCAATAAAAAAAAAAAAAAAAAAAAAAAAATTAAGTAATAAACTAAAATAATAAAAATTTAGATAATTTTTTAAATAGTTGAAGTATTTAGCTTAGGTCAAGTTAATAATCAAAAATGTATGATTAAATATTCATTATAAAGATTAGATGTAATTTTCCTAAATTATTTAATGAAACTTGCCTCATAAAGGAAAATTACTAATTCACATATATATCATAAAATAAGGAAGTTTTATTTCAGGTTTAGCCAGACTTAATAACTAAAAAAGCTTGATTAATACATAAATGTATTTGATAAGAAGATTGTGATTAGCAGCAATATCAGCAATATTTTGAATTTTTTCAGAAATAAATTTATTCTTACTTCATGAAAAAACATGAATTCAGTAATATTAACAAAAATTACAAATTAAAATATACATGGAATTGATACAAAACTAAAAAAGTCAAATTCTCTCCCTATACCTGAATTGAATGTTTCATTATTTACATCTAAAAATTATGTGTGGATTTTAGGGAGTCTAAGTACTGTATATAATTATAATAATATTATTTATTCAATATATTACTTTAAATTGTAAATTTTTGATTTTAATACTTATCAGTGATTTCTTAAAAATCAATTGTTGAATAAATTAGCATTCTGTATATTCATTAAGTATAGAAAGAGGACATCTAGCAAAATTATTTGGGACACATTTGATATAGTCCTGCACCAATTTCTGTTTGTGCCTAACTAGAGATGTGAATTTTCAAGAAAAATATAAGTGGCGGAAAAAAAACTGGTTTTTTACCGTTTTTTTTTTTTTTTTTCGGAAAAAACGGAAAAATTGATTTTTTATGATTGTTTCTCCCAAATAAATTATATTTTCTTAGAGAATATTAAATAATAAACATTTTTCTTCCATTTATTTGTATTAAAAGCAAATTATTTTTACTTTATATTACAAAATAAAAAGAAAGAAGCAAAACCTGCTTATTATAGCTTTTTTACAGCCTAAGAATTTTTATTAAATGCTATTGTTTGTTATATCATATCTCTGTTGAAATGATTTTTCAGTTACATGTTTAACTACCAATTGACCTAATGTAAAAACCTGAGCCCCAATATGCCTACAGTTTGGAATGAAATAAATTATGTATTCCATTTACATAAGTATAGTTTTTAAGTAAATGATACTAGTTTAATGAAATAAATTATTGCAGTTTTGTCATTATCATGAATATCAGTATTAAAAATTCTATTGTTTGTCTTTAAAAATGTATATTTTTACAATATTACATTTTTTTTCTTACAATTTATAATTTTATTTCCTTTAAAAAATATGTTTAGTTTTGGTATAGCTTTCTAATCTCAACTCAAAAAAGTTTTGATTTAGTTTTATAATCTAAATTCAAACAAAACTATGTTTTAGTTTGGCTTACTCAGGTCTGCAACTAAAAAACAGCATAGGATTTATTGACTGTTAGACTTTTACTCACTGAAACCAGAAAATATTTTTTTTTAAGTTAAATTAAGTGTACCTAATGTTTTTTTTTTATCCTGAAATCTGGTATTCCATTCTTGAGTAAGAAACCATATTCAATAATATTTCCATGTGGTAATGTCATATTTCTAAGAGTAGAACTCAAAAGTTATGAAAACAGAACATTACAAATAGAAAATGCTCACTATTTGAGGAATTAACAAAAGCAGTTGCACACAGAGATAAACGTCTACTGTGCTTTAGAAAATTACTAAAATTCAAAGTTTAATTAAGAAGGAAAGTATAATTTAGAACATATTTACTTATAATTAAATATGCATTTTTTTTTTTCATCACAACTGTACTTTTTTAATGCTAATTGCCCATGTTTTGCAACATTACTGTATATTATGAAGGTAAAGTGGATGTCAATTTTAGATTCAACACCTTGGAAAAACATTCAATTATTCAGCTATAACGAAATCTTGAAAAATGCAGCATAGTAGTGCCACCTATAGGGCAATTTATACCAAAAACTAAACAACATTAATATATATCAGAAACTGGTTGAATCTGTAGTTTGATGAAAAATCGTATTTTAGTTCTTGAAATAGAACTATTGTGGAAATCATGACTAATGCAGCATAGCAGCACTATCGGTTGAGCGGTATACACTAACAACTAAACATCTCGAGTTTATATCAAGGTGTGACTGAATCTAAAGTTTTGTGAAATTATGTGCATCAGTTCTTGAGACAGCGCTCATAAAATTTTTGTCGCATTCAGATTCACAGAGTGACAGATATTTTCCAAAAACCACTAAATCGTGTTCAAGGTTTTCCACAACGTTTAAATACACCAAAAACTGGAAGTCGAATTTTTCACGAATTCAATACTTACTTCTCGTAAAGATAGAAGAAAATAATAAGTGCATGCTTGAAATTTTAAAATTTTTTATTTTACTATTCCCATTAATCGGCATATTATTGAAATAATTTTGCACATGAATTAATTTTTAAAAAGAGAAGTTGCATTTAATTATATATCTAGATTTTTTTCATGTAATTCTGTTTTTGTGAAATTGTGAACTTCCTTGTGTATATACTTACACAAAATATAATCAGAATTTATGATTTAGAAATTATTACTGTATTTAGGTTCTGATTTAAACATTTTTAATAAGGTTATTCATACATGTATACAACTTGATAAGATTCAGCTGCTATATGGCATGAGATTTTTTTTTTCCTTCAATCACTGCATTTGTAAAAGATTCAATTTGGAGATTAAACTTTCTGAAATGTCTATTTTTCAAGAGAAATTTTGTGAAGGGTCTTGTATTTCAAACTAGAAAAAAAATGTGAAGGATCCTTTCAAGTCTTCTCAAACAGATTTCTGCTGAGTGATCAGATTACCCACATTAAAGTTTTCATGTGGGACACTTAACATAAAAATAAATAAAATTAAAAGTATGAGAATGTTGCTATTACAAAATTTTCAAAACATTATTTTACAATTGAAATTTTAATTTTTCCAGTTCGGAAAAATTGAAAAAAAAAACCTTTGGAAATAAACTGAAAAAAACTGGTTTTTTTCCCAATTTTTCCGGGGGTTTTCCGAGCATTCCCATCTCTATGAATAACTTGCCAAAAATGTTTTGAGAAGAGTATCATATCTTGTGCCATTTGGCATGGTTAGTGAAAAATCCATCTATGAAAAAGGCCATTTTAACATTTTGCAAAAAGTTTCTAGATGGTGAAAAAATTTGGTTTTAAATATTCATAAACATGTGTTTATTAATAGTGTTCATTCTAGGCCATCTTTGAAGGGTGCAGCACCCTGCCCTTTTTCAAATGTACAAAATGCACTCTGCCCTTTTTAAAAGTAGCAAATGTACCGCTAGTTTTACCCAGAGATTTTTAATAAAAATTTTCTTTATTCCATAGTATTTCTAAATTTGTGTGCCAAAAATGATAGAATTTTTTCATTTCTTTTAAAAGAACATGAAACTATTCAATCATGTTTTAATTTAATTGTATTTCTGGTTTTTATATCATAAAATCATTTGAAATTAATGTTACTTGATTTGTAATATTTAAAAATTATGTATTTTCCTGCCTTTTTTCTCTTCTAAAGGCAATAACATTTTTTTTTTTCTTCAAAAGTGTCCTTTTCTGCTGCAATATATGCCGTTTTTAGTGAATAGCACCATGCTCTTTTTTTTTTCTAGAGTGAACACTATTTATTAAATTGAGTTACAATAACACAACTTCTTTGACAGTTCTTATCTTAACATTCTTAATCTGCTTTCATATCATTCAGAGTCCTTATCTTCATGAGCCACTAAAGAAGTTGTACAGTATTGGTCCTTTTAAGTATCAGACTGTAAGTTTTTTAAAGAAAGTAACTAAATATATTTTTAATGATTGTTTATAATGCAAATTCATACAAACAATATAGATTTTTTAAAAGAAAAAATAGTATGTCATTTTAATAATCAAAAAATGACATATACAATGTAGATTCTGTATTGATCTTGCTCTCCCCAATAACAATAATGCCTGATAGCGTCATATATTAATTAACATTTAATTATGATACAGGCATTACAAAAAGTAGATTTTTCTGTTACAAAACCACCTAAAATACTGATAGAAGTTTGTGGAATAGATTTATATACAGAGCTATGCAAAGAACAATATACCGTTACATTTATTTTGGTAATTGATGGAAGTGTGTTTTAGTTATGTTGCATATTTTTTACCTCAGAAAAATTTTAGCTTAATATGTGGTGTGTACAGAAGTTTTTGTTGATAATAAAATATCAAATGTTCCTTTGTAATGCTGTGCCATCACACAAGGATGAGTATAATAGAATAATGGCCTTTTTAAAACAGTTAATTAAATGTTATTAATTAATCATGAAATAGACAAATCAATAATTAGGCAAGATGAATCTTACCTTTTATGCATCTTTGTCTTCGGCACTTTCATCAGCCACATCCATCATTTGAAGCTTTGAAGATTATCTGGATGATTCTTTAGATCACCTTTGATTAGCTAATTTATTAATAAGTTTTGTTATCTAGAATAATAAATGACTGATTAATATTTAACACATTAAAATAACAAACTCCACTGAAGTTAAACAAAACTTGATTATTATGCTTCATGTTAATACAATGCTGCTTGAAGCAGCTTCGAAACAAACGTTACATATTTCTTTTCACAATCAAAACACACAACTAACCAAAAGAAAAAGTCAAAAGTTCTTTTACAAAAAAAGAGTTCTTTTTTATGTTCTTTTCCCTTTTTTCATTTATTTTGTTTCTGATCACGTGACTTTGACGCAGTAATAAATTTATTTGGATAAATCGTGCTTGGAAGAATCACTTCATTCCATTTTTCAGTTTCATTATGAAATCGTTGAAAAAATAATTATTGCTTTTGATGATACGCTAAAAGTTTAAATCGTAAATAAATCAATTTCTATTTTATGTAGATTGTTCAGTTCAGCTGAAGGGTGATTATTAGTTTATTTCAACAATACAGAGTTCTACAATCAAGTTCAAATGTACTTTTTGATATTGGCGAAAATTGCTAAAAATTAATTTTTTAACTGAACTAAATATAAATATCAATATGATATGTAGCATACATTCAGATCTGTAGATCATATATGGAACTGCATAATATAAATAAGACTATCTTATTTATTTTACTATTATTATTAATATTTTTATTTATTTATTTATTTTTGCTAAAGAAGATATTTTCTAAGAATGGATTTTTTTATGGGATATATTTTTAAATGTGTGTATGATTCTTAAAAGTAGAAAGAAATAGAAGCAAGTTTACAAATATACCAAATTACATGTTGCTTGGCAGGCTGTAAGTTTGTCCTAGCTCACAAAGAGATTTTTTAAAAATTCTATTTTAATATTTTTCAGGACACTTATGAGTTAATCAGGCACCAGTGTTATAGATTCTTATATATGTATTCATATATATGTTCATATATTGTATGTATATATAAATATATGAATCTGTTTATATGTAATATAGATATCAATACAGTAGACTCCCTGAAATCCGTACTTCTCTAAATCCGCACATATTTTATGGATGTAAACAATGAAACTTTCAGTTCAGATATTATGACAAAATTTGATTTTTTTAGTTTTGTATCAATTCTATATACAGTTGGTTGATGCCATTGGCTTTTTGATATTCATCTAAATTTTGTGCCATATATAATAACCCCATAGCAAAATAAACTCCTTTCTCAGAAACATATTTCCCCAAGGAAGTTCTGGAAAATGTTCTGATTTCTGTGAAGATTGCTTTTAAAAACAAATACCAGTGAAAATGAACATTTTTCAAATTTTACATCCTCATTAATGACATTACCAGCTAGTAATGCTGGTCTTGAATGAATATTTTTGAAGTTTCCTTTCATTCAGAACAAATTAGAAAAAACAGTCTAGGTTAAGAAAAGTTAGCGAAATTTATAATATACATTATAGAATGCTCTTAGTTTATTATTACTTTTTCAACAAAAGTGAATTCGTTTTTTCAATATTGTAAAATAATTAGGTATACAAGATATTTCATTAAGTTTTTTTTTTTTTTTTTTTGCTACTATTATTTAATTATATATTTTAGATAAGAATCATCTCTTTGTGTGTACTAGTAGATAACTTTTAAGGTTTTGAGTGTATTATTTATTTAAAAATACTCTGAAAAGTGATGTTAAAATAACATAGAATTTTTTGTACATTTCTTTTTTTTTTTTTGTTTAATAACTTTTAAATTGAAATTCAACCGTGAACAATAATATCAGTAGTCAAACTTCTGCAGCGTCAGATTACTGCTATGAAAATTTCTGTATTCAAGTGACAGAAAATTATTATATAAATAAAGTATATTTATATGATCCTTTTGATACTTTTTGATACTTTAAATAACATTTATAATCTTTAATTTAATTTAACTAAATTCTTTATACATTAAATACATATGTGAATTATGATTCGTTGCAGCTTAAAGTTCTTATTAGTATTATTTTTTAGTTTCTGCCAGTTTTTGCCACTTACTGGCAGAAACTAGTTTCTGCTATGCCGGTTTTAACCGGTTATAACCGGCGGTTTAAACCACCCCAGCAGAAACTTGCCAGAGCTGGTTTTAACTCTGTCAGTAGTTTTAATCCTTTTGAATCATTTTTTTCTAAAAAAAAATTGTATAACTGTTTACTATATTTTTTTGCTTCTTAAAAGTATACAATCTTAAATCATCCGAGGGAGGGGGGGGGGGGATTTTCTCCAGCTCATCCCCACATTTATTTGTGATCACAAAATTTGTGACACATTGCTCTGATAAATTTACAGAATTTTTATTTCTTTTCCTCGTTAAAAAATAATTTTTCATTCTTTTTTTGCCAAAATTACTGTCCGCTGTTCGAAATGTCCGTTATTCGGAGGTTAAACATACAAAAATTTAAGTTTTGAGAGTGGAGATTTAAAAATTGTCCATTAAATAGAGGTGTCCGCTATTTGGGAGTGTCCGTTATGGAGGTTTTACTGTATTTTTTAATTTGTAACTTTCTTAATAATACTCTATTAATGTTTTTTTCATTAAGGAAGAATAAATTTTTTTGGAAAAAAATTCAAGATATTGCTGATATTATTGGTAATCAGAATCTTCTTACCAAATATATTTATGCATTAATCAAGATTTTTTGGTTATTAAACCAGGCTAAACTTGAAAAAAAAACATCCTTATTTTATGATTTTGATGTGAATCAGTAATGCACTTTTTTGAGGCAAGTTTTGTTGAATAATTTTGGAAAAATAAATTTAATTTTTATAATAAATATTTAATCATACACTATTGATTATTAACTTGACCTTTGCTATTAGTACATTAATCATTTAAAAAATTATCTAAATTTTTATTATTTTAGTTTATTTCCTGTTTTAATATTTTATTATATTGTAAGCATTCATTATAGTTCCGATTGCATTATTAATTGCACTTTTAAAAAATGTAGACAAAGCAATGACCAGAAATCTGCAAAATTCTAAAATCTGCACAACCTCTGGTCCCAAGCTGTGCAGATTTGAGGGAGTCTACTGTGTACATATACACACATGTATAACTTTGGTGCTTGGCTAACAGAAAAGTACATTTTCAGAAATATGTTTTTACCTGTCATTGATTAAATTTTTTCTGTTGGTATATGTCTCAAATATTTTTGATTTTGTATTTCTTTTTTTTTTTTTTTTTTTTTTTTTTTTTTTAGTATACAGACTAGGGCGATGTACTGATACACTATATACAGCTTTAAAAAGTATACATTTAACTGATCCTAATCTTCGACATACAGTTACTTTGTCAAGGATCGGTATGGCTATGTACTTGTTTACAGATCATGTCGTATGGCTTGGACGTACAGGATTGGCTGACGTTAACACTGCAAAATGGTCAAGGTTAAGTTATAGGTTATGGCTTTATTATTTAGTGATGAATTTAAGTCGAGATATTTATGAGATATCCAGAATAATCAACAATTTCCTGAATGTGAGTGAGGAAGTACCCTTTGGTAAAGTGTATAAAAGTCAGTCTGTTATCTCCAAGCTACAGAAGTTTTGTGGCCTTTTGAAGATGCATAAAGATGTTGCTTTTGATACAGTAAAGAATGGATGTGATGTCTGTTTACCTCTTGCTCAATTAGGTTATTTATCGATATCTCCAAGAACTGTGGGGTTACTTGGAGCAATATCCTCTATTGCAGGAATGTTGCCACTGCTTGATCCTTCTTATAAATTATCTCCTTAATTTTTTATATTGTGCATTATTTTTTAGTTATTTATGTTCTAGTTTATTTGTTGAATTTAGCCTTTTGTATCATTTACTTTTAATCATATATCCATGTTATTATATATAGCATTTTTACAGAAATTGTTGTAACTTTGATATTAAATAATTTTTCAAAAAATTTGATGAACTGTTATAAAATTACTGGTAGTTAAATTTAATGTTTAGTAGCATGTAAATATCTGTTCAAAGCTGCCAAGCCTCCATATTTTTCAATACCAGAAACCAGTATCTCTTTTTAAAAAAATCTTTTTTTTAAAGAAAATCTTGAAATTTTCTGATTAAGTAAAGCAAATTTTTTAAATGAAAATGCTGGCATTAAAAAATCTTGAGACTTGAGATTTGGCAGATCTGCCAGTTAACTATGGATAGTCTGTGATTATACATTTTTTTTACACTTATATACACAAAAATATGCGTTTTTCAGTATACATTGTTTTTCGATTTAATTGCTTAGAAAAATATAGATTTATTAGTCTATTAGTAATATTTACATCAAAACTACAGCTATAAAACTCAATTTTATACATTATTTATTTGGAAACATAGTTTGAACTCGTTTATGTTTTAGTTTTGGAACAATATACAATATCGGCAGAGTTTCCCCCAGGTTTAAAAAAGGGCAGGCGCTACTATTCTGAAAAGGGCACTTTTTACATTTTTCAGGGCACTTTTTCATTTTTAAGGGCACTTTTATAGAGTCGCTTACGGGTACTTTTACAGAGAAAAAAATATAAATTTTTTTAAAAGATCGCGAAAAAACGGCAAATATTGTTAAAAGATCACGAAAAAACGGCCAATTTTGTTAAAAGATTGCAAAAAACAGCAGATTTTGTTAAAAGATCGCAAATAAAGGCATATTTTGCTCAAAAAAATCGCGAAAAGACTTCAAATTTCGTGAAAAAAATCGCGAAAAAACGGCAAATTTGATTAAAAGATCGCAAAAACAGCAGTTTTTGTTAAAAGATCGCAAAAAAGGCATATTTTGCTAGAAAATCATGAAAATATTGCGGAATAAATAGAGCTTTTCAAAGAATTTTCCGTTTTATTGCGATTTTTGGATGAAATTTGCCGGGTTTTTTTTTCGCAAATCTTTTGACGAAATCTGCCGTTTTTTGCGACTCATTTGACAAAAATTTCCGTTTTATCGCGATTTTTGGAAGAAATTTGTCGTTTTTCCACGATCTTTTGAGGAAATCTGCCATTTTGTGAAATTTTGTGACGAAATTAGCTTTTTTTTTTGCGAATCTTGCCGGCTATTAGTCGATATTTCGCGATTTTTAACGAAACTTGCCGTTTTTTTAGCGATTTTTTGACGAAATTACCCGTGCCACGGGACGCGTATGAGGCTATTTTTGCGTTCCTTTGCCGATTTTTTGCATAATTTACGCGCTATAGCGCGTTCGGATCATCACTGGAGGGCTGTGTTTTTTCAAATGTGGGGCAAGAAGGGCGCTAATTTTTTTGAATGAATGACGAGAGGGGCGCTAGCTTTTGGATAAGGGGCAAGAGGGGCGCTATTTTTTAAAATAAAGGGCAGGAGGGGCGGAGCGCCTCCCTGAAACCCTCTGGGGGAAACTCTGATATCAGTTTCCTAATTACTTTATAATGTATGTATCTATACATCATTTTTTTTTTTTTTTTTCATAGAAAATTTGTTACTTCAATTTTCCTTTTGTGTATTAGAAAAGTTTTAAACTCATTTTTTTCTTCTGAAAATTATTTTATTTCAATTTCTGTTGTTAAAAAGTAATTTTTTGTAGCTGATTGCCTCTTTCAAAATTATTACACTTTTTGATATTCTGTTATCTATGTATGTGTTATACTTTAACATTGTTTTCCACGGTAACAAACTTAACTTTTATTAAGGTTGTTAAATTGGTGCTGAGATAATGATAAACTTTGTGTTTAAAGGCTTATACTTACAACATAACATTTACAAGCTAATGTTGAATCATTAGAAGCGGCTGTACAAATTTTTCGTTTACATTTCAATATTTTTGGGGGGGGGGAGGGGCGGGGGGGGGGCAATTATAGTGCACTTGAGGCTAAAAGATCTTTATCAATTTTTTTTTTAATTTTACTAGCATGGTATGAATTAAATAAGGCTATAAAGAAAACAAATTACTCAATCCTCACCAGTATTGAAATTGAAGATGTCTCCAAAATAAAACTACAAGAGAAATTGAAAAAGTACAAAACTTTCACATTGATCGCCAGTCTTAGACATCTTGTGCAAAAAGGAACATAAAAAAATATTGAAATTCAAATGAGAGATTTACAGAAAAATTCTTTCATTGGTTTGACATTAGCTTGCCAGCCTGATTTTAATAGAAGAGTATGCTTTATATTAAGTATTAAATCTATTTTTTCCCCTTTTTTTCTATTTAATTGAGAGCTGTAAATAAAAATAAAATTGTTTACTTCTTTTAACTGTTTTAAAATAATTTATACATAACCCATCATAAATATGTTTTTCAATTTTTATTAGTTTGTTTTTTAATTACTCACATAACTCAGTTTTATTTGATGATGGAAAATTTAAGATTTTTACTTTTGTGGTGGATAGGTTTTTAATTTATTACATATTTGCTTCTTTAAAGTTGGAATAAGGGAGATAAAAGATATGTATATTTAATAGATTTTTTTGTTGAGTGGCTTTGGACTTTGGAAAGGCATTATTGACATTTCTTTTTCTCTTTTTTCTTTTACAATTGACATTTTTTTATGTAATATATGGTCACATTAGGAATGAATTAGTTAATATAGGTTAATCACTGGAGTCTCATTAATCCTTTATTCTTTTTCCCAAAACTCTCAACTATAGGAGAGAGTGGTACACCGTGGTCCATTTTTGCAAGTTTACATTTTTCCTCCTTTAATGGAAAGTATAATCTGTATGAGAATATTCTTAAACATTCCTTAAGCATTTTTACATGCTTCAGAATTTTTTCAGAACATGGTTTCAAATACATTATTTAGAAAATATACATATTTGTATACATCCATAAAATAAACCAAGACCAGTGTGCCCTAGTGGGGTTCACTGGTCCACTATTAAGTATTATTCAAAATATAATAAATTAAGTTCTTATTAATTTAAATCCTCTTTATTTTCCCTTTACGTCCAAAATAACATGATAATGTAAATTTGTGAATAACATTTACGAACAAAACATACACAAAACCAAACAGAAAAATTATTTTTTTTAAAATTTATACTTTTTAAATAACAACAGATTAAAGGAACAACTGCAAATTAAGTGAAGTTATTAAACAAAATAAAGTCATCGTCATGAAAACTCAATGAAAATTGAAACTCAAAAATGCTTATGAGACTGAAATTTTTCTGGAATTCTTTTAGATCTGAGGCCGATTTTACAATAGCATTGATATGAAAAACAGATTAATAGCTATAAAGTTTTGATTCCAAATTTTTTTGATGTTACATCTAAAGTGAGTAATAAAATTTCAGAGCCTGCCAGATATTGTTTTAGTAATAACATGCTACAGTCAATAAGATGCTTGCATTGTTTTTAAAGGCAGTAAAAACAAACCAAAATATTTCTTTCTGTGTTAAGTAAATTAATATTTTTCTTTGTTTACTTTATTTTGCAGTTAATTAATTACTTTAAAACATTTTTTTATTATAGAGAATAAACAATTATTAAATATTTTGAAATTTCTACTTAACAGTAATAGAGTGGATTGTGGACCATTGTACCTCAGCAGTGGATGGTCCACTGTGTCCCATGTTGAAGTTCAATACATTCTCATAAAATTTTTATTTAAATCTTTTTTTTTTAAGTATATTAACTTTAACATTAAATAAAAACAAGTATCTTACCTTTACAAAAAAGCTGTTTTTCTTATTTATCTTTCAAAGAAAAATATGATGATGAAAAATTTTACTTTTTGAAGCTTAAAACAACCAGTCAGCATAAAAAGAATTATTCTGAGCTAACGATATGTTTTGAAAGTTATAAGTAATCAATCAGCCTAAAAGAAAAGCTTTTAAAATTAATTAAAATATATGGTCCACTGTATCCCATTCTCACTTATATTTACTTTAGCATCATAAATATAATTTTTGTTATTTTAATTTAGATAATAATAATATTATTTTTAGTAGTTTTGTATATTTTTATTTATTACTGCCATACTGAACAAATAAAGCATCTTTGTTATTTTAGTTTTGAAAAGTGATAGAAACTAGAGATATAGTAAAATAAGGAAGTTGACTGATTTTCACTATCATTTTTTAAAGGTTGAATTTACAGGAAAGTAAAATGTTTAAATATTACTAACAAAAATGCTTATGATAAAAATATGCTACAATTTAAAAGTGACATACTTTTATCATTTTCTTAATTGAAATGCATACATTATTGTTTCATGCATTTAAATAAGGAACAAATGACGGTTTCTGTGTTATACCAGGAGGTAGTAGCACAGACAATCACTTCATTGAGTTCAGAGCTAAATTTCAGAATTAAGTAAAACTTGATTCACATATTACAGCGCAATCGGTCTGCTAAGTCATATCTTGGTAGAAAACACCTGGAAAGCCAACTTTAACTGTTGACTCATAGGTTTACTATTATGTTTTCCTGCACCCAAACTCGATGAGTTGATTGTCTGTGCTGCCGTCTCTATGTCTATATTTAATGTAAGCAAACTTAAAATGTTGTTGTATGAGTAATAGATAATAAACACCTTAATTTGGCCTAAACTATTAAAAGGGCAAAATTTAGTGTGTATCTTGTTCTTTATTGAAGTATTATTCCATGACATTTACATACTTATAGGTTTTAATTTATATTCTATAGCAAAATTTTATATATGATAATACTGACATCATATCATTGATGGCAATGATTTAAGAAATCCATTTTCCTTAAATCATTGTTTATTTCTTCTAAAATCCCATAATTTAAATTTTTGCACTGTTAAATAGAGAAATAAATGTATTTTGAAAACTATATCACAATTTATTGGTTTTCTATGATTATTAAAATAATTTCAATGCATGAATTAAAAAAAAAAAAAATCCATCTATGTCATGTACAGCTTTATTATGAGCTATTCCATCTCAATTCAGGCAGGCAGTATTGATATGTGTCAATTCACCATCACAGATTTTTTTCGAAAAAATACAGTATTTACAACTAAGTAAAACACAAAATTTCCCAAAAGGATTTTTCCCCCCAATTTTTTTTTTTTTTACCAGTTACAGCACTTTGAAATTTGTGATAAAATTGACAATTTTCAGAAAAACTGAAAAACGCACCATATTGAAATGAACACAGTACCAAACATATTCAACATATTCAGTCAATTTATTTTTTACAAATAATTATTAAACTGAATTTTACTTTAGCACAGTTTTAAAAAATATAGTGACATTTTTACTTAATTAAAAAAATTAGTTTTTAAGTATAAAAAATGTAATTGTTACTGAATTTAAGAATTTTTTTTCAGAATGAAAAAAATATTTTAAAGCTAAACATTGATGGCAATCCAAAGACCTTTTATGGTAGTTTTACAGTAAATTTTATTTTAACCCTCAGGTGCATACAACTTTTGTAATTCAATTTTAAGTTAGGCAAAATTTTGTAAAATTGCTACTTTTGAAGTGCAATTTCTCAAAAAATCCATTTTTTTAAAATCTGATAATAAGCTCAATAGACACCTTATTATTTTCTAATAAATACCGTACAAGCAAATCGTGTACTTTTGCTTAGAAAATTTTATATGATTTTTTGAAAATAGCATGTTGTGTGTTTTTTTCAAAAACCAAAAAGTCAAGGCTCTTTCTCATTTCACAGAATTAATAATATGGTTATTTTTTTAATGAAAAGATAATAATATGCACATAGTTATGGCAGTTAAATATAAGCTAATCTTCAAAAATTCCTATTTATAAAATATAAATAATTCAAACTCCCCTTTAAAAAAAAAGAAAAGAAAAATCTGATTTCCTTTTCATTTTCTCTCCTTTTAGTGCTCAATAGATAGATTGCTATTGAACAGGTTTATTTTTGCTTAGAGGAAAATATTATAAACATATTATTTTCACACTTTTATTAAAACACGTTTTGTTATTCTATAATGTTTATGTTTTAATATGTTCTAAGATGTGCATATATAACTAAAAGCTCTGTTTAATAACTTCACTGAATTTTAAAATTTAAAATTTTTTTTTAATCCTGACTTATTACAATGTATTTTAACAGTACAGTAATACTTAAAATTTTAACAATTTTCTTAATTAAAAAAATCTAGATGAAAAAAGTTTACTATTTTATTAAACTTCTTTTTAACAATTATTATCTTACAATCTACCATTTACTAATGTTGTATAAAAATAGATGACATAACTCATGATACACCTCATGCTGTTTGTGCCATAGAAAATATAAAAAACAAGTTGTACTAAAGAAATGGTTTTTTCAGCTACTGGCCATGGTAAAACTGCATGTGATGCTATGGGAGGGGGTATACAAGCATTATGCAATGAAATTTAATCTCCAAAATGAGCCAAAAAGAACTATCCAAGATTCAGTCTCATTTGTAGCTGAACTTTCCTCTCTGTTAAAAAATATCATTCTGCTACATCTAAAAAAAAAAAAAAAAAAAAAAAAAAAAAAAAAAAAAAAAACATTATTGGGTGATTGAAAATAATGAAGGTTATATGGGACAAACAATTAAAAATGAATTGACAAAAGTTGAAACCTCCAGCCAAATAAAAAACAATATTCAATATATGATTTCTAAATTGGTGATTTCATTGGATGCATTTATGAAAATAATTGGTGAATAGAACAAATCAATGGTATATCATGAGAAGTAGATGCCATTAAAGTATCATTCATGTACCCCCATGGTCCATCTAAAGCATTCCAGTGACCAGAAAAATCTGGAAAGAAAAAAAGATGAATATGCATTACCATTAGAAAATGTGCTTCCAAAACCGGTGACAATCTGCACAACTTCACACTTTCGATGATAAGGATTTTAAGTTAATTCAAGAAATTTTCAATACCTAGTTCTGTAATTTATGTACCTGCATATTAATATATTATATCAATACTATATAAAAAAAAAAATATATTTAAATACACTGTAGGTGGATTTGATACATTTATGAGTATGCAATGAAATTACTTTATGATCAATCCTAATTTTACTAGTGGCTGTATTTTATACAATTTTAAACTTAAGCAAATGGTTAGCTATAATTTAACAGTAACAATTATGTTCCAGTGTTGCATTTTTTAGTTTGAAATATTAATTACATTATAAATTCGGTTAAATAAGAAAGAACTTTACTTTCTAATTTTTTGAGGAGGGGAAAAAAAAAAAAAAAAAAGCTATTTTCAAAAAATTATACAAAATTTTCTAAGCAAAAGTGCACGATTTGCTTATAAGGTATTTATTAGAAACTAATAAGGTGTTTATTGAGCTTATTATCAGATTTTTTAAAAAAATGGTGTTTTTAAGAAATTGCACTTCAAAAGTAGCGATTTTACAAAATTTTGCCTAACTTAAAATTGAATTACAAAAGTTGTATGCACCTGAGGGTTAAAATAAAATTTGCTGTAAAACTACCACAAAAGGTCTTTAGATTGCCATCAATGTTTAGCTTTAAAATATTTTTTTCATTCTGAGAAAAAAAAAAAATCTTAAATTCAGTAATAATTACATTTTTTGTACTTAAAAACTAATTTTTTTAATTAAGTAAAAATGTCACTATATTTTTTAAAACTGTGCTAAAGTAAAATTCAGTTTAATAATTATTTGTAAAAAATAAATCGACTAAATATGTTGAATATGTTTGGTACTGTGATCATTTCAATATGATGCGTTTTTCAGTTTTTCTGAAAATTGTCAATTTTATCACGAACTTCAAAGTGCTGTAACTGAGGAAAAAAAATTTTGGGGGAAAAATCCTTTTGGGAAATTTTGTTTTTTTACTTAGAACTACTGTATTTTTTTTTTTTTTTTAATTGTGATGGTGAATTAGAGGTCTGCACGGGCCGGAATTTCCAGGCCCGGGCCCGGCCCGTAGGAAAATTATTTCGGCCCGGCTCGTTTTGGCCCGTTACAATTTCTACGATTTCTAAAAAATTCAGAGTTTTATCATATAACTAAGATTCCTTTAAAGAATACTGCATACATATCTATGGAATTATTTTACAGTATATTTTACAGCAAATATACATTAACAACATTAATGATTACTTAGATTCTTAGGCTTTCAACATTCGAATAAAGATTCATTAAAAAATTAATATGGCTTAGAATAAAAGAAAAAAGAAAGAAAGCTAAAAACATCGTTAATTTTGAAGCTGTTTAATAAAAGAAGATTTATAAATATATTTCTATATCATTTTATTCGGATTTCAAATCCAAATTCATTCTTAAATTCAAAGAAGCTCCTTTCTGATACATTTCTAAATTCATTTTTTCAAATTTTTTTTCTCAGAAACGCATAAGATTTTATTCAGAAATTATAATCGAATGGCGTTATCTATTTTTTGATACAAGCAATTTAAGAATACTGCAAACAAATAAAATACTGTCATAATTAGCGTTTTGAATAGAATTTCCGGAAGCAATAGCAAGGGAAGGGAGAAAAACCTGCAATCATTTGAGAAACTAATATCTCAACAAGGTTATACAAGTATTTCATTTACCAAAAATGAAAAACGCCATTCGAGTCCAAATCCCTTTAATAGTTAGGCTTATCACTTTTATACTTTTACAATTTAAAATTAATCAGAAAATGTGTCAAACTTTCGCTTTATTGAGAAATTAATTTAAAAATCATCAAGAAGTATATATCCGAAGACTAAGCTAACATAAGTTCTTTATCGCTGTTAATAATTTTACAAATCATGTTTTCTGCCAATAATTAAGTCTAGTACCAGTCCGGCCAGTCTATATGTAGAAAAATGATGCAAGCGTGATCTCGGACCGGCATGAGTCAGCTACAAAAATATTAAAACGGGTTACACATAATGTACTTCTCCGATGCCGATACACTATACATTTTTATATTGATGCTGTCAAACTAGTATGGCTACATTTATACTTATTCTCGTTAAAACCATTTTCGTTGAAAATAGCTCATATTTTATTGTTTCTGCTTAAATCTTCAGAACGGGCCGGCAGGCCGGAAAATTTTTTTATCGGTCGGGCCCGTTCAATTTTTTTGCCGGCCCGGCCCGTTGAAAAAAACTATTCTAAATCTACCGGCCCGGCCCGTTAGGAAATTCGGAACGATTCCGCCGGCCCGGCCGGAGCCCGTGCAGACCTCTATGGTGAATTGACATGCCCTGCCTGAGCTGAGATGGAATTGCTCTTATGGAAGATGAACACGTTTTCACTTATATAAATAGTTCAACACTTGTTTTAGGCTAATATTCTATAACAGGGCCATAGCTAGAAGTGAATAATAGGGAGAGGGGAGAGTTATATTTCCTTTCTCTCTCTCTCTGATGCAGAAAGATAAATTGGTGCATATTCACACTGTAGGTACTATGTTTCTTATTAAACTGTGTAATAATTTCGTTTTAGGCTAAGAAAAAATATGATGGTGAAAAATTCAAGCTTTTAACTAGTACAATATTAAACATCATGTTAGCTTCATGTGTGCAAATAGGATGAGCGAGTGTTGAAACCCTTATTTTAGGTACAATTTAGTATTTTTGCAAAATTGTCTCAAAACTAAATTAGATATTTGAACAGAATTTCAGTTGGATTTCTGGAACAGAAATTCATTTAGTGATCTTGAAATCTTTTTCAGGGGCTCCTCAAAATGTTTTAGAGGGGACTGAGCTTAGCTATGGCCCTGTTCTATAATGAAATAAAAACTTCATAAATTAAGCAAATAAAATATAAATAAAACTAAAATTTAACAAAAATGTAATTGAACTGTGTAATTAAATACTGAAATAACATAAATAAAAAAGGTTGCTACAACTAGTAAAATCTTTATACTTTTTTTATCTATTAACTGCTGGTATGTAACTAATACAAGAGTACTGTTTTTAATAAATTTAACGATTTTATTTCAATACGCAATTGATATTTTTCATATAAAAAGGTTCTTTGCAGTTAACAGTGGGCAATATAACATTACTGTAAAATAATCAGTTTGAATTAAGAATGATTTTTGCCTATGTTCTGTACTTCAAGATGAATCCCCTGATTATTTTAAATGTCATTAATGATTTTGAAACTGAATCATTAATTGTATATATATATATATCCATGATCATTTGAAAGTTTTCAGCATGAATTTATATTTTCTTCAAATAATGATGTATTTTAATGTTTATTATTTACATATATTACATTTGTCAAAAATACAGAAATCAACTCAATAGTTAAAAGTTTCTTATTATAAAGCATGACCTCCCCCCCCCCCCTCAAAAAAAAAAAAAAAAAAAAAAAAAAAAAAAAAAATTGAAAAAGTATTTATTTCTTAAGTGTATTGTTATTTATTGTAATGTTAAAATGCATTATACATAAGAAATAATATTAATACTAGATTGATTTTGTGTATTTTATTAAATCATTAATTATGTGTTTTTTATTTTTTATTTTTATTTTTTTCAAATATTGCAAAATATTAAAACATCCATCTTGGAGCTATCTAGTTTTTGTCAATGTTTCATCAAAGTTATATTATTTCAATGCATGCTTAGATTTTAGAAGGCCTATGTACAACTTTTTTTTTTCTGTGCGTATTTATTTTATTTATCGCAATATTATTTATGTTGTAAACATCCCTTTTTCTCATCTAAAATGAAGCATACAATGCTGAATGAGGTATCGTTGAATAAATTTTTTTACGTATCTGACATTGCATACTGAATTTAACTATGTTGTGTACAATGATAAATAAAGTATCATTAGATAGGATTTTTTTTTTTTTTTCGTATCTGACATTGCATACTATATTTAATTAATATATTGTGTACAATGATGAATGAGGCATCATTGGATAAAATGTTTTTCTCGCATTTGACATTGCATACTGAATTTTACTAATATGTTGTGTACAATGATAAGTGGGTTATAATTGGATAGACGTTTTTTTTTTTTTTTTTTGGGGGGGGGGGGGGGCATCTGACATTGCATACTGTATTCAACTAATATATTCTGCACAATAATAAATAAAGTATCATTTTTTTTTTTTTTTTTTTTTTTTTTTTTTTTTAACTATATCTGATATTGCATTCTAAATTTTCATTGCAACACTTTGTTCATCTGAAATTTCATTTAAATTAAAAATTGGAGGTAGCAAAGAGAATGGAAGAGAATAACAGAGCACTAAGTACAGGGCCGTAGCTAGAAGTAAATAATAGGGGGGGGGGGGCTCATAATTTTTTTCTCTTTCTCTATGACGTAGAAAGATAAATTAGTGCATATTCACATTGTAGGTACTATGTTTCTTATTAAATTGTTGCAATAACTTCATTTTATGCTAGGAAAAATATATGATGATGAAAATTTTGAGTGTATAATTGGTACAAAATTAAACATCATGTTAATTTCATATGTACAAATAGGATGTGGGAGTGTTGAAATGCTTATTTTAGATACAATTTAGTAACTGCAAAACTATAAAAGGGGTCTCAAAACTAAATTAGTTTTTTAAATAAAATTTCATTTGAATTTTTGGAACAGAAATTCATTGAGTGACCTTGGAATCTTTTCCAGGGGGGCTCAAAATATTTTAGGGGTGTGGTTGAGCCCCCATAGTGCCTCCCTATCTACGACCCTGACTAAATAGCAGCCAAACGTGACTTCTTCCCTTGGGTCTACTGGTAAAACGGAAATGGTATAAATTTTTATTTATGAAAAGTTCTGTTATTATATTATTTTCAAACTTGTTATTTCAAATGTAATTTTACATGTGTTGTTTGATTTTTATACATTATTTGTATTATATATATGTATATATAATTCTATGTACAATGAGATATTAAAATATTGTGTTATAAATAACATTTATTCTTAGAAAATTTTGTAAGTTGTTATAATATAAAGTAATTGGATGATTAATAAAAAAGTATCGCCATTGCTTTATATACTTTTTATTTCATTCATATGCTCATATCTACTTAAATGAACCTATCACAATTAATCTTGGAATTTTATGTATACTTATGTATGTGTGTGTGTGAATCTAAAAATTATAGTTATAACAGGGTTTCCCCAAGGTTTAAAAAGGGGCAGGGCGCTTTTTACAATCTTCAGGGTACTTTTTGATTTTTAAGGGCATTTTTATAGACTTGAGACCGGACCCTCATAGCATGCATGTTCACAGTGACGTCACTGTGAGTCACTTTGGTCACATCACATCTGTGACGAAAATACCACCACTCAGTGACGTCACATTGTGACTAAGATGTGACTTTCTAAAAAAATTTTCACAGTTCGTCACAATGTTAATGTCAAATTAGTCACAAATGACACACTTTTCACAAATTGGTCACATTGTGACGTCGCAAAGTGGTCACAATTTGACGTCACAAAAAAGCTCTAAAACGGCCATAACGACCTCACATTTTAGTCACTGTGACTTCACATCGACGTCACGTGACGTCACATCGACAATAGCTGGTCACAAAGTCACAAGGTGACTTCACAACGACGTTTCAGTGACGTCACCATGTCTTACGGAGAATCTTATCTCCTTTTTTGATGCGGCCGTTCGATTAATTTCTCTTTCTAATAGCAAGAGGTGGGGGGGGGTCACAAAATACACCCATTTATCACGGGAAAAAATCGTTATTTCATTGAGGGGGGAAATCTCGAAATATGTCAGTCAGTTATGCAAAAATCTTCAATCGGTCGTGAAAGAATCACGGTTCAAAAAGTCGTGGAAAAACAAAAATTTACTCAAAGACCGAGAAAAAAATCCAAATATTTCGAGAAAAAATCGAAATAAACTACAAGATTTATTAAAAAATCGCGAAAAAAGGGCAAATTTTGTCAAAAAGTCGCGAAAAACGGCAAATTTTGTCAAAAGATTGCGAAAAAACGCAACTTTTGATAAAAGATCAGAAAAAACGCAAATTTCAAAAAAGGAGGGCGGAAAAAAAGCACATAGTTCGTGGAATCGCCCACCTCTACTTTCATTTTTTTTTCCCCCTCTTGCCTGGAATCACCTAAGTGATACAATGAGATTTCCCTTTAAATTTAGGCAATCATTTCCGAAAATTAAGAAAAAGTCGGTCATAATTCCGGAAATTCGAACATAAAATGTATCGCAAATTTTGACAAATAATCGCCTCCTCCTCCCCCCCCCCCAAAAAAAAAAAAAAAAGATTAAAAAATTGTAATTTAAGAAATTACACCAACCATTTGTCGTCGCAAAAATCGCTAGAAGACTGATAAAATTCGCGTTTCTTCAACGGCCCTTTGAAAAAAATCGCATTTTTTGCGGTCAATTGCCAAAATTCGCTTTTTGTCGATGGTCATTTAATTCCAACATTTTCCCGTTCAAAGGAGGACAAAGGTTAGAATAGTCTGAAAAAGTCGGGGGAAAAGTCGGAAAGCCAGTTTCTACTCGTGCCAGGCGTTAATATTTATCGTCTACTCGTATCAATCGCTTATCTCTGATTCGTTGAAACGTTCGATGTTGGATGAAAAATCTGGGCTGGCCCAGACTTTTTTGCGATTGCCAAAAATAGTTGGGGAGACATTGCAGTTTGCTATTACACGGGATGTTGGGAGGACATTTCGCAAAAAGTTGGAGGAAATCAAGTGTTGGCTCAAAAGTTTTACAGAATTTTGGTGAATCTAATAGCGGCTTTAAACTTCATTTAGCATTTTATAAAACTAAATTCAACATAATAATAATCTTTTGTTTTTACAATGTAGCTAAAATAAAACTTGTTTCAAGTTTAAACTTGGCATTGTACTGAGCACAATTCGAAAGTATGTCACAAATTTAAAACATTGCCATGGCCCGTGCCACAGTTTTCCAGATAGTTTTTAACACTAGAAAAGCCATAAATTTTAATCAAATTTTATTTTTAAAAAAATCGCACCGGAATTTTGATTTGAAAAGGTTACAATTTTTTATTGAACGTTTCTCTTTGTATCCTTTACACTTTTTTTTATAATAAAATTTTTGATTTGAACTGAAATATATTTATATGGTACAATCAAAATGACTGTTCACGGCCATTCTAGTGCTAATTAACTTTTAAAGACACAAGAGGTTATTGAGAGATCCACTCAATGCAAATTAATCGTGAATCCCATAGTATTTCTCTTATTTACCCATTAACACCCAGTGGCATATTTTTCGATCATTAAATTTAGTGGAAAGAAAGCATCATTCACACCAAGGCCCCCTTATCATAATATCAAGGCCTCGCATTCAGGAGAAAATCCATTGTTGAAATTGTCCCTATAATTGCCAACTTATTATATGACTTTGTCTCGTAAGTAACGCCACCTGGTGCATACTACTGGTAATAATCCCATAGGAAATAATGGAAAACATTTCAGTTTCTAACATTAGATGGCGCTACCAACGTGAAAATCATGTAGTTCAGAGCCCCCTGTACTGCAGTCAAAGGAAACTTGGCGAATGACAAGCCTTGATATTATGATAAGTTAGCCTTGATTCACACCAGTAAATACGAATATAAATATATACTCTTTTTCATAAGACAAATTCCTTCGTGAAATAACATAGAAAATAACCTTTTAAAAGCGGTTAGAAAAGCTAAAATTTAAATTTTAACGAAGAAAATAGTTTGGGCGTCAATGGGTTAGTTCTAGTTACATAAGTCTCTTTTTAACAAATTGACGTTTATTGTTTTTGTATTGCTACCGAACATTGTATTACGCACATATATCATTAGAAGTTGTTATCTAGGCTTTAAAAGTCGGTGGTACATTAGAGCACGCAACCTCTGTCATTATCTATGTCCAAATTGTCCGTATATCTTTAAAGATTAATATCTCACCTAATTTCCAAAGATTTCTTTCCGAAAATGAGAAGAAAATTGCGCCCGGAGAAAAATTTTAATTTTGCTCCCCTCCCCCTCCCAAATTTTTCTTGTGATAGGCCATAAATGACGTTGGTATTATAAATTTGGCGCCTCCTAAATCAGTGGCATATTTTTCGATCATTAAATTTAGTGGAAAGAAAGCATCATTCACACCAAGGCCCCCTTATCATAATATCAAAGCCTAAATCTCTGCGCCCGGGGCAACCGCCGCCTTCGCCCCCCCCCCCCCCCCTCCTCTTCCGTACGGTGCTGTCTGTTACGATAGGTGCCTCCGGCGCACAGTGGAGTATTTTTCCATTTTAGCCGGCCAAAAGTCGATTTTTCGAAATGCAACTAAAGAGAAAATAATATAGCTAAGTATGAAGCTAACTAGATGGGGATTCACCATACAGTTATATTTTTTTCTGTTGGGCCAGCAAATAGGTACCAGGGTACCTCAAACTTGTTACTTGCAGCACGTTAATTATTTGTATTTTAAAGTTCCAGTTGTGCTTGTTTGTTTCACTGTGATTTTTTTTTCTCTAACCTTTTGCTTATACCATATAGTTGTGGATTCTCAAAGCCCATATATATACGCTTTCATTTCACATGAATATATTTATATTTGTTAATTTAATAAATGTAATAAAGTGACAAAAAATGTGCCGTATAGTTTTGAAAATTTTGTTGTTAATTTCAATATTCATTAAAACATTTGTTATGTATCCCGATGGATCCCGATGGTTCTTTTCACTGTAAATCAAAGTTAAAGATGTATAGTTAATAATTTTAAAAAATGTAGCTGCTACAAAGTGCAATTTTAGAAGAATTTATTTCAAACACACAACTGTATATTTCGGTAAATGACAATTTTTGAATTTCCCTTTCGAATTGAAAAGTATTTTACGATAGATAAATTGTCGTCTGCGGATATAAAAAAGTTGCAATTTACGTATCTGACAAATATTTTTTTTAAATATCGTCTGTATCTGTTTCTGAAGTTCTTATGTTATTTTTTAATGTTCTAAACTTAAAAAAGATAAATGTCTTCTTAAGAAATGAAGTGCTGCTTTAGTTTACATTTTATAAATTCTGCTTCTTAAATACATCTACTGTTTAACTATGGATAGTCAATGTCCAGGTAAATATGTTTATATTTCACATGAATATGTTTAATTTATTTATTTATAACATATGATAAAGAGACAAAAATATCTATCGCGCATGTTTCATATTTGTATTGGTAATTTCAATATTCTATAAAAAATTTGTTATAATATAAAAAATATTAACCATGGTTGATGGAAAAGTTTGCAATGCCGCATCTGAAACAACACCCACTATGCGTTGCTTCATCTTTGGAGCTACCTCAAAAGACTTTAACAATTTGGACATGATTAACGAAATTAGAGAGGGATCACTGAAATTTGGACTGTCCATACTTCATGCACGTATCAGAATATTTGAGAGCATTTTGCATTTAGCGTATAAACTGCCCGTCAAAAAATGGCGTATTCATTCCAAGGAGGAAAGGGATCTAATGAATGAGACAAAGAGAAAAATTCAGGAGGAATTTAAATAAAAAATGGGATTGATTGTAGACATACCGAAACCAGGATATGGAAACACCAATGATGGTAATACCAGCCGAAGGTTTTTTGCTGATCCTCATCTTGCTGCAGAAATCACGGGGATAAATTTTGATTTAATATTTCGTTTTAAGGTAATCCTAGAAGTTTGTCAAGTGGACATAAAATTGATACCACAAAATTTTCTGAGTACGCAAAAGACACTTCTAAATTATATGTGAATTTGTATCCCTGGCACCCCATGACACCAACAGTCCACAAAATTCTGAAACATGGTGCAACAGTTATTGAAAATGTACTCCTTCCTATAGGGCAGCTCTCAGAAGAAGCTGCAGAAGCACGTAACAAGCATTTTCGGCAATATCGCTCACATTTTGCAAGAAAATTTTCCAGAGAATCGTGCAATATGGACGTTTTAAATCGATTATTACTGACTTCGGATCCCTTATTATCTAGTATGAGAGGTATAAAAAAGAAAAGAAGTTAACCATTTTTAAAGGAAATCTTAGCTTTACTTCTTCCAGCAGATAATTTCAACTTAGATACAGTCTATCAGAGTGACCAGGAGCCTGTTACTAACAAAAGTTATTCCGAAGATGAATTATTTTGATATTTCGCCATCTGATTTGTATTATAGTCCTATGTGTATATAGTATTTTGTATATATATATATATATATATATATATATATATATATATATATATATATATATATATATATATTCGTATATATTGCATTGTATATATAGTCATTTATGTTTTATTTTTGTAATATTTTGCATCCATTAATTAAAATAAATTGTGTGAGTACTAAAAAAGTCGGATTTCATTTAATTGCTTTTGATTTACTCTGTAAAATCGTAAACAAAAAGTTTCATTATTTTTTTTCATAGATAAGTAAGATGTAAAAATATTTAAACGGAAAGCTTTGTAAATTTTAAACAGCTTTTTATTGAAATATAGTATAACTTGATACCAATTTAAAACCATCAAAATACTAATGATATGAAAATGATAAAAATACCGTATATATTCGAATTTCTGAAAGAAATTACAATATGATGTTGCAAATTTCAATTTTTAAGTTACTCTATATGAAAAGACATGTTTGTATTGATGGATAGAATGTAACGTACCCACTAAAAATATCTTGCATCAAAGCCCTTTTTACATATTACTATGTTTTCCATATACCCTGTATCTTATATATATATGTGTGGATTTAAGTATTTTTCAAGGAAAATCCCTAAAATGTGATAATAAGATGATAAACTAATCAATAATTTACTTTACTCCAAACTTTTAATGAAAAATATTTTTGGCCGGCTAAATCCTCCAAATACTCCACTGTGCGGCGCTCTTCGACACATTTGCTAACTGGTCGTAAATTGAAATTCGTGTGTGAAGAAAGAATGCTCTGTTCTCAAAAACTATGTGATCTGAATCACGGAAAAAAGCGTCCCCGGAAAAAAGCGTCCCGGAAAAAAGCGTCCCGGAAAAAAGCGTCCCCGGAAAAAAGCGTCCCTTTTTACAAATCACATATTTAAATAAGTCTGATAGTAGTACACATGGTTAATCTTAGAATATAAACACTAGATTGAGACGGTTTTATGAAATTTAAGTCTTTGCTCTATCGGGACTCAGATTTGCGTGGGGGGGGGGGGGGGGGCTTTAAAAGTTATCTCAAAACCTGTCATTGCTTTAATGAAAAAAAATTGTAAGGTACGAAGAACTAGATAATAAACTTTAGGTACTTAAATGATTTTTTTTTAATTCAGTCTCCCTTGTTCTCCTGTGGAGTGGGGCGGGGGAAGGGGAGAGGGTATCTACAAACTTTTGAATATATCTCTTATATTTATTTTTTTAATATTATTTATAATTTGATTATTTTTATTATAAAATTACATATTAATATTTTATTATATTTTATATTACATTTATATATTTATATAATATATAATAATAAATATATTAATATATTAATATAATATAATAATAATACAGAATAAAAAATTTATAATAAATAAGTAATAAATTAATAATACATAAATATAAATTAAATATAAAATTAAAAATAAATGTAATTAAATATTAAAAAATATACTTATTAACAAAAGTTTATTTAAAAATGATAATATTTTATTAACTCATAGTAAATCAATAAAAATAAATGTATTAATAAATAAAATTAAATATTAAAAATCTAGTTTCATCAACAAGAATTAATTTTAAAAATGATAATATTTTATTAACTTATAGGACATAATAAAAATAAGTGTATAAATATATAAAATTAAATATTAAAAAATCTACACATTAACAAGAATTTATTTTAAAAATGATATTTTATCACCCGCCATTACTGATACTATTATCATATACCTCCAGCAATATCGCTACGTATCCCCAAGGGTACGCGTATTAAAGGTTGGGAACCGCTGTCCTACGAGAATGATATAAATGAGACATTTGTTGCCACTTTAGTTTTATCATTTATTTATCCACAAGTTCAATATTTATCAATTCCTTGTCACTTTTGCTCTTGTTTTCCAGTCACTTTTTCCCCTAAATTCTAAAAAACATTCCGAAAAAATGTTATCGTCTAAAGCAGTGATAGATTTGGAGTTTGTAGGCTCACCCCCCTCCCCGCCCCCACAGAAGAACAAGGTTGGCTGAATGAAAAAAATATATATGAGTTGATATTACTATGAGTTAATAAAATATTATTATTTTTAAATAAATTTTTGTTAATGAGTGTAATATTTAATATTTAATAATATTTATTTGTACATTTTTTTATTTTTTTTATTTAATTTTATATTTAATTTATAATTATGTATTATTTATTTATTATAAATTATTTATTATTAATTATTATTATTATTATTAATTTATTAATTATATTATTAATTATTTACAATTAATATATTATATTAATATATTAATAATTAATATGTATTATATAAGTATAAATATATAATATAAAATGTAATAAAATATTAATATGTAACTTGATAATAATAATAAAAATAATAATCATATAAATATAAATTAATTATGTATAATTTAAATTATAAATAATCAAATTATAAATAATATAAAAAAATAATGTAAGAGTTTGAGTAAATTCAGAGTTTGTAGACAATCGCCCTCTACCCCTCACCCCCCCCCCCCAACCACCACCACAGAAGAACAAGGGAGACTGAATTAAAAAAATCATTTAAATACCTAGTGTTTATTATCTTATTTTTCGTATCCTACATTTTTTTTTTCATTGAGGCAATAGCAGGTTTTGAGATAACTTTTAAACCCCCCCCTCTTCCCACTTTCGCCCATCTCAGTCCCGAGAGAGCAAGGATGCTCAAATTTCATAAAACCGTCTCACTCTAGTGTTTATATTCTAAGATTAACCATGTGTACTATTATCAGACTTATTTAAATATGTGATTTATAAAAAGGGACGCTTTTTTCCGGTGCGCTTTTTTCCAGGGACGCTTTTTTCCGGGGCGCTTTTTTCCGTGCGCTTTTTTCCGGTGCGCTTTTTTCCGCCTACCATGTGATCTAGGATAATGGCTATAGTTTTCCTGCAAGGTTTAAATTAATGTCTACTACCATAATTTTAGTTTTAATAGATTCAGAAATATAGATGGGGGGAGGGACATAATTTTATTCTACATTTTTGACGATATTACAGAAAATATAATTACCTAAAATTAAAAGAAATGTGTTTTTGAGCTCAGCATTACAAATTCTTTCACGCGATGCCTCACACAATGACGATATACAAAGAAAAGATTTTTTTTTTTTCAAGTAACTTAATTAGACCCCCTATATTTTCCTTAATCATATTTGTGAATGTTTAAAAATCTGTAAATATGTGGTTAAATAGTCTTTATTACTTCCCCCAACTTTCTTTAAATTTTCCACGTTCCATAGTTTGCGAATAAAATAACTGTGACAAACATACACAGACACAGGAATGATCTTATAATAGTTCTGTTTTCACTTTTTAAGTACGAAACCATAAAAGGTGCTTGATATAATACTAGACCAATAAAAAATATCCCATATCCCTTCCTGTAAAATTACTTTCACAGCAAGACAACATAAATCATTTTTTCTTACTGTGACTTGATAAGCTTGTTTTTTTATTTCGAATCAGGTGTTGAGATGCGGGAGTAACTACAATTGCAAAATCACAGATAACAATAAAATAACCTTTTTTTTTTTCTTTTTTTCGATGAAATTATTACTAGGGCAATTTCAATATATATTTTTAAAATAGTTTCAGCATTAGCTAAACTAAGCTTTTTCCATGTGATTTTGCAACTGTAGTATCCCCTTTAAAAGCATGTAAAACACTAGATCTTCTCTTAAACGGATTAGTCTGAGCGATTTTTCTGGGAACATAGAATTACTAACATCCAGCAAGCTAAATAAAAAGCTATTTTTAAGAGATTAAGATGCTATTTTTAATTAATTTATTATTATTAAGGATAATAAAAAAATAAATGAAAATGACCAAAATGTAAATATTAGAATTAAGGGTCGAGCGAAACAGATTTCTAAGGCAGAAACCGAAACCGAATTTCGATAATCTTATTCCTATTTTCGACCAAAAACGACAACGAAAAAAAATATATATATTTAATATTTAACAAATACATAAACATACATAATTATTAATGTACACGTAGTCCAAGTTGGCTCTCTGTGCCTTTGATTAAAACTTTTAGTTTTTATATACAATGAAATGTATAATTCATCAACGATGCAAAATAAATTTTTGATTATACTAATTTCATCTAATTTAAAAGTGTTTTCCATATATTCATACCTAATTTATCCTTTATAATGATTATTTGTTATACTGGAACTTTCTCAAAAAGCTTTCGAAAAACTTTTGTAGTTTCAAGCTAAAAATTTTCTATTACAGTTAAATCTGCAGCTTTTAATGAGCACGTGAAAATCGTCTGTAGAGTTTAGTCATCAATGCATTGTTTGCTTTATAATTTACTCTCACATCTTCAGTCAAGAATGGCTGTTAATTATACGCAGTTAAGTTCATACTCAATAAATAAAGAAGTCTCATTTGAGCCGATATAGCTCAAATCAATGCCTAAATTTCCGAAGAAGAAATGAGAATTTTGGAATACAAGTAATTCACATGAGTTCCAATCCGGCTGAATGTCGGGTAGCAATTTTGCCGAAAACGACTTTCTGGCAAAACTCAGATTTTTGGGCCGTAAACGAAACCGAATTTTCGGTCGATCTTTAATTAGAATGATAATATACACTGATGTGCAAAATTTAAGGACGAGTCCCAAAATGTCAATTTTGAAGGGATTTTCAAGCGATAATTTTCACACGAATATTAAAAAGGAAGTAATATAATTCGAATAATTACTATCCCTGCATAACAGCTAGTCCATATAACATCTCACTCAGGTCACACATGGTCACAAGAGTCACAGTCACTACGGCGAAACAAAAAATAGGAAAATCCATGCGTCTCTTTTATGAGTCTAAAATGACTACTATATGTGACTCCACTGACAGGTCACTACGATTGCTGCTTTGTGTCGAGTCACGTGGCGAATTTACAATCTCGTTTTATTGAGACTCTCATGTGACTGTCATTTGGAAGACTCAATTTCAAAGTCATTGTGAATGCTGCATTTTGATTAATCACCAAATAATGTCACATTAAAGTCACATTGTAACTCTCTGTCACAAGACTTTGTCAAATGGTGACAGAGACCCTACTGTGAAGTAAACACTGTGAAAAGTAACCATGTGACTTTAATGGGGCATTATTTGGTAATTTATCATAATGCAACAGTAGTAGGAAAATAACAGTACGGGCTCAGGAGCAGGGACCAGGGACCGTCCCTGCTCCCGTCCCTGCTCAGTCGCTGGGATGAAGGGACCGTCCCTGCTCCCACCGTGCCACCGCCGTCCCTCCTGGTCCCCCACCATACACCCCCCTCCACGATCGCCCCCTAGTGGAAAAAAGGAACATTCTATTATAACAGGATAGGTGAACAACCTTCCCTAATTAAAAATATTATCAATCACATCTCAACTCGGAATCATACTATAAGATGAAGATTAAATTTATATTTGAATTCTGAACAACCATAATTTTAATGAGTATTATTAATTAAGTGAAACAATGGAAAATCACAGTTTTTAACCATTTTATTTGGATTTCTTCAACTACATGATGAGATTATCAATTTAACACAAGAAAGTTAAACATATATTTGAACTTTGCTTGATAGACATCTTAATGAGTATCGTTAATTAAGTAAAAACAATAGAAAATATCCAATTTTATAGAAAAAGACTGATTTCTTACGATTTTTATCAACTTAAAAGAGAAAAGTTAAACATGTATCCTAGTTTTTCAACAGCTATAATCTTAATGAGTATCGTTAATTAAGTAAAAAAACAATGGAAAATATCCAGTTTTATAGAAAAAGACTGATTTCTTACGATTTTTATCAACTTAAAAGAGAAAAGTTAAACGTACATTTCAGTTTTTCAACAGCTATAATCTTAATGAGTATCGTTAATTAAGTAAAAAACAATGAAAAATATCAAGTTTTATAGAAAATGACTGATTTCTTACGATTTTTTCAACTCAAACTTCAGACTCTCAATTTGATAGAAAGAAATTTAAGCATGCATTCCAGTTTTGGACAACCATTTCCTTCATGAACATTATTAATTAAGCAAAACAACAGAAAATATTAAATTTTTAACTGATTTCTTCATATTTTTTTATTATTTTTTTAATATAAAATCAGAATACACAACTTAAAATAGAAATTTAAACATTTTTTTTTAGTTTTTGAACAGTCGTTACCTCAAAGAATTTCGATAATTGAACAATTAACAAAGGAAACTAATGATTTTTTAACGAAAAAAGACGAATTAAACGAATTTGGTTAACTTTTACTCTAATTGGAAATTTCATCGTACTTTATATATACCAACTAAGTAGAATTTTAATACATAAACGAATAATTTAAAGAAATCCTCAACACGCAAATGTGAACCTGCAGAGCATTTCTTATTACGTCATATCTAAACTAAAACTTTTTTCTGCAACCCCTCCATGCATGCATTCCAGGTAGGGGAACATAACAAAGAATTTTGACGTCACAACTTACAAAGGTATCCAACAAAATGTTTACGTTCAAGAAAAAGTATCACCTAGAGAGAAAAAAAGAAGAGATTTAAGCTATTTATCCATTCTAGTTTTATAACAGTTACCACAACATCTCCAAATTAAAATTTGGATGTCATAATGAGTGTAATTAATTAAGCAAAATAATAGAAATATTAGTTTTTCAGAGGGGAAAAGACGAATTTAAACAAATTTTATTAGTTTTACACTAGTTTAATAATAATTTTAAGAGGAAAAAAACGAATTTAAACTTTTTAGTTTTACACTATTTTTTCTCATCTCCAACACGGATATATCAATTTTAACAGAAGAATTAAACGTATATTTTAGTTTTTAACAACAAAATCTTAACAAGTATCATTAATTAAACAAACATAAATATCAGTTTTAAAGAAAAGACGAATTTGAATAATTTTACACTAGTATTTTCAAAAGCAACATGGAAATATCAATACTTATTCACATATTTCACTTATTCACTGTATTCAATACTATATTTAATAAATTTGGATACACTTTAAGAATTTCCTAATCTATAATTGTATATTAGCTGTATATTTAATGTTACCCATGTTTTCATCATTAGTTCATAATCGTGAATTTTGTACTTTAAATACCATGTATTCAGGTTCAGATTATTTTTACTTGAAATCATACAGAATTTTTTAACAGAGTTTGTTTTTGAAATCATTGAAGCAACTGTATTTAATATTTTTAACACCAATTTTCTAAAATTTTCTAACATTTTCCGATTATACATTCCTCAGAAGTACATTTCTAAATGCTACAATCACTTTACATATCGAAAAGATATCATTGAAGCAACTGTATTTAATATTTTTAACACCAATTTTCTAAGATTTTTTAACATTTTCCGGTTATACATTCCTCAAAAGTATGTATTCTAAACAATAGAAAATATTAATTTTAAGAATAAAAAGACGAATTTAAACAAATTTTATTAGTTTTACACTATTTTTTCTCATCTCCAACACGGATATATCAATTTTAACAGAATTAAACGTATATATTAGTTTTTAAGAACAAAAATGTAATAAGTATCATTAATTAAACAAAAAATAAATATCAATTTTCAAGAAAAGACAATTTTTTACACAAATTTTCAACTTTGAAATACATTTGTTTACATATATTGTTACAATATATTACTAAACTTAAACTTTTTAAAAAGTTTGAATGTCTTTACAAAGGGTTCATATTTATATTTTTCACGTCTTGACTGCATTCGAAATCTTACAACAAAAGTATACTTTTATTATTATTATTATTATTATTATTCTAGAAAACCTAAAAAGTCATTTCTTGCTGCTTTAAACACTTGACATATTAAAACTACTCTGAGATATTCTACCCATATAATTAATCAAATTAGAACATGATTTATCTTACACTTCAAAATTTCTGAATTTTTACAATACTTATTTTCATCAAACTTTATTCTTGATCCTATATATTTTAACAGTATAGAATTTTAACATCTGTTTTTATCTACTTATCAGAAACTTATTAAAACACCCAACAACATTTTCCAAATATGAATATTATCTTTACAGTTTAATAATACAAAACATACACGAATACAAAGTTTAATTTTTACAAACATTTCATATTTCAAACCAAACTTTTCGAAATTTTCACATCATAAGAGCAAACATTAGATGAACTTTTTAACATCAATATTGCTTAGATCTTTTCATCATAACTTTTAATTATGATAATTATCCATTTTTAAGTTGATTGTCGAAAAACTGTATCTGAAATTACATAAACTTAATGTAAAAAACCATGTTCTCACACAATTTCTTGAAATTCAACAAAGAATTGACTATTACTTATCTATTATTCTTATTAAATACTTATCTACATCAATATCGACTCTCGATAGTATATAGATATTTCATCATTACACACTTACAACTCTTTTCAAACGTTTATCAGAAAAATAAGTCAATCAAAGTCTAAAAGTTATCACACCTGTTCCTCAGAAATATTACTATCATATGAAACAGTAAAGAAAATTAATAGATATTTAATATTTAATAACCTCATACGTGAAATTACTGTCGAATGAGAATACTAATAATCTATAAAATCAACTGTTGAACAAAAAAATAGTACAGATTACCGAAAATTCAAATGTTTTTTTTGCAAAAGTTACAAAAATTAACAAATGAATGACAAGTTAGAGAAATAACTAAAAAAGTTAATGAACATATTTACAAATTTATTAAAATCACACCTTTTTCTGGATTACAAACCACAATTTCTTGAAAAATTTAACACCGAATTTGTAAGATTTTAATCCTAGTATTACATACACTCAATAAATATTCAAAATTAACAAAAAAAAAATAATTTTTTAGTCTCATCAATAAGCAGAAATTCTATATTAAAAGAATATTTTCATATTAGTACTTATAAAAATGAGAGTTTACAAACTGATTTTCATAATTTTATCACATTTAAACTTAATATTTTACATAAAACATTATTTAATCAAATTTTATGCTTTCTAATTCAGTAAAATTCAATACTTTTTTAGTTTTTAAACCAATACCACGATATTTATTTACATCAAACTTGATTCTTCACCTTTTATATTTCCACATTACACACGTGAGATAAATACTAACTTGGATCAGGAGTTGAAGTCAATTGATTCCATTCGATTTTCATCATGTACGCATTGCTCCTACACGAAATTTCTTATTGCTATAATCATCTAATGTATTAAAACTAATCTACTCATATTTTTAATCAATTCATCAGATGTTTCATCTCGCACTTCTGAATTATCGTGCATCAAGTTGCTTAAAATATAAATACTATCTTTATAATTTTAATGATATATAGTATACATGGTTTATCTTGAGTTAGCACTTCCATAGTATTAATCAAATTATATGTTTCATCTTGCACTTGATCTTAATGATTTCATCTTGCATCTGAATTATCGTCCATCGAGTTTTTTTTTTTTTTTAATAATAATATATTTATAGTTTTTGATTATACATAGCATGTAAAAATACAATCTTTAATTTTAACATTTCATATTTCAAATAACCTATTCCCGAAACCAAGCTATGTGAATTTTACCACAATGCTTATTATCATAGAATAATTTGTGTTTCACACTTTTCTAAAAATTATCAGATATGTACCCCTCATAGAAATTACTATCGTATGAATAAATGAAGAAAATTTAATTTATATTAAATGTACACGAAATTGATTGCAATATACATGTATTTAATAAAAATAAATAAATAAGCGATTATTTATACATTAAACCTTTACTAAATATATATTTCTTTCATTATACAGATGTTTCAACAAGATGAACCAAAACAGCAGCAAACTTCAGAAATGAATGATCCGAATGATTCATCCCTAGCACATGTAGCGTTAACGAATAACACATATGTGAGTACTTATATGAGAAATACTAGAATTCGTATATGAAACGTAATTAGAGTAAATACAAAATGATTTGTCTTACTACCTACACTTTAACAAGTGCTTTTTACTTATATTATTGAAGAGAATCCTAACTGTGTCCATTTATTTCTATTACAGATGTGCTCTATTTGCTACAAACACTTCTTAAGTAAATGGAATTTAACAGAACATGCAAAAATCTATACAGGTGAAAAACCTTACACTTGGAAAGATTACCATAAATGCTGTTTTCAAGGAAACGTGAATCAAAAATGCACACATCATCATATAAAGCATCGTCAGATATATGTAAACTTAGTGAAGATATTCAAAAATTAGTCAGACTTTTGAAGAATTTAGAAATAAAGGAAGATATTTAGACTATTTATCCATCATATTTTCACAACACTTACCACAATATCTCAAACTTAAAATTTGGAAGACATACACACTGCTGAAAAGTAATTTTGTGATTCTTCTAACCAGTATGAATGTATAGATATTATTTTGTATTGTATTCTTTAAATGCTCTCATTAAATATTCTTTTATATGCATATATCGTTGTGTTTATTTTTCTAATACCTATTACATTAATGAAATACATAACATTTTAAGTGAAATAACACTCTCACAACTTAAAAAATGCATAAGAACATACAAAAATTTTGTTGTTTTTAATAGCAAATGCAATGGTTTCGCCATTGCATATTGCATTAAAACCAATGAAATTTTTGAGACTTTTTTCATAACTTTTTTTTGCAATTTTTTTGCACTTTTTTTAACAAAAATTTTTCATTTTTTTAACGTTGTGATTTTCTTTTTTTTACTTTTGTAAAAACTTATTTTGAAAAAAAAAAATTTTTGTAAAAAATGTTTTTGAAAAAAAAAATTTTTGAAAAAATTTTTTTTGGAAGTTTTGGTTTTTGTAAAAAAAAGTTTTGTTGTAAATATTTTTTTCAAAAACTTTGTTATGAGTTTTTCACTTTGTGGTTTTTGTTTTTACATTCGTGTTTTTTCTTTTCGCTTTTGCAATTTTTTCATATTGTAAATATTTTTTGTTAATATTTCTAGAAAACAATGAAATTATTTTGTAAACTTGTATATTTTTTCATACATCTGCTTATTTTTTGTATGTTCTTATGCATTTTTTAAGTTGTGAGAGTGTTATTTCACTTAAAATGTTATGTATTTCATTAATGTAATAGGTATTAGAAAAATAAACACAACGATATATGCATATAAAAGAATATTTAATGTGAGCATTTAAAGAATACAATACAAAATAATATCTATACATTCATACTGGTTAGAAGAATCACAAAATTACTTTTCAGCAGTGTGTATGTCTTCCAAATTTTAAGTTTGAGATATTGTGGTAAGTGTTGTGAAAATATGATGGATAAATAGTCTAAATATCTTCCTTTATTTCTAAATTCTTCAAAAGTCTGACTAATTTTTGAATATCTTCACTAAGTTTACATATATCTGACGATGCTTTATATGATGTGTGCATTTTTGATTCACGTTTCCTTGAAAACAGCATTTATGGTAATCTTTCCAAGTGTAAGGTTTTTCACCTGTATAGATTTTTGCATGTTCTGTTAAATTCCATTTACTTAAGAAGTGTTTGTAGCAAATAGAGCACATCTGTAATAGAAATAAATGGACACAGTTAGGATTCTCTTCAATAATATAAGTAAAAAGCACTTGTTAAAGTGTAGGTAGTAAGACAAATCATTTTGTATTTACTCTAATTACGTTTCATATACGAATTCTAGTATTTCTCATATAAGTACTCACATATGTGTTATTCGTTAACGCTACATGTGCTAGGGATGAATCATTCGGATCATTCATTTCTGAAGTTTGCTGCTGTTTTGGTTCATCTTGTTGAAACATCTGTATAATGAAAGAAATATATATTTAGTAAAGGTTTAATGTATAAATAATCGCTTATTTATTTATTTTTATTAAATACATGTATATTGCAATCAATTTCGTGTACATTTAATATAAATTAAATTTTCTTCATTTATTCATACGATAGTAATTTCTATGAGGGGTACATATCTGATAATTTTTAGAAAAGTGTGAAACACAAATTATTCTATGATAATAAGCATTGTGGTAAAATTCACATAGCTTGGTTTCGGGAATAGGTTATTTGAAATATGAAATGTTAAAATTAAAGATTGTATTCGTACATGCTATGTATAATCAAAAACTATAAATATATTATTATTAAAAAAAAAAAAAAAAAAACTCGATGGACGATAATTCAGATGCAAGATGAAATCATTAAGATCAAGTGCAAGATGAAACATATAATTTGATTAATACTATGGAAGTGCTAACTCAAGATAAACCATGTATACTATATATCATTAAAATTATAAAGATAGTATTTATATTTTAAGCAACTTGATGCACGATAATTCAGAAGTGCGAGATGAAACATCTGATGAATTGATTAAAAATATGAGTAGATTAGTTTTAATACATTAGATGATTATAGCAATAAGAAATTTCGTGTAGGAGCAATGCGTACATGATGAAAATCGAATGGAATCAATTGACTTCAACTCCTGATCCAAGTTAGTATTTATCTCTCGTGTGTAATGTGGAAATATAAAAGGTGAAGAATCAAGTTTGATGTAAATAAATATCGTGGTATTGGTTTAAAAACTAAAAAAGTATTGAATTTTACTGAATTAGAAAGCATAAAATTTGATTAAATAATGTTTTATGTAAAATATTAAGTTTAAATGTGATAAAATTATGAAAATCAGTTTGTAAACTCTCATTTTTATAAGTACTAATATGAAAATATTCTTTTAATATAGAATTTCTGCTTATTGATGAGACTAAAAAATTATTTTTTTTTTGTTAATTTTGAATATTTATTGAGTGTATGTAATACTAGGATTAAAATCTTACAAATTCGGTGTTAAATTTTTCAAGAAATTGTGGTTTGTAATCCAGAAAAAGGTGTGATTTTAATAAATTTGTAAATATGTTCATTAACTTTTTTAGTTATTTCTCTAACTTGTCATTCATTTGTTAATTTTTGTAACTTTTGCAAAAAAAACATTTGAATTTTCGGTAATCTGTACTATTTTTTTGTTCAACAGTTGATTTTATAGATTATTAGTATTCTCATTCGACAGTAATTTCACGTATGAGGTTATTAAATATTAAATATCTATTAATTTTCTTTACTGTTTCATATGATAGTAATATTTCTGAGGAACAGGTGTGATAACTTTTAGACTTTGATTGACTCATTTTTCTGATAAACGTTTGAAAAGAGTTGTAAGTGTGTAATGATGAAATATCTATATACTATCGAGAGTCGATATTGATGTAGATAAGTATTTAATAAGAATAATAGATAAGTAATAGTCAATTCTTTGTTGAATTTCAAGAAATTGTGTGAGAACATGGTTTTTTACATTAAGTTTATGTAATTTCAGATACAGTTTTTCGACAATCAACCTAAAAATGGATAATTATCATAATTAAAAGTTATGATGAAAAGATCTAAGCAATATTGATGTTAAAAAGTTCATCTAATGTTTGCTCTTATGATGTGAAAATTTCGAAAAGTTTGGTTTGAAATATGAAATGTTTGTAAAAATTAAACTTTGTATTCGTGTATGTTTTGTATTATTAAACTGTAAAGATAATATTCATATTTGGAAAATGTTGTTGGGTGTTTTAATAAGTTTCTGATAAGTAGATAAAAACAGATGTTAAAATTCTATACTGTTAAAATATATAGGATCAAGAATAAAGTTTGATGAAAAAACGTATTGTAAAAATTCAGAAATTTTGAAGTGTAAGATAAATCATGTTCTAATTTGATTAATTATATGGGTAGAATATCTCAGAGTAGTTTTAATATGTCAAGTGTTTAAAGCAGCAAGAAATGACTTTTTAGGTTTTCTAGAATAATAATAATAATAATAAAAGTATACTTTTGTTGTAAGATTTCGAATGCAGTCAAGACGTGAAAAATATAAATATGAACCCTTTGTAAAGACATTCAAACTTTTTAAAAAGTTTAAGTTTAGTAATATATTGTAACAATATATGTAAACAAATGTATTTCAAAGTTGAAAATTTGTGTAAAAAATTGTCTTTTCTTGAAAATTGATATTTATTTTTTGTTTAATTAATGATACTTATTACATTTTTGTTCTTAAAAACTAATATATACGTTTAATTCTGTTAAAATTGATATATCCGTGTTGGAGATGAGAAAAAATAGTGTAAAACTAATAAAATTTGTTTAAATTCGTCTTTTTATTCTTAAAATTAATATTTTCTATTGTTTAGAATACATACTTTTGAGGAATGTATAACCGGAAAATGTTAAAAAATCTTAGAAAATTGGTGTTAAAAATATTAAATACAGTTGCTTCAATGATATCTTTTCGATATGTAAAGTGATTGTAGCATTTAGAAATGTACTTCTGAGGAATGTATAATCGGAAAATGTTAGAAAATTTTAGAAAATTGGTGTTAAAAATATTAAATACAGTTGCTTCAATGATTTCAAAAACAAACTCTGTTAAAAAATTCTGTATGATTTCAAGTAAAAATAATCTGAACCTGAATACATGGTATTTAAAGTACAAAATTCACGATTATGAACTAATGATGAAAACATGGGTAACATTAAATATACAGCTAATATACAATTATAGATTAGGAAATTCTTAAAGTGTATCCAAATTTATTAAATATAGTATTGAATACAGTGAATAAGTGAAATATGTGAATAAGTATTGATATTTCCATGTTGCTTTTGAAAATACTAGTGTAAAATTATTCAAATTCGTCTTTTCTTTAAAACTGATATTTATGTTTGTTTAATTAATGATACTTGTTAAGATTTTGTTGTTAAAAACTAAAATATACGTTTAATTCTTCTGTTAAAATTGATATATCCGTGTTGGAGATGAGAAAAAATAGTGTAAAACTAAAAAGTTTAAATTCGTTTTTTTCCTCTTAAAATTATTATTAAACTAGTGTAAAACTAATAAAATTTGTTTAAATTCGTCTTTTCCCCTCTGAAAAACTAATATTTCTATTATTTTGCTTAATTAATTACACTCATTATGACATCCAAATTTTAATTTGGAGATGTTGTGGTAACTGTTATAAAACTAGAATGGATAAATAGCTTAAATCTCTTCTTTTTTTCTCTCTAGGTGATACTTTTTCTTGAACGTAAACATTTTGTTGGATACCTTTGTAAGTTGTGACGTCAAAATTCTTTGTTATGTTCCCCTACCTGGAATGCATGCATGGAGGGGTTGCAGAAAAAAGTTTTAGTTTAGATATGACGTAATAAGAAATGCTCTGCAGGTTCACATTTGCGTGTTGAGGATTTCTTTAAATTATTCGTTTATGTATTAAAATTCTACTTAGTTGGTATATATAAAGTACGATGAAATTTCCAATTAGAGTAAAAGTTAACCAAATTCGTTTAATTCGTCTTTTTTCGTTAAAAAATCATTAGTTTCCTTTGTTAATTGTTCAATTATCGAAATTCTTTGAGGTAACGACTGTTCAAAAACTAAAAAAAAAATGTTTAAATTTCTATTTTAAGTTGTGTATTCTGATTTTATATTAAAATAAATAATAAAAAAATATGAAGAAATCAGTTAAAAATTTAATATTTTCTGTTGTTTTGCTTAATTAATAATGTTCATGAAGGAAATGGTTGTCCAAAACTGGAATGCATGCTTAAATTTCTTTCTATCAAATTGAGAGTCTGAAGTTTGAGTTGAAAAAATCGTAAGAAATCAGTCATTTTCTATAAAACTTGATATTTTTCATTGTTTTTTACTTAATTAACGATACTCATTAAGATTATAGCTGTTGAAAAACTGAAATGTACGTTTAACTTTTCTCTTTTAAGTTGATAAAAATCGTAAGAAATCAGTCTTTTTCTATAAAACTGGATATTTTCCATTGTTTTTTTACTTAATTAACGATACTCATTAAGATTATAGCTGTTGAAAAACTAGGATACATGTTTAACTTTTCTCTTTTAAGTTGATAAAAATCGTAAGAAATCAGTCTTTTTCTATAAAATTGGATATTTTCTATTGTTTTTACCTAATTAACGATACTCATTAAGATGTCTATCAAGCAAAGTTCAAATATATGTTTAACTTTCTTGTGTTAAATTGATAATCTCATCATGTAGTTGAAGAAATCCAAATAAAATGGTTAAAAACTGTGATTTTCCATTGTTTCGCTTAATTAATAATACTCATTAAAATTATGGTTGTTCAGAATTCAAATATAAATTTAATCTTCATCTTATAGTATGATTCCGAGTTGAGATGTGAATGATAATATTTTTAATTAGGGAAGGTTGTTCACCTATCCTGTTATAATAGAATGTTCCTTTTTTCCACTAGGGGGCGATCGTGGAGGGGGGTGTATGGTGGGGGACCAGGAGGGACGGCGGTGGCACGGTGGGAGCAGGGACGGTCCCTGGTCCCTGCTCCTGAGCCCGTACTGTTATTTTCCTACTACTTGCAACGTTCACAATGACTTTGGGGTCATTCCATTTTAAATCAACAAATTTTCAAAAAAGTTGTTGCATCACCATTTTTAATTTTGATAAAAATTTGCATGTCCATTCCCCATGTTTCCTAGACCTAAAAAAAAATATTTTTTTTTTGTTTTAAAAAAATTATTTTTGAAGTACAGGCCAACTTTGTCGTTTGGCAACAGTAAAAATTTGGTATTTTTAGGCTTTGTCTAATGAACTGCAACTTTTTTTCTAATAAAGTTTTAGAGCACAGCCATATCTCATTGCAAAGCTAAGAGAATGGTCTTTTTTCATATGGTATCAATAAATTTGAGATTTAAAAACAAAGCGTATCTTTTCAAGGTCAAAGTTAGTGATACAAAATTGATTTTTTACCATTTTTGAAAATTAAAAAAGTCATGAAGGACTTGGAATAACAAGCCCTCTTTTTTTTCTTACATTCATATGGATGGATACTTATTGTATTAAAAAAATTGTCTTGTTACTCTGCCCCCTTCACAAGATATGGCCCTCCGAAGTTGCACATTTTCTAAAAAATCCAGTTTTCAATGCTAAAAAAATTAATGTGGGGGGCAAGGTAAAATTTTTTGTACTTGCCTGATCTTAAGTACTTCATACCAGCTTTCACACAAAAAAAAGATTGCTTTGTTATTCAAAGGCATTTGGGAGCTTTAGGGGGTCTGGATTTTCAAATAATCGCTCTGAAACGACAGCTTTTTCATGTGCTTTTTTTTTTTTTTTTTTTTTTTTTTTTTTTTTTTTTTTGCATATAATATGAACTTATCTTATTTAAAGGTTTTAGATTAACCTCATAAATAGTATTTTTAACATATTCCTAACTCTCATCATTTGTAAGCATCCATTTGCTAACTATGACAGGAATAGCCAGGTCTCAACTTGCCCAGTTTGCTTCCCATTTGTTAACAAACATGAACAGTTCTTTGTATCTTTCCTATTAGTGGTTGGCACTGTGCCAAAGACAGAGCTATTCACATATTATTGGATACAACTATCCAATAACATCAGAATAAGAGAGTTGCATAATGATGTCACTGCAACTGCTCAGTTGATTCTTTAACTCTGGAAAGTTGCTAAGCAAATGTTACTGAAATATTAAGAATACAACAGGGTTTAATTTTTTTTTTTTTTTTTTTTTTTTTTTTTTTTTTCATTTCAAGATCCAGTACATATTTTTAGAATATTTTGGTGAAGCACTTTTCTTCATTAACATAGGTTTTTTTTTTAAATTTGTTTTTCTACATATAAATAAAAAATGGATTCTTAACCCTTTCCGGCACGGTCAAAATCTGTACTAAAATGAGAAATTATCGACTGACACCAGAATTCACAAATGAATTTAAATATTTTAAATTCCTTAATTTAAGCTTTTATTGTAAAAGCAAAATTTTACTAAAACGTTACTGGTGCCGTTTGCAAGTTTGGAATTAAAATTAGGTATCCCAGACCAGGCACAGTGTGCCGGTAAGGGTTGAATGGGTCTTTCTACATATAAAGAGTAAATTGTGGATAACCCTAAATGTTCTGTAGGAATTTTTAAGAAAGATGATTGTAACATTTTAAGTTATAGTAGACAGTCAACTATAAACAGTATTTCAAAATATAGTGATGAGGATAAAACTTTACTACATTTAAGAACTGGATGTAAAAGCAATGAAACTGTTTGTACATACCATGAAAAAAAATTCTAGACAAATATTCCCACCAGGACCTGGAACATCATTTAAAATATCACGTCAAGATAACCAAACTTGGGTTCGATTTCAAGACATCTTAAAAATTCTAACTCTATCAGAATTATGGTCTGCACAGGAAAGATGCCATAATATCACACCTGAGATGAGTGAACATTTATCAACTCTTCTCCGAGAGAGAGCAAAACACTGAACAATATACTTTTGCATGCTTTGAGAGTTCAGTTTTATTCTATGTCTTCAGGTGTTAAATTTCTTAAATTAGCTTATTAAAGTTTAAATAAATTCTTTGATAATTCTTCTTTGCCTTTTCTAACTGTTTTCAACATATAAAATTAGCAATCTTTCACAAAAAACTAATATCGGGAAGTATGAAAAAAATTGTCGTTTCAGAGCGATTATTTGAAAATTCAGACCCCCTAAACACTCCAAATGCCTTTGAATAACAAAGCAATCTTTTTTTTGTTTGAAAGCTGGTATGAAGTACTTAAGATCAGGCAAGTACAAAAAATTTTACCTTGCCCCCCACATTAATTTTTTTAGCATTGAAAACTGGATTTTTTAGAAAATGTGCAACTTCGGAGGGCCATATCTTGTGAAGGGGGCAGAGTAACAAGACAATTTTTTTAATACAATAAGTATCCATCCATATGAATGTAAGAAAAAAAAAAGAGGGCTTGTTATTCCAAGCCCTTCATGACTTTTTTAATTTTCAAAAATGGTAAAAAATCAATTTTGTATCACTAACTTTGACCTTGAAAAGATACGCTTTGTTTTTAAATCTCAAATTTATTGATACCATATGAAAAAAGACCATTCTCTTAGCTTTGCAATGAGATATGGTTGTGTTCTAAAACTTTATTAGAAAAAAAGTTGCAGTTCATTAGACAAAACCTTAAAATACCAAATTTTTACTGTTGCCAAACGACAAAGTTGGCCTATACATCAAAAATAATTTATTTAAAACAAAAAAAATATTTTTTTTTTAGGTCTAGGAAACATGGGGAATGGACATGCAAATTTTTATCAAAATTAAAAATGGTGATGCACACCCCATTTGTTGATTTAAAATGGAATGACCCTTTGAAATTCTCCAGATGAGAGGTCACACAAGAATCTCAATGAAACGACATTGTAAAGTCAGCTATTCACTCGCCACAAAGCAGCAGTCACAATGACCCGTCAGTGGAGTCACATATAGTAATTATTTGATATTCATAAAAGAAACATATGAAATTTCCTATTTTTTGTTTCGCCGTAGTGACTGTGACCATGTGTGATCTGAATGTTATATGGACTAGCTGTTATGCAGGAATAGTAATTATTCGAATTATATTATTTTCTTTTGAATATTCGCTTGAAAATTCCTTGGGACTCGTCCTTAAGAGCCCACAATAGTCACAGAAAAAGTACGCAAAAAGACCCGGATGACCATGTAAAGTCTATGGGAGCGTTCTTTTCGAATATCTCGCTCCAATTTTAATATTTTTGCATGATATTTTTGCACAAGGTAGCTGAGGGCAATCCACAACCGGGCTAGTTTTTACTTTTTCGATTTTGGTTATATATTTTTTATATTACGATAGTTTCAGTTTCAGAACCGGTTTAAACCTGTTTCGAAAGTTAAAGTATTTTTTTAAAGAAAATCTGAAACAAAAATTTAAAAAGTAAAAACTAGCCCGGTTGTGGATCGTCCTAAGCTAGCCTATGCAAAAAAAAAAATCATGCAAAAATATTAAAATTGGAGCGAGATATTCGAAAAGAACGCTCCCGTAGACTTTACATGGTCATCCGGGTCTTTTTATGTACTTTTTCTGTGACTATTGTGGACTCTTAAATTTTGTACACCAGTGTATATGTAAACTCATTTATTTTATACTATTAATGAAAATTTCCGTTCGAATAATCATTTTGTTAAATTGAAAGATATAATTTTTTTGAAATTGTTTGTTAGTAACTTTGGCCTTTAATTTCTTTATTTATTTTTTAATCCTTACTCAAATCGGTCTTCAAAAAGTGCGATTTGTTGCGAAATGATATACATAGCTATGAAAACAAACCTCATAAAAATATTAGAATATACTTTATATAAATTAATAATACAATAATGAATATTCTAATTACTATTATTATTTGATTGAATTAGATATAAATTAAAATGCTTTTCATATTTTATACTTATAATGTATGGAAATTAGAACCCATAAGTAGTTACTGTTACTTTTCAAGTTAATTTCTTGCATTTAGTGCAATAATTAAGTGGCGGTAAATTTTAAAATGACTAAAAATCAACCATACGATTTTTTGTTATTTTGTTTAAATTAGTTATCATTTAGATATTAATACTTTATAGTATATTTGATAGAATGCCTATGCGTGTTTTTTAATTTCTTAAGAGGCTACTTCAGTCAGGCGAAAAGACCCGTTTACTAGTCCTATGGAAGAATTTGAGATTTCACGTTTGAATTTCGATCTTTTTATTTCTTTATATTTTATTTTGTTTTGTTTTATTTTATTTTATTACATTGGATAGACGAGATTGATTTGAACGATGCCTATTTTTACTTTTTCTATTTTGTTTACAAATATTTTTTTTATTAGGGCACTTTCATTTCCGGAACCGGTTCCAAAAGTGAAAGCATTCTCATAAAAAAATCTGCAAACAAAATCGAAAATTTTTCGCTTTTTTTTTTTTTTTTTTTTTTTTTTTTTTTTTTTTGTTTATGTTCTATTAGCTTTTATTTTTGTTGAAAATTCTACATATCTCTGGGGAACAAAATTGCGATACATATAATAAATCTGTTCATCCGTTTTTGAATGCTATTTCATTAAGATCTTCAAACAACTTACAAAATCTATTAACATGATTTTTTTAATAAAAATTCTATTTCATGCCAATTTTCATGTATTTATTTATTTTGAACAATTGCATATTGGATTGAAAAATGGATGCACAAAGTTTCTTAAAATCCTTTTAAGAAATAATGTAAAAAAAGATTGAAGAAATATTTTGAAAAATAATACGTATGAAGCATTTGAAATAATAATAACAATAAAAAAAAAAAATCAGTGCATTTATTTTCAAACATTCATTGAATTTATAATACAAAAAAATTTCTTTTCAATAATTTCTTTTTGAAATAATTTAAATATTTTTTTTTCTTTTTTTTTTTTCAAATCTTCGCTATTCCTTTTAAATGTTATTGTTTCCAGTTGAAAATGATAAACTAAAATATTTATAATGAAAATAACAAAATTGTAATTTAAGAAATTACGATGACTATTTGGAAAATGATATTTTCAAAGAAATTCTATATTTAAATTAATAATAATAGTAAACATCATTTTTAAGATGATTATAGCGAGTCATATATTACGTACGCCGTGCATTAAGCATTAATATTTCTAGACCAATGAAAAAAAAAAAGTAATTTACAGTTAGACAACTTTAATTGTTTAAAATGTGTATTTTTATTTGATGGAATTAATCAGGCTGACTTCTGAACGCCTCATATTACGTACGACATGGATTAAACATCAATATTCCTGGACCCATCACAAACAAATTTTAAATGAAATTTCAATTTTACAATTTTCGAAACTGAAAATCTTTAAACTTCTTAACATCGTACATTTTTAATTTTTACACTGTTGCGTAGAGAAAAAAAATATACTTTTTAATGAAATTTGTTTGAAACCTCTATCACAATTTGTCATTAAATTATTATTTTTTTTTTCAAGTTTTTATTACTATTTTTGTCATTGTGGCAACAGAAGTATTCCATTTTTAGATATGAAACTTGGGCCAATCAGAAAACGAATAAAATAAAAAACAGAAGTATTCCATTTTTTGGACATTAAACTTGGACCAATCAGGAAACGAATAAAATTAAATAAGTTGCGGAATTCAACCAGTAAAAAGATTCAGATATACTTCAGATTTCAAAATTCTCTACTGAAAACAATAACTATTTTCCAAATAGTTAATAATTCATAAATCATTTTAATTTTTAACAAATACATTATCCGGTTGCTATAACATTAAAAAAAATTTCAATTTTCCGTCTTGCTTCAAAGACTCCACAGAACATGAAGCAGAATTGAGATTGCGTGTTTTTCTCTTTTTGAAACACTCTTGTCATGGAAATTTTCTTCTGCGTTTATGCATTTGCTGAAAACCAAAATGTCATTGTTTGGCATTCTTTCTGCTGTTGCATCCAAAGCTAAGTTTAAAGCAATCTGAAAAAGAAAATTTTACTTGGATGTACTATATGCTGTATATTTATATATGCATACATATATATACATTTAAACTTTTTATAAATGAATCCATCAAAAAATAGATATTTACCAAAATTTACAAAATTCTGTCAGACTATTTGTTAAACTGTATTTAAACATGTATAATGAGAATAAAAATTAAACACCTTTTTAAAACTAAGCTTTGTGGACCACACTGTAAAAAAAAATCTGCAAAGGTACTAAACCTTTTCTATGAAACTGGGATTCCAAGAACTTTTCCTGTAACGGTAACAGCAAAAATTCAACTTTCAGAATCGATTACATGAATTTTTCCTGTTATCGTTACATGAAAATTTCTAGGAATCCCAGTTTCCTAGAAAATGTTTAGTACCTTCACAGATTTTTCTTTACAGTGCACCGTAATTCTTACCCATCATGGATATCCATTATATAAATTAGGAAAATAAAATGCGTAAACTATTTATGAAATGCATTGCAATTCCAAAGTAGCTTTTAAACTTATATGTAAATATTTTTAATATGTAGTAATGCTCTATTACACTGTAAAAAAAAAAATTCTGTAAAGGTACTAAACATTTTCTAGGAAACTGGGATTCTAAGAACTTTTCCTGTAACGGTAACAATAAAAATTCAAGTTTCAGAATTGGTTACATGAATTTTTCCAGTTATCGTTACATGAAAAGTTCTTGGAATCCCAGTTTCCTAGAAAATGTCTAGTACCTTTACAGATTTTTTTTTACAGTGTACTTGATCATCCCGTCGACCCATTTCGACAAATTATATAAATCATCAAACTACTACAAAACAAAAACTATCCAAACTTTGTTCATCTAAACACTTCCATATGGTCAATTATTTTTATCAGTTTTTTCACATTTATGGGAACAACACAATTTTTACCTACCGTCCCACAGTGTGGTATTTCGCTCAAAAAGCAGGCCAAAAGTCAAAATTTTAAATTTCGCATTTACTTGATCGTTTTCTGGTTGGTATAAGAGGACTATTCTGTGCATATGATAACGGGTTTATTTCTTTCTGTAGACTCTCCAATCGTCTGGTATTTTACATAGAAATCATGGTTTTTGCATTTCTCATTTTATGCTTCTGATGTGTGCATCATTTTATCGAACGTCTAAAAACTATTTTAAGTCGAACTTCAGAAACATTTTACAGTTTTTAAAGGAGAAGGTATATACTCTCTTGTTCATAAATATTTTTGTAAATACAATACATGTTCATTATGATTTTCAAGTTTGAAACCATTGATTTTTTTGGGTTAAATATTTTAGATAAAATTATAATTTTAATAGGGAATTAAACTGAGTTCACCAAGAACTCATGTGTTTTCATAATGTATAGATCTTCTAATTAAAAGATATGAAATAAAATTTGCCCCGATTTGCCCCCCCCCCTTTTTTTTAATAAGTAAAACAAAATTTCAAAAAAAGTTTCTAAAAAGCAGTTTTTTTACTTTATTAAACTTTTAAAATTTATTAACTGTTTATATTTAATATATACTGTAGTTTTTTTTATTCCCACTGAATATCCTTTGGTGTGCAGATGATAAATCTGCAAATTGAAGGGAGAAAATCCCTTTTTTAAGTAGTTGTATGTTTCTTTTTTTTTTTTTTTCGTTAACCCTTTCCGGCACACTGTGCCCGGTCTGGGATACCTAATTTTATTTCCAAACTTGCAAACGTCACCAGTAATACTTTAGTAAAATTTTGCTTTTACAATAAAAACTTAAATTAAGGAATTCAAGATATTTAAAAAATTCGTTTGTGAATTCCGGTGTAAGTGGATAATTTCTCATTTTAGTACAGATTTTGCCCGTGCCGGAAAGGGTTAATTAAAACGTTCTTTGGTCGTACATCCATAACGCGGTCTAAATGTTTTTTTGTAAATAATGTAGCATTTTGGTTTTGTACCAAGAGTTTTTAATATATGAATTATCTGTTATCTTTTTGAATAATATATTTTAAATCAACCATAAGGAATTGCGTTCATTACTCACTAATGAGGTAAGAAAGTTTTATATTATTAAGAAGAAATTTCTAGATATACATATATATATATATATTTTTTTAATTCTATTAAATAAAAAAGTCAGTGGAAATATCAAAAAACTATATGAGTGATGCAATAAAAGTATTGCGACGCATTAAAATTAACGAGTTAAAGTTTCTAAAAGAGAAACTTGTCGAAATTGCGAAATGTTTATAAAATTAAATACATTTGATTACGTCAGAAAATAAAATCTTTCAAACATAGTTTTAAACAAAAATGAGCTTCTTTGGTATTCACTGAACAATGTTTTCGTGAAAACAATGACGAATGACAGAAAGGAACGCTTTACTTTTCCATAAGGATAGTAGAGAAACTCGGTCAGCCAGCAAAATAGTTTAGAAATTGGTAACAGATATAAAATGGAACAATTAAAATCTGAAATTAGCCAAGAACAACTGCAGTTCAACTGAGCAAAAAAAAAAAAACTGCAGGGCATGCAGATGTTTTACAAATTATTAAAGACATTGCATTCAGGCCAACAAGGGCAGCAAAATATCGAAAGAAATTTAATTCTTTGTCGTAGACCTTAAACCTAAATACATTGAAGTTATAACCAACTGAGGCTATGGCCATGTTTGTTGCAGCAGATTTTATATATAATCGTTTTAATTTTTAATATAACCCGAACATTTAATAAATATGTATGTCCTCGCTATAAACTTCTTCAGAGAGCTGAAGTACAATTTAATCAAAAAGATAACTTCATTACTGAAAACATGGCGGAAGTAAAACTTTAAAATCTTATCGCAAATCACTAGATATATGAAGAAGATATATATAGATCACTTTACTCAAAGACTGCGTTAATACATAGAAAAGATTTTCACAACAGCAAGTGAAGCAGAATTGATAAGTTTAGAACTCTCTGCAAATGGGGTTGTGACAAATCTCCACAACGAATATTTAAACAAAAGTCTGAAAATCCCTTTGACTCAAACATGACTTAAACATTTCAAATACTTAAACAGTTTCAAAAACTCTTTATCTTCTTTGAGATTAATAAGCAAATAAATGGATTTCAAAAGTATGGTGGCAGAACCCTGTATTTTCATATCCACGCTTTTGCTTTCTCATACTAACCAGATTTATTCATGAAAATAATGACATGATCCAAGAGGAGGTAAAATACATTGAACAGCAAGAATAAAATTTAATAAGTACAGAGATCGTCACAGCTTATGGTTTATTACAAGTTCAATTCAAATTGGTGCTGACTAGTGTCGATGTTAAAGTTTGCTTTTACTAGCTATAACTAGCAATCGATGCGATGCTATATTTGCAAACAATCACAAGAAAGATTTTAATAAGCTAAAAATAATTAGACATTGATCCTGATTCTTTGAAATTCGATCTTTCAATATTCCATGTTCGAATCAGATTTTTCGAGTCCATTTTACATTTTGCTTGTAATTAAAAAATTTCCAATAAAAAAAATGGTTAGCATGAAACAAAAATGAGAAAGACTGTCAATAAAAGAAAATAAACTAATGCAAGGTATGTTTTAAACTGAGATGCGATACTGGTACAGACTGCAAATGCTGGTTTCGGAAATACCTCAAAAAAAGTTTTCTCAAATCGAGAAAGATCAGCTTAAATTACAGGAATTGAGGTAAAATTAATGCACTACTTAAAATCTATTCTAGACGTGCTATCTAGTGATTATAAAATAGATACTAAAAAATTTCAAGAAATTGCGAATAACACTTCTAACCTTTGTGTCAGTCTTTACGGTTGGGATCCAGTGTCACACACATTACACAAAATTTTGAATCATGGAGCTACTATTAAAGAACATGCATACAACCCAATTCGGCGGCTATCAGAGATGGCGGCTGAAGCCTGCAACATCCATTTTTGTTCAAATGTCAAAACTTTTCAAGAAAAGACTTGCTCCTAGACCAAAACTGCATATATTTCAAGCGTTCCAACTCCTATGGAAGAGCTGTCCGCAACATTAAAGGCGGGGTCAAGGCATATGCCATCTAGCGGCAGGGGTGCATAACTAGAGGATTATTAAGTAGAGGATTATGGCAGTTTCTTTTGTGTGAATGGCAACAAAACTTTTTTGTTTCTATAAAATGTTACTTCAAAATATTTCGTAGAATAAGTTTTAGGTTTGAAATATTGTAAATAAATATAGAATAAATAAGTGTAGTACGACTAAATATTAACATAAAATATACTAAGATGAAATATCATTTAACTATGCGATACAAATATCGCTGATTAAAATATGTTCGATTTTAATTACGCTTTTAATGTAATGAAAGATGACTCATTAGCTCACAGGCTATCATAGATAGCCTGTGAGCTTATGTGCCCGTCCGTTCTGTATGTATGTACGTAACGCGATAACTCATGATAAAAATATCCGATCCACTTGAAATTTTGTATGTAGGTATATCCTGACAAGGCGCTTCCCTGATTAGTTTTTGGAGTTCATTCGATATGTATAAGAGGGGGAACGGGGGGCTCATGCCCCCCGTTAGTTGATATAGATGGGATTTTCATGCAGAATTAAGTTTTCAAAATTTAGAATAGGATCATTCTGATGAGGCGATTCCGTGACTGTTATTAGGTGTTCATTGATTAAGTATAAATAGGGGGAACAGGGGTTCTAATGCCCTCCCCCCGTTAGTTGATATAAATGGGATTTTCATGCAGAATTAAGTTTTCAAAATTTAGATTAGGATCATTCTGATGAGGCGATTCCGTGACTGTTATTAGGTGTTCATTGAATAAGTATAAATAGGGGGAACAGGGGTTCTAATGCCCCCCCCCGTTAGTTGATATAAATGGGATTTTCATGCAGAATCAAGTTTTCGTTCAAAATTTAGATTAGGATCATTCTGATGAGGCGATTCAGTGACTGTTATTAGTTGTTCATTGAATAAGTATAAATAGGGGGAACAGGGGTTCTAATGCCCCCCCCCCCGTTAGTTGATATAAATGGGATTTTAATGCAGAATTAAGTTTTCGTTCAAAATTTAGATTAGGATCATTCTGATGAGGCGATTCCGTGACTGTTATTAGGTGTTCATTGAATAAGTATAAATAGGGGGAACAGGGGTTCCAATGCCCCCCCCCCGTTAGTTGATATAAATGGGATTTTCATGCAGAATTAAGTTTTCGTTCAAAATTTAGATTAGGATCATTCTGATGAGGCGATTCCGTGACTGTTATTAGGTGTTCATTGAATAAGTATAAATAGGGGGAACAGGGGCTCTAATGCCCCCCCCCCCCGTTAGTTGATATAAATGGGATTTTCATGCAGAATTAATTTTCGTTTAAAATTTAGATTAGGATCATTCTGATGAGGCGATTCCATGACTCTTATTAGGTGTTCATTGAATAAGTATAAATAAGGGGAACAGGAGTTCTAATGTCCCCCCCCCCTTAATTTATATAAATGGGTTTTTCAAGCAGAATTTTCAGATTTCGTTCAAATCTCTGAATAGTTTTGGAAGCTTAATGATTAAGTATAAAAGAGGGGGATAACTCTTTTTAAATTATATAAATGCTAAATGGGTTTTTATTAAGAATTATCTAATTTGCTCTGAATTTTGGATATAGATTTTTTATATGATAAAGCATGTCTTTGATAGTATAGGAGGTTCAATGATTAAGTATAAAAAAAGAGAAAAGGGGAGAGCTGTTTCCCCTTCTTAATTTTTTTTTTTCGAACGGAATTAACCCTTGAAAATATAAAGCTTTAATGTGCAATTAGTATTTGTAGCCTGTGAGCTCAATGCCTTCAGTTTAACTGGGCAGTATTCTTTTTTATTAAATTTTGTAAGTACTTATTATATAAATGCAGAATTTTGAAATAGTGTCACATTTTAGTAATTTTTTGATGAGCTAAATTATACAAAATGATGTACACCGTAGTATTTCATATGATAATGTAATATTTATCAATATTTAGAAATGTATAGAATTTAATACTAAATAAAATATTCAACTTTTATTTACAACAAGCTGCATTTTTTATTTACCAATTTCAGACGATAAAAATCCAATGTTTTCTTGGTCGTATCGACTTTTATTATTTAACTTGCAAACTTTTCATTCTTTTAATTTAAAAACCTATTTTATTATACGTATATTCGGAATAACTTTAATTTTAACTGTATGTATTAAATGTTGTTTTGTTAAACAAAGAAATACTGTTAATTTATTTGTTTAAATATTTAACGTTCTAGACAATAATTTTCCTAAAATCATTGCTTAGACTCTTTTATTTATTTTTTTTTTCTTTTTTAACAGACAAAGCCATTTTGAGAGTTCTATTAAAAATTCATTCATAAATTTCAAGCTATTCTTTCAATCATGACAGATTAATCAAGTCTACGAGGTCTATTGCAAAATATTGTTGTTATAGTTTGTTTCGGTAAAGTCATGTACATTTAAAAAAATAGTCACAATATCATTTTAATTTTGAGAGAAAAAGTACCAATTTAGTAGTCATAAGTACCATATAATGCTACGAAAAATATTGACTTTTACCCTAAAATTAAAATGACAATGAGACTTTTTTAAAAAACACAGATCTTTTTAATTAAAAATTTGTGTATTAAAAAAAAAATCTCATTATTATTTTAATTTTAGGGTAAAAGTCAATATTTTTCGTAGCATGATATGGTACTTATGAGTACTAATTAGTACTTTTTCTCCCAAAATAAAATTAAAATGATATTGTGACTATTTTTTTAAATGTACATGACTTTATCGAAACAAACTATAACAAAAATGTTTTGCAATAAACCTCGTAGACTTGATTAATTTGTCATGACTGAGAGAAAATTCAGAAAATATGCGCAAAAGATATGGAGATAATAAACATCTGCGCATATATGACGTCAAACCCACGTCATCCTCTAGTTATGCACCCCTGCCGCTAGATGGCATATGCCTTGACCCCGCCTTTTGCTTACGACAGATTCCAGCATTAAGTTGGTACGCTCTAGCAGCTCTGTCCTAGACTGCAATAAAAATGTGCTTAATGGCTTACTTTTTTGTTTCGATCTTTATTTAAGGGTTGTTATTGCCTGAATCTAGTTTCCGAGCGATTCTGAAGAGGATGGCATGGAAAATTATGCTCGAAAGAATGGTGAGTAGTAGGACAATAATTTGCGTAAATTGTTCGAAAAATGATTTGTTTCTATCATAGTAATATATTTTACGTTTGTTTAAAGCATTTTATCTGCTATAGAAAGCACAAATTAATTTAAATAATTTTGGCCAGGTTTTTCAGCAGAATACCACACTGTGCGTCCTAAGGTCGGGCATTTACACAAGCAATAAATAAATAATAGATTACAAAAATCTCCACATTTTAAATCCGAGAGCTAAGTAACCGTTTCAGATCCATTCTATGAAAAACTGACAAAATGTCTTGCACGCGATATTTACATAAATAACTACAGCTCATATTCAAAATATTAGAATAATTGAGAAAAAGTAATCAGAAAAAATTATTTGTCATTTATTTATTTTTTATACTAAGTAAATGCAATTAAATTTCTTATAAATTAAATCTGGAATGTTTAGATAAGATTTTAACATTTATAAAACATAAAATACAGCACAATAAATTAGATATACAGCTTCCTTAAACAAACCAGAATATTAGAATAAAATTTAGATTGGTTCAAAATATTAGAATATTTTATTTTACGCAACAATATTACCTTATGAATATGAAGTAAATGGTAGTTAATATTTTGTAGCATCCCCTTTAGCTTTCATAACAGCGTACAATCGATCTTGCATACTATATACAAGGTGTTTACAAACATTTCTATCAATATTAGCCCAAATAGACTTTATACGTACCACTAACTCAGTTTTACTTGAAGGAGGATTTTCTGGAAGTTTTTTCTTCATTATACACCATAAGTTTTCGATGGGATTAAGATCTGGTGAATTTGGTGGCCAAGGAAGTACCTTAATGTTGCGTTGGCGGAACCAATTCTTAGTTGACACCGAGGTATGCGGGGACGCTAAATCTTGTTGAAGATGAAATCATCTTCAAATAAATCTTCTGATGATGGAATCGTGTAATATTCTAAAATTTCTTGATATATCAGAGAGTTAACCTTTTCGTAGACGATGCATAACTTTCCAGGTCCTTCTGCACTCATACAACCCCAAACCATGACACTAGCAGCAAATTTTACGGAACGTTTAAGGCATTCTTTATCAAATGCTTCTTGCTTCATTCTCCAAACTCGAATACCTTGATTACCATATGAAACACAAAACATACTTTCATCACTAAATAATATATTTTTCCAATCTTCATTGCTCCATAAACGTCTTGATTTACACCAATTCAATCTTATACGCTTTTGTCTTGCAGTCATGAGAGGTTTTGTTTTCGGTACACGAGATTCAAATTTAAATTTATGGAGACGTCTTAATGTTGTCGATGTAGAAACTTCAACTCCTTCTTCTTTCCATTTTCGGTGCAAGAATCGCACACTTTTAAAACGGTTTTTCTTAACTATACGCTTCAGTTTCCTGTCATCTCTAGCAGATGCTTTTGGTTTTCGGCCACCATTTCGGCGATTATTTTGAAATTTTCCAATTTTTGAATATTGTGTTAGTATTTTACTAACGCTCGATTGCGAACAATGTAAATAATTCGCTATAAAACATTGATTTTTACCGTGCCGATACAAATCAACCATACGAAGTTTAGTAGATTCAGGAATATCACTCACACGGCCCATTTTAAGACGAAAAAGAAACAAACTGCAAAAAAGAATACTGATTTTAAATAAAATAGTCTGAATTTAATCAATGATGCCACCAGTTAAGAATTGGTAATAATTAAAGAAGAATTAATGTGAAATATTCTAATATTTTGAACCACTTGAATAAATATTCTAATATTTTGACTTTTCAAAATAATTTTTTTTGCAATTAATCTTTTCAAAAATGATATTAAATTTAAGATAACAAGTAAGTTTAATCAACAATAAGTTCTTAATAAAAATATCGTTTGCATATTTTCATTAAAAGACATTAAATTACCAAACGATATTTTCAATTTCTAAAAAAAAGGTAATTATTCTAATATTTTGAATATGAGCTGTACTACAGAGAAACCTCCAAATAAAAGACACTCCGAATAAGGGACATCTCTATTTACGGGACAAAACTTCCGGTCCCAGTCCCTTGGTATAGGATGCATAATGTATTTATCTCTGAATAAGGGACACTTAAAAATGAGATTAAAGGGACTGGTTTTCACATTTCATATAAGAAGTAGTCTGTGATGAAAATGAAATTTCAGATTTTTGTGAATTTATCAAGCAAAGTCATGTTGATACGACACAATTAACGAGCATTTATTTACCCACAATTCTCATTCGATATCAGTGCGTTTATATGTCCATTGAAAGTAATGCTGAAAATTGTGAAGATGATTCTGAAAGAGGAGAATAAAAGAAAACTGTGAAATAAAGTACTTTACAGATGCTTTTAGACTGTATTCAAATCCAAAAATTTCCATTTTTAAAACACAAGTTTTAATTTATTTTTATTCTGAAATTAGTGGACGTTGTTCCGAAAATATACAATCGACTAGTTTTTCTATTTTTTTGCAAATGCAAAAGATCTTTCAGAAAATATTGTAAAGTGGGTGTTTTGAACCGAATTTCCACTTTAAAGAAGAATAACTACTCAAGAAAGTTTAAAAAACGTTTTTGTCACGTGATCAAAATCGCCTCTAACTCAATCCAAATCACTTCCATAATCAAGCATTCCTATTGTATACCTTTCCGTTAACCTCTTTGAGACGAGCGACATGTATACGTGCCGCAAAAAGGCTTAAGAATTTTTGTTTATTCCCACCAGTAAAATTTTATTATAAAATTTTCCTTATTTAATCGGAGTATTTTCTTTATTTAATAAGCCACAAATTTCCGTTTACAAAAACCGGTGACAAAACATTAAAAATTTCGTAAAAGGCTCCCGTCGCGAAGGGGTTAAAAAATGAATTTCTAAATGTGTCAAAACGCTTTCTGCTTGCTTAAAAAAGCAGTTGAAAGATTCGATGCCTTAAAATACGCAAAGCAGTTGAATACTTTTTTTCCCGTAAACACTGCTGGTAATGAAGTACTAAAGTTTATAAGTGTGGTAAATGAACACTTGAAAGGTTTGTACTGAAAAATTGAAATTCGCAAAATAATCCCTTTTGATTGATAACTTAAAGTAAAATTCTTTTACATGTTTTTATACTTTTTGCATGCACAGTTTGCATAAAAAATACAAATCAATAATTTTACAAATCATTTAAAAATAATTTAGTAATTAATTGAAAATCTATATATTTAAAACACCTGGCTGTTTTTTTGGTCATCAGCCCTGAGCTTTCTACTGGTCCGATTTTGATAATTATTTTTTTAAATGAAAGCTGATTATGTGTAGATGTGCCCATTCTGGCTAATTTTTAATTTATTTCAATTTTTCAATTTTATTTTTAATTTTAAAAGCTTTTTCATGACATTTCTTCAAAACAGTGGCAACAGCTTAAGCTTTTCTCAAAATTTATTTTGTTTCATTATTTTCCACCCATCATGATCTTGATCTCATCGGTGAATGTATAATCGCATTTCAAACAAAAAAAAAATAATGATAAAGATTTTAGTTAAATTTAATCATAATAAAATGATTCCACATAGTTATTCCCTGCAATACACAGATTATTTACTGAGTAATATTATTAAATATTATGTAAGTAAAATAACAGAAGATAAACTTTAATAAAATATAATATCTAAAATGAAATTTTTTCGATGGAGAAAATGTCGTCATACAGAAACCAGATAAATTTATTCCATGAATACAATATACATTGTTATAGCTGTGTCAGTGATGATGTCATATTCACTAACTTTAATTCCTGCATCTAAATAAAGTGAACTTCTATTAATTTATAGATCCGTGGTGTGCACAAATGAAAATATTTTTATAAATTGCGCCATTTCTGTTTAATTATAATGAATATTTTATGAAACTAAAGAATTCTTAAATAACTGCATAAATCACGCTTTTATTTAAGAAAAAATAAGTATTTCTGAAGGTGTAAATGATGTCATATTTGAAAAAAAAAATAAAACCTGTGATATGCCGTTATTACTATATTTCTATCTTACATAATATCAAAAAATAATTAAAATCATTTCATTGTATTAAGTTATTGTTTAAAAAAAATTTGCATTTCAGCAACAAATACAAAAATTTTATTCTTTTTAATAACAGACATATCTTTTTTTTTTCGTTGCCATAACAACAAAATTAATTTTTACAAGTTCATGGAGGATACAAACCAATAAATAAATTAAATTTATTGCAAGTGCTCTGTAAATGTGTAGTGGGTTGGTTAGGCAGTTTAGTAAGTCCCTGTTTCTATTATAATTAAAATGTTTCATTGATATTATAATTATTGTACAGTTATCAAGCGATATTTAAACGGAGAAAAAATAAAATATGCAGATATCTTTAAATTCGTCTTCCGGGGTATAATATTAACTTCCTAAATAGTTTGGCATTTAAATAATATTTAAGGTTTAGAAACCGCATTAAAAATAGATTTGTAGCAAAAGTTAAGTCCAACATAATAATATATGAGTTGTTTTCCTTATTTTTTGTTATTTTCTGAAGTTTGTGTATCTTTATCATGAAAAGCTATGTTATCCTTATTTAAGAGGTGGCAATTGTTTATTTCGCTCAGTATTTTACTGTCTATATAAGATTGATATATATCATACCTAATATATATTCTTTTCCGTCGATTTTCGACGGGTGCAACTAGTTTTAATTAATTCTCTTTTTCTTTCTTTTGTCTGATTAACGTAATTTATACACTTCGGATACATTTAAATTTTCCCTTTAATGCTTTCTTATTTTTATATCCTTCTAACGATTAATTAAAAAAACTCCGAATAAGGGACACCTCTATTTTAGGGACAAAAGTTTCGTGTTTAGAGGTTTCACTGTATATCTGTTGACTTATAAGTTGTTAAAACATAAGTACTTTAAAAATAACAAAATACTGTAGGTTTTCATATTGGCATAGTTGTTTTCAATTGAGGATATAATACAAACATTGTTAAATCAGCAAAAATATGTAGAAAATCTGCCCATACCTGACATGTAATGATTCTTATAACAGAAAAGGCAAACATACAACTAATATTCAAGTTATTTTAACCTAGCAAGATGTTTCGTGGAAACTACATACTCCAAGAGCCGACAGCGCAAAAACCTCAGGTATTATGGAGAACAAAAAATCTTTATTTTAAGGTTTGTCTAATATTTATGAGAGCTTAAAATCTCCCCGTATGTTCACAGTTCAATTTTCCTAAGTTACTCCACCACAATGTTTTCAATTTTGGGCTTAAAATTTAAGTTAAAGTCTAAACTTTAGAATAATTTCAACTTCATTCAAAAAATAACGGTAAAAAATAGTTGTTCATTACTCTAAAGTCTAAAGCGCCCTCTATCGATAATTTTTGAAAGTAACTTTTAAAATTTTTTTCTAAAGAAATCGTAATATAAAGAATGATTTTAGTGAAAACCGCAAACGAATCGACCCTTTTTTCCGTTTTCTATCATCGTTTCAAGTTTTGGACCCTAAACTTTAATGGCCCCTATCTCCTACAGAAGACGTTTGCGCCCCATGGTTTCCTATTTAATAATGTTTGTCTTCATGTGTACTATCATCCCTCAAAGTTTGTCGGTCTGGTAGCGAAACACCCTGTATATATATATATATATATACTAGGGGGGCCCTGCCCCCCTGCTCGCTATGCTCGCCAACCCCCCCGCTTAATCGCTTCGCGATTCCAAATTATTGGCTACCCCTGCTTGCTGCGCTCGCCAATACCCCATAATATGAATAAGCAGTTGCAGACCTTTCAAATGATGTGTCACACGACTGATGCTGTAAAGAAATTAAAAATGTGCCCCCCTGGGGGGCAGAGTGGGAGGCGACACAAAAGACATCCATAAAATGAATAAACAGTTGCAGACCTTTCAAATGATGTGTCACACAATTGGTGTTGTAAAGAAATTACAAAATGCGCCCCCTCAGAGGGCAGAGGGGGGGGGATTACACACAAGATATCCATAATATGAATAAGCAGTTGCAGACTTCTCAAATGATGTGTCAAACAATTGGTGTTGTAAAGAAATTAAAAATGTGCCCCCCTGGGGGGCAAAGTGGGGGATGACACACAACACATCCATAACATGAATAAGCAGTTGCAGACCTTTCAAATGATGTGTCACACAACTTGTGTTGTATATCCTTCATATATATCCTTCTATATTAAAAAAAAACTAGCCTTAAAAGGAATGACTCCTGGAATGATGCTGATGTGGAAGATTTCCGGAACTAACGAATCCGGGTTGTCCACTCCTTCCATGAGTCGAATAGACCAATCAGGAAAGGGCTCCGTCTATGCATCGCCGTATGGGTTATCATAAAGAGAGGAAAGGTTACCATCGCCAACAATCGCCAAGTTTGTCGCCAACTTGGCGATATATCGCCAAATTTGGCGACCAAAATTAGTTGTCAAAAGTGACGCCAACTTGGCGATAACTGTAATATTTCGCCAAATTTTTAATTTCTTTACACCAGTCGTTTAATACATCATTTGAGAGGTTTGCAACTGCTTATTCATATAATGGATGTCTTGTGTGTTATCCCCCATTCTGCTCCTCAGGGGGTACGCATTTTTAATTTCTTTGCAACACCAGTCGTGTTACACAAGATTTAAAAGGTCTGCAACTGCTTATTCATATTAAGGATGTCTTGTGTGTCACCCCCAGACTCTGCTCTCCCCAGGGGGGTCACATTTCTAATTTCTTTACAACACAAGTTGTGTGACACATCATTTGAAAGGTCTGCAACTGCTTATTCATATTATGGATGTGTTGTGTGTCATAACCCACTCTGCCCCCCAGGGGGGCACATTTTTAATTTCTTTACAACACCAATTGTGTGACACATCATTTGAGAGGTCTGCAACTGCTTATTCATATTATGGATATCTTGTGTGTAACCCCCCCCCCCTCTGCCCTCAGAGGGGGCACATTTTGTAATTTCTTTACAACACCAATTGTATGACACATGCTTTGAAAGGTCTGCAGCTGTTTATTCATTTAATGGATGTCTTCTGTGTCACCCCCACTCTGCCCCCCTGGGGGGCACATTTTTAATTTCTTTACAACACCAGTAGTGTGACATATCATTTGAGAGGTCTGCAGCTGCTTATTCATATTATGGATGTCTTTTGTGTCGCCTCCCACTCTGCCCCCCCGGGGGGCACATTTTTAATTTCTTTACAACACCAGCCGTGTGACACATCATTTGAAAGGTCTGCAACTGCTTATTCATACCAAGGCCCCCTTATCATAATATCAAGGCCTCGCATTCAGGAGAAAATCTATTGTTGAAATTGTCCCTATAATTGCCAACTTATTATATGACTTTGTCTCGTATGTAACGCCACCTGGTGCATACTACTGCTAATAATCCCATAGGAAATAATGGAAAACATTTCAGTTTCTAACATTAGATGGCGCTACCAACGTGAAAATCATGCAGTTCAGCGCCCCTGTACTGCGGTCAAAGGAAACTTGGTGAATGACAAGCCTTTATATTATGATAAGTTAGCCTTGATTCATACCATGGGGAATTGGCGATCGCAGCAAGCAGGGGTAGCCAATAATTTGGAATCGCGAAGCGATTACGCGGGGGGTTGGCGAGCATAGCGAGCAGGGGGGCGGGGCCCCCCTAGTATATATATATATATATAAAGAAAGAAAAGAAAAAAGAAAAAATAATAATGTGAGTGGGATTTAAATTTAACTGCATCTTTTTTTCTTTTACAGCCTTTTTTTTTACTATAAGAATACAAAAGTTGAATATCTGTTTGCCTGAGTTCTGGTTGCGGTACCACTCCAACTATATCGGAAAAATTTATGCTAGAGACATCATTTTCCTTAATGAAAATGTCTTTTTTATTTCCAGTTGACTTCAATCCTTGAAAAAATATTATTATTTCTTTAATTTCTTGAATTACACACAAATACACATATTTTTCTGTATTTCTTTTTCCTCCGATTATTGAGACACGATTATTGTCCCTTTTTCACTTCAGATTCTTCTGGGATAAAGTAGTGGCCCACTACTGAAACAAATTGAAATTTAATGACCCAGAAGTGGACCACCCCTCAAACTTAATAATGTGTTAGTTTTATACCTTTTAAGCATAGAGAATAAAGTATTCATTTATACAGTGTATTAGAAATGTGACATTTTAATATAAAATACAATATACCTTTAAAGAAAAAAATATTGAATGAAAACTTGCTTCTTGAGGAAAGCAGTAAGAATGAGCCACAAGATCCTTGTATTTTTAGTCTGGAAGCAAAACACCCTTCCAACTCACAGACTATCAGAATACTGAGGTTGTCCCTTTGTATGATAGGGTTCAGAACAGATAAGGGTTCCAGCCAATCAGAAGTTAGTTTGCTATCTGACAGGGGTGATAAGAAAACTTGTTTTTCTACTTTGAAAACTGGTGGCCCATTATTGGTACGTGGCCCACTACTGGTACACTTATATAAGGTACACGCCAAATATCAAATTTCAGCTGAAAATTTGAAATATATTTATATTTTTTTCTATTTTACCCGTTATTAGACCGATATATAGATTTCAAATATATTTTTTTCCCCGTAGAAATAGAAGAAATCGTGCAATGAAAAGTTAGTTCTTCATAATTTATATTTTCTGTGGCCTACGATATTTTTTGCAAAAAATTCATTTTTTTTAATCTATTGTATAGCATTTGACTCTTTTTTTTTTAAAGGAAATTTAATTCTGAAAATAAATATTGCAATTTTATTACGCACAATAATGAAACTTCTCATGCAGATCTTGCTCACATTCTTTGTCGAAGTGTGACGTTACGATTAAAAACTGAAATATGTTGTTTGTTCAGGGCCCAAAATTTTCATGATCGAGCTGTGATGTAAAATTGTTTAAATGGGCCATTTTCAAATTTCGCTTACATATGCTGTCCAAGAGTAAAAAGAAAAAATTCAAACATAAATTAATATTTAAAGTTTGATTTGAGCTATGCATTAGCTAAAGAAAATTATATTGAACATTTCTAATATGAAAAAATAAAAAATATCAATAAAATTTTTTGAGATATAAATCTTTAAAATTTTGATTCTAAGCATAAATGCCTGTCCCATTGCAAGTTTTATGTTTTTAACTGTATTTGTTTTTAATTTGAGCAAACTTTTTTAAATAAAAAGGCTTAATTATTTTAAATATGAACTGTTAATGTTCTATATTAATGAAAAAAAAAATATTACAAAAGATAATTTCTTTAAGAAATTACCAGAAATCTTTTGTCAAGTCCGTTACCTTATGATTATTTTAGTCAAAATAGGTTTCGAATGCTGCCTAAAGTTAGCAGAAAATATTCGGCGATATAGTTAAACTATTCACGCAACTACTACTTGCCATTTTTTACTCTTCAATTGTGAAGCAATGTAATACTGGCAAGAATAAGTTTTTATTTATTTTTTTTTTCTTCTTCTTCTCACTGTCAAATCTGTTACCGTGAATTTTAATATTAAAATAATGCTTTTTGCACTTTTGTAATTAAATATTGTTCACTAAACAGTTTCAGAAGGTATGTGTATTATTATCTAAGTTAGAAATTATACAAGCTAGTTCATTTCTAATAGTTTTATTTGAAATATCAAGTCCGTTACCATGAAATGTAGGCGATGAAATGTAAGCTGATAAGTAAGTTTACTAAATAGTTTTAGAAGGTATGTAAATTATTATCTAAGTTATAAAATATACAAGCTAGTTCATTTTAATAGTTTTTTTAGTTTTATTTGAAATGTCAAATCCGTTACCATGAAATGTAAGCGAATGGTGAAAACGACCCAAATCGTAAGCTTATAACTGAAATTAAAATAAACATCCTGTTCGGCGACGAAAAAAAAAAAAAAAACTCTATTTCTTCCCTTGTAACTTAAAAGATGATTTATTATTGTAATGCATCTTTTTTTTTTTTTTTTTTTTTTTTTTTTTTTGACTGAAAGTCTGTTATTATAATTTTCTTCATCTTCCATAATATTTTATGTGTTGAATTTTTTAATCAATTTTTGATCTTTTACTGATTATATTCAATATTTGGTATTTTTACAGAAAACAAATCTCTGTTTCTTTCCCTGTAACTTAAAAAATAATTCATTGTTGTAATGCATGGTTTGTTTTCTTTCTTCCTTTTTATTTACTAAAAGTGTGCTGTTATAATTTTCTTCGTCTTCTGCTGTAAGATTTTATCTGTTAAATTTTTTAATCAGTTTTTGATTTTTTACTGATTATAATCAATATTTAGTACTTTTACAAAAGTAAGATAAGGTTAGGGGGGGAAAAATCAAAATAACAGAGGGCTTCTCCCGCTATACTGGTTGGTTTTTCCCAGCAAAATATATCGACGAATTTGACCTTGTGTTTTGACCTATATTTGGAAGGTAATTCTGCATTGCTGAAAACAACACAGATGCTATTGCGTTATTACAGGGTTCCCAGCATCATGGAAAGTCAAGGATCAGGGAATTTCGAAGTAGTCATGGAAAGTCAGGGAAATTAAAAAATATATAGGAAAAGTCAGGGAATTTGCAAATATTTTCTAAAATGTCATGGAAAATCTTAGAAAAAAATATGAAAAAATGACTCAAAATTCATCAAACAATCCCAGGAAAAAATCCCAAAACTCATCAAACAACCACGCAAAACCAATTGAAGAATGATCAAAGAAAAAATCGTTACTTTTGACAAAAGATTGCAAATATAAGTAGCAAGTTTTGTTATTTGCCTTTGGCCAGGTAATGTTTTGAAATTTGGTCTGGGAATTTTTTGAAATTTGGTCATGGTAAGTCAGGGGGAGGGACTTGCCAGTCATATCTTGCTGGAAACCCTGTATTATATTTTTATAGTTTTTCATGCAAAAATTGGTTTATTAAGCAGTGTTGAATTCAGGGATTGGACCGGGAAGGGGACACTCCCCCCCCGGAGCATTGAAATGTCTCCCCCCCGGAAATATTGAGATTTTATGTTTTCAATAGTCAAAATGGGCAATCACCCCCGGAACTCTATAATGCCCCCCCGCCCCCCCTCTGCCGGAGCCAGAAATATCTCTCCCTGAGAAAAGTGTTTGAATTCAACACTATTTTTAAGAGTCAACACTTTTAGTTAATAATTTACAAGATTTGGTAAACAAAGGAGAACGATTACATACTGACACCATCCTTGGAAATTATCCAACTAACAATGCAAGTCTCATCAAAATACGTCCAGTCGACTTTTTTTATATAAAAGCTCATCTTTCATAATTGGGGTAATGTGATTGCAGAATTTTTCTTCGTAATTCTATAATTAATATACGTAGAACAATGTTATATTCTAAAACCTTTTTCGAAAAACCGTCTAACTAGAAATGCAAAATCTATGTCAATCTATTCGGCAGAATCTTTTTAAGAAGGTTATAATCTTTCATAATCGGGTTCCTCTGATTATTGAAATTTTTCTCTTAATTCTATAGCTAAGCAACTTAAAAAGATTTTCAATACACTTATATCAATATATGCCAATATGTGTCATTATATGTCAACATCAATCTTCCCTGAAAAATATATAGATGTATTTATATATCATATAAGTGTCCTTCTTACTTAAAGTATAAAAAAATGACTGGCAATTTTATGCACATAGAATATTTCAGGATTTTGTTGTAAATTTTACTGAAGAACACATTTGTTAGAATGGAGAAAAATGAAACAGAATTAATGAATCTATTTCGTTTGTCTTTTCCCTTGTTTACTACTATCTCTTCTTTGTCTAGGATAATTCCCAAAAACAATCATTATTTTCACGTAATCATGCTCAATTTTTTCCTCGGCATTTTTATTACATCCATTTTTGCATTCATTGGATGCTTGGTTCTTGGATACCAGACTTCAGTAATAGTTATTCTTTTGAATTATTATTTAATGGATCTCAGAAACCGATTATTTGCCCCTAATCGTCTTTTCTTTAATGCATTTATTGTTTCTGCATTATACAGAAATATACTTTTAACGGTTGCAAAGAAAATATAAGCTTTTTGGTTTATTCATTAATATCGAATTCTATGCTGGAATTTTCTAAATTATTGTTGAAACCCTTACTCTTCTGTCATATTATTTTCTCATGTAACACCGACACTAGTCTTTTCATATGAAAATTGGAATATTTTTCATTGAAATATTGTTATTATTATTATTATTATTTATGTTTATTCACTTTTGTCCTACTACGTTTACCCGTAACTTTTATGCAATTCTCATTCAATGATTTCAAAATATTCTTCATTATTGGATATCTAACTTCTCTATTCTTTTTTGTGCAGTAAAAGCACATTGGTTGCCGATCGCAAGTTGAAGAGGACTTTATATTACAATAATGTCTTATTCAGGGCTCTCGCTGGCTTTTGACCAATATCAGCGATTTGCGAATAAGAAAGGAAAAACGCTAGCCAAATGAAAATAAATGTTAGCAAAGTAGATTCAGCATGAAACATTGACAAAATGTATAGGTAGCAACTTATTGTATCCTTTTTTTTTCCCTAAATATTCTAAAATAACCTGTTTTTTGTAATTGCCTATAAAATATATAAGCAATTACAAAAAAATGGGTTATTTTAGAATCGAAACATCAGAACGTTTAAAAGATATTTATATATATCTTTTAAACGTGCTGATGTTCCAAACTGTTTTTTAGCAGTCTAAATAAAAATTAAAAACAGCTTTTACTATTGTGACAATATAAACTAGTAATTACCATAAGATTTCGACTCATACCCGAAAAAAAAAAAAAAATGAGCGGACAATATTTTGCATGCAACTAATAAATCGTATAATGGCTAATTTCAACACCGCATTCCAGCAAAACGTTTCTCTATTTGGCGCTTGATGTGAGAAATTTTGTTTTTGCTTTTACTAGCACAACCTCGATATAGACAGTGATTATCTGAAGAATAGAGAAATACCTATCGTATGATCCTTTTCGTTTTTGAATGTTGCAAAACCGAATTAGTTTTGAGTCAGTATGAATAAAAAAAGCAATGTAAGTGGCACGGTGCAATTGAATATATAAAGCGACACCAAACTCAACTGTATTAGCACATATACAAAAAGAGCAGAAATTGAGCACTTCCAATCTGGCGAATCTGATTTTACTTTTACTCGCCAAATCGAGCATTTTGGTGCAATGGCGCAGCGAGAACCCTGGTCAGTGAGAACCACGTACTACATTAAATTGCATACTTTTGATGTCATTCATCATATATAGTGTCAGCTTGTTCGTGTATATTGCCCTAAAATATAAGTAAATAAAATTAATAAACTACCAGAAAAAAAAAAAGAAAAAAAAATGAGACCTTGTTAAAACGTAATCTTGTATTTGCGATTTCGTTTCTTTTTCTACTAATGATTGCTGATAAATAATGAAAGAAAAAAAAAATCGTGATAATTGAATAAGAGTGACAAAAAATTCTTTGAAGAAAAATCATCTAAACCGATATCCGATTTGCACGACATTGTAGTTTAACTTATGCAGGGTGATTCAGAACAGATCGTTCAAATTTCGTGTGGAGGTAGGGATACACCTAGATGACTCGGAATCACATAGCAATGCCGGTCGGAAACATCTTCCTTACCAAGTAAAATTATTGAAAGAGTTGCCAGTGGTATACTTCTTCTCCCTCTTTTTTCAGATTTTTTGATTGGCATCTCTTAGTAAAATTCACCTTCTATTCGCTTTAATTAATATATCATTGAATAATGAGAATTTTACAATTTCAAAAAAGTGGTGCCAATCAAGAAATCATGCAAATTAATCTAAATATTACGAAAAATATACTCTACTTAACGAGGTTTATTCCACTTTCGTGCGTGTATAACATTCAGACAGATAGGTTGATGTTGTGATGGATCTATGAATTTATTTCAACTGATATATGAAAAACAAATTATTTATTTACTAGCTGACCCGCTCGGCGCTGCACGGTTCCGTGATAAAAATATTAAAGGAACATGGAATTTGTAATTTTATCTCTAACTCGAAATACGTGAAATTACGTTGTCTGAAGTACACGGTCACTGACTGTGCGAAAAATTGGTTTAAAAAAATGAACAAATAATATTTAGCGGTAAAAATGTTCAAAAGGACTGCATTGGGAAATGGGAGAGGAACTTACATGCAATTAAAGAATACATAAGATCGTGATGCATACAAAAACCTGTAATTTTGACAAAAATGACAAAAAATTGATTCTAAACGCACAAAAAATCAAAAAATCGTTAAACATCACATCGTAAATCGTATCGAAAATCACATTGAAAATCACTGAAATTGAAAAATCACAGCAGACAAAATTTAGTTCATTAGGCTAAAAGTTTGAATCATTTTTTTTTTTATCATTGTCAAAACATAACCGCAAAATGCGAAAAAACACTAAAAATCGCATTAAAAAAATTGCTAAAAATTAAAAATCGCCGCACGAATTCCGAATAAACTTTATTGAAAAGAGAAAAAAAAAATTACTATATTGAGTGAAAAGAATGAAACCGTATTCCTTCCACTAATATGAAAAAATCGCCTCGAAACATAAAAAGAACGCTAAAAATCGCCTAAAAATTTAAATAAAAAAATTCTAATCAAAAAATCGAGCTTCGAGGTGCAAAACTACATGTATAGAGGTACCTTCCCTCCAAATTTTGTAACTCTACATGCAGCGGTCTCTTCAAAACAGCGTTGACACACATACAAACTTGTCTCTTTATTATTATAAATTACTGTGAATAATCTAATTAATAACTTTATTGCTCATTCATTAATTTTATGTTTTTTTTGCTTTTCTTACGTGCAATTCAAGAATAGATAAGATCATGATGCATACAAAAAACTATAATTTTGACAAAAACGACAAAAAATCGATACTAAACGAACAAAAAAATCGCATTAAAAATCACAGAAATGGAAAATCATAGCAGACAAAATTTCGTTCATTAGGCCGAAAGTTTGAATCAATTTTGTTTTTAACATTTTCAAAAAATAGCCGCAAAAAGCGAAAGAACACTAAAAATCGCATTAAAAAATTCGCTAAAAATTCAAAAATAACCGCACGAATTCCGAATAGACTTTATTGAATGGGGAAAAAAATTATTATATTGAGTGAAAAGAATGAAGCCGTATTTCTTTCCCTAATATGGAAAAATCGCCTCGAAAATTAAAAAAAGCGCTACAAATCGCCTAAAAAATTAAATTAAAAAATTCTAATCAAAAATCGGGCTTCGAGGTGCAAAACTACATGTATAGAGGTACCTTCCCTCCAAATTTTGTAACTCTACATGCATCTCTTCAGAACAGCGCTGACACACAAACATACTTGTCTCTTTATTATTATAGAAGATTATTGTGAATATCCTAATCCTATCAAAAACATGAATGTGAAAAAATGCCAAGTTCGTTAAATGTTTCGCTCATAAAAGAAGTGATTTGACAAAAAATAATGATATCTTGACAAAAACATGAATGTGAAAGAATGCCAAGTTCGTTAAAGGTTTCGCTAATAAAAGAAGTGAGATCTAACTGCAAACCAAGTTCTTTCGGAGCTCCTTAAATCATAACTCCTGTCATGCATAATATTATTCAATTGCTTAAAATGATTTGTTATGTTACTTGTTATTCAATAGAGCGACTTAGCAAGTTTTCTCTTATTCAATTTTTTCTATTTAGCTGATAAGAAATTAAAGTTGATCCCTTCCTTGACTTATCAGTACCTTAACTTCAATATACTTATTCGAACACTCGATTGACTAGATCTTTGCCAATCAGATTCTAAATTAAATTGTACTCCGACTCAAAGATTAAAGTTGGTAGCTAAAAACTTGCCAAGTCACTCTATTGAATAACAAGTAACATAACAAATCATTTTAAGCAATTGAATAATATTATGCATGACAGGAGTTATGATTTAAGGAGCTCCGAAAGAACTTGGTTTACAGTTGATCTCACTTCTTTTATTAGAGAAACCTTTAACGAACTTGGCATTCTTTCACATTCATGTGTTTGTCAGGATATCATTATTTTTTGTCAAATCACTTCTTTTATGAGCGAAACATTTAACGAACTTGGCATTTTTTCACATTCATGTTTTTGATAGGATATCATTATTTTTTGTCAAATAAGTAGGTATTTGTTTCCTTTTTGAAATAAATAGATTAAATTAGTCAAATTAGTTTGATTTAATATTAATTAATCTTTCAGCTTTTTCCTGCATTTATTCACTGGTTTTTTTTCAATCAAATTTAAAAATTCAACATTAGGACTGCTTATGTTCCTTTAAATTCCACTAATAAGGATGTTTCTTTTACGTGATTGGGTACTACTTGATTATTTCGTCGACCAAAACGTTTGTAGCCAACTTGGCGAAATATCGCTATATTGACGAAAAAAATTACGCACCAAAGTCATGCTAACATGGCGCTATTTCTGATATTTTGCCAAATTCCCATAGATTCCCATTGTAATCTGGTAATTTATCCAATAATTTTGTTAGAGCAAGAACTATCGCCACCATTTTGGCATCTTTGTTTTCTTTAAATCGGTTCGCTAACTACCCAAAATTGCTTAAATAATGCTATTTTAGAAAGTTTTTAGAACGCTTTTCGCGCGTTTTTACCCCTTTTAAATTTTGTATTTGTTAACAAATGTTCTTAGTGATCTTTTATATCTTATAATTAATGAACATGCCAAATTTTATGTTTTTTGGCCCTTAACATACAGACATCGCATTTTTAGAACGCTTTTTGCTCTTTTACCCCCTTTGGATTAGGGGAAACGACATAAGATATAGCCTATATTGGAGAAAGGACTATCACCATCATTTTGGTATCATTACTTTAAGATCGGTTTGTTGTTTGCTGAAATTGCTTAAAAATCCCAATTTAGACCATTTTTAGAACGCTTTTCGCACATTTTCACCCCTTTTGAATTCCGTATTTTTTATCAAATGCCCTTAGAGATCATTTATATTATAGCATAGCACGGTAGTGCTATGCTATATTTATTTCCAGTGCGACTCCGTAATGTTATTTTAATACGGAATTTAACATTGAACGAGTTATTTACTAGACATTTTCCCACCTTTTGTACGCGCTTCCACAAATTTTCTTCAAACGATCTAATTGTTTAAAAAATAATTCCCTCCAATCAAAAAAAATATACAGAGGTCAATGGACATATTTCCTGTAGCAATCATCTTCACGTGATAAATAAAAAATAAAATTGATATTTTTCCTTTTTTTCTTGTGTAAGAATTAAAAATGGTATATTTACGACGTCATATTAGAAATGAAACGGAGATTTGCAAACATTTGGTACAAATACAAGAATTTTCAGAAAACAATATGAAGCATGATTTTTAAAATAAAAGGACATTTTCAAACATATTGATCAAAAAGCTTCTTACTGAAGAAATATAGAAAATAAGTAAATTAAACTTTTTTCTACCTATTGTCTCTGCAAAATAATAGAAAATAACTTAAATATATATATGTAACTGGTATTTGAAAGCGAGTTTTTTGACACATTGGCATCAGAAAAAAATTGCACCAAACCCAGTGCGTATATGACATTTGCATCGGGATTTCGTACTTATACCACATTTTTAAAAATTTCTTCGCCTTATATGTTCGAAGAAAATCAAAATAAATTTAGGTGAATAAAAGTTTAAAAAAAAAAATAGTATTTGAGAAAAATAGTATTTCATCCTTGGAATGTAATGAAACTAGTAAATCTGCAGAATTTGATCATCAAACATAGCAATTTTTTTAAAGTTTAACCACAGAATTGTCAACTACTTGGTGTAAGACTTTTCTGCACTGCAATAAGTTCGCCAATTCTATCAACCTAAATATTCAAATGCAATGTAAACAAGTATAAACAATAATGTTTACAAATATATTTTTTTAATTTCGGATTTGGTGATTTTTTTAAAATCGCGCCTAAGTTTGTAATTTTACAAACAATTAATCATTGGATAAAATCAATTTTAAATCAACGGTACTACTTGGTTATCCCGTCGACCAAAAAACTATAGCCAAACTATAAGATTAAATGCCAGTAATGGATGATCGTGAATGTCCCATTCAATGATATTAAATATCTATACGTATTTAGAGATGCCATCAAATGATTTCATTTTCCCTTTTTACTAGTGTTTTATCCATTTATTTGTACTTTTGTTATAAAAAAGGCGAATATGTATAATCTGGCTATTAGTTTGGCGACTTATATAATTTGGAGAAATTGGTTGAAAGGATAGCCAAGTACCGAATTAACTTGTATTAAATTCATTATTCCGATGATTTTATTATGATAAAACACTACACGATTTAATTTTTAAAATATCGCAAAGAGTTTCTGTTGAAAAATAGCTGTTTTTTTATACTTTAAGTTAATATTTTTATAAAACTCTTTTGATTCACTATCTCTATGAGTTAATAAAATTTAAGCACATTTGGAATGTTCATAATGCGTCACCTTTATGCACAGATGTCTAATACTTACCATGTTGGCGCAATTTTTTTCTGACGCCAATTTGGCGAAAATTTTGTTTTCAAATACAAATCACATATATATTTTTGAATTATTTTCTAATATTTAAAAAGGGGAAAAGTGATAAATAAAAAAAGTTTATTAATAACTATAGAGCAAAACAATCTACATATTTTTTAAAAAAGAGTAATAGAAGATAAACAATTTATTAGTAAATAAACAACGCTAGCCAGGTTAGCATGTGAGGCATATAATATCCATTTTGTTCGAATTGCGCCAGTGCGTTGCATATATGACATCTATCCCCAACTTTTCTACGCTGAACCCTGCCCAGAGCTTCGATGGCGGTTTGAAGTTCTTTTGAAGTTAAATTTCAATTTTGGGCAGAATTTCAATTCAAACATTGATTAATTTATCAAGAAGCTTCTAAGTGAAGAAATACAGAAAATAAATAAATATGACGTAATACAAAAAATAAAAAAATAAATACATTTTATTGATACTGTGTCTTGAGGTATTGTTGGAGGAATATTATATTGTCTAGGGTAAATGTCTAGAACTATACTTCTGACGCAATGTATCAATGCTGATTGTTAAATATAAATATCAGCTTCATGCAGAAGAGATTTTTCTGCCGAATATGATTTCATGATTCATAAGAAAAGAATTCGCCAAAGAAAAAAGTGACATCCGATTTTTGCGTGATTCCATCGTTAAAAGGGTACTACTCTGTTATCCCGTTGACCAATTTCGCCAAATTATACCAATCGCCAAACTAATAGCCAAATTATACTTATTGACATAATTTTTATTTTAAATAACGAAAAAAAAAAAACAAATAATTATTAGAATATTAATAAAAATACAAAAAAAAAAGGTCGAAATAAAATCCCGCCATGACGTTTTAAACACCTTTATCGTATTTAATGTCAATGAACGTGACATTCATGGTCATCCATTATTGGCATTTAATCTTAGAATTTGGCGATAATTTTTTGGTCGACAGGATAACTTAGTAGTACCATAGCCTACTATAATACTACCAGCCGAGCCATTTCGCGAAAAACCGCCAAAAAAGTGAAGCTGGCAACAGCTTCAAACCCTGAACCATTTCATTGAACCACGTGTAAGTCCACGTGACGCAAACCCTGCCCAAATTAGCATTGAATAAGCTGCTTTCTGTTCTGTGCACATGTTTGTACACGTGTCATTGTTTTGGTTCAGGGTTTACATGATTGGTCTGATCAACTTGGGCAAGGTATCAGCGTCCTCTGGCGGGAGGCTTCATACATTAATCTCAAATAAACAGGCTTTTACTAGTATTATAGTAGGCTATGGTAGTACCATAAAAAGTGAAATTGATTTCAAGAATTAAAAAGCGCACATTTATGACGTCATATTGGAAATGAAACAGAGATTTTGAAATATTTGGTATCAAGACAAGAAGCATGTACAGAATTCAGTTCTAGATGTAAAAAAAAAAAAAAGTTAACGATTTGGAAATGAGGCAGACGATTTAGAAATGGATCAATGAAAATCAGTGCAAAACCCAATGGAGAAATGAAAATCTACGTAGATACCGCGGAGGTAGATAGAGTTTTTAATTGAGGGTGGTTTTGGAGTCTAGATATCATGATCGGTAGAAATCTGGAAAAATAAATCAGAAATTCCTACGTAGGGGAGAACGTAATAGTTTGTATTTCATCAAATAAAATTTTGTTCAAAAATCTAATGTAATTTTGAGGCCCTTTCACAGTTTTGCAGAATTGGTAATTGTAACTAAAGTGCTTCAACACTCGCTCATCCTGCTTGAACATATGAAGCCAACATTATGTTTAATCTTGAACTAGTTATACACACAAATTTTTCATCACCATATTCTTTTTTAGCATAAAATGGAACTATTACAAGAATTTAATAAGAAACATGGAACTTACAATGTGAATATGCACTAATATACTTTTTTGCGTCAGAGGAAGAGAGAGAGAAATATGAGCCCCTCAGACGTTCTCTTGAGCGCCCCCCCCCCCTCATTGTTCACTTCTAGCTATGGCTCTGGGTATACTACATGAGTAATTGTGATACGATACCGCATAAATGAAGTGCTGGTGATGGTATCCTCAGTTAATTGTGAAATGAGTTCATCTGAATGCAGTAGTTATTAAAAAAGTTGAGATATTAAACAAAAACATAATTTGCAGAGCAAATTAAAAAAACAAAATTTATTTCCTGCACTATTTAAGCCCGAGAAGGAACAGATATTAAGATATTTGATTTATTTATTTCATTATTTAGTATTAGATTTTTGTATCAAATAACTTAAATTATGTGAACATTAAAAAAATAAAAATGAAATTCAAACAATATGGTACTTAAAAACCCTAAATCTTAGATCCCGTTCAAACGAAATCGAAATAAATCTTAGACTTTTTTCCAAATTTAACTTGCAAATATTTGTTTTGCAGATTTTGTATAATGTTTACGGTAGGTATAGATAAAAAGAATAGACTCATCTAAAAAGCAAAGGTTCAGAAAAAGTCTAAGATTTATTTCGATTTCATTTGAACGGAATCTAAGATTTAGGGTTTTTAAGTACCATATTGTTTGAATTTCATTTTTATTTTTTTAATGTTCACATAATTTAAGTTATTTGATACAAAAATCTAATACTAAATAATGAAATAAATAAATCAAATATCTTAATATCTGTTCCTTCTCGGGCTTAAATAGTGCAGGAAATAAATTTTGTTTTTTTAATTTGCTCTGCAAATTATGTTTTTGTTTAATCTTATAAATAATTAACATGCCAAATCTTATAGTTCTAGGTCCTTCAGTAACACAAAAGTTGCATTTTTAGAATATTTTTTGCTTCTTCACCCTCCTTTGGTTAAAGGTATACGCATAAAATGTAGCCTATGTTTGAACCGGGGCGAATACCATCATTTTGGTATCATTAATTTTGAAATCGGTTCGGTGGTTTCAGAGATTAGCCCCGATATTCGCCAAAAGTGTCGCCAACTTGGCACTATTTCTGATATTTCGCGAAATTTCCATAAACTCTAAAATGCCAAACTTTATGTTTCCAGTTCAGTCCCTTAATATACAGACATCGTATTTTTAGAATGTTTTTTTCTCTTTTACCTCCTTTGGGTTAGTGTAATCTACATAATATAATCCTATGTTGGAACAAAGTCACCAATCCTGTCACCATCATTTTGAAATCATTACTTTTAAGATCGCTTTGTTGTTTGCTGAGATTGTTTTAAAATTCGTATTTCGAACTATTTTAGAACGCTCTTCGCGGATTTTCAGCCATTTAAATTTGATATTTTTTAGCAAATATCATTAGTGATCATTTACATCTTATAAATAATTAACATGCCAAATTTTGTGCTTCTAGGCCCTTCAGTAAAACAAAAATCACATTTTTAGAATGTTTTTCGCTTCTGAACCCTCTTTTGGTTAGTGGCACAAACATAAGATATAGTCTATGTTTGAACCGGGGCGAATACCATCATTTTGGTACCATTACTTTTGAAATCGGTTCGATAGTTTCTAAGATTAGCCCTGATACTCGCCAAAAGTGACGCCAACTTCGCACTATTTCTGGTATTTTGTGAAATTCTCATAAACTTCCATTGTAATCCAATAATTTATCCTCTAACCAACCATTAATGTTTAATTAATGGTGATTTCTGATTTTTTCCTATTTATAGATCCAATAACCTACTTCCACACCAAATTTCAACTTCCTAAGTCACCTGGAAGTAGTCAAACATTTCTATGAGTGAGTGAGTGAGTCAGTGGTAAAAACAGTGGTTTTCAGACGTCAATTTCTCGTGAACGGTAAAATATTTAAAAAAAAAAAAATTAGGATTCGGAAATTAGACGATGGTCTTACACGACACAAAAAATTGCAAGTGTGTAGGTCAAATAGAATTTAAGTTATTGAGGGGTCAAAAGTGGCTCGAAATGGTTCGGGTAGTATAACCCACGGCCGGTGTGTCGCCTTTTACTTTGTGAACTTGGCTGACACACTGCCGTGTGTCTAGATTAATAACTTTATTGCTCATTTGTTAATTTTATGTTTTTTGCTTTTCTTTCAAGCAATTCAAGAATAGATAAGATCATAATGCATACAAAAACTATAATTTTGACAAAAATGACAAAAAATCGATACTAAACGAAAAAAAAAAAAAAAAAATCGCTAAACATCACATTGAAAATCGCATTAAAAATCTTTGAAATTGAAAATCATAGCAGACAAAATTTAGTTCATTAGGCTGAAAGTTTGAATCAATTTTGTTTTTATCATTGTCAAAAAATAGCCGCAAAATGCGAAGAAACACTAAAAATAGCATTAAAAAAATTCGCTAAAAATTCAAAAATCACCGCACAAATTCCGAATAAACTTTATTGAATAGGGAAAAAAATTACTATTTTGAGTGAAAAGAATGAAACCGTATTTCTTTCACTAATATGTAAAAATTGCCTCGTAACATAAAAAGAGCGCTAAAAATCGCCTAAAAATTAAATAAAAAAATTCTAATCAAAAAATCAAAAATCAGGTTTCGAGATGCAAAATTACATGTATAGAGGTACCTTCCCTCCAAATTTTGTAACTCTGCATGCAGCGGTCTCTTCAGAGCAGCGCTGACACACAAACATACTTGTCTCTTTATTATTATAGATTTCATCATTTCCATTCAAAAGAAAAAATGCTAAACGTTTTCAGTACTGTTAGAAGGGAATTCCAGTTTTACGAACATGTTACAGATACTTCAGTGTTCAAATAGTTACAAAAGTGTGATTTTTTTTTAATTTATATATTTTTAAAAAGACTAGGGGCTCTGCCAACACCTTTTATAATACACCTCCTATGTCGATAGGGGGTGTTGGCTCTGCCCCCTATTGGCTACACTCGTCAACCCTTATCTCGTCCCTAAAAATCACTTAATGTAATTGGCTTTAAAACTTTTATGGAAAATTAAATAATAATAATAATAATAATAATAATAATAATAATAATAATAATAATAATAATAAAGCAGTTGCGATTAACAGTGGTAATTATTCTTTTCCATTTTACGAATGGTGTTTAAAACCGAATGAGCTCTTGTTAATGGCTGTTTTCCCATTCGATTAAATAAGATTATTTAAACCACGGAGTAAGAAACAGGAGGGGAACTTAATGCGCATGACTCTTCGAAAATACAAAGTGAAATTTTGGTAAATAATGAGGGGGCTGCGATACGATGTAGGCTGGTTTTTTAGCAGACGTTCAATATGATTGTATGCCTAAGTTGCATATGTTCGAATTAAAAGATATTTATTTTATTCGTTTATGTCTCATATTGATATTTCATAAAATAAATTAAGATGGGATATAAATGCTGTGTTCCTGGATGTAAAACAGGTCACGATAGTAAAAAAAAAGTCGAAGGGAACAAAAAATTAAGTTTATTCCGTGCTTCACAAATGAGTGATGTTTTTTAGGCTTTAATATAAAGCTATTTGCTTGTAATTATATTTAAATTCAGAATTTTTTATAGTCAATAGATCTTAGTGTATATGTTTTTTAAATGTTATGTGGAATAATAAAGCCCAGACTTTGTTTTGTGTCTAAATACAAAGTTATTTAATGAGCAAAAGACTTTTACATTTTGCAAAACATTAATTAGTCAAAGGTTTTTTATGCATTTTTATAGCATTTATAAGTAATATTTCTTATTTCTTTATCTACTGTTTATGGATTAATTAATATTATACAAATTCATTGGTCCATAAAATATAAAACTGTTTCGATTTTATCTCGCCAACTGAAGTCTCCAACTCCTTTTTTTATAAATTTACACAGGCTTCAATACGGATCTTTATTATAATACACAGCATGAAAATCCATGCGTTAGTTTGTGAGATATGGCTGTTGTGAAAATTGTAAATAATGCAGCACAGAAGCGCCACCTGTTGAGCGATTTACACCAAATGTTAATCAGCTTTATTTTATATCAAGATTACCTGGGTATCATTTTTTAAACTAGGACTTCCCTCAGAGGGATTAGTCTGAGCGATATTGCTGAGAATACACATTTAATAACTTGCGATAAGTAAAGAAAATGAGATGTTAATTTAAATGGTCATTCATTGTGATAAAATATGATGAAAGTAAACATATTGAATCATAAAATTACAAAATCTTATATATAAAGTTGCATACACTATTTTTATAAAAGGGAAAGCAAACCATACATGGATATAAAATTGGAAATTTGCAAAATGTTAAAAGTAATACAGAAAATAAAACACCAAATTTTCCAATATTGGAAATATAACTCTTTGAAATGATTTCATGAGCATAAACAGAAACTTCGCACCGATTTGAGAAACTATAAATAACGTAAGCTATTATGTTTGAAGAAAATGGAGTGTATTTTATATGGCGTGAAATCCGTCCGAATAGTTTATAATGTTGAATATCTGTTTGCCACGGATGCAATCAGGTTGTCGATAAGAGTTAAGCAATCCTTTTTTAAAAATTTGTCCTTAACGAGTACTTACATCTTATAAGTTACTATGATGTCAAAGTTATAGTTTCTGACCCCAACAGTATCCTAGAAATTGCAATATTCTCAATAAATTGGGTTTAAAATTTTTTCTAGGAAAAACATGTTTAATTTGTGAAATTAAATTGTCGAATGTTTTAGAAATCGTTCATAACGAGAATATTATATCTTAAAAGTTGCCACCAAAAAAAAAAAAAAAAAGATTTTAAATTTTTAGTCTTATCAACATCAAAGAATTCTCAATTTTAGAACTTTTTTTTGCTCGTGCATTGATGGTGATGATTGTTCCTACGCAAAATATAGTATATTTTGCAGCAAAGATGGTTACCAACATTTTTTGCCCACATTATTTTTTAAATCGGCTAGGTACTCCCAATGATAACGAAAAACACACAAACGTTAATGCTTTATAGCATAGAAATACAGAATCAAAAGCTATTTATCTCCTATTATATACACATAAATTATCTAATTAGTGCTAGCAGATGCATTTTTAAATATACATAGATCAATATAATGCTTCATTTTTCTTTTATAAGTATTTCTTAGTTTTCATTTTTCATTTATTTGTATTATTCAGTAAAAAACTCACTTTCTTAAGCCCGAATTACGTCAAACTTTTAATAAAAGAGCCTAAGTCCATATAACAGCTAAGTATTGAGAAGAGTATTAAATACAAGGTAGTAAGTCACTTAGCCAAACGCAGGTAATAAATCGCCAAATATTGTTCTTTTCGCCCTCTCTCGAAATGCATTTTTTCCGTACATTTAAAAAACATGATTTTAAGTCATCTTATTTAAAATTCAAATAAATAAATAAGAGAAAGCAATAATAGCGTAAGTCAAAACATTTTATTTCAGCATGAAGGAATTGTATCGTAGTTACACATGTGCTCTGCCTTTGGCCAAAAGCTGCTTTTGGCCAAAAAACGTTGTCTTCACTAAATTTGAATTCGATTAAAAAAAGTACCGTGATTAATTAAAATGTTATAGGCAGAGCTGCCAAGTCTCCGGCTTTTTGGATACCGGTATTTTAATACAGAAAATGTTTTATTAAATTGGAACATTCTGCGGATTTAAAAAATAACTTTTCCTATAAGAAAATTCTGCTATGCAATGAGCGGGGGCTTGGCATCTCTATATAGGAATATTTCGTAATCTACTTTTTAACCTTAAAAAAAGCAACGACCATTTTTCGGGTACAAAAAGTATTGTTACGAATTTTGTAAATAGTTAGTGTTTGTACTGTAAAATAATGTAAATAATCTTATTAAGCTCCATTTCTTTACTAATATTAGTTTTTGTTACATTGTCTCTGTTATCAAGCAAACTTGTCTATTATTTTCAGTGTATGTCTACGGCAGATTAACGAAATATTAGCGATATCGCCAAGTTGGCGTCACTTTTGGCGACTAATTTTGGTCGCCAAATTTGGCGATATATCGCCAAGTTGGCGACAAACTTGGCGATTGTTGGCGATGGTAACCCTTTCCTCTTAATGGTAACCCCCTTTTAGATATACTGATACATTGTTTGTTATTCCGTGGATTTTTCGAGTAGGTTCCAGAAATTTCTAGCACATGCTACGAGACTATATATAAGGAGAGCGATACGAGCTGTTGTGGTTATTATTTACCAGTCAGTCATAGAGTGAACTTCTAGGTTTAAGCAAGTTTGCTTGATGTATTGAGTTTTATCTACGTTGTTTTGAATGTGATATAGTGTTGAGACATTGTATAAAGAGTCGCTGCGACCTATATTTGTACTTGTTCGATAGATTTAAACAGTTATTTTAGAATATCTTGTAATATTTGTGAGTTTCGAAGACTCTGTTGTTCTGAAGATTTGTAAATAAATTATTTTGTACTTTTCTAAGAGAAAAGAGTTTGAAGTTGTCTAACCATAAGATCGAAAGAACCCTATATACGCTGCAACATTTGGTGTCAGGAGTCGGGATCTTATGGCGAAAACAAGAACAATGGACGGTCAACTGAAAGAACTGTTAGAAGCTATTAATGGAATAAAGGCAGAATTGACGAAAGGCCAAGAAGAGTTGGCGGTAAAGATGAATAAAGGCCAAGAAGAGTTGGCGGAAAAAATGAATAAAAACGAAGAAAGAATGGAACAGTTGACAAATAAAATTGATAAAGGCCAAGAAGAGTTGGCAGAAAAAATGAATAAAGGCCAGGAAGTGTTGGCGGAAAAGATGAATAAAGGCCAAGAAGAGTTGGCGGAAAAGATGAATAAAGGCCAAGAAGAGTTGGCGAAAAAAATGAATAAAAACGAAGAAAGAATGGAACAGTTGACAAATAAAATTGACAAATGCCAAGAAGATGTGACTGAAAAGATTAATAAAGGCCAAGAAGAAATGAAGAAAACTTTAGAAGAAAAGTTCTCGTCGGTAGAGAGAAGAATAGGCTCGGTAGAAGAGAAAATGGCGGAAGTAGAAGAGAAAATTCAGAATGAAGTTTGTATTTTTGAAGAGAAAATCAGTAACGTTGAAGAGAAAATCAGTAACGTTGAAGAGAAAATCAGTAACGTTGAAGAGAAAATACTAGGTGAAGTAGATGAAAAGCTAAATAAAAAAGTACAAGATCTTGAGAAGAAACTTTCAGCATCTAGTGGTAATTTTGAAGAATTTAGGAATCCGCCTGCTTCTCCCGTGCACATTAAGCTGTCGACATACGATGGAAAGAGTTCCTGGCAAGTTTACAAGACCCAATTCACTATTGTAGCTGAAGCGAACAAATGGAGTGACGAGGTGAAAGCTTGTCAACTGGCAGCATCTTTAAGAGGAGAAGCCGCCGACGTGCTGCAAACATTGCCCGATATGACGCAACTCAATTTTGAGACTCTAAGTTGTGCACTTGAAATGAGATTCGGCGAAAAATTCTTCAAGGATTATACGAGAATACAAATGAAGAGCCGCCATCAAAAATCGAGTGAAACCCTTCAAGAGTTTGCCTCGGAAATTGAACGGCTTGCAAATTTAGCATTCATTGACTGTCCAACAAATGTACGGGAAATGCTCTCGCTGCAATATTTTGTAGACGGAATAAAAGATCCAGAAGTGCAGAGAGCGGTACGAATGGCAGATGTACAGGATTTAAAGGCTGCACTACTATATGCCTTAAAGTTGGAAGCAGCTACACAAGCCAGCCGAAGAGATCGTCATTCAGTCCGAGGGGCAACGGTGAACAGAAGCTCAGACACTGAGATCGACTTCTTGAAAGAAATTAGGAAATTAAATCAAGAGATTGAAGCTTTAAAATATGGAAGAACAAGCGCAAGAAGACAGAATCTCACGTGCTGGGGATGCGGTGATACAGGACATCTCCGAAGAAATTGCCCCAAAATCCACGAACGTGAGATAAATTCAAACAGTCAGCAGGGAAACTAAATTTTGGCCATCTCGCGGGGCGGAGGTTGCCAGAGAATGAAAAGCCCCACCTGAAGATCCTCCAGATATCAAAAATGAGTGGCGGTGATAATGAATTATATGTGATAGGCTTTATTAACGGAATTCAGTGCCGTATGATTGTCGATACAGGAGCCAATGTGACAATAATAAGAGAAGATTTGGCTCGAAAATTGAAATCTAAACTCATCTGGACTCCACCATGCGTTACCCTGAAAACAGTGACGGGCGACAAGATTGGCATATATGGAAAGGCCAATTTAACCATACACTTTGGAGGAACGAAATATTACCATACGGCATATGTGGCTGACATAACAGATCCTTGCTTAATCGGGCTAGATTTTCTGAAAAAGTTTGGCTTCAAGCTTGATTTCAAAAATAACAAAATGCTCTCAAAATTTGAAGAAATAAGTCTTTTTGGATTAAATAACGAAATTGAATGTAAACAAGCAGTAATAGCCAAAGAAGACATCAATCTAGATCCAAGAACAGAATTTTTAGTTCCAGCTGTAATTAAAAATGAAACTAATTACCGATTTGGCCATATAGATTATCCAGAAGACAATAGTACACAAGCAGGAGTATTGGTGGCTTCTTCTGTGGTAGACCTCTCGAAAAAGACCATTCCAGTCAGAATTGCTAACATCAGTGATAAGACGAGGACTATCAAGAAAGGAGAGGTGATAGCGTCATGTGCTCCTGTGACGTGCATAAGTCAAAATTCCAGTCACTCTGAGAAATCTTCAGATAATTTAGTCAAGGATTTGTTACAAAATACAGACTTAAATCCAAAACAGTTGGAAGCTGCGGAAAATTTAATTAGAGAATTCCAAAGTTTATTTTCCCAAACATCTGAAGACTTTGGACGAACTAAAATGGCACAACACCGAATTGACACGGGAGATCACTCTCCTATTAAACAGCACCCTAGACGATTACCTTTTGCCAAGCAAGAAGAGGTGCAGAATTTAATTAAAGATATGGAAGAAAATGACGTCATCGAACCATCAACAAGTCCATGGGCGTCTCCCATTGTATTAGTAAGAAAGAAGGATGGTTCTACAAGATTTTGTGTAGACTACCGCCGACTGAATGACGTCACCAAAAAGGATAGTTACCCTCTGCCAAGGATTGACGACACTCTTGACACACTTGCGGGCAACACTTGGTTCTCGACTTTAGACTTGAAGAGTGGTTACTGGCAGGTAGAGATCCATCCCGACGACCGCGAGAAGACTGCCTTTACAACGGGACAAGGATTATGGCAGTTCAAGGTAATGCCTTTTGGTCTATGTAACGCACCTGCAACTTTTGAACGCCTTATGGAAACGGTTCTTCGGGGACTGTCATATGAGGCATGTCTTGTTTATTTAGACGATATCATAATTATAGGAAAATCTTTTGATGAACATCTGAACAACCTCAGGCGGGTGCTACAAAAATTAAAGGAAGCTAATTTGAAGTTAAGCCCTTCGAAGTGCAGTTTGTTTCGTAATGAAGTCGCCTACCTTGGACACATCATTTCGGCGGAAGGAGTTAGGACTGATCCGGAGAAGATATCGGCCGTGAAAAATTGGAATCGTCCAGCAGATGTTCACCAGCTTCGAAGTTTTCTAGGATTATGCACCTATTACAGAAAATTCGTCAAAGGCTTCTCGATGATTGCAAGACATCAAATTAACAGAACAGAGAATTAACAGAACAGAGAATTAACAGAAGCCAATCAAAAATTTATGTGGACACAGGAATGTGACGCTGCTTTCGAAAAGCTTAAGGAGGCCTTGACATCCACTCCAATTCTGTCGTATCCTCAAATCGATAAACAGTTTATACTTGATACGGATGCAAGCAACGAAAGCATTGGCGCTGTACTGTCCCAGGAAATCGACGGCCAGGAGCGTGTTATCGCCTATTTCAGCAAGTGCTTGTCAAAGGCCGAGCGAAACTACTGCGTAACAAGAAAAGAGCTTCTTGCTGTAGTGAAAGCCATAGACCACTTTCATCACTATCTTTATGGTCGAAAGTTCCTGATCCGAACTGATCATGCTTCTCTAACTTGGCTATTGAATTTTAAGAACCCTGAAGGCCAGATAGCCAGGTGGATACAAAAGCTTCAAGAGTACGATATGGAGATACGCCATCGAAAAGGCTCATCACATGGAAATGCAGATGCTCTCTCAAGAAGACCCTGCTCAGAGAATTGTAGATACTGCGACCGGGCTGAGAAGAAATTTAATGTCAAAGGTCCTATAGTAAGACAAGTTACAACTGGGTCTACATCATCGCAAGATCCGTGGAGTGACGAGAGCCTGCGTAAAGATCAACTTGCTGATCCTGAAATTAAGCCAATTCTAGAGCTGAAAGAGGAGTCCAACAGGAAGCCCAGCTGGCAAGACATGGCCCATTACCATCCTACGACTAAACGTTATTGGGCTCTCTGGGATTCCTTACACTTGAAGAACAGCATCTTGTACCGAAAATGGGAGTCTGACGATGGAAAGACATGTAGATGGCAACTACTACTCCCGAAGTCGAGAATTTCTATGGTCCTTCAAGAACTGCATGGTAGTCCCACAGGAGGTCATTTTGGTGTAATGAAGACCCTGCAAAAGGTTCGAGAGCGTTTCTACTGGAATAATGTTCGCAGTGATGTGGAGAAGTGGTGTCGAACTTGTGACACCTGTGTAGCACGTAAAGGTCCAAAGAAGCGCACCCGTGGAAGATTGCAACGTTATAATGTAGGAGCTCCTTTCGAACGAATTGCACTAGACATCCTGGGTCCACTTCCTAGAACATCTGATGGCAATAAGTACATCCTCGTTGTCATGGACTACTTCACTAAGTGGCCTGAAGCATATGCCATTCCTAATCAAGAGGCGGTAACCGTAGCAGACATACTGGTTCAACACTGGGTTTCCAGATACGGAGTTCCTCTTCAAATCCATTCTGATCAAGGAAGAAACTTTGATTCGGTTGTGTTTAAGGAAATGTGCGGACTACTCGGCATGGACAAAACTCGAACTACACCTCTACATCCTCAATCGGACGGCATGGTGGAGCGGTTCAATCGTACCATCCTAAATAGCCTCTCTCTCCTGGTGTCTAGAGACCAACAGGACTGGGACAAGAAATTGCCTCTTTTCCTGCTTGCCTACAGGAGTGCCACTCATGAGGCCACTGGTTACTCCCCTTCTCAAATGCTCTTTGGTCGTGATCTTCGTCTGCCTGCTGATCTTTTGTTTGGCCGTCCTCCTGATGCTCCTTCATCGCCTGAGGAATATGTCGATGAACTCCAGGCACGGATTGAGAAGATTCATTGTCTAGCGAGGAACCGAATTGGACTGGCATCAGAAAAGATGAAGACACGGTACGACACAAAGGCAACTGGACATGAGTTCAACGAAGGTGACAAAGTTTGGTTGTGGAATCCGATACGTCGTAAGGGACTGTCGCCAAAACTACAAAGAAACTGGGACGGTCCTTACACAGTCGTCAACAGGCTGAATGACGTCGTCGTACGCATACGAAAATCGCCACACACCAAACCCAAGGTCGTACATTATAACCGGCTAGCCCCTTATTTTGGCCAAAGTGATTAAAAATTCAAAACTGGAATTTCAGACCATGGTCATGAAAGTCACTTTTTGTAAATATGTAAATAGTAATTAGTTCTTATTTATGTAAATTTTATTATTACTGTTATTATTTATTTATTTATTTATTTATTTGTTTATTTATTTTAAGTGTTTTCCTCTAACTCAAGGATTGCACTGCCCGGGACGTGCAGTCTTTGAGGAGGGGGTAGTGTTACGAATTTTGTAAATAGTTAGTGTTTGTACTGTAAAATAATGTAAATAATCTTATTAAGCTCCATTTCTTTACTAATATTAGTTTTTGTTACATTGTCTCTGTTATCAAGCAAACTTGTCTATTATTTTCAGTGTATGTCTACGGCAGATTAACGAAATATTAGCGATATCGCCAAGTTGGCGTCACTTTTGGCGACTAATTTTGGTCGCCAAATTTGGCGATATATCGCCAAGTTGGCGACAAACTTGGCGATTGTTGGCGATGGTAATCCTTTCCTCTTAATGGTAACCCCCCTTTAGATATACTGATACATTGTTTGTTATTCCGTGGATTTTTCGAGTAGGTTCCAGAAATTTCTAGCACATGCTACGAGACTATATATAAGGAGAGCGATACGAGCTGTTGTGGTTATTATTTACCAGTCAGTCATAGAGTGAACTTCTAGGTTTAAGCAAGTTTGCTTGATGTATTGAGTTTTATCTACGTTGTTTTGAATGTGATATAGTGTTGAGACATTGTATAAAGAGTCGCTGCGACCTATATTTGTACTTGTTCGATAGATTTAAACAGTTATTTTGGAATATCTTGTAATATTTGTGAGTTTCGAAGACTCTGTTGTTCTGAAGATTTGTAAATAAATTATTTTGTACTTTTCTAAGAGAAAAGAGTTTGAAGTTGTCTAACCATAAGATCGAAAGAACCCTATATACGCTGCAACAGTATTGCTAATTGTTCCATTTTGCATACGAGGTACTGATTGTAATATTGATACATCTACGGTGATAAATTTCAAATAATTTTTCAAATCCCATTTATTTCATTAAAAATATAAATCTTTTATTCATTTAGTTTAAAATAAATGGTTTTTAACTAATTTCATAATACTTTTGAAATATTACTTTTCATTGGCCATTTTTTTAAAGCATTTAGAAAATGGTTGTTGTTTTCAGTCAAATATAGACTTTGGTCTGTCTGCATTTTTATTATATTATTATTTATAAATGAACACACTTGGTAAACGTTCATGCTCAGTTTTACAAATAAATATGGCACATATATGTCCTATACACACCAAGGTACCTAATTGGTGCCAAAATGGCATTCAGTTGTCTAACATGCTGGTTATCATATAAATGTTATAATAAATTGTTTGTTCTAAAAATATTATCATTTATTGATTGTTATTTTTTTTTTATTACAGAAAATGTTTCGTTTATTCCTTTTTTTAGGTGCATTCGTAATTATGTAAATACATAGCACCTATAGTGGTCGTTCAGTCCGTCAGTCTTTCTGTCCGTCCGTCTGTCTATCCATCATTCTGTCCGTCCGTCCGTCTGTCTGTCCGTCCGTCCGTCTGTTCGCATATAACAACGCATAAACTACCCAACCGAATCGTTTGAAATTAAAAATACATAATCATTACATTATTTTGTTGAGTCATTTCAAATTTTATGAAATTCGGATGCATAGATCAATTACAGGGGCAATCAAAAATATTCCATTACATTACGGTCAATGGGGAAAAAAGTTTCAAATGCATTTTAATCGTTTGAAATTTAAAATGCATAATTATTATGTAATTTTGTCGAGTTATTTCAAATTTGTTGATAATCGGGTGCACAGATCAATTACAGGGGCAATCAAAAGTATTCAATTACATTATGGTCAATGGGGAAAAAGTTTCAAATGTATTTTATACGTTTGAAATGTAAAATACATAATTATTACATAATTTTGCCGAGATTTTTCAAATTTTATCAAAATCGGATGCATAGATCAATTACAGGGACAATCAAAAGTAATCCGTTACATTACGGTCAATGGAGAAAAATGTTTCAAATGCATTTTAATGGTGTTACACTCATTCGAACTTAATAAAATTTATATGCAACTATGAAGTACATATTATAATATACATTTTACATAATTTACGGTGCAAAGAACATTTGTTATTGATTTACAAAGCCACACAAAAGTATTCCGTTACATAATGGTACAGGGAGAACATTGTTTGATGAGCGTTTTAATTCTAATTCACTATTTACAATTTTATGAAATTGATATATGAGAGTAATATTTTTAAAACTTCGTTATCGTACGAACACACCTCATTTGCTACGCTTCACGTGCAATTTCCAACTTGTTTCATTTTGAAATAAATAAATAACGTGTTATTATAGCATTCTATATTTATCTGGTAATCAAAACGATGTTTTCGCCTAATTGGCATAAAAAATCTCGCCAAACCCGGTGCTTATATCTCTAGTATATTATCTCAAGTATTTTATTTATGTATACTATAATTGTTTTTACACACCACTCACTTCTTTTTGTATATAAAAATAGGTAAGTGGCTCCTTTATGCAGTATAAATTGTATAAATCTTTAAAAAATAGCCCCGTTGCCCCTTTTTGGATCGAATTAAAAAAAAAAAAATCAATGTAATTCCAGTATTGCTCCCAGGTATGCATACATATTCCAAATTTCAAAGTTGTATGCCAACAGGAAATGGATGAAAAATGGGAAAAGATGTCACATATGCACCATGGTACATAATTGGCGTCAAAATTGCATTATTTTATCTGAGATGGTAACCCGGCTTTATTTATTTATTATTTGTTTATTTACTCATAAAATGTTTATTTACTTTCATTTCCTTTTTTTAATTATATAAAATATTTCTTTTTATAGTTATTAATTGTTATTGTTATTTTATTTACTGTAAGTTCTTTTTGAAAATAGAAAATAATTTAAAAATGTGTATGTAAGCGTTATTTGAAAACGGAGTTTTCGCCATATGGGCTTTGAAAAAAATTGCGCCAAATCTGATGCGCTTGTGGCATCCGTGCCGAAAAATTAGTGACCAGAATTGACTTCCAAACACAAACAAAATATAAGTTAAAAGAAAACATGCAATAAAAATAAATATAAAGAGAAAATGATATCATAAAAGAAACTTTTTATTTAAAAACGTAATTGTTTCTAATTTTCACACGCGAAATATATAAAACATTCTTTTAGCGATCAAAAAATGCTATTAAGAGATTATCATAAAATCTCAAAATCAAAGTTTTTATGACATTTTTTTAATATAAAAAAAATAACAGTTTTATTTTCCTGCGTGATTAAATTTTAAAATGTTTTATTGCATTCAATATTTCTGAGTGCGTAAATGATTACTATTGGCTCCATGTACTGATTCGGTTATCTACGAAAATATCCAGCCGGTGAAAATCACGCGCACCATAAATTTCTGTGACGTATGCAAATAAATTGTGCTTTTTTATTAGTTTTTTTAATATATTTTTTAAACTATTTGGAATTAATTTTTAAAAGTAGGTGCATTCACGAGATTACCTTCATAGGTACCTTCTGGTACAAACAGAATTGAAATCCGACAAGTACTTTTTGAGATTTGCTTGACGAAAGAATTTTTTGACTTTTAATATCGTTACGTACTCTGAGTATAAGACTTCACTACGCTCAGACAACTAGGACTTCCCTCAGAGGGATTAGTCTGAGCGATGTTGCTGAGAATACACATTTAATAACTTTCAACAAGTAAAGAAAATGAGATGTTACCTTTAATTGGTCATTCGTTGTGATAAAATATGATGAAAATAAACATATTGAATCATAAAATTACAAAATCTTATATATAAAGTTGCATACACTATTTTTATAAAAGGGAAAGCAAACCATACATGGATATAAAATTGGAAATATGCAAAATGTTAAAAGTAATACAGAAAATAAAACACCGAATTTTTATTCATTGGAAATATAACTTTTTGAAATGATGTCATGAGCATAAACAGAAGTTCCGCACCGATTTGAGAAACTATAAATAACATAAACTATTATGTTTGAAGAGAATGGAATGTATTTTATACGGTGTGAGATCCGTCTGAATAGTTTATATTGTTGAACATCTGGTTTCCATGGATGCCATGAGGTTGTCGATAAGAATTAAGGAATCCTTTTTTAAGAATTTGTCCTAAACGAGCATTTACATCTTATAAGTTACTGTCATGCCAAAGTTCTAGTTTCTAACCCCAACAGTATCCTAGAAATTGCAATATTCTCAATAAATTGGGTTTAAAACTTTTTCTAGAAAAAAAAAATGTTTAATATGTGAATTTAAATTGTCGAATGTTTTAGAAATCGTTCATAACGAGAATATTATATCTTAAAAATTGCCACAAAATAAATAAATAAATAAATAAATAAATAAATTTTTAGTCATATCAACATTAAAGAATTCTCAATTTTTGAACTTTTTTTGCTCGTGCATTGATGGTGATTATTGTTCCTACGCAAAATGTAGTATATTTTACAGCAAACATTGCTACCAACATTTTTTGCCCACATTATTTTTTAAATAGGCTAGGTACTCCCAATGATAACGAAAAACACACAAACGTTATTGCTTTATAGCATAGAAATATAGAATCAAAAGCTATTTATCTTCTATTATATACATAAATTATCTAATTAGTGCTAGCAGATGCATTTTTAAATATACATAGATCAATATAATGCTTCATTTTTCTTTTCTTAGTAATTCTTAATATTCATTTTTCATTTATTTGTATTATTCAGTAAAAAACTCACTTTCTTAAGCCCGAATTACGTCAAACCTTTTATAAAAGCGCCAAAGTCCATATAACAGCGAAGTATTGTGAAGAGTATTAAATACAAGTTGAATGCATATTCTGCCATTGCAGAATTCAGTTTCGCCTCCGATTAGAAAAAAAAAATCGATAGAGGTTTTTAAGGGCGATTTCGTTTAGATTGCAATGAACTAACTTCATTTTTTTGTGTTTATCAATATAATAGCAAACAGTACGGGGTGGAATACTCAATTAAATAGCAATTTCTCTCTGAGACATTGGAATTGCGAAGATACAATTTGACGTGCTACTTCTTCATTGACTAGATTCATCAAAAACGGATTTTTTCTTTAGTTTAAACGCTTTTTTATAGACTCTGAGTAAAAGGAAATGCTATTTATCGATAAAAAGTGTGGAATCCCGTCGAATTCGACGAATGAAATGTTTAAAAGACCCGATCGATTTGATTTTAAAAAAAGCAAAAGTAATTACATTATTGAATCAATATATAATAAACATATTTACAAACTAAATGTCAAGTTTGCCAGTTACAATTTTGCATGCAAATATTCGCACATCTTCAGTTAAAATTGTAATCTGAGTGCCGGTGAAATCCAGAAATTTTATTTTATATGCACTCACAAAAAAATAGTTTTATTTAAAAAAAAAAAAAAAAAAAAAAAAAAAATTAATTTAATTTTTATTGTGACATTATTTTCACTAACTGAAGTCATCTGAAAGTAAAATCTCAATCTCAGTGTCCATAATGAAAAGATATATTGAAATGTAATATCGGATACTACTAGGTTATCCCGTCGACCAGAAAATTATCGCCAAAATATAAGATTAAATGCCAATAATGGATGATCGTGAATGTCACATTCAATAACATTAAATACGATTCATGTGTTTAAAATGTCATTAAGTGATTTTTATTTCGACTTTTTATTAATATTTTTATTATATTCTACTAATTATTTGTTTTTTCGTTATTTAAAATAAAAATTATGTCAATATGTATAATTTGGCTATTAGTTTGGCGATTTGTATAGTTTGGCGAAATTGGTCGACGGGATAACAGAGTAGTACCTAATATCGTTATGAGTAAAAATACGATGTTTTAACCTCTTCAGTCCCTGAGTACCCATATGGGTACATCAGTTTTGTCCCATTTTATTAATGATACTCAAATATAAATGAAATTTCGATATAAGAATAATATGTTTCGAATTCTAAGATTCGAGCTAATGAAAATAAAACAAAAATCTCGCTCTGAAGTCAAACGAGAGACGAAATAATTCAGTAATAATTAAAAATACTGTCATAATCGCCAGTAGCGAAGAGGTTAAATAGTGACGTCATTTCCTCTTCATTTTTTTTTTAAAGTTACTGTTATTAGTAATATGAAAAAGGCATCCGTAATAATATTGTAATTCCCATTTATCTGGTTGCTGAATGACAAAGTTTTCCTCATTTGAAATTACTCTTATTTTGATTTAGACATTAATTTTTATCATAAGTTATTTTCTGTTATTTTATTTACATTATTAATATTATTTCTCAGTAAATATACTTTATTTTACCTCAATTAGTGCATAATTATACGTAATCATTTTGGAAAACAAATTTTTATTATCAAGAGAAAAGCTAAACTGTGTTGCCACCATTTTGAAGAAATGTCATGAAAAAGCTTTTAAAATTAAAAATAAAATATAAAAATGGAAATAAATTAAAAAAAAAAACTAAAATGGGCACAACTACAAATAAATAGCTTTCATTTAAAAAAATAATTATCAAGATCGGTTGAGTAGGAAATACAGGGGTGATGACACGACATTTTTAGCTTGTCTGAAAGAAATAGCATCGGAGGCAAACAAGGTAGTAAGACACTTAGCCAAGCGCAGATAATAAATCGCCAAATATTGTTCTTTTCGCCCTCTCTCGAAATGGATTTTTTCCGTAGATTTAAAAAACACGATTTTGAGTCATCTTATTTAAAATTCAAATAAATAAATAAGAGGAAGCAATAATAGCATAAGTCAAAACATTTTATTTCAGCATCAAGGAATTGTATCGTAGTTACACATGTGGAAAAAAGCTGCTTTTGGCCAAAAAACGTAGATTCCACTAAATTTGAATCCGATTAAAAAAAGTACCGTGATTAATTAAAATGTTATAGGCAGAGCTGCCAAGTCTCCGGCATTTTGGATACCGGTATTTTAATACAGAAAATGTTTTATTAAATTGGAACATTCTGCAGATTTAAAAAATAACTTTTCCTATAAGAAAATTCTGCTATGCAATAAGCGGGGACTTGGCATCTCTGTATAGGAATATTTCGTAATCTACTTTCTAACCTCAAAAAAAGCAATGACCATTTTTCGGGTACAAAAAGTATTGCCAATTGTTCCATTTTGCATACAAGGTACCGATTGTAATATTGATACATCTATGGTGATAAATTTCCAATAATTTTTCAAATCCCATTTATTTCATTAAAAATATAAATCTTTTATTCATTTAGTTTAAAGTAAATGGTTTTTAACCAATTTCATAATACTTTTGAAATATCACTTTTCATTGGCCATTTTTTTAAAGCATTTAGAAAATGGTTGTTGTTTTCAGTCAAATATAGACTTTGGTCAGTCCGCATTTTATTTTAATATTATTATTATTTATAAATGGTGGAGAAATATTAATACTTAATCCATAACGCACATAATATATGACTCTGTGATTACATAATTCACCTTTTTATCATCATAAAAATTATGTTTTTACTGATTTTTTTAACTCAATAGGAAAAATTTTGTGCTTTGAGCAACAGATGTCCGCATTTCATTCATTTATTTATTTTAACGAAATTCTTTGCATTTAGAAGAATTTTTATTTAAATAGGAAATCCAAATGTCGCTGTTAATAAAGAAGAAAGTTACAAAAAAAAGTTACAAAACGAGTAGACGCATAGTATCAAATATGGAAAAACGACGAATCCAAAAAAGACGTCGTATGAAATATCATCTTTTAAAGCAAAAAAACGAGGTCTGATTATCGAACCTACTGATTACAAAATGTGCATTACATTAAAAAAAATTAAATAAAATAAAAATACTGCAAAGATTAATTTTTATCTTTTGTGCAGTTTTGGCTTCGAAAGGTGCGCGATGTTGCAAAAAGATATAAGGGGCTATGAAAACACACTTGGTAAACGTTCATGCTCAGTTTTGCAAATAAATATGGCACATATATGTACTATACACACCAAGATACCTAATTGGTGCCAAAATGGCGTTCAGTTGCCTAACATGGTTATCATATAAATGTTATAATAAATTGTTTGTTCTAAAAATATTATCATTTATTGGTTGTTATTTCTTTTTACTTTCTTCTATCTTCAATAGAAGAAAGTATTGTAATCGAAATTTTTTTCGACTTCCGGTTTTCGACGGATGTACACGTTTTAGGGGTCAGAGATTCCAAAAAACATGTTTTTACAAAATGTCTGTCTGTCCGTGTGTCTGTGTGTGTGTCTGTGTGTGTGTGTGTGTGTATGTCTGTGTGTGTGTCTGTATGTCGCCATTCTACCATCAAAAAGTGTATGAAGTTATGCATAGAATTGAACCAAATTTTTTGTGAATGTTTTTGGCTGTGGCAAGCAGGTCCTCCTTCAGTTTTGAAATATTCCGCCGGAAGGGGGCGCTGCAATCGTCATTTTTGTGCCATTTTCAATATTGTACCGATCAAAAGTATATGAAGTTATGCATCGAATTGAACCAAATTTTTTGTGTATGTGTATGACTATGGCTAGTTGGTCCTCCCTGAATTTGAAAAAAATCCGCCGGAAGGGGGCGCTGCAATCGCCATTTTTGTGCCATTTTCAATATTGTACCGACCAAAAGTATATGAAGTTATGCATCGAATTGAACCAAATTTTTTGTGTATGTGTATGACTATGGCTAGTTGGTCCTTCCTGAATTTGAAAAAAATCCGCCGGAAGGGGGCGCTGCAATCACCATTTTTGTGCCATTTTCAATATTGTACCGACCAAAAGTATATGAAGTTATGCATCGAATTGAACCAAATTTTTTGTGTATGTGTATGACTATGGTTAATTGGTCCTCCCTGAACTTGAAAAAAATCCGCCGGAAGGGGGCGCTACAATCGCCCTTTTTGTGCCGTTTTCATTATTGTACCGACCAAAATTATATGAAGTTATGCATCGAATTGAACCAAATTTTTTGTGTAAGTGTATGACTATGACTAGTTGGTCCCCCCCGAATTTGAAAAAAATCCGCCGGAAGGGGTCGCTGCAATCGCGATGTTTGTGCCATTTTCAATATTGTACCGACCAAAAGTATATGAAGTTATGCATCGAATTGAATCAAATTTTTTATGTAAGTGTATGACTATGGCTAGTTGGTCCTCCCTGAATTTGAAAAAAATCCGCCGGAAGGGGGCGCTGCAATCGCGATGTTTGTCCCATTTTTGATATTGTACCGACCAAAAGTATATGAAGTTATGCATCGAATTGAATCAAATTTTTTATGTAAGTGTGTGACTATGGCTAGTTGGTCCTCCCTGATTTTGAGAAAAATCCGCCGGAAGGGGTCGCTGCAATCGCGATTTTTGTGCCATTTTCAATATTGTACTGACCAAAACTATATGAAGTTATGCATCGAATTGAACCAAATTTTTTGTGTATGTGTATGACTATGGCTAGTTAGTCCTCCCTGAATTTGAAAATAATCCGCCGGAAGGGGGCGCTGTAATCGTGATTTATGTGCCATTTTCAATATTCTACCGACCAAAAGTATATGAAGTTATGCATCCAATTGAACCAAATTTTTTGTGTATGTGTATGACTATGGCTAGTTGGTCCTCCCTGAATTTGAAAATAATCCGCTGGAAGGGGGCGCTGCAATCGCGATTTTTGTGCCATTTTCAATATTGTACCGACCAAAAGTATATGAAGTTATGCATCGAATTGAACCAAATTTATGTGCATCAGTATGACTATGGCCAGTTGGTCCTCCCTGAATTTGAAAAAATTCCGTCGGAAGGGGGCGCTGTAATCGCGATTTTTGTGCCATTTTCAATATTGCACCGACCAAAAGTATATGAAGTTATGTAGCGAATTGAACCAAATTTTTTGTGTATCTGTATGACTATGGCTAGTTGGTCCTCCCTGAATTTGAAAAAAATCCGTCGTAAGGGGGCGTGTAATCGCGATTTTTGTGCCATTTTCAATATTGCACCGACCAAAAGTACATGAAGTTATGCATCGAACTGAAAGAAATTTCTTGTGTAAGTGTATGGCTATGGCTAGTTGGATCGCTCTGAATCTGAAAAAAATCCGCCGGAAGGGGGCGCTGCAATACCGAATTTTATGCCATTTTCAATATTGTGTATGAAGTTAGTTCTAGAACTGAACTAAACATTTTGTATATGATTATTATTTGGTAAGGCAAGTAGGTCCTCCCTGAATTTGAAAAAAAATCTGCCTATCATTCTATTGTCCATCGGCTCGTGCAGAGACGGAAATTCGTTTTTACTCCGATTAATTGATTAAAGCAGAAATTTAAGATGAAAATCAAAGTTGGTAGGGTATTGAATTAAAATTATTAAAGCATTAAAATGAGTAACTTTTTTTTTAATATTAAAATGCATGTATGAGATAGAAGAAAGTTTTGGGATTGGTACATCCAACTAGTTTTTTTTAATAACAGAAAATGTTTCGTTTATTCCTTTTTTTATTTTGAAATAAATAAATAACGTGTTATTATAGCTTGCTATATGTATCTGGTATTCAGAAAGATGTTTTCGCCTAATTGGCATAAAAAATCTCGCCAAACCCGATGCTTATATCTCTAGTATATTATCTCAAGAATTTTATTTATGTATAGGTATACTATAATTGTTTTTACATGCCACTTACTTCTTCTTCTATATAAAAATAGGTAAGTGGCTCCTTTATGCAGTATAAATTGTATAAATCTTTAAAAAATAGCCCCTGTTGCCCCTTTTTGGATCGAATTTAAAAAAAAAAAAAAAAAAAAAAAAAAAAAAAAAAAATCAATGTAATTCCAGTATTGCTCCCAGGTATGCATACATATTCCAAATTTCAAAGTTGTTATGCCAACAGGAAATGGATGAAAAATGGGAAAAGATGTCACATATGCACCAGGGTACATAATTGGCGTCAAAATGACATTATTTTACCTGAGATGGTAACCCGGCTTTATTTATTTATTATTCGTTTATTTACTCATAAAATGTTTATTTATTTTCATTTCTTTTTTTTAATTATATAAAATATTTGTTTTTATAGTTATTAATTAGTATTAATATTTTATTTACTGTAAGTTCTTTTTGATAATAGAAAATAATTTAAAAATGTGTATGTAAGCGTTATTTAAAAACGCAGTTTTCGCCAAATATGCTTTGAAAAAAAATGCGCCAAGTCTGATGCGCGTGTGGCATCCGTGCCGAAAAATTAGTGACCAGAATTGACTTCCACACACAAACAAAATATAAGTTAAAAGAAAACATGCAATAACAATAAATATAAAGGAAAAATGATGTCATAAAAGAAACTTTTTATTTAAAAACGTAATTGTTTCTCATTTTCACACGCGAAATAAATAAAATATTCTTTTAGCTATCAAAAAATGCTATTAAGTTTTTATGACATTTTTTTAATATAAAAAAAATTGGTTGCCTGTAAAGTCGGTATACGGGCGAAAGTTTTACGTGACAACGACTTTGAGTTGTAAAATAATTTTAATGTGAATATTCATTCGTATAGTAGGAAGAAGGATGAAATAATAGTAACAATTTAAAACATTTATTTATACAAAGAATTATATTTAAAACATTAATTTATACAAAGAATCTCGCACTGAATTTCATATTAACAAAATTTTATTTTTACCTTTACACATACATACGTATTTATATACAAATATACATACAATAACTTGCAATACACTGTGTTTGTTAAACACATTTTACTTCATGTTTATTGATGTCAAATGTTGAATTTTGTAAACAGCATATTAAAGAATTTTTCAATGAGCAGAATATAACTAAAGTAAAATGGCTTTCACTAATCACATATCATTAGTTTTCCATAATATACCACCGAATTACGAAATAAACTACACTTATTTTCTTTGTACTTTATACTAATAACTAATACATAACGTATTTCGTCTTAGTTTGATACTATCTAAAATTCCTATTAAGCACCGCCCCTTCCTTGCAGCGAATTCACATTCACGTTCAGAAAATGGTCCCACAAGTGACCGGAAAAAGTTAAGAGAAAAGTGAGCACGTATCGTGAGCGGAACGTAACGTAACGTAACGCAGTTTCTTGAAGTGTCTCCCGGCAAACCAATTTACAAGACGTTGTCACGTCAAAAAATAAGTTTTATTTTCCTGCATGATTAAATTTTAAAATGTTTTATTGAATTCAATATTTCTGAGTGCGTAAATGATTACTATTTACTCCATGTACTGATTCGGTTATCTACGAAAATATCCAGCTTGTGAAAATCACGCACACCAAATTTCTGTGACGTATGCAAATAAATTGTGCTTTTTTATCAGTTTTTTTAATATAACTTTTTGGGATTAATTTTTAAAAGTAGGTGCATTCACCAAATTACCTTCATAGGTACCTCCTGGTACAAACAGAATCGAAATCCGACAAGTACTTTTTGAGATTTGCTTGACGAAAGAATTTTTTTGACTTTTAATATCGTTACGTACTCTGAGTATAAGACTTCGCTACGCTCAGACAACTAAAATCTGTGCAATAGTTCTTGGGATACAGCTGTTGCATAAATCATAAAAAATGCAATATAGCAGCGACACCTATTAAGCAATTTACACCAAAAACTAATCAGCAATTTATATCAGGGACTACCTAAATATAAATTTATATTAAAATTCGTGCGTAGTTCTTGAGATACAGATATAGCGTAAACCGTAAAACAATGCAGCATAACAGCGCCACCTGTTGAGCGATTTACACCAAAAACTGATCAGCATCAGTTTAAATAAGAGACAACCTAAATAAAAAAAATTATTGCAATCCGTGCGTAGTTCTTGGGATATAGATATTGCGTAAACCGTAAAACAATGCCGCATAACAGCGCCACCTGTTGAGCGATTTACACCAAAAACTGATCAGCATCAGTTTAAATAAGAGATTACCTAAATAATAAAAAATTATTACAATCCGTGCGTAGTTCTTCAGATACAGATATTGCGTAAACCGTAAAGCAATGTAGCATAACAGCGCCACCTGTTGAGCGATTTACACCAAAAACTGATCAGCATCAATTTATATCAGGGACTACCTAAATATAAATTTTTATTACAATCTGTGTGTAGCTCTTGAGATACAGCTGTTGCGTAAACCGTAAAAAATGCAGCATAACAGCGCCACCTGCTGAGTGATTTACACCAAAAACTGATCAGCATCAATTTATATCAGGGACTACCTAAAACTAAATTTTTATTAGAATCCGTGCGCTAGTTCTTGAGATTCAGCTGTTGCGTTAATCATAAAAAATGAAGCATAGCAGTGCCACCTGTTGAGCGATTTACGCCAAAAACTGATCAGCAATAATTTATATTATGGTCTTACCTAAATATAAATTTTTAGTAAATTCCTTGAGTTTTTTCTTGAGATAGAGCACCCACAAAATACCTGTCACAGACAGATATTTTTTAAAAGCATGTTTTTTGGAATCTCTGACCCCTAAAACGTGTACAATCCGTCGAAAACCAGAATTCGAAAATTTATACGAATCCAATACTTTCTTCTTGTAGAGATAGAAGGAAATAATAATATAAAAAAAATTGGTGCTGATAGAATAAACTTGGTGCTCCCTCAATCTCCTCGGACGGGGCGACGTCCCCCATCCCCTTTCACATGGGCCTGAATGTCCGGATGGAAAAGATGGGGATTTAAAAGCAAAAATTCCTGAATGAGCTAAGAAAAATTTTGATTAATAGATTTATTTTTACTGCACAGTCACAAATAAAAAATAGAAGCAAAGTAAAAAAAAAAAAAAAAAGAACAATGTTTAAATTATTTTAAATGTGTATTCTGGAGATCTTACAATTTACACAATTTTTTTCGCTCCAAATAATTAAAATAAAAATTTGCTTTAATTCTACTTGCAATAATTGCATAAATATCCAAATTTATGGATTATTAAAATAGTCTAAGGTTATAAAAGCTATACTCGAAATTAAAATTTACTCCAAAATATTTGATTAATACTTAATTTCTAAAAATCACAAGTCTATTTCTTTGTGATATTCAACTTACTTACAACAGTCATTTTAATCAGCGATATTCAATATTTTTAAATGGACCCTTTGGTTTTTGTCAGAATGATCTCGTATTTTAAATGGCTTAAAAACGAAAATGAAGCGCCAAATACCTATAAAAAAATATGTATGTTGTGAAGAAAACTTCATTTAACCAGATTTTCATTTCTACAACTTTCTAAAAATTCAGATTTTTCGTAATTTTTTTTTTTTTTTAATGACCATTTTTTCCACTGAAAAGCATTGCAGAAGCATCGATTGACAGCCTGCATGCAGCGGTGTCGCCCCCTATCGTCAAAAAATCCTCATGGCAAAATTTTAACACTACTTTCCTCTCCTGCTTCTTACTCCGTGATTTAAACATTTCACAATCAGCAAATATGAAATGAGCATAAAACAACAGAGTCTTGATTTCCCAGAATTTTTAAACAATGTTAAAAGGCAATGTCCAACGCGCGCTCGTGGGCGCTATGATGCCCTTTGAAGATTTTACTGGCGCCCTTTTGAAGATCTTCTTTTTAGTAGTAAAAATTAACTATAAAGTATTCTTTCTTTAAAATAACTGATATTTGCATCAGAGATATTCTCAAAATCTGCGAAAATGCAATAACCCTTTCAGGAGCAATGTACTTCTATTTGTAAAAGGTTGCAATGAAGAAATGATACAAGAATTTAAAAATTATTTTATTTTAAAATAAGGAAAACTTTTGTTCACGTACTTAATACAAGGGAAATTTTCATTCCAATAATTTTGAGCCAATGTGGTATTTAAAAATTAAAATGAAGTTGTCCCAAAATGAACCATCGACCTTGAAAGGTTTAAAAACCAGAAACAAACTTTAAAAATTTAATCTTGCATGTTTTCATAATTTGTAGTTATTGTTTATAAAGTTTAATTACGGCGGTTAAATTTAAAACTAACCCTTTTTAATACTTAAGAAGTAACAGAAAAATAAATGTTTTTCACTTTTTTCTGCCTCTTTCATAACACAAGTTCATAAATGTTCATTTTTTTACTTTTTGCTATTGCCACACAGACCCATTTGGCTTTTTATAAGAGGAATAAATGAGCTTAATTTTTCCTTCTTGAATTTTGAAACTTAAGGATAGACTTCTCATAGAAAAATGTTAAATTTGAAACTTAATGCATGTAACAGCAGAACCGTAGGGACTTTTTGTCTGCCACTGTATGACACATTTGCATTATGTTAAGACGTGCGTTTATACTAATATTGTGCGATAATAATGCTGCATATTTTCAGTCAAGTGAAAAATGGCGTCCTTTACTGACTGCCAAGAGCTGAAATGCGCCCCCGCTTACTGAAAGGTTGGACAGCCCTGTTATAAGGTAATGGTTCTAAATAAGTGATTCTTAAATGTAACGTTTTAAATCTGACGTAATTTTCAGAAACCTTTTTTTTTTTTTTTTTTTTTTTTTTGTAATATTCACGCGAAAATATTTTTATCACCACGAAGGAAATATTATTATACTATCTTATTTTGTTTTTAAATCTAACGTAATTTTTCTCCATTTACAACTTTTAACGCACATTAATGAATTTATTATTTAACATTTTTCTTTCTCTTTTAAAATTCACCTATAAATATAGTTTTTATGCCGTAATTTTTAATATTTTCTTGCTTTTAATTTATTCATTTAGTTTTACTTTGAATTTTTTTTTTTATGTTTATAATTTTTACTTAACAACCGAAAACTCTGTTTTACGGGTCAGAAATAATAATATTCTTTTCAAAATATCAATAGGATTCATTGACGGATATCTACCCGATGTATTATAGCTGTCTTCAAAAAAGTAATAAAATCTTTCAATTTTAAATAAAAGGACATTTAATTCACAATCATACAGAAACGCAACATTACAACATAAAAATATAAAATGGAATGCAGACATGCCAACCTCCGGCTTTTAGAAAATCAAATAATTATACTCCTAACCAGAAATTTATTAAGTCAACGAAATTAAGTAGATTTCAGATCACCCTCTGAGTCAATTCTAGACATTTCTAATTAAATAAATTTTCTGGTTCAAATACGTTTTTATGATTTAAAAAAAAGCCGGAGGTTGGCAACTCTGGGAATGATAGAAAAGTTTGTTTCTCTCTCGAGGAAAAACATCAGTTCAGTTCAGTTCAATTCAGTTCATGTCATTGGCGCAACATATCCTCCCCCCTTTTGAGTTGGCGAATGCTGACTCAAAACCACTTTACTGGAGAGAAGTAAGCAATCAGGAGTTTCCACAACATGACCAGCTTTAATTTCCTTTGGCTTGACATGAAAGAAAGCATTCGGTTTCGGAATCAAACCTGAGTTCTTCTCTAATCCACTTTTAAAATTTGCTTCAAACTGAGCATCTTCTTTTTGAGTTTGCTTCTTCATTTTATTTAACTTCTTTACATAAGCAGGTTGTATTTCTCTTTCCATTTTTTCTCGCTCTTTCATTGGCGACATTGAACCAACTTTTAATTTGAGTGTTTCATTTTCTTCAGAAATTTTCACAAACTCAGATCTAACGTTGTTTAACTCAGCTTGTAAATTTTTCATTTCATTTTCTAAATATTTGAATCTTTTTTCGTAGCCATAAAGAGTAAATTTCTTTTCAGATTCAGCCTTAGAAGTCAATTCTTCTTTTGGCTTCGTAATAATATTTTTAGGAGATTCTGGAAATCTTCTTCGACAATCTTGAACTATCTCTATATTTTCTTGCTTATGATTTTCTAACTTTTTAGCTGTAAAGTTTTTTAAACTTCCCTTTTGTCTTTTTTCTTTTCCTGTCAAGGAATAGCCAAGTTTTGTTTCTACTGCAACTAAACCCGATATTGATTTCCCAGTAAACAAATGCCCAGCTACATCAGCTCCTAAAATCATATCTATTTCATAATCAGGTTTTTTAAAATCATCTATTTCATTTCCCGATTCCTTTAACTCACGTATTGTCGTACTATCAGGTACTCTTGGTATGAAACCACAAATTTTATTTTAAGACAATACTTCGATTGGAAAGGAAAAGGTATCTTTCAAATTACAAATCTTTACATCAAAGGCTTCATAAGAGCGGGGTTCGGTTACTCTCCCCCCAAATAGCCTGTGAATCAATTTGACCTTGCGCTTAGTTTTCAAATTCAAATCTTTAATAACTCTATTACTCAAATATGAGTTCTGAGATCCTGTATCCAAAACAGCTCTGATTTTAAGCTCACGTTTTTGAGCTTTCACTTTTACAATTAATGTCATCAAATATACATTATCAGTTTTAGAACTATTTTCCAAGGCATTGCAAGTCTCTGAATTAGTCTGGTTTTCCTTTTTCGTGATCTTATCTCGATCTGGACACATCAACAGATAATGATTTTTATCGCATAATTTGCACTTTGGCTTAAATTTACAAAATCTAAATGTGTGTCCCACTTTAAGACAAGAAAAGCAAGCGCCTTTCTTCATCAAAATATTCCGCTTGTCTTCTAATGGCATCTTTTCAGACGAAAAACAATTGTGACTTGCATGCCGCCCTTCACAAAATAAACAATGTAAAATTCTCTTACCTTGTCTGCTGTTTTCATTTATCGTATTTACAAGGGTAGAAGCTGTGCAAATTTCTAGTTTTTCACTGGAATGTTTCCTTTGTGTAGTTTGAAACCCGTTGCGAGCAAGCGCAACCATTTCCTGACCTTGTACTTCCTTCTGGAGAAAAAACATCAATTTTTCCAACGATCTTTTTCCGAAATCTTCAGCACTGCGCTGTCTTTCCCAAGCAATCAAAGTTGACTCTGGCAAACACGATTCAACAAGAGGAGTCAAAAAGTCACCATATTTATCTTGAGTGCATCCTAGACTCCAGGGCCCGATTATGACTAATTGGGGCCCTGGGCAAAGATAAATTAGGGGGCCCCCTTTCGAATCATCGCAATGTTAATCAAATAGAACTGATGGCCACTTATTTATGTATGTATAATATTTATTAATTAGTATAATAAGTAAATATTATCACGCCTTGGATATAAGTAGAAGAAAATTCTCCAATTCTAATTAAATAACTTAATTAATAAAAGCACACTTTTCCCTCTTAGTACAGAACAAAACTCTTTTATATAATTTTAGCGATTTGTTGTATTACTTTAAAATGAATTTAATAACTTCAATTTATGGTAGAATTGGAATAAGAAAGTAAATATTTTATAGTGTAATGTATGGATTTGGGGGCCCCTTAAGGTCTGGGGCCCATGGGCAAAGTCCCGATTTGCCCATGCAGTAATAAGGGCCTGCTAGACTCTCTAACGCTCTCAGCTTTGATTCAAGCTCATCATATAGTCCAACCAAATCAGTTCTTGTTCGATTTGAAACAGCATTTTTCATAACCATAGACAAAAATTCTCTAACGTAAATCTGTATCAAGAGATCCTCTCTTCCAAACCTATTTTTTAACTGCTCAATGGCTTTGGGATAATTTGCTGCTGTTGGGGGAAAGCTTTCTATTACTTTTGCAGCCTTTGACATAGGAACTATTGCTGATAATAAATATTGAAACTTATCTTCATCAGGCAAAGTGTCATCATGATGAATTTTCTCGAATTGTGACCAAAACGCTAAATAATTTTTCGCTTCACCATTGAATTTTTGCAGTTCTATTTTGGGTAATTTAAATCTTCTTTTTTCTGTAATTGTCATCTGCGGCAATTTCTTTTCTTGTATCAGACTTTCAGACTTCATTATCATTTCAGAAAATTGATCACGGTATTTTTCTGCAGCAATAAAATCTTCTTCATAATCTTTTTCAATGCCTTCTGTTTCTAAAAATTTATCTTCTATTAAATTTTGGTTATCTTCCAGTCGTTTAAATTTGTCCTTTAGTTGTGCCTGTAATACTGCAATAATCTTCAAGTCGGGATCGCTTTTTTTTAATTCAGCATCTAATTTGTTCACACAGGTACTAAATGAAAGTCTTAATCCTTTTCTTTTAATTTTCAATGGTTCCATTTTAAAAGTTTCCGTGATCTAATCTTTTCAGCTACAAACCGTCGAGCCCCACGTTGGGCGCCAAATTTTACGTTAACAACCGAAAACTCTGTTTTACGGGTCAGAAATAATAATATTCTTTTCAAAATATCAATAGGATTCATTGACGGATATCTACCCGATGTATTATAGCTGTATTCAAAAAAGTAATAAAATCTTTCAATTTTAAATAAAAGGACATTTAATTCACAATCATACAGAAACGCAACATTACAACATAAAAATATAAAATGGAATGATAGAAAAGTTTGTTTCTCTCTCGAGGAAAAACATCAGTTCAGTTCAGTTCAATTCAGTTCATGTCATTGGCGCAACAATAATAGTCACGTGTTAATAAATTTTTAATATGAAGGAACTTCTATTCTTTGCACTGCTAATAATTGGCAGCGATTTAAAATAATTTTCTTTTTTAAAATTTGTAAAAAATATCTCTTGAAATCTTGAAAATTTGAATCTAAAATAAAAATAAATCCCCATAAAATGAGTCAAATTAAATAAATAAATGCAGTCTGCGCACTGGGAACTTCTAATGTATGAAATGATCTTGCTCCGATAAAACTTTTTTAATGGAACTATTTTGACCAACTTTAGCGTTAAATATCTTGTAAAACAATTATTCGATTTAAAAACTGTCTACACCAGCATGTTTATCAAATATTTCTCTATAATATGACCAATTGTGATATTTTTGTACGCAACCGCTCTCTTAATATTAAAGAAGAAAGACCTCCGTTTGCAAAAAATTCATTGTCAGGGTGGTGACAACGTTAATTACATTTTTTTTTTTAGGAATAGAAAACCTGTAGAAAGTTATATTGCATTTATTAGGACATCATTCTAATTAATTTTCTCTCATATGAGTACATTGCTTAAATATATGTATTTTGATGGAATTAAAATGCATTTTCCCAATATTTCCATTGTATGTGTACTTTTCACATTAAGCATGTGTATTTCATTATACAAATTACATTGTTAAAAAAAATTATGAAATTCACAGATATAATTTTCCTGAATTTCACAGAAAAAAATCCCTTTTCACGCAAAAGGGCGTTTTCCGTTAAAAGTCGGAAAATTTCACCTTATTTCTGAAAATAACGAAAAGGACGAACACGGATGGAAACAACAGAGATACTCCGTTATCTATTGCAAATTTATTTTGAATGTTTATACGGCTGGCATGGTTTTGCACAGAAATGGAAAAACCCAATGAAAAAAATCCTGTCACTTTTGTAATATTTGCATCATGCTGCTCAAGTACAATTGTACTGGTACCAACAACTTTCTGAAGAACAAATCAATCAAATCATATTTTAACCATTCATTGAGCAAAGAAAATTTCCCTAATAAATTACTTAATCAAGACATATTATGCTTATTCATTAACCATAAGACAATAATATTAATAAATTAGCCTTAGTAATTAAAACTTGCAAGAATTATAACAGCATGCTAAAATTACAATCTACGTTCTAAAAATATATACATACTGCAGAATCCACTATTTGTCTTTAGAATCACTTGCATTTGAAAACGCTATGGTGTGATAGCTACAGAAACGGGCTCCTGTACCAAAGGTCGTGAGTTCGAATCACCCCGAAGACACTTTTTTACCTTCAGTCAATAGATATAGGAGGTTCGAAACTGTTCGATAGTTATACCATCTTTATAATGGAAAGTTACCGCTTCTTCACACGGAGTTTTCCATCTTTTATTTCCCAGAACGGAAAATCTATTAACGGAACGGAGAAAGTCTGGCAACTTTTCTGCCAGTAAATTTGCCGTAAATTCACGATTTTTTTTTTTTTTTTTTTTTTTTTTTTAACAGTGTATATAAATTTGAGTTGTTTTCTATTTAACGAATTTTCTTCATAACAAAGTGTTTAAATGTAATGATGAGATTTCTTTAAATGGAAATTGCATTGTATTCCCAATCGATGTGTTAAAATAATCGTACAGTAGAACCCTGCTAATTCGGACCCCGTTAATCCAAAGCTCCAAATAATCCATTTTTTTTTTTTTTTTTTTTTTTTTTTTTTTTTTTTTTTTTAAGTTTGAGAAGCGATTGTCTAATTTCCATAATATTAACTTATTTCATCGTCGTATTCTGAATAAAAAAGAGTTTTTCTGAAATCTTTTCCGAAGAATATCTACCTTGAGCATTCTTATTTAAACTGTTATTTAAACTACAACCAACGAACTACTTATGCTCAAGCAGAAGCGTAACAGTACGGCTCGTAAAAGGCATAGAAAACTTTCACAGCAAAGTATTACAAACATATTTATTACAAAGTAAACATTTTTACTATGTGTAAATATTCAATAAGTTTAACATAAAGGTGATTTTCTGTAAGTATCTTTTATTTTATTCCATTTTTTCCTAATTCTTCGGATAATCCGGATTGGGTCTGGTCCCAATTAATCCGAATTATCGGGGTTTTACTATATAACATGTTTTCTAAAAGAGACTTTAAGATACTGTCGGATCATAGAGGCTTACGCAAAAATATCACGTTATAAAGTAAAGTATCTAAAATTTATCCTAAATTGCATCATTCCCAATTGATGTGTTAATGTTAGAATATTGTAATAAATTATTTTAAAAGAGACTTCAAATATCATCGGGCCATAGAGGAATAAGCAAAATTATCATGTTATAAAGATGATTACAAAATAAAGTATTAAAAACTTATAAAAAAATGATCAAAAATAGTTCGAAGATTATGTGCTCTCATATTTCAAACTGATTTAAATCATCGTAAAATATTTTGTAACTGACACTTTTATAAGTGCATAAATTTAAAAAGTCAGTTTATTTAAAATTTAAAATTATTAAACACGATTTTAATTTTTTTTTATTTTTTCTGTAGTTACCCAATAGATGAATTTAAAAAAAAATTATGACCTCTTTTTTTTTTTTCTTTTTTTTTTTTTTTTTTTTTTTTTTTTTTTTTTTTTTTGTAAAGAAAGAGATCTTAAAGTACCGTGGGAGCATAAATGGTTAAAAAAAAAATCTTTATGTTATAAAGATGAAAATTTACTGAAGATTATGTGTTTTTATATTTCAAATTGATTTAAAACGCCGTTTAAAATTTTGTGTAACTGGCACTTTATAAGTACATAAATTTTAGAAATAAATACTTTAACATTAAAAGACACAATTTTGAAAAATATATATATATTATTGCAGTTACTTTTACATTTTTTTTTTGGAAAGTTGCTTTTATAGCACAATTTAAATATCAATTGAATCACAAAATGATTTCCTTTTTAGATGTGCTTTCTAAAATTTTTTATTCTGTTGAGAACATGCATGTTGAGAACATGCATGTTGAGAACGTGCATGATATTAATCATGCACGACATTAAAAATTTAGTTTAAAAATAAATATAGTTTAAAAAAACTAAAAAACACGTTTTTTAAGTATATCAAACTAAAAAGTGAAAAATAATTCGTACTATATGCTGAAAACGAAAATAGATGAAAAATACTATATTACTATAAAATCATTGTCAAACTAAGAAGTGAAAAATAATTCGTACTATAAGCTGAAAACGAAAATAGATGAAAACTACTATATTACTATAAAATCATTGTTATTATAGAAATCAATTAATAAGCAATAAATAAAATTATCGTGGAAAAAAAGCGTGGGGTGCTCCATCTACCATGCTCCATCTATCAGTTCTTAAGAAGCACCCCACGTTTTTTTTCCACGATAATTTTATTTATTGCTTATTAATTGATTTCTATAATAACAATGATTTTATAGTAATATAGTAGTTTTCATCTATTTTCGTTTTCAGCTTATAGTACGAATTATTTTTCACTTCTTAGTTTGATATACTTAAAAAGCGTGTTTTTTAGTTTTTTAAAACTATATTTACTTTTCACTTTTTAGTTTGATTACTTTAAAAGCGTGGTTTTTAGTTTTTTAAAACTATATTTATATTTAATACAAAAACCAAATTAATCGGTTGGATAGTTTCAGAGTAATTGATGAACATACATAGAAAAAAAATACATATGCGTCGAATTGATAACTTCCTCTTCCTTTTCTGAAGCCGGTTAAAAATAAAAATTGTAGTACGGAATTTTTTTTTAAATTTTACATAGATGTAAATAATGTCAGGAGTGGGGTTCGAACCTACAATCTCTTTCGAAAAACAGAGCTTCTATCCGGCGCCTTAGACCGCTCGGCCACGCTGTCTATACTCCATTCTGTGAACGTACACTGTCAGAAAAATTCGTCAATATACACTAAGTTATCGTTATTTTTTCACAAATAACTTCTGTTCTCCCAGAAAACATATTTGTTCTGTGAGTTCATTCCGAAAGTCGAAAAATGAGGAAACGATTCTGTTTATATCTAGCACGCATGCGCATTGTGTCTGTTAGTAATAAATTCGAATTTATTTTTAAAATGAAAAACAAAAATATTCTATCGATTAAAATGTCTAATTTAGTTTTAAAAGACAAAAATGTTTTCGAATTTAAAAATAAATAACAATTACTTTCTTTATTCGTTCAAAAATTCTCACAATCTGTTATTCAAAGTTGGATAAGTTGAATAAAGTTCAATATACTGAGTTATTTCTATGATAAATATTCGCATATAAAATATACTTTAAGTGAAGACATTTAAAAAATATTTTAATTAAAAAATAAAATGCAAAAAAAAAATTTATATTATTAAAAAAAATCTTATCAAATAAAAATAAAACATCCATGTTTTTTATCTGACAATCTACGTTATATATTTAAAATTCACATTTTTATACCATATTAATACTAAACGTAAAGAAAAAAAAAACAGCCACAGTTTCATTAAAGATGAAAACTTTCCGAGATTAACTGCAAAATTAAAAGCTTTTTAACGAAATACACCAAACCACACCTATATGAAATCAACCCTTCTATTTTAAAGCAAAATCTTCATGAGCAATCCTGGCGCTGTGGATGAGTGTTGGCATTGTAATCCTGGGGTCCTCAGTTCGATCCCCACCTCTTCCGCGTTTATTTTTTTCAAGTGACGGATATTTTTCCTCTTTTGACTGAGAAAAAAATAAACGGAAAATCGTCAATGTACAGACAATGTCTGGCAGCAGTGCTGCCAGTACTTTTTCTGTGAAAAGACGGAAGTTTTTTTGAGAGTGTATTCAACACTTTTAATTAGCGAAAAATCACTAATTTTATTAGTTTTTGCCTAATTACTAAAAAAGTATTGAACCAATTTCGATGAAACTGAAGTGGTACCAATGCGATAGCATCGTCTTTCATTTAACACCAAAACCAAGTTAATCGGTTGCATGGTTTCGGAGTCATCGGTGAACATACATAAAATAAGGAGAGTTACAAACTCACAAACATACAGGTGAAGTTAATAAAAGCGTGGTAAAATGTTTACGTACGAAGGAAAAATAAAGACATTTTAAGTATCTCAAAACTTTTAGAAAATGAAAAACAGGAAAACAAATTGAATTTTATGTAAACAAAATGCATCACTTTTGTTAAATTTTAAGATCATTTGTCATTTTTATTTATTTATTTATTTATTTTTACTGTGTCTGCTTTATCTTAATCTTAAATCAAATCATTAGATTTACTCATCGGGAATATACAAAGGCGCAGTTGCAAAGAAGCGAAATCGAGGAAAAGCTACAACAATAATTCGTATATTTAAAAAATTATTTTTCTTTATTTTTTTCCTAAACATATAAGATTACCTTACACAGTGTGTAACCATTTCCTCCAAATAATGCATTCAGTTTTAAAATTGCTCTTAAAACGTCTTTTGTTTTTAAAATGAAATACTATTTGAAAACCTTGAAACGACGCATTTGAAGAACCGCAGGTGTACTTCAAGACACAATTTGAAGACAAAATAGTATAAAAGTAAAATGAAAAGTGGAAAGTTAAAAGTTGCATAAAAAAAAGATAACCATTCTCTTTTTGAAAAGAATATTGTCACTCGTTTTAATATCAATCAAAAATCAGAAAAGAAAACCATGCATTTTTCGAATATTATATAATATTTTATAAATGGATTTCTTTCTTTTTTTTTTTTTGTTACGTAATTGGCATTGTTTTAAGTTGTCTGTATTTTTAGTCTCTCTTAATTTTATATTATGAAATGTTGTTAAAACAATGCATCTTGCACGGCATTTAAAAACATTAAAAAAAAGGGCATGATGCATAAAAAGCTGTCCGTAAATGATGTTACACTTTTTTTTTTAATAATTTTAAATGGCTTGACAACTATATCTATACTAATAAAAGAACAAAACGCTCTGTCTGTCTGTGTGTGTGTGTGTCTGTGTGTCTGCGATGGCTAGCAAAATCTACAGCACGTACGAAGCTCAAAATTTTTTTGAGAGTAGTTTAATGTCTCACCTGATGCACCTGAAGCTCAGAATTTCAAAATTTAATTTATTACTCAGTTAATAAATAGAATTCCAAAGCTCACTCTCATAAAAAATTGCCTTTTTTCGCTTTTTTTCCCATTTCAATTTCTTATGGTTGATTGGTTGCATAAAAGTTTCGCAGAAATAATTAAAAAACCCGGGACAGACCTTTAAAATTCATAGACTGGCAAACTGTCAGTTTAAATAAGGATTTTTTTTTTAATCACAGCTGCTGTGCATAATTTTTTTTCCCAACTAGGTTTTGCCATCCAAACTGTGTCTCGCAATCTGATTGGCCAGAGCTTTCGGCATGAATTCGACACTTCTTGGCGGGAATCGTGCTTGGCGAAAAACACTTCTTTGTTTCAATTTTCTATTTCTTAAGAGTAAGATTTTTTTTTTCACAAATTCTATGTCTTATGAAATTAAAGAGGAATGACCCTTACCAAAGACAATTTCCTAAAATTTTCCAATTTTTTTTCTTTCTTTTTTTTTTCAATATTTTTTTTAGAATGAATCTCGGTAAGTTACGTTTATTTTTACTTTGTTGTATCTTTAATAGAAGAAAATATTGTGATACAAATTTTATTCGAATTCCAGTTTTTGACCGATTTGCACGCTTTAGAGATCCAAAAAATATGTTTTTAGAAAATCTATGTCAATCCGTGTGTGTGTGTGTCAAGTGGCGTATTCAGGGGGTTGACTGATGGAACTGCAGCCCCTTCCAAAACTTGAAAAAAAAAACATGAAAAATAATTACAAAAGTTTATAAAGATGTAATGATATCTGAGAAAACTGTTTCAGCCAAATTTCCGTTATATGCAGGCTATCTTTACAGGTCATAAAAACTTTACTAATTAAGACTAAAACTTTTTTTAAACAAAAAATTTGCAGTCCCATGGAATTCAATCTTAGCAGGATCGGCATAATTTATGCATTACCTGTTATGGAAAAATCTGTTTAACGCGGAAAAATTATCTTTCTTATGATTGCCTCTAAGAAACTTTTACTATAACTCAGCACCCTCCGAAATGAGAAGTCTAGATACGCCAGTATGTGTGTCCGTATGTCCGTGTGTTTCCATTGTACCATCGAAAAGTGTATGAAAAATATGCATAGAATTGAACCACATTTTTTGTGTATGATAATTTTTGGGTATGGCAGGCAGGTCAAACCTGAATGTGAAAAAAAAAAAAAATCTATCGGAAGAAGGGCGCTGTAAAAATGATTTCCATGCTATTTTCATTATTGTACCATCGAAAAGTATTTGAAGTTAGGTAAATAATTGAACTAAATATTTTGTGTACGTTTCTATGGCCAGCAGATCTCCTATGAATTTGGAAATATTCCAAGGGAAAGGATCACTGTGATAATGCTTTTTGTATAATTTTCTCTATTTTTCGTATTTCTATAGTCCATCGGCTCGTACTGAGACAATTGTTCTTATTAATAAACTATGTAATCGAATGGTGTTTTCAATTTTTTGGTAAAAGCAGAAGATATTTTAGAAAATACTGTCAAAGTTGGTGTTAGAAAAAAATAAAATAAGATATCGAAGCTTATTTTTGAAATATTTCTTTGACAATCGCAATAATTGTAAATGTTATATAACATTGCATAAAGATATTATAATATAAATATTATAACATACAATTTAAAGACAATCTGAGAATTGCGAGTTTTACTCGCATAGAAGAGATTCCGTACTACAAAATACAACCGTGTACAAAGTTTAAACATAGTATTTTACGAAGCGCGCTTCGAAAGCAGGTCGAAAAGTAACAAGGTCCGTGGTACGTGGCGATGTTTTCTAGATAGGTTTCTAATTGATAACATAGCTAATTGACTATATTTAACAATGACTATTTTTATAATAGTGAGTTTTATTTCGTAATTTCAGATTAATCAGAGTTGTTTTTTTTTCTTTTTGAGTAAAGTAATTACATTGAGAGTGGTAATTTAAGTTTGGTAAACAAAGTTATTTTTAGGACTCTGTAATGCAAGAATTTACGGTCATTCACGCATATGTTTCAAAGTTGAAACAGATTCTAATGGAATGAAGATACTAAGCTAAGAAATAAAAACTTACCATCATGAAAATAATTTTCTAATATCCAACAAATATAACAGCTTTAAACAATTATATAACTGGATCTTCAACTTTTTTCAGTGAAAGAAAATGATAGGGGTTTCTAGAAGATGTTCCTTTTTTAATTGGATAAATACTGTGGTATATTTCAACAACATATTCGAATTTTGTAAGATGCTTTGTTTAGAAGAGGTCTCTTTTTAAATGGCTAAATACTGTGTTAAATTTTGCAATATATTCGAGTTTTGTAAGCATTAGGTTATTTTTCTTTAAATAACATCATTATCAATTTTATTAACATCAATTTTATTTTCTTCTCTCCAACCAAATAATCCTTAGAGCATACAGAGTTTCGTAATTATAAGAATTATTAAAAAAACATTAAGAAAGGTAAAATTTATAATTTATTTAAGTAATTACAAATTCAACTAAATAAATTTATAATTAAACAAAATTAAAATTTATAGAAAATTAAAAAAATATATATATAATATAAATTTAAGGAATGTGTTAAATTGAAAAAATTACAAATTTATTATTTATACATTATTAATTATTAATTATTTACTTATAATAATTTAATCCTCTTTAAAATTATGCTAAGTTTTATTACTTTACTTAATTATTTTAATGTTTTAGTATATTCCAAGCATTCATTACAATTTTGATTAAAATTTTTTGGAATTTTTTTTTCTTAAACTTTTTATAATACTGCTAATTTGTGGTTACATTAAATAATCTTATATAAATCTCCTATCTTCAGAAATTTTCACTTTGTCATCTTTTAATCTACATAGCCTTCAATTCTTTAAAAAGTAGCAGAATGCTGTCGAAACGCAGATGATCCTCCCCCCCCCCCCCCCCGCTTTTTCATAAGTTAATGGAAATAATTTTCTTTCTGTAAAAATCATTTTTCCATTAATTCCTATTTTAAACAAAAACTCTATTGAAATTTCAAAAAATTATTCCTTTCTCCGCCCATCCTATCTAAATTCTCTACTCTTAGGATTTTCGCCAAGCACAATACCTTCCCGCCAATAAAAGTCTCTTTGACGCAGCCATCTCTGACCAATTAGATTACAAGATGGCAAAACCCGGTTGGGAAAAAAAAATACGCAGCTGCTGTACACCATGGAGAAAAAGATAGGTGGAGGCGAAGTAAACCGAAAAAAGGTTTGCAACACGGAGTAAGAAGTGTCTTACTCCGTGGTTTGCAATATTAAAACCATTTATCAAGGAGCTTAAACTAATGGAGGAGACAACGCTCCGCTACGCAATGCTAGGAAAGTGAAGCCTGCCACGCCCCCTTATACACCCAAAACATTAAAGAACGCATAGCGAAACATTGAAAAATGAGTTCCGAAAATTTTGAATAAAAATAATTTTAGAGTCCGGATCAGGTTTCTTCGACGATTTTACGTTTATAGAAGATTGTTTATACATATTATCTTGTTTTTTATCGTAAAATTTCAGATATTTTTTCATACATACTTCTTAAACACCAAGTAAAAAAAATATGTTTTTTACTATGATTACAGTGTTGATTACAGTGTAGATTCAGACATTTTTCTCCGGGAGGGACTTCTGTGGCTCTAGGGAAGGGGGCACAAAAGAGTTCCGGGGGGGATTACACTTTTTACCGTAGAAAACACAAAATCTAAAATTTCCTAGGATTACATTTGATAATTCCGGAGGGTAATGTCGCCCACATGCCACCCCCTGAATTCAACACTGCTATGATTATGCTTAAAAAAAAAAAAAAAAAAAAAAAAAAACTGGCTATATTTGAAGTTTAATCTTTTTATTGTAAAAAAAAATATTTTTTATACTACTAGGAAGAAGTATTTTGTTTCAGCATGTACTAAGTTTTATTTTTATTTCATATCAATCTTAATATTTATTAAACGGCTAACATTAGATTTAATACAATTTTCACTCATTCTACAAACATTAGAAGTAAGAATGCGCACTTTGTTTGTGGGCCAATTATCTACACTGTGGGATATAGGTCCTAAGGGGTGGGGTGCCCTCCGTGGGGGTCTTTCTAAGGGAACCTAACCGGTATTTACGTAACATTCGAAGAAAACCACGGAAAACTCCGAACGGTTAGGCCGACGGTCGCGATTGGGTTCGAACCCAGCACCTACCGTCTACCAGTTTGAGGTCAGAATCTCTCGGCCACTGGTGGGGCGAAGTAAGAATGCGATTTTAAAAAATATTAAAATTTCTCTGGTTTAAACAGATAATGAGAAAAATATTCTACAATATGAGCAAAAATGTTTCAAACGTAATAGATCGATTTCTGTTATGAAAAAATTGTTTTTGCAAAGCTTATTTTTATTAAATAAGGCTATCAAACATCCCCCCCCCCCCCAAAAAAAAAAAAAAAAAAAAAAAAAAAAAAAAAAAAAAAACTTTTGAAATGAAGAATACAGTATTAGGCAAATTTGTAGACTCTTTCTCCTTCTTATAAATATACACTGCTACTCAAAATCTTAAAAATTAAAGAATGGCTCAAAAATTTTTAATATTATATATAACTTTTTTTACTTATTTAAGTATTATAGATCTCAGCAATCTCTTCATTTTAAAAGAAAGGCTTAGTAATATTTATATCTCTTAAGTTTAAGGTCAAATTTTATTCACACAGAAAAGGTACATTTTACAAAGTTTTCCAGAATCAGATTAGAATAATTAAATTTTGTTTTCCTGTTTTTGAAAGTATAGTATATATATATATATATATATTAATTATGAGAATTTTAGACTTAATAACCTGTATATTGTAAAGATTTTTTTTAATAGAAAGCTGCAAGAGGCCAAGGAAGGATAATTGTCCTTTTCTGAATTTTCAAATTTAACTCAAAATCTGTCATAGTTTAATATAAAAAAAAAAAAAAAAAAAAAAAAAAAATCTGATTTAAAATAACACTAAGATTAAAAGGCATTAAAAAAACTATGGACTTTTTTTATTAGGGGAAGCACAGAAAAGACCATGTTATTTTTTGTGTTTCTTAAATGGTAAAAACCCCACTGCTAAAAAAATATCCAATATTCTTAGAATTTTCAAGCAGATTTAGTTTTTCAAGAATTTAACAACTTTTCAAGACTCTTCTGTAAAATTTAACTATCTTGTTACGATCTGTGTCCAACCACCAACACTTGTTTAAAAGAATATTGATTATTAAAAAAAAAAAAAAAAAAAAAAAAGAGTGAAAACATCTTAGAACAAAAATAAAAGTTATGCTTAAAGCTATAGCTTTAGATTAAACTAAAGAAAAATACGGAAAATGAGAAAAAATATCTAAATAAGGCGCTTTTGAATTTGAAAATTTACACATTTTCCTATTAGGAGATGCAATGTTTTGGGTGTATGAGGGGGCGTGGTCATTAGCTTCAAAAACGCAGAACAACGGCTTCTCCATGGTTTAAGCTCCTTGCCATTTATCGCTGAAATTTTAATGTCTCAAAGAAAAGCACGAGGAAGGAATTTTGTATTAATAAAACGAATTGAAAGAAACGAATTACAGCTGAAGCATATTTTACGAAGAAATAGTAATTTTTTTAAATGGTTTTTTTCTATTTTATTATTTAGGTTAAAGTTAAATTGCATTTATGTTATGGTTAGAATAAGGATATGTTACAATAAAGTGAATACATTTAGGCTACGTTACATTTCTGTTATATTTAATTTACGGTAGGGTACTGTTAAGTCGCTGTTAGGTTACAGACAGGTTCCGGTAACGGTATAAAAGTTTAAGGTTAGGAATTTATACACAGAGTGAACCTATACGCAAGATTTGATTAAAAATAACCCTTACTTTTGTTAAATAGCTCTGAAATTAAATACTATACACCAACCTTAAGCTACCATCGTGTATCGATTTCAATCATGGTATGGTCGGATTTAAGAGTGATATAATTAGTTTGAAATTCAAAATATTTTACTTGGGATTTGTATGTGAAAATAATAATTAGTTACGTGATTTAACAGTGATTTTTACGGGTAAATATCAACTTTTTTACACGAAAATCATGCAATCGTTGGATACATATTCCCTCCCGCGTTTTTCATTGCTCATTTTGAGTATTTTTAGAGCTTAATATTAGTTGTTTTTAAAACCGATTTTCACATAGTCAGTGGCTACGTATTTCAAACAATGCATTTCTGCATGTAACGAGTTAATGATAAAATCATACAAATTTCAAGTTCATTTAATATTGTTAATACGGACCCGGGCAACGCCGGGCGGGTATATCTATACCCGCCCGGTATATCTATACTAATGAATCTACTAATAATGAATGCTAGTATATCATACTAATGAAAGAACAAAACGCTCTGTCTGTGTGTCTGTGTGTGTGTCTGCGATGGCTAGAAAAATCTACGGCACTTACGACGCTCAAAATTTTTATGAGAGTAGCCCAATATCTCTCCTGATGCACCTGAAGCTCAGAATTTTAATTTTTTGATTAGTTTCATAGATATTAATTATGGAGCGGAACTCACTCTCTTCAAAAAGTCGTTTTTTTTAATGTTCGAGGAAAGAAAACGTTTGCACATGCGCAGAAACTCAATTACGCACCTAAACGAAGGAACAAACTCTCCTCCCCCTCCCCGTTTATTTCTGGTTTTGGATCATTTTGTTTAAATCCAAATCATGCAAACTGCTCGATGCAGTTAAATTTAAGAGACATATTTCGAAAGATCATAATTTTAGGTCTCAAATGCAAAAATCAATTCGGAAAAATGTTGCAGTTATTTTCAATGCCCTTTGAAAATAAATATTCAAAAATGGTCGTTTTTTCCAAAACTATTTTTCTTCCTTTTGTCAATGCCCCTCCAGGGCGTAATTTTTAAGATATAAACAAACCAAAAAAAAAAAAAAAAAAAAAAAAAAGATTTTAAAGTTGAAACTGTCTTCTAACCTATGGTGTAATCGGTTTTTTAAAATATGGATTTTAACCCTTGCAAATACACTGACAAAAGAAGGACATTTTGCGAATCGCAGAGAGGATATTTTTTCTACGCTAAAATTATCTTAACTTACATATTTCAAATCAATCTTTTAAAAACTTCTCAATAGACCAAATTTATATAACCTACAAAAATTTCGAAACGTTCGGACAGATAGAAATATTTTTTACAGAATAAAATGTGCGAAAAAATTAATGAAATTAATAAAAACAGATCGTTTTCATTACAGTTTTGCATCAGCAGAGCGTAATCCTATAGGTACCAGCAAACAAAAAACATATTCTTAAAACTTAAAAACATTCTTATAATCTATGATGCAATCGGCTTTTAAAATATAAGAGTTAACCCTTTCAAATACACCGGCAAAAGGTGGCCACTTTGTGACTCACGGATAGAATTTTTTTCTACGCTATAAAAGTATCTAAGCATGTATATTGCAGCACAATCTTTTAAAAGCATCTCAATAGACCAGATTTAAACCCTCTACAAAAATTTTGAAATGTTCGGACGGGTTGAAATATTTTTAAAAAAAGTGAGAAAAATTTAACGAAATAAATAAAAACCAAATCATTTCATTGCGGTTTTGCTTTTGCAGGGCGTAATTCTACACGTCCCGAGAAAATGAAAATATTTTCTTGAAGTTAATACATTCTTATAATCTATGTAAAATTGGTTTAAAAAAAAAAAAAAAAAAAAAAAAAAGATTTAAGTCGTTCAAATACACCGATAAACAAGAAACACATCCCGGCTCATGGAGAATACAGTTTTTCTACGCTAAAAGTAATTAAATATCCGCATTTTAGCATAATCTTTTTAAAGACTTTCAATAAACCAGATTTACATTACTTATAAAATTTTTGAAACTTTCGCATGGCTAGAATTACTTTTTACAAATTAAAATGAGTGAAAATTTTTACGAATTCAGTAAAAACCGGAGTGTTTCGTCAGTTTCGTTCTCTTTCTGCACGCATAATTTCCAAAAATCAAATTATGTAGAAAATTAAATTCCAAACAGTATGTGCTTTTAATTCAATATCTTTTAGCGATTTTTCCATTTCAAAATATAAATTTTAACAAAATGAACTTAAGGATATAAAATCATAGAAATTTGAGTTTAATTTAAGGATTATTTAGAAAACAGATAACACATATGAAAATTGAATAACATCACGGGCCCGGGCAACGCCGGGCAGGTCAGCTAGTATATATATATTTCAAATTTATGTTTAAAAAGAATAGATAGTTTTTATCATACAGATGTAGAACCAAACTCAAAAATTTTCAATATGTACACCTAATTTTGACACCATATTTTCATTCATGATTATTTTTTTACTAGCTGCCCTTGGCGATCAGTTTGGTCTCCCTTGAATGTATACTAAGCATTAAATCATATTACTTTTATTCAAAATTTACTTTAACTGCTCAATTTTTTGCCAAATTAGAAGATTCTGCTTGAGAAATAGATACAGATGTCATGTATGCATCACATTGGCGCGATTGCGACAAAATGGCAATTTTATGTGCCTCACATGGTAACCCGGCAATTGTTATTTATTTATTAATAAACTGTTTGTTTGGTTTTATTTTCTTTTTTTAAATGATATAAATTGTTTTATTCTATAATTATTAAACTTAACTTTTTTAAATTGTTATTTCCTTTTTAAAATAATAGAAATTAGTTAAAAATATGTATGCAACTGGTATTTGAAAACGAAGATTTCGCCGAATTGCGTCAGAAATATAACGTTCCAGTGCGGTGCATACATGACATCTGTGCTGATAAATCAAGAACGCAGTATTTTTATGCTAGTCTGGCGTAGATAATCAATCGCCAAATATTGTACCCGTGGCATTTTTTCGTATTTCATTAATTATTTAAAATATAATAATCTAAAATTTTCACTCATTTCATTTATAATACATAACTTTAATTTGAAACTGAAAAGTTTAAAATTCATGACTTTTATTTGTATTTTATTTATTTATTATTATTTTTTAAGTAAAAGGAACAAAAAAAAATATATATAAATAATGGTATTTTGAAGCTCCATAATTGCAGCGAAGGAACAAAACATAAATAAATCCAATTTACCACACACTAAATATTATTAAAAGACTTTTGCACAGTAACCCATAAGATGTATTTCATTTAAATGTTGCCATTAATCAATTATCAAATAATCGTGATTTTTGTGCCACATACGTTAGCGTAATGTATATATAGATTGTTACAATAAGGGAACAAACACAGTGTTAAATTTTAAAAAGTAAAAAGTTTTGAAGAAATTTAATTTTGCCAACTTTGTTAGGGGAGGGGGGGGGGTGGAAATGAATAATTGTTAAAATAAAACAACAGGTATAGTAGAAAATATTAAATAATTAAAGAGTTTTAAACATTTTTACTTTTTGTGGAAAAAAAGACGGGACGAAAAGTTGCAAGGAAGAATAATTTAAAACACATTTTTAAAAGAGTGAAAATCCAATGAAACGTAGAAGGTTATAATAGAAACTTCAAATTTTAAGATTACAACAAAGCAATTTTTTATTCTAAACTACGTTTTTTTTTTTTTTTTTTTTTTTTTTTTTTTTTTTTTTTTTTTTCAATGAATCTTTTTTTGTATATGAATGTATAAGTGGTAATTAATATTGTTAATCTATATTCCATGCCTTGGAGCGATAAAAATGTGTAATTTGGTATTTTTGCATATCAATGTAATGGAGTATTTTTTAAACAGAATTTTAATGGTAGAATAATAATGGTTAATAAATTATCTGCCTTTTTTGCAGAAGCTCTATTGAACCGAGTTGGGCCTGATTTCATTGCTTTTTCAAAACCACATTTTTAGCCTTTAGCCTGGGAGTAAAGCTTCCAGCTCTTGCAGACCTCTTAAGACAGACAAACATTTCCAAAAATACTGAAATCGTATCTAATACAATTCCGTCGACAGAAGTGAACAAATTTCACGAATCAAACAATAATTTATTTATATAAAAGAAAATAACAATCAATGAAGAAATAAAAAAATTCAGATTGTAAAATTACGAATTTTAACTGAGACAATATTTAATATAAATTTTTTATAGTGTTTCGTATAACAATAATTAATATTTAAGGATGTGGTGAATATTCGGCCTTATTCGGTATTCGACTCTTTTGCGGAATAGTTGATTAAATGAATACATACTCAATAGAAGTTGCCTGAATACCTCGGTCGAATATTGTTCAATATTTACCCGAGTAATTTTTTTTTTTTTTTTTTTTTTTTTTTTTTTGATATAATCTAAATGTTAGTACATTTTTTAGAGTGTTCGCAGCTCAGTAGTAAAGCGTTCGTCTTCTACGCGTCCAAATCTGCCAGGCGAAACTTTTTTTTTTTTTTTTAGATACAGTCGAGTCTCTATATAACGAAATCCATCATTCCAGTTAAAAATTCGTTGTATAGAGAAATTCGATGTATAGAGAATGATGTTAAAAATCGTATTTAATGTGTGAAGTTTGAACAAATATTATTTTTGATCTTTTGAATTAATAATTAGAAATGTTTAAAAGTAAATATTAACATAACATTTTATTTCTTAATTATTTAAGCTGTTTCAAAAAAAAAAAAAAAAAAAAAAAAAGAACAGACATTTATTTGAAAGCTTAATGAAAATCAAATAAAGAAGACTTGCATTAATTGCAGACGAAAAAAATCTGTAAAATTTTGTTGTTTTGATTTTAAAATGGTTACGCTTTAAAAAAAAAGCTCACATTTTAGCAAGGAATGAAAAATTGTAGTTAACATTTTCCTCCATTTGAAAGCCTCTCTTATGTGCCTCTCATTGATTTCTCTCTTACATGTGCATCAATCCAATTGACTCCGTTTTGAGAAAAATGTGGAAAGGTGTGTGGGAGATGGGATGAATTCGTTGGATTTAAAGAACAAGGAGAAAAGTAATATAAAAAAAAAACTCAGCATTGACGATAAATCAAAAATAAGTGATGGAAAATCGATTCCATATGATTTCGAAGCCTTTTAAAACTGAGTAAATTAAGAAATTTTTTTATAAATTATTTATGAAAAAATTCGTTATGTGGAGATAGATATTTCGCTATATAGAGACTGTTTTTAATGTAATCATGCGAAAAGGGAACCGTTCCTACTAAAAATTCGTTATATAGAGAAATTCGATGTATGGAGTTTCGTTATAGAGAGACTCGACTGTAGATTTAATTAGAAGAAAATTGTCCTTTTTGGCCATTTTGAAGACTCATTTTATTTATTTGTTTATTTGATTATTATTTTATGTGTGTATGTATAAACTGATAATTTTTAAAATCTTTTTTTTTTTTTTTTTTTTTTTTTTTAAGCCTCCGATGCTATTTCTTTCAGACAAGCTAAAAAGCGTCGTGTCAAAAATTGTAGCCCACTTTTTCATAATCTGGCCATTAAAACGAGACATTCATACAATCTATATATTTAAAAGACCTGGCTGTTTTTTTAGTCATCAGCCCTGAATTTTCTACTCAACCGATTTTGATAATTATTTTTTTAAATGAATGCTATTTATTTGTAGTTGTGCCCATTTTAGCTATTTTTTAATTTATTTTCGTTTTTATTTTTAATTTTAAATGCTTTTACGATATTTCTTCAAAATGGGGGCAACTCAGTTTAGCTTTTCTCTCGATAATAAAAATTTATTTTCCATTATCACTTTCCACCAGTCAGAAGCTTTATTTCATCAGTGAACATGTCCTCGCATTTATAGGAAAAAAGTTAATTGTTTTCGTAAAATTTAACTACAATAAAATGATTGCGTATAATTATGCACTAATTGGGGTAAAAAAAATATTTACGGAGAAATAATATTAATAATGTAAATAAAATAACAGAAAATAATTTATGATAAAAATTAATGTCTAAAGAAAAATCAGAAAAATTTCAAATGAGGAAAATGATGTCATTCAGCAACCAAATAAATGGGAATTACAATATTATTACGGATGCATTTTTCATATAAATAATAACAGTAACTTTTAAAAAACATTTGAAGAGAAAATGACGTCACTATTTAAAACACCGCATTTTTATTCATAACGATATTACATTTCAATATTTCTTTTCATTATGAACACTGAGATTGAGATTTTACTTTCAGATGACTTCAGTTAGTAAAAATTATGTCATAGTAAAAATGAAATTAGTTTTTTTTAAAAATAAAACTACTTTTCTGTGAGTGCATATAAAATAAAATTTTTGGATTTCGGCGGCACTCAGATTACAATTTTAACTGAAGATGTGCGAATATTTGCATGCAAAATTGTAACTGGCAAACTTGACATTAAGTTTGGAAATATATTTATTATATATTGATTCATTAATGTAATTGCTTTTGCTTTTTTTTAAAACCAAATCGATTGGGTCTTTTAAACATTTCATTCGTCGTATTCGACGGGATTCCACTCGTTTTATTGTTAAAATGAATTTCCTTTTTCTCAGAGTCTATAAAAAAGCGTTTAAACTAAAGAAAAAATCCGTGTTAGATGAAGCTAGTCAATGAAGAAGTAACATGTCAAATTGTACCTCTTTACTATTTCGCAATTTCAATGTCTCAGAGAGAAATTGCTTATCAATTGGGTATTTCACGCCGTTCTATTTGCTATTATATTGATAATAACAAGAAAAATGAAGTTAGTTCATTGCATTCTAAACGGTTTTTTTTTTCTAATTGGACGCGAAATTGAATTCTGCAATGGCAGAATCTACATTCAACTAGTTTTTTTTTTTTTTTTTTTTTTTTTTTTTTTTTTTTTTTTCAGACAGATAAAATCTGGAATTTCAATCTAGAATCAATATTTTTGCTTATGCTGCCATTTACTGTCCAATTTGTGAAAAAATAGACTTCTATTCGTAACTTTTTTTCAACTTATCCTTTTAACAATTATTCAGGAATTGAAATTTTTTTTTAATTATTATTATTATTTAATTTCGAATTTTAATAAGTATTAACAACCTTTTTTGGCACTATTTAGTAAGTGTTTGGTAAATCAAAGAATTAATATGGTTTGTTTCTGAATTAATCGAATATCATAGCAAACGCGGTAGCGTTTGGTATAATATGTTTAAGAAATGGAAAGTACAAACGTCTTTTTGAAATTTCTGGCGAACCAGTTGATGTACGACAGTGATTTTTTTTTTCAAAAGATAGAACTCGATGAGACGAACAAAATGATACCATTTAAAAAATTATCGAAGTTTACTGTAGTTTTTTAGCCTCCGATGCTATTTCTTTCAGACAAGCTAAAAATTATTGCAGTTTTTTATTCAATTTTTAACGAAAAAATGAAGACCTAAAATTTAACAAGCGATAGCTAACGATCCCATGGATAGATTAATTTCATTTTTGGTTTATTTTAATCCTTTTTGTAAAACTTGAAAACGATTTTTTTTCATCTTTGTATGTTTGACGATCGTTGAGAAAATCGAATTTGTGTCTTAAAGTTCCAGTTGAACATTGTTTCTTGTTGTTGCTGTTGTACTTTGTTTTATTCGTTGACACCAAGTTTAAATAAGTATAAATGTTTTATGCATATATAGCATAATTCATTGAAATTAAATAAATCACGTGAAAAACATAATTATCTGTTTTTATTGAGAAGCATTTAGTTTCAGTTTTTTGAATAAAGTTGTGAGCGCACTGTAATTATTTTCGTTCGACTCCTTGGTTTATTTTGCGGATATCATGCATGTTATATGACAATGCAATAACTTTCTTAATCTTATAGTATAATACGAGTAAAAATTATGTGTGAGTGTAAATTTTATCTCAAAAACGGCTCTAACGATTTTGACAAGATTTTGTATTTTACCATTTTCGGACACGAAAAAATCATTGCGCTTAATCACGTGTTCGAGAAAAATCGATTAATGGGTAATCTTGGGTCATAATGGGTCAGGGTCAAGCTATTTATATCTAAAGAACGGCTGAATTGATTTTAACGAAATTATGCACACAACCATTTTTTGGCACGAGAAAATTTTTGGGTTACGTCGGAGGTTCGTAAAATTTAGATTAGTGGGTCATTTTGGGGCATTATGGGTCAAACTAATTTTATCTAAAAAATGGCTGTAATAATTTTGACCAAATTTTGTAATGTTTTGGTTTACGAGAAGCCCATTCAATTAGGTCACGTGTTAGAGGAAATTCGATAAGTGGGTCATTTTTGGGTCATTATGGGTCACGCTAATTTTATCTAGAAAATGGCTGATACGATTTTGACTAAATTTTGTATTCTATCGTTTTCGGACTCAAGAAAATCTTTGGGCTAGGTCATATTTTCAAGAAAATTCGATTAATGGGCCTTTTTGGGTCATAAAGCGTCTGGGTTAAGCTATCTAGACACACGGCAGTGTGTCAGCCAAGTTCAAAAAGTAAAAGTCGACACACCGGCCGTGGATTATATTACCCGAACCATTTCGGGCCAGTTTTGACCCCTCAATAACTTAAATTCTATTTGACCTACACAATTGCAATTTTTTGTGTCGTGTAAGACCATCTTCTTTTTCCTAATCCTATAAATTTTAAAAAAAATCTTTTACCGTTCACGAGAAATTGACGTCTGAAAACCACTGTTTTTCCCACTGACTCACTGACTCACTCACTCACTCATAGAAATGTTTGACTACTTCCAGGTGACTTAGGAAATTGAAATTTGGTGTGGAGGTAGGTTATTGGATCTATAAATAGGAAAAAATCAGAAATCACCATTAATTAAACATTAATGGTTGTTAGAAGATAAATTATTGGATTACAATGGCGGTTTATGAGAATTTCACAAAATACCAGAAATAGTGCCAAGTTGGCGTCACTTTTGGCGAATATCGGGACTAATCTCTGAAACTACCGAACCGATTTCAAAAGTAATGGAACCAAAATGATGGTATTCGCCCCGGTTCAAACGCAGACTATATCTTATGTCTGTGCCACTAACCAAAAGAGGGTTCAGAAGCAAAAAACACTCTAAAAATGGGATTTTTGTTTTAGTGAAGGGCCTAGAAGCAAAAAATTTGTCATGTTAATTATTTATAAGATATGAATGATCACAAATGACATTTGCTAAAAAATACCAAATTTAAAAGGGGTGGAAATTCGCGAAGAGCATTCTGAAAACGTTCTGAATAGCGATTTTAAAACAATCTCAGCAAACAACAAACCGATTTTAAAAGTAATGATATCAAAATGATGATGATAGTCCTTGCTCCAACATAGGCTATATCTTATGTCGATGCCACTAACCCAAAGGGGGTAAAAGAACAAAAACGTTCTAAAGATGCGATGTCTGTATGTTAAGGGACTAGAATTATAAAGTTTGGCATTTTAGAGTTCACGGGAATTTCGCGAAATATCAGAAATAGTGCCAAGTTGGCGTCTTTTTTGGCGAGTATCGGAGCTAATTTCTGAAACTATGAACCGATTCCGAAATTAATAGTACCAAAATGATGGTATTCACCCCGGTTGAAGTATATGCTATATTTTATGTATATACCATTAACCATAAGAGAGTGAAGAAGCAAAAAACATTCTAAAAATGAGATTTTTGTTTTACTAATAAGCATAGAAGCACAAAATTCGGTATGTTACTTATTTATAAGATAAAAATGATCTCTAAGGGCATTTGCTAAAAAATAAAGAATTCAAAAAGGGTGAAAATGCACGAAAAGCATTCGAAAACTGTTCTAAATTGGGATTTTTAAGCAATCTCAGCAAACAACCATCTGATCTTAAAAGTAATGATCTTAAAATGATGGTGACATTCCTTGCTCCAATGTAGGCTATATCTTATGTCAATGCCACTAATCCAAAAGAATTAAAAGAGCAAAAAAAATTCTAAAAATGCGATGTCTGTATGTTAAGGGCTTAGAAACATCAAATTTGGCATGTTCATTACGTATAAGATATAAATGATCACTAAGAACATTTGTTAACAAATACAAAATTTAAAAGGGGTAAAAATGCGCGAAAAGCGTTCTATAAACGTTCTAAATAGCAATATCAGCAATATTGGAAAGTTAGCGAACCGATTAAAAAAAAAAAAAGAAAAAAAAAAGGTCAAAATGATGGTGGCAGTCCTTGCTCTAACAACAGTATTGGATAAATTGCCAGATTACAATGGGAGTCTATGGGAATTTGGCGAAATACCAGAAATAGCGCCAAGTTAGTATCACTTTTGGCGGGTAATTTTTGTCGTCAATTTGGCGATATATCGCCAAGTTGGAGACAAACTTTTTTGGTCGTCGAGATAATCAAGTAGTACCCAATCACATAAAAGAAACATCCTTATTAGTGGAATTTAATGGAACATAAGCAATCCTAATGTTAAAAGTTTTAAATTTGATTCAAAGAAACAGTGAATAAACGCAGGAAAAAGCTGTAAGATTAATTAATATTAAATAAAACTAATTTAATATTAAGCTAATTTATTTCAAAAAGGAAACAAATACCGACTTATTTGACAAAAAATAATGATATCCTATCAAAAACATGAATGTGAAAAAATGCCAAGTTCGTTAAAGATTTCGCTAATAAAAGAAGTGATTTGACAAAAAATAATGATATCCTATCAAAAACATGAATGTGAAAGAATGCCAAGTTTGTAAAAGGTTTCGCTAATGAAAGAAGTGAGATCTAACTGCAAACCAAGTTCTTTCGAAGCTCCTTAAATCATAGCTCCTGTCATGCATAATATTCTTCAATTGCTTAAAATGAGTTGGTATGTTACTTGTTATTCAATAGAGCGACTTGGCAAGTTTTCAGCCCCTAACTTTAATGTTTGAGTAAGTACTTAATATTTGAGTACCTAACTTTAATGTTTGAGTAAAATTTAATCTAGAATCTGATTGGGAAAGATCTAGTCATTCAAATGTTCGAATAACTACATTGAAGTTAAGGTATCGATAAATTAATTAAGTGATCAACTTTAAGTTCTGATCAATTAAATAGAGAAATTTGAATAACAGAAAACTTGTAAGTCGCTCTATTGAATAACAAGTAACATACCAACTCATTTTAAGCAATTGAAGAATATTATGCATGACAGGAGCTATGATTTAAGGAGCTTCGAAAGAACTTGGTTTGCAGTTAGATCTCACTTCTTTCATTAGCGAAACCTTTTACAAACTTGGCATTCTTTCACATTCATGTTTTTGATAGGATTTATATTTAAAGAACGGTGGGATCGATTTTAACGAAATTTTGTATGTAACAGGTCTTTGACATGAGAAAACTAATGGGCTAAGTCACATGTTTGAGAGATTTCGATTATAAGGGTCATGATGGGTCATGTCAAGCTATATCTAAAGAACGGGTGGATCAATTTTAACGAAGTTTCGCATACAACATATTTTTGGCACGAGAAAATCATTGGGCTAGATCACATGTTCAAAAAATTTCTATTAGTGGGTCACTCTTGGGTCATTTTAATTTTATCTAGACAATGTCTCGCGCAATTTTAGCTAAATTTTCTATTCTACCGTTTTCGGGCGCAAAAAAATCATTGGGTTAGGTCAGATATTGAGAAAATTTGATTAATGGGTCATTTTGGGTCATAATGGGTCAAGGTCAAACTAATTTTATCTAAAAAACGTCTCAATCGATTTTATTTAAATTTTGTATCTAACGTTTTTCGGAACGCAAAAATTAGATCACATGTTTGAGAGATTTCGGTTATAAGGATAATTTGTGGGTCAATTATAAGGGTAATTTAATGTAGAAAATGGCTCTCACCATTTTGGCTATACTTTGTATTATATCGTTTTCGGGCAAGAGAAAACCATTGGGCTAGAACTCATGCTCACGAAAATTCGATTAGTAAGTCATTTTGGGTCATAATGGGTTAGGGTCATTCTAATTATATACAGAGTGAGTCATAGATATCGAAACAATAGGCTATCTCTTTAAATATTGGCCCTAGACCCATACTTCCAATTGCAAAAATTCATAAATAAAGGTGAAATTTTTGATAAGATAAGTTGCAAATCCATGGGGAGTCTATTTGAAAAATTACGAAAATTAACTTTTTATACGGCCTCATAGGATAAAAATTCCAATTAGGAAAACTTTCCTTATCCAGTCCTGAATAAGACAAAAATGTTGCATCTTCATATCTTTAAAATTCGCAGAGTTATAGCCATTTGAATTATTCATCAGGTTTTAAGGGATTAGACACAAATTGAAATGCACGCAATGACAGACAATGTTACGTTAACAGTTCTAGGAAACGATTAAAAAATCTATCTTTTGAGTTAGAATTTTGATTTCTTATACTTTTTTTTTATGATGGTTAGCCATATAATTTGCTAAAAAAATCTCATCCTAAAATTTATAAAAATTTCATATGGTTAGTATTGGTTTGAATGGGATAATTAAAAATCGTTATAACTCAAAACATTATTTGTCGGATTTCACTTTCTTTCCATTTAATTAAAAATGAAAATCTGTTTTTAGTTTTGTTTTTCAATATTAATTTTAAAACTATTAAAAATACTTATTAAAAAATAATATAACTTACAAAAAAAAAATCATATTTTCAAAAGTACATATTTTTTCAATTTTGCCTGAAATAAAACTAATGTAAAATAATTAAAAATGACATGTTTCAAATTTGTTTTTTTTTTTCTTTAACAATTCTTAACTTTTAATAATTTAAAGACAAGAAATATTCGAGAAAAAATTCATTATGCAGAAAAACGAAATGTACTGTTTCACTGCCCGTCATTTATTTAAAAGAATGCTTTTCTAAGTCTTTTTTAGAAATTTACCTCTCACAACTTCAAGCATTTTATCGTACTGGAGAGGCTGTCAAAAAATCTGTATTCTGTGCCCAGACCGGGTCAGGACAGACACGTTACTTTTTTCTGAACACTCGCCTATCCGAGCCTAATGTACCGGGTGATCCAGAAGTTCCGGGAGTTTTGAAATGCTAATAAATAACAAACTATAAACAATAGAAGTATGCGGTTTTCACAGAAATGCTCAGAAACTTATGGGATTTGTTTTTTCGATGAAACAAACATGTTATGTTAGTTACACTTTTTGCTTACAGGTGGCGCTAAAATTGATAGTATTAATTTTTATGGTATGATACAGTTTACTAAAAAGAAAGAATTAGTATACAAGGTTTAAAGATTTTCATTATAACGTTTATAGCTTATAAGTACTGCCGTGAGCCGATGAAAAAGAACGTGCACAGTATCCTCAGACCAGAAAGAAATTCCAGAAGAAATTTCATTCATCGTGATATTACAAGTGTACTGCACTCACCATGAGCTGATGAATTCCACTGAGTAGTGACATCAAATTCTACCTTATTTACGATTGCAACAGACATTTGGGCAGTGTTGTAGTCGTAAAGAGTATACGGTGTAGGCAGAGTGTATACGCTGACATCAGGAACGTTCATAGATAGTGTATACGATAATGCTTTATTTGAAAAAACAGAGGGTATACGGAACTTTCTAAAGAAATTCAGATACAGTGTATACCCTCGTATACCCTCCACTACATCCCTGCATTTGGAATCTCCTACTTCTATTACGATCTTCCAATGAGCTCTTTTCTCAAACCTTGCTTACCATAGCATTTCCCATTTGTAATGGCCATCGAATCTTTTGCGTTTTTAACTTCACGTATTGTACGATAAGAACACAACTCGACATGCAAAGAAAGCATGTCTAAACATAGCAGTTACTCATCAAATTTTGTATTAAAATTCCCTTTCAATGCAATTTCAACAACTTTAAAAAAAAGTGTTTGAGCATAAACCACCCTTAAAACGAAATACCATCGATATCCTAGAAAAGATGTTTCGCATGATCAACTCATGTGTCTATATAACGCATGGTATAGGTACATTCAGTCTTGTACAGAAGCGCCACCTGCTGCTAAAAATTGTAACTATATATGTTTAAAAAAAATTCATTCTAAACAAAAATCCCGCATGTTTCTGACCATATATTTGAAAACCGGACCTTTGTATTGTACACAGTTTCTCAATTATTAACCTTTCAAAACTCCCGAAACTTCTGGATCACCCGGTATTTTTCATATCGGATGGGACTGCTTCCTAGGTCTGCGCAGGACGAAGCTTTCAATCCCAGTCTCGAACAATCGGTATTAAAATCATTGTTTCTGACTGACATAATACGTACCTGAAATAAGTAAAATTTGGTTCAATCAAAATTTTTACAAAAACCACATAGATTTTTAAATTGCTTTTATTTTACAAATATATATATATATATATTTATTTATTATTTTTTTAAGAATAGTATATTCAAATGCTAGAAAATTAAACAGAATAAATCCAAAGAAAAAGCTGCCTATGACGAAATTCTGTCTTAAACGGAAAATGTATTGATCCATGCAAAATACATACAATAATACCTGAGAAAAAAATAAGCTCCATTTAACCCTCCTAGGAAGGGCATTTGTCTATAACGTATTTTTTCATTCCTATGGGGTTCCATCTTAAAACGTTTTAATGTATAAAATTTTTCAAAGTCTCTAACGCACGGGATATGGATTAGCGATATTAAAATATAAGTGAAACATTTACATATAAACAGAAATTCATTAATAAAATAAACATATCACAGCCTTTGGCGCTTCTTTAATAACAAAACGTATAAATATAAAAAACGAAAAGCTATAATAAGTATTTTTGGTCAGAACTCCTCCATACGAAAGAATTTTTATCCACACCGAAGTAAAAAACTATGTAGAAATTCACGACACAGCTGGGCTATGATTAAAACTTTTTTCTAGGCCGGTCTGGGTTATGATTTTAACATTTTTCCATGCCGGCAGAACTTTTTTCCCTTTGGGTCGGTTTAGGACCGGACCTACATAATTCGATCCATACAGATCTCTAGTGCTGACGATCAACATAATTTGAAAACAAGCTTTGATTTAAATCAATACGCTGCTTTATTATGTCCAAATAAGAGGCACTGTCTTAAATCGACATTTAATAACAGATAATTTGTAGACGATCCCTCAATTGCATTGAAAATCGGTGAAAAACGCTTTGTTTACAAGCATGGTAAAGTGGTGTAAGTCACGAATTTTGGAGAATTTTGGATTTTAATATCTCTGTCAGATTTTCAGATAAGAAGATGAAATTTTTTTTGTTCATTTTAGTAATGGATAAGGAATAATTTCCTAATTGGGAATTTTGCTCTACGGGGGCCGTATAAAAATTTAATTTTCGTACTTTTTCGAATAGACCCCCCCATGGAGTTGCAACTTATCTTATCAGAAATTTCACCTTTTTTCATGAATTTTTGCAATTGGAAGTATGGGTCTAGAGGCAATATTTAAGGCGATAGCCTATTGTTTCGATATTTATGACTCACCCTGTATATGCCCTGTAAATGCACATACTTTGTACGAAATTGGGTCAAACCCCTTTCAGCTATGAGCCTGGTGTAATTGTTACACCCCTTTGCTTTTCTTATAGGCAAATTAAAATACAATGTAAAGAGCCGAGATTTTCAGAGAATTTTTAAAAAGTTCAGATTGAAAGTGATTTTTTTTCATCATTTAGCCGGATACTATTGCATATCTCTTTACAAGTATTTAAAAAATGCTCTGGTGAGCAACAAAAAAGGGTAATATGTTTTTAAGTATGAAAAAGTGTTTGACAAGTGCTTCTAATTGAGCATGAGAGAGGACAAGGGGTCCCTTCTTGGCTGCAGCTCACTATCAATGCCAAATTTGAAAAAAATCATATTTGCGCTTTTTTCCGTGTAACAGAAATCAATCACAATTACGATAAAAATGTGTAGAGCAAAGACATAGTCAGAAAAAACGCAGCGTAATTAAACATGAATGTAAGGCGAAATTGTACCAGAAACCTTAGTTCCTGTAGCATATCATACTCATGCAGTGCCACCAAGCATGCCTGCAGCATAGAACTGCACAAAAAATTGATTTGTAATGCAGTTGCAATGCAGAGTCAACAGTGCAGTTTGCAGTGCAAAGTCATCAGTTCACATGTAAAGCAGTATTGAAAATTTTGCTAAAAAGAAAGACGGAAATTTTTACGCAAATTTCTTGTATGTGAAAAAAGCGCAAATATGATTTTTTTTTTTTTTCAAATTTGGCATTGACAGTGAGCTGAAGCCAAGAAGGGACCCCTTGTCCTCTGTCATGCTCAATTATAAGCACTTGTTAAACACTTTTTCATACTTAAAAACATATTACCCTATTTTGTTGCTCACCAGAGCATTTTTTAAATACTTGTCATTTAAATTTTTTGATAAAAGCTAAAGATTTTTTTTTATATCTTGAAAAGAAAAATATTTGCTGCCAAAATATTTTTGTTGTATTGGAATAATTAAGAAAGTTATAGCATTGTTATATAAAATGCATGATGTCTGAGAAATAAACCAAGGAGTCGAACGAAAATAATTACAGTACGCTCACAACATTATTCAAAGAACTTAGAGTAAATATTTCGCAATTCGCGTTTGAAATGAAATAGACGCCTTCTCTCGGACAAAGTCTGAAACGAAATAGAACTGATACCGTGAGCATCTTCCGCTGAAATTAGTGTTTAAAAGGCCGATAAATAAATAAACAGTTCTATAATAAATAAATAAATAAACAGTTCTATAACGCATGCAACGTTGGGTTCTTTGTATTAAAATTGTCTAAAATCAAAATTTTATACACAAAGTTTAGATCTATAATATAAAAAAGTACATTTGACTTACTCGTGGCAAAATAACATGACAGCAACACAATGCTTGCATGATTCGCTTGCTTCTACGTAAACAAACGATTATCAGGTCTATACAACGCCACCTTTCGGTCATTACAAACGTGAATAAAAACAAATAATTATGTTTTTCACGTGATTTATTTAATTTGAATGAATTATGTTACATGCATAAAAAATTATACTTATTTTAACTTGGTGGCAATGAATAAAAGGAACTACAACAGCAACAATAAGAAACAATGTTCAACTGGAGCTTTAAGACACAAATTCGATTTTCTCAGCGATCGTCAAACATACAAAGATGAAAAAAAAATCGTTTTTAGGTTTTACCAAAAGGATTAAAATACAAAAATGAAGTTAATCCACCCATAAGATCGTTAGCTATCGCTTGTTGAATTTTAGGTCTTCATTTTTTCGTTAAAAGTTTAATAACAAGTTGAATGTAGATTTTGCCATTGCATAGAATTCAATTTCACCTCCGATAAAAAAAAAAAAAAAAAAAAAAAAAAAAAAAAAAAAAAGAAAGAAAGAAAGAAAAAAGAAAAAGAAAAAGAAAAGAAAAGGAAAGGAAAAAAATTGATAGAGGTCTTTTAAAAGGGCGACCCCGTTTAGAATGCAATGAATTAACTTCATTTTTCTTGTGTTTATCAATATAATAGCAAACAGAATGGCGTGAAATACCCAATTGATTAGCAATTTCTCTCTGAGACGTCGCTAATCAAGATTCATGCCTCTTTCGCCGAATGATCTCCTGCTGTTTCTTGATGGTTCCTACTAATGAATGGCGTGTGACTTCCTTTAAAAGCCGAAAAGTTTTTCGCCGAAAAAAAGGGGACTGCTAAAAATTAAAATACGAAACAGAGGTAAGGAGTTTTCTATCTCCCACCCTCTCTCAACGTTTCCCTGTCTGAGTGTTCTTCTCAGTTTCTCTCTGTCCCATTAGGGTCACGAAGGTTATGCATTTACGACCGTCGTTATGTTTCAATGGCTATTTTATTTATTGCACACATGTATTATTTGCTTTCTCAGATTTAGATAATTTGAAAACATTAATACTTATTTTGGATTTAATTTATAAAAGATGATTATATAATAATTTATTAATTCAAAAAAACCAGAGTATATATATAATTAGCTAGGATAATTGCTGTGTTGCATGTCTCCTTGTGTATTATCATTGAGATTTATACTATGTGGTTTCTGATACCTCTTTATAGGAAATTCCATTATAAGTTTGCAATATTATTATCTAATAATTTCATATAATGATACAATGCCATAAAATATAAAGATATAATATAATGATTTATGACTAATATTAAATGTATATTGGTTTTGATTATATTCCTTTTAATTCATTTTTTCATGCGTTTAAATGATGCATATTGTATTATATACATATATATATTTGTGAATGTGTGTCGGCGGGGGAGGAGGGGGCAATCTCGAAAATACTCTTTCGCTGAACATCTATTTTAGCCTAGTTTAAAAAACAATTTCGATTAATACTTTTTAAATAAAGATTTTCTTTCAACGAAATTAATATAAAACAGTAATTAATATGTAAATAATTATTTTACGCCATAGTATCCAAACTAAATGAAATGTATGCAATTTGATAATATGTTGTTAAAAAATCATTTACATAATTTTTTGTTAAGGTTTTAGGTAGCATGGCGCAAAAAATAAACCACATTGTTCAATATTTCAGTGAATTAATATAGGTTTAGTTCAATTGATATACTTATCAATATACTGAAAAATTAAACGTATACTTTGGTTGTCTAAATTTACTTTAGAAGACAAATCAAAAATAATTTATGTTGAAACTTTAAAAAAAAAAAAAAAAAAAAAAAAAAAAAAAAAAAAAAAAAAAAAAAGTCAATTAAAGTCGCATCAAGATATTATTCGAGTTTTAATACATCTTTTAAAACTTATGTTTTCAATTTATGATAGATGTTAATGAAAGAACTTTATACATATTTTTATCTTGAGCAAAATTTTTACACATGCAGTTATAAATAAAGAAAAAATAAAATGAATAAATAAATAATATATAAATTAAATAATAGCGTAGCATTACTCAAGATTTGATATTATTATTTTTAAGAGCCATTTTTAAAATTTTAGAGTGATTAAATGTAGAGAAGATTAAATGCTGCGAAAGAAACTTTTAATCTATTTTGATATTATTGCACTTTTTAGGTTAATGATCAAAAGATTTACAAAAAAATGCATTAATTTACCTACATCAAATTGGCTGTTTTGGTGAAAATTTCCGAAATTTTTTTTATTGTTTTATATGAAAGAGCAATCTTTTACGATTCCAAATCTGTTTTAATTTTATTCCTACTATTATTAGAAAAGGAGTTATGGCAATTTTAATAAACATCGAAATGGCCATTTTTGTGAAAATTTTCTATTTTTTTAATTGTTTTTTTATGAAAGAACACTTTATTCCGATTCTAAATCACGCTAAATTTATCGGTTTTAATTTATAATTCAGGATATTTAGGACTTTTACCTGCATTCGAACAATTATGAGTATCAGTTGAACAAAATATGATCACAAACTATTTTAAAACCGATGATGAGTGAATAAAAAATTTAAAAGTCACTCGCTATCCTCTGCAAAACTTACCAGGAAAATAAAAAGAGCTACTAAGTTAAAAATAGTTAAATATGAAGTTAAAAATGGGTTTGAATATAAATGTGGAGCACATTTTAAGAGTATAAATTAAATATATCAGATTTTTACAAAAAAAATACATGTATGTGATTTCTGGAAAATTATTTTTTTCGTTATTTCTATATTCAATAAGCTTCATTAGGCTTCAATAAAAAGTTCTTAGGATATTTCCATAAAATATTGTAAGTATGTTTTTAATTTCATTTACTATGCTCTGAAGTAGGATCTAAGCTATATGTGATAATTTAATTATTTTATAGGCACCCGAATATGAAAAAATGATAATTTTTAATAAAATATGTACTTTTTTACATATTTTGAAAATTTTCGGCTATTTTTGAAGATATGGTAAAACTCCTAGTTCAGTGCACAGATAAGTGTAATAGAAGTATGCAGCATAAAGGAAATTGAAATATTCTTATTTGAACTGAGTGTATGCTGTCTGGCGTAAGCATGATATTTTGCTAGGAATGAAAAATTCAAATCGTCCCTCGCTATACACATAGCAAAGCTTACCAGGAAAACAAAAAGAGCTACTAAGAATTTAAAAATGATAAAAATGAAGTTTAGGAAGGATTAGAATATAAATGTGGTGCATTTTAAGCGTAAAAATTAAATATTGTAGTTTCTTACCTAAAAAGAAATCTTTAAATGCGATTTCTGGAGAATCAATTTTTTCGTTATTTCATTGTGCGATAAACTTCATTACATAAGAAGTTTTAAAGATATTTCAGTGAAACTTTGTAGGAATGCTTTCCATATCACTCACTATGCTCTGAACTAGGATCTAAGCTATATGTGAATATTTAATTATTTTATAGGCACTCGAATATGAAAAATGGCAATTTTTACTTAAAAAAATGTATTTTTTTACATATTTTGAAAATTTTCGGCTATTTTTGAAGATATTGTAAAACTCCTAGTTCACTGCACAGATAAGTGTAATAGAAGTGTGCAGCATAAAGTAAATTGAAATATATTTATTTGAATTGAGTGTACGCTGTCTGGCGTAAACGTGAAATTTTGCTAAAAAAACAGTAAAAAACCGCAATTTTTCAAAATATTAAAAAGATAGTGCTAGAATTTTATGTTTTCTTATCATTTTGTAATACAATAGAACTAAAAATTATTATATTTTTTCAAAACTGTCCTTTTTTTAAAAAAAAAAAAGTGCTCCGCACGTAGGCAGATACCTTAAAAGCGAGGTATTTCGACGCGGCTTCATCTCATGTTCATGTAAGTATGTATATTTTTTCATGAAAGTTTAAAGAGGATTTGGATACAATTCTATTTGCAATAGGTTAAAATTTCAGAGTGTTCGGGCTACAAGATTTTATTACTTTCTTCTATATTTTCAAGAAGAAAGTATTGGATTCGTGTAAAAATTCAACTTCCGATTTTCAATGAATTCATACGCTTTAGAATATCCTGAACACGTTTTGATGGTTTTTAGAAAATATCTATCCTTGAGTCTGTCTGTCACTTTGTGAGTCTGTATGTGACAAAAATTTTGTGACCGATGTATCTCAAGAACTAATGCACGGAATTTCACAAAACTTTAGATTCAGTTAGACCTTCATGATAAGCTGAAACTGATTAGTTTTTGTAGTATATCGCTGCTGTACTGCCTTATTCACAATTACCACAATAGCTCTATCTCAAGAAATAATGTACAGATTTCCATAACACTCTAGATTCAGTTAGTCCTTGATACAATTTGCTGTTTGGTGCAAATCACTCAACAATTGGCACTGCCGTTCTGCATTACTCATGATTATCGCAACAGTGATATCTCAAGAACTCATGGATTTTCATGAAACTTCAGATTCAGTTAGTTTAAGGTAGTTCAGTTAGTTTCAGTTAGTTTGGTGTTTAGTTTTTGGTGTACATCCCCCTACAGGTGGCGCTGCTATGCTGCATTTTTTACGATTTTGAAATAGATGTATCGCAAGAACTAATGTATGGATTTTCATCATACTTCAGTTTCAGTTTGTACCTGATGAAAATGAACCTGGTTAGTCTCTGGTATACATCACCCTACAGCTGGCACTTCTATGCTGCAGTTTTCATAATTTCTTCAATAGTTCTATTTAAGAACTAATGCACGGAATTTCATCAAACTTCAGATTCATTTAGATGTTGATATAAGTTGTTGCAGTTTGGGTTTCGGTGTAAAACATCCAACAATTCGCGTTGCTGTGCTGCATTGTACATGATTTACATGATTTTAGCTATTATCATTTCTCAAGAGAACTTCATATAATTAAAATCTCCATAATGGATATAAATCGCCATTTAATTTTGTTACTGTGATAGCGAATTTTGAAGTATTAACATGTATGAGATAGAAGAAAGTTTTTGAAGAAACTGGCTTCTAAAAATATACAATCAAAATAAAAACAAAAATATTTTTTTTTTAAGCATACCAAATTTGTTAATGTATCAATTGTCTTATAAAAAGGGGATAGCAGGATTAAATTAGTATTTATGCGTATTAATATTTTCCTGGAATTGAAAATATGGACATTAGAAAATCGAATCAAAATCTGTAATCTAGAATATTACTTTTCCTTAAAAGTAAATGGAAAATATATGTATATCATTTATGTTATAACATATAATTCATAACAGGAAATAGCATATAGGCTTCTTTTTAATTTCTTTATAATATAATTTTAATAAATGCCATCATTTTAACTGGGCAATATTCTTTTTATTTTTCTGTGTGGATGCTAATTTTGTACAGCTTAAACACATGTTTAAACAATATTATTGTTATTTAGTAAAATCTAGATCTTAAAAAAAGACATCTTTTTTTTTTTTTTTTTTTTTTTTTTTTTGAAAAAGCACAAAGAAAATTAGTTTCACCCAAATAAGTGAACAGTACAGAAAATTTAAACATTTTATAATTGTTAAACTTGATGAAAATAATATAAAAATATAAGAAACAGAAAAAGTAGCACATGTACTTTGTTACTGTTGAAGGTGTAATCTCTTCTTCGTATTTAATTATTATTATTATTACTATTTAATTTTGAATAAGTAAATTAATTATGCCTGGAAACTAAGAATTCCGAAAATAATTTGTACAAATAAGTAATTTGACATAGATTTCATTCAATACAACATTTTTTATAGTTGAACTAATCATTGATTATAAGGTTAATGTATTTCTTTCTAGGAAAAGGGCACTGAAAGTGAATTAAGAAATAACTGCAGTAAACTTTTCACAAACTCAGGAACAATTAAGTTTTAAATTCCTCATATGATGAGGAAGTAAAATGCATTTTTTCTTTAGATATAAACAGAGGTAACTTAATAATTAATATTTAATTTTACAAGGATTACATGTATTGGATTCAAGTGCTATATTTTAAGAGATTTCCTTTAGCTAAATGTCCTTAAAAATTACTTAAAAATATCTATTTTTCATTTACTAATAAATCCTTGTAATTGGTGCGGTTGGATTGGATTTTATTTTGTTTACCAGCTGATTTTTAAAGTCTATTTGTTGGCTTTCTTTTGAGGTTGTTTCATTGTTGTGAGAAAATTTTCCGATTTTAAGAATGTCATTATATTTTAATATAATTCTTGCCTTGAAGAATTTATATCGGACACAGCGCAAATAAGTCTCATTTTTTATTTTTTTATCTTTGAGAAATAAATTACCATCATAAACAGCACAAACGTTTTTTCCTTAAAGAATTCCTAAAGCACTCTTCCATTTCTAAAATAAAGAATGAACAAAAGTTTTAAAATTACAACGAATGTTGTTACCCTTTTATTGGGCAGATGATACAATACATAAACAGGGTTCTTTCCTGAGGTTTTGTCGAATCTTTCCCTGGGGTTTTGTCGAATCACCAAACGTGGGGGTGAGTTGACAATATGCAACTCCAGTATGACCCCTTGTATTTTCCCCTCTTAATCGTTTTCGGGTTTAAAGTAACAAACTATTTAGGCATTTTTCTAACGGAAGCACTTAATTGATAGGATGACAGAATGATTGACATTCGGCGAATCCGGAATACATGGCTAATCAATCTGGAATAATAAAGAGATACAATTTGACGTGTTACTTCTTCATTGACTAGATTCATCAAAAACGAATTTTTTCTTTAGTTTAAATGCTTTTTTATAGACTCTGAAAAAAAAGAAATGCATTTTAACAATAAAATTGTATGAATGTCTCGTTTTAACTGCCAGATTACGAAACTAGCCTTTGGGGGCCACAGTAATACTTACCCTAGTCGTCACCGTATACTTACCCATCATGGATATGCATTATATAATATGTGAAAATAAAATATGTGAAAACTATTTATAAAATGCATTGCAATTCCAAAACAAAATTTAAACGTATATTTAAATATTCTTAATATACATAGTAATGTTCCATTAATTAATTGCTGATGAACCCATTTCGACAAATTATGTAAAATACCAAACTGCGCAATCCGGTACAAGTAGTACCGGATTGCGCAAAAGAAACATCCTTATAACTCCAAAAACAATAATCATATTAACTAACAGTTTACTGTGTCAGATTAAGCGTCTCATTTCCAATTAAAACATATCTTTGAATTGAAATTTGAAGAGAATACAGGATCATGAAAAATCGAAGAATGTGGAAAACAGGATTACAAATATCTCGGCAACTATTAATCCGACCGACTTCGTTCTTGATGCAAAATTTGTGTTATTTTATTGCCTTTTAAGTCCTTTCTATAAAATAAAAAATAAAAAAAAAATCGAAAATTTTTATATACTTTTCATCAGAATGAATTTTTCGAAAGTCCGAAAAAAATAGTTTCGGATAATCGAGGTTACTGATATTCAATAGGCTTCGTCCTATTCTTACTTACTAAGTACATACAAAATTTCAAGTATTCATCTCAATTTGTTCGGAAGATAGAGCGTTTACAGACAGACGAACGGCAATTTTTTTTTCTAAAAATATGTTTTTTGGAATCGCCAGTATCTGAAACGTGTAAATCCGTCAAAATATTTTTCGATTTTCAAAACGATTGCAAGACTTATCCTATACTACGTATGATAGGTAAGTAAAAGTGGGCTACAATTTTTGGCACGACACTTTTTAGCTTGTCTGAAAGAAATAGCATCGGAGGCTAAAAAACTACAGTCAATTTCGATAATTTTTTGAATGCTATCATTTAATTCGGCTTGTCGAGTTCTATCTTTAAAAAAAAAAAAAAAAAATCACTGTCGTACGTCAACTGGTTCGCCAGAAATTTCAAAAAGACGTTTGTACTTTCCATTTCTGAAACATATTATACCAAATGCTACCGCGTTTGCTATGATTTACATAATTGTTTTATTTAACATTAGATAAAAGAATAACTACTAATGTCATCTATTGCAATAAAGTCACAAATAGCAGTCTCATTTCCTATAATAACCTGTTAAAATGCCACCTATTTATAAAGATATCAATAATAATAAATATTGTTTTAAAAATAATCTATTGATCCCTCCACTCTCCTCCCCCTCCCCCCAGTGAATAAAAATCAAAATCTGTATACACTATATGGCCGAAGGTGACCGGCCATTTGCTATTTTAGACGTTTTGTTAGACATCTAAAAAAATACATGAGGAATTATTCTGAAAATGCAGGTGTGTAAATAGAATAGTGCAGGTCATATATTTACGCGAAGATTTTTTCCCGAAATCTCACAGGAGACTGTCAACAAAATAAAAAAGAACGACCATCTTTTGGATAATCTTGTCAAAACTAATATAGCAAAAGCGTCCAAATTGCAGATTATGATTAAGTGGGTTAGTGTAACAAACTGTTATTATTTTTATGAGGATAGAGTGTATATTCGTAGAGAAATTAAAGTTTTTATAAAAAAAATTCCAAATTTGGACTTTTTTTTTTGCTTATAATTTGCAGAGTTTTTAATATAAAAATGTTCTTTTCAGAAAATACGACAAATATTGTACACAATATTCTGTAATCAGAATTAAAAATTAATAACAATGAACGAAAAAGGAGCAGGTTACTAAATAATGTTTTACTGTGCATGCGTGAACGCAATCAAAATATAATTTGCAAAATATGTTAGCTAAATGTATAGAGTAACTTTTGAGAAAGTCTGAAAAGCATAGTTTGAAATTTCTGAAAATCATCGTCGATAGAATAAGCTTAAAATCCGTTATTCCCAAAATGAAGCAAAAAGATGAGGGACTTTATTCATATATCTATTAATTAGTATCAATATAGCATACACAATATTGCGTGTACTACTATATTTGAATACAATCCCTTATCTTTTTTTGCTTTGTTTTGGAAATAACGGATTTTTAGCTAATTCTATCGATGATTATTTTCAGAATTTTCAAGTTATGTTTTTGAGTCTTTCATAAAAGTTGCTCTATACATTTAGCTAACACATTATGCATATCACACTTTGATTACGTTTACGTATGCGCATTGAAGCGTTATTTAGTAAATTTTCTCATTTTTTTTACAAATAATATTTTGTACAGTGTTGTTTGTCATATTTTCTGGAAACAAAAAAAAAAAAAAAAAAAAAAAAAAAACTTTTTGTGTTATGAACTCTGCAAATCATAAGCAAAAAACTTGAAAAAATTTGGGACTATTTTTATAAAAACCTTAATTTTACTACGAGTATATAAGATATCCTTCATAAAAAACACATTTTATTACAATAAGCCACGTAATCATAATCTGCAATTTGAACGCTTTACTACATTAGTTTTGACAGGATTATTCAAAAGATCTTCGCTGTTTTTCAATTTGTTCGCTGTCCCCTATGCGATTTCGAGAAAAAAAATTTCACGGAAATATATGACCTGTACTATATTTTGTTTAAGCACCTGGATTTTCAGAATAATTTCTCGTGTATTTTTCTAGATATTTAACAAAACGTCTAAAATCGCAAGTGGCCGGTCGCCTTTGGCTATATAGTATATATGTATACGCATTTCCTACTACAGAAATCACGTTAAAACTACATTTTTATGCGAATAAAAAAGAGTTACATCACAAATCACAAGATGAACTAAGAAGCTCTGTAATACATTCATGGCGTTCCTGTTAAGCTTTAATAAGCTTCATAGTTGCGAGGAAAAACGTGATAAGCTTCTTTAATATTCTAACATTTTATACACCTGCCGCAACATCATGTTAAAAGATGACTTATTTTGTTATTCAATACTCAGTAGCAACAATGAGTCTTTCTTCTGACTATCCTTATCCTATCATTTTGTATCCTAAAATTGCTCATATATAACAATCTACGGTTTTTATGACAAAAGTTTCTACATATTCATAACAAGTATTAAAAAATGCTCTAAAGAGCAACAAAAAAGGTTAATTTATTTATTATTATCATGTTGACGATAATTATTTTTATTTTTTTTCCTTTTCATTTTGCTATCCAATTTAGTAATTTTGATGTGCCTAGTTTTTGATGATTTTCTTCATTTAATTTTGGTTTTTTGTGTGTTGGTAGCCCCAAATTCGTATTATTTTGCTTTTTCATGGCAAATACGAAGATGAAACCACACACTTCATTTGTAGATCCAAAGTATTTGGGGCCCGATGATTTTGCTTTGGTTCTACTAATTCCATTTGTATTCATTTTAATTATTTATTATTTCCCTCCATGTGCAATGTGCTATAAGTTATTAAATTCAATGGTTCATATATTGTAATACAATTAATGGTTATATGTATAGGTTCCATTAGTTTATTGTATGGTAATATCTGAATTACTTTGGTTATATACATACATATATATATATATATATATATATATATATATATATATATATAGCAGTTCTGCTGCAATCCTTTATTTATCACTGGAAAAAATATTTTCACACATAAAAAAATCATATTGAAAAAAATTATTTTCATACATTTAAGCGTATTCAAAAAATAAAATTCTCAAATTTTTCCATAGCAACAAAATCGAAACAACAAAGCTCAATTGTATTTTGAGCTTGAAACGATTTTAATTCATTTAAATTATGAATTTCATTTTAATAGCAAATTTTGATGGCTAAGTTTGAATATAAATACAGATAAATATCGATTTAACAAAATTATTCTTAAAATAAACTTAAACTGACAAAACTAAAGTTATTTAAATTAAATTTATCTAAACAAGTTCAACATGAAACTTTTTTTAAGCATTCGACATAGAAAAAAGTATTTTTTGAATTTTCATTCCATCGCCAACCGATAAAAAATCGCCAGATAATGAAATTTACGTTATTTTTTCCTTAGAGCGATGTATGGCGGTTCCGCCGAAATTTTTTTTATAAACGTATATATCCTCATGAGGAGGACATTCTGTATTTTTTGCAGATTTTTCGAAGTATGCCCGTATGGATACGTTCCTTGTTAGTGATGCTTCTAAAAAACTATTTTCAAAACTTCAAAAAAAAAAAAAAAAAAAAAAGTAATATCAACAACAACAACTATAATAATAATAATAATAATAATAATAATAATAATAATAATAATAATAATAATAATAATTATTTCGAATCCTTAAATATCAAATAGGTAAAACAGGGTCAACATTTCTACAATTATGCCCGCAGATCCGCGCAGTTTGATAGTATAATAATAAAATACAACATATTTAATTTACCTTATTTATCTCGAAGAGAGGATTATACTCAACTGAATTATCTTCAATGACGTTCAAGAAAACGGATTTCAGACCCTCGGGAGATCTTGCTTTTAAAAGAGGCACCATTGTCTGTAAGAAACGAGTGTCCAAATAACTATTACAGGAACATGAGGAATTTTAGCTCACGTAAAAATCCTAAAATCAGTTTAATATGGTCAGATGGGATAATTGTGACCATCGCCATAATGGAGAAAATTGTGTATGGTAAAATCCAAAAGCAATATATTGGTTGAACAAAACACCACTGCAAATTCTTGACACACAAAAATAAACTCTATTTTAGATATTTTGTTAATTATCTAGAAAAATACATGAGGAATCATCCTGAACATCCAGGTGTGTAAGCATAATAGGACAGATCATAAGTTACTCTGAAGTTACCCCTGTTACCCCCTGATTTTTCCCCGAAACGCCATAGGGACTGACAACAAATTGAAAAATAACAAATATCTTTTGGATAACCCTGTCAAAATGTAACAAAAGCTTTCAAAAACTATAGATTACGATTAAATAGCTTATTGTAATAAACTGTGTTCATTCTTACCTAGATAGCATTTATACTCGTAGAAAAATTAAGGTTTTTATAAAAACAGCCCCAAATTTTGCCAATTTTTTCTTATAATTTGCAGAGTTTTTAATATAAAAAATGTTCTTTCCAGAAAATATGTCAAATAACATTGTACATAATACCCTGTAATCAGAATTAAAAAATAAAAATTGTATGAAAAATGAATACCTTCACTGAATAATTTTTTACTATGCATATGTGAAAGTATCAAAATTTTATTTGCATATTGTGTTAGTTTAATGTATAGAGCAACTTTTATAAAATTCATTAAAAACATACCTTGAAAATTCTGAAAGTGATCGTCGTTAGAATAAGTTAAAAATCCGTTGTTCACAAAATGAAGAAAAAAAATGAGGAGTCGTATCCAAATATAGTAATACATGCCATATTATGTACTCTATATTGAAACTAATCAAAGGATATATGGATACAGCCCCTCATTTTTTTTTTTTTTTTTTTTTTTTTTTTTGCTTCATTTTGGAAATAACGGATTTTGACTTCAGCTTATTCTACGACGATCACTTTCAGAATTTTCAGGCTATGTATTTTCCAGATGCTCACAAAAGTTGCTTTATACATTTAGCTAACGCAATATCAAATTAAATTTTGAAAGTGTTCACTCATGTACAATAAAAAAATCATTTAGCAAACCTGCCCATTTTTCATAAAATCTTTATTATTTTTTAATTCTGATTCCTAGCTATTGTGTACAATATTATTTGTTATATTTTCGAAAAAGAACATTATTTTATATTAAGAACTCTGCACAGTGGCGTAGCTAGGTATTTTGGCGCCCGGGGCAGGAAGAAATTTTGCGCCCCTCCCAGTCCCCCCCCCCCCCCGTTGAAAAAAAAGAAAATATTTTCATTATTTATGAATACATATCTGTTAAATTATTTTTTTATATAGATAGTCAATGAGTTGCTGTATCAAATCATATATTTGTTTGAAAAATACAAACTAAAACTGAGCCGTGAAAATTGGTAGAACCTTAACGTGGCGTTATCACCCAAGGGTACCTTAATTAAACTAAATGTTCCTGCCGAATTGACACATTCGTACCCAGATGGAAAAAAATATTACAATCCCGAACATATTAACAAGAACCCGCACGAAAAAAAAAAAAAAAAAAAAAAAAAAAAATTAGATTTTGCCCATTTGAGATACATGCACAATGCACAACCTATGACCATGTAGGTCCCGAGATTCACGTAAATGTTTCGTGGGACCTCCGATCGAACTTGCAAAGATGACTTTAAAATGCAGCAATGAAAAAAAAAACGAGTGACCATAGAGGTTCCCTAGTCAAATTATTTTCATCCATTATTTTCCCAGTTATTCCTTACATAGAAAGAAGATATAGAAATAGTATTTTCTAATGCATACAGCTCATATTCAAAATATTAGAATAATTGAGAAAAAGTAATAAGAAAAAATTATTTGTCATTTATTTATTTTTTATACTAAGTAAATGCAATTAAATTTCTTATAAATTAAATCTGGAATGTTTAGATAAGATTTTAACATTTATAAAATATAAAATACAGCACAATAAATTAGGTATACAGCTTCCTTAAACACATTAGAATATTAGAATAAAATTTAGATTGGTTCAAAATATTAGAATATTTTATTTTACGCAACAATATTACCTTATGAATATGAAGTAAATGGTAGTTAATATTTTGTAGCATCCCCTTTAGCTTTCATAACAGCGTACAATCGATCTTGCATACTATATACAAGGTGTTTACAAACATTTCTATCAATATTAGCCCAAATAGACTTTATACGTGCCACTAACTCAGTTTTACTTGAAGGAGGATTTTCTTGAAGTTTTTTCTTCATTATACACCATAAGTTTTCGATGGGATTAAGATCTGGTGAATTTGGTGACCAAGGAAGTACCTTAATGTTGCGTTGGCGGAACCAATTCTTAGTTGACACTGAGGTATGGGGGGACGCTAAATCTTGTTGAAAGATGAAATCATCTTCAAATAAATCTTCTGATAATGGAATCATGTAATATTCTAAAATTTCTTGATATATCAGAGAGTTAACCTTTTCGTAGACGATGCATAACTTTCCAGGTCCTTCTGCTCTCATACAACCCCAAACCATGACACTAGCAGCAAATTTTACGGAACGTTTAAGGCATTCTTTATCAAATGCTTCTTGCTTCATTCTCCAAACTCGAATACCTTGATTACCATATGAAACACAAAACATACTTTCATCACTAAATAACATATTTTTCCAATCTTCATTGCTCCATAAACGTCTTGATTTACACCAATTCAATCTTATACGCTTTTGTCTTGCAGTCATGATAGGTTTTGTTTTCGGTACACGAGATTCAAATTTAAATTTATGGAGACGTCTTAATGTTGTCAATGTAGAAACTTCAACTCCTTCTTCTTTCCATTTTCGGTGCAAGAATCGCACACTTTTAAAACGGTTTTTCTTAACTATACGCTTCAGTTTCCTGTCATCTCTAGCAGATGTTTTTGGTTTTCGGCCACCATTTCGGCGATTTTTTTGAAATTTTCCAATTTTTGAATATTGTGTTAGTATTTTACTAACGCTCGATTGCGAACAATGTAAATAATTCGCTATAAAACATTGATTTTTACCGTGCCGATACAAATCAACCATACGAAGTTTAGTAGATTCAGGAATATCACTCACACGGCCCATTTTAAGACGAAAAAGAAACAAACTGCAAAAAAGAATACTCATTTTAAATAAAATAGTCTGAATTTAATCAATGATGCCACCAGTTAAGAATTGGTAATAATTAAAGGAGAATTAATGTGAAATATTCTAATATTTTGAACCACTTGAATAAATATTCTAATATTTTGACTTTTCAAAATAATTTTTTTTGCAATTAATCTTTTCAAAAATGATATTAAATTTAAGATAACAAGTAAGTTTAATCAACAATAAGTTCTTAATAAAAATATCGTTTGCATATTTTCATTAAAAGACATTAAATTATTAAACAATATTTTCAATTTCTAAAAAAAAAGGTAATTATTCTAATATTTTGAATATGAGCTGTATGCGCTAAATTAAAGTGTATATCAAATATAGTTAATTTTTAATATGACGGAAACAGCCATTTGTACTGGTTGTTCTGAGAAGGCTGAAAAGTCCTACTTTCTTTTTTATATGTTTTAAGAAATGAAAATTAGGGACTAAGTCGCGCACATTTTATTACAGTGCTTATAAAATCAACAGAAAATTGACAAAAGTGAAAAAGTAATGGAATTTCCAAAAATCTAATTTCCAAAAATTGGTGGATCAGACATTGTATGACATATATGCAATCGACTTAATTATTAAACGTTGCACATACACAACAGCAAAGGTCAACAATTCTTATTTATTGTCAAAATATATCAAATAACTTCGGTTTAAAGCTCCTCTCAATTCGGCACCCCCTATTTAATTATTTCGTTTGGGAAAATCAATGGACGGGTCAGCTAGTATACAAATGAAAGATGTTCGTTTTAACAGATATGTGACTCCAAGTAACCAAACAGGCTTTTTGATTTATAAAATGAAGACTATAAACATAATTTAAAAGCATTTTATCAATTTAATCGCAGATTATTAGTGGGTTCTGTTAACGACGAATTTTATTTATGTTAATCAAAAGTAACGTCGAGTTCTTTTCTTAGGATTTTGTGGGCCAGATTTTAACGAGGATTGATTCATTCATTAGCATATGATTTTCTTCCAGTTTTTAGCTCACCTTCCAGTACAAGGGGCACATTTTCAGACCCAATTTCAAATGGGTTTTGTTCATCCAACTTGGTTTTGAATTGTCGTACAATTTATAATTCTTCCTTTACCGCCAGGGAGTATTTTTATCTGAAGTTTCATGGGTCCGATTTCTGGACAGAGTTGCCGATACGCTATTTTTTCAAAATTCAGATTTCTTAATTGACACCATTTTTTTTTTTTTTCAAATGGTGAAATTCCCCTTGTTTTGGCCTTAATAAGCATGTATGTCATTAAGTAAGACGAATTTTACAATTTCAAAGAAGTGGTGGCAATCAAGAAATCCGAATTTAAAAATGTAGCCCACAGGCAACACTGTTTCTGTCAACTCATCTTACGATTGTTTACAGATTTTTCGGAGCGTGTGCAGCACGTCTTCTATAAGGGGACGTAGGACAGAGGTCTGCACGGGACCGGGCCCAGACGCGGCCAGGAGAAACGGTTCCGAATTTTCTAACGGGCCGGGTTGAGCTGATAAAAAAAAAAAAAATAACAGGCCTACCGGCCCCCTTATAAAGATTTCGGCAAAGGCAATGAAATATAAGCTTTTTCCAACGAATGGCTTTAACCAAAATAAGTATAAGTGTACGTCACGAGCCGATCCTAGTTTGACAACATCAATACAGAAGTGAAACTTGTACAGTGTAGCGATTGGCATCGGACAGTTACTTTGTGTTTAACCCAGGCATAATATTTTTTTAGCAGACTTGTGCCGGGCCGAGATCAGGCTTGAATCATTTTTCTACACATAGTCGAGCAGGGCCAGAATTAGACTTAATTGTTCACAAAATGTGTAGGGCGTCTGATAACATGATTTGTACAAGTACTGATAGCGATAAAGAACTTATGTTAACGTAATATTTAGAAATATACTTTTTGGTGGTTCTTAAATTCGCTGCTCAACAACACGAAAGTTTGACACATTTTCTGAATAATTTTTAACTATAAAGGTATAAAATTGACAAGCCTTACTATTGAAGGGATTTGGAATCTGAATAGTGTTTTCCATTTTTGGTAAATAAGATACTTGTATATACTTGTAGAGATATAAGTGACTCTTGTCACGTGGTTACACATTTTTCTCCTTTCTCATGCTGTCGTTTTCGGAAATTCGATACGAAACGCTAAATTTCTTAAATTGCTTCTATAAAAAAAATGGATAACATCATTCGATTACATAGTTTCTGAATAAAAACACTTGCTAATCTTATGCATTTTTTGAAAAGAAATGAATTCAGAAATGTTTTAGAAAATAGATCCTTTGGATTTTAAGAAAATCTTTAACAAAATGACATAGAAATATTTTCATAAATCTACTTTTTCTGTACGGCTTCAAAAGTTATGATATTTTTAACTTTTTCTTTCTTTTATTCTAATTTATTATTTATTTTTTTTATTATTTACTTTTTTCCTTTTATTCATTCTTTAATGAATCTTTATTGGAATTAGAGATCTGCACGGGCCGGAATTTTCAGGCCCGGGCCGGCCCGTAGGAAAGTTTTTTCGGCCCGACCCGTTGTAAAACAAAAAATTTCGGCCCGGGTTAGTGAAATCAGGCCCGGCCCAGCCCGTTATGGCCCGATACAATTTTTACTATTTCTAAAAAGATCAGATTTTTATTTTATAATTAAGATTCCTTTAAAGAATACTGCATACATATCTATGGAATGATTTTACATTACATTTCACAGGAAATAAACATTAGCAACATTAATATGATTACTTAGATTTTTAGACTTTCAACATTCAAATAAAGATTCATTAAAAAATTAATATGGTTTAGAATAAAAGAAAGTTAAAAACATCGTAACTCTTGAAACTGTGTAATAAAAGTAGTGAAAAAACACCGATAACACTGGCGATAATTAATAATCAAAATAATACACTTTGTAAAAATCACCATTAAACGAAAAAACAAAGCAAAGTTTCGAGCTATTCTGTACCCTTACGGACTCGTGTTGGTTTAACTGATGAAGAGCTGTTATTGTTGTAGCTCGAAACGCGTCCTGCTTTATTTTCTCGTTAAATGGTTATAAAAGTAGATTTATGAAAATATTTTATATCATTTTATTAAAGATTCCAAATCCAAATTCAGTTTCATATACAATAGGGATACTTTCAACATTTTTGATTTTTTTTTTTTTTTTTTTTTTTTTTATTGCTTAAGATTAGCAATATTTCTGTTCTGAAACTATGTACTTGAATGGCGTTATCCTTTTTTGATACAAGCAATTTAAGAAAATGCTGTCAAAGTTAGAGTTTTAAATAGAATTTCCGGAAGAGACAGCATGGAAAAGGAGAAAAATCTGCAACCGTTTGACAAGAATTTCTTACATCTCAACAAGATTATGCAAATATCTTATTTATTAAAAATGAATGAGGGTATTCGATTCCAAATCCCTTCAATAGTCAGGCTTGTCAATTTTATACTTTTACAAAAGATTAGTTAGAAGATGTGTCAAACTTTCGCGTTGTTGAGAAGTGAATTTAAGAAACACCCAGGAGTATATACCCAAAGATTACGTTAACATAACTTCTTTAGCGCTATTAATAATTTTACAAATCATGTTAGCCCTACACATCATGAGAGCAATTAAGTCTAGTTCCGGCTCAGCTCCTCTATATGTAGAAAAAGAATGCAAGCCTGATCTCGGCCAGCACGAGTCTGCTAAAAAAATACTAAGCCCAAGTTTTACACTATGTAACTGTCCGATTTCGATCTCTACACTATACAATATACACTCCTGTATTGATGTTGTCAAACTAGTGTCATCAACTACTTCAAATTAGCACATTTATACTAATTCTCATTAAAGATACGTATATTCATTGAAAATAACTCATATTTTATCGTCTCTGCTGAAATCTATATTATAAAGGCCAAACGTATATGTGCGTAACGCATACGTCATTTTGCGAATGGCAACACTTTGAAATTTGAAATGAAATTTCGGTTATGCAATTGTTGCTGCTGCAAACTTTTAAACTTCTAAACATCCAAAATTTTCAAATTTTATACCATCGTATTGGGAAAAAAGTATGCTTTTAAATGCAATTTGTTTGAAACCTCTACCTTTATTTATTTTTGAGTTATTAATTTTTTTGTAGTTTTTAATTCCGCTTTTGTGATTGTGGCAACAAACGTACTTAATTTCTGTTAAAAGTAAAAAGGAGAAAAAAGATATCTCAATGTTGCTATTTTCTTATAAAAATGAAAAAAGTTGAAATTAAAAAGTGTGCTGTGTCAAAAATATTTTAACTTATATGACGTCACGGGAATATTGCGTATCATATTTATTGCATGCAGATTATTTCAGAAATTTTCATTTACACTTAAAAGAATGTAAAGAGTTTAATATCTTTTTCCAGCTAATAGCAATCGATACTTCAAATTTTGAATTTAAATGATTTTAAAATGATCAAATTAATATACCATTTTTTTCAAGCAATTCGGATATGAAAGTTGCTTATGTAAATTTTGAGATGATGAATATAATATCGGGTTTAGATTTCACGGGATAAAATTCTATGATTGAGTCAAAGTAGAATAAAGTTTGCTGCTTTTCATTTTGAAATACCAAGCATAAGGGGCTTAATTGATAACTTTGTGATAATAAGAGATTTTTATTATATTTGACTGCTTAGATTACAATAAAAGTTTAATTTTAATAATTTTTAAAACTTAGTTATATGAAAATAGTGTTTTAATGACTTTAGTTTAAGTATAATTAGTTTATGAGTTAGAATATAAATTGCATTTTTTGCTGTAACTAATTTTGTAGGCTTATTAAAAATCAATGAAACAGTTTCTTCTTAAATATTCTCTTTCGTCGAAATTCGGCGGGCTCTACCTTGTTTTTATAACGGGTCGAAGGCCCGCAAAATTCTTTTTTTTCCGCCGGGCCTGGCCCGTTCAATTTTTTTGCCTTCCCGGCCCGTTGAAAAATTATTCTAATTCTGCCGGCCCGGCCCGCGTTAGAAAATTTGGAAGCATTCCGCCGGGCCGGGCCCCTGCAGACCTCTAATTGGAATGTTGAAAGTCTAAGAATCTAAGTAATCATTAATGTTGCTATTGTGTATTTTCTGTAAAATATACTGCAAAACCATCTCATAAATATGTATTTAAAGGAATCTTAATTATATGATAAAAATTTGATTTTTTTCAAAATAGTAGAAATTGTGTTGGACCAGATCGGGCCGGGCACTTTTTAGTTTTTTACCGGGCCGGGACAAAATAATTGTCCTTTGTTCGGGCCCGCGCATGGAAATTTCGGCGCAGAACTTTTTTTATTAACTATAGTAAATTTTTAATGAATCTTTATTTGAATGTTGAGAGTCTAACACTCTAAGTAATAATTAATATTGCTATTGTGTATTTCCTGTAAAATATACTGTAAAATCATCTTATAAATATGTATGCAGTATTTTTTTTTTTTATCTTAATTATGTGATAAACCCTGAATTTTTTCGAAGTAGTAGAAATTGTGTTGGACGAGATGGGTCTAAAAATGTAAAAATATAAACGGGCTGGGCCGGGCTCGGGTCGAACTTTTGAATTTTACACCGGGCCAAAATAACTTTCTTTCAGACGGGGCCGGGACCGAGCACGGAAATTCCGACCCGTGCAGACCTCTAACGTAGGCAGCAAGGGCCAGTGCAAGAGATTCATTTTGAAAGAGAGAAATTTGAATGGATGTTTTTAGTGATTACAAATGTGCGCGTAGTGTGCCAGATCTACACTGTAAAAAAAGGACAATTTTACGGAAATTGTACTGGTAGTCGGGATGCCAATACAATTTATTGTTTTTTAACGGAGACATTTCTGTAAATTTCAGAAAAAAAACCTTGAAAAAAAAATCGCAAAAATTCCGTTAAAAAGCAGTAAATTGCACTGGCGTCCAGATTTCCAGTAAAGTTTCCACAAAATCGTCCTTTTATTTCTTTACAGTGTACGATGCCGGAGACAGTAGAGATACATATACCAGAAATTCATTTCTGAGAGGGTCATTTCTTCGTTTTTTTGTTTCTTTTTTTTAATTTCAATATGAATAGAGGTTTTAAACATTCGCGGTTCATTTGGAAAAATCATTGGGTGGGTGACTAGTAAATAAATGAAAAATGTTCTTTTCGTATTAAAAATATGACTACAAATTACCAATAGGCCTTTTGATTTATAAACTGGAGGCTAAACAGTTAAAAAATCTTCATCAATAATTAGCAATTAAGAATCACTCCATTTCCCCCACATTCATCGAATTCCTTCAAAACATTTACATACACACGCACACGCACAAACGAAAAAATCGACAATTTTATTTACTGTCAAAATATGTGAAATAATTTTGGTTTAAAGCTCCTCTGAATTTGGCGCCAGCTTAAAACTTTTGCGCTTGATTTCAGGTACAGATCTTAAATACAAAGTGCGTTCAGCCATCCCTTTAGAAACATTTCGTTCTTCATTATTTGGATATCATAAAGTATCTTACCAAAGAACGCCCGACACACATGCAAAAAAAAAAAAAAAAAAGAAAAAATAGAAAAAAAAATATTTTTTAAAAATTTATTGTCAAAGTATATGAGATAATTTCAATTTAAACCTCTCTCAATTTGGCGCCCCTTGACCTCGACGCCTGGGGCGACCACCCCCCTTCCCCCCCCCCCCCCCCGTTAGCTACGCCACTGACTCTGCAAATTGTAAGCAAAAAACTTGGAAAAAATTGGGACTATTTTTATAAAAACCTTACTTTCTCTACGAGTATACATGCTATCTACGTAAAAATGAACACAGTTTATTACAGTAAAGCTATTTAATCGTAATCTACAGTTTGAACGCTTTTGCTACATTTTAACAGGCTATGCAAAAGATATTCGTTCTTTTTCAATTTGTTGGCGGTCCCCTATGGAGTTTCGGGAAAAAATCTTCACGGAAATGTATGACCTTTATTATTATATTTACACACTTAGAGTTTCAGGATAATTCCTGGTGTATTTTTCTAGATATTCAACAAAATGGCTAAATCGCAAGTGGCCGGTCACCTATGGTCATATAGTGTATATCTATATTATATTTTAAGAGCAAGAGCATAATATTTGTACATTTCCTAATTCTATAAATTGCTAAAAAAAGATTTTAAATGAAAGATTTGCGTGAGGTTATAAATATTGCACAAAACTCTATAAATGCAAATTTAATTAATTTCCATTAAAAAAATCCTTCTAAAATTTTTCAAATAATTGTGTAAAATGTCTAATTAAATATAAAAAATTCACGAAAAATGCTTGAGAAGATGAAATGTTCATCAATTCATAATTTGGAACATAAAGAATTAAAACGTACTTTCAAGGGAATATTTTAATATGCAGGTAATATGTAAAATATGCAGTAAAATAAAAGTTATTATTGATTTACAGGGCCATTCAAAAGAATTCCATTACAGAATAATAAAAGGGGGGGGGGTGTTTGAGACATATTTTAGTTGTGTTAAACGATTTCAAGTATCATAAAATTGATATACGCCGTTGAAACTTAATACTTCACGGATAATATGATGTGCGTAGCATTTACAGGGACACTCAAAATAGTATATTATCCAAGATAGCTGATGGATAGATGAAATGCATTTTCAAATATGATATTCAATTTTAAGTTTTACGAAATGTCTGCAATGGTGTGTATACATGCTATAGTTGATATACAGGGTTACACAAAAGAGCTTATAAAAGTTGCTGAATATGAGGGTAATTTATCTAAAGGTGGTTTTTAAATAGGTTTTGCATTTTTACATTGAACTGCTTCTAGTTTACTAAGAAACTTTTGTAGAATATAGATAAAATAGTATACATATATATCAACCGACAGATCAAATACCGGGCTGTTCAAAAGTATTGGAATAAATATTTGGCTGTGGACCGTATCATCTTATTTCCCTAAATAACAAAGTATGGTTGAAGATTTCAGGAAGTGTTGCAAAGTGTTTCATAATATATGCTTAATGCATGATTTTTCTTACTTGTTAATAATGGAATTAATCAGACTGACTTCTCGAACGCCTCATATTGCATACGACATGGATTAAACATTAATATTCCTGGAACCATCATAAACAAATTTTAAATGAAATTTCAGTTTTACTATTTTCGAAACTGCAAATTTTTAAACTTCTAAACATCGCACATCTTAAATTTTTACACCGTTGCGTAGAGAAAAAAAAATGCACTTTTAAATGAAATTTGTTTGAAAACTTTATTACAATTTGTTTTTAAATTATTATTATTATTTTAAGTTTTTATTACTTTTTTTGTCATTGTGGCAACAGAAGTATTCCATTTTTGCACATTAAACATCGACTAATCAGAAAACGAATAAAATAAAAAACAGAAGTATTCCATTTTTGGACATTGAACAAGGACCAATCAGAAAACGAATAAAATAAAATAAGTTGCGGAATTCAACCAATAAAAAGATTCAGATATGCTTCAGATTTCCCAATTCTCTACCGAGCACAACAATTGTTTTCCAAATAGTTTTAAAAACCTTGAAACTCAGGATGGTAATATTGCTCTACCCTGCCTTTCTAAATGTTGCCCTTCAAAAACACACTTTTACACGTTTGACTATTTTAAGGAGACAGTTTACCTTTTCAACAATTTTGTTTATATAAGTATTGAAATATGGAAATTTTTGAAATCCGGTTTTTTACAGATTTATACGTTTTAGAAATCAGACAACCTGAAAAACATGTTTTTACAAAATGTCTGTCTGTGAATTTGTCATTCTGTCTGTGACAAAAATTTTGTGGGCGCTCTATCTCAAGAACTAATTCACGGAATTTCACTAAATTTTAGATTCTGTCAGACCTTGATATAAACTACAGATTACCTTTTGATGTATATCGCTCAACAAGTGGCGGTACTATGCTGCGTTAGTTACAATTTCCACAATAGCCATATCTCAAGAATTAGTACATGAATTTTCCTAAAACTTTACTTTGAGTTAGTACTTGATATAGCATGGTGGTGATTACGCTTTGGTACAAATCGCTCAACAGGTGGAGCTGCCATGGTGCATTATTCGAGATTATCGCAATAGCTCTATCTCAAGAACTAGAGTACAACATTTTCTAAAACTTCAGATTCAGTTAGTCCCTGATACATATTAGTGTTGTTTATCTTTGATGTAACTCAGCCTTCATATGGCCTGGTATGCTACATTTTTCATGATTTTGCAATAGCTGTATCTCAAGAACTAATGCATGGATTTTCATGAAACTTCAGATTCATTTAGTACGTAATCCTGATTAGCTTTCGGTGTATATCACCCAACATGTGTCGCTGTTACGCAGTTTTTTTTTTTTTTTTTTTTTTTTAAAGATTTTGCAATAGTTTTATCTCAAACACTGATGCACGGATTTTCATCAAACTTTAGATTCAGTTTTAAGTTGATATTAGTTGTTGCTGACTAGATTTTGGTTTAAACTACTTAATTGGTGGCGTTGCTCTGCTGCATTTTTTAGGAAGTATTAACATGCATAAGATAGAAGAAAGTTTTGGGATTGCCACATCTGACTAGTTTTTTAAAATATGTTTCAAATGGTGAACTCAGTGCATTTCAATGTTCGACTAACAGCGAATCTTGTAAAGGAAGGATTTTTTTTAAACTGCATATTTAATTATTTTTTTTTAAGTTTTTTTTTTTTAAATAACTTTTCAAAAATTTTTACAATTTTTTTTTAAATATTAATATTCTTATCTATTTTTTTAAGATTTTGAAATCTATATTACACAAGAGTGCGTATACATTTTTAGATACATCTAATATTAATTTAATATAATTTTTTTTACAGATACATATAGTGTAAAATAATGAAATCTAACACATCTTCATATACTTTTACTTTAAAAAAAGTAACAAAAAACATGAAGGCTAATTCCATACGCAGATTTATCACATATATAATAAAGATCATACTCAAAATCTCTATCTCATATAAATAATAAGGATCATACACAAAATCTCTATCTCAAATATATATTTGAAAACATGAAAATGGAGAAAATATGAACATGGAAAAAAAGCCGTTTAAAGTATTCATTTCTCTGGGGGAATTGCGCTGGTTGTAATAACAAAATTTACACTATCTCGAGATACAATTATTGCATGGGTAAAAATAAGGTATCGAAATACACAATATATATAACTCAATTATTGGCTTGTTATTTTTCTAATATTTTTCTTTGAACTGTGTTTTCAATTGCGATTAATCGGGCAATATAGAAATTATTTTTAGGTTTATCCTGATTTCTATTCAGAAATTAATCGCAATTAATGTGTCTATTTAGCATTGCCCTTGACAAGGAGCTAAATACCACATTTCCAATTTATTCCAATTTTTTTGTTTGATATAGTTTGTTATTAACGAGTTATTCCATATTTTGATGTTGTTGATTTGTAGTATTATCTAATGATATTATATATATATATGGGAATAAAGGATGAAGTATTCAGCAATAAAAGATAATAAACTCAATGATTTAATAAATGTGATATCCCAAGCGAGACTCGTGTGATGATGCAAAAAAAGAGCGAGATGTTCTATAGATTTCAGCCATAGGATTTCCGTCGATTTTTAATGCAGAGCTCAGGGAAGCTTGATTATGTTATCTATTATTCGGTTTTACTGTGATATTTGAATGTTACATATATGTTTTATGCATAGCTGCCAACTTTCAACTAATCTTCCGTAATACCTGGATTAGTTTGATCCAGGTTAACGTCATTTCAAACCAGAAAATATATTTCATGAATCTTTATTTAATTTCTTGTTTGTTACTGGGATATACTTAATTTCATTTCTTTGAAAAAATTCTGGTTCGAAACTCATTAAACCAGGGTCAAATTAACGCATGTATTACGGATAATCGATATCAGGTTGGCACCTATGTTTATGTCTATTAAATTTTCTTTATATTTTGAAGAATATTAGTTTTGCTTAAATCAGAAGTTATTCACTTAAAATACCACATATATACAGGGTGATTCATAAAAGATGGGCAGAACTTTAAGGGGTTATAGTACACTTAAAGACAAATAATATTAAATAGGAGACTAAGGGTCCCAGACGTATTCCCAAGGAGATAGGGGGCATTAAAGTTTAGGGTCCGAAATTTCAAATGATTATAAAAAATGGAAAAATTGGTCGATTCGTTTGCGGTTTTTGCAAAAAAATTCCTTTATGCCAGTTTTTTCTTGAAATAAAATTTTAAAGTTCAATTTCAAAAAATGCCGATAGGGGGCGCTTTAGACTTTGGAGTAACAAACAACTATTTTTTAACGTTATTTTTTGTATTTCTTTAAATGATTTCGAAAGCTTAGACTTAAACTTAAATTTTGATCTAAAAATCTGAGTCCTAACGAGTAGTTAAGTAGCGTAAACTGAAATTTGAAATTTGAAACCCTTCTCCCCCCAGAACAAAAATCAGTTATTCCCGATCTTTGTGTCGTAGATTAGGCTCTAACTACTGCCGCGTTTTGCTAAAATTATTCTTTATGTCAGTATTTTCTTGAAAATAAATTTTAAAGAAAAGTTTCAAAAAATTCCGATAGAGGGCGCTTTAGACTTTGGAGTAACGAACAACTATTTTATACCGTTATTTTTTGTGTCTCATTAAATGCTTTCTAAAGCTTAGACTTAAACTTAAATTTTCAGCTCAAAATCTGAATCGCTGAGCGTGGTTCAATAGCGAGGGGAGGGGGTTCAAATTTCAACTTCTGAACATAGTTCAGTTTGCACTACTTAACCATGCCCAACGATTCTGTGCTGTGATACGAGGCAAAAATACAACTTTCGTCAAGGACTGCATAGTCGGAATTCACTCATAAAGGCACTGGCACAGTTGGAAACATCGCTCATGCAAACGTTAAAGCTCTATTCCTGACGCTAGTCACCGGGTGAAGAAGGAGACAGAAAGTATGCAAATGTCAAATGGGGAAGAAGAAGAACACGTATGCAAAATTTCGACACGATTCAGGCATAAAAACCACTGAACGGTGAGTCAAGTGTAAGTCGCTGTAGTAATGAATCGGAAGATGGTGCCCTTCACGAATAAGGAAAAGGCTGAGATGCATTTAATTTACGGAGCGGCAGATGGAAATGGTGCAGAGGCACAACGAATGTACGGAGAGCGATTTCCCAACAGGCGGTTGCCTAACCGCAAAACTTTCGAGCGCTTGCACAGACAGTTGTGTGAGACGGGATCATTTCTCGCTTCCCGGTCGAATGCAGGTCGTGCAAAAAAGGACGAATCAGTAGTTGTTGCAGAAGCCATTCTGGATGTAGTAGCGGCGCAGCCAAGTACAAGTACGCGAACAGTGGCTAGGCAGGTGGATACCTCACAGTCCATGACTTGGAGGGTACTGAAGGATGAACATTTGCTCCCGTTTCATGTGCAACGAGTCCAGAAACTGTCTCCAGGGGATTATCCAAATCGTATTGAATTCGCCCGCTGATTTCTGCAGCAGAACGCGCTAAATCCACATTTTGGACGAACTGTGCTTTTCACCGATGAATGTACCTTCACACGTGAAGGTACATTTAACACACACAATGCGCATTTTCGCCGTTCCTAACCGATAATGCAAAATAACAAACTGAGCATGCGTGCGGACTTGGATTGAAATTCTCTCTCTAGAAAAATTGTACATACAGGGTTACCATATTGGCGCTTTTATCTTATCAGACGTGACATTTTCATCCCATATTACATTATTAATTATTTTATTTTTATTAACAAAAGCACTGCTTTAGAAATAGTTTCATGTGATTTTTTAGTATTTATTAGTAACGCAATTAGGATATTATTTATTATTGAACAGATAAAGAGTTAAATTTTGCAAATGAGCTTATCTATGAGTAATTTAACCCTTTCAGTACCAAAACTTTAAAAATGAAATAAAAATTATGAAGCTTTTACACATTGTTAATAAAGGTTCTAATAAGCTAAAAACCACCTAGAAAAAAATTCATGACCATAATTTTTTTAATTAGAGAATGTCCTTGATCAAGGACATTTGTATTCAATGGGTGTAGGTAGACTATAATGAAAATACACTGTTGATGGAAAAACAAATTTTATTTTATTGTTACAAAATACTGTTTTAGAATAATACTGCTACAAAATACTGTTTAAATTTCAAATGCTGTGATAACTATGTGTTTAAGTGGAATTATTTGAAACAATTGCGTTCTTTACTCAAACATAGATGAATTTGGCTTTTTTCACACCTAAAATGTGATTTCTCCTTGCACTGTTTTCTTTTATAGCGGCCTACTTCCTTGCAGCTGTTATGGATAGGGATATGATCTACTGCATCGAGTTGTATTGCCTCGTATGGTCTTACGTCTGTGCTTTTGCGCGAAATATCGTGTTGGGAATTTTTGGCATCCATAATTTCTGTTTTTGGAATATTACATTGAGTAGCATCTCTTTTATATTCAAGCCAACTATTACATATAGCCAGGTCTACTGCATGAAATATGAGGCGAAGTGTCCATTTTTTTATCCAATAAATATTCTGTACAGGCCAATTAGAAAATCCATCCTATCAACTCCTCCCATTGGTTCATTATATTTCTTCATAACTTCTGGTCGAATCACATCAATGTATTGCTTAGAATTTTTGTACCATCGTTTAGCAACATCAGTGTTGCCTTTACCCAGAAAATTACTAGCAATATACACACTTTTGTTATCATACCATCTAACAAGTACAATATCGTTGTCCTTACTATATAGCTCTTCTATAAAACTCCTTTCATTTTTTTTTTTTTTTTGAAATTTCTCCGGAATGAAAGGTGGATTTCCAAATCTATTCACTCTTGCTGTATAAACTGCTAACATTTTATGACTTTTCAAAATCTGCAGCAAAGCATAAGATGAAAAATAATTATCAAAATATAACGGTGTTTTCTTGGTGATTATTCTCTTACTCAAATGCATAACAACTGCTGCTGCCTCACCAAATCTGCTTTGTAGATCTTTATTTATTTCTGTGGGTGTTCTCTGATATAATATAAAATCATACACAATTCCACTTTCCCCACACAAAAGAAATAATTTTACTCCCCATTTGCTTGGTTTGTTTTTGGTGTATTGTTTTACTTTTAGATGTCCTGGACACATCTGCTCATCAACACATAGCTTTTCTTCCATCCTGCAGTATCTACTGCAGGCCGTAGAATTTTGGAAAAGGTCAGTACCCAGGGTTTTATCCCAGTAGAGCCTAACTCTTGCAAATTTCATTGCCCCCATAGCTACATGAACAATATAAAATAAAAGCTAAATGAAAGCAAACAATATCATAAAGTTACAGTATAGTGGTACACACACCGTTTGAAAACATTTGTCCATGATCATGGACACATGTTTTTAAATAATTCTATAACAAAATTGTAAATACATAGAACTTTCAAAATAAGCTTAAATCAAAGTTTCTAGTTTCCGTAATAAAATAATAAATATATTTAGCTACTGCTTATATAAAATTATATCAAAATACTATGGTTCTTAAAAGGCTTACCGGGACAAGAGCTCGTGTTTCTATCCATCTTGATACAAATATTCCTAGGTGCTGCCATGTACTGTTTTTATTTCTAAATATTTGTGCTTTTAGTAGGGAAATGATTAAAATTACAGACAAAAATTGTAAAATTACTTTAAATTAAATTAGAATTGATAAAAAAAATTCTAAAAAGTATGTCCTTGATCATGGACACCAGTAGCGAAAGGGTTAAACTTAATACTTATAAAAATGTAGATTTAAATATATATTATTCTTTTCCTCTAAGTATATTATTTCCTTTATAATGCAAATATATGTTATTCCTTTATAATAATAATAAGAATGATTATCTTATTTTGCATCTTGTATGTTCTGCTGACAAAATAATACATTTTTAAGGAAACATTAATTTATTTTAAGTAATACATATAAATTTAAATATAATATTTTATGATTTTTACAAATTTAATAATGCATTATTATTTTAGATCCTATAATAAATTTTTATGTAATTTTATTAAATACTAATTACATTTTTTGTTGAATATTCTTACTATGGTCTTCCTTTTTAAATACGGCTTCATGGAACTGTTTTTTTTTTAATCTTTTTTAATTTAGTTATAAGAAATTAAATTTAAAAGCTATCTATTCATATATAATTATAAACTCTTTTAATAAATTCGTATAAATAACTGGATATAGATGGCAGCACAGAAAAGTTTTATTTCTTTATTTTTCACTTTTTTATGAATGTAAATATATATATATATATATATATATATATATATATATATATATATATATATATATTTATTTTTATTTTATTTTTTTTTTTTTACATTTTTAATGATAAAATACATTTATTTTAACTTTTTAAAAACTTTTCTTATGCTTTGACTTTAACTTCCTCTCTTTCTTTTTTTACATTTATCAAAAATACAAACTACTTTGCAAGGATATAGATTATTATTAAGAATTTTTTTAAATTTAAAATAGAGTTTTTTAGTTATAATATTATCAAATTAAGTGAGATAATTATCTATAATTAATAAATAAGAAATGTCTAGGTATTTCAACTAACTAATTATATTTAATATTTTATTATCAAATTTTTTATTGATAGTATAATATTTAATATTACATAATTTTCATACAATTTATAGCATATTTGAATATAAAATAAAATAGAACATTTGATAAAGATGAATTATTATATTTTGTAATAAATAATTATTAAATAATTGTTGTTGTTATATTATAAAATTAAATGTGTCAGTAATTTATAGATAATGTATATACAGATAATAATATAGATATAGATATAAGAAATTATCATATTTGCTGATTTATCATTGATAAATATAATAATACAATAATACCTTATATCATCATCAAATTATTATTATATTATGTTATAATATCCATATATTTCAATAAGTGAAATTTTACATATAAATATTTCATTGAAAATTAATGATATTTTATAGTTATTTATAAAATTTTATCTTCTTCAGATAATAAAGAAGAAAATATTTATTATCAATTACATTTGTTTTATTTATAATGAAAATATTTGATAATATTTAATGTTAATAATAAGTAAGTACTAAAATATTATAGAAATAAATATTCAAGTAATTCATTTAATGATAATATGTATATATATATATTTAATTATTTAAATACTGCAAATCAGCTTATATTTTTTTACAAAATACTTCAAAATTTATTGAACAGTTAAAAAAAATTAATCATTATACAGCAATTCGTAAATTATCATTTTTATTTTTTATAGCATCTACTATAAAATATCTCTCAAACATATATTTTAATATTATAAATAAGATATTATAAATTTATTTATCTAATATAAATTAATATTTATTATAAATATTATTTCATTGATACCACAACTTTATTAATATTTGATAATATTTAATTACAATAAATTATTAATGATAAAGAAATTATTATAACGCATAAAATACTTCAATAAACTATTTAAGTATCTTAATATGATTAAATCGGAAACAAATTTAAAATAAATTAATATTGGAGATTTAAATCACCAGATTCATAAAGAAATGAAATATCGAAAGAAAATCTCAAGTATTAAACGCCTCTGTAAATCTAAGAATAATAATAATAATTTTCTTGTTAATGTTGTTTATTACGATTTGTTATCTGTATCACATATTTGAACGCCAAAAAGTAATCGCCAATTTAGTATGACGACGAAAGCAACCTCGGTAAACCTGTACAATTTTTCTAGTAGAGAGAATTTTAATAGAGTCCACACGCATGCGCAGTTTGTTATTTTGCAATATCGGTTAGGAACGGCGAAAATGCACACAATGCACATGTATGGGCGGATGTCAATCCACATGCTCATCAGAGACGCTTTTCCATCAATGTTTGGGCAGGAATCCTCGGAGACCACCTAATCGGGCCGTACCTTCTTCCTGAACGCCTCAACGGTAAAACATACCTCACATTTCTGCAACATGTGCTGCCAGACCTGTTAAACGTTGTTCCTCCACGCATGCGGCGGGTCATGTGGTTCCAGCACGATGGAGCGCCAGCCCATTACGTACGAGACGTCCGCAACTATCTGGACATCACATTTCCGAACAGATGGATTGGTCGAGGTGGTCCTGTTGCTTAGCCTGCTCGCTCGCCAGATCTTTCACCCCTCGATTTCTTTTTTTGGGGACAGTTGAAGGCTCTTATGTATGAGACACCCATTGAATCCCCCGAGGAACTGGTCGACAGACTTTCCGCCGCTGTAGGGGAAGTGCTCGAAAAGCCTGATGTTTTCGCGAATGTTCGCCGTTCCATTCTTCGCCGTTGTTCTGCGTGCATAACCTCTGGTGGTCACAATTTTGAACATTTATTGTAATTACATGTTAATAAATATGCTTTGGTAACATAATCCTAATTTGTGTCTTTTTACCTCGTATCACAGCACACAATGTGTGGACATGGTAAACTGAACTGTGCTCAGGAGTAGAAATTTCAAACCCCTCTCCCCAGAAACTTAACCATGTCTAACGATTCAGATTTTGAGCTGAAAATTTAAGTCTAAGCTTTAGAAAGCATTTAATGAGACACAAAAAATAACGGTATAAAATAGTTGTTCGTTACTCCAAAGTCTAAAGCGCCCTCTATCGGAATTTTTTGAAACTTTTCTTTAAAATTTATTTTCAAGAAAATACTGACATAAAGAATAATTTTAGCAAAACGCGGCAGTACTTAGAGCCTAATCTACGACACAAAGATCGGGAATAACTGATTTTTGTTCTGGGGGGAGAAGGGTTTCAAATTTCAAATTTCAGTTTACGCTACTTAACTACTCGTTAGGACTCAGATTTTTAGATCAAAATTTAAGTTTAAGTCTAAGCTTTCGAAATCATTTAAAGAAATACAAAAAATAACGTTAAAAAATAGTTGTTTGTTACTCCAAAGTCTAAAGCGCCCCCTATCGGCATTTTTTGAAATTGAACTTTAAAATTTTATTTCAAGAAAATACTGGCATAAAGAAAATTTTTTGCAAAAACCGCAAACGAATCGACCAATTTTTCCATTTTTTATAATCATTTGAAATTTCGGACCCTAAACTTTAATGCCCCCTATCTCCTTGGGAATACGTCTAGGACCCTTAATCTCCTATTTAATATTGTTTGTCTTTAAGTGTACTATAACCCCTTAAAGTTCTGCCCATCTTTTATGAATAACCCTGTATATATATATATATATATATATATATATATATACAGGGTGTATCTAAACTACTGGGCAAAACTTTAAGAGGTGATAGTACACATCAAGACAAATAATATTATATGGGAAACTAAGGGTCCCAAACGTCTTCCGAAGGAGATAGGCGCCATCAAAGTTTAGGGTTCAAAATTTGAAATGATTATAAAAAATGGGAAAATTGGTCGATTCGTTTGCGGTTTACACTAAAACTATTCTTTATGTCAGTATTGTCTTGAAAATAAATTATAAAGATAAATTTCAAAAAAATGACGATAGAGGGCGCTTTAGACTTTGAAGTAACGAACAACTATTTTTTACCGTTATTTTTTGCATCTCAATAATTTTATTAGAAGTTTAGACATAAACTTAAATTTTGAGCTTAAAATCTGTGGTTAAGAAGCGCTAACTGAACTGTGTTCAATTGGAGTGGGTAGGTTCAAATTTCAAATGATTATAAAAAACGGAAAAATTGGTCAATTTTTTTGTGGTTTTCACTAAAATTATTCTTTATGTCAGTATTGTCTTGAAAATAAATTATACAGATAAATTTTTAAAAATGTCGATAGAGGGCGCTTTAGACTTTGGAGTAACGTACAACTATTTTTACCGTTATTTTTTGCATCTCATTAAATTTTTTTAGAAGCTTAGACATAAACTTAAATTTTGAGCTGAAAATCTGAATCGTTGATAGTGGTTAAGTAGCGCAAACTGAACTGTGTTCAATGGGGGGTGGGGAGGTTCAAATTTCAAATGATTATAAAAAACGGAAAAAATGGTCGATTTGTTTGCGGTTTTCTCTAAAACCATTCTTTATGTCAGTATTTCCTTGAAAATAAATTTTAAGATTAATTTAAAAAATTTCCATTAGAGGGCGCCTTAAACTTTAGAGTAATCAACAACTACTTTTAAGAGTTTTTTTTTTAAATCTAAATAAATGTTTTAAAAACTTAGACTTAAATTTTGAGCTCATAATCTGAATCGTTGTGAGTAATTAAGTAGCGAAAAATTGAACTGCGTTCGTAGAGTAGGCAGGGTAACATTTCAACTCCTGAACACAGTTCAGTTTGCGCTCATTAACCCCTTCCACCGATTCAGAATTTGAGCTCAAAATTTAAGTCTAAGCTTTTGCAAGCATTTAATTAGATACAAAAAAAATAATAACAGTTAAAAATTGTTGTTGGTTACTCTAAAGTTTAAGGCGCCCTCTAACGGAATTTTTTGAAATTTATCTTTAAAATTTATTTTTAAGGAAATACTGATATAAAGAATGGTTTTAGAAAAACCCGCAAACAAATCGACCAATTTTTCCGTTTTTTATAATCATTTGAAATTTGAACCTCCCCACCCCCATTGAACACAGTTCAGTTTGCGCTACTTAACCACTGTCAACGATTCAGATTTTTAGCTCAAAATTTAAGTTTATGTCTAAGCTTCTAAAAAAATTTAATGAGATGCAAAAAATAACGGTAAAAATAGTTGTACGTTACTCCAAAGTCTAAAGCGCCCTCTATCGACATTTTAAAAAATTTATCTGTATAATTTATTTTCAAGACAATACTGACATAAAGAATAATTTTAGTGAAAACCGCAAATAAATTGACCAACTTTTCCGTTTTTTATAATCATTTGAAATTTGAACCTACCCACTCCCATTAAACACAGTTCAGTTAGCGCTTCTTAACCACAGATTTTAAGCTCAAAATTTAACTTTATGTCTAAACTTCTAAAAAAAATTAATTAGATGCAAAAAATAACGGTAAAAAATAGTTGTTCGTTACTCCAAAGTCTAAAGCGCCCTCTATCGTCATTTTTTGCAATTTATCTTCATAATTTATTTTCAAGACAATACTGACATAAAGAATAGTTTTAGTGAAAACCGCAAACGAATCGACCAATTTTCCCGTTTTTTATAATCATTTCAAATTTTGGACCCTAAACTTTGATGGCGCCTATCTCCTTCGGAAGACGTTTGGGACCCTTAGTTTCCCATATAATATTATTTGTCTTGATGTGTACTATCACCCCTTAAAGTTTTGCCCAGTAGTTTAGATACACCCTGTATATTTAATCGACATTTCAGCCAATTTTGAGGTAAATTTTAAGAAAGGAAAATTACCTGAAAGAGCAACAACGATGGCAATGTGTATTGCTGAAATTGTTCTTCCAAAATTTTTTGTGAGATTTTGTTGTCCTGCTCTTGGTCTGCGAAGCGCATAGTGTTGATCAAAATATTCAAACTTTGTTTTCCTGTTACCTTTTCTATTCTTTCTTTAGCTGCATCGATATCTGTTGGTGTCTGGATGTCTATAAGCAAAATTAAAATTAAATTCCATATGATGACCAGAAAATATTAAACAAACTTTTTGTATGTCATACTAATTATTAATTTTATGCTATGCAATGGATAGCAAATGGCTTTCAAGCAATCTACAAGATTAAAAAAAAATGTTTACAAGATGATTTGTCAAATTAGGCATGCAACAAGGACAAAAAAAATCACATGAGTATACATAGAGCCGCAAATGCTATCTGGAGCTACTGGTAGACCAGGAGCCGACCGCACAAAACCCTAGGTCATCGAGCACAGTAAAAAATCATTTATATTATGAAAGTGTATAGTCGCGTAGTCGTAGGGGATTCTAATGATCCATGTCTGCTGAAAGTGAAGTGGTGCTTAAGCCAAAAGTTATTACCAATAGTGGCTCACTCGTAGGTCTATCATTATGTTTGCCGTACAATCAAAAGTATGAAAACACGGAAAACTGGGTGCAGAAAAGCATAATGCTAAGTCTACGAGTCAACCACTAGTGTTATTGATTTTATGCTCATGCACCACTTCACTTCCGGCAGGCATGAATCATTCGATTCACCTATAACTACACTTCCATAAAATAAAGGTTTTTTTCTTTTGCTCGATGACTTGGGATTTTGGCTCTTGGACTATAGGGGGTGGCGTTTAAAATAATACGCAATGCAAAGACAAGAAACAAAATTCTTTCAAATATTTCATTTATATTAGTCACATGCGACAAATACATATGACCACTACAAAAGATTCTCAAAGTTTTTTTTAGCCTCCGATGCTATTTCTTTCAGACAAGCTAAAAAATGTCGTGTCATCAGTCCTGAATTTTTTACTCAACCGATTTTGATGATTATTTTTTTAAATGAAAGCTTTTTATTTGTAGTTGTGCCCATTTTAGCTATTTTACTTACCCATCATACGTAGTATAGGGTAAGTCTTGCAATCGTTTTGAAAATCGAAAAAAAATTTTGACGGATTTACACGTTTCGGACACTGGAGATTCCAAAAAACATATTTTAAAAAAAAAAAAATTTGCCGTCCGTCCGTCTGTGTGTGTGTCTGTCTGTCTGTCTGTAACCGCTCTATCTCCCGAACAAATTGAGATAGAGATTTGAAATTTTGTATGTGCTTAGTATGTAAGAATGGGACGAAGCCTATTTAATATCAGTAACCTCGATTATCCGGAACTATTTTTTTCGGTCTCTCGAAAAATTCGTTCTGATGAAAGGTATATAAAAATTTTCGAATTCTTTTATTTTAAAGAGTGGAAGTAAAGGGCAATAAAATAACACACATTTTGCATAAAAAACGAAGTCAATTGGATTATTAGTTGTTGCGATATTTCTAATCCTATTTTCCAAATTCTTTGATTTTTCATGGCCCTGTATTTCATTCAAATTTCAATTCAAAGATATCTTTTAATTGAAAATGAGATACTTAATTTGATGCAAGAAACCGTTAGTGAATATTATTATTATTTTTGGAGTTATAAGGATGTTCCTTTTACGCAATTCAATGCTACTTGAATAGTTTGGCGTTTCATATAATTTATCGAAATTGGTTCATCAGAAATTCATTAATAGAGCATGATTATGTGTTAAAAAGACTTAAATATACATTGATATTTTGTTTTGGAATTGTAATGCATTTTATGAATTGTTTACAGACGTTATGTTTTCATATATTGTACTATGCATATCCATGATGGGTAAGTATTACGGTGGCCTCCAACGACTAGTTTTAATTTGTTTCTATTTTTATATTTTATTTTTAATTTTAAAAACTTTTTACGATATATCTTCAAAATGGTGGCAACACAGTTTAGCTTTTCTCTCGATAATAAAAATTTATTTTCCAAAATGATTGCGTATAATTATTCACTTGAAAGAGAATTGAGGTAAAAAAAATATATTTACTAAAAAATAATATTAATAATGCAAATAAAATAACAGAAAATAATTTATGATAAAAATTAATGTTTAAAGCAAAATAAGAAAAATTTCAAATGAGCAAAATGATGTCATTCAGCAACCAGATAAATGGGAATTACAATATTATTACAGATGCCGTTTTCATATTACTAATAACAGTAACTTTTGAAAAACATTTGAATAGAAAATGACGTCACTATTTAAAACATCGCATTTTTACTCATGACGATATTACATTTCAATATTTCTTTTCATTATGGACACTGAGATTAAGTTTGGAAATATATTTATTATATATTGATTCAATAATGTAATTACTTTTGCTTTTTTTTTAAACCAAATAGATCGGATCTTTTAAACATTTCACTCGTAAACTTCGGGATTCCACTCGTTTTATTGTTAAAATGCATTTCCCTTTTCTCAGAATCTATAAAAAAGCGTTTAAACTAAAGAAAACATCCGTTTTTGATGAATCTAGTCAATGAAGAAGTAGCACGTCAAATTGTATCTCTTTATTATTCCGCAATTCCAATGTCTCAGAGAGAAATTGCTAATCAATTGGGTATTTCACGCCGTTCTGTTTGCTATTATATTGATAAACGCAAAAAAATGAAGTTAGTTCATTCTTAACGGGGTCGCCCTTCTAAAAAACCTCTACCGATTTTTTTTTTTTTTTTTATTTATTTTTTTTTTTTTTCTAATCGGAGGCGAAACTGAATTCTGCAATGGCAGAATCTACAGTGAACTTGTTTTTTTTTTTTTTTTTTTTTTTTTTTTTTTTTTTCAGATAATGTTTTTTTTTTTTTTTTTTCAGATCACTCGATCACATAATTTATGTAGGTGCGAATTTACATTTTTCTGTTATTTCTTAGAAAAGCAGCAACTGAAAACTTACATTTTGTCTCAGAAAATGATAATATCTTTTCATGACATAGCTATTTTTCTGGATGTTTCTATGCTACATTTTATGTAAAAGCTAAGCGAAACAACAAGAATATAATTATTAAGCATTTCCCGCATTTAAGTAGGTAATAAATTGGCTATTTTAAATAGACTATTTATTTATCTCTATAAAAATCAATGTGTGCGTATGTGTATGTGATTCTTAACCCTTTCCGGCACACTGTGCCCAGTCTGGGATACCTAATATTTATTCCAAACTTGCAAATGGCACCAATAATATTTTAATAAAATTTTGTTTCTACATTGAAAGCTTAAATTAGGGAATTCTTAATTTCTCAAAAAAAAAATTTCTAAATTCCGGTGTCAGTCGATAATTTCTTATTTTACTAACAGAACTTGCCCGTGCCGGAAAGGGTTAAACTAATCTACAATGGTTGACTTTATGTATGTGGTACCTAGAGTATTTCGGTTAAAAGAGTCAGTCAGTTGCACATTTGTTACATGGCTGTATTGGTGAAGAATCATTCTTGTTTTACTATTGCATTTTCACTTCTGAAATTTCCTGTTTCACTTTCTTCAGAATTTCGATCATTAACTAAAGAAATGTTTAACTAGATCAGTTATTTGATCAACATCTTTTTTCCAAATATTCCATTCAACTTGAATTCTGTAATGTAATTTCCATTGTCTTGCAGTAATTCAACCAGTTTTCTACTTGGCTTTTGTAGTATAATTCCTTAAAGTTACTTTCTAGTTAATTTAAAATTCTTTTATTTTAAATTTGGACTATTTCATATTTTGATTATTTTAAATTTGGACTATTTCATATACCTGCTATTTTCATGCGTTTCCGAACAAAAATAAATTAAAGCATGTGTCACACCCTTAACTAATTATTATTATTATTATTTTACAAAATAATCAGCGTATTAAATTGTTATTATAAATTTGAAATTTCGAAACTTACCCAGCTTAATCAAGATTATTTTCGATCTTTCAGATGATGCTTTAGTGTCGTTGAGATCCTATTAAAAGGAGATAGATCCAAATATATAAAATAGACCAACGTAACAAGTTTCTAATTTTCAGAATCAATTTTATACGTATTCCATTTCAACTCAATGCTTAATATTATTTTTTGCAATAAATTTTAATATTTTATCTAGTTTACATAAAAAAATAATTTTTTTTGAGTGAATGAATGAATGAATAAAAAAAAAATTAATTCATTTTTTACAAAAGTAATGTTATAGAGAATTTTTAGAATTTATCGCACACTTTTTATTTTAATGGGGCTAATTAATTAAAAGTTTTTTTTAAATAAGAAATAAGAGAAAAAAAAACAGAAAAAAATTTAATTTAAAAGTGATTTCTTATGTTTTCATCATTTTAATAATTTCGTGTAATATGTTTTTTATAAAATTAATATATTTTTTATAACGCATTTAGCAAAGAAATAACAATAATGATAGCATTGTAATAATTATCAATACAAAAACCCTTAACGGGTTAAAAGTTTTGACGCAGCTGTTTAACTTATGGCTCTAAGAATTTTAAATATGAATTTTAAAAATAATGATATCAAATTTTTAGTGACGCCATGCTATTAACTAAAAAACGCATTTTTGTATTATTTATTTCATCACTTTACTTTTGTTCTATTTATAATAGCATGTGCAAAAGTTATCTTCAACATGAAAGATGTATAAAACTTTATTCACTGATTCTTTTTCACAGACGCCTCTCATAAATTAAAAATATAAGTTTTAAAATATATGATATAAAATTTAAGTGATGCCATGCCTTTATGTGACTTTAAAAGGTTTGTTTTAAAATTCAAATTATTATTTTTTTTAGTTGGTAAAATGTATTTACCCATATAAAAAATACTTTTAATTTTCCAATTCGTTGTTAAATATAATTTTAATTGAGTCTATACTATGCATTGAAAGGTATTTATTTCAACAAATTGATTTATCTTTTGTGTCGCGTTATTGAAAATTGTATATAATATTTATATAAATGGTTTTTTTGCGTCAAATTATCCAAATAAAGTGAAGCGCATGGAAATGGATAATATATCCGTAAATTTCAGATTTTTTTTTTTTTTTTTTTTTTTTTTTTTTTTTTTTTTTTTACAGTATATCAGTATTTTGTTAAAGAGAGATTCGCCTTCTTTAATCCCTTTATATTTTTCACGGTATTTTCTATAAAAAAAAAAAAAAAAAAAAAAAAAAAATACTGGTTGACACATCTTTTTTTGACTGTGTTTCTCCCTAACCACTCGCCACCTTAACTGTAGAAGTCGGACCGGAATTTTAAGGCGAGAATTCTCAATCGATTTTTAAGAAAATTACGTATTTGGAGTCAGCGTCAAACATGTTGGAAATCGCACGTCAAACGTAGCAAATGAAGTGCGTTAGTATTATAACAAAGTTTTAAAATATTCGAATCTTGATGTAAAAGTATACAGTACATCGGGTACAGTATAGTGGCCAAAATCTTTTGTGTGGCCCTGTAGATACTAATTGCTCTCTATTATACGGGAAGTAACTTGTAGCAACGCATATCAATTTCATAAAATGTGAAATAGTTTAATAGTATTAAAACGCGCTCCAAACTGTGTTTCCCACTATACCATTATATAATGGAATACTTTTGAGTGGCCCGGTAAATTAATAACAAATATTCTTTGCATCACGGATTGTGCAGAATATATATACTTCATAGATGCATATCAATTCTATTATGTTCGAAAAAGTATAACATCATTAAAATGCACTTGAAACTATTTTTCCCCATTGACCCTAGTGTAACAGGATGCTTTTGATTGTCTCTGTAATTAAACTATACATCCGATTTTCATAAAATTTGAAATGATTCGATAAAATTATGCAACAATTGTATATTTTAAATTTAAAACGATTCTACTGGGTAGTTTTTGCTTTGTTATATGCGGACAGACGAACAAACGGACAGACTGGACTACAACTATAGTGCTACGTATTTATATATATTTACGAATATTTATATATATACGTATTTATATATATTTACGATTTATATATATTACGAACGCACATTAGTATTAATACATGCATAACTTTCAAATCGGTATATAAATAGAATTTGTAAAAAAAATTCACCCCGCAAAAAAATCCTAGTCAAAAAATTGTCTGTGCTTTTGATAGCTGGACTGGCTTTCACGGTTCTCGCTTTGAAAACTTTGAAATTACTGCAAAGGAAATAAATAAATTTGTATGAATAATTTTTTATTCATAATTCCGCTTCCAGATGGAATTTTGGAAAAAAAATTAGAAACTCTGAAAGAGAAAATATTTTTTCATCTGGCTGCGCAATTTTCGAGTTTTTATGTCCAGTAGATATGGACGTCTTTAGAAACTCTCAGTGCATTATTGTCCTAGCAACCCTGCTATGATTAACTCTCCCCTCTCCGAACTTTTTCGAACTTTTTGTGCTCGATTAAAAACAATGTTTTTTGTTAATACATTTTCCATTAATTTAATGTGGGTTGTTAATAAGGCGAGGTAAAACTCGTCAAAATTCGACGAAAGAAAATGTTTAAGAAGGAACTGTTTCATTGATTTATAATAAATCGACAAAATTAGTTACAGGAATACATGTATCTTATATTGGTCAGTCTAACTCTCAAAAAAAATATATATTATTTTAAGCTAAAATTAATAAAATACTATTTCTATAAAACGCAATTGTCCAAATTATTAACATTAAACTTTAATCACATATGTAATCAGTAAAATATAATAAAGATCAGTTATTATGATGACGTTATTAATTGAGGCTCTTATGTTTGATATAAACGCAAATGAAAAAAAACAAAATTTATTCGAAATTGACAGGATATAGAATTTCACGTGAAATCTAAACCCATCATCCTTTTTTCTTCTCAAAATTTACATACGTACTTCTCATATCCGTATTCACCATGTTTAAAGAGTAGTATTTTAGTTTGATCATTGAAGAATAAAAACGAAATAAAACTGAAATTCACCGGATTTTATAACAGACGATATATCTGACATAAGCATTTTAATTTCTTTTTAATTTTAAGAGAAAATGGAGCGATTCTATTGCCACAATTACAAAATTGGTACTAAAAACTAATTAAAAAAATTAATATTTCAAAAATAAATTGAGATACAGCTTTCAAACAAATTGCATTTAAAAGTACATTTTATTATCTATACGACGGTATAAAAATTTAAAATGTGCAAAGTTTAGAAGTGAAAATTTTGCAGTAGCTAAAATTGCAAAACCGAAATTACGTGGGAAAATGTTGCCATTCGCACAATGACATATGCGGTACCCACAGATACGTTTGGCCTTTATAATATAGATAGATAGACTAGTTAAGACTTTTTTCAAAATTTTATGATTTGTCGTGTGATGTCAGATGTTTAGCTATAAGTATATAAAATTTCAAGTCTCCAGCTTATACAATTTCTGAAAACAAGCTCTGTGACTTTGTTGATTACCTGTTAACTGTTAAACCTGTTAACCGTTATGACATAATGAGTTTTTAATCAATATCATTACGGCAAATGGACTGTAACTTACAATTTTTAAAGAACCACCTTGGATATCACATTTAACCCTCTCAGGTCTGGTGTACATGTCTTTTAATAGGGTATTTAAGAAATACTTTTGCTACTATTTACATGTAGTAATGTTAGTATATGTCTATGCCTTTACTATATGACTTCATTTATGTTTAGGCATTTCTTATTAATAATAATTTTTATTATTTGCTTAATTCTCTTTTCGCCGTTTGCGATTATTTTATTTTAAACATATATTTCACTCTTTAAATTTAAAATAAAAGTTACTTTCCTAAAAGCGTTATGAGTAGTAAATCGCAAAAAGTATTAGAAAGTTGTAATGTAAGTTAAATCTTATTGTAATACAATATTTTCTAAACATCTAAATAAATACTTCTTTACCTATTGTCATATGAATATTAATTGAATAATACGCAAAACAACAACTTTTGTTATGTTTCAGACAATGAAATATTCGTTAAGCACTAGTTAATCTATTTGGATAACTAGTGTTAGTGTTATTAGTGTAAAAGTAATTTATTCTAAAAATTGGAAAAAAAAAAAAAAAAAAATCAGATCCGAAAGTGTAAAACTGCTGATTTCACTTTGCAAATAAAATAAAAATAAAATGTTTAAAAATGTAAAACTAGAAAATACGAATTCTACTTTTTCGGAACTTAGTATATATAACAGATGTAAATTTTTCCATTTTTAATTTTTGGGTGAAAATCGTTTGGGTTTTAATCGTGTTTAAAATTAATCTTAGTATATATACTTTGATGGGGGGGGGGGGGGGATTATACATATATGTGTGTGTGCGTGTGTGTGTAAAAAACATATTTCAATTTTAAGATATAAAATGCATAAATATAAAATTTATGTAAAATGACAACGTCATTTGTATGCTTTGAAGAATTCCACAATTAAACAACATCTATAGACAGGGGCCGATTTTCAAATTTGGGGCCCCTGAGTACAGATTAATAAAAAAAAAAAAAAAAAAAAAGATTTGTGCATAGTGTTGCCCATTGGCAACAAATTAAATTTTCTCTCCTTATCACTTATTTACCGTTGTCTTTTAGTAACTTTATGCTTTACGTATTCATTCTGACCCTATATTTAGGTTTAATTCATTAAATATACCATAAGTTATGATGATTTTTTTTTTAAAATCAGTTACAAATAAAAAGGAACATTTGAAACGAAACCTTCCATTTTCTTAGCCATAGATGGGTTTTTAACAAAAATAAAAACATATTTTAAATACAAAAATTCACTTTAAAAAGTTCTTTTTCAAAAGAAATGTTTTAAAAAGTTGTTTTAAATAATTTTCAGCAAGGTATATATTGTAAAAAATAATGCATGCATGCGATTAATACATAATCTTGCGATTTAGCAACCATTTTAAAAAATCGAAAATACCGAAAAATAAGAGTGGTATTTTTCATTATTTTTTCTTTAATGTATGCTCATTAAGCAATCAAACATATTTTTTTTTTTTTTAAATATTAAAACTATTTGTTTACATGTGTACAATGGAGTGTAAATGGCCAAAATACATTGTTAGTATATGCTTTGTTGTCGAAACTGTTCTCAAATTTAAAATCTTTACATTCTCTCACCATTTTTTCATTCATTTTCGTCAGAAACACTTGAAATTGGCATGAATTCTTAATCAGGAACTATGTAATCGTACAATGTTTTCCATTCTTTTTAAAAAAAGGTACAAAACCTCTCAGAAAATACTGTCAAAGTAGTCGTTTCGAACCGAATATTTTACGTGGAAGCACGAGAAAGAGAAAACATTTGTCGTCATTTGACAAAAATCTCTCTACACTTGATAAATTTTTAAGCTATTGCATAGCTTTTATCGCGGGCTTTGAGCGCGGTGACCGAATCCAAAAATTCCGTAACGCGAAAAATCCTAACACATCCGTAACGAAAAAACCTAACACTCGGCTAACGTCGTTTCCGTTCGGAAAACTTCGGGACGGTATCCTTCGGTAGACTTCGGCAGACATTGACATGGTATTTTTCAGATATTAGGATATCAAGTCTCAAACTTATGTTTCTTATGATCTAATTTTCATAGCGCGGACAAATTTTGTTTGGTAATTTATTATGAGACAGTGTTTATTTTGGTGGTCTTATTTATTTTGGTGACAGGAGACCCCCCACCGTGAGGGTCGAAAAATTTAAAATGCTTATAACTCGCGATCTAATTTTCGTAGCGCGGCCAAATTTTGTTTGGTAATTTATTATGAGACATTGTTAATTGTTGGTGACAGAAGACACCCCACGATGAGGGTCGAAAAATTAAAAATGCTTATAACTCGCGATCTAATTTTAGTTGCTTGGCAAAATATTGTTTGGTAATTTATTATAAGACAGTGTTATTTTTTGGTGACAAGAGACCCCCCACGGTGAGGGTCGAAAAATTTAAAATGCTTATAAGTCGCGATCTAATTTTCGTAGCGCAGCCAAATTTTGTTTGGTAATTTATTATGGGAGAGTGTTGATTTTTGGTGACAGGAGACCCTCTAAGGTGAGGGTCGAAAAATTTTAAATGCTTATAACTCGCGATCTAATTTTTTTAGCGCGGCCAAATTTTGTTTGGTAATTTATTATGAGGCAGTGTTAATTTTTGGGGACATTAGAACCCCCACGGTGAGGGTCGAAAAATTTAAAATGCTTATAACTCGCTATCTAATTTTCGTAGCGCGGCCAAATTTTGTTTGGTAATTTAATATGAGACTGTTAATTTTTGGTGACAGGAGACCCCCCACGGTGAGGGCCAAAAAATTTAAAATGCTTATAACTCGCAATCTAATTTTTTTAGCGCGGCCAAATTTTGTTTGGTAATTTATTATGAGACAGTGTTAATTTTTGGGGACATTAGACCCCCCACGGTGAGGGTCGAAAAATTTAAAATGCTTATAACTCACGATCTAATTTTCGTAACGCGGGCAAATTTTGTTTGTTTATTTAATATGAGACTGTTAATTTTTGGTGACAGGAGACCCCCCACGGTGAGGGTCGAAAAATTTAAAAGGCTTATAACTCGCGATCTAATTTTTTTAGCGCGGCCAAATTTTGTTTGGTAATTTATTATGAGGCAGTGTTAATTTTTGGGGACATTAGAACCCCCACGGTGAGGGTCGAAAAATTTAAAATGCTTATAACTCACGATCTAATTTTCGTAGCGCGGCCAAATTTTGTTTGCTAATTTAATATGAGACTGTTAATTTTTGGTGACAGGAGACCCCCCCCCCCCCACGGTGAGGGTCGAAAAATTTAAAAGGCTTATAACTCGCGATATAATTTTCGTAGCGCGGCCAAACTTTGTTTAGTAATTTATTATGAGACATTGTTAATTTCTGGTGACAGGGGACACCCCACGGTAAGGGTCGAAAAATTTAAAATGCTTATAAGTCGCGATCTAATTTTCGTAACGCGGCCAAATTTGTTTGGTAATTTATTATGAGATATTGTTAATTTTTGGTGACAGGAGACCCCCACGGTGAGGGTCGAAAAATTTAAAATGCTTATAACTCGCGATCTAATTTTCGTAGAGCGGCCAAATTTTGTTTGGTAATTTTTTATGAGACAGTGTTAATTTTTGGTGACAGGAGACCCCCCACCGTGAAGGTAGAAAAATTTAAAATGCGTATAACTCGCGATCTAATTTTCGTAGCGCGACCAAATTTTGTTTGGTAATTTATTAAGCTATTGCATAGCTATTATCGCGGGCGTTGAGCGCGGCGACCGAATCTAGGAATTCCGTAACGAGAAAAAATCCTAACACTCCGGCTAACGACGTTTGAGTTTGACAGACTTCGGCGCGGTATCCTTCGATAGACTTAAGCAGACATTGACGCGAAATTTTTGCATAAGTTGATAAAAAATGCTATGCAATAGCTTTACCGCGGCAGTCTCCGAGTGCCACACATAATTTTTATTTTTGAAAAAATATAAAACGCTTTTCCATTTCAAATTGCTAAAATAATCAGATTTACTAATTTTAAGACTTAACGTTTAAAAATCATCCAAAAACTTTTATGTTGCTGAAGATAGAATTTAAGAATCAACTTAAAACAAACCAGCTAGAAAGATCAAACACACCAACATATGAGTTTTCCGTCCATGCAATTTTGTTTTGAGATAATAAAAACAATTAGCTCGCTATTTATTTATATTAAAGTATAAAGATAAAACTGTGTGAATTAGATATTATATTGTGCAAATAACACAAAATACTGTGTTGTTTACATATTACACAAATATATGGGTAAGAAAGGAATATTACACAGTCATATGTGTATTCTTGGGAAATTTACACATTAAAGTGTGTAATTTAAGAGTGATTAGATAACTTTTACACATTTAGTCTTATCATCAGATTACACACTTAAATGTATTTTTTGAAATTTATTTTTTAGGGTGCGGTGTATTAGAATAATTACGCCCCTTGGCAGCAGGGCCATAGTTAGAAGTTAACAATAGCGGGGGGGGGGGGGGGGACTAAAGAGAATGTAGGAGGGGCTCATATTTTTTTCTCTCTCTCTGACGCAAAAAGATAAATAAGTGCATAATCACATTGTAGGTACTATGTTTCTTATTAAACTGTTGTAATAACTTCATTTTATGCGAATAAAAAAATAGGATTATGAAAGTTTTGAGTGTATAACTTGTGCAAAATTAAACATCATGTTAGCTTCATATGTACAAATAGGATGAGGGAGTGTTGAAACACTTATTTTAGATACAATTTTTGTAATTCTGCAAAACTGTGAAATAGTCTCTAATCTAAATTAGATTTTTGAACAGAATTTCATTTGTATTTTAGGAACAGAAATTCATTTTGTGACCTTGGAATCTTTTCCAGGGGGGGGGGGGACTCAAAATATTTTAGGGGGGGGCTGAGCTGCCCATATCGTCCCCTTAGCTACGGCCCTGCTTGGCAGCCGTAGCCCTGCTTATGGATGGTGTAAAACTGCTCATGAAAGATGAGCTTGGAGATATTGACATAAGTTTTAAAAATTTCATTTCGATCTTTTTTAGGTATATGTTAAAAAATATGTAATGATTGAATGCGTGATTGCTGTACCCAGTTTACTTACAGATTTTAAAGTGTGTAAAATGCTGCATTGCCGATATCAACGGCAAAATAATTTTAATTTTCGCTTTCTTTAATTTTTTTCAGAAAAACAAAGATCACCCTTGAATATGTTCATGGTAAAAATAATTTTGCCTTAATAGTCATCTACTAGCTCGATGTAGGTGGTCTCAGGATATGCGAGGAAATTAAAATGAAATAAAATAAAATAAATGAAATTTCTCATCTTTGAAATAAATTGAAAATGGCAAAGGAAAAGATCATTCTAATATCAATTTTCTTTTATCTTCCGATATTATTCCGACACGCTGTTTAAAGTTAAATTTAGAAATAGTTAAATTTTTCATTAAAGTGGGTCTGTTTGGTTCCTATTGTTTAAATATAGCCCACCCTGAACGCGGCTTTATGTTTCAAACAGTTACTCAAAAATCATTATTTTTATCTTTATCTGCGACTGTAGCATATCTCTTGTATAGAAAGGCGACAGAAAGACGGTTGTTGGTTTCAAAGAAGGATATTACTAATTTTTTTTATTATTTAAATGCATATTTTTCCTCATTGTTTAAACACAATAGAAATAAAATTTTCATTTACGTTATACTTATTGTTCATTTACTATTATTTCTTAATATCTCATACAAAAAAAAAAAAAAGAAAGAAAAACAGAATTTAAATAACATTACACTGGATAGCCGTCTAAAAGAAAGAAAGAAAATAACTGGGTCTAAATAATATCACATTGGACAACCGCCTAAGAAGAAAAACTAGTCTTTGGAGACCACCGTAATACTTACCCATCATGGATATGCATAATATAATATATGAAAATAAAACATGTGTAAACTATTTACAAAATGCATTGCAATTCCAAAACAAAACTTAAAAGTACATTTAAATGCTTTTAATATGCATAGTAATGCTCTATTAATGAATTGCTGACGAACTAATTTCGACAAAATATATAAAGCGCCAAACTACTCAAGTAGTACCGAATTGCGTAAAAGAAACATCCTTATAACACCAAAAATAATAATCTAGACATACGGCAGTGTGTCAGCCAAGTTCACAAAGTAAAAGGTGACACACCGGCCGTGGGTTATATTACCCGAACCATTTCGAGCCACTTTTGACCCCTCAATAACTTAAATTCTATTTGACCTACACACTTGCAATTTTTTGTGTCGTGTAAGACCATCTTCTAATTTCCGAATCCTAAATTTTTTTAAAAAAATCTTTTACCATTCACGAGAAATTGTCGTCTGAAAACCACTGTTTTTTACCACTGACTCACTCATAGAAATGTTTGACTACTTCCAGGTTACTTAGGAAGTCGAAATTTGGTGTGGAGGTAGGTTATTGGATCTATAAATAGGAAAAAAATCAGAAATCACCATTAATTAAACATTAATGGTTGGTTAGAGGATTAAATTATTGGATTACAATGGAAATTTATGAGAATTTCACAAAATACCAGAAATAGTGCCAAGTTGGCGTCACTTTTGGCGAGTATCAGGGCTGATTTCTGAAACTACCGAACCGATTTCCAAAGTAATGATACCAAAATGATGGTATTCGCCCCGGTTCAAACACAGACTATATCTTATGTCAGTGCCACTAACCAAAAGAGGGTTCAGAAGCGAAAAACATTCTAAAAATGTGATTTTTGTTTTACAGAAGGGCCTAGAAGCACAAAATTTGGCATGTTAATTATTTATAAGATATAAATGATCACTAATGATGTTTGCTAAAAAAATATCAAATTTAAATGGGTGAAAACCCGCGAAGAGCGTTCTAAAAAAGTTCGAAATGCCAATTTTAAAACAACCTCAGCAAACAACAAACCGATCTTAAAAGTAATGATATCAAAATGATGATGACAGTCTTTTCTCCAACATAGGATATATCTTATGTCGATTACACTAACCCAAAGGAAGTAAAAGAGCAAAAAACATTCTAAAAATGCGATGTCTGTATATTAAGAGACTGAACTGGAAACATAAAGTTTGGCATTTTAGAATTTATGGGAATTTCGCGAAATATCAGAAATAATGCCAAGTTGGCGACACTTTTGGAGAGTATCGGGGCTAATCTCTGAAACCACCGAACCGATTTCAAAATTTATGATACCAAAATGATAGTATTTGGCCAGGTTTAAACATAGGCTATATTTTATGCGTATACCATTAACCAAAAGAGGGTGAAGAAGCAAAAAACATTCTAAAAATGAAATTTTTGTGTTACTGAAGGACTTAAAACTATAAGATTTGGCCTGTTAATTATTCATAAGATATAAATGATCTCTAAGGGCATTTGATAAAAAAACGGAATTCAAAAGGGGTGAAAATGTGCGAAAAGCGTTCTAAAAATATTCTAAATTGGGATTTTTAAGCAATTTCAGCAAACAACAAACCGATCTCAAAAGTAATGATATCAAAATGATGGTAATAGTCCTTGCTCCAATATAGGCTATCACTAAGAACATTTGTTAACAAATACAAAATTTAAAAGGGGTAAAAATGCGCGAAAAGCATTCTAAAAACTTTCTAAATAGCAATATTTAAGCAATCTTGGGTAGTTAGCGAACCAATTTAAAAAAAAAAAAAAAAAAAAAAAAAAAAAAAAAAAAAAAGATGCCAAAATGATGGCGACAGTCCTTGCTCTAACAAAATTATTGGATAAATTACCAGATTACAATGGGAATCTATGGGAATTTGGCAAAATACCAGAAATAGCGCCATGTTATCATGACTTTTGGTGCGCAATTTTTGTCGTCCACATAGCGATATTTCGTCAAGTTGGCTACAAACGTTTTTGGTCAAGTATAATCAAGTAGTACCCAATCACGTAAAAGAAACATCCTTATTAGTGGAATTTAAAGAAACATACTCTCTTAAAAAGTCAGCCACAAAATAGCTCAAGTTGAGCTGAAACCCACTCATCTCAATGTTGAAAGGCAGCTTCTCAAAAAAGAGTTGAAATAACTCGAGTTTTAACCAAATTAAATGAAGTTGAGCTATTTAAATAACCAATTTCGATCAAGAAGATTTAATCGTTTGGAAAACAACTCTTTTATGTTCGAAAAAATTACAGCTCTTTCATGAGAAGCCAAATCTGCTCTTTCGTTTTAAGAGTGTAAGCAGTCCTAATGTTAAATTTTTAAATTTCACTGAAAAAAACAGTGAATAAATGCAGGAAAAAGCTGAAAGATTAATTAATATTAAATAAAACTAATTTAACTAATTTAATTTATTTATTTCAAAAATGAAACAAATACCTACTTATTTGACAAAAAATAATGATTTCATATCAAAAACATGAATGTGAAAAAATGCCAAGTTCGTTAAAGGTTTCGCTCATAAAAGAAGTGATTTGACAAAAAATAATGATAGCCTGTCAAAAACATGAATGTGAAAAAATGCCAAGTTCGTTAAAGGTTTCGCTCATAAAAGAAGTGATTTGACAAAAAATAATGATAGCCTGTCAAAAACATGAATGTGAAAAAATGCCAAGTTCGTTAAAGGTTTCGCTCATAAAAGAAGTGATTTGACAAAAAATAATGATAGCCTGTCAAAAACATGAATGTGAAAAAATGCCAAGTTCGTTAAAGGTTTCGCTCATAAAAGAAGTGATTTGACAAAAAATAATGATAGCCTGTCAAAAACATGAATGTGAAAGAATGCCAAGTTCGTTAAAGGTTTCGCTAATAAAAGAAGTGAGATCTAACTGCAAACCAAGTTCTTTCGGAGCTCTTTAAATCATAACTCCTGTCATGCATAATATTATTCAATTGCTTAAAATGATTTATTATGTTACTTGTTATTCAATAGAGCGACTTGGCAAGTTTTCAGCTACCAACTTTAATCTTTGAGTCGGAGTACAATTTAATCTAGAATCTGATTGTCAAAGATCTCGTCAATCGAGTGTTCGAATAAGTATATTGAAGTTAAGGTACTGATAAGTTAAGGAAGGGATCAACTTTAATTTCTGATCAACTAAATAGAAAAAATTGAATAGGAGAAAACTTGCTAAGTCGCTCAATTGAATAACAAGTAACATAACAAATCATTTTAAGCAATTGAATAATATTATGCATGACAGGAGTTATGATTTAAAGAGCTCCGAAAGAACTTGGTTTGCAGTTAGATCTCGCTTCTTTTATTAGCGAAACCTTTAACGAACTTGGCATTCTTTCACATTCATGTTTTTGACAGGATCATATTTACTAAAATTTGCTGCGCCGGATTAAGTGTCTCATTTGCAATTAAAATGTATCTTTAAATTGAAATTTGAATGAAATGCAGGGCCATGAAAAATCGAAGAATGTGAAAAACAGGATTACAAATATCTCGGCAACTAACAATCCGATCAAGATAGTTATTTATGCAAAACTTGTGTTAGTTTATTGTCCTTTACGTCCACTGCTTAAAATAAAAAATTTCAAAAAATTTTATATACCTTTCATCAGAACGAATTATTCAAGAGTCCGAAAAAAATAGTTCCGGATAATCGAGGTTGCTGATATTTAATAGGCTTCTTCTCATTTTTAAATACTAAATACATACAAAATTTCACGTTTCTGTCTCAATTTGTTCTGGAGATAGAGCGTTTACAGACAGACAGACAGACGGACGGCATTTTTAGGTAGATTTCGTATGAAATACTACCTATTGCGATCGCTCCCACGTTGGAATTTCTGAAAAATTTTTGCAGATCTACACCGATCACGACCCCTAGACCCCAAAACTACCATTAGCAAAAAAGTTTATCTATCTATCTATCTATCTATCTATCGATGTATATCACTTTCTTCTGGACACGATAACTTTTATAACAGATTATATAACAGATTTTATAACAGATCTTCTTCAAACTTTTACATAAAATCAAGAGGCATAAAATCTCGGTCGAGTTCGTTAATGGGCAAAATTGGACCAAGGGGGTGGAAGTTAGTAGGGTTTTTGTGAAAACAGAAAAAACGCGATAACTTCCAAATTAAAATAGATATCAAATCAGTTTAAAGTTTATATTACTTCTAAAAAAAATGGGCCAAAAGTTTATGCATGATAGATTTTTGATAAAGTTAAAAATGTTCTCAAGGGGCGAAAAAAACCGAGTTTTTGGGGGAAAAAATCATAACTTCGTCAATTTATTAGATATTAAATCCAACTAAATTTTTTATAAATGTTCTCAAAATTATCTAAAACTTTTGTATTTACAAGTTTTTGATAGGAACAATTTTTACGTTAAAAAAAAAAATTAAAAACGAAAAGAAAAAGGGGGGTGGAAAAAGAAAAAAATCCATAACCTAGTCAATTCTTAAGCAATCAAATCTAATTAAATTTATTTTACATCTTCTCAATAATATCTACGACTGTTATATTAACAAGTTTTTCATAGGACCAATTCTTATAACAAAAATAAATTAAACAAAAATAGGAGTTCGAGAAAAAACTCAAATCCAAACTGCTTATATTCTGAATCATTTTTAAATTCACTTTTGATTTTAAACGCATCCAAATGGCAGATCCTCCTATTTAGGAACTGTATAATATGACGTATTAGCCAGTTTTTTGATAAAGGCAGAATATTTTTCAAAAAAGACTGGTAAAAACGGTATTTTGAACAGAATTTCCCAAAGTGATGATGATTGAAAAGTTGAGGAAGTATAACAAATTGCATTTTTTCTGACTCATTTTTAAATCTATTTTTGATCTTAAATGCATCCAATTTACAGGTCCTCTTATATAGGAACTATATAATGTGACGGATTGGCCAGTTTTTCGATAAAGGCAGAATATATTTCAAAAAAGGCTGCCAAAATGAGCACTTTGCAGAAAATTTCCCAAAGCCATCATGATTAAAGAATTGAGGATGTATTCAAATAACAAATTGGTTATTTTATGACTCATTTTTAAATTCAATTTTGCTCTCAAACACATTCAATTGACAGTTTTTTATTATTTAGGAACTATATAATGTGAAAATTCGTCGATTTTTTGATAAAGGCTAAAATTTTTTTTAAAAAAGCTGTCAAAGTTGGCATTTCGCACAAAATTTCCCAAAGCGATCATGATTTAAGCATTGAGGATGTATTAAAATAACAAATTGGTTATTTTATGACTGATTTTTAAATTCAATTTTGCTTTCAAACGCATTCCATTGACAGTTATTTGTTATTTAGGAACTGTGTAATATGCCTATTTGTCAGTTTTTTGATAAAGGTTAAATATATATATTTTTAAAGCTGTCAAAATGTGCACTTCGCACAAAATTTCCCAAAGCGATCATGATTTAAGAATTGAGGATGTATTCAAATAACAACTTGGTTATTTTATGACTCATTTTTTAATTCGATTTTGCTCTCAAAAGCATTCAATTGACAGTTTTTTGTTATTTAGGAACTATATAATTTGCGTATTAGTCGATTTTTTAATAATAAAATCAGAATATATTTCAAAATATGTTGTGAAAATGGGCATTTGAGCCGAATTTCGCTTAAGATGATTTTGATAAAAACCAGTTCTTACATAAAAATAAAAGTTTTTCAAAAGCGCCCGAAGAAAATTGTTAAACTGGATTTATCTCTAATCATATTTTATTTTTTGTTGTTGAAATGAGCACTCTTCGAAATCTACCTCCGCCTATAGGCCAAGCCGACAGGGATTTTTTTTTTTTTTTTTTTTCTAAAAATATGTTTTTCGGAATCTCCAGGGTCTGAAACGTGTAATTCCGTCAATTTTTTTTTTTTCTATTTTCAAAACGATTGCAAGACTTACTCTATACTACACATGATGGATAAGTAAAAATTGTAAAAAAGAAAAAGAAAGAAAAATAGAAAAAGAAACCTGGTTGATAAAACAGCTTATTCTGGAATAGAGTCTTACATCTGGTCTGGTAATTCGGCTTTACCTGAACCTGATCCGATTCGCGATTCGGATATGGCTGGGTTGATGTTCATTTTTCATAGTGAGTTGAGTTCAGTTTGGGTTGATTTTAAATGTTTCGAATTGAGCTTTGATTATTTCGAATCGGGTTCGAGTTGACCCAATATTCCAAAAGAAAATTCTAAATATTTTCCCGTTAAAAAAACTATACATTTAAATATGAATGAGTGTATATCTATTCATTTTTATACAAGGAATATAAAATTGATATTAACCCAGATAGCATTTTTTGCTTTTTAACAGCTTTTTTCAACCATACTATGTAAATGTCTGAATGCTTTTTAAAGGCTTTTCATGCAAAGTTTGTAAAGATTTTGAAAAGGGTTAGAACAGGTTGCTAGTTGACGCAATCAGAGCTTGTCCGTTAAGCTGCGTTTTCACGGGCCTACCCAAGCGCTAACTTTCCCAACTCTTTACCTAAGCACAAGATTTTAGGTAGTTAGAACGCGATTTTGTAGGTTTGATTCATGTTCAAACCTAAGCAGAAATTACCTAAGCGCAACCAATCAGAGAATAGCTTTCGCTAAATATGGCGGCGAGTTAATATGTCAATTTAGTATTTATGTTTTAAATAGCTTTTTTTTTTTTTTTTTTAATTTAATATTAACTCTGTTTATGTATCAAAATCTCATTTCGTAATTGCAGAAAAATGGTAAGTTTTATTAAACTGTGGTGGATATATCATTTTTAATTAATGTCTTTTCATTTAATATTAATAATAATAAACGGTAAAGATTGTATAAATGTTGCATCTTTGTAGAAGGCAGGATAAATATCTGTTTTTAATAATCATTGAGATTCATTTCATTAATGTTTATGTGCTAATTATATAGTTTGTTCAAGGATTTCGTTTCATTATAATAATGATGATATAATACTCTGTTCTCAAAGTTATTTTATTGAAAGTTAACAGTGCAAAGAATAAAAGTATTTTTTCTAAGAATATTTGTTTCTTAAAGTTAATTATTTGCTTAGTTGATTATATTCGATTGTTCGATAGGGTACTTTTGATCTGAGTTTTAAAATCGAAAATTAGTCCTACTCAAGCTTCAATACAGTTATTTATAGTTTATAATTATACATATTTATAAAGACATGCAATACAATCATAGTTGAAAATTGTGCAAACAACAAAATTTATTCAAAATGTTATTATTCATAACTTTTGTAATTAATACTAAAATGTCTTTCTGTTTATGAATCATTTCATCTTATATCTTTACTAATTTTATAATTTCCAATGCATATACCTTCATACAGCAGTGTAAAATAAAATTATTTACTGAAATTTGAAGAACTTTTTAAAGCTGTTATCTTAAAATATACACTTAAAATATCTTTTGCTAATTCTAAATGAACTTAGTAACAAGCTATTAATTTATAGTAAAGTGCTATGAAGCTACATTGAATTACGAAGCCACTTCAGAAGTCAAGGAACTAAGATACAGAAGAAGTCTTCAGTTGGAATATTTGACAGCAGGGTACATTTTCAGGCAGACTTTTCATTTGATTTTTCTGTCTGTTAACGTAACCTGCTAGCTCTTGAGACATCTTTTAAGCCACAGGAAACTTTTCATTGAAGCTGCAACTTGTGTTGATGGATGTTTTTCATAGCACATTAATATGTTGATACTAAGTTCATTTGGGATTTTCAAATGTTATTTTACTTTTACTTTTTTAGATAACAACACTAATAAAATGTTTTGTTTCAGTGTAAATATTTTATATGTTTGTCTGAAAATTTTATATATCGAAATGCAAGTGTTTTTCAACTATAGGGACCTTGGTATGAAAAGGAAAATTTATCATACATATTTTCTGCATAAGTTTAACTAGAGGGAGATGTCTATTTATGATAAGCATTGTAATATATTCTAATGCACTTTTTTACCCATGTGAGTTTCATACCAATGTTATACATATCTTTTTAAAAACTAAGGATACAATAAATGCTCTCCGTTTGGTCAGGTCATACTACCAAATATTGGGCCAAACTGAAGATATTCTTACATAACTAATTTTATTGCATGTCTTTATAAATATGCATAATCATGAACTATTAACAACTGTATTGAAGCTTGAGTATAATTAATTTTCGATTTAAAAACCTATGAGCTACAGTAAACATATTTCTTAGCACTTATAATTATTTTAACTGAGCAAAGAGATATTTAATTCAAAATAGATCAAAAGTACCCTATCAAACAATCGAATATAATCAACTAAGCAAATAATTAACTTTAAGAAACAAATATTTCATACAGAAGATTAATATGTTGAAAATCTCAATAAAATATCTTCATTATTGATAAGGTTACATACAAAAACTCGAGTTCAGTTTGCAGCGAGTCACTGAATATTTTTTATTGACTCTTGTTATATTTCTGGTAGAAAAGTGAATTGCGATACTGTTTTACAGTACAAAAAATGTTTATCTTGATTGCCTTATAAAATTTTATGAATACTCCGTATGTTTACAACTTCTGAAAACAATCACCCCCTCTAGTGCATTTGAAAACTTAATATATAAATCAAAAGCAGCAATAAAGATCTTTTGGCTGAGTGTCCACCTTTTTATTGGTTTTTTTTTTTCCTTTAGTATTTTCTGAAAAATTTACACTTATATGACTATCAATTTTTCTTAAAAGTCTAAAAATATCTTTTTCTTTTCAATTTAAAAATATTTGATTCAAAAACAAAAGTTTTTAAAAATTATTTTAATTTGTATAAGAAGCTATGGAATTTAACATTTTATTAATTTAAAAGTTTTTAAGACTATTCTCTTCTTGAATAATAAATGAAAGCATATATTCCTTGTTGTGTAATGTTTACTTGTAAAATGAAGTATTTCATGTTGGTATATGGTTATGTATTTTGAAAGGAAATAAGTTTATGGAAGTATTTGTGCTAAATATGAAATAATATTGCTTTAAGATTTAATATATAAATATATATTTAAACTCTTTAATACTGGAATATTTAGCCAGTTAAATATTTTGTGTTTGTATGTCGAATATTCAGTATTCGGCCAAAATGACCAATAGGTATATACCTATAAATACCTTTTAAATGTGATAGAAATAATTTTAACAAATACTTTGTTTTTATCATTTTTTTTCATTGAAAAAAAAAATAAAACTTTACTTTATTTAGTTTGTGTAAAAATTATTTTAGATAAATGTATTTTCTATGCATGTTCTCTTTAATCAAATCTCTTTCATACTGAATTCTATTAGAGATAATCAAATTTTAAAATAGCATACTACAACTGTAGAATTCAGCATGATTTTACAACAATATGTAGGGGAAAGTGGGGCTGTAGGATTTTCTCCTTGTGTATTATAAGTATTTCATCAATTACACACTAGATGAACTAATGGCAGCACAATTTTCAGTTGTAAAAAGTTTTTGATCTGCATTAGCTTACAGTTGTATTAAATTAAACGATAAATTCAAAATTAGACTGTATACCTAGGCATTATTTGTTTCGTATTGTATTGTTTTATAGCTGTCCCATGCCATGCATTTTTTTCTCTATTAGAAAGGTATGGGAGATATTTTGAAACTTTTCTAATTAAAAAATTGTTTCTGCAAATTATGTTTTTATATTGTTCAAAGATATTAGAAAATGTTTCATTTTGTATTGAATTTTTTTTTTTTTTTTTTGACAAACAAAGTTGATTTCCTTATGTTTGTAAAAAAGTATCCCATTCTTCCTCACTTTCCTCTATTATTAAAATTTAAGGATTGAATTTAAAAAAAATATATATATTTTTGATATATTTTTTAAAAATTTGACACTATTTTTAACAATATGTCAGCTTGTTTCAACAATATCTCACCATCACAATTTAAAAGTAATGTAATTTTAAGAATTTTATTCATGTAAACATTTGAGATTTTATTGCATAATTATAGAAATATTTCAGTATTGATGAACCCAGTGAATTTTAATCCTTTAAACGGTGCAAAATATTCAATTCATATTTAACAATTCATAAAATAGTATTTATAAAGGGTATTGGTATGAAATTACTTATTTGACAAATTTACATATTTATTTATCTTATTCACTTCAAAAAGTTAATTTTAATATTGATTTTGTGTTAAATCAGCCATTGTTTCTGAAAGTTAAGCTATGGAAAACCCCAATTAAGTCATTTAATGGGTTAAATAAAGGGGAAAATGAAAAGTGTTTGATCGTAGAGTAACCTTCGCATAAAAATATTTTATGGTCATGCACCAAGCTTTTGTTGTGAGTGTGTTATGCTGTTCAGTTCTTTACATGACAACAAAAAAGAAAACTAGTCTGTTTGGATCCAGACTACTTTTCTTTTCACTGTAACAATTGATGTGGTATGGAAATTTCTTTACCGTTTTATGATTTTCATAAGATATCAGGAGATCAGAAGTAATCAGGATGTTTTTGTCAACAAATTAATTTCCATTTATTTGTTTTGTTAATGACCACAAAAAGTTTGGAAAAGAAAATTAAAAAATTTATTACGTGGGTTTTTAAACAGTATGGAGTTCATTTTATTTGCTCATCCAAAAAACACTATATGAATTTCAACTGGTCTTTCTTTTACAAGTGATCTGCAGTCATCATGCCCAGTAGCAGAAAATTCTCCGAATGTCTGCGACAGACAGAAAATAATCTGCAGGTAAAATCTTACAAATGAGCCATTAATTAATTAATCGCTTACTTTTAATGTCTCTATGCATTTTACTCATTTTTATAAATAATAAATATCTTAATTTTGTGATAAATAACAAAGATCTAAACATAATATAAAGAAGGGAAAATAAAATCTGCGACGCACGTCTCCCGTCTCGAACTTTCTGCTACCAGGGTCATCAAAAAAAGAAAGAAGTGGAGATGGATATGTCATCAAAGTTCACTGGTATAGTGTGACTTCTAGACATCTGACAAAAGTTGTAAAACATGAAAAGTTTCATGATCAAGAAAGATAATCAGTTTGGATCTTAAAGCTCCTAACAAAACTCTTGACATTGAAAGCTTTTATGTGGCCAGGTGGTCCATTTCATATTTTATGACTTTTTATCGATATTGTTGACACATAAATCTCCATCTCTTTCATTGATAACCACAAAATGCTTGGAAAAGAAAAGACGACTGACATATCAGTTTTTTGTAGGGTGAAGCAAATAAAATGACATTGAATGCACCTAAAGAACTTGGGGGGGGGGGGGGGCTGTGCACATCACAGAAAATAGTTTTAGTTACACCTATGATTTTCTGACAACCTATTCACCATTTTCTTATATGTAAGAAAATATTTATATTATTAATTAGATGTAAAGAAATTACTTATCTTGCTATATACAAATAAAATATATAAAATTAATAATATACATGGTTCTTTTATACTGACTTTTTTAAAGGAACAAAAGTAGTTTTCATGGCCGGGATCTAGATAGAATTTGTGTTGTTGGCAAAACAAGATTGACCTGTCAGAAAATTTTATCACTTAGAAAATGGAAAGCTTTGTAAAAATGCCGAATTCTGATTGTTTATTGTTGTTTTACTATCTCTTTATTCGCAAATTCCACGAGAATACTGGACATTAGATGAAAACAAGGTATTGATTTTAGCTTATTTCGAGAAAAGCTTCAAATTTTTTAATTACTGAATCATTTACCACATGTGATATCTGGAAGCTGAAGGAATTTTTTTGTTTGTTTGCTAGATTTTTAGTTTGGAACATGTGATTTCTTTTCTTGAACAAAAGTAATAAGTAGAATAAATAAAAGATTCTTTTTATAAGATTTTTAATGTTAATGAAGAAGCAAAGGTAGGTTAATTTTATTTGATGGTTATTGTATTTTTTTTTTTGTTTTAGAAACTGGTGTATATAACGTTCTGTATATTTAACATGAAAAAAAATCTTAAAATCAGAAAATGGAGCTCTGCAAATTTTAAAAAATTGAAAAATATCGAGAAAACTGTTTGTATAGCAAAAATTTGCGGTAAAAGAAGTTAACTAGTTGTAAATTATTTGTAAAAGTTTATTTTATTAAAGCAGTCATCTCTGAAGCTGTGCATATCGCTAATTGTCTGCCAAAACATGCGCATTGTGATTGGGGAGAATTTCAAAGTTGCTGAAAACTCCGTTGGCATTCATGGGTGCTTGCCGCATGTTAAAAAAATCGCCAAAATCAAGTGCCTTGGCTGTTCTAAGAATATGCCAAAAAAAAATCTACACCTGTGTGCTTCTCTCAGCAATTCTTTTTTTAGGAATTTATTTTAACCACTTCAACGGCTGCCCTGAGATAAGTTGGGGGTTAAAGCACTGTTTCCCCATACTCATCGCCGGTTAAGTGATTAAGTAATAAGTGAATTTTAAAACATTTTTCTGTTAACCACTTGTTAAAAAGCAAATATTTCTTAAGGTTACAATAACAACAAGCAGAGTTAATTATACATCAAACTGTGCCATTAAAATATGCCAACTGGCAGTAAAACTGTAACAACAAAATATTTTAAATAATTTGAAGGCAAGAAATGAAACATAAATAAAAATGATGAAATAATTTTTATTTACAAAAATAAAGAAATAATTTTTGTATCTGTTTTTATCAACTAATAATTTAGCATTAAGTAAATTCTATTAAACTTTGAAAAAATAATTTAAAAATTCTGAATTCATAGTTTAAAAACTGGTTTTTAGTTTTTTACCTTTTCTGTTGTCATATCAGAAAAAAAGAAAGAAAAAATAATTTCTTTAATAAATTCAGCAGTTTATGCTTTCTACCAAGTCATTGTGATGAATTTTTCATAATTAGAGCCATGCCAAATTAATGAAGAGAAGTTTTTTGATCCATCATGAATTACCGTCTTGAAATTAGGCATGATATTTATAAATATTTTAAATTTATGAAAGAATGGTTTAAAATATTTTTTTTTTTCTACTTTTATATTTATTTAGTAATAACGTTTAATTTTTAAACAAATTGAAAAGAAATACCTAACACAATGTGTTTCATTGACATATTATGGATAGAGATATATTAATTAGTGTAATCATTATTATGCCATTTGTACAAATTGAACAATTTTTCCAACATTTTCGACAAATTTATGACATTTGCGCACATGAAATAACCTGATCAAAGTGTGTAACTTATCACTTTTTCATAAGTGAAAATTTACTTAGAGAATTAAAATATTAAAATTGATTATCAAATCATTAAATTATTTGCAAAATTATTGGTTTTTATTTTATATATAAATTTTGTACATGCAAAACGTATAAAAAAATTTACTTGAAATCATCTATCAAAAGTAATTGTTTTGCAAATTTCAATATTTTATTACAATCCTTTCAAGCGCTCATTTATTATACTTATAAATATTAGTTGTCATTATCAGCAGTATTTACAAAAAAGGTATGCAAATGCGTTGTGTATTTTAAGGCAACAAATCTATCAACTGCTGTGCTCAGCTACAGAAAAAAGTTTTGACACATTTACAAATTCATTTTTAAACTGAAAAGTATAACATTGGAATTCCTGGCTGTTAGTAGCGATTTGGAATCAAACTTTGTTTTCAATATGTTGATAAATAAATTGCATGTTGAGTTATATGTGATATTGATTATGTGACAAATAAGTTTTTCACCTTTTTTGAGTAACTATTCTTCTTTCGCATGGAAATTAAATTCAAAAGTGGTTACTTTGACAGTATTTTTTTAAAGATCTATTGCGGTTGTGCACACACATGCAAATAAAGTATGATTATGTAATTTCTGAATAATAAAGTCTGCTAGTTTTAAGAATTTCTGAATAATTTTAAACTTATGTCATAAAAGTTGCCCATTTGTATTTCAAAACAGCCTAAAAGCATCAGTAAAGTTCTCTACTTCAAAGTTTTCTTTTATTCTCGACTTTCAGAATCGCCCTCATAAATTTCAGCATTACTTTCACTGAAGATAAACGTACTTATGTCAAATCAGAATTGTGGGTAAATAAATACTCGTGAATTGTCGTATGTCTCTATTGACATGACTGTCTGCCTGTTTCATAAGTTCACAAAAACTCTATTTTCATTTTGATCACGGACTAGTTTATTACCTGAAATGCAAAAACTGTCTCTTATTTAGAGGTAAATGCATTATGCGTACTATATCAAGGGACCGGGACTGGAAGTTTTGTCCCTTATTTGGAGGTTTCACTGTATTCCTCAAGTTTTCTCTAAATTTTAATTCCCTCCATAAATTAAACACATGTACATATGCTACAAACTAGTATTAACTGCAGTATTATGATTTAATTAAAGTATAGTTTAATTACATATTTATTGAATACTTTTTTATATATAACTATAAACTCTGTAGCTGCTCTTTAAAAACTATGAAATCTAGTTGCACTTGTTATTTTGAACCAATTTTCCAGATGCGGAAATGAAGAAATATCTTTATAAGGTAAGGCAGCCATGAGTTATGCGAGACATCAGGCTTAATTAAATGGTCCACAAAAAACATTAAATAAGCTAAAGTTTTTTTTTCTCTCTCTCTCTTCAAAACACATTTTTTTCTTTTTTTTTGGGGGGGGGGGGGCATTTTTTGAATTTACATTCAAAATGCAAAGGAAATATTGGAAGCATGTAAGAGACGGGTGAGGGGTTTGCGGGAAATCACAAATATTTAATAACTGGATTATTTGTCTATTAAAATTCTTTCTAAATCCCCCCCCCCCCCCCATTCCCCAAGAAAAAGTGTATGAGCTTATTATAAACATCTGAAAACCATCTAAATGAATTTAAAAATGTCTTTTCACAGTGAAATTTTTTGGATTTTAAAAATGAAAGGATATTTTAATAAGGATCTTTTAGGAATAAAATATTGTGTCCTATTTATATATATATATATATATTTTAATTCGAATGACACATTTTTAGAGATGTTTGACTATAAAACAAAGATCAGTGTGACAAACATATATTTAGTACTTTTTCTTTAAGGAAGGAAAAAAAGAATGCAACCAAAACACCCAGAATAGCATTTAATTAGAAAAAAAAAAAATCACTGTTCATCAGATATATTTGGTTTTACACCTTTAGCAAACTGTATTCTTTTTTTTGGGGTGGGGGGGGAGGGAGATTGAAACAATGCATTTATTATTAGTTTAATAATTTCAAGTTACAAAAAGATAACTATCATACACATGGTTATAATTCATTTTAATATATAAATGACTTTTAAAATATATTTAATTTGACTTTGTAATATAGATAGAAAAAAAAAATTAAGTCTTTCATATTTATCAATTTCATGCTTACTAACAGAAATTTCGAAAAATAAACAATATCCTTTTTGTCAAGTCACTTGGAAAGATTTTTTTTTTCTTTTTTTTTTCTTTTTTTTTTTTTTGGGGGGGGGGGGGAGAAAACATTTTTGTAAATCTTCTAACAGAATACTCATTCAAAAGTACTTATTGCATCTTTGAAACGGATTTTTTAATTATTATTAATACTGTTATTTCGAATAAATATTGTAGTAGCACAATTTAAAGTGACTTATTTAACTTAAGTTTACTGTACAATTGAAACTATTTTTTTTAAATATTCATTGAAAAATCCAGTAAACTTTACTTAAACCTTAAAGTAAGCATTGTAATGGATTTTTTATACTATAAGCCTTGTAATAATAAAATTTAAAAATACATATCAAATTTAAACTAATTCTGAAAATAAATTAGATTCATTGGAAACATCTAGAGAAACATAGAAGCAGGCGGTTATTATTTTTTATAAATCATAATTCTCTACATCTAATAATTTCAAGATAAATAGGTTTGTTTGGATAATTATCAGACGTTCGCTTCTATTGCGCCGTCGGATAATGCATTTGTAAACAAACAGTATCGCATGCTTTTTTTTCTGTAATAAAACGTCGAGTGTAAGGCCAAATAAGCGATAAATGCGCCAAACAGTTGCCATTCCCCAGGGAATGCTGGGATATGGGTGAACCCATGGAGGAAGAAGATAGGTGGAGGTGAACTAAGCCTTAAAAAAGGTTTACAATGGCCGTGTTCAAAAGCGGCTTTTTTTGTGCGCGCGCGCTCAGAAGATTCTGCTTGGAGTAGGTGCTATCGAAGAAGAGAATTTTAAACTTATTCAATTATTGTATTATTTTTATGGTTCAGAATTGGTAAATACAAATACCATATCTCTTTATCCTTTCAAAACATGATTTTCGTAACAGAAATACATACCTGTGACCACTCAAATAAAATTAAAAGTATTCCAGAAAAGTATCACGTGACCTATTTCATGTAATTAAGCCTGATTAGCATTTAAAAAATGACAATCAACCATGCTCGAACCTTGACGCGCGCGACGCAAAAAAAATGATGGGCGATTTGATCACGTGATTGTGCGTTTTGTGCTTATCTGTTATTGGTTGCACGTTGTTTGTTGTCAAAGTTGGTAGGTTGACTGATACAATTTAACAATTGGTGATTTAATTTTTTAAATAATTTTATTTTTATTTATTTAAAAATCATTTATCAGTTGCTTTATACTTTTCGTATTAAATAATAGAATACTGTTGATTCTATTGTTGTAATTAATAGAATGCTGTTGATAAACCAAGGTTGAGATATCCACACGGGGGACTAGCTAAGGGGGGGGGGGCACCCTCCCAAAACATTGACAAATGTTGTTACACTTTGCAAATTTAAAACTTTTATGTCAAATTTAATTAAAATTTTAATAAAAACTGCAATACATTTTCTATTTTTGATAGAATTTGCAAACGTTACAACTCTAATTGGGAATATTATTAATTTTTTTACAAATAAGAATTGTATTACATTTTCAAAGTGCGTTAACTTGGCAAAATTATAAAACGAGTTGGCGAATATAAAAATTTGACTTGACAATATTAAGGTTTTCTCCACCACCAATAAAAAGTCTTAGCGATGGCCCTGTATCTACATATTACAAGATTGATTTGTAATCTACAATACTGGATTGATTTCAATGGAATTTGCATTGTTAGTTAGATAATTTTTCAGAAGAAGTTTTAGTATGTATATATTTCTTATTTAATGATTGTATATTTTAATACCGTGTGGATAACAGGCCAAAATATGTCATAAAATATGAAAAACAAACGACATCCGAAATTATGTTAGTATAAGCAAAACACTTATTTATACTTTTAATAGAAAAATTATAAACATTCTAATCTTACTTTATTCATTACAAAACTAGAAGGCAAACTCCAAATATTTCACTTCTTTAAAATATATGTATGCAGATATTCTTAATTTAAAAAAATGTATATCTTTTACATTTTGCTTTTATAATATTTTCCATTTTGATTTTAACACCGTAAAATATCCACGCATGCATTATATTTGCATCCTAATCTCAATAAAAAATTACTTCTAAAATTTTCAAAAAAAAAAAAAAAAAAATATATATATATATATATATATATGCGTATACGGATATTTTCGCAGAAAACTTTTTTTTTTTCATTTTCTTAATATATATATAAATCACTTTGGAACGATATTAATATCGTTCTAATTATCCTTTTAATATTCTAAATTTGGAATATTAAAACTTTCTCCGCAAAAATCTCATTTTCTCATATTTAAATAAGTATTTTATTATTATAATAGAAATACATGTGCTTCTGTATTAGTAATATAAAATTTACCTTTAATAAAAATGTCTTATGTAATAATAATAAGCAAAAAAAAAAAAAAAAAAAAAAAAAACACAAATCAACTTTTGGCCCGCGCAGGTTTCGAACCCGTATCGTCTGGGTTAAAGCTCAGCATTCTGACCATTCGGCCAGCCAGCTCACTTTCATTTGTAACAGATTATCTTTATAATTGGCACCACAAGTAATTACATCCTTGATCTGTTCTCCATCTGTTACTGAGCGAACAGTTACAGCAACTGGTGGCACAGTAGCGAGGACTGAACGCACATCCCACCAATATAAGTACCCACTCCATGTCCGTGGCTCCTAGCGTGCGCGTGCAGCGCGCGTACCAGCTGAACACGGCCAATGTGAATCCATTTATCGCTCAAATTTTAGTGTACCAAACAAAAACACGTGGAAAATTGGAAAGCTTCCAAAAAAGGAAGGGATTTTGTATTAATAAGACGAATTTAAAGAAAGGAATTATAGCTGGAGCATTTTTTAAGAAGAAATAGGAAATTTTTAAAATGGTCTTTGTTCTATTATTATTTATTAAAAGAAATGTTTACTTTTAAAATAATTGAAATTGGGAAATTATTATTATTATTATTATTATTAAATGTCATTATTATTATTAAATTTCAAATTAAAATTAAATAAGAAATTGAAAACGTTTGATACGAACTAAAAATTGTATTATTAAAAGTTTTCTTTTTACAGTAATTTTTATTAACACTTTTCAACAAAATTGAAAAATGTTTATGCATTCGTTTTGTCTGTCCGTCTGTCCGCGCTCTAACTCTCGTAAATATGCTCGGAATGCAAAGAAATTTTACCATGTTATTGAAGTTTACACAAGCACAAACCCTATTAAAAATGAAGTTTCTACCACGATTAGTTCATTTACAGGGACAGTCAAAAGTTTTCGATTATATTAGGGCCAATGGGGAAAAATCGTTTCAAATTAATTTTAAAGATGTTGCGGCCGGACAAACGTATTCACATTTATTTTCATCTACGGAAAGCACTAAAAAAGAAAAAAGAAGCACTAAAGCAGCTAAAAGAATAGATATTCATTTACAGGGCCACACAAAATAATTCTAATATATGATAATAAAGGAGGAAATTGTTTGCGACATATTTTAACGATGGTAAACCGTATCATGTGTAATCAAATTGATATACATCGCTGAGACTTAATATGAGTTATTTCACGCATAATACGAAGTGCATAGCATTTACAGGGACACACAAAAGACTTCAAAAAGCATATTCTATTCGAAGTACTGTATATTACGCATGGTAACTGTTCCATGGATGAAAGGCATTTTTAATTATGATATGCGCTTTTAAGTGTCACTAAATGTATTCACATTATATGGTGTGCATAAATGCTATAATAGTTACACAATTAAGATATACAGGGTTACTCAAAAGAACTCGGAAAAGTTACTGAATGTGAGTGTAATTTACTTAAAGGTTTGTTTTAAAAAAAAATTTGCATTTTTACGTCGATTCGCATTTAGTTTATCGTGAAATGTTTGTAGAATATAGATTAAATGATATACAGGGTCACGCAAAGAACTGGATACAGGTTTGTTTAAGGATGATAATTTCTGGAAATATGATTTAAATAGTTTAAAGAGTAGTGTTGTTTAATTAACATTTTTTATTTATTTTTTTATATAATTAATTTTAGCAAAATACTTTCATGTAATAAAGGTACTAGGTAAACTGCAGGGCTGAACAAAAGTATTAAAGTATGTTTTACATCTATTCGTATAAACTGCCAAAAGAAAAATTTCATCCAGCTAGGCATTTTTTTGCTAAACTAAATTTCTCCATGATATAGTATATATATCAACCGACAAATCAAATACAGAGCCATTCAGAAGTATTGAAATACATATTTGGTTATGGGCAGTAACACCTATTTCCCTGAATAACGAAGTTTTGTTAAAGAATTAAGGAAATTTGGATAGTGTTTTATAATCTATGCTTAACGCGGGATTTTTTTTTTTTACTAGTTAATACTTTGTAACGTAGATGAAAAATGTTTATGACTCCGGTTTGTATGGCCGAGTTCTAACTCTTGTAAATAAACTCTGATGCTCGTAGCATTTTTTATATGTTATTGACGTGTACTACACCGTGATCGCTATTAATAAGGAAATGTGTAGAATTTATAGTTCATTTGCATAGACAGCCTAAAGTATTCTGTTACATTATGGTCAATGGGAAAAATCGTTTCAAGTTCATTTCAATGACGTTAGACCATTTAAAACATAAAGAAATTGATATGCATTTATAAACGGCAGTATAACAAGCATTTTGTAGAATATGGGGTTTGTTAAACATTTATTATTTATTTAAAGAACCACACAAAAGAATTCCGTTTATGGGGATAATGATATATGGTTGGGAGCTTTTAGCGGCCAAAATATGTTACTAAATTATAGTGAAATAGACATAAATTATTCACTGATTCTCCTCAACGCTACATTTCCGCAACTACATTCCTTTACAAATCTGCTCATTAATGTTCCCGCTAATTGCCTTTACATTTCTGATGCATAACTTTGAAACATCCTGTATAGGCATAATGAAAATTTGAAGAGTGTAGCTCAATATAGCTTAAAACCGGGCTTTTTCAATATTTTTCGTGATGATATAAAATTTCACGCAAAGGAAAGTAAGAGTGTATAAAATGATATAATGTTGCTTAAACTGTGATGTTGAAAAATTATAATATTGCAACATTATAAAAAAAGTTATATTATAATTTTGCTTATTTGCTCAACGCTTAACGCTGCACAAATAAAAATGTATGTTAAATTTGCAGCGAGACTAGATCCTTGAATGGGTCGGGTTGTGTATTTTACCTGAACCCGAAAATTCTATTCAAATCGGAATCCAACATAAATGTTTTTTTATCGATCTGAACCGCTAATATTTGAATTCGAATCCGACATATAAACAGTATTCCGCCTGAAACAGAGCTAATTTTAATACTTACAACGTTATTAAAAAATTCCAAAACATGTTTTAAAACAAATATTGTTAGCATATAGTCATGCTTTACATTAATAAGAACAATTTTTGACAAATATAAAAATTTTACTTCTTCAAAATAACAGCATTATCAATAAAAAATTTTGAGAAACAATTAATAAACAAGTTGGAAATTACACATGAAGCGTAACAAATGAGGTGCGTTTGTATGATAACGAAGTTTTTAAAATATTCAGATCTTGCTGATATAGTAGACAGTACTTCGGTTACATTATAGTAGTAGAAATCTTTGTGTTCCTGTAAATATACAGGAAGTAATTTTTATTACACCTCAGCAACCTATATCATATTCATAAAATGCTAAATAGTTTAATGTAATGAAAACACGCCCCACAAACAATGTTTCTCCGTATAGCTTTATGTAATGAAATACTTTTGTGTGCTCCTGTAATTTAAAACAAATATTCTTTGCATCACAGATTGTACAGAATGTATATTTTAGTATATATATACTTCATAGGTTCATGTCAGTTTTATTATGTTTGAATTAGTTTAACACCATTAAAATGCATTTGAAACTTTTTTTCCCGTTGACCGTAATGTCATGGAATATTTTTTATTGTTCCTGTAATTGATTTATGCATCCAATTTCTATAAAATTTAAAATGACACGACAAAATTATGTAATAATTATTTGTTTTAAATTTCAAATGATTAAAATGCATTTGAAACCCCCCTTGACCGTAATGTAACGGGATACTTTTGATTGTCCCTGTAATTCATCTATGCATAATTGATCTATCTTAAATTTGAAATAACTTGACAAAATTATGTATTAATTATGTATTTTAAACTTCAAACGATTCGGTTGGGTAGTTTTTGCGTTGTTATATGCGAATGGACAGACAGACGGATGGACTGAAGGACAACTTATAGGTGCTACGTATTTACATAATTACGAAAGCACCTAAAAACTACAGATATAAAGCATAATAAAATTTGAGAGCTGTACAATAAATGAGCTGATTTTCACGCAGTAAAAATTTCGATTCTTATCATGTTTTTAAAATTATTAGAAAATAAATTACACATATTTTAAGATTAATCGCATTTAAATGCGAAAAATGAAGCATAAATACAGGGTTTCGATATTACAAATAAATTTATTCTAAATAAATAATTCAGGGATAAAAAAAAATCAAGATGAATATATAAAAAGAAATTTGTTTTGTTACATATTAATAATTGCATTTAAATAATATTTAAAATATAATAATGAAAACATTCTTTTAAAATCATGTATAAAAACATAAGTAATAAATATTAATCTAAAATACAGATTTCTGATTGCAAACGATTTTCAGATATTAACAAAATAATGTTATCTTTTCAAGAAAAATGTTAAAAGATTTTCTATTTTGATATTTAACCGGTTTGAATTCATAGGCGAATCAAAGCACGTGGTTTTGTTTGGACTTAATGTGACTTAATGTAGGGTTACATTTTCGGCATCACCCAAATCATTATAGTTCACCTCCAGTATATTCTTCCTCCATGGGGTGAACCTCACAGAAATCCGGTGGCATCGGCGATCACCCTGCTCCTGAGGGGAAAGAGGCTTCGTTTTCTTTCCATATCTATATTCCTTCTTCCATGTGCAAACCTAGTACTCAAAATATTCACTGTGCCCGTGGTATAAGGTAAGATAATGTAGCTTTGCAGGATAATGGCAAGTAAAGAAAAAAACGACTGTTTACGTAAGCTTGCATGCTATCTGGGTAAATATACAATTTTAGACTACTTTTCAAAAATTGTATTAAAATATGAAAAATAAAATTATATAAAGGAATCTGTTAAATAACATTAAAATAAGGTAATTTTAAGAGTAATTTCCTTTGTAACCAGAGCTGCTGGAGCGTACCAACTTAATGCTGGAATCTGTCGAAAGTTAACAAGCTGCGCCAGCTGGTGGCAGGGGTGCAAATGAATGCGCGGGTTTGATGTCATATATGCGCAGATATTTATTATCTCCGCATCTCTTGCGCATATTTTCTGAATTTTCACTCAATCATGACAGATTAATCAAGTCTACGAGATATATTGCAAAATATTTTTGTTACAGTTTGTATCGATAAAATCATGTACATTTAAAAAAATAGTCACAATTACCCTAAAGTTAAAATGACAATGCGACTTTTTTTTTAAATACCCAGATTTTTTTTAATTAAACATATATGTATTTAAAAAAAGTCGCATTGTTATTTTAATTTTAGGGTAAAAGTCAATATTTTTCGTAGCATTATATGGTACTTATGAGTACTAATTAGTACTTTTTTTCCCGAAATTAAAATGATATTGTGACTATTTTTTTAAATGTACATGATTTTATCGATACAAACTGTAACAAAAATATTTTGCAATATATCTCGTAGACTTGATTAATCTGTCATGATTGAGAGAATAACTTGAAATTTGTGATTGAATTTTTAATATGAAGTCTCGAAATAGCTTTGTCTGTTAAAAAAAAAAGAAAAAAAAAAGAGAGAAAGAGAGAGTGTGTAATCTACGATTTTAAGAAAATTATTGTCTAGAACGTTAAATATTTAAACAAATAAATTAACAATATTTCTTTGTTTAACAAAACAACATTTAATGCATACATTTAAAATTAGAGTTATTCCGAATATACGTATAATGAAATAGGTTTTTAAATTAAAAGAATGAAATGTTTGCAAGTTAAATAATAAAAGTTGATACGACCAAGAAAACATTGGATTTTTATCGTCTGCAATTGATAATTAAAAATGGAGCTAAAGTTAAATATTTTATTTAGTATTAAATTCTATACATTTCTAAACATTGCTAAACATTATATTATCATAGGAAATACTAAGATGTATACAATTTTGTATAACTTAGCTTATCAAGAATTTGGTAAAATGTGACACTACTTCAAAATTCTGCATTTATATAATCTACTTACTAAATTATATGAGTCATCTTTCATTACTGTTGTGTATTAACTCAATGGACTTACGGACTTCTACTGTACTGTATTGCCTCCATGGTTCAAATGTAAAAACTCTCCTGGTTCGAGAGTATCTTTTGTAAAAAGTTTCAGTTTTGATTTGTATTCTATAATATGATTGTTGTTGTTTTGTCCGTGCAACTTAGACGCTAATTAAATAATGTTGCAATGATTATCTCGGCCTTCTTCTTCAATTAATTATGCAAAGATCTAACATTGGCGACGAGCGTTAACCAAAGGACTCAGTTTCATGAAGTAATTCTTTCTTATTTAGTTTTTCTGAACTGACTTTAGTTTCGTTTCTTTGTTCTGCTTTCAAGTGCATGGTGATAATGTCTCTCGGTAAGCTAGAAGAGTTTCATATAGGGAAAACTAATTGGACCGAGTACAAGGAACGCTTGGGATTCTATTTCACAGCTAACAGCATCGATGAAGATGTGAAAAAAAGGGCTATTTTCCTTAGTGTCGCTGGACCGACATTGTATTCATTGATTCGTTCATTGTGTACCCCGAACGCTCCGGATACTGTGACATTCCCGAACTTGTTGCTGACTTTGGATGGACATTTTTCGCCAAAACCATCCGAAATTCTGTGCCGATTCAAGTTTAACAAACGAGATCAGCAGCAAAATGAAAGTATCGCTGATTTTGTAGCAGAACTCCGTAAGCTGTCCGAAAATTGTAATTTCGGGACTCGGTTAGATTCCATGCTTCGCGACAGACTGGTCTGCGGAATCCGTAATGAAGAAATCCAACGAAAATTATTGGCCGATCCAGCATTGACCCTCACAACAGCCATGGATATCGCACTTGCAGGTGAAGCAGCTTTACGACAATCGTCGGAAATTCGCGGAAATAATAATGATTTGTACAAGCCTGTAAATTTGATAAAATCAAAAACGCACAACAGGAGTGCAAAGGAAAAGCCACCTGCACAAAATAAAAAGCCTTGCCATAGGTGTGGGGCGCACCATCCCTTCGGTGAATGCAAATTTCTTAGGGCTACTTGCAATTACTGCAAGAAAATCGGTCACATAGCCAAAGTGTGTAATGCAAAAAATAGTAAAAAAGGTAACAATAATTCTAAAATCCATGACATAGAATCAGGTAAGCCTCAATATGATGATTATTATGATTGTTTGTTCAATATAAATGTTTTAAGTTCCATAAATGACTACGCACCTAATGATGTAAATATAAAATTAAACGGTATTAACCATAAAATGGAGGTAGATTCTGGCTCTTTGCATTCCATAATCAGTTCTAGCACTTACGCTAAATTATGGCCAGTGAACCCCCTTCTTTACTCCCAGTTTCAGATCAATATCTGAGAACTTGGAATGCTCAAAAATTAAATGTTAAAGGTTATTTTGATGCAAATGTGCAGTATAACTCACAAAATGTTACCTTGCCCTTATTAGTTCTTGAGGGTAAGGGTAAATCCCTAATTGGTCGTAGCTGGTTTGATGCGTTAAAAATTAATGTTGGTGACTCTAATGTCCACCAAATTTTTGCTCCAACGTTAAATTCAATTTTATCGGAATTCGACGATATTTTTTCTGAAACGCTAGGCATTTTTAAAGGGCCTCCCATTTCAATTAGGATTGATGAAAATTGTGCTCCTAAATATCTTAAAGCTCGTAACGTACCTTTCGCTTTAAGAAATAAAATAATTGACGAGATCCAAAATATGGTAAACAAAGGGATTCTGGAGCCAATTTCTTATTCTGACTGGGCTACCCCTGTGGTTCCAGTTGTCAAAAAAGATGGTAGCATTCGTTTATGTGGGGATTATCGCAGTACTGTAGATCAGGCTGTGAAACAATTCAGTTACCCTCTGCCTACAGTTAAGGAGGTTTTAGCCACTATGACCGGCGGTACTATTTTTTCCAAATTAGATTTGTCAGAAGCTTATTTACAACTTCCGGTGGATGAGCCTACTTCTAAAATTCTAACTTTAAATACAATTAAAGGTCTTTTCAGGGTAACTAGATTACCATTTGGTATCTCAGTTGCTGTTTCAATTTTCCAGAAAAAAATTGAGGAAGTTCTGGCAGGAATTAACGGAGTATTACCTTACTTAGATGATATTTTTATTCAGGGTAAAACTATAGATGATCATAATTTAAAACTAAAACAAGTTTTGGAACGTTTAAAATCATCAGGCATTCACCTCAAACGCGAAAAATGTATATTTGCAGTTCCTACAATAGAATTATTGGGATTTCAAGTAACTAAAGAAGGTATTAAACCAAGTTTAAATAAAGTTAAGGCCATCCACGAAGCTCCTAATCCGAAAGATAAGACAGAACTTCAAGCTTTCTTAGGATTATTAAATTTTTATTGCAGTTTTCTAAAAGATAGATCTTCCGTTTTAGAACCTTTGCATAGATTGCTCAGAAAGGACACAGTTTGGCGTTGGACGCCTACGCATCAAAAGGCTTATACCGCGGCTAAGAATTTATTAACAAAAGATTCCGTTTTAGCGCATTTTGACGAAAGCCTACCCTTAATTGTAACTTGTGACGCTTCATCATATGGAGTAGGTAGTGTGTTAAGCCACATTTTACCGAACGGTAAGGAAACTCCCATCGCTTATCATTCCCGAACTCTAACAACAGCTGAGAGAAACTATAGCCAAACAGATCGTGAGGCTCTTTCAATAATTTCGGCGGTAAAGAAATTCAATCAATATTTGCAGGGTCGTAAATTTAAAATTATTACCGACCATAAACCTCTTTTAGGCTTATTTAATCCAAATAAACCTTTGGCCCAAATGATTTCTCCACGAGTTCTAAGATGGGGTTTGATATTGGCCACTTATAATTATGATTTAGAGTATAGAAAGGGTAAGGACATAGGAAATGCAGATGCGCTTAGCCGTTTACCTTTGACCACTCCTGATTGTGAAATTCCTCCTCAGGCTGACGTACTATTATTAGAATTTTCCCCAGTCACTCAGCTCAATTCTAAATTGATTTCAGCTGCAACTAAAAAAGACCCAATACTTTCAAGAGTTGCTCTGATGATAATGAATGGTTGGCCTCCGAAAATGAATGACGAGAAGTTCAAGCCATATTTCCATCGAGGTAATGAGTTAAGTGTTCACCAGAACTGTGTGCTTTGGGGTAGTAGGGTTGTTATCCCTGGCATTCTTCGTAAAGATGTTCTAAATCTTCTTCATAATGGTCATCCAGGAATAGTTAGGATGAAAGGACTATCCCGCAGTTACGTCTGGTGGCCACTCATGGACAGTGAGATCGAAACAACAGTAAAGTCATGTACTTTGTGCCAGGAAAATCAAAGAGCTCCGGCAAAAGCACCCATCCATCCATGGGAATGGACAGATAGACCTTGGTCTCGCTTGCATATTGATTTCGCGGGACCCTATCAAGGTAAAACATTCTTAATAGTCGTAGACTCGCATTCTAAATGGTTGGAAGTATTTCCTGTTTCATCCATGTCTTCTTCGGCAGCTATAGACTTTCTTAGATTGCTTTTTGCTACACATGGTATTCCTGATAGTGTTGTGTCCGATAATGCACAAGCCTTCAAATCATCTGAATTTATCGAATTTCTTGTGAAAAATCAAATCCGTCCAATAAAATCAGCACCTTATCATCCTTCCTCAAATGGCCAAGCTAAACGAAAGGTTGCCACCACCAAACAAGCGTTGAAGCGTATAATTCAAGGAAATTGGAAAGGTCACTATTAGATAGGTTACATCCCGATTTAAATGCTGAAATGAGGTGCAAAAGCGAGAAAAAGATGGAGGAGGAAGGAAGTAAAAGATTAAGGACATTCAATGAAGATGATCCTGTTTATATCCGAAATTATTCTGATGGATCTCCGTGGATTCCAGCAAAAATCTTAGAACCGACTGGTCCTGTTTCCTACAAGGCTGAAAGTTTGATTGACGGTAATATATCTAGACGTCATGTTGACCAAATTCGTGATCGTACTGTTCGTCCAAACACGTCTGTGGACAGTACTAATTCATCCGATTCCATTCCACCAGTCACCTGTGATTCTCTTGAAAATTCGCCCATTAGTGTTCCCGAACAAATAATTCAACCTACAGTTCCTAATCATGAAAAATCCATACCTGTAGATCCACCAGCACCTGATTTACGACGATCTCAGCGTCATCGGAACACTCCCAAACATCTGAAGGACTACGTGCTCAATTCTTAGAGGGGAAGAGTGTTGTGTATTAACTCAATGGACTTACGGACTTCTACTGTACTGTATTGCCTCCATGGTTCAAATGTAAAAACTCTCCTGGTTCGAGAGTATCTTTTGTAAAAAGTTTCAGTTTTGATTTGTATTCTATAATATGATTGTTGTTGTTTTGTCCGTGCAACTTAGACGCTAATTAAATAATGTTGCAATGATTATCTCGGCCTTCTTCTTCAATTAATTATGCAAAGATCTAACAATTACATTAAAAACATAATTAAAATCGAACATATTTTAATCAGCGATGTTTGTATCGCATAGTTAAAGCATATTTCATCTTAGTATATTTTATGTTAATATTTAGTCGTACTACACTTATTTATTCTATATTTATTTACAATATTTCAAACCTAAAACTTATTCTACGTAATATTTTAAAGTAACATTTAATTGAAACAAAAAAGTTGTGTTGCCATTCACACAAAAGAAACTGCAATCTACTTAATAATCCTCTGGTTATGCACCCCTGCCGCTAGGTAGCGTATACCTTGGCCCCGCCTTTAATCTTGCGGACACCTCTTCCATAGGAGTTGGAACGCTTGAAATATATGCAGTTTTGTTTGTAACATCAAATGAATTCAGTTACAGCTAAAAAAGAGAAAAAAACAGTAAATCTTACAAGTTATTCTTATTATGTAGATTCATATGAAATACTACCTTCCGTTGAGTTTCTTTTTTGTCTTCAGGGGTGCATTTAATTCTTATTTTTTCGGCATTTTGCTGTTAATTAGTGAAAAATTATAATTTTTGATATTTAACCTTGCATATCTTTTTACTTTCTTCTATCTTCAATAGAAGAAAGTATTGCAATTTTTTTCGACTTCCGATTTCCGACAGATTTACACGTTTTAGGGGTCAGAGATTCTAAAAAACATGTTTTTACAAAATGTCTGTCTGTCCGTGTGTCTGTGTGTCCGTATGTCGCCATTCTACCATCAAAAAGTGTATGAAGATATGCATAGAATCGAACCAATTTTTTTGTGAATGTTTTCGTCTGTGACAAGGTGGTCCTCGTTCAATTTTGAAATATTCCACTGGAAGGGGGCGCTGCAATCGCGATTTTTGTGCCCATTTTCAATATTATACTGACCAAAAGTGTATGAAGTTATCCACAGAATTGAACCAAATTTGTTGTGTTAGTGTATGGCTATGGCTAGTTGGCCCTCTCTGAATTTGAAAAAGATCCGCCGGATGGGGGCGTTGCAATCGCGATTTTTGTGCCATTTTCTTTATTTACTGACAAAAGTGTATGAAGTTATGCATCGAATTGAACCAAATTTTTTGTGCAAGTGTATGGCTATGGCTAGTTGGTCCTTCCTGAATTTGACAAAAATCAGCCAGAAGGGGGCGCTGCAATAGCAATGTTGGTGCTATTTTCAATATTGCACCACCTAAAAGCGTATGAATTTATGCTAGAACTGAACTAGAATTTTTGTGTACGATTATTTTTTGATATGGCAAGTAGATCCTCTCTGAAATTGAAAAAAAATCTGCCTATCATTCTGCTGTCCATCGGCTCGTGAAGAGATAGAAACTCATTTTTACTCCGATTAATTGACTGAAGCAGAAATTTAAAATGAAAATCAAAGTTGGTATAGATTTGAATTAAAATTATTAAAGCATTAACATAACTATTTTTTTAAGTATTAAAATCTACGTATGAGATAGAAGAAAGTTTTGGAATTGGCACATCCAACTAGTTATACTTACTTGCGCCTTTTCAACTTTTTGCAACCAGAGGATGGATTCACATGACATTGCACTATTGTGGCTCCCTTTCAGCTTTTAGACGGTATGCTGTTTTTTAATCCCATCTGTTTTAATTACCATGTATTTACTAAAACCCTTTATAAACATGTAAAAAGTATTAATTTAATGGACGATTGCAGGACATGTTGATTATGGATTCTCGGAATTAATCTATGAGTGTATAAATTGAGTGATTTACGATGACGACTTTTTCTTTTTTTAATTTGTAAATTTTTGGGAACTGTCCATCACTAGCCATATCCTAGCATCAATTTAGGTAGACACGTGGAATTCAAGATAACAAGCCTATGAAAAAAAGGTACTACTGGGTTATTCCGTCGACCAAAAAATTATCGCCAAATTATAAGATTAAATGCCAATAATGGATGATCGTGATTGTCACATTCAATGACATTAAATACGATTCACGTATTTAAAATATCATTAAGTGATTTTTATTTCGATTTTTTATTAAAATTTTTATTAATATTCTACTAATTATTTGTTTTTTCGTTATCTATATTAATAAAAGAACAAAACGCTCTGTCTGCGTGTGTGTGTGTGTGTGTGTGTCTGCAATGGCTAGCAAAATCTACAGCATGTACGAAGTTCAAAATTTTTTTTAAAGTAGCCCAAAATCTCTCCTGGTGTACCTGAGCTTCAGAATTTCGAAATTTCAATTATTAACTGAGTAATTAATTAAAATCGAGAGGTCACTCTCATAAAAAATCATTTTTTTCCCAATTTTTTCTCTTTCGTTTGTTTACGGTTGGTTGGTTGTATAAAAATTTTCGCAGAAGTAATAAGAAAGCTGAGACAGAATTAAAAGGCGTGTTCAGCGGCTACGCGCGTTGAGCGCTCAGGAGTCAGGGACATGGAGTGGATCCATATTGCGGCTGTTCAATACCGAACCAAGCGCACAGTACTCGGTGCTGTGCGCTCAGGGACAGGTTAAGAACAGATCATGGATTTCATTGGACGGTTCTAATGATAAAGATCATCTGCTACCAACCCTGGAGGAAAGAGATAGGTAGAGGTGAAGTAAGTCTCAAAAAAGGTTTGAAATATGAAACTATTTATAGCTCAAATTTTAATGTTCCAAACAAAAAGACATGGAAGGGATTTTGTATTATAAGACGAATTGAAAGAAATAATTTACAACTAAAGCATATTTTAAGAAGAAAATAGCAAATTTTTAAAATGGTCTTGGTTCTATTATTATTTATTAAAATAAATGTTCACTTTTAAAATAAAAGACATTGGAAAATTAGCAATAATTAAATGTCAAATTGAAATTAAATAAGATATTGAAAACATTGTATTACAAAAAGTTTCTTAATTTAATGTAATTTTAAATACTTTATAACGTTGATGAAAAATGTTTATCTATAATAATAAAGAGACAAGTTTGTGTGTAAGTCAGCGCTGTTCTGAGGAGAACGCTGCATGTAGAGTTACAAAATTTGGAGAGAATGTACCTCTATACATGTAGTTTTGCCTTTTTTCGCTTTTCTCCCCTTTCATTTTCTTATGGTTGATTGGTTGCATAAAATTTTCGCAGAAATAATTTAAAAAGCTGGGACAGACCTTTAAAATTCATAGACTGGCAAACTGTCAGTTTAAATGAGGATTTTTTTTAATCACAGCTGCTGTACACCATGGAGAAAAAGATAGGTGGAGGCGAAGATAACCGAAAAAAGGTTTGCAATATTAAACCATTTATCGCTGAAATTTTAATGTCTCAAACAAAAGCACGAGGAAGGAATTTTGTATTAATAAAACGAATTGAAAGAAATGAATTACAGCTGAAGCATATTTTACGAAGAAATAGTAATTTTTTAAAATGTTTTTTTCTATTATATTATTTAGGTTAAAGTTAGGTTAAAGTTAAATTGCATTTATGTTATGGTTAGAATAAGGATATGTTACAATAAAGTGAATACATTTAAGCTAGGTTACATTTCTGTTATATGTAATTTACGGTAGGGTACTGTTAAGTCGCTGTTAGGTTACAAACAGGTTCTGGTTACGGTACAAAAGTTTAAGGTTAGGAATTTATACACAGAGTAAACATTACGCAAGATTTGATTAAAAATAACACTTTTGTTAAATAGCTCTGAAATTATAATACTGTATACCAATCTTTTAGCTACCATCGTGTATCGATTTCATTCATGGTATAGTCGGATTTAAGAGTGATATAATTAGTTTGCAATTCAAAATATTTCACTTGGGATTTGTATGTGAAAATAATAATTAGTTACGTGACTTAACAGTGATTTTTACGGGTAAATATCAACTTTTTAACACGAAAATCATGCAATCGTTGGATACATATTCCCTCCCGCGTTTTTCATTGCTCATTTTGAGTATTTTAAGAGCTTAGTATTAGTTGTTTTTAAAACCGATTTTTCACACAGTCAGTGGCTACGTATTTCAGACAATGCATTTCTGCATGTAACGAGTTAGTGATAAAATCATACAAATTTCAAATTCGTTTAATATTGTTAATACGGACCCGGGCAACGCCGGGCGGGTCAGCTAGTTTAAAATAAAAATTATGTCACTATGTATAATTTGGCTATTAGTTTGGTGATTTGTATAATTTGGCGAAATTGGTCGACGGGATAACAGAGTAGCACCAAAAAAAATTATTAAATATGTGTTTCAGAGGTTTTAAAAATCCCCTCTCCCTTTCCCCCCCCCCCCCATCCAAAAGGATTAACTGGAGGTACAAAAATTTAGGTCATTCATTCATATCTTAGCAGCAGTTTTAGATAGAGGTATGAATTTGAGGTTACCTAATCTGCTAAAACAAACTTAAGCATGTATTTTATCTAATTTAAAAATTTCCTCCTAAGCTTATTTAATGGGAGTGGTCCCACTTTTGGTACGTTTCGCCATATCTCTGCAGCAGGTATAGGTAGAAGCGAGAAATTCAAAATAGCGCACCCACTAAAATAATCATTAAACATAGGTACATCAGATATTTTAATCTTATTTTGTGTATTATTTCGTTAACATCGCTATGAACCAAATAATGTAAGATTATACGAATAAGACAACAATTATGAATGTTTGGTTAGATATTAAGCTTTTCTTTTCTTTAATCTTCACCAGACGAAATTTGTTTGAATCAAGTTTTCATTAAAGAAACCGATCAGCGTAGCGGGCGAAGGCTGCAATTAAAAATAAGGCTGCAGTTAAAAATAAAGAAATAAATAAAAATGCGATTTAGTATCAGTCAAAGAAATGTTATGTTTTATACAAAAAGTTTCAAGTGAATAATGATTTATTTTTTATTGAAAATTTTGAGTACAAATTAAAGCAAGTCTGATTTTTTATTTCTTAATCCTCTGGATCCCAAACCACCCGAGATATTTTAATTCGTATACCTTAATTTCCACCAGAAAATTAAAACAGCTATATTTGTTTAATTAATAACAGAACTACTAATAGCAGAAAATTCCGTTTTTAAATAAAACGAAATCAGCTATTGGTTTTTTCTGGTGTAAATCAGATTTTCTGAACTACATAATTTCTAGAACGTGTTCTATCGTGGGATTTAAAGGGTATCGTGCATTTTAAACTAAACTCAACTGCAACCAGAATAGATTCTTTGCAATGAATCTACAAATAAATGGTTATACAAATCAGACAATTTATCTTTCAATGACTGATTTAATTTAACAATGGTACCACAAAAATTTTGATTCTATACAAGGTGTCCACTTTCGACTGTGGCCAATGGCTAATTCCTAAACCGTTAGTCATAGACATAGTTTCAATTACAAAAATGTTTTAAATGAGATAAAGAAATATTTTAAAATCGATTTGAATCAATAAAATTATTCCTTAAAAAATTACAGAATCAAAATTTTTATACGGTTCCCCAGTCCTATAAGTTATATTTAGTATTTTTTTTTCCTATTACGCTAACAAATAAGACAAATATATATATATATATATGACACTAAAATTGACCGAGTTATGAAACTTTAAAAATGCATGACTTGTACCACTTTCTTGGATTGAAAACAAGTGAGCTTGACCCTGATTTGAGGGATCATATATCAAGTGTTTGCAGTATTTGAAAAACTATCTTTATGTGTATCTGCGCTTTGAAAAAATCGTACAAATATTACGATTGAATTAATTTTTATTAAATAAATAACTTTTACTACTTTTCGCATGTTATTGACCTTTACTTAGCACAATCAGTATTTAAAATGAAATGTGTAGCTTCTATTAGTTCCTTTATAGAAATAGTCAAAAGTATTTTATTACATTACGATCAACGGAAAAAAAATCGTTACGTACTGAAATTAATATGTATTTATGAAATGCACTAAAAAATGTATTTCGTAGAATGTAACGCTTATTATTCATTAACAGGGCAAAATAAAAAAAATTCTGTTACATAATGGTTTACGAGGGAGAACAGTTTGCAACGTATTTTAGTTTTGTTACACTATTTCAACTGTAATAAATCTGAAAAACAAAATATTAAGATTTACTACAAAATGTGTGTTGTATAACATGATTCATGTTGTATAGCCTTTCATTTATAGGAACAACAACAACAACATTAACAAAAAGATTTGGATATAGTACTATTTTGAAGCACTTTCTACAAACGGAAGTGCGATTTCGTTTATGATTTGCATTTTCAAGTTCAACTAATTTTTTGCTTACTAAATGGCGTATATAAATTCTGTAGATCGTATACAGGGCTACACAAAAGAATTTGTAAGCACTGCGGAGTACACTGTAAAAAAAATTCAAGAGGTTACTAAAAATTTCTTAGTAAATTTGTATTCCACAGAATTTTTTAGTAACCATTACAAACTTTTTTTTTTGGAATTGAAACAAGCATTTCTTTTGTAAACTGAACAAAAGAATTTTTTGTATAACTAACTTAAAAATTTTTAGTATGAGCCACCAAGCAAATTTTTGTAATAGCTCCAAAATTATTTTTAATAACCATTACGTGCGCCCGAAGGACAGAAGTTTCCTTCCAGCGGCATCCAGACTTCTGAAGCGGAAGATTTTCGGCAAAACCGCAATAGATGGCAGCACCAAACATTCCTACCTGCTCCGACAGGATTTTCATAATCCTTTTATTAACGAGACACTACATACATTCGGGGCGTATTTGGCAGTGGCAAGTTTCGAACCCGGGACCTTTTAGCCTGGAGTCCGTTACTATAACCACTATGCTATCAATGACACACCAATGGAATTTTAGTAAGAACTATTAAAAATATAAAACTATTAACTCTATTAGTTGCTAACTTTTTTCTAGTAATATTTACAGATTTTCTTGTAACCGACTAAGATTACTAAAAATTTTTTAGTAATTACAAGGATCACTAAAGTTTTTTTAGTAGATCGACCCTTTTTTTTTTACAGTGTACCAGAGCGCATGGCTCAAAGGCAGGTTTCTCACTGAGTTTTGCGCTTTCAACTTGAGCCATTTAGTATACTATGAGATGCTTGTATAATATAAATAAAATCATATATAGAGCTATGCAAAGATGTGAGAACACAGCCTTTTTCGGATGATAATGTCTGGAAATTTGATTTCAGTAGTTTTGGCCATGTTTTAGTCTGAATTGAATTTCAGCTTATACAGTGGCGGTCAAAAGTTTCCGGCCAGTTAGTTTCTTTGATTTATTTACCAGAAGGTTTCAGCAAAGAAGAAACACAGTTGCTTCAAAAGTTAGGAAAATGTGAATGACATCTGATTACGTGATCATTTTGATTGGATACTGTAGATACTTCATGCAAAGGGGTAGAATTCGAAGTTCGCGAGTGCAAAAGTTTCCGGCCACTCATCATTACTTAGCTTTTTTCTATCGGTAAACTGTTTTTTGGTTGTGTTTGTGAATGAATCAACGTGAATATCATAGTTCAGATTCAAAATTGAAAAGTTCAAGAAATATTGTCCTTAAATGAGTGATTAATTTGTCACTAAAAGGCTAATCTTCTCGAGGTATTGCCGTAAAGTTATCGATCGTTAAATCAACTGTAAACGACAGTTAAAAATTATATAAAGATGGCCGTGGCTTTCAGGACTTTATGAAGTCCGGAAGACTTCAAAAAATTATTATTCTCTTTGACAGAATTATCAAGAGAGAAACAATTGATGACCCTCATAAAAATTCCGTTGCAATATACGGCTATTTACAAAATGAAAATATTGTTGAAATAAGTCGGTCTACCGTGTCAAGATTCTGACGTGATACAGAACTTTATGGAAGTGTCGGTGTAGTTACGGAAGCGTCGGAAGTTTTCGTAGTTAAAAAAATATAAATGTACTGACTGGCGTTTTTCAAAAAACACAAAGTCTGGTAGAGTGAAAACTGGACAAAAGTACTGTTTTTCCATCAATAGAATTTGAAACATTTTTGGGATGGATGGCACACACTACGTCCGATGACCTAACAACAAAAAATGTGACTCGACATATGTTATTCCTACAATGAAGCATGGCGGAAGACACGTTATAATGTGGGGAGTATTTTCTTCAAAAATGGTCGGTCCGTAATTTAAAATCTATGGCAAGATGAATGATGTAATGTATAAGAATATCTTGCAAGATTATTTTCTGCCTTATTAGAGGAAAAGTTTGGTCGCAACTATTTGTTTTAACAGGATAACAACATAATGAATGCATGCAAGCCTTGGCAAGCAATGGTTTTCGCACAAAAAAATTTCGTTTTTGAAATGGCCAGCCAAAACGCCCAACATGAATCCAACAGAAATTCTTTGGAAAGAATTTGACAAACGTCTGCCGAACTATAAATATTCAAACTCAGCAGAAAATTCTCAAAAAATGCAAGAAATGTGAAAAAAACGTACCATAGACGAACTTTAACTGTTCATTGTTTGAATATTACGTTACTGCGCCGTAGAATTTATTTCTAAAGGTGATAAATACTAATACTATAAAATACCAATTATAAATGTTGTTGATCAGTGTAGTTTTCTATTACAATACATTTTTTTTTTTTTTTAAATTTGCGAAGGTGGCCGGAAACTTTTAAAAACATGCGTTTTCCTTTGTACTTAATTTTGTCAATTAAATGTATTGATATTTTCATGTTATTCCACAAGTAAGTTCCTAACTATCAAGTCAATAAAATGTATAAATTTCCCTTTGCGATTCCTCTTCATATGGGTATAGTTACAAATTAACTAAAAAATTTTTGCTGGCCGGAAACTTTTGATCACCACTGTATATTGAATTATCAGCTTATATAATTGAATTTCAATTATATATATATATAAATTACAAATTTAATTTTTTTTTCGCCGAAATTAACCTTTATACTATATTAATTTCCTTATAACAATATTCCGTACTTAGTTCAACATATTAAATTAAAATCTTGTTTCTAGATCTAATCTATTAATCTTTATGGAAACGATATAAATTCTTAATTCGCCTTAAAAAACATTTATTCCAATACGCGTAAATTTAAAAGATGGCTCTAAATTAAAAATATCCTTAATTAAACTTTATTTCTTAATATTCCAAAAAAAAACTCATTTTTTCTATGTTTTTATCAACCCTTTTTAAGAAAGTCTTATTAAAGTTATTCCAAAACCATACCTTTCAAAAAATATCATTATTTTTATTTATCTATTTATTTATTTTCCCTCCTTCAACATTCGATATGTGTGCATATCATTAAATTCATTTCTTTTCTTTTTGTCTTAAAATTAATCGTCTGCAAAAATACTTCGTTTGCAGGATATTTGAAATTCTGAGTCGTTTATAAATTAGTTAAATAATATTTTTTTTTAAATAAAATTATTGTCTGTGGAATAAAAAATCTCGACTCTGGGCATGAGTTATGTTTACATGGAAAATTGATGGTTAGAGAGTAGAGAATTTTCTAGAACTTTGTTTTTAGGTTTAAGAAAGGAAGCCTGGAGGTGAGAAGGGAGATTCTTGGTTTTTTCTTCGATGAGTACGGCTTGCTGAAGTAAAGATGGAATATTCTTTTTGATGTTTCGGTTAAAGACGGCTTGAAAAGGGAGCCTTTCCCTATCTTATGACTACAGTTTAATAAATTAACTTGCAGCAGCCAATGAGTAATTTATTGGATCTTCTACATTTATTTATTTATTTTGTTTTTTCCCTCGCTTGCCATGACTGTGTGTTTTTTAAACCAGTGAACCAGTAGAAATAATTCGAGTTTCTCCTTAAATCGTCACAACCAATTGAAAAGTCGCACAGGATAGCTAATGCCTGTGCTAGTGCCTTTTTCGGATTTTGAAAGGAATTTACTATGGAACGAAGTGATGATAAAACCTATGGATCGCCGAAAAAATTTCCCGCCATGGTTGAAAGTATTATTAAGCAAGAATTGCCATTATCTTTTGATTCCTCGAGTGACGGCAATCTTCGTGACAGTCATTGAGATTTAGCGTTAGAATTTACGTTTTTGTTCTCCAAGTTTCGGCGTTCATTTATTCCAAGCTTTTATTTTCCATTTTCTGTTAATAAATAGGAGATAACAAACATTCCTCGTGATGATGAAAAAAAAAAAAAAAAAAATTAATTACGAGACAGTTACTTGTAAATTTGTGAATACGCAGATTTTTTTTTCGAGATATTTGTGCCTACTAGGATTGCGGTGAAAATTTTTTTCATAGTGTTTAGATTATTATTTTTTGTATACTTTTTTATGTATTTATTTAGATTAATTATTCTCTGTTTGTCAGGTTTATTTATTTGATTATTTGTCTGTGAGTCTTATTTACTTATCTATTTATGAGTATTATTATTATCATTATTATTTGTTAGAGATTGAAACATTTTTGTTCTTAAGGATTTAATTGAGGAGTTTGATGTTCTTAAGATATTTACTGTTACTTATTAAGACTATTATGATATTTTTATGCACGATTAAAGATAAGTTTGTAATAATAATGAAGTATAAAAGAACTTAGAAGCTCAAGTTTATTTTAAAAAATACATTTTCTAATTTATTGATATTTGTTAGTTATAAAGAACTATTTTGAGAATGCAGTATTTTCATGATAATGTTCCTACTACTAGACATTTGAGCTAGAAAACTAAGTTAACATTTATGTTTTTTCTTTTATTTGTTATAATTTCTGGTGGCAGTGAGCTTTAGTTCCCGGATTCTTATAATTTATTTAAATTCAGTAAGAAAGATGGAACTGTACAAAGCTGCTGCTAGAGTTTTGAGTGATAAATATAATTAATTTTTTCAGTAAATTTTGTGATTTTATGTATGAAATTACCTATAATTAAAATCTTTGAATCTGTTTATGATTTATAAAATAATATAATTAAAAAGTTGATCCCAATTTAAGGTATAACTATGATACTTACAATTTCTATTTTTATTAGATAAAATTTCTGGTTAAAGTTAACAGCTAAATATAGTTATAATTTTCAGGATAATTTTGATTACGATTTTTTAAAAGGGTGGATAATAATTCTGTGTGAGGCAATCAAAATGTAAACATATCCAGTAGACAAAGCCCTCAAAATTGCGAAAGCGCGAACTCGTGGATTTCACCTTAAAAGTAAAAGACTCTATGATCGAAATTTTGTCGAATCCCCATTAAAGATACAAGACTCTGTAATTTATGAAGAATTTAAATACCTAACACTCGAAAATTAGAACCTACTTTCTCTGGACCATGCAAAATTATAAATAAACTTTCTGATGTAACTTATGAAATAGATAAATTTAATTATGAGACAGGACAGAATTCAGTTATTGTGCATGTTTCTAAATTAAGACCCTATTTTTCACCAGAAGATTTTAAATTGTTTCATGAGCAACCCAAAAAACAAACAAAACCTCAGATACAATCACAATCACTAGATCAAACTAAAGTCAAGACAGTAGATTAAATTTTAATTCTAATATTTTAAATATTTTATAACCATAATTTTCAACATTAGCAGGTATGTTCTTGGAGCGCTACAAGAATATTACTTGTTTTTAGGGTTAAATTGGGCTCCTTAAGCAGGCATAAGGTGTACACTTTGATTGTAAAAGCTTTCGAATTGATGTTGATAAATTAATTTTAAGTGTATTTAATTCTAACTATATTTACTCATTTATTTTACATTAGTATTATGCTATTTATTCAACAGATATTTATGTGATGACGGTTACAAAATTTGATGATTTTACTCAAACCTATAACTTAATATGTGATTTTCAATTTTCAGTGATTGTGAAAACTACAGATATTAAAAGTTTTTCAAAAAGCAAATTATCTTTATTTCCATTTCTCAATTAAGAATGGCACCTTTTATTCCTATTTGAATTATTATTAAAGTTTATAAACCATGTGTAGATAAAACATTACTTTACATTTGGCATTTGAAAACCTCTAACCAAATTTGACAATTTTGTAAAAGAGTATCAGAGAGAAATTATTGTAAGGAAATACTGCTTGAGAGTCCGTTTTCTAAATACACTGCTCAAAACAATTAAAGGATATTTGAAGTTTTATATAAAATAAAGATATAAACGAAATTTTTTTGCCGAAAATAGAAGAAGAGAATCACAAATGCAAATTTTTCTGGTTTTCAAACTGTGGAGCATGCAAATTTTGAGTTCGACGTCAAAAACGTCGCTTCAGCGGCAGCGAATGTAATTTGACTTTCAACTGGATAAAAGAGAATGAAGACAAGGATGATCGGCATTCAGTGATTGCTTTGTTTCGATGCGTACGATGTCTCAGCGAAGTCATTTGACAGATTCAGAAGCTTGGAGAATTGTTGGTAGATTAGAAGTGGGCCAAACTCAAGCCAAAGTAGCGCAAGCCATTGGAGTGTCAGAAAGTGCCATTTCAAGGATCTGGAACCGTTTTTTGGAGAGTGGATGTGCAGGCCGAAGACCAGGGCAAGGTCGTAGACGGGCAACAACGCCCAATGAAGATCGGTATTTAGCGTTAACAGCTCAGAGACACCGAAACATGAACGCTACTCTTCTCCAACAACACCTTCGCTCGGCTACAGGCAACACGATTTCAACTCAGACTGTCCGAAACCGGCTCCATGCTGTAGGTCTGTATGCTCGCCGACCGATGGTATGTGTTAGATTAACATCAAGGCATCGTCGCGACCGCAGGGAGTGGGCAACCGAGCATGTCAACTGGAGGAGAAATGAATGGAGCAATATTCTGTTTTCTGACGAGTCCCGTTTTTCTGTGCATCCGGATAATAGGCGTATTTTCATCTGGAGGGACCGTGGCAATAGGAATAATCCTGCGTTCGTGCACGAAAGTGTCAGATTTGGCGGTGGAGGAGTGTTGGTGTATGGTGGCATCTCCATTGACGGGAGCACTGACCTCTACATCATTCGAGATCGAGCTCTGACTGGTCGCCGATATAAGGATGAGATCCTCAGACCTATTGTAGTCCCTTACGCTGCAGCAATCGGAGATAACTTCATTTTAATGGACGATAACTGCAGGCCACATCGTGCAAACCTGGTGGAGGGTTTCCTTTTCGAGGAAGGAATCGTTCGAATGGAATGGCCAGCGTGTTCTCCAGACATGAATCCAATCGAGCACGTTTGGAACGCTCTAGGAAGACGAGTTTTTGGCCGCCAACAACCCCCACAAACTCTCTAAGAACTGGAAAGAGCTCTTCTGGAAGAGTGGGGCAGAATACCCCCAACTCGTCATTAATAGCCTCATTGAGTCCATGCCTCAAAGGTGTTCAACGTTGTTGGCCGCCCGTGGAAACCATACCCCCTTCTGAAAATGATTTTCTTTGAAGAAAACCCCTTTTCTTATTCTTTTTTTCTCATATGCACAAATTGTGTTTTTCCTTTTGTACACAAATGCGCAATAAAATGCATTTTTTTCTGCCAAACGTGTAATTTATTCTCATATAACCTACTATGTCTGTCGACCATGTATCAATCAGCTAAAAAGTTTCCCAGATACAAAATCCACCTAAAACTGCAATATCCTTTAATTGTTTTGAGCAGTGTAGTTAGATTTAATTTTATTTGGATTTTGGAATTACTATTACTAGCATACGCAGCCCGCTTCGCCGGGCTTAATTTGAAAGTTTATTTAATAATTTATGTGTATGGTACGCTTCTCTCTCAGCTGGCGACGGATCCCCCGGTGACTCTACGCTTCTCTCTCAGCTGGCGACGGATCCCCCGGTGACTCTCCCCGGACCATCGGCACTCCACGTGCGTCGGGTGAGCGTCAGAACAAACTTTCAGCATATACATATGGGTGGTTGTACTTGAATGCACAGACCTGCGCGTTTTTTTCTATCTTGCTTTTATACCTCTGGACCGAGTTGGCGCATTGCCAAGATTTGCTTCCTCTGGACCGAGTTGGCGCATTGCCAAGATTTGCTTCCTCTGGACCGAGTTGGCGCATTGCCAAGATTTGCTTTCCCCTGTGCCTCAATTAATTAATTATCCTCAGAATTCCTTTTATTTATAGAGATTATTATTTTTATGTATACTTTCAGCTAGCAAAAAATACTTTCTTTTGCTATTAGAAGATAAGAAAATTATTTAGTTGCTATGTAATTATTTTTATCCTCAACCAATATTTTCCCTATCAATAATAAACAAACTGTGATATTTTCTTTTGATTATACTCTTGTTTTATTATTATTATCATTATGATTTCTATAATGAAATATGGCATAAATTACACTCTGAGAACATTACGATATGGAGAATTATTGCTATTGTTGCTATAAATTTTGAGTCTTATTATACTACTAGCAGCCTTCGCCCGCTACGCTGGTCAGTTTTTTCTTTCTTTAAAGAAACTTTGAATCAAACGAAATTTTTATATCATAGTAATTTTTAGTTTTATACCGTACTTTAGACTGTCTGCCATCGGTGAAAAATCAGTCATCTAAACGGAAAGTTCAATATTAGTCACCAATGAATGACGTAGCGCTCAACATGTTAACAATTTTAATCACAAAAAAACTCATTCGGTGGAACTTTCAAAATAAAGTCAAACTTTTGTTATTGGGTTAATCTGATAAAACAACATTTCCTAAGTATTCAATTAAACAACGTAGAGTGCTATATTTCATTTGTAACAAAATTTCTGAAAAATTATCCAACTAACACTGTAAAATCCATTAAAATCTATCTTGTACAATTTAAGTTATAAGCGGCCGCAATGAAATTTCACTTTGCGTTTTATATATATTGAGACAATTAAATATAGCTTACATAATCATGTTAACCTGATTATAGAGCTCTCTTTCAAAATTATAAGTTCGGCAGATTTTTTTGTGCTGTGATTAATTCGAAATCCAGACTTTCCTTTATATATATAGATAAGGTTTGAAAATTTCAGGCTTTTGCGCGGAAGACACCGCCAAATCGGGAAAATGCGAAGTGTCTCGCGAACTACTGAGCTTAAAAGAATTTGCTTGGTACCATTCGGTTCAGCATGAAAAAATACACTAAAATATGTTATCAGTTGAAAAATAACTACAAAAGCCGATTTTTAAGGAATTTTTTAAAAGTTCGTTCCTTTTTTTAACCCCCTTAGGAGTGGAATTTTCGAAAATCCCTTCTTAGCGGCACTCGATATTATCAGAAGTATTTTTACCCCAATTTTCAAGATTTTAGGTTCGGCAGACTTTTTTGTGCTGTGATTAATACGAAATCCTGACTTTCTTTTATATATATAGATTTATTATTATTGTTGTTATTATTATTATTTAAATTTTTCTATATTATTTATTGTTGATATTGAGAGTGATATTATTTATTATTAAAAAATTTGGTTGATTATTATTAGATGTTGGATCTAACATAAGATTAAAACCAAAGATTAAACTAGATTTACAAAATTATACAATTTACTAGTGAACTACATTGAAGAATTGCATTTTTAAAACTATTTAGAGACTTGATTTAAAGGACTGTAAGTAGTCAACTAAGTTTGAGAAGAACGTTTATTGTAGCCCTTAAAGATTTATTTACTACAAGGACTATATCTAAATAAATTTAATTTTTGAACTGAGATAACTACTGATTAAGTCATTGAAATTATATAAACTCCCATGAAAGAGATTTTTTTTATTATATTTTTAATATTTCTTGCTTATTAATATTTATAATTTATTTACTGTTATTGTATGTATTATCTCCTATGCACTTACAAATGGTAAGTGATATTGTAACATTATTGTATTTCTTTCAAGGAAATGCTCCTACCTAATTTTAAATCTATTTAATTTGCTCTTAACTATTTTTTTAATCGCTATTATTCTTTATATTGCGTTAATTTTCTTTTTCTTCCATCTCTTAGCTTCCTGGATTTGACAGTTTTATTCCAAAATTTAACTTTTCTAAATTATTAGATTTCTGTTGTCTGAACTTGTAGTTTTATTTAACTATCAATTTCATACAAAGTTTTGGGAAGGGGGGATAATATTACAAATTAAAATTTTTTTTCGCCAAAATTAACCTTTATACTATATTAATTTCCTTATAACAATATTCCGTACTTAGTTCAACTTATTAAATTAAAATCTTGTTTCTAGATCTAATCTATTAATCTTTATGGAAACGGTAAATTCTTAATTCGCCTTAAAAAACATTTATTCCAATACGCGTAAATTTAAAAGATGGCTCTAAATTAAAAATATTCTTAATTAAACTTTATTTCTTAATATTCTAAATAAAACTCATTTTTTCTATGTTTTTATCAACCCTTTTTAAGAAAGTCTTATTAAAGTTATTCCAAAACCATACCTTTCAAAAAATATCATTATTTTTATTTATCTATTTATTTATTTTCCCTCCTTCAACATTCGATATGTGTGCATATCAATAAATTCATTTCTTTTCTTTTTGTCTTAAAATTAATCGTCTGCAAAAATACTTCGTTTACAGGATATTTGAAATTCTGAGTCGATTATAAATTAGTTAAATAATTTTTTTTAAAATAAAATTATCGTCTGTGGAATAAAAAATCTCGACTCTGGGCATGAGTTATGTTTACATGGAAAAATGATGGTTAGAGAGTAGAGAATTTTCTAGAACTTTGTTTTTAGATTTAAGAAAGGAAACCTGGAGGTGAGAAGGGAGATTCTTGGTTTTTTTCTTCGATGAGTACGGTTTGCTGAAATAAAGATGGAATATTCCTTTTGATGTTTCGGTTAAAGACGGCTTGAAAAGGGAGCCTTTCCCTCTCTTATGACTACAGTTTAATAAATTAACTTGCAGCAGCCAATGAGTAATTTATTGGATCTTCTACATTTATTTATTTTTTTGTTTTTTCCCTCGCTTGCCATGACTGTGTGTTTTTTAAACCAGTGAAAATAATTCGAGTTTCTCCTTAACCTCCTGACTGCCGCTGGCTGATTTTTTCGCACACTAACCTGCAGGTTTCACTGCAGCATAAGCAATATTTAAATTAATATAATTCTACAAATAAAACCCAGTTTTGAAAAATTAAGTTAGGATTAATACTCTCAAAGATTATACACATCTACATAATAACATATTTTGTATCAGGTTGGAAAAAACATCTTTTTTTTTAATATTTTTAATAAATTACAGAGAAAACATTACAATTTTACCCTTTTGCCGGGCAGTCAGGGGACTAGATCGTCACATACAGGGCCGGCGCCAGGGGTGAGGCAAGTGAGGCGACCGCCTCAGGGCGCAACGTAAAAGGGCGGCATTTGGCGGCATTTTGAAAAAAGTTTTGTTTTGACAAAAAAAAGAAAAAAAAAAAAAGAAGAAGAAGAAGATTTGATGACCCCCCCCCCCCTTCCTTGAAAAAGGTTGCTTTAAGGTGTTTGGGGAGAAGGGCGCATTTTTACTCTGGGGGATAATTAAATTATTTTCTTTAACTAAAACGTACTGTAGAATGTTTTGCTATGTATTTTTTAATTCTGAATCGAATGACACTTCCGCAAGTCGATGCAGTTATACATTACAAAGTTCTGGCAGGTTCAGGGGCGTGCCAGCAGCATCCAGCGCCTGTGTGTACAACTTTAGTTGGGGCCATATACCCCCCACCCTCCTCGCCTCCAAAAAAAAAAACTTTATCAAAAAATAAAACAATGAATATCTGTAAATGCATAGTTTCCATCCGCCTTGAGCTTTTACCAAGTCGAATAAAGATTTTTGAACCAGTAAATTTATTTAATAAAATGTGTCTTCTTTTTATACAGTTCGTATTTCATTTCATTTATTAAATGCAATTTCTGGTTCCAAGCATGCTTAAATGATTTGAAAAAAAGAGAAAGATATCAGCCATGTAAATAAAATTCGTAACACACTAAAATCTGTGAAAATGGAAACAATATGTATCAGAATTCTGTGTAACGATTAAATTTCACTATCCTGGAGAAAATAATTCAATACATTAATAATAGATTGCATTTAAAAGAAAGAAAAGAAAAGAAAAAAGTTTGTTTTTACTTCGCATGTATTTGCGATGGCTAAAAAAATCTACCTAGAGATCACCACGTAGAGATCTAAAAATTTGGAGAAGGATAGATGCTGGCAGGTGCATCTGAGAGTCAAACTTTTCATTTTTTGTTAATTAACCGAAATATTAATTGTAAGCCCTTAATGATCATCACAAAACCGCGAGTTTTCATTCTTTAAAGAGATCATGCTTGTGTGCATCCCATGTTATGCCAGACATAGATTTAATAAAATTACGTGTTATATTATTTTGACATGAACGAAATTCGCGTTTTTTAAACAACTGATAGACGGAATTCGCATTTTTACGCAATTCATGGACATAATTCGCGTTTATTGAGCAATTTGTCGACGAAATGTGCATTTCACGCAATTCATGGATGAAATTAGCGTTTTTTACACAATTCTTAGACAAAATTTGCGTTTTTTACACAATTCATAGATGAAATTTGCGTTTTTTACGCGATTCATGGAAGAAATTTGTTTTTTACGCAATTCTTGGACGAAATTAATGTTTTTACGCGGTCTTGGGGTGAAATTCACGTTTTCTGCGCGGTTTTTAGACGCAATTCGCAAATCTTGGTTGTTTTTGTTGAAATTTGCGTCTTTTGCGAGGTCTTTTGTCGAAATTAACGTTTTTTGCGTGGTCCTTACTCGAAATTCGTGCTTTTCGCGCGATCGTTTGACGAAATAAGGCTTTTTAAGCAGTTCTTTGTTGAAATGCGCGATTTTACGCGATTTTTTCGAGGTCTTTCGACGAAATTCGCATTTTTCTCACGGTCCCTTTCGAAATTTGTGGGGTTCTTTTCGCTATCCTTCATAGAAATTTGCGGTTATTCGTTACTCTTCGACAGTATTTCGCGCTTTCATCGCAGAATTTTGACTAAATTCGTTTGTTTTCCATGATATTTTCACGGAACTGGAGGGGTTTTTTTTTCTGCGAACGATTGAAGAAATTGATTTTTTACGACCAAAATTCGCGACTTTTGGTGTCTGAAATTTTGGACTGATTAATTTCTAGTTTTCGGCAGAAAATGCCTTAAATTTCCGGAAAATTCGAAAAATTGGTCCTGCTTTTACAATTAACACTAACTAAGTACAATTAGAGCTAACAGTAAATACATAAAGTTTAAGGAATATGTTTAATTTTTTGGTTCTAAAAAAAAGTTACAAAATATTGCTTATTTCCTAAAGTTTTCTGCAAAGTTCATAAAAGTTGCTGCGCACGGCATGCGCGCTTGCGTCTATGTTATACAGCTCTGTTTAATGCTATTAATTTGTTATTCAGTAATTAAGATTTCTGGCTTCTTCATCTGCAAAACTTTTGACGATAGAATGTCTCTCTGAAAATCTAATTTTAAATTTACTCTGAATTAAATTATTGCTGCAAATTATTTGTAAATAGTTTCTGAATCATAGGGGACTTTATATCTATTACCGTGAGATACATGTGCATTATATAAGATATTTCTTATGTTATCTCTATATTTAAGGCATGATTATTGTAGAAGAAACTTTTACTAGTATTTCCAAATAGTAATTTTCTTCTTATTTATGACAAATTATGTAGTAAGGCGATGATTGCTATTTAAAAATAAGAAACAGGCAGAATTTAGCCTTTATGGAAACTAGTACACCGAACCCGGGGTTCCCGGGTCACAGAGTAAAGGTGAAAAACTTTTTTAAAAATTAAAATTGAAAAATCTAATAAATTTTTCCAACGTAATATGCTTTTTAAACTTCCAACTAATTCCAAACAGCAATTTTATATGAAAAATATTAATTATGTTATCATATAAAGCTTTGAAAATTATCGGTACTTCCGTATTAGACGCAAGATAGAATTTATTAGCCAAAGATCTTGCCAAAGAATAAAATTGCATCAACTAAGAAAATATGATACACAGATATTCTTTAAAATACATTTTTGTAAAGATTAATTGATGTATTTTTTGTAAATTAAGTTTGCAACGAACTGAAAGTTATTAAATTGATAGGAAAAAACGAAATAAAACCAACAACATTCACTGGGTTTTATAGCCGACGATATTTTGACATAACACGTTTTTAATTACTATTTTTTTTCGGTTGCTATGAAAAAATGCAACTAAAATATACAGTGATCTGTTATTTTTCACGTAGAAAAGAGATAAATGGAGGTGAAGTATGCAATTAAAACGGTTTCATGGGCGTTGTTCTTCCAATTTAAGTTTCTTATTCGGGCCAAACAAAACAATCTCTAAGAACAGAGACCGAATCCTTTAACATAATTTTTTCTCTAAATGAAAAAAAAAAATAATTATTATATTTTAGCATTCTAAAATAGCATTTCATTGTATTATGAATTAAAACTGTATCGCTAAAAATTTTCCTTTTTTGCGAAAGCACGTGGTTGTGTTTGATGCAATGCAGCGAATTTTAGAGATGATTTTTTAGCGTCACCTGCAGCCACCAAACTGCATCTCTATTCATCTTCTTTTTTTTTACTCTATGGATATTTTTCTTTTTTTTCCCACACAAATGCGATACTTAAGTTGCCACCATTAGAGAAAATGAACTAAAAACTATAAAAAAATTAATATATCAAAAACAAATTGAGATACAGTTTTCTAACAAACTGCATTTAAACGTGCATATTTTTCTGCATACGATGGTATAAATGTCGAAAACGTGCTATGTCTAGAAGTTTAAAATTTTACAATAGCGAAAATTGCAAAATTAAAATTTCATCGAAAAGTGTTGCCATTCAAAACATGACGTATGCGTTACGCACAGATACGTTTGGCCTTTATTATATAGATAAGACTATGTATTATGCTTTTTCACGAGAGTGAGATAATAGTGTTGCATGTTTTCAGCCATATGAATTACGGGCGCCTTTTATTGTTTACAAGAGGTGTGCCTTTGTTTATAAAAGTTGGACAGGTGAGCGTCTAAATGACTTATTAGGGGACTCGCATAAGTAGAATAAAACGTAATAAAATTTTAAACAAAGAATTGAATGTTTATAAATAAATTTGTGTAAGGTAAATCTAGAAAAGAAAATTCAGGTACCAAAAACATATAACACATTTTAATGTAATTAAATTACTGATTTTTTTTTAAAGTATTTGTTCTTTAATTAAAATTTTTGGCGCCTTTTACTACTCCAGCGCTTATGTGCACTGTACACTTTGTACACTGGGTCGGCACGCCCCTGGGCAGTTTTTATGAATGCAAAGTCATGAATGGTTTTATCAATAAAAAAATATGAATACATGGGATATTTTGACAACATTACTAACCTTGAAGAAATCTGATGAATTGATTTTGATTATTGCTGTTTTCAGGATGTTTAAAAAGCTTGATATTTTTTGATATGATATAATAGGTTTTGAACGTGATATAAATATGACAAAGCTGTGTTCAATAATAAAACATAACTTTCAACATTGTATATTTATAAAACTTACCATAACTTTTATAAAGAATGATCGTACGGAGGACTTTCAAACGATGTTATTTGATCCAGAATTTGAAAATACATAACAAATGATACCCAATTCACCTATTTTTAAAAAGTTGAAGTATTCCCATCCCTCGATGAACCTTCATCCCCCCCCCCCCCCCCAAAAAAAAAGGCAAAATAATGATTTATTCTTGGGGGATTTATCGAATTTTCATGTTTAGTAACAGAACGATGCTTTTCTACAAATTTTGGTGAAAGGCCGCCAATTATTACTGTAAAAAACTACTTTATCTGAATAAAGTTTAATTTTTGCCATTTCATTCATAAAACGTGTCGTAACTTTGAAAAAAATTATCGTACCGACTTGCAGATGGTGTCATTCAATTTAGAATTTAAAAAATCCATGCGAAACGATACCCCATTTGACCGACTTAAAAATGTTGACCCCCCCCCCCCCCTTCCTCCTCGAAGGATTAAAAAAAAAAACTTGCCTTCTACTTCTTAAAACTTATTAAACTTTGTTTTGGGGGATTCCTCATATTTTCATTAAAAAAAAAAAAAAACTATTTTACCTGTAATGTATATTGAACATGTAGTCCATTATATGTAATCCATTAATTAGGTATTAAGTTTTAAAGGTTATTTAGATGTCTTGGAGCTTTTCTGTGCAAAACCCGTAGGTGCCTTCTCCCAGATTTCTTCATGATTACGCGTAATATTAGAACTTGACCTTATTATTTCAAGACATCTTACATTTTATCTTCCGCAATTTACAATATATATATATATTTTTACACTTTTTGCGTTTCACGTCAATTTTTTGACTTCAGGAAATAATTCCTGTTAGACTGAACTAAGGCCATATTGAGTAAATTTGGTCCTCTGCCACATTTGACAATTTTTGTGTTTTCGGCGATTTTTCCATATATTAATAATTCCATATATTAAGCTAATTTTAAATTCTTCTAGTGATTTTTGGATTTTCTCCTGTTTCGCAGAGATCTTTTTTTTTTTTTTAATTCGTAAACAATTCCGTTTCGAACTTTTTAGCATAATGTAGCAAATTTTATCTCCTCATTTTTTGAATTTATCGTAATTCAGATTACAAATGTTTTAGCTCACTAGTGTAAATTTTGCCCTCTGCATTTTTTTTCTTCATTTTGACAAGATTTTTTGACATTCGTATTCGTAAAAGGCATTTAGTTTCAAACTTCTCACTAATGATGTAAATTTTGTTTAGAGAATTTCTTTTTCTTTCTTTTTTTTTCACTTTTATGGATTTTTAAAGTTATTTTCAACAGGATTCCTAGCATGTTTTTGCTAATTGTCTTTTTTTTGTTTGTTTTTTTAACATTTGTAAAAAATAATTTAGTTTGAAAATTTTAACCTAATCGAAGTACATTTTATCACATGCGATTTTCAATGTTTTGCGATTTTTAATGCGATTTTCAATGCAATTTCCATCTTTCTTTTGCGTTCCGCGACAATTTTCTGACATTAATAATATGAAATTGTCTCCAAACATTTATCCTAAACCCATTATTTTTAATGAGGTTTTTAGCTTTTTTTTTTTTTTTTAACATGAATATTTGAAGAATCGTAATTTTTTTAATTTACGCATTTTTTTTTAATTTTTAGAGACCTTTAAAGTATTTTTTTTAGCCTCGAAGCATTTTTTAAACATTATTAAAAAGGATTCCGGTTTTAACTTTTAACCTAATGTACTAAAATATGTCCTCTTTTTAGTTAAATTTATTCGAAATTCGCTTAGCGATTTTCGAATTTTTCCGATTTTTTTAAATATTATTAGTTTTTGACTTCGTAAAAAAAATCCTTTTTTAATCTTAAATAAATTTTACTGTCTGCAATTTTTTATAGAGCCCGAAAACGCAGCATCTATCAGGTCAGCTGCGCGAGCAAATTAAATTATTTTAGCAGATGAAAATAGAATTGTTTTCTATATTGATTAGAGTGATATAAAAACGATTTTCACAAAAAAAATTCAAGGTCAGTTTATCATTGAATTAAATATTTCATTGTTCATAAGTGTTTTTAAAAATAATATTGTTATTATAATATTAAAACTTCATATTAAATATGTCAAATCAAATTTGAAATGATAACGTAATTTTCTTTGCATGTCATAATTTTTCCGTTTAATGTGAATATTATATTGCGAAGTTTGCTCTAATAAGTTTATTCGTTTATTTTTATTTTTTCGCTCTATACATTTCGACATTGTAATGGTATGATTTCTGCAAAGCTAAATCAAGAGAAATAACTAACTTCTAGAACTTTCATTTTATTTTTAATGGCTGTTTACTTATCAATATTACCAATATGCGATTTGCCTTGCATATACGATTTAAAAAAGATAAATAGCTTGTAATGCTATATCATTATTTTTCTGTTTGAAATTCATACACAAGTTTTATACGCAATGCGATTGATTTTAGGTGTTTGACATATTTTGTCTCAGTAATATCTATTTTAAAAGCATACTTTACCTGTTGTAACAGGATTTTTTTAAAAAAATATTCAAAATGTGCGTGATTTTTCGAAAGGAAAAACAATGCAGAAGAAATTTTGCAGTGTTACTGTTATTCTTTGTATGATACTTACACTTTCATTGTATTTTTTAAAAAATATTAGTAGAATATGATTTATTAAATTAATGCCAAGTTACCTGTTGTTATTTTTTAAAAAGATGCGAAAAATGAAATAAAATAAAATAAATAAATTATTCAATTCCGTTATTTTAAATTCCTTAAAGTTAAATGCATTTTATAATACATTTTATATCATATTTATCCAAATAAATTATAGTTACTATATTAATTTACTGATTTTTTATAAAGTTTGAGTAGTGGTTTAAAAAATGACATCATAGGGCGGCAAAATAAGGCTCGCCTCAGGCGGCGAAATGTCTAGCGCTGGCCCTGGTCACATATATATATATATATGTTGCGGCCAATACCCGGAGCCTGGCCAATTCTAGAACTGGCCGGCCAATACCCGAACTGGCCAAGCTTTCTGGCCAAAACCCGAAATACATGAAATAAATGGCGTATTTCGGGTTTTGGTCGGCCAATTCGCGAACTGGCCGGGAAGCCTTGGCCAACATCCGAACTATGATGCGTAGGTACCAATTTTTTTGTAATTAAGATAATGTAACATTAAAATGTACAGTAAAAAAGATACCCATTGATTACATTGAAACGAAATATTTTTGAGTACCCAAATAAATTAACCAAAAATAGTACTCAATTCCCTTTCAATATTGAAATTAATTGATAAACCAAATACGATGACAATTAACTGGAAACTTTACTCGAGTTAGATCACGGACAGGCTGACATCTAGAATATTTGAATTCATAGACACTTCTTAGGAAGGATTAAGCCGAGTACTTATATCTATTTCGCGAACTGGCCAATCGCATCTGGCCAGTTCGCGAATTGGCCAATTGCATCTGGCCAGTTCGCGAATTGGCTGGCCAATTCTAGAATTGGCCAGTCATTTTTTAACGTTGCTGGCCAGTTCGGGAATTGGCCGGCCAGTTCTAGAATTGGCCAATTTCGGGTATTGGCTGCAACATAATCTATATATATACATATAACTATTTGTCATGTATACGGTTGTACTAAATAATTAAAGTATATATTTCCAATACATTGGTGGAAACCGCTGAAGATGAATTTTTAACAATTATGCATTGTTTTCATAATAAATTAAGTTTAGCGTACTATGTAAAATGTATTCTGATCTCTTGATTGAAAACAAAGCTATACAAAATAATTAGTCTACCTTCCGGCTATGGATGATAATTGTCGAAATCTGATTTTAAATGTGTTATGTATTTTCTAAAATTTTTGCTTTAAAAAAAAAAGACTTTAAACAACGATGTTTATTTAAAAAATTCTAGAAGAGTTGGAAATTATTTCATAAGGTATGCTTGATACATGATTTTTATTTCTTATAAAATTTTTATTTAGACTAAAGCAAAACCAGTTTATAACAATTATTTTGAAAATTTTCTTGGTTTTCAGATAAGGTTCGAATCATGCTCCGTTTTGTAAGAAATAAACTACTTAATAAATGTAAAAATATCCAGCATCTTGACAATTATTCCAATATCAAAATTTTTTTTACTGTTTAAAATAAATTAGTTTTTTAATGCTTAATAACCTTTCAACAAATTTGTACGATTTTCGCACTTTTTTAATGCAACATTTACATGTTTAAAAAATACATTATTTTATTATAATTTCTTTATAAATCGCTATTCTTTAATCAGAAAATACATCACATGCTTTTTTAAGAAGAAGCCGCCAAGTAATATGATAAAGTAGCGAAAATGTAGTTAAAATTTCCCCTGGGATCGGGGAAATTTCTTATCTATCTTTACTTGTTAATCCTGAAGATGGGTTGAAGTCAATGGGTTCTATTTATCATAATAAAATGGGTGGATCCAGGCGCCAGAACATCACGCCACCACCTGAGAATAATAAGGTTCTATCTGTGTTTTTGAAAAATTTGACTTACCGATATAGAAAGGTTCTATTTGCATGTATGAAGGCATTTCTAGATTAAAATAATGTTATATTATGGTTATAAGGTTATATGTAAATCATATATAACATCATTTTAATGCAAAAATGCGTTCACAGATACAAATACAACCTATCTATATCGATAAGTCCATTTTTCCAAAAATACAGATAGAACTTTATTATTCTCTGGTGATTACCTGTCTAGGTGGCATGATCTAATGGAACTAATCTAATGGAAATGGAATGGGCGTAATCTAATGGAATTTAAGAATGAAATGTTATGTAACCACCCATTACAAAAGTAGTTTTATTTCCTATTTCTGCCATTGTAAAATTTTCGTTTACAATGAAAACCTATAGTCTCAGAGCCCTTTGGCAATTTTTCAAAACTTGATTTTCTGGATAACGTGAGTTCTGAAACTCACGTCATCATATGTTGTATTTTACATTACTGAGTGATTTTTATTTTCTTCTATCTTTACAAGAAAAAAATATTGGATCGTGAAAATTTTCGAATTTCGGTTTAATTATGCGTTTTTAACACTTTCGGACATATTGAAAGTGTTTAAGAATTCGGTATGTCTATCAGAACTGTAACTTGCGTTAATATAGTTGAATGTAAGTGATATACACTATATTGCCATTGATTATTGGACACTTGCGATTTTAGACATTTTACTAAATATCTAGAAAAATACATGAGGAATCATCTCGAAACTCTTAGTGTATAAATATAATAGTATACGTCATACATCTCCGTGAAGATGTTTTACCGAAATTCCATAGGGGACCGTCAACAAATTAAAAAAGAATGGATATCTTTTGAATAACCCTGTCAAAACTAATGTAGTAAAAGCGCTCAAACTCTAGATTATGATTGAATGCCTTATTGTAATACACTGTGTTCATTTTTATGCAAATAGCATGCATACTCGCAGAGTAATTAAGGTTTTTATAAAAATGGTCCCAAATTTTTCCAAGTTTTTTCCTTATAATTTTTATAGTTCTTAATATAAAATAATATTTTTTTCAGAAAATATGACAAACAATATTGCACACAGTACCCTGTAGTCAGAATTAAAAAATAATGAAAATTGTATACAAAATGAGTTGGTTTACTAAATATTTTTTTACTGCGCATGCGTCAACGATATCAAAATTTCATTTGCATATTATGTTAGCTAAATGTATAGAGCAACTTTTGTGAAAGTCACAAAATCATAACTTGAAAATTCTGAAAATAATCGTCAATTGAATAAGTTGAAAATCCGTTATTCTCAAAATGAAGCAAAAACAATAGGGGTTGTATCCATATATTCATTGATTAGTGTCAATATAGAATACACAATACGGGATGTTACGACTACTTTTGGATAAAATCCCTCATTTTTTTTTGCTTCATTTTGGAAACAACGGATTTTGTCCTTTTTCTATAGACGATTACTTTCAGAATTTTCAAGCCATAATTTTGAGACTTTTACAAAAGTTGCTCTATAGATTTAGCTAACATAATATGCAAATAAAATTTTGATATCTTTGACGCATGCGCAGTAAAAAATTATTTAGTAAACCTACTCATTTTTCACACAATTTTTATTATTTTTTAATTATGATTACAGGGTACTGTCTGCAATGTTGTTTGTCATATTTTCTGAAAACAATATTATTTTATATTAAGAACTCTGAAAATTATAAGGAAAAAACTTGGAAAAATTTGGGGCCATTTTTACAAAAACCTTAATTACTCTGCGAATATGCATGCTATTTGCATAAAAATGAACACAGTGTATTACAATAAGGCATTCAATCATAATCTAGAGTTTGAGCGCTTTTGCTACATTAGTTTTGACAGGGGTATTCAAAAGATATTCATTCTTTTTTAATTTGTTGACGGTCCCCTATGGAGTTCCGGTAAAAAATCTTCACGGAGATGTATGACGTATACTATTATATTTATACACTAAGAGTTTCGAGATGATTCCTCATGTATTTTTCTAGATATTTAGTAAAATGTCTGAAATCGCAAGTGTCCCATAATCAATGGCAATATAGTGTATATTATTGATACTTACTATGCTATGCCCGGGAGCAGAATCGGCGCAACGCTGTGACACACGTCGCAGACTCTTGGGAAGATCTGCAGACTATTTTTCATTTCTTAAAAATTTAGTAAAAATTAAAAAATTTCAGTCCTAAATCCAAAATTTGGACATAAAATGTATTGCGAATTTCGACAAATAATCTTCGAAAAGAAATCAATTTTGTCATAGATCGCAAAAAACACACGAATTTCTGCCAAAAAATCGCGAAAAAACGGCCAATTTCGTCAAAAAATTTCGAAAAAACGGCAAATTTCTTCGAAAGATCGCGAAAAACGGCAAATTTTATCTAAACATCGCAAAAAAATGACAGTTTACGTTAGAAAAAACGAAAACACTGTAAATTTCCTCAATAAATTGCGAAAAAAAAAAAAGAATTTCGTCAAAAAATCACGAAAAACGGCAAATTTTTTCAAAAGATCACAAAAACAATAGTTTTCGTCAAAAAGTCACGAAAAAACGGCAAATTTCTTCAAAAAATCTTGAAAAAATGACAAATTTATTCAAAAGATCGCGAAAAACAGCGGTTTTCGTCAAAAGATCGGGAAAAACGTCAAATCTTATCAAAAAAGCGCGAAAAAAATGCAAATTTCGTAAAAAGATCGTAAAAAAACTGAAATTTTGTCTCCCCCCCCCCGCCCTCCCCTCTTTCGGACAATGTATGGTGTTAAAAATTCTGAGAACTAAGGCAATTTCTTTTTAAAAGTATACTTTTTTATATCGATCATAAATTACTTTGGAGATTTGAGTGCAGCATATAATGTAATGCGAGGGGATTGATCTGCAGACTGTTTTTTTAGTTTTTACTTGTGTTGCAGACTAAAAAAAAAAAAAAAAAAAAAAAAAAAAAAAAAAAAAAAAATGCTGTTGGGATGTTGTTATGTTTGAGAAAATAATTATAGAGAAAATAAGGTATGTAATATTCATAGTTTATTAACAGAGACACTCAAAAGTATTGCGTTACATTATGGTCTATGGGGATCTATCGTATGTATATAAATATGTAGCAGTTATATTCGTCATTTGGTCTGTCTGTCTGTTTTCATTTAACAGCGCAAAAACTACTCAACTGAATGGTTTGAAATTCAATATAGGTAATTGTTGAAGAATTTTTTGGAGTCATTCAAATTTTAAGAAGATCGAATCAGAACTTAAAAACATATTAATAAAAGTTTTCTTCCTTCCATTAAAAATGCGTATTTGTTGAAAATTACTAATGACAAGGTTACCACAATAATGTTAAATGTTGGTCAACGTGGCAAAATATTGCCAAATTTGGTTGTGAATTTTAAAGATATACTTCTTTTCTATATTTCAGTAAAGTTTATTAAAAGCATCATGTTTTATTTTTATTTATTTATTTTTTTTTTTTTTCAATTATATTATTCTTTTAATAGTATCTCGTAATTCTAAGTATTCAAAGTAATTTTGCCAATCACATGACATTTTTTTACTTCTAAGTATTTCATAATTATGCGTATTTAACTTCAAAAGTAATTTTAACTAAATATTTCTACATCGGAAAAGTATAGTCTTACTTTTAAGTTTTCTTCTTTCGAATAAGTAGCAAAAATATGTTCGGGTGGATACGGAAGTGAAGCTAGTTGCTTAACAAATTCGAGGCCCGGTTTATTATTCGCTTCTACTACCATCACATTGAACGAATCCATCATCGAGAGAAATAACAATTAAATTGCTTAAATGAAAATGATTGAACAGACAGATGTTGATGGGTTATCACAACTGTCACTATTCTTAATAAATATGTTACAAGAGATTGTGCTTGATTTGCTTATCGCAATACAGGTGTAGTTCAGATAATGCTGGATATGGATTGTTGAAAACATTTTTTATAAATAGTGTGAAAGAAACTAGTCGTTGGGGGCCACCGTCAGTGGCGTAGCAAGCGGGGAGCGGAGGGGGCGGTCCGCCCCGGGTGTCACCCTCTAAGGGGTGACACCCAATCTTAATTTGTATATATATACATATAATCTTTTAAAGTTTTGGAAAATAATTTTGAAATAAAAGGAAATCTCTAGCGCATGACGCAACAGAGTTAATTTCCTTTTCTTGGAGGATTTGAAATTTTACACAGAATGGGGTGTCTAAATAAGATATGCACCAGATACAAAAACCTACCTATCCAACGAGTGCGTAGCAAAAACAAAATTAAAAGCTTTTTTTTTTTCCTTTTTTTATATGGGAGGTTTGAAGATAAATAAGTAAAGGTTTGGTCATTTCCTGTGTTATACAGATGCCATGCGTTCCTTTGTCTTTTTTAAAGCGATTGCGCCCACATACAATTTAATCTATATTAAAAGATAATATAATCTGTACTTTAGTCTGTGTCTGCACCCATGAATTCTAAGAAAGCATAAAGTTTAGGTTGTAAAAATACTGCATATCAAAAGTATATGGACAGGTGATTTTTAAAAAAATAATAACAGTTCAAAAATGAAACGATAATCACGGGGGAAAAAATAAGCATATAGAATCATAACATAAGTTTATTACGATAAAGAAACACAGTATAAGTTTACAGAAATTTTGTAAAAAAAAAATCAAAATCAAAATAAGCTTTCCCATAAATGTATAGACATTTTTAGTATTTTGTATTTAAATTACAATTTTGTATTCATTTCTTCGAATTATCTATAAAACCACATCAGACATGCAAAAAATGTTGAAATTTAATTTGTAATAAAGTAGAATTATGACTGAAAAAATATGGTAGATTTGGGAGGGGGGGTGACACCGTTTGCATCCGCCCCGGGTGTCACCCATCCTAGCTACGCCACTGGCCACCGTAATACTTACCCATCATGGATATGCATAATATAATATATGAAAATAAAGCATATGTAAACTATTTATAAAATGCATTGCAATTCCAAAACAAAATTTAAACGTATTATTAAATATTGTTAATATACATAGTAATGCTCTATTAATGAATTGCTGATGATCCAATTTCTACAAATTATATAAAACGCCAAACTACTCAAGTAGTACCGAACTGAGAAAAAGAAACATCCTTATAACTCCAAAAGTAATAACCATTTTAACTAACAGTTTACTGCGTCGGATTAAGCATCTCATTTCCAATTAAAATATATCTCTGAATTGAAATTTGAATGAAATACAGGGTCATAAAAAATTGAAGAATGTGAAAAACAGGATTACAAATATCTCGGCAACTAATAATCCGATTGATTTTATTCTTTATTCAAAATTTGTGTTATTTTATTGCCTTTTACGTTCACACCGTAAAATAAAAAATTTCGAAAATTTTTCTATACCTCTCATCGGAACGAATTTTTCGAGAGTCCGAAAAAAATAGTTCCGTTTAATCGAGGTTACTGATATTAAATAAGCTTCGTCGCATTCTTACATACTAAGTACATACAAAATCTATATCACAATTTGTTCGTAAGACAGAGCGTTTACAGACACACACATACAGACAGACATTCCCCCCCCTAAAAATGTGTGAGAGAGAGAGAGAGTAACGATTGCAATAAGTAGTATTTCTTACGAAATCTACCTAAAAGAAATATATATTTTATGGGTATAAAAATTTAAAAAAAGGAATTTATTATATATATATATATATATATATATATATATATTTTAACAATTTCTCATTAAGAAGTTTCGTTTCTAAACATTCTTTGATCTCTTTAAATAAGTATTGTTTTATTTGAAGTTCTTATTTTTTTTTCAATTTTATTTATTTTTATTTTTATTTTTATTTTTTTACTTTTTACTGTTTAAAATGTTTCATTGTTGCAGTTTGATAAATAGTTGGTAACTTTAAGTGAAAAAATAATAAAAGCGAATTAAAAACTAGTTGGATGTGCCATTCCCAAAACTTTCTTCTATCTCCTATGTGCATTTAATGTTTCAAAAAACAGCTACACATGCTAAGACTTTAATATTATAAATTCAATGCTATATCAACTTTAATTTTCATCTTAAATTTCTGCTTCAGTCAATTACTCGGAATAAAAACGAGTTAACGTGGATCATGATAATCATGAATAATCAATAGTTTTTCTTTAATCTGTTATCATCAGCTGTTTGATGATTATCGCGGCTTAATAGGACGCGAGTTCAACGTCTCTGCACGAACCGATGGACGAAGAATCGAGAAATGATACAAAAAACGCTATCACAATATTTTTTCCCTCGAAATATTACTAGAATCAAGGAAGATCTGCTGGCCATAGCGAAAAACATGCAAAAAATTTTTTGGTTCAATTCTATGCATAATTTCATACACTTTTAGATGGACAATATTAAAAATGGCACAAAAATCGGTACTGCAGCGCTCCCTTCCGGCGGATTTTTTTCAAATTCAAGGAGGACCAACTAGCCATAGCCAAACACTTACACAAAAAATGTGGTTCAAATCTATGCATATCTTCACACTCTTTTTGATGATAGAATGGCGACATACGGACACACAGACAGACAGACATTTTGTAAAAAGGTATTTTTGGGAATCTCTGACCCCTAAAACGTGTAAATGCGTCGAAAACCGGAAATCGAAAAAAAAATTTTTCGATTACAATACTTTCTTCTATTGAAGATAGAAGAAAATAAAAATACGTATATTGCATTATTAATTTTTAATTTGAAAGTCCATTTCAGCTTTTTAGGGTTTAAAAATATTCATTCTTATGGTGCATATAAATAGCAATTTCCTTTTTGTTGCAATTCGTATACAATTGTAAATCGTAATGTATATTTGACAATTTATAATCTGAACCAGATAACGGAAAAATAGCCTTAAAATTAATTTATCATTAAACTAAAAAAGAACAAGTTGGAAATTGCACGTCAAACATGTCAAATAAGGTGCTTTCGTACTAATTTTTTTTTTATAAATAGTCGGATTTTAATGCAATAGTTATTAATTTCTTATGCAAAAATCCATGAATACAAAGTGTGATACGATTATATATCAATTACAGAGATATACAACTATATTGAGGCAAGTTAAAGTACGAACAGACAAACCGAATTCTTAAACATTTTGAACTATATGGTGAAGTGTTAAAACGCCTAACAGATTGAAATTTGACTTTCAGAAATTCATACCCAATAGACGATAGCATATTTTAATTATTTTGTAAAGCCGCGTATTTTGTCCACTATTTTTCCATACTTATATGCCTTTATTTAGCTAAAATTTACTTAAGACTAAAAAACACTTGAATCTAGTAACATCACACTTCCAGAATTTATCTTCCATAGACAGACATATATCTAATTTTTTGTGTGACTCTGTATATCATTTTTCTACATTCTATGGTTTACTAAATGTATACCATGTAATACAGGATTTACTAAATGCAGTTCAGCATAAAAATACATAACTTATTTAAAAATCACCTTTAAGCTACTTTCGTTCATATCCTTATAACATGTGCTGTTTCTGTTGTATTACCCTGCATATGATTCACAGCATTTAGACACACAATACAGTATGTGAAAATTTAATTAAAACTTAAAAACAACTTAATATCACAACTAAAAAAGCACTTAGCAATCATCTAACTAAGCAGTCATCTCTAATATACAGTATTTCGGTTGCAGTATAGTATCCTAAAAATTTGTGTACCCCTATGAATACTATGCATTTTCTATGATACAGAATTTAACTCATAGTAAACCTGAGCAACATATATCAATTTCATTATGAGTGAAATGTTTTAACATGATTAAAATACTCGAAAATAAAATTCCACCCTATACCATTATGTTACGGAATTCTTTTGTATGTGGCCCTCAGTTTCCCCCAGAGGGTTTCAGGGAAGCGCTCCGCCCCTCCTGCCCTTTAATTTAAAAATAGCGCCCCTCTTGCCCCTATTCCAAAAACTAGCGCCCCTCATGTCATTCATTCAAAAAAAAAAAAAAAAAAATAGCGCCCTTCTTGCCCCACATTTGAAAAAACGCAGCCCTGCAGCAAAGATCCGAACGCGCTATAGCGCGTAAATTACGCAAAAAATCGGCGACGGAACGCAAAAAATAGTCTTATACGCGTCCCGTGGAATGGGTAATTTCGTCAAAAAATCGCTAAAAAAACCGGCAAGTTTCGTTAAAAATCGTGAAATAACGACTAATTTCCGGCAAGATTCGAAAAAAAAGGCTAATTTCGTCACAAAATTTCACAAAACGGCAAATTTCCTCAAAAGATCATGGAAAAACGACAAATTTCTTCCAAAAATCGCGATAAAACGGAAAATTTTGTCAAATGAGTCGCAAAAAATGGCAACTTTCGCCAAAAAATAGCAATAAAACGGCATATTTCGTCAAAAGATTTTCGAAAAAAAAACGGCAAATTTCGTCCACAAATCGCAATAAAACGGAAAATTCTGTGAAAAAGTTCCATTTTTTTCGCGATATTTTCACAATATTTGTCGTTTTTTCGCAATTTTTTTAACAAAATATGCCGTTTTTTTGCAATCATTTAACAAAAACTGTTGTTTTTGCGATCTTTTAACAAAATTTGCCGTTTTTTCGCGATTTTTTACCAAAATATGCCGTTATTTGCGATCTTTTAACAAAATTGGCCGTTTTTTCATGATCTTTTAACAATATTTGCCGTTTTTTCGCGATCTTTTAACAAAATTTACCTTTTTTTCAATTTTTTGATGAAATTTGTTTTTTTCCATGATTTTTTGAACCTCTAGATTCAACTCTATAAAAGTGCCCTTAAGAATGAAAAAGTGCCCTGAAAAATGTAAAAAGTGCTCTGAAAAATGTAAAAAGTGCTCTGAAAAATGTAAAAAGTGCCCTTTTCAGAACAGTAGCGTCCTGCCCTTTTTTAAACCTGGGGGAAACTCTGGGCACTGTAAATGAATAAATAAACATTTTTTGCACCACATAATGTAACATAGTACATATTTCAATAGACTTCAGTTCATGTATATCAATTTCATTTTGTTTGAAAGGTTTTTCCTTCATATTCCAGCTGGGCCAATCTTTATGGCATGGTCCCTGTTGGAAACAAAGTGTACAACTTACATACAGTTTTTTTATGCTAAAAAAATTCCATTATACTACAGTTCAAAGAAAGTGGGGGGGGGGGATAATTTGCTATCAACTTCAATATGTTACACTATTTTGAGCATAATGAAAGTGATAGGCATTTATGAGTTGCAATGAGCCATGTTTTTTGTAGAATATGGAGTACAAAATATTTATTATTCATTTACAGGATCACACAAAATAATTTAATTATATAATAATCTATGGGAAGAAATCCTTTGCATTTTATTCTATTGATGCTAAGCTATTTCAAACACAAAGAAATTTATATACACTAGCTGAGATGCCCGACGTTGCCCGGGCCCGTAATTATATTCTAAAACTAACCTGAAATTTGTATTGCAAAATGTCATAAAAAGACCCAATCTCGTACCGAATCCCCGGTGCCTATGGTACCATTTAGCAGAAGTGCTGTGCACACACGGCAAGAAAAAAAAAAGATGGTGGAGAGAGGAGGGATTTTCTGGAATTTTTTAGTTTCACATTTAACCACCAAGGGGCGAACTCAACAAAACTGTTTCTGAATTTAAGAAAGATATTTAATGAAATTTTTCTATCTTGCTTTTATACCTCTGGACCGAGTTGGCGCATTGCCAAGATTTGCTTCCTCTGGACCGAGTTGGCGCATTGCCAAGATTTGCTTTCCCCTGTGCCTCAATTATCCTCGGAATTCCTTTTATTTATAGAGATTACAAAGGTGCATTACAAGATGCTAACTATAGAAAATAGGATAGATAGCATTCATCTAGAGAGACACACAAAAAAATTGGTTACAATACTGTCTATGAACAATTACTAGGCGTGCCTATTCAACTTTTGTTTGCATTTTCAAGTTAAATTATATTTTTGCATGCTATATGATGTGTACAAATTCTATATATCATATACAAAACTCAGAGCCTTACAAAAGAATTTGAAAGCATTACTGTTTATGGACATGAGTATCTTATTGACAGTTTTAATTGTATAAATGCATTTTTCTGCTGAATTATATTTAGTACACTAAAACATGTTTGTAGACTACAAATAAATTCATATACAGGATTAAGCAAAGAAGTGAAAGCATTGCTGTCTTTGGATGTTAATTGCTGGTAGAATGTTTTTAGTAGCGTTATGTGTTCTTTTATCAGAATTATGTTTGAGTCTCATATATGGTTACATGGGGCAACTGGGACATGATTTTACAATGCTGTTATGGAGATTCTGGCAATTCAGCTTTCAAAAGATAATATTCATTTAAATTAAAGTTTAGATTGCTTTAAATGTGTTCAGTAAAATTCACTTTACCAGATGGAAATTTTAAAAATTAAATTTTAATGTCTAAAAATTAAAAAATAAAAATATGTGTATTTAGCTTTTCTTTCTTTGTGGGTGCAGTTGCTCCATAAAAATCGGTTAACTGGATCAAGAGAGTCTGTGATCCACACACGTTTGTGTTTTTAGATATGGTGCATCAGGACCGGTTTGAAACAGTGTAAACAGCTGAAATCAGGCAAATCATGTAAATTATACATCAACTAAAGAGCATTGTAAGGGAAAGCTTTGCTGTCAAGATATCTAAAAAAGCACTAAATGTGAAATTATTAGATTTATTTGTACCAAAAGCATAGGAATTAAGTGAGTTCTTGTATATTTTAGTTTTGGTAATAAGAACTAAATTTACATGGATATTTTAGGGGCGAAAATAAAGAGATAAATCTATGAACAAACAGTTAAGTAAGTACATACCTCATTCTCTCTCTTTTTTTTAATTTATTCCAGTTGAAGTATGGTATGTCTGATAAACCTGTGGAGAATGTAACTATGTTTTACATCAAAAGTACCACTTTTTTGTTTCCATAATTTTCTAATAATGTTACTTTGCCTTATGTACATCTCTTTATTTGTATCATAAAATTTCAAAGTTTGGCTACTTCACTTATAGCAATTTTGTTTGATGTAAATATAATATGCTTTTTAAAAAATATATAATGTAATTTTAATAATATACTAGATAATGCCCGTCAAAATTTGACGGTAAATAACTTGAATGTTTCATCAGAAAAATTCTTGAATTTTTATTAGTTGCTTTTAAATTTGTCTATTCAAATTGTGATGAATTACAATATTACATAAGTGATTTCTTTTTTTTTTCTCTTAAGACGATAGATGGTCTAATTTATTTGATGAAGTGAAATAGTTTTAAGTTTATAATTTACAACTACAGTAAAGCATTGTTTATACGACGATCGCTTATATGATGTTTACATTTATAAGATGTTTTAGTGTGGTCCCAATTCATTTCTATTAATTTTAATATTAAAATTTATCTTTTATACGACGCACGAAATCATTTATACGTCGATTTTTCGATTTTGTATATGTTTATTTTTCCTGTGTATTTGAAGAACGGGCTGAAGTTAGCAACTCTGAATGATACCAACGAGTGTGTTTAATTATACCACATATGATAACAACGTGGGCTGGTGTTCGATTAGTCTTAAATCAGCTTATGCATAAAACTGCTATCAAATTCACAAACTTTTAGAACAACAAACTTTTCAGTCGATTTTAACCCCAACTTTTTCCTGTTCAAAGGGAGATAACACTTGCAATTGTTGTGGATTAAGTTGGAGAAAAAGGAGGAAAACCAGTACTACTAGTACCAGCCGTTTGCAGTGTCTTAGAAGATTTTACTTTTACCATAAACCATTTTTTCGATTTTTTTTATGTATTAATAATACTAATGATAATTGAAACATTTACATACAACAAACAAAGGTTCATTAAAAGCGTAAATATCGCAGCCTATGGCATTTCTGCACAAATAGAGATTATAAACATGGAAGAAAATAAAAGACTAAGATAAGTTTTTTTTTTTGGCCTGAACTCTTCCGTTAGAGTAAAGATCAATGTTCTGTAGAAATTCACCTGAGCCGGGCCGGGTTCGGACCAAAATTTTAACTCTCGGGCTGGGCCGGGTCGGGCCAATATCTTTTTCGTTCGGGCCGGGTCGAGCCAATATGTCTTTGATTCGGGTCGAGTCGGGCCCGGGCCAAAATTTTAACTTTCGGGCCGGGCTCGGGCCTGGAAATTTCGGCCTGTGCAGACCTCTAGTACTACGCATGCGCATACGTGAAATTTTAATTGAAAATTGTTGCTAATTAATAGAATTTTTGAACAAACAAATATATGACAACAAATGTGTGGCCAAATCCCTTTCGTTTAAAAAAAGAATGGTGTGATTTGATGCAATAGTTTGCTCTCACGGACTGTCGAAAAGAAATGCTTAGCGTTTTAAATATATAGATTATATAATTTTCCTTATTGTAAGAAAAAAAAAAAGGAGAAACAAATTTTTGTAATAAGAGAAACTCAAGAAAACTATTTAAAACTATCAGAATAACTGGACCCAGTAGAGTCCAGTTATCCCTGATACATGTTCCAGTTACCACATTCTTGAAAAATTGATGGGGTAGCTGGAAAACTGGCCTAATATTTGAAACATAAAATAACTTTGTATAGATACCAACTAATATTAATGCAGTTATATGTCTAATGTTTTAAAAAAATAATTGCTTAATAAAAGTACATATAGTATATTAATAAAAATCCGATGAAGTTCAAAGAAACTGACATTTTTTTAAAAAGAAAACCAAAATTTTTGACAACCTATCACAGCAAAGGCTAATTGATTTTACATGATTGATTATTATGATTGATTTTACACACGTTGTTTTTAATAAGTAGACATTAGAGGTCACTGTTCACAAAAGCTAAAACTTATAAAAAACATCAACAGTTTTTTATAAAGCAGCCTATGGCCCATTACTTTGTAAGTCCAGTTGCTCCAGCTAACCTTATATTACATAAAGAAAAAAAATCTTAAGATAATACAATAAGTTGTACAAAATAAATAAATAAATAAAAAATAAATAAATAATAACAATACAATTCTTTCTATTGGTTAGCAATTGTTGAAGGTGACTTTTCAAAAGTGTTATCCATTTTCTATCTGAACTAAAAAATTAGATAATATATTTACAAATCTATTCATTATATATATATAGGGTTTTGTAAAAGAATTAGTAGTTGTCAGGCTATAGACAGTAATTACTAAAATTAGGTTTTAAAATGTGTTATGCATTTATGTAAATAGCTTTTTTAAGATATCTTCTTTCTCCTAATTAAACAAGAAAATTTTGTAACAATAGTCTAGTAGTGTTGAAAAGTGATCCATAATCTAAGCTTGATGCTTTTTCTTCTTCTTTTTTTATTATAATAATTAAATAAATAAAAAATAGTGTATGTGCAATAAAGTTAATATTTCAAGTTGGAATTAATAAATTGCAAATAAATTATTTGTAAAAAAATATATTTATTTTAAGAAATACAATGTATTTACACCTTTACTAGTTTCAAATACAATAAATTAACAATTTGATAATAATTAGTTGAACTAATGAAAATCATACCATGTCATCAAAAAAAAATCAATATTCAACATGACTATTTCAGATTTCAATGAAACTTCCAAAAACCATTTACTCTAATGACATATCTATCCTATATACATAAAATACTTTTTTGAAATGCACACAGGATTTGTAAAATACTGACAATAAAGTAATTTTAGTATGTTATTATAATCTCCTATATCATACTCTTTCCTGAGAAGTGTATATATTGCATTTATAATTATTTTATAGGATTACACAAAATAATTTGATTACATTACCATTTATGGACAGTAATTATTTAAAATATCTTTCAGTGTCATTATGCTATACAAAATTTTACAAATTTTGTATATGTTACTAAGATACTTTGTGCTGTAAACTTTTCACTGAAGATATGGTATGTAACATTTATAGTTCCTTTACAGGAAAAATAAAAGAATTCAGACACATGATACTTTATGACCAAATACTATTGTAAGATCTTTTTTTAAGACCTTTATTTAATGCATGAAGCTTCATATATCTGTATGTATAACTATACCTTTAGTTAATTCTTTGAATGTGTTTTAAAATTATTTTTGATGAACAAATTCCACTAAAATCTTAAAATAAAATAAATAAATAAAATAAATAAATAAAATAAAAAAATAAAAGCTTCAACTATTATCGAATTTATGTATTATTATTATTATTATTATTTTTTTTTTTTTTTTTTACATGACAGTTTTTTAAAAGCTAGTAGCTCTATGGGTGGGAAACTGCATAAGTAAAACTTTAAAGTGGTTTTTCTTTAATGTTTTCTTATGTGGTAACTATACTTTGAGTTAAAATTGGGTAGCATAATTTAAACTAAATTTTTTTTACACCTATAATGAGAAACAGTTTATTCAAATTTAAATCTAAACGTTTTTTTAAATATTTCACTTTATGATGTATGTATGTAAGATAAAACTAGGTGGTACACAGATTAAATGCAAATTTCTTTTTGTTTATAGTGGGCATGAAAATAGGAAATTAGATAAAAAAAAAGTTTAAGTAATAATGCATTTTTTTATGTTTCCTTATATTACAGCTATACTGAAGTCAAAAATAAGTAACACATATTCAACAAAATTTTCTTTTACAATTATAGCATCTCCTGGAAGGAAATAAGGCATCCAGATTTAAACAAAATTGATTTCTATGCTTTTAAAATTATTTATTAGAATAAGCTCTGTAATAATCAAGTTTATGTTTCGATAAAAATTTTCAAATGATAGGTTCTCTTTCTGCAGGTAGTGACCTGGTATGAAAATGCATAACTAAAGTTTTAAAACTGAACCTTTTTATACTTTCGCATATGACAACCACATTCTGAGTAAAAATTAGAACACATTCATCTTTTCTTTTATGCCGACAATGCCACCTAGTGAGAAAAAAAATCAAATTTACATAAAAGTGTATTTTTATGTATCACTTTATGACAGCTATCCCCAAGAAAATAGTTAGTACTAATTAAGAACAATTTTCCTTTGCATTTACAGAAATCCTTGGATAGAAATAAAATTGATTTTTGATGTTATACTATATAAAGACATCTACAATGATAGCTTTGAATTTAAATTAATTTCTAATGCAAACAAAATATAAAATTATGAGCAAGGAAATAACTGCAAATTGGCTCTTCATTATTACCAACAATTAATTAAGTTGTTACATAAAACAGCCAGTCACAAGATATATGTAATTAATTTGTATGCTAACCAGTAAGTCCATATACAATTTCAATTTCTTAAAATGCATTTAAATTCAAGAATTTAAAATTTCTTATTAGAGTAGGTTATAATATGCTTCTACCAATGGATGAATTGGGAGCAAATTTGCAATGTGGGAGCTTGCTGAAAATCTGGGTATTTGTGCACTAACAATTTGTCTATAAAAATTGTAAAAAAAACTCAAATTTTCCCTGATTAAGATTTCTCTGACTTTCATTATTAATGATACACACATGCTATATTTTAATATATGCTGATTCCTGATGTAACACGTTTATTCAGCTTGCTGATAACTCATTTGGGGGAAAACATAAAAAATTAACAAAATCCATAAAGTATTGGTTGACAGCTTTGTATTTCAAATTCAAATTTTAGTCAAGCAACTTCATGTAGTCACCAATGAATATATATGGTGCTCAGAAAAGTTCCCCATTTTTTGAAAAAAGTTTAATAAGACATAGCTATTATATCTGATGAGAAAAATAACTGGATTAAGCTGGCCTCCTGGTGAGGTTATGCTAATGTATTATTTAAAATTTTCAAAAATGGGTTAATTGAATTCAATATAGGGTAACATCCCCAGTAATTGGCACATTAAGAATTTGTCGTTAAACTTACTTAAATTTTCATTACAAAGAAATAAGCTATTTACTTGGAAATATTTTTAAATCAAAGAATGCATATCTGTGTATCTATTTTGCCCACTAAAAGCAAAAAAAATTGAAAAAGTACTTTTATAAAAATATATTTATAAAAAGTTGCTGAAATCACCAGTAATTGGCATCTAGAGCACCAATGTATGACACCTTGTGATCCAGTAATTGGCAGATGTTTATATTTAAAAAAAACTTTACAGTTTGCATTGGGCTTAATCGCTTTAAATTAATTTACTGTAGATGAAGATGCCATATTTCAGGTTTTTGAGAGTAAGAAATCAGCATATTAATCTGAAATGTGAACACTTTAAAACAATACAATATACTTACATTAATACCCAGTAATTGTCATGCTGTCCCCAGTAATTGTCATATGAAGCTTTAATGGATTCCAATTACTGATAAAATTTATATTTTCAAATAAAAACAAATGATAAACAAAATTAGTCTATAATTTTAAAAGTACTTCCAAAATAAATGGTTTAATCTCAAATTCCTTGCGAATTCCTTGTAATTGGAATAGGTGCCAATTACTCGGAACTAGCAAAATTGAAGCACCATTAATTGGCAACTACCATTAATTCAGAAATCCAAATATTTGTGTTGAAAATACTTTTACACAATTAAAGTTACCCTTTTTAACTAAACAAAACTGTTGTCAATTAAAATTTAAAATATGTTATAAATCAGATAATAATGAATTGAAAAGCATGCCTTCCTTAAGCCAAAGAAAAAGAATTTGCAACAAAATGGCTAATTTGATACAAGCCAGATTTGTTTCTCTTTCCTAGGCTCTATTGTCATCTTGTAAAATAAATCAAAGTTATAATCTTTAACGTAAATGAGCATATAACTGATATATGGTCTTGAATTTTTAAAAGACTGGATATAAATCTTTTTTTAGGACATGTTTGTAAAATGTGCCAATCACTGGTGCATGCCAATTACTGGGGGTGTTACCCTAAGTGCAATTCATAGAAAATGAGTACATTTGATCATCTTGATTTGCATTAAACATCAAAAACTCTTATCATGTGCATATTTTTAAAAATATTGGGGAAGACTATTCAGCATGCAGAGATGTGTTTAGGAAAATTTTAGGTCCTTTAAAGGACCCTTCACAAAATAATTTATTTTAAAACAAGATCCTCCACAAAATAATTTATCTTAAAACAGGATCCTACACAAAATAATTGATCTTAAAACAGGATCCTTCACAAAATAATTTATCTTAAAACAGGATTCATCACAAAATTTTTAATCAACAAACAGGACCCTTCACAAAAATATTTACCGACAAATAGGACCTTTTACAAAACATTTTATCCCAAAACAGGACCCTTCACAAAATTATTTGTTTCATAGACCTTTCACAGAATTTTTTCACTTTCATATTGAACTTTTCACAAATTTAATCATTTAATAATAAAATCTGGCTTGTAAATAAGCAGTTGAACATATTATTTAGTTTTTTTATACATGAAAAACAGAACTTGAAGACATTGATAATTTAAAATTCAAAAAGTTCTGACTGGAATTTTTACAACTATAAGAAAAAAATTCACAATTTCACAAAAACAGGACCCTGTGAGAAAAGTTTGGACAGACTCCTGGCATGTGGAAAAAAAGGGTACAAAAAATAGATGAACCAGTCTTGTTGGCATTGAAAATATGCAAATCTTTTGCATACAGACAGACTTATCTGATTTTTGAGTATTTTTATAAAATTTTCTGATTTTTCTAGATTGATAAACTTTCTGGATTTCCAGATTTTGTAGACACCCTGGCTAAGGATGTGCTGGGCAGAGCACTTCCACCAGTATGAGAATATATTCTTATATGTCACTGGATTTTCATGTAATTTATTGATTTTTTTAAGAATCATTTTTTGATTAAATTTCAATTTTAAGTTTTATAAAGCTCAGATAACTGTATGACACCTCATTTAAAAGAGAATGTTCTAAAGGATTTAGTTCGACATGCAACTTGACCATGCTTAATGAATAAATAAATAAATTTTCAAAATAAATGTATGAGATGGTGTTTTTTAAAAAGTTTGTTTTTTAAGTTGCAAAAATTAGAAGTAGTGATGTAGCCTTAACTGGTGCTTGAAAAAAATTGCAATTTTTAATATTATTGAGATTTAATCCCTCTATAACATTCAGGATTTATAGCTTGCAATATTATAAAAAGACTTGCAATATTACAAGTTAGATATTAAATTATATCTAACAACATTTTATTTAAAATGAGGGGGGGGATGGTGTAAGGAGGGGTTACAGTTCTCTAGGCCTACATAATATAATAAAATTAAGCAAGCTAAAAATCAGCAGTTTTTATTTATTTACTTTAATCACATGAAAACCCAATGAGATTTTTAAAAAACTAAAATTTGTTTTCAGTTATACCTTATACCATCAGGAAGAATAATTCCCAATATTTTGATTTAAATCTGAAGTGGTCAGGTTGAATGACTGATTGATTTGCCCATTAATTAAAAAAATATATTTATGTAAACATATATTAATTTATCCTGTTTCATCAGGTATAACTTTATATGGATTTAAGATTCCTTTAGGATCCAACATTTGCTTTAAATTTCTCATCAACTTGATAGCTTCATTTGTTTTATTGAAATGCAAATAGTTTTTCTTTTTATATCCAATGCCATGTTCAGCACTAATGCTTCCATTTCTTTCCGATGTCCATTCATAAATAAAAGGCTCAATAAGCGATAAGACTTCGGGATCAAATTTTCGAGTGGTTGCATTAAAATGTACATTCCCATCTCCAAGATGACCATATGCAACACAACGAGTCACTTTGTTTCCCAAACGTTTTCTCATAATTTCAACAATTTCATAAAAATTTGTGAGAGGTAGGGATATATCATATTTATAACCAAAGCCTTCAAGAAGCAGAGATTCAGTTATCCTCTCTCGACAAGCCCAGATAGTCTGAAAAGAAATTATGTCAATGAAGTTAATATCTAAAATAGTGAAATTAAATTAACAAATATTTTTTATTAAAAGTTGGAGCATGTAAAAAAAAAGGGTAAAAATAAGATAATAGAAGTGCAATAATAAAAGTTAAATTGAAAAGACATAATTTCTACATATTAATATGAATTAGATATTAGATGAAAAAAAAAAAAAATCAATAAATATTCTAAAGTGACATGAAATTTTTTTTTTTACAAAATGTAAAATAAGAATGTTTTGTAGCAATTCAGATATTTTAACCTTCCATCACTTACAATATTGCAAAATATTATGAGTAACATGATTTTACCAAAAAATTTGTTCTCATAAATGGTACTAAAACTGAAATTTAATTTTCATTACTGATATATATATAATTATTTTTTTTTATATGTTTCTTATTGTTGTCTAGAAATATCATGCCTTTTTACTAGTGCAATTAATGTTTGCAAAAACTACATGAAAAAATTTAAGTGTACTCAGTGAAAGAAATACAAAAGAATGCTTTATTATTTAGACTGTTCAAATTACACAAATAAATTTAAAACAATAAACTAAAGCATAATTGAATTATGCTTCTAGACTCTTGCCCCACCCCATTCCTATTATATAATGTTCCTGTTAATTTAAAGAATATTAAAAAAATTATTATTATAATTGCAACAAATACACTTACTCTTTAATTGTTTACACAGTAGATTCCCTCAAATCTGCACAGCTTGGGACCAGATGTTGTGTAGATTTTAGAACTTTGCAGATTTTTTGTTATTGCTTTGTTTGCATTTTATAACAGTAATTTGAATATAATGATGTGATCAAAATTATAATGAATGTTTCCAATATAGTAAAATATTAAAATAAATAATATATTAAAAAACGAGATAACTTAAAAAATGATTAAATTATTAAAAGTAAATGTCAAGTAAATAATAATAAAGTATAATTAAATATGAATAATAAAGATGAGATACATTTTTCTTGAATTATTCAATGAACCTATTAATTCACATCAAAATCATAAAGTAATAGTCCAAGAGCAGACAGCACAATAACTTAAAATATCAAGCACAAACAAAAAACCTTTATTTTATCGAAGAGCAGAAATAGGGGAATCTAATGATCCATGTCTGCCAGAAGTGAAGTGGTGCATAAGCCAAAAATTAATATCACTAATGGTTGGCTCATAGATTTATCATTGTGTTTGTCTTACAAGGTATGGAAACATTGATAACTGGGAGCAGGAAACACAATGATAAACCTACAAGATAACCATTAGGAATATTAATTTTTGGATTATGCACCACTTCATTTCCAAATTCCAGCAGACATGAATCATTAGATTCCTCTATTTCTTCTCTTCCATAAAATAAAGGTTTCTTTTCTTGTGCTTGATACTTCAAATTTTTGTACTGTTGGCTCTAGGATATAGGGAAGATTTATTTCCAGTGCCACTAGTCTTAATAAGCAAAACAGTTTGTTTAATATATAAATATATTTGGTAAAAAGATGTTGATTACCAGTGATATCAGCAAATCTTGATTTTTTTTTCAGAAATAAATTTATACTACCTTCATGTAAAAGCACAAGTTCACTCATATTATAAAAAACTAGTATATAACCCTGTCAAAAATGATGGAATTTTCACTTGCATTTCATTTTCATAATACTTCATACAAACAAAAGAATGAAGATTTTATTATTGAAGAGTTTGTATTGTAGAAAAGCACATTTTAAAAATAGTACAGTAAAACCCCGATAATTCGAATTAAATGGGACCAGACCCAATCCGAATTATCAAAAATCCGGATTATCCAGAGAATTAGAAAAAAAAAAAAAAGAAATAAAATATAACATACTAACAGAAAATCACCTTTATGTTAAACTTATTGAATATTTGCAGACAGTAATAATGTTTACTTTGCTTAATTATTACGAAAACATGTCAGAAAAAGGTTTTTTTATTTAGAATACAACGATGAAACAAGTTAATGTTATGGAAATTAGCTAGTTGCTTCTCAAACTTGAAAAAAAAAAAAAAAAAATGACCAAACCGATCCGAATTATCCGGAGATCCAGATACGGGGATTATTGGGGTCCGAATTTGCGGGGTTCTACTGTAATACATTTCTACAATTACAAGTAATGAAGACTTTTTTTTTTTTAACTTGATATTTAGTTTTTGGACAAATTTTAATTTCAAAACAAAGAGCAGTATTTATTACAATAATAATAATAATTAACACAAAAAAAAGAAAAAAAACTCAATTTCTGAAGATTTTACAAAGCATTAAAATTAAATATTGAAGTTTTTAAATTTTAAAATACAATATTTTTATTAAAAGTATGATTTGGCAGCAGCTTTAGTTATGGGTATATGATAGATTTCTAGTTCGATGCTGTTAGGCATCGATTACGAAGATTTGTGTTTTGTTTGGTGCCATGTATACGCAGTTAATATAAACAAAGACACTTTTTTTTTTTTTTTTAAATAGTAGTTTTTTTATAGAAAATAGCAGAAGCAGGAGGCATTGATTTAAATCAAAATCAATTTTTAAAACTTCAGTTATGCAACTTAAAATTCAATCCATAAATTATGAAAAAAAAAATTATCATTATTTCTTTTGTAAAATTTTAAATTAAATGTACCAGTTTTAAAAGCTTACATTTATCAAATTCGAAATTTGCTTGCATTGTAAACGAAATTTATATTTTTTATCAAATGTCATTTAAATGTAAGGAATGTATAATATAGGGGTGCACAACCTGTGGCCCGCGGGCCAAACTGATACCAGTAATTTTATGCAGAATAATTTTCCTTATAATAATGACAGAAACTTTGCTATGAAAGATAACAAACGTCACTTTTCAACAATTCTGGTGTCAAACTATTTTCTGGCAAAAAGGTTGTGCATCGCTAGTATAATATCATGCACTAAATATATTAATTACATTAAAGCAGATAAAATTTTGATTTAAGTGCATGTGAAAAAATAATGTTCAGTTATACTAATGCAACCATGATAATATCTTATATATCCATTACAACTTGAAGGGGGAAAAAAGCTTATTTTATTTATAATAGAAAACAAAATTTGAATAAACAAGTGGATAAATGCTAGTATCTTAAAAAATTAATAAAACTAAATTTAAATTAAAATATGCAAAAGATGAGTAGCACAATGGTTTAAAAACAGGTTTGTGTGTCCTTTGTTAATTTATAGATGGCAGCACTAAAAAGTGTGAGATGAGAGAAAGATGGTGTCTTCAGTCCATAAAATACGATCATACTCTTAAATGATAAAAAATTTATCAGTTCAAACTTCCGTTGATATCTTTATGTATTATAATAGGGTATCAAATACATGTTTATATGAAAATATGCTGAACAAACATTATTTCAAAAGGAAGAAATTTTAAAAGCATCATTTTAGCATCTGTTTTCAGCTAAGCCTAACGTGGCGTTTAGCTACTGTAGATTCCCAGATCAGAATGTTTCGTCCCTCAGCCGTTCCTACACTTTTCTCAAGTCGCATTTTATTATAAGTAGATAATATATTAAAATACACACAGAATGACTATAAAACTAAAAAATTCTGTAATTTTGATCCAACATCTGAGCTAATTCATTATTTACATCAGCAATGATGTGCAGAGTTTAGGGTTGTAGATTTTAGGGAATCTACTGCATTACGAAACAGAAATATATCTATGAACATTTCATAATATTAACATGAATCAGATGCATTTTTAACAAATATATTACATTAACATATTAATTAAAATACATGTAAGAATTACTTTTATATGGCCTGTTTCAGTAGCAATAGTTCCATCATTAATGATATTTTCATCCATCAACATAGTCAAGCATTTATGCAGTTGTTCCTGATTGTGGTGTGCACTAGATCCTAAAAGCAGTTAAAACTACAATTTATAGAGACAATTTAAAAAGGTTTCAAAAGAACTTATAATAGAAAACTCAAACTTTATAACCTAAATCAACCTACATGTTGTAGACATAAAAATATTTCCCTCAAAATAGTGAAAAAAGGGATTAAGAAGGAATACTTTATTCTAGAAAAAGTAGATAATAAATAAAACAGTCTTTTAAACTTCTAAAAACAAAATTTATGATACACTAAATAGTGGTTCTGAATTTGGGTTATACATCCTACAGGAAAGTAAATTTATTTTTAAGGAGAGCACTTTGAAAATAGTTATTAATGATGAATTTCTAAAAGCTCTTGTTGAGACCTTGTGTACAGTACATAATTATGTATTATGACATACATATATTTTTAAAATTTAAATCTATTGTATATAGCAGTCAGTTTTGAAAGCAAAGAAGTAAAAAGAGGAAATAAACTTATTTTTAAGGAGAGCATTTTGAAACTAGTTCTCAATAAATTGCTTCTAAAAGCTCTCTTGGAGGCATTGTACACACTATATAATAATGTACTATGACATACAAATTTTTAAATAAAAAATGTATTGAACATAGTAGCCAGTAGCTGAAAATAGAGAAGAGAAAATCAAAAGAGAAGAGTGGTGACAAGAAGTAAAAGGGTTTAAATAAACTTTATTCCTTATCCCTGGTAGCAGAAAGTTTGAGACGGGAGGCGGCCGTCGCAGATTTTCTACTCTCTTTTGCAGATTCTTTTTCAGCAAACCTTTATTTTGCTTCAAATTATATTAAGCTTTTTATTACTTAATGCAAAAAATTAAGATCATTATTAATAAAAATTTATAAAATACCTAAAAAATGTGACAGATATAAGTCATTGTCTGATTAATTATCACTTCAATTGCAAAAATATTTTACCCAATAATACATATTTCATTTACTAAAATGCATAATACTTAAATATTTGATTGGATGGTCTTAAGAGCACCATAAGGAACACAATGCTATGGAAATTAAATTAATATAGAAAGGTGACGCTATATTTTAATTTTATAAGTAATTTTAATATTTACAGAGTTAATTTAATTTACCATAATTTAAGCAAACAAAACGTAATTAAAGTAACTAAACAAAAATTAATCTATAAATAAAAAGTAATAAAGAAAGAAAAAAAAAACACAATAGATATAACAGACAAAATTTGTGCTATTTCTGCAACACTGAAAATCAGCACTTTTTTCACGATTGTTTGACGAAATTTGAGTTATTTCTATATTTTTTTAACGAAATATGCATTTTTTCAGCAATTCTTAGGCAAAATTGCCAATTTTTTATGCAAACGATGATTAAAATTGATATTTTTGAAATTTACGATGCTTTTTTATACATGGATTTTCATTGATAACCATCTTTTTTTCAATTTTTGGAACCGAATAACTTAAATTTTGAGAAAATTTGGAACAGAATGACTCCTGGAAGTTAGTGAGCTTTATTCCAAAAGCAGTTCATAAAACTTCTGATTTTTTTAATATGTAAATGATGAAGTTTGCTATTTTAAAATTCAAGCACCATTATTATGCTTTTGGAAAATTTCCAGTACTTTTCATTCTTTGAAAATGAATATTTATTTCTCCATTGCTTTTCATCTCTTGAAAATTATTACTTTTCGCCGTAGTACTTTTTTTTATTTTTTCCAAAACATATGAATCCTTATCTCTTATAAGCACGTTCATAAAAATTCTATATTCAAATAATATTATACAATTCCATTCAGAAAAAATCGGATGAAAGTTTGATCTTAAATTTGAAAAGAAAGAAATTACAAAAGTGATTCTTAAAATTACATTTTAAAGTTTTCAATAATAATTATGTTAATAAAAACCTGGACTCAAAATATAATATAAGCAATATCTCTATTCAGAAAAAGCACAATAAAAGGTAACAGATTAAAAAATTAATTCTTAAAATAGATTTTAAAACATTCAGTCATAATTAAATACAGTAAAACCTCTAATTAACGGACACCTCGGGAACACAGAAATTGTCTGCTATTCGGAGGTGTCGGCTATTGGGAAAATCTCAGAGATTCAAAAATCGCTAAGAAATGCTTAATGTTGCATTAATTGACTTTTATATATCTTAAAATTTTTATTGTATGATTAATCATAAATTAAAATTATTTTTTAAGTAATAAAGCTGAAATAAAATTGTGCACACGAGTTTATGACATGACACGAGTTAATTGTGTACACGAGTTCCATTATTTATTACATTCTTATAAAATTTTTTTTTACCAAAGTTTACTTTTGTCTGCGATTACATGTAATTTATTTTTCAATGCGACATATTGGACATTATAGGTGGGGAGGGGGGGGGTTGCACTTTTTGACTGTTAAAAGCATAAAATCTCAAAATCGTCTGGGAAGACATTTCAATGTTCTGGTGTTATGTCCCTATCGACCAACTCCCTGAATTCAACACTGAACATGTGTGTGTGTGTGTGGGGGGGGGGGATTTTCTCCAGCCCATCCTCTGCATTTATCTATGATCACAAAATTTGTGACACATTGCCCTGATAAATTTTGCTTTTTTTACTTTTTTATTTCATTTTTTTCTCGTTCAAACATACTTTTTCATCCTTTATCGCCGAAGATACTGTCCGTTATTCAGAGGTTAAACATACAAAATTTTAGGTTTTGGGAGTGGGAATTGGAAAACTGTCCATTAAATAGAGGTGTCCGCTATTTGGGAGTGTCCATTATGGAGATTTTACTGTATTAATAAAAATCATGGATTCAACTCGCATTAAATGAAAAATATATTTATTCTTTATGAATAAATAAAAATAACATATGAAGCAAAATACAAATAAAAATCTTAATTGTTATTTTTTAATAAAATAAAGCTTTTTCACTAAAAAAAGTCACTGTTCCTAACTGTGATTTTTTAAAAAAGGCAATTTTTATTCACCACTCCTCTTCTATGACAATTTTTTTAGACTACAAAAAATCCTGAAGAAACATTTGAAATCAATATTAAAAAAGAAAACAATAAAAATATCGATATTCACCAGATATTTCAATCAACACATAAAATGGATGTTCTTTTATTGGGAGAGTCATTTTCAAATTATCTCTAAGAGAATCAGCAGCTTGATTGTCAAGCATTTCTAAGGATGATAACAGATCTGGTAACTGTTTTCTGACCACTTTAGCAACATTCAAAACTTGTTCAAATGTATGACATCCTATTAAAAACAATTTAAAGAGGTTATTAAGAGACAATTTTTAAATAAATGTTTTCTTCTTATCAACTTAGGTGTAATTTTTAATGAGCAACAATTTTTATTTACAACTGGTTAATTATTAATCAAACAGATCACTTAAATTGATTCAAAGCAATGCAAGCAGACAACTATGATCAGGTTTAATTGTGATTTGGAATAATAAGATATATATACCAGTCACATTGCAATTTAATTCAATGAGAAGTTGTAGTTAGGTTACCAAACATTTCAGCCAACAAACATAATTCAAGAAACAATTATATTTAACATAACTCATTGCAGAATTATGTTTGTTAACTGAGGTATCACTGAGTCTCAGAGTTAAGCAATTAACTAAATATGTAAATTCTTAAAAGATTAGTATACTCTGATGTAAACCTTTTGCTTGAAAGAAGAATGTTCTTTTTAAATGAATATAAAGTCATTCAAAAATAATTGTTAGAGTTTTTAGATAAATTATAACATGAAATTAATGTATCAATTCACTTTTGTCTCAGATGATCTATGCCCTCTTACCTTCTACAAGTATTATTTATATACATAAATAAATATTTATGTAAACAGACTCTTTTCCAGATATTTAAAATTTTTAAAGAAACGGAAATTAGTAAAGAAAAAAAGTCAAAAGTATTTTATAAATATTATTATAATTATATTATAATTATTATTTAATAATATTTATTTTATGTATTTTGATCCCACAGTTTTTAAATCATTAAATAAATAAATAAAAACTCAAAACATGGTTAGCACAAAATACAAATTTTTTATGTCTTACCCAAAAAAGCAACAGCAATATCTGAGCTTTTAGGATAACAGAGAATAGCAATATCTGTAATAATTCCAAGAGTACCTTCTGAACCAATAAACATATGTTTTAAGTCATACCCAGTATTATTCTTTCTCATAGTGTTCATACAATCCAATATTTCTCCATTAGCCAATACCTATGATTAGACTAACATCAGAATTAATCTAAAAGTCAAAGTGAATATCACAATAAAATAATGTTTCATGACTATTAACACATTACACATGAGAAATAAAAATGCAAAATTTAATGTATTTATCAAGGAAAGTCTCCATATGGGCATATTCTGAAAAAAAAAAAAAAAAAAAAAAAAAATTACAGGTTGTCCTTTTCATGATCACATACATGCTTATAAAAAAAAAAAAAAAAAAAAAAAATACAGGTTGTCCTTTTCATGATCACATACATGCTTATAAGGAAAAAAAAAATTGTTATTTGGCAATTTTTTATCAGTTGGCAATGGTATACAATTTCACAAAATAATTTTTAATGTCAAATGCACTTTAAGGGAAAAAAATGCTTCATGTTGAACTTGTTTAAATAAATTTAATTTAAATAACTTTAGTTTTGTCAGTTTTAATTTATTTTTACTATAATTTTGTCATATCGATACTTATATATATTTACATAAATTTAACCATTAAAAATTACAATATAAAAATTAATTGAAACTTAAATTAACTAAAATTGTTTCAAGTCTAATTGAATATTATCGATTTATTTTTGTTGCTATGGAAATGACTTTGGCTTTTAATTTTGAACACGCTTAAATATACATATAAAAAAAATTTTCATTTTTTTTTTTTTTTTTTTTTTTTTTTTTAATAGGAATTTTTTTATTTATTTTTTTTTTTTTGTGATAAATAGCTACAGAAAAAGCAATATCTGTATGTAATACAATATACATATAAACTCTCTAATTTTGAGTTTAAATTTATTAAATACCATTTACACACTTTCTAAAAATCCATTAACAAACAAATTTCAGTTACTTTAAAATTGTTTGCTCTTAGCAAGTAAAAGAGCTACTCGCCAAATTGCGTCATGCTTTCATTTATCAGCCAAATATTTGAAAATATTTAATTTTTTACAAACTTTCTACTGTAATTCTGCCACTAAATTTGACTGATCCTTTATTCAAGGCCCGATTATGACTAATTGGGGCCCTGGGCAAAAATAAATTAGGGGGCCCCTTTCGAATCATTGCAACATGTTTCAAATAGAACTGGTGGTCATTTATATGTGTATAGGTAATGCATAAATGTATTTTTGCACCTTGGATATAAATAGAAGCTCCGTCAATTTTAATTAAATACCTAATTAACAAAAGTACATCATTTTTTTCCGTTGTACAGAGTTATCATGTATATTATAAAGCAGAAATTCTGAAACTTCCAAACGAGTGTTTTCAAAAACTACCCGATGGATCTTTTTGCAGATTATATCATTCAATAGGAAATATTTTTGCGGAGGTTTATGATACAAATATACAGGGATAACTCTGATTTTTCATACTAAATTTCGTATTTTTCGGTTATTTTTGACGGAAGGGTTGCAACAACTAATTTTTTGGCGATAATTATATTCCAAAAAAGAAATGAAATGCTTTCTCTAATGGAAAATAATATAAAAATTTCAAAAAAAAAAAAAAAAAAAAAAAAAAAAAAACCCTGTTTATTCATTGATTTAAAATAAATAATGATAAAAAGAAAAAAATCCGTTTTATGCAAAATAGTATTATGAAAGAAAAATATTTATCTTTAACGAAAAAAAAAAGAATATTTATAATATTTAATAAAAAGTAACTCAATGTGAAAGAAAGTTTTGAAGTGACACAATATTTGGCTATTTATTTCTTTCGAGCCAGATTAAAAGAAAACATCTCAAAAATTTCATTAGGTAAAACATAAGTATTTTTTTCTTTCTTTTTTTAAAAATATTTTTAAATCTAATTTTCCCGTTATGTGTTTTACAGAAGAAACTCGCAGAATTAATTTAAAAAAAGGCTATAATTGTTATTTGTATGTTGTTTGTTCAATTGGGTGTTCAATCTACTTTTGTCGCCAATCAATGCGATTCTAAATAAAAAAAAAAAACAAAAAAAAAAAAAAACAAGATGGAGCGTTGTTTGCAAGAACTATTTTCTCTCTCGCACTCTTTTAATGAGTGAGAGCATTTTTAGGAAAAAAATTTACATTTAACTTAAATACATATATAGCAGTTAATACCACAAAAATGAATAATATTTAAATTTTAGGGTAAATGTCTTTCCACATACATAGATAATGTAAAATAATTTAATTGCAACTTTAAAAAAATTTTTTTGGCACAGATATCTCATACGCACTACATTGGCGCGATTTGTCTCTTACGCCAATACCATATATACATCTGGGTAATTAACTGACGCCAAAGTGTCACTATTTTGCTTGATAAGGCAACCCAAATGTTATTGTCTATCTATTAATAAATTGTCTATTTACACTTTTTTCTTTTCTTTTTCCAGTTATATAAACTATTTTAATCTAGGCACATTTGTCATACATGCGCCACATTTGCGCGACTGCAATAAAATGGCGATTTTATGCCTCACTTGGTAACCTGGCTGTAGTTTATTTATTAATAAATTTTTCTTTTCTTTTATTTTATTTTTTAAAGGATATAAATAGTTTTGTTTTATAATTATTAACTAAACTTTTTAAAATTTATTGTTATTTTCTATTTAAAATAACAGAAAATAATTGTAAGCTATACAATATGTAACTGGTATTTGAAAACAAAATTTTCTCCAAATCGGCATCAGAAAAAAAAAAAACGCGCCAATGTCGTACGTATATGTTATGTATACATTTTTTTCACTATACTGCAGTATATAAACATGCTGTATAAATAACGATTGTTGTTTTTTCCAAACATGTTTGGCACAGATATTATATACACACTGAGGTATCTGACTACATCGCCAAAACGGTGTTATTTTGCCTGATATGGTAACCCAGCAATAGTTGTTTCTGTATTGATAAATTGTTTATTTACTTTCAATTTATTTTCAGAAATTGTATAAATTGTTTTGTGCTATAGTAACTTTTTTTATTTATTAATATTTTCGTTTTAAAATAACGAAAATAATTTTTAAAAATGCACATTTCTTCGCTATTCTAAAACGAGGATTTTGCCGCATTTTTATTGTAAGGAAATCTTGCAAATCCGGGTTTGTGCCGCAGTTTTTTGTGAAATATGATATTTTCAAATGTAAATTGAGTGCTACTTGATTAACACGTCGGCCAGTTTCGCTAAACTATTCAAATTTACATAAATTCATTTTAAATAACGAAAGAACAATAAACATAAATAATAAATACAAATTAAAAGTCGAATTAAAAAGCACTTATGACGTAAAAAAATACGTGTATCATGTGTAATATCAATTGCTATCATACTTACGATCATTGATTATTGACATTTATTCCTATAATCTGCTATTAATTTTTTTCTCGACAGAATAATCAAGTAGTACCATACATTGTACAAACTCCAGTTAATATTACAAAAAATAGAGCTAAATAACTAAATTTAGGTGCAAACGCACACACCCATGTTGTAAGAAAGAGGCACAAATGTCATATATGCACCACGTTGAGGTGATACATTTTTGGCGCCACTTTAACGGAAACTTCGTTTTCAAATGACAGATATATTTCTATTTTCTATTTTACTTTTCTATGTATAGAGCATAACATTTTGTATCATTTTAAAATGCAAATGAAAGTAAATAAATAGATCATTAATAAATTAAAAACAAAGCTGGATTATCATAAGAGCATAAAATGTTCATTTTGTTTCAATCACGCCAACGTGATGCGTATATGACATCTGTATCAAAAAATGAATTTCACACATTCAAAAAACATTCATCTTATTTTTCTAAGGAAATCTTTATTTAACTTTATTTATTCTGCTGCATTCCAAAAACGGAACTCTGTAATAGATTTGTCAAGAGCAGATGTTTGTTGCGAAATATAATATAATATTGATAGAGGATATATTAAGGTTTCCACAGATACTCATATCCTCAAGTTGCGAGGTTTAGAGTTCAAAAACTATCAAGTGAAAATGAATCACTTGAAAATTGTTTAAATTCAATAACCAATCTCTGCGATCATAATGCTCACTATTTTAGAAGTATGGTGAATAGACAATATTTAAATTGCTCTTTTCATATTTGCCTCATTTATCTATCAAACTCTATAATAAATGGTCAACTGAAATATTTTTTTTCTCAAAAGCCCTAATTTTATCGAATGCATAAGCTGATACAACAACCTAATATTTTATTATTATTATAATATATTTTGGCGTCAACGGGCCTTGATTCCATTGTTGTTGTTTTTATTTTTGGCTCAGTTTTGTTTTTTCTAGCTCGCTGAGTTTTGCACTGATGAAGAATCTCGACAGTAGATTCGAAACAGATGTTTTCTAACTTTTAATGCATTTTTGGTGCTTTTATAATCATTGGTTTTCTATCTTTAAATACAATGGCGTTTTGTATGATTTTTCGAAATGTGAAAGAGCATTCGAGGTGAAGCTGCTTTAAAAAACACAATCATATTCAATATTTTGTTTGATTCATGTTTTGTTTTGAAAAATAGACCAGCGCAGCGGGCTTAGCCTGCTAGTTTTATATAATTTTAACTCTTTTATATAATTTTAGCAACTTGTTGCATTTACTTTAAGATGAATTTAATAACTTCAATTTATGGAAGAATTGGAACTGGAAAAAGAAAGTAAATGTTTTATAATTTAATGTACGGATTTTGGGGCCCCCTTAAGGTCTGGGGCCCATGGGCAAAGTCCCGATTTGCCCCTGCGGTAATATGGGCCTGCCTTTATTACATACAAGAGTAATTTTATTAGTACTTTTTTCCAAACATTCTGAATATGCCCAGTATGGAGATCTTTCTTGTAAGTATCAGTGCATAAACAATACATCAATCTATCCATAGTAGTATAAAATTAAAAACTATCAATAAACACTACAAGTGCAAATATTTTCTGCAAAATATGGCTAAATTCTATTCATAGATATGTACACATAAATAATTTTATTTTACACACACTTATTTATGGATCTTTCACAATGAATTGACCCTCTGAGTCTATGATGCTCACTTGCCTTTTCTTAAAAATGGTCATATAAGTCAACTTAAATTTTCTGTATTATGGTTGGAAGCGGAAATAATTTTCATCTCTTCATATTAGATACTTGTCCAGCCAGTTGTTAGGCTGCTCTCTTCTCATTGGTTGCTTTCCTTTAGGCGGGATCGTTTCCGTAGCGGGTATATAAGCCTGCGTCTCTCTGTCTCTTAGCTCAGTTTTGCTTTTTCTAGCTTGCTGAGTTTTGCACTGATGAAGAATCTCCATAGTAGATTCGAAACGGCTGTTTGCTACCTTTTCTTACTTTATTTGTGCATTTATAATCATTGGTTTTTTATCTTTAAACATTTTTGCACAAAGGCTTTATTTGCTATTTTAACATACTGATGTAGATCATGAATTTATGAATGCAACAATTTATTAATGAAACTATATAAATGAAAAGAATGTGACTACAAACAAGAATTCAATAAAGAAAAATATATTATTTAAAGAGACATTCCAGATATTAGCAATTAATGTTTCTTTTCATTATATTTTTATCTGACAAAATTCAGCATTTAAGTATGCACATTATCAATTTATATTAAAGATTGTCTGAAAATAGGTAGGATAAAAAAAATGTACCAATTTATACTGGCATGCATATTGTTGTGATATTGCAACCTAGTGAAGAGCAAAATCAACAATTTCTACTCATATAATTAATTAATTACAAAAGTTTCAAAAATAAAATAAGCATTTTTTGAATGGCATAATATATATAGTTTTAATTTTAAAATGTAGCATGTATGATTCATTTATATTTCACCATCATTCCAGATTACATCAGTTTCGATATTGAAAAATCAAAAACATCAAAACAAAGTAATTTTGAATTTTGTGTTAAACTTACAATTTTCAGACCCAGAATATTTCCATGTAGCGTTCCATACTTAACAAATCTAAGTCCTCCAGCATTTGTGGAAACATTTCCTCCAATTTGACAACTTCCCTTAGCACCCAAATCAACTGGAATGGTGAAATCTTTTTCATTAATGTAGCTCTCTAAATTTTCCAATACACAGCCAGCCTGGCATTGTAAAATACCTAAAAGAAAAAAATATTCTGTTTATTTTATACAATGTGATTTCAATACTTTTTTATAGCAAACATGAAAAGCAGAGAAAATTTTTTACAACCACTTTCTGGCACTTAATTCAATATTAAATATATTATAATACAAGTAATTCTTGTATGTGTTACAAGAAGACCAATGGTTCAGTCAATTTTATATGCTAGTGGTATGAGCATTCATGGCCAGAATATTTGGTATAGCTTTATATGAAGAAAAGAGTATATGGAACTTTGAAAAAAAATCCAGACAGTACACAGCATATATCACCATATACCCACTGATACATCCCTGAATGGCACTGTTTAAACCCTTCGCGGCAGGAACCTTTAAAGAAATTTTTAATGATTTGTCACTGGTTTCCAAAAACAAAAAAATTTCTACCTTATTAAATTCAGAAAATGCACTGATTGAATAAGGCAAATTTTGCAGTACAATTTTATTGGTGGGAATAAGCAAGGTTTCTTAAGCCTTTTTGCAGCATGTATATATGTCGCTCGTCCCCAAGGGGTTAAACAATGTGCCTCAATTTCCCTTTATGTTCGTTTATTTAAACTATGATACAGGGCCAAAACTAGGGGGGGGGGGGCAGAAAGGACATGTGTCCCAGACGCAAGAACAAAGGAGCACCAAATAAAGATTTTGTTCATATTATGACATTGTTCTCATGTTATTTTCCAATATTTCACATTTACGTATAACATGGTATTGTTAAAATCGTCCTGTCAGAGTTAGGCCAAAACATAGATCAATTTAAGAATGATATGGCATAAGGATCCTGTGTAGGGTGAAATTTTTCGATTTTAATGAATTACAAGATTTTAATGAATCAATATTTGACAAAGCAGATTTCTTAGTTCAGAATTACATATTTTAAATTAAATCAGCTGTCAGAAAATTAGTAAAATTCTCTTTGTAAATATACTTTGTTCAGGGAGAAGATAGGGGGGGGGGGATCGCCAAAAACCCATAACTGCCGCAGGTGCAAATAAAGCTAATTTTGGCCCAGCTATAATAAAGAAACAATACAATTAAGTGAGCTCATTGCACTTATTAAAGTGAAGTTTTGGGGCAAGCATGAAAATATCTTACACAGATTCCCAGAAAAATGTTATGGCAGTATATAATGTTTTAAAGTTAGCCTCATGTTCAAAATGTTTTCTCTGTGAACGTAAGAATGTAATATTTCATAGAATTGAAAACAATTGTCTGGTATTAAAAAATACTTTGGTTATTCAAAAGAAAATAAATTGCATTCCTTGCAAAGAATTACCTGTATTATCATCAAAATCAGATATTTTATTCATCAAACTCATTGATATTATTATCTCATCATATATAGGCACACTTCCACATACTAAACCAGTATTCCCTCCTTGAGGACAAACAGCCAAGTTTTGATCAAAACAATATTTCATAATTCTTGATAATTCTTCGGAAGTTTTAGGTCGAAGAACCAGTTGACATGAGCCTAAATAAAAATAAAATACATGTACTAATCTTATTTTTAAAAATAGGTATGTTAGTTAAATGAATGATATACATATATTGTGCAATATATAAAAGTAAAGTTTATGAACAGAAGGGAAATTTACCTCACTAAAATATAGTTAAAAAAAAAGCATGACATTTTTTTTTTTTTTTTTTGAAAGGCAAAAAAATATTTCAGTATTACATTCATACAAGGTTAGGGTGTCGGTAGTTGAAATGACACATAATTTTACTGGTGCCAAGAATATTTAATTAAAATTTTCCTTTTATAACATACCTGAAAGTGAACAAGTCCTCATTTTCTAATAATTTCGTTTATAAATTCTGTAGTTCATAAGTTAATTATTTCAAACAGATTTACTCCAATTTTAATATTCAACCTGGCGATTTCAGATTTTGATGAAACTTGCAAGGATCTTTCTCAAGGATGATATAAAGGAGAATATTTTTTCCTCATTAAATTTTCAGAAATTTTTTTTTTTTTTTTTTTTGAAAAATTACCATTTTACGGTTTACATAAACATATTCAATTTTGAATTTTTCAAATTTAATCAAATTTAGAGAGTTGTTTGACCCCTCATTTTAAAGACAATTTAAAAAGATTCAATTTGATATGTAATTTTATTATGCTGAACTAAAAAAAATTAAATTTAAATCTTAAAATTAAAAAAATATATAAGACAGTCATTTTTAAAAAAAATTGGAAAAAAGATATGCTTCTTGAAATAAACTTTAAGTTTAGAAATTTTTAGAGTGGGATCTCAATGGGATCAGGAGTTATAAAAGCTGAAAGCCACCATACAAATAGTAATTAAAATCATTCCATGCCAAATCAACCAGTGATTAACCTGATCATTTTAAATTTTGATGAAATTTGAAAAAATCATTCTCCCTCAGAGTTGAATTCTGAGGAGGCATCCCCCCCGGAATGTTTCCTCCCTTCCCCGAGTATCAGAATTCCGAAATTCTAAAAATTTTAAGGTCTATGAACATACTTGAAAAGCATAGATTCCCAGAAAAATTTATGTGTGAATATTTTCACTGAATTTGCCATTTCATCACAATTTCTTGGTGAAATGTGCCTTTATTTTGTGAACATTTAACAAAATCTGCCATTTTATTGTAATTTTTTTTAAATGAAAGTTGTCGTTTTTTGCAATCTTTTGATGAAACCTGGCCTTTTTACAGTTTTTTTTTAATGAAATTAGACATTTTTTTCAAAATTTTTTTGACAAAATTTGCAGGGTTTTTTTTGATAAAATTTGCCTTTTTCTGAACTTTTAGACGAAATTTGCTGTTTTTTTTTTCGCATATTTTTTTTTGATGAAGTTTGCATTGTTTCCCGCAATTATTTAACAAAATTTGGGCTTTTTTCGTGATTTTTTTATGAAATCTGTTATTTTTTCTGTGTTTTTATGAAATTTGCATTTTACTGTGAATTTTTTGATGAAATTTGCTGTTATACTGTGATTTTTTGTAAAAAGTTGCATTTTTTTCATGATTTTTTTAAACAAAATTTGCCATTTATCGTGATTTTTTGATAAAATTTGCATTTTTTGATGAAATTTGCCTTTTTTTACTGATTTTTTGATGAAATTTACTTTACTTCCTGTGATCCTTTGATGAAATTAGAGTTTTTATATGAAATCTTTTGACAAAATCTGTTACTTTTTAAAATTTTTAGACAAAATTTGTTTTTTGCGAATTTTTTGATAAAAATTTGCTTTTTACCATGATTTTTTGAAAAAAAAAATTGCAGTTTTTTCATGATTTTTTGACTAAATTTGCTGTTATTTCATGATTTTTTAATGAAATGTGTCTTTTTGACTACTACAGAAATAATGTTTTAACAGCCTTACAGGATACTTTTTAAAAATAAAATCTATCTAGAATAAATCCTATCTTAAACAGAAAATTTTCTTAGTTAATATCTTGAAATTACACCTGCTAAGATGGAAAGCTGTCTAAAACAGATTTTGCATTGGTTATTGTTTGTAGGGGGGGGGGGTAAGCTCCCCTTCCTGAACCCTACCCTTGTCTGTATCACTGGCCAACCCCCCCCCCCCCCTCCTCCCAAGAAAGTTCTGAATTGCACTTCCTGATTTGGACCAGGTGCATGTATCGCCAAAGCTAATTGTCAATTGCCATCAATAAAAACCACAATTTCATGTACTTTAAATCATAAATAAAATCGTTAAAAAATGATAAATAATATAAAAGCAAATTAAAATAATACAATTAGTAATTTAGTACACTTTCTTAAAAATATAACATCAAATTGATGGTTGTTAAAAATAAATGATAGCGAATGATGGTATTTTTTTTTTTTCCAATGGTTTAATATACCAATTAGAATCAATGTAATAAAAAAAACACTGTGTAATAGTGTAATATAAATAGGGGATATTTATATTACACAGTATTATATAAATAGTATAACATATATATAACACTGTGTTATATATATGTTATAAGACAGTGTTATATTATAACACTGTCTTATAATATAACACTGTATATTATAAGACAGTGTTATATAATATAACACTGTCTTATATTATAACACAACATAAGAGAGACATAACGCGACATAAGAGAGAAGAATACATGTAAAGATGAGGCACAGGTGAACAGTACATATTTCACTCAGTTAATCTAAAGTAGAGATGGGCAATATCGTTCCTTTTAAGGAATTGTTCGAGCCAGATTCGTTCACCAAAAGGAACGAGTTCTTTGGATTCATTTCAATTGAAATCGTTCCGAAAAAAAGGAACGAAACTGAGAAAAAAGGAACAAAACGAAAAAAAAAGGAACGAATCCAAGAAAAAAAGGAACAAATAAGATAAAAAAAGATTAGATTTTGAAAAAAAGATTCCAAGGAAAAAAATGCGTGAGAACAATTTTAAGAAAAAGGGAATGAATTCGGAGGCAGGAATGACCTCCAAATTCGGTCCTTTGAAATTTCAATGAACGACATGCAGTCCCTAAAGCTTATTACTAATTTATTTTCTTACATATCCATCTTTCTTCATAGCATTTCTTACCATTCTCCTTATATTTTTAATATTTTGAACAAATAATTTCAAACAAAAAAAAAAACCAAAAAAATTTTGTAAAATTTTAATAAACAACAAAAAAGCCACTTATATCTAATCTCTTATTTTGCATCCCCATCCCCCTTACCCCTCTCTCCACTTATATCATTACTATTGCGCCTCTTGTCGGTGTGGGTGAATTTCGCATGCAGCGCAGAGTATCGCAGATGCCCAATTTATTTGTTTATGTTTGGACTTAGAGTTTGTGGAATGCTATAACTCACGAAGTCATTGAACTTTTCGACTATAGTTTTAAGCGAAATGGTCAACGCTCCTTCAGATGATTGGAAAATAGAGTCATTAGAGCTTGGCTATTGATATATAAGATATTATTGTATATATAAAATAATTATTATATATAAGATTATTCAGACATATATAAATATTATAATAAATATAACATATGTTATATTATGTGTATAGTAAATATTATATCAGTCAAAAAAAATAGTGATTCATTAAATTTCAAAGTTTTAATTCTTTAAATTTGAAATTTTTTAAGCTTTCAACTGAAAACCGATCGATTGGTTTAATTAAACTAAACAAATTAAAATAATATCCATTATTGCTACAGATTGTAGTAATAAATTATAAAAAAAAAATTCCTCCTCCTTTTTTTTTTTTTTTTATTGTGGACGATGTTTGGCGATTGAATGAAGCACATTGTGTAAAAAACCATTTATTTTAAAACAACAAATTTTACCTCTCCAATTTTTATTTTATTTAAAGCATACAGATGGAGCAATGTTTTTACCAAGTTTCAGAAAAATTCATGATGATTCTTTTTTTTATGAGTCATTACAATCTGTCCTTTTTTGGGGTGAAATTTTCACTTTGCACACAATAAAAAGTAAAGAAACAGGGCTTGAAATTCAATTTTTCGAAGGAGGGGAGTCTCCCTATCAACATTTATAAATGGAGGGGAGTTTGGCTGTTTGGGAGGGAGAAAAAATGTTTAAAATCCGCCATTATTTTATGTGCTATTTAAAGAATTAACAGAATACAAACATAAAAATTATCACTGAAGCAATTTTTATCAACAATTCAGAATAATTATGTGAAATGTGTAAAAAAAAACTTTTATACTGTTTAGTTTTTACTGGTGGTAAATTCCCTCCCGGTGCTAATTATTTTTGTCACAGGTCTAATTATTATTTTAATAATAATTAATAAAACTTCTAATTAATTTAATAGATTTATATTTAGAATTAATGATTAATAATTATAATTAATAATGTTATTTTTCTGTATTTTAAATGTGCAAGATACAAATTTAATCATAAAATAATACTTATTTGAGTGTAGAAGATAAGAAGTATCACTGTTGTTTGCATTTCTTTAAAAAAGGGGCAAGTCAAATTCATCGAAAAAGATTTTCTTCAAAAATGAACACTTTGTTGAGTAAAGGGATACTTTTTGTTTAATATATGGCTGCTTTCAGGAATTGCGCTCACTCAGAAAGATTTGGAGCTGTCAGAAACTGATTTTATAGTAGCAAAGAAAAAAAAAAAGACATTGAAGCAAGAAAATTAGTTTGTTGAACAGAAAAATGTTTTGGGGGAGAGGAAGAAGGGAGAGGTTCCCTTTGACGTTGCATTTTTTTGCTATCTTTTGATGAAATCTGTCTTTTTTACAATATTTTCACGAAATCTGCCATTTTTTAGGGATTTTTTGACAAAATTTGTCGTTTTTTCGTGAATTTTCTAAGAAAAATTGCCGTTTTTTCGCGATCTTTAGATGAAATCTGATGTTTTATCACGATTTTTTTTACGAAAATTGACGTTTTTCGCGATATTTTCGGGAAATTTGTTGTTTATAGTGAATCTTTTGTCGAAATTTGTCGTTTTTTGCGATTTTTGAACGAAATTTGATGTTTTTTCGTGAATTTTCAGAGGAAATTTGCCGTTTTTTCGCGATTTTTTGATGAAATCTGATGTTTTATCGAGATTTTTTTACGAAAGTTGCCGTTTTTCGTGATATTTTGGGGGAATTTGTCATTTATAGTGCATATTTTGTCGAAATTTCTCGTTTTTCGCGATTTTTGGACGAAATTTGACTTTTATTAGCAACCTTTTTGACAAAAACTGCCGTTTTACAGAATTCTGTGACGAAATTAGGCATTCTTTCGTGAATCTTTTGACGAAATTTGCCGGAAATTAGTTGTTTTTTTGCGATCTTTTAACAATATTTGCCGTTTTTTAGCAAACTTTTACGAAATCATGCGTCTTGTGAAACTTGTAAGAGCTGTTTCTTTTGTGTGTCATCCCGATCTTTTGAGTAATTTACGCGCAATAGCGCGTCCGCGGCATCACCGTTTCATAATTTTTGGAATTGAATGCGTTCTTTTTTTTTGTGGGGGAGGGGTGGAGTGGAAATTCCGAACAGAATCACCTCTATTTGCGGAAAATACAACGAAACTCGTCAAATCATTGCAGGAAAAAAATTACAAAATTTGTCAATCAGTCGCGGAAAAAATCGTGATTTTCAATGATTTTTCGCTGTAAAAAAAAAACTCGTAAAATGTGTCGATTACTCGCACGAAAATATCATAAAATTCACAAAACGGTCGTGGGAGTTGATCATAGTTTCAAAATGCAAAATTTTTTGGGCGGGAGCCTCCCGTCCACGTTATTCTTTTGGGCTGGATTTCAAAATTTTGGGCGCGAATCCCGCCATCCCGCCCCGAAATTCAAGCCCTGAGAAATAAAAATGTATTATTGTTTTGATGTGCAATATGCATTCTTTGTACAAATAGCTTCAAATTGGTACCAGATATATAAAATTTGAGCCATTAGTTGTCAAGTTATGGCCATATTTAGACACTGATACAATTCCAAGATGGCCTTCATTTCGTAAAAATGGTCAGTTTTCAAATGGCTATATCTCAGCCAATATTGTGAAAATTACTTTTAAATTTCAGATTTGAGGGTTTCACTACTGTGTCTGTCTATGATAAAAATTAAAAAAAAAATCTGTGACTATGATGCAACACCCATTGGTTGAATTCATGTGGAACGACCCATCTGCTTTAAGCCTGTTATGGATAGCACATGCCTGTTATTGTTTGAGAATTTGACTTTTTTTTTATTTGGAGTTCTAAACTTTTTATTTTCAAAACTATTGAAAATAGATTAAAAATTTTATTAAATTCAAACTTTTTTAGAAAACTTTGCATAATTTAAAAAAAAGAAGAAAATAAATAAATAAATGAAAAAGAATAATAATACACAATGAAAATACATAAAATTTAGTGTTGTATTTCCAGTAATTTTTCGTTCAGTAAAAACATAAGTTTGGTTTTAGGCTTGAAACATTATATTTAGTTTGAGGTAAAGGGAGCCTCACTTTGATCGAAATTCAAACTCAGATATACACTACCTGGCCATTGATCATCGTCCACTTAAGATTTTAGACATTTTGTTAAATATCTAGAAAAATACATGAGGAATTATCCTGAAACTCTCAGTGTATAAACATAATAGTACAGGGCATATATTTCTGTGAAGATTTTTTCCCGAAACTTTATAGGGGACCGTCAACAAATTAAAAAAGAATGAATATCTTTTGGATAATCCTATCAAAACTAATGTAGCAAAAGTGCTCAAACTGCAGGTTGTGATTAAGTAGCTTATTGTTATAAACTGTGTTCATTTTTATGTCAATAGCATGTATACTCGTAGAGAAATTAAGTTTTTTTAAAAACAGTCCCAAATTTTTCCAAGATTTTTACTTATAATTTGTAGAGTTCTGAATATAAAATAATATTATTTTCTGAAAATGTGACAAACAATATTGCACATAATACCCTGTAATCAGAATTAAAAAATAATAAAAATTGTATGAAAAATGAGTAGATTTACTAAATAATTTTTCACTGCACATGCATCAACTATACCAAAATTTCATTTGCATATTACGTTAGCTAAATGTATAGAGCATCTTTTGTGGAAGTCTCAAAATCACAGCTTGAAAATTCTGAAAATAATCATCAATAGAATAAGTTAAAAATCCATTGTTCCCAAAATGAAGCAAAAAAAAATGAGGGATTTTATCCAAATGTAGTAGTACACGTCCCATATTGTGTATTCTATAATGACACTAATCAATGAATATATTTCAATAATTCTTATTTTATGTTTTTGGGTCACTGAATCCGAATTTTTTACTTCTCACCCCTTCTCCCCCCCCCCCCCAAAAAAAAGTAAAATAATGGCCAATATAGGGTTTTAATATTTTTTGAGGAAAAATTATCTAGTAATTCAGAAAGCAGACAAAATTTTCAAAAAAGTACGATACATGACATTATTTTAAAAACTGGGCTTTATTTGTAGAATTATATTAGCTTAAATCATGCCTGTTTGTAACACTTGATTAAATCCCCTGAAAAAATAAATCTTCATTTTTTTAAATAACTTACAATAGTATATAAATCATAATCACCAATTAACTTCATAAGTATCCCATGAGCCATTACATAGAATTGCTTTTAACTTTGAAATATTTTATTCTTTTGTGGATTTTACTCCTATAATATTTATAAACTATAAAATCATCATAAAATGTTAACTTTTTTCACCCCTTGCATATTTATTCCTATCCACCAAAAAAGAATTTTGTTAAAAGATCACGAAAAAACGGCAAATTTTATTAAAAGATCGCGAAAAACGGCATATTTTGCTAAAAGTTCGCGAAAAACTGCATATTTTGCCAAAAGATCGCGAAAAAATGGCACATTTTGCTAAAAGATCGAGAAAAAACGACAAATTTTTGTTAAAAAAATCGTAAAAAAATGGCAAATTTTGTTAAAAAATCATGAAAAACGACAAATTTTTTTAAAAAGATCGTAAAAAACAGAAAATTTTGTTAAAAGATCATGAAAAAGACAAATTTTGTAAAAAGAATGTAAAAAAAACCCGGCAAATTTTGCTAAAAATCACGAAAAGCGGCAAATTTTATAAAAAGATCGCAAAAAACGGCAAATTTTGTAAAAAGATCGTAAAAAAAGGCAAGTTTTGTTAAAAGATCGCAAAAAAATGGTAAATTTCGTCAAACGATCGCAAAAAGACGCAAATTTCAAAATAGGGGCGCAAAAAAGAAAAAAAAAAAGAGCACATAACTTTGTACTGGGAATGGAATTGCTCCCCTCTTTCTCCCACTTCTGTTGCAATCTTTCAGAAAATTTGCTGTGAATTTCATATTTTTTCATCGCTGTGATTCTAATCAGATTTTCCACAAAATCAAGAAAAATTGAGTCAGTCATTTCGGAAATTAAAAAAATCGGTCAAAACTCCGAAAATTCGAATATAAAACGTATCGCAAATTTTGACAAATTATTGGGGGGGGGGGGAATGCAAATTTTGTTTCAGAATTGCATGAAATAAACGAATTCTGACAGAGAATCGTGAAAAGATACGAATTTCGTTCAGGGATTTCGATAAAAAAAACGTGAATTTCGCAGAGTCGCGAAAAAAAAAGTTTCTTCCACAGCCCTTTGATATAAAATTTGCATTTTTATGCGGCATTTTGATGAAATTCGCACTTTTTCTCTCTATACTCAGATAAAATTCGCATTTCTTCAACGGCCCTTTGCAAAATCGCATTTTTTCTGCGGTCATTTAACGAAACTAGTCTTTTGTCCGCGGTCATTTAACAAAATTCGCGTTTTTCCGTGGCTCTCTAACAAAATTTCTATTTTACACCCGATACTCTGACAAAATTGGCATCCTTTCGATGGCTCCTTGACGAACTTCGAGGTTTTTTTCCGATTCTTCAAAATTCACACTTTTGTCTGCTGCATTTTGAGGAAATTAACGCTTTTTCGGCGATCCTTAGTCGAAGTTAGCGTTTTTCTCGCAATTCTAAAACGAAATACGCTTTCCCCCACAATTCCTACATGAAATTAGCGTTTTTTTTTTTTTTTTTTTTTTTTTTTTTTTTCTTTCGTGTGTTTGTGTGTGAACGATTGACGAAAATTTTCGGCAATCATTTGTTGAAATTCGCGATACTTTTTATGCCTCAATTTTCTGATCCATGATATATATATATATATATATATATAAAGAACAGAATGTTTTTACTTCTTGGAAATTTCGGAATATAATCTTATAAAAAAACTTAACCTGTCAAAAACTTGTCTCCCCCAATGCACGCTTTGAGAACGCGTGATCTTAAATGTATGAATGAGAAGACAACTAACAGGCGCGCATTCAGTTCGGACGCAACAGCAGTAAGGGCGTTTTTTCAAATGAGGGGAAAGAAGGGCGCTATTTTTTTGAATGAGCGGCAAGAAGGGCGCTAGATTTTTAATGAGGAGCAAGAGGGGCGCTATTTTTTAAACTAAAGGGCGATGTGATACTTTCGAATCAAGTTTCCCAGCTACTAACGTCATGATGAAAGGAAAGCTTCATAGAAAAGTAAAAAAAAAAGCATGCCGATTTGTTGTAATTAACTCCGGATTTTCCGGGGCACTTTTAGTAAAATCCCCGAAATTCCGGGGATTCCCCGGAACACAAACAGGCATGTTAAATATTGCTTATGTTGCAGTGAAACCTGCAGCTTAGTGTGCGAAAAAATCCAGTCGTGGCAGTAAGGAGGTTAATATTTGTCTCAGATTTGAGAAATTTAAGTGGAATTGCATAACTTAGTGCATGCAGTGCCGCGGCGCATGTTGAGAGGCAAGCTCCCCTCTTCCCGTTCATCTTATGTCACAGTCATGCATTGTGTTTGTTGCAAAATTTGTATACTTTTAAAATTTTTACATACTTTTTAACTAAAACGATAAAATAATTGAATTTTTTTTTAAACAAGGTTTTTAAGGGAGGGGGGGGGGGCATTTTACCAAATTTTCGGGAGTTGCCGAGTAAAATTTCTGTAGGAAGTTGAAAATTCACATTCAGTAAATCAAAAAACATAAAGAAAGCCTTTTCCAGAAATACCATGAATTTTGCTAAGTATAGATCCAATACGATCTCTATTGCCTGGACTATTTTTCAAACAGATTTTCCTCTATGTAATAAATCATCTTCTTCAGGAGAGAAAAACAAGACACTAAACTAGGATATAAAGTGGTATATGAGCGGTATTAGCTGGTCTTATTTTTCTTTTGACAAAGATTTCCCAAATAAAAATTATGCTTGAGGAAAAATAACATGAAATTGAAATATATATAAAAGTAATTGAATTTTTTTTTAAACAAGGTTTTTAAGGGAGGAGGGGGGGGGGGCATTTTACCAAATTTTCGGGAGTTGCCGAGTAAAATTTCTGTAGGAAGTTGAAAATTCACATTCAGTAAATCAAAAAATATAAAGAAAGCCTTTTCCAGAAATACCATGAATTTTGCTAAGTATAGATCCAATACGGTCTCTATTGCCTGGACTATTTTTCAAACAGATTTTCCTCTATGTAATAAATCATCTTCTTCAGGAGAGAAAAACAAGACACTAAACTAGGATATAAAGTGGTATATGAGCGGTATTAGCTGGTCTTATTTTTCTTTTGAACAAAGATTTCCCAAATACAAATTATGCTTGAGGAAAAATAACATGAAATTGAAATATATATAAAAGTGCGTAACTGTTAAAATAATCGAAAATCAGTTATTATCCCATTAAAGTGCAATTTTTATGACATGGTGATGTATTTCTTATATTATTCAAAACTATTTCAAATCAGCTTTAAAGCACGTCAAGTTTCTCTATTCAAATCCCAGCTGGGGCATTTTTTCACTCAAACAGAAAAAATCAACTTCTTAAATTATTTCTTTTAGATTAATTTTGCACAAAAAGATCAAATAGAATTGTAATTAAGTCACAGATGAGAGTAAATAATTTGTAACAGATAATATCTTAAATGAAGTAAAATAGTATACTTCTATTCTTCTAAACATTAAATTTAAGAGAATATAATATGCAGTTGTAGTTTATTAAACATTTATCCCCTCCCACAACTTCAATTTCTTTTCTCTTTCTTTCATTTTTCTTTGTTCCTCCTCACTCGCTTTTTTTTCATACACATTCGAAGGGCATTTGGGCAATACACTTTGCTTTAATAAAATCAAAATATTTTATTCTAAAAAAAAAAGCGTATTTTAATTTATTAAAACTGGCCAATCTACAAAAACAAGAACCGATTTTTTCAGAATCGATCCATTTCGGACTGAATCCGATGAATCGGTCCTTCTTGGACCGAATCCGAGGAATCGGTCCTGTTTGGACTGAATCCGAGGAATCGGTCCTTTTTGGAGTAGTTTCATTTCGGAATGAGTCTGAGGATTCGGTCCTTTTTGGAGTCGTTTCATTTCAGAGCGAGTCCAAGGAATCGGTTCTTTTTGGAGTCGTTTAATTTCAGAACGAGTCCAAGGATTCGGTCCTTTGCGGAATCATTCCAAAAAGGACCGATTCTGCAGAGCCATTCCTTTTTGGAATCGTTCCGAAAAGGAACAAATCCTTTTTACAGAGAGGAATCAATCCTTCAGTTCCACTGCCGGAATCGTTCCTCAACAAATGACATATCTCTAATCTAAAGTACAAAAATTCAAAATGTTACCATTAATGGCAGTATTAGTTCAGTCTTTTGAGTACGAATTTTCAAAACAATCAGCCATTTTGATTTCTGCCTATTATAATTTGTTTGTTTTAGAAAGTGTTAAGTAAAAAAATCTTCGAAAGTTATTGAAGTAAAATTTCAGTCAAGACTAAGACTTTTTTTAAAGGTGAATACCAACATTACATTCTATAGAGGCATTAATTAAGTAAGCCCACAAAAAGTTTTGTTTCCTTAATTCAATTCAATTAAAAAATCTTTAAGCTAGAGGTAAGTTGGTAAATGGGGCACTTGTGAACAGAACATATGGAAACAGTTCATAAACGTATTTTTTAAGTCTGTGAATGCATATATATATATTTTTTTTAATTTAATTAGTCTTCTCAAACATTGAGCTATAAATTCAACATTTTTAGGTTTTCTTCACAGTTTTAATTTACTGTATGTTAGATAAAAATTAAAATTGATAGCTTTCTGTAAGAAAACAATATGTTTATTTGTTATTTTTTAGTGATTTCTAGTTTTAAAAGTATTTATTTTTTCTTAGCCCATATTAAAATAAAGATTTTATCTTATGAGAGTACAATTTTAGTTTCCCAAAAATGTGATAATTAGCATTGTGGTATTTACTAATTTTCTACATCACAATTTTACACATTTTTAAAACAGGATGCTCAATTTTGTGATACACATTGCATAAGATTTAGAAAAAAAAGGGAAACACAAAAACAGAATTATTCAATAACTTATTTAAAAATAATATAGTTTTCTTATGCTCGACTCAAAAGGAGCCTGTTTATTAGTGTATAATTGTAAAAATAATATCTTATTCATCTATTTAAATACAGTAAAACCTCCAAATAACGGACACCTCAGGAGCGCGGAAACTGTCCGCTATTCGGAGGTTTCCGCTATTGGGAAAAACCTTGGAGATTCAAAAATTGCTAAGAAATGCTTAAAGTTTCGTTAATTGACTTTTATATGTCCTAAAATTCTAATATATGATTAATCAGAAATCAAAATTATTTTTGAAGCAATAACATTGAAATAAAATGGTAGATTGCTTTATACACTGTTCACATTCATACGAAAAAAAAAAAAAAAAAAAAAATGCATTTAAAAAATTTCCTTTAACATTTAAAAATTACAATTTTTTTTTTTTTTTTCAATGTAAAGTTTTAACCATGTCAATGGTTGTAATTTTCTTGAATCATCTTAAAAGAAAAAATAGTGTCACTGCAAACTGTATTTTACCACTTCTTAAAAGCATAAAATCTCAAATTTTCCGGAGTGATGTGTGTGTGTGTGGGGGGGGGGGGGGGGGGCATTGGGATGCTCCGGGAGGTAATGTCCCTGAGACCCAGCCCACTCTCTTACATTTATTTCTGATCACAAAATTTCGACACATTTCCCCTGACAAATTTAGAGGTTTTTTGACTGTTTTTTTCTTCATTAAAAAACAATTTCTCATACTTTATCGCAAAAATTACTGTCCGCTATTCAGAGGTTAAACATACAAAAATTTATATTTTGGGAGTGGGAATCGGTAAACTGTCCGTTAAATAGAGGTGTTCGCTAATTGGGAGTGTCCGTTATGGAGATTTTACTGTAATATCTTATTAATGACATATTCACACAACTAGAAAATATTTATTGACATATTCACACAACTAGAAAATTTTTATTGATATATTCACACAACCTTGAAATAGGACATCTAATTAGTTTTTATCACATTTTTTATTCACAAAAAATTATTTCTATTCTATTCTCTTTATCCATGTGTTCACATGTGCCCCAGGAATGTTCATAACTATCTCGCCACTTGGGCACATGTTAAGAAATTTTGAAATTTTTTAAAATAATAATTAAGTTAGAAATTCTTGATAGATGCATTTAAAAATTTTACCAAAAGATTAAACAAAGTGTAAATATTCATATATAAATCAATTTTTGTTTCAATAGTTCATAAAATTTTTGAGAAATAGCAGTAATGTAGCTATGTCTTTTGGCACCTGGGGCCAGCAAGAAATTTGCGCCCCCACTCCAATACAGATATATAACAATTTCTCTCAATTTGGTGCCCCTAGGTCTCGGCGCCCGGGGCTGATGCCCCCGTTGCCCCCCCTTAGCTACACCACTGAGAAATAGTGAAAAATGTAAGAATATTTCGGATGTGCCCGCCTCTCCCCTGTATTGTAATATATCTATATTATATCACAGGGCTCGAAAATTCTGAAAATTTTAAGGTTCCCAGCTGGGAACCTACATGAAAAATATAGGTTCACAGATGAAAAGTACAAGTTTAACGAAAAAATTTATGTATGAGTATTTTAACAAAATTTTCTGTTTTATCGCGATTCTTTGACGAAATCTGCCGTTTTATCGCAATGTTTTGACGAAATCTGCTGTTTTTCAAATTTTTTTTATGAGATTTGCCGTTTTTGTGATTTTTTAATGAAATTTGCGCTATTTCGCACGATTTTTTGACGAATTTTGGAGCATTTTCACAATTTTTTGACGAAATGTATTGTCTTTTCGCTATTTTTGACAAAATTTGTTGTTTTCCATGATTTTTTAACAAAATTTGCTGATTTTTGCGATTTCTTAATGAAATTTGCCGTTTTTCCCGATTTTTTGATGAAATTTGCCTTTTTTTCGTGATTTTTTGAAGAAATTTGCCGTTTTATCGTGATTTTTTGAAGAAATTTGCCATTTTATTGCGATGTTTTAAGGAAACTTGCCGTTTTATCGCGATGTTTTACGGAAACTTGCTGTTTTATCGTGATGTTTTAACGAAGCCTGTTGCTTTTCAAAAGAAAATCTATACAAAATTTGCTTTTTTTGGGATTTTTTAATGAAATTTGCGATGCTTCATACGATTTTTCAACGAAATCTGTTGTCTTTTAGATATTTTTAGACGAAATTTGCCGTTTTTCCCAATATTTTGACAAAATTTATTGTTTTCCATGATTTTTTTAACGAAATGTGCCACTTTTACGCGATTTCTTAACGAAATTTGCCGTTTTTGCGATCCTTTAATGAAATTTGCATTTTTTCTGCGATTCTTTTGTTGAAATTCGGGCTTTTCCCATAATATTTCGACGAAACTATGCATCCCCCTGGCCGCTTAAGAGCTATTTTTTTTGCCGATTTTTTGCTTAATTTATGCGTTATAATGCGTCCGCGGCATTGCTAGCGGACACAGTAAAAGGTTAGGTTCCCGGAAAGGATTTCTGGGTTCCCCGGGATCCCGAGAACACTATTTTTTGAGCCCTGTATCATATAATGTAGTTATATGTACATAATATACTGCTACCACTGCCTTTATATAATGCAACTATAAATTGTTAATTATGCTTTATGCACTTAAAATGAAGACAGCAAAAATTAACAAATAAGTAAAAAACATACTATGATTAATACTTTTGAACAGTGAATATGACCTGGCACAGACAGTATTATAATAATAATTCAGTTGGGTCATTCCACATGAATTCAACCAATGGGTGTTGCATCATAGTCACAGATATTTTTTTAAATTTTATCATAGATAGACATAGTAGTGAAACCCTCAAATCTGAAATTTAAAAGTAATTTTCACAATATTGGTTGAGATATAGCCATTTGAAAACTGACCATTTTTACGAAATGGCGGCCATCTTGGAATTGTATCACTGTATAAATATGACCATAACTTGACAACTAATGGCTCAAATGTTATATATCTGGTACCAATTTGAAGCTATTTGTACAAAGAATGAATATTTCACATCAAAACAATAATAAATTTTCATTTTTAGCTCACAGGCTATCATAGCCTGAGAGCTTATGTGCCTGTCCGTTCTGTATGTTCGTGCGTAACGCGATAACTCATGATAAAAATATCGGATCCACTTGAAATTTTGTATATAGGTATATCCTGATAAGGCGCTTCCCTGATTAGTTTTTGGAGTTCATTCGATATGTATAAGAGGGGGAACGTGGGGCTCATGCCCCTCCCCCCTTAATGGATATAAATGGGTTTTTCATGCAGAATTAACAGTTTTTGTCCAAAATTTAGATATAGGATCATTCTGATGAGGTGATTCCATAACTGTTATTATGTGTTCATTGAATAAGTATAAACAGGGGGAACGGGGGGCTCATGCCCCCCCCCCTTTAATTGATATAAACGGGATTTTCATGCAGAATTAACAGTTTTCGTTCAAAATTTAGATATAGGATCATTCGGATGAGGCGATACCGTGGCTGTTATTAGGTGTTCATTGAATAAGTATAAACAGGGGGAACGGGGGGCTCATGCCCCTCCCCTTAATTGATATAAACAGGATTTTCATGCAGAATTAACAGTTTTTGTTCAAAATTTAGATATAGGATCATTCTGATGAGGCGTATCCGTGGCTGTTATTAGGTGTTCATTGAATAAGTATAAACAGGGGGAACGGGGGTTCTAATGTCCCTCCCCTTAACTTGCATAAATGGATTTTTCAATCAGAATTGTCAGATTTCGTTCAAATCTCTGAATAGTTTTGGAAGTTTAAAATGGTTAAGTATAAAAGAGGGGAATAACTCCCCTTAAATTATATAAATGCTAAATTGGTTTTTATTAAGAATTATCCAATTTGCTCTGAATTTTGGATATAGATTTTTTAATATGATAAAACATGTACTTGATAGTTTAGGAAGTTCAATGATTAAGTATAAAAAAGGAGAAAGGGGAGAGCTGTTTCCCCTTCTTAATTTTTTTTTCAAACGGAATTAACGAAAATACAAGGCTGTAATGTACAATTAGTATGCGTAGCCTGTGAGCTCAATGACATCAGTTTAACTGGGCAATATTCTTTTTATTTTACTTTTTATTATGTGCAAAGTGAAAATTTCACCCCAAAAAAGGATAGATTGTAATGGCTCATAAAAAAAATGAATCATCATGAATTTTTCTGAAACTTGGTAAAAACATTGCTCCATCTGTGTGCTTTAAATAAAAAAAAAATTGGAAAGGTAAAATTTGTTGTTTTAAAATAAATGGTTTTTTACGCATAAGGTGTCATTAACCAAATAATGATCTTTTCAGAATCTGTAAGCATTCCTGATTTAAAAAATAATGGTTAAAATAAAATTTTCTAACATCTAAATTACTGTAAAAGTATATTCAAAACCTCATTTGCACTAATTTTGTAGGAATCTGCCCCTCAGCCCCCCTCCCCCCCCCAAAAAAAAAAAATTAGACAATTGAAAAAATTTTACACCGAAAAAGATAAGAAAATAATTAAGGAATATAATGTATAATTATAAAATACCTATAAATGCAGTGCATATATGTATGATAATTTACTTCACATATAGCGAGTGGGGTGAATGGGACAGTAGGTTTTTCTCTTTATGTATCATTCTAAATATTTCATCAATCACACATTAGGTAAAGTAATGGTACCCCAATCTTCAGTTGAAAAAAGTAGCTGATTTACATAAGCTTGCAATTATATAAAGAAAAAGATTATTTCAAAAATGAAAAGTAAATTTAGTTCATATACTTTTTACGCTTTCTGTATAATGATTTGATTATGCATAGATGTAACAGTTTCTCTATATATGGAACATTATACTGTAAATTTAGAGAGGTAAAATTTGTTGTTTAAAAATGGTTTTCTACATATAAGATGTCATTGACCCAAATAATGATTATTTTAAAATCTGTAAGTATTCTTAATTAAAAAAATATTGGTTAAAATGAAATTTTCTAGGATCTAAATTAAAGTATTGTGTTTATATTATATAATTCAGTAAAGAAATATCAATTTGCAGTTATTTACACTAAATATTCATTTTTACAGTACTTTTTATTTCATTTCCTTCAAAATATGATAATATAATTCTCAAAACATATTTACATAAATATTTTAAATACCTTACTATGGAATGCATGAAAAAAAAAAAGGCACATAATATTTTCTCCAGAAATGTTGGAGAAATACTAGCTGTAAATTACAGAGTTAAATTATTCAATTGTGTAATTTAAATAAAATAAATATATATAAATGAGTTAATGGAGTTGACATTTGTTATTTTTTGTTCACACTGAGTTAAAATTTATATGAACAAAAATCTAGATATGATGAGACAAATAAATAAATAACAATAATATAATACAAATCCAGGGCAATCTTTAAATTGCATCAGCTTATGTAGAACATGATGCAATATTACATCAGCTTATAGAAACATAATGAAATTTTTCCATCATGTTTTGATTCTTGAAATAATCTTTTTCTTTATATAATTGCAAGCTTGTGTAAATTAGCTACTTTTTTCAACTGAAGATTGGAATACCATTACTTCATCTAATATGTGATTGATGAAATATTTAGAATGATACATAAAGAGAAAAACCTACTGTCTCATTCTACCCCACTCGCCCCTATATGTGAAGTAAATCACCATATGTATGCAATGCATTTATAGGTATTTTATAATTATACATTATATTCCTTAATTATTTTCTTATCTTTTTCAGTGTAAAATTTTTTGAATTGTCTAATTTTTTTTTTTTTTTTTTTGGAGGGGGGGGGGACTGGGGGGCAGATTCCTACAAAATTAGTACAAATGAGGTTTTGAATATACTTTTACATTAATTTAGATGTTAGAAAATTTTATTTTAACCATTATTTTTTGAATAAGGAATGCTTGCAGATTCTAAAAAGATCATTATTTGGTTAATGACACCTTATGTGTAAAAAAACATTTATTTTAAAACAACAAATTTTACCTTTCCAATTTTTTATTTTTATTTAAAGCACACAGATGGAGCAATGTTTTCACCAAGTTTCAGAAAAATTCATGATGATTCATTTTTTTTATGAGCCATTACAATCTGCCCTTTTTTGGGGTGAAATTTTCACTTTGCACACAATAAAAAGTAAAAAAGTGAAAATTTATTATTGTTTTGATGTGAAATATTCATTCTTTGTTCAAATAGCTTCAAATTGGTACCAGATATATAACATTTGAGCCATTAGTTGTCAAGTTATGGCCATATTTAGACAGTGATACAATTCCAAGATGGCCACCATTTCGTAAAAATGGCCAGTTTTCAAATGGCCATATCTCAGCCAATATTGTGAAAATTGCTTTTAAATTTCAGATTTGAGGGTTTCAGTACTATGTCTGTCTATGATAAAAATTTAAAAAAAATCTATGACTATGATGCAACAAGTTTTCCTTAAATTGGTTGATTTCACGTGGAATGACCCAATTTATAAATTTAAAAGAAAATATGGCACAGATGTCATATATGCACCACATTTCCACATGCTTTTCCTCCCGCTAATGTGGCGAAAATTTTGTTTTTGAATGTAATTTACAAATTGGATGCAATAAAAATACATGATTTTTTATTCCAATATAAAAATAAAATAACGTAAAAAATGAAAAATATTCAAGTTTTTAAAAAAAGGAAATAAATGATAGCCTGATATAAATAATTATTGATATAGTATATAATAAAAATAATTCAAAGAATTAAAATAAAAAATAACAGCAAATAAATATAAAATTAATCAAAAAGGAAACAATAAATAAACAGTTATAAATAATAAACTTAATACACAACAAAACAGCAAATATAATTTTCACAATAAATTGCAAATATTAATAGGTATTGCCATATAGAATGCATGCAGTTGCATTATTTAATCAGCACATTCCACTGAAATTTTTAATTTTCCCCATTTTCCTTCTCTAATAATTGTTATAAATTTATTAAACAGATCTTTTCCTTGGCACAAGGGTGTAATGCCAAATTGGCGAGAGGAAAAGCATATGCAAATATGGTGCATATATGACACCTGTGCGGAAAATATAACTGTTTTAATTTCACATCAAACTGACCAACAAAATTCTAGCACATTAATACGTGGAAATTTTTCCAGAGAGAAAATTCACCTAAATGCAATATTAAAAAAAAAAAAAAAAAAAAAAAAAAAAAAAAAAAAAAATCATTTTTTTTAAAAAATTTAAATATTTTTTAATTGATTTTTTTTTTTTTTTTTTTTTTTTAAATTTTAGAATCCGAATGATGTTTTTGTGTTTAGCCATTCCAATTCCAACTCTTTTTATCCAATAATCTATAAAAAGCTGTTTAAATTACGGCGATTCAATTACAATTCTTCTTCTCTTAAAATTAAACTGACGTTTTTTTTGGAAATGAGACGATAAAATTAGCTTGAGATAATATTTACTTACCTTTGTGACTTCTTAACCAGTCGGTATTATACGAACACAATTCTTCGGAATCTTTAATTATCCTTGCTGAAGGCAATATTCTATGAAAATATTCTACATCTTTAGTTGTCAATGTACTAAATTTTCCTCTAAAATTACTAATGTTACATCTAAGCATATTATGGACATTCAATGTATGATTTTTTAAAAGTGAAAAACTATATCTTTGGTTAAAAGAAAGAAATCGAAAGATACATTTGGTTATATGCTTTTGTGAGTACATTTTTTTCATATGTACTGATTTAAACTTATTTATGCACGATTAAAGCTATAAAAAGGATTCAAATGTTAATAAAATCAGAGATAGAGTACGGAGTACGATGCAATATTTGTTTACTGTTAATTGGTTTGTTGGTTGGTTAAAATAATGTATCTAGTTCTCAAAATTCAATAAATTAGGGATCCGGGCAAAGTGAAAGGATTGAGGGGCTTTATAACCAATGAAATTAACCATTTAAGGGCAATTGCGCGAATGTAACCAATCAGAATATTGGAAATGCATGAAATATCCAATGTAGTTGCTAAGCAACGAGCGCGGTTTTTGTTATCTTCTATTTCACTTTTCACGTTGGCTTTGCTTGTTTGCGTTAAAGTAAGCATTGTTTATTAAACTGAAGGCATTTTTTAAAAAAAAATTATACTATATTAATACCCTTAATAATTCTGTTAAGCTTTAGTTTTTTAAATAACTTGTAATTAACCATAATACTTTGTAAGTTAAAATAAATCCTATAGAGCCATTTAAATATCTAAATAAACAGAATTAGTTTTCCCAAATTCAAGATCTGGCTGGAAGATTATTATGTCAAAAACTAATAAAAAATTGGACTGTGATAGTGATCCAGAGGAATCTTCTGATTCCAATGGTGTTGCAAAGTAAGATTTCGTTTAGTATTTACCTTTCTTTTAAGCTTACATTAATTCAATTTTATATTATCAATATGAAAATTAAATGATTGAGTATAGCGAAAACATTTTTTGTAGCATTTAATTAAAGGTTAAAATGAAGTTCATAACAATATCTATTTTCATTTTCTGACTTTGCCAGTTTTAAGAATTATTATATTTTCTTTTACTTAGGGTAGAATGGACATTAGGTTTTTCTCCTTACGTATTACTTTAAACATTTCATTAATCACTCAGTAGATGAAATAGTAGTAAGTGGTAAACCAATCTTCTGAAGAAAAAAATGGCTGATCTGTATTAACTAACATTTGTTTAAGGGAAAAGATTATTTCAAGAATCAAAAACAAATTTGCTTCCTATACTTTTTATGTTTGTTGTGTATTAATAACTTGTTTATGTTCAGATGTAATAATTTTCCTATTTATAGAACATAATATTATATGTTATCCATATTTAAACTAAGCTTAACAGCAGCACTGTTGTTTCTACAAGTAGTTTAACATAAAAGAAGGAAGTGGGAAAAAATGAGACAAGTTCAATTTCTTATTTTGTATTAGGTAAATGTAAGTTACTTATAATATGCAAATATTTTAATAAAAAGTATTCAATTCAAAGAAAAACAACTGAAAGATTGAACAGAAAATATTTTAAAATTTAAGTTAGAGCCATAAAGTAAACAAAGAAAGACAGAGAAAAAGGAATACTGTTTAGCTTTCAAAAACTCCTTGTGATGAAAATACAGAAATTTGATATTGTGACACAGACATTCATCTTTTTTGCATTTCCACTGAACATCAAAAATTTGTAATGTAGGAAATCAATTGGTCTAATGATAATGTTGTTATTGGTGCAAATGATTTTGTTCTTGTTAAGTATTATGCCAAAAAAAAAAAAAAAAAAAAAAAAAAAAAAACCATTATATAGAAATAATTGAAACTGTAGAGGACAATTTTGATTAAACTGTACAACTGTGATGAAACTGCTACTACTGGCCACTGGCCAGTAATTTCCAGTTTTGCTCTATACCAGGAGGAAGGGGGAGATCGCTCCCCTCTCCTAGATCTGCCATTGGGCTGTGCTGGAAGATATATGGTGGTATACCTATACATCATGTACCTTCTGGAATTTTTTAAGAATCTCTCTACACCCTCTATTTATCAAGTAAAGTTGTAGCATATACTCTTTGGCTTATGTCCTCTGGATTTTTTATGACTACAGCATTGATCATAGGTATTCTTACCTTTTGAAATACAAATTATTTGTGTTGCTAAAGTGAATGAATGAAACCATGATTTCCAAACAAATTTATTTAAAAATAATTAAAAGCTTTTTTTTATATTCAAGAACAAAATTTTATAAAAAAAATTCTAGTGTCATTGTGATATTTAGAAATTAAAATTGTTGCAGGGTTCGTAAATATTGTGATATTTTCGATTTTACTAAAAATATCAAAAATGTCTAATATTTTGATATATATCAGATGTTTTTTATATATATCTGATATTTTCAAAATAGCCAAGTTATTGTTGATAATAAATCTTTTAAAGCATAGTATAAAGTAGAAACTAAAATGTAATGCACTTAACTTGAAAACTTAATCAAAAACATTCTAAAAATTCATTCATTTCCTTTTCTTTTTTAAAATTTAGACCAAAACTAATTGAAAACAGAAAGATTTTGTTTTATACAATTATTAAAAAAAAAAAAAAAAAAAAAAAACTATAGAATTTAGTTTAAAGTACAAAAATTTAAAAGCAAAATTTCAAATACAAAATAATTTTATTTAATTAAAAAGTTTTAACATAAAAGAAAGCTTTTTTTATTTTGTATTCCCTAACATTTTGCACAGTTTAAATTAAATGAGAAAAGGTTATTTTCTAATTAAACAGTATGTATAATTGGTTTTTTAAATTAGTTTAGATTTCAATGGCTATTCTGAATTAATTATGTCCCACATATTAGTTCTACTACATTTAAAAATAAAATCTTCAAATCGCTTGTGAAAGATTTTTTTTTTTTTTCTTGAATTAAAAAAGTCACTACCAGAGACATAAGTTTTTTATCTACATTTACACTATGACACAATCAATAACAGTTGAAAATTTTATTTACACTTGTTTAGACTGAAAATATTTTGCACAGTAATATTTTGAAAATGAATATCAAATTTAGAAAATGTCAAACATTTTGATATTTTGAAAACAAATATTAAATATGCAAAAATATCAAAGTATCAAACATTGATATTTTGAAAATAAATTGAAAATATAAAAAATCTTGAAATTTTGAAAATAAATATTGGATATATATCATGATATATATCACAATATATATTTATTGATATATATATCAACAAACCCTGATTAGGTGGGATATATTTATTCTAACACCTTTCAAGGAGTTAGTAAGTTATTATTTTCTTTATTTGAAAAAGTTAATTTCTATGTTCATTTTGTTTAGTTCCGGGGAAGAAAGCTCGTCTGAACATTCAGAAAAAACAAAAGATGAAGCAGGCCGATCAAAAACTGTTACTTCTGACGTACTCGTTGAAAATAAGAAAAATGATCACAGAAGATCCAAGAAACAGGATATAGTAAGATTATTAAAAAAAAATTAATTATTTTAGTAAGTTATTCTTTAAATGATTTTTTTTTTCATCTGTTTGCCTTTCCCTCCTTTCATTTGCAAGATGATGCATCATTCATTAAATTTAAATCAATTAAAAGATTAATTTGGTTATTTTATAAGTGTCTTTTGGTGCATAATCAAATCCAACGTTGTTTCAACTCTCATACAATTGTATGTGTTATAAAGAGTATTTGGCAATTTATTACATGTGATGGGGTAACAGAAAAAGTTTGACAGCTAATGTATTAATTTTTATTTAATTTCTAAAAAAATTTAAAATGTTGCATTTTTATCAAAAACACACATGAATGTAATTTTTTAAATTCTGATATTAGAATAATGAGGTTAAAAATAGATTACAGAATTACATTTTTATATACAAAGCCAGGCTGTTAAATAAAAGAGTGTAAAAACATACAGTACATTCACAAATATGTTGGGGGTTTTCAATATTAAGGAATGTTATAGATTTTTTTTTTTTTTTTTTTTTTTTTTTTGCACATTTTAAATCATTGTATTGTTTACATTTTAAAGTGTCAATTAAACAATCATATAATTCTTAAATAAATGTATGTTATCTATAAGAAAATGTAATTAAAATCAATATGATGATAATAGAAGTAATTAATTTCAAATTTAATGAATAATTTTGATAAATTGTAATTACTACTGAAAATTAAATTTAAACATTTGAACAATGGTAGTTTAATTAAGAACCACATTTTATTATTTAAAATTTTTCTTTTTGCATCTTATGAACTGTACTGCCAACAGTTTTTTGTCAATTCATAAAAGTTTTCGCCTTTAGAAAATTCGGTACTTCTAGGTTATCCCGTCAACCAATTTCGCCAAATTATACAAATCGCCAAACTAATAGCCAAATTATACATGTTGACATAATCTATATTTTAAATAACGAAAAAACAAATAATTAGTAGAATATTAATAAAAAAATTAGTAAAAAGTTGAAATAAAAATCACTTAATGACATTTTAAACACGTAAATCGCATTTAATGTCATTGAATGGGACATTCACGATCATCCATTATTGGCATTTAATCTTATAGATTGGCGATAATTTCTTGGTCGATGGGATAATCTAGAAGTACTGAAAATTCAGATATAGCCATGATCAAACACTTCATCAGAATTAAGTTTTCGTCCTATCTCAGATTTAGTATCTTATGTATGCTTTGAAAATCTTTACTATTTATAATTTTTCATCTGTATGATTACTGTGTGTGTTTAACAAATTACTAGATATTCAATCAACCATTTAATCAAATATGTTTATTTTGATTCTTATTGGTGAATTTTAACTGGAAATTTCATTAAATTGTGAATGATGTCTGTATTTTAACATGCATTTTCAGATTTTAGAAATTCCCAGTACGAATAGATACCAAACAAGCTTTATGCAGGGGTGCAGAATATGTCCGATCCGGCGATCTAGGATCGGGGGAAATTTTAACCACCTGGGGAAATTTTGCAGGAAAATAAAAAATTTATTCCAATTTTAACAACGAATTCCATAATTCTCTGGAGAGATAAATTTCACTAACCTATGAGACCTTCACAAAATCGATCTCAGGATAATATGTACCGAATATCAGTTGGGGTTCTGTTTTACATTTTTCCGAAAATTTAAGGCATTCAGTTTACAAAGAAAAAAAAATCGATCATCAATCTGAAAATTTGGGGAAAAAAATACCTCAAATTTTGTCCAAGGATTACGGAGAAAGCGCGAATTTCGTCACAAGATCTCGAAACAACCGTACATTTCGTCAAAAGATCATGAAATTACAACGAAGTTCGTGAAAAGATCGCAAATTAACCGCGATTTTCTTTGAAACATGGCGAAACAATCACGAATTTGACCAAAAGAACTAAAAAAACTAATATTATGTCAAAAGATCGCTGAAGAATTCAAATTTTGTCAAAAGATAACAAAAATTCACAAATTTCGTTAAAAGATCGAAGGAAAAACGTAAATTTCGTCAAAAGATCATAAAATATTGGAGAAATAAATTTTCTATATCTACACTAATACATCATTTACTTATAACACGCCATAAAATTTTGGAGAAATTTTCATGTAGATTGGGGGAAATGTCGCGAGTGGTAACATTTTCTGCACACCTGGCTTTATGTTGCTCAAATCTCTCTCTCTATAGATGAAGAAAATACTGAGGTTTTATTTTTGTGCAAAACTGAAAAAACTAGCAAAACATTTTCTTTCCTGAAAAAAAGGACAAAAGCTGGGTGAGCTTTTCATCTTTTTCAGATGAAAACTTTGTTACCTGAATCATTATTTAATGAAAGGAGATTCAATTATGCATGTGGTCAAGCTATTGATCATGTATATGTTTAAAATCTGCATTGTATGTTTCATACAAAATGATAAATTGTTTTATTGGTTATAGAAATGCTTGATGAAAATTAATTAATTATATATGTTAATGACTATCATTAACTGACCTTTAAAAGCTTAATTCTTTTCTAAGAAATGTATACATTTGCTAAAAAATATCCAATAATGAATTAGCTATTAACTAAATTTTAAAATGTCCCCTCCGCAACATAATACTAAAAAAAGGGAAATTAGAATTAATTTTTTGTAATTCAAGTATAATATTTTATGAATATAAATAGCATAATTTGGTAAAAAAAAAAAAAAAAAAAAAAAAAAAAAAAAAAAACTTTTATGTTATACTTTATTATTCAGATGAAAAATAATGATGCAAATTGATAATTTTAAAATTGTTAATTTTTCTGTTTTTCTTCCACAACATTAAGAAAAAAAAAATTTTTATCTTTCAATTTTAATACTTGTTTCATTTTTGATGTAGAATGCTTTCAACATACCTTATGCACTCATAAAAAATTTCAAACTTGGAGGAAATAAAATATATTTATTTAGTTCAAATAAATGGTCAAATGTCCTCTCTGCAACAAAACAACTTACTGTGATTTGGCAGTGTTGCAGATTTTTGAAAATTGACTATTATTTACAATTTTGATAAGCTACACATATTTGTATGATATTCACTACATATATTGATCTTGAAAATATTGCATAAAAATAAATAATTATTTAGAGTCAATCATTACAAATTTTGTGTTTTTATTTTTATGTTATTAAGATTTTGTTTGTGTAATAATATTTCATGTTAACTGATCTTAATAATTGATTAGGTTCCTTGAAGGATGAGTCAATTTTATAGACTGAAAAAACAAAAATATATCTATTTCACTAAGCTTTTTGCTTAAGCTTTATTAAATAAATGTTTTTGATCTTATGAAATTTATATGATATTTATGGGAAGAAAAAAAAAAAAAAATTAACCACATTTTAAACATACACAGACGTCAACAACTTTTTTCCCAAATAAATGTGATGTATTTGTTCTTGTACAGTGGTACAGTTTCATGTATTGCCAATTTAGTTGATATAATTACAGCATAGGATCCATTATCCAGAATGCTTGGGACCCAGAGCATTCTGGATAAAGGGTTTTTCCGTAATTCAGAACACTTTACAGTAAGTATAAAAATGTACGAAATAATTTCATAAATAGGTAAATATGAATGCTAATACAGTAGAACCCCGATAATTTGGATTAACTGGGACCAGACCCAATCTGGATTATCGAAAATCCGGATTATCCGGAGAATAAGAAAAAAAAATGGAATAAAATAAAACATACTTACAGAAATCACCTTTATATTAAACTTATTGAATAATTACAGACAGTAAAAATGTTTACTTTGCTTAATTCTTCCGAAAAGATTTCAGAAAAGGTTTTTTTTAAATTCAGAATATGATGATGAAACAAATTAATGTTATGGAAATTAGTCAATCGCTTCTCAAACTTGAAAAAAAATGACCAAATCAATCCGGATTATCCGGAGATCCGGATTAACGGGGTCCGAATTTACGGGGTTCTACTGTACATGTAAATACCTTAATTTATAGATTAATTTACACAAAATAAAAAATTAATTATAATAAAGGAAAAAAATATACATATGAAATTTAATTTTGAGATTCTGAAACAGAATCTTTTGATTGGGATTTAGCAAACATTTCTATGATAGTCTTTTGCTTACAGTGTGTCTCTTGCACTAATTGTTCTTGTATTTTGTACTGAGACATGATTTGCTGCTCATGGAAGTAGCTCCTCTGTTGCATGCCTGAAATTAATTGTTTGGTATAAAATACTAATTTTTCATTTGATACCTTTTCAACTAATTCATTCTGCTGGTTGTCCTTCTCATCATCACTTTCATCAGATATATTGTTTGTCATCATTTCACAAATCTCACTGTCAGTCATGTGATTAGTGGCAGGAATGTTTTCATCGGTTTCTAAACAATCTTCCACTGCTTCTTGATTAAGCAATTTAGCTTCTGGACAATTAAAGCCTTTGGCATATGCCAAGAAATCAGCAATAATTTGCTTCTCTTTCGAAATCTTGAAGGGCTCATTTTCGTCATCGAAATATAATGCAGGTGGCCACTGATTGTACCATCCATGGATAAGTGTATCCTTATCCACAGCCTGCCATGCTTTAGCAGCACTCCACAAAGCATCTTTGATTGTGAAGCTTCTCTGGAAATTTTTTATCCCAATTCTTTTGTTGCACTCTGTGAGCATATATATATATTTTTTTTAAGAAGTCATTTTTATAGTGAGTTTTTAAAGATCTGTTATGTACAATTTGGAGGTAAACACATTGACCAATTCTAAGAATTCTGCTCCAGAATGGGCTGTTTGTTTTTTTTCGTGATCTTTTGTTGAAATTTGCCGTTTTTTGCTAATCTTTTGTCAAAATTTGCCGTTTTATCGCGATTTTTTTGGACCATATTTGTTATTTTTTTCGCGATCTTTTGGGGGAAATCTGTCTTTTGGGGGGATTTTGCGACGGAATTACCCATTTTTTCGCAAATCTTTTGACATAATTTGCCGAAAAATAGTCGGTATTTCGTGATTTTTAATGAAATTTGTCATTTTTTCGCGATTCTTTGACGAGATTACTCGTCCTTTGGGACGCGTAAGAGCTTTTTTTTCGCGTCCCGTCGCCGATCTTTTGCGTAATTTACGCGCTATAGTGCGTCCGCGGCATCGCTGAAAAAAAAAAAACTAATAGCTCTAAAACTAATTAATCTAATATCATGATTATCGCTGAAAATTAGCTGATTTTTAACGAATTTTGCCGTTTTTCCATGATTTTTTGACGAAATCTGCCGTTTTTCGCGATTTTTTTTTTGACAAATTTGCTGTTTTTATCATGATTTTTGAAGAAATTTGCCTTAAATCGCGATTTCTTGACGTAATTCGTCGTTTTTCGCGAACCTTTTGTCAAAATTTGCCGGTTTATTGTGATTTTTTGGACTATATTTGTTATTTTTTCGCGATCTTTTGGGGGAAATCTGTCTTTTGGGGGGATTTTGTGACAGAATTACCCATTTTCTCGCAAATCTTTTGACATAATTTGCCGAAAAATAGTCGGTATTTCGTGATTTTTAAAATTTGTCATTTTTTCGCGGTTCTTTGACGAGATTACGCGTCCATAGCACGTCCGCGTCATCGCTGGGAAGAAAAAAAAAAAGGTACCGATTTGCATTCTGGTTTTCGAAGCGTTCCGGATACAGGGACGCCGGATAACGGATCCTATACTGTACCACATGGTGGTAATTATATCAACATTCTCAGTGTAAAAGGAAAAAAAAAAGTCAACATTTTTACAAAACCCTGAAAAAAGATAAAGTCAGAGTTCAAAATACTAACATTCATCTGTCAAACAATGGTTGCTTTAAATAAACACCATGCAAAACATTTTATAGTAAAAGAAATATCATTATCTGTAATTCCCAATTATATGTGAATGATACATTCTATTTCATGTCATATGGGAGTCATGACAAGTATATGAAGCATTGTCTAATAGACAAAGCATTATCTTGTGATAATTCCTGGAATAACCAGGGACAAAGCTATTAAGGGGGGGGGAGGGGGGTCCTTCCTCTCCTCAGTGTCGGCATATTTGATCATATTCGGAAAATTTTTGGTTGTCAATTTTGATAAGTAAAAATCTCATACATTTGATTTTTTTTTTTTTTTTTCAAATTTCCAGCATTTTTTTCCTTTTAAATATATAATAAAAACCATCAAACATTAACATTTGTCTTAAGAGTTTCTTTCAGAAATCCTAATTTTGTCTCTCTCTTTATTCTCTGATTCCACTCAAAACAAATTGAGAAGGGGTCAGGAGAGACCAACTTTTCAATATAGAATGTACTTTTTCTCAGAGTCTGCAGTGGATTAGTTGAGTTCTGAACATCTGGATGATTGATAAAATACTGAAGATGATCATGAATTTGGCAAAAACAATCAAATTAGTGTGTTGAAATGTGCTGGACAGTTGAATTATTTAATAAATTGTTTGAATGATTGCAAGTCAGTTATTGAAAAATTGATCCAATCTGACAAATCAAGTGTTCTTCCGTTCGTTAAGGTGACTGTAGACATATTTATCCAAGCAAAAGAAAATTGTTGTCTTGGTTAAATGTTTGTGGTAAGATGATGAATAAAATCAAGCAGAAATGTGGATGTATTAGCATTATGGAAAATAAGAGCTATTCCATTGTAGAACACGATGCAGAAAAAAATATCTAAAGTACAGTCAGATAACCAGAGACATTATTTAATCAGTTTAGATCTGTATCTGCAAAACTCGGTGCTTTTGCATATTCAATAAATGGTTCCATAAAAAAGAATAGACTGTGATGTGTCAAAAGATCTTGCTACAAATAGTATCTTTTTTGGAAAATAGCACAGAATTCAATGCTGCTTTTTTGCTTTTGGTAGTTGCCTGTGTCATAAAGATCCTGACAGAGAAAAAATATAAAATGCTTGTGTGGTGAGTGATGTAAACAAATGTCTCAAAATAAAGAGTATTGGAAAATAAAAAGTTGAAAAGCATGCACAACATTTCTCTTCCAACTCCCATCTATTTACTCTTTCAGATTATTGTCATTTCAAGATGACGCATAAACATGTTAACTTATTAGCACTTGCTCTTGTTGAGTAATAGACCTCGACAAGAGGAAGTGCTAATAAGTCATTCTGGCAAAAAAGAGCTTGCATTCAACACTAAATTTATAACAATCTTGATGGACATTATGTGAATGCTGGGTAGAAAGATCGTCTTTCAGAGTAAGTGACAAAAATGAAAATGGAAACTTTCATCAAATTTTGAAACTGATTTTCAGACATAACTCAATACTGAGGAAATGTTTGTGAGCAAACATTTCAGGTAATACAACCTAACCTACCTTTCTAATTCATCCCAAAATGAGATGATTGAAGCTTTTGCTACACCAGTAAGCAGGAAGATCATTAGCAATATCCAAGAAGTATAGGCATAGTCCATGTCAATTCAAGCAGCTAAAGAAAAAATCTTACCTTCATAGTCTCAGAAGTTCTTTGATTGAACATATGTTAAAATTCAGGAAAAAATAAAATTCCCGTAATTTTTGGTTTTCCCCAAAAAAATTTCTGGACCGAGATACAGGGTGCCAAAGATGGCATCCCAAGCACCTTTTCCCATTTGCAATTTTCAAAAAAAAGTTTAAAGTGCTCTATCTCTGAAACGATGCAAGATATCTCATTGCAGTTTATTTTATTTTAAAGATAATATTTTTCTGCTTAAAAAGATATACTCTATTTTGAAATATGTATTTAATTATTTTTACAGCAGCCTTCTAAAAAAATTTTTTTTTAATCAAAAATAATATTTTTCTCAAAAATGCCAATCTTAAAAATTTTGATTTTTTTACTGTTGGTCAATATTATTGAGTACTACCTTCACTGTAAAGGAGAACTTCCACTTTTGAGTTTAACAAGTTTTAGAAACATTTCAAGAATTTAGAGAATTTTACAGGAACTGCATGTCTAAAGTTCCAATAAAAGTCTCTCAATTTTTGTTTATTTGTATTATATGTAGCCTATTACATATACTAAACAAGTTAGAAATCACACGTCAAACATGGTAAATGAGGTACATTCATACTATGACTAGTTTTATAAATATTTAGATCTTGGTGCAATAAGTATTACACTCTTGTGAAAACTGGCATGGATACAAAATTTATTATGTTTCTATATATTAAATTCAGTAATACGGAAGTAATATGAATCCATCTTAAAAAGAACGTAATCACCAGGGCAACCTAGAATCATTACCTATCATGGGATATTTAATTATGTATGATAGAATTTAATAGAATGAACAATCACCCATTAATATCATAGTGATGGGTATATTCATCTATTACTATCATAGTACCTATATTGCACAAACTTTGAACAGCAAGCAAGTAGAAATTTCATTTGTCCAACCAAGGTCTCTGAAACAATTGCAAAATATTCAGATTCACAATTTATAAAAAGGAATTTTTGTTGCCTGTGCATATTACTGTGAGTGGTGGATTGCAAAGGTAAATGATATCAGTTGTTTATGAAATTGTCGTTAACTTTATGCTCCCATTTGGATCGGCTGTTGGGTATAGATTTCCACATGCAAGACAGCAACATCACCACCAGTGTTCACTTCCTATTCACAATGTTTTAAAGATTATGGAAGCCCCAGACCCTATTAGTTAAGCAGGAAGGCATCACTAAATATCAAAGGAAGATACAGATACTGTTCAACAAATTATAAAGTCTATGAATTTCTAATTTCAGTTCTAAGCAGAGTTCACTGGAAGTAATATGTTTTGAAACTTATACATATATTTTGTAAACTTTACTGCATGTTTTTTTTTCTTTTGTAAGCTATTTTTAAAGCTGTCAGTTTCTTATACTTATTAAGAAATAAAATCCTATGTCAAACAAGACTAAGATTTTGATTTCCTGAGACCAGTATGTGATTGTCATACAGGAACTGGTAAAATATATGGCAAAATTTTACATGTGTTTCGATAACTTGTCAAAATCAAAAGTGGAAGTTTTCCGAAATAAGTAAGGCAGTAAGTATTCAATGGTATTAACCAACAGCGAAAAAATAAATAAGTTTAGGATTGGCATTTTTGATTTCTTTTAATTAAAAAAAAAAATCAAAAGGCTGCATCAGAAAATATGAATACATTTTTACAAAATTGAATATATCATTTCAAACAAACAAACAAACAAAATAAAATAAAGCAACAAATGTTGTGAAAAAGGTTGTCAAATGTTATGAAAGTCAAATTAAAACTTTGAAAAAAAAAAGACACTCATAAATATTTTATTCATCCTGTTAAATCCTATCACTCATAATTAATTCAAACATATCCCATGATAGGTAATGATTCTAGGTTGCCCTGGTAATTACATTCTTTTTAAGATGGATTCATATTACTTCTGTATTACTGAATTTAATATATAGAAACATAATAAATTTTGTATTCATGCCAGTTTTCACAAGAGTGCAATACTTATCACACCAAGATCTAAATATTTATAAAACTAGTCATAGTATGAATGCACCTCATTTACCATGTTGGACGTATGATTTCTAACTTGTTTAGGATAGGTATTAGGCTACATATGATACAAATAAACAAAAATTGAGAGACTTTTATTGGAAATTTTGATATGCAGTTCCTGTAAAATTCTCTAAATTCTTGAAATGATTCTAAAACTTGTTAAACTCAAAAGTGGAAGTTCTCCTTTACAGTGAAGGTAGTCCTCAATTGTATTGACTAACAGTAAAAAAATCAAAATTTTTAAAATTGGCATTTTTGAGAAAAAAAAATTTTTTGATAAAAAAATTCTTTTTTTAGAAGGCTGCTTTAAAAATAATTAAATACATATTTCAAAATGGAGTATATCTTTTTAAGCAGAAAAATATTATCTTTAAAATAAAATAAACTGCAATGAAATATCTTGCATCGTTTCAGAGATAGAGCACTTTAAACTTTTTTTCGAAAATCGCAAACGGGAAAAGGTGCTCGGGATGCCATCTTTGGCACCCTGTATCTCGGTCCAGAAATTTTTTGGGGAAAAACCAAAAATTACAGGAATTTTATTTTTTCCTGAATTTTAACATATGTTCAATCAAAGAACTTCTGAGACTATGAAGGTAACCCCCTGCCTGAATCGACATGGATTCGGCCTATACTTTTTATTGAAACAGTTAAAAAGTGTTTGTGAATTCGGTTTGTCTGTCTAGTTGTTCTCTAATTCTTGTAAATGTACTTGGATTGTCATATAGTTTTTATGTGTTATTGAGGTTAGCTATAGAATAGCGAATATTATAAATGAAGTGTGTAGCATTTATAGTTCATTTACAGGAGAATACAAAATGTCACATTATGATCTATGATAGAAAAATCATTTATTCTGTATTTTGGTGATGTTATAGTTTAAACATAATAATATTGATATGCATCACCGAAGTTGAGTGCTATAAGTTTTCTGTTTAGTATAGAATTAGCATATATAATTTGTTTACGAAAATGCACAGTAAAATTGCATTACATTATGCATTTGAGGTACATTTTAATTATGATCATCAAACATAATGAAATATTTATGGATCATTGAGGTGCATTACTACATGTTAACTTATAGAGTTCATAGCATTTATCATTCATTTACAAAGATGCTAAAAAGAATTCAGTTGTAGAATAGACTGTGATCAATAATTGATGGGAATGTATTTTCAGCTGTATTTTAAAACTGAACTAATTTGTAATATATTTTGTGTTGTGTATAAATATTGTAGATCATATACGACACTTTCATAGCCATAAAAGAATTCACACATTAGATATGGGAAACAACTACAAAAAATTAATTTTTATTTTGTTATATGTCAAATTTCTTATTTAGATATCTAATTTCATTGAAATACTGTCATTTCATGATCTTTTTAAGTAATAATCTGTTAATGCTTTTTGGTTGTTCTGTCTATTTCTTTAGTACTGCAAATTTTAAATATTTTAAGGCGGTTCTCAAATTTCTTACTCATCAAACATGAAACTTTCTGACTCATTTTTTAATGTAAAGGCATGGAAGCAAACCTATCTTTTAAAGAGGTTATGAAACACATTGAATTTTCCATTTTTTGATAAATAAGTTACTTATTGAGCTATAAATGAATTTTATCATGTGATGACTAGTTTCCATTTCCCACTCACTGTCATATCTAGAAATTTATTCAAAATGCCAACTTTGACAATATTTTCCCAAAGATCTTTTGCATTTGTATCAAAAAAGGGGAAACGTCTTTTGATTACATAATTTCTGTTATTTTTATATTTTTAGGTGTTTCTAAACAAAAATTAATTGAAAAAAGAGTCAGAAAAAAAGCTCTTTGGGTTTGAGAACAGCCTTAAATTGTTTGGAATTCTTTATTTAGCTAAAATTTGAAAATGTATCTAACATTTTTAGACATTTGTTTGCAATGCTCTAAGTAACTATTCAGCAAAAGAAGCTGGTGAATTATCATTTGAAAAAGGAGAAATGTCAACCATTATTGGAATTAGGTATGTTTCTAAACGATGAAGTTTTGTTAATTTTTTTTTGAAAAATAGTTCGTTTCTGTGTTATTTGATTATTTAAAAAATTGAACTTTTAAGTTACTATTTTAAAATAATGAAACATTCTATCCTGTTTACTTGGTTTAATAATGCAAATATACTGAATGTAGGTGCAAATCAGTTTTAATTAGAAATTCTTATAGATATTTTATATTTTGTATTTTTTCTTATATTGTGCCCAAAATCCGCACTAAAAAGCACTTTGGGTACTTTCATATCTGCATACCAGCTATTTTTTATTAGGCTATTAGGTTTTTTGATTTTTATCAAACTCAAGTTGTTGGGATTTTCACAAAAAGCTTGAGCACAACTATGTTTCATTTAAAAATAAATACATATTTGAATACGAATGAATATATATTCAATTTACCATATGAGAAATAATTTTAAAAATGTGATCATAGACTATTTTTTCTTTGAGATTTTTTTTTTTTTTTTTTAATATGAAAAATATCATCAACATTTTGTGTTTGATACAAACAAAAACACATGTATTATATTTGTGATAAATTATGCACACATACACATGTTAGCTTTATGTAACTTGAGGTTGCCTGGTATTCAGAGGTAAAACCATTTAAATGTATAAATGTTAGGAATTGAAATACTGCTAAATAGAGTTTGCTAATTAAAGGTGTCTGCTTTTTGAGAAGAAAAAACCATTATGGAAGTCTTTATATATATTATATATACATATATACAGGGTGTTTCTAAATTCATGGTCCAATCTTTAAGGGGTGATAGTACACATCAAGACAAACAATATTTAAATAGGAAACCAAGGGTCCCAAAGTCTTCCGAAGGAGATAGGCGCCATTAAAGTTTAGGGTCCAAAAATTCAAATGATTATGAAAAACAGAAAAATCGGTCGATTCGTTTGCGGTTTTCACTAAAATTATTCTTTATGTCAGTATTGTCTTGAAAATAAATTATAAAGATAAATTTCAAAAAATGACGATAGAGGGCGCTTTAGACTTTAGAGTAACGAACAACTATTTTTTGCATCTCATTAAAGGTTTCGTAAGCTTAGACTTAAACTTAAATTTTGAGCTCAAAATCTGAATAGTTGGAAGCAGTTAAGTAGCACAAACTTAACTGTGTTCAGAGGGTTTTAAATTCAAATGATTATAAAAAACGGAAAAATTGGTCGATTGATTTGCAGTTTTCACTAAAACTATTCTTTATGTCGGTATTTTATTGAAAACGAATTATAAAGATAAATTTCAAAAAATGCCGATAGAGGGCGTTTTAGACTTTGGAGTAACGTACAACTATATTTTACCGTTATTTTTCGCATCTCATAAAAATTTCTTAGAAGCTTAGACATAAACTTAAATTTCGAGATGAAAACCTGAATCGTTGGAAGTGGTTAAGTAGCGCAAACTGAACTGTGTTCAATGGGGGTGGGGAGGTTCAAATTTCAAATGATTATAAAAAACAGAAAAATTGTTCGATTGGTTTGCCGTTTTCGCTAAAACTATTCTTTATGTCAATATTTCCTTGAAAATAAATTTTAAAGATTAATTTTAAAAAAATACCGTTAGAGGGCGCCTTAAACTTTGGAGTAACCAACAACTATTTTTAACCGTTATTTTTTGTATCTAATTAAATTCTTGTAAAAGTTCAAACTTAAATTTTGAGCTCAAAATCCGCATCGTTTTGAGTAATTAAGTGCGGAAATTTGAAATGTGTTCGAGGGGTGGGGAGGGTAACATTTTAACTCCTGAACACTGTTCAGTTTCCGCTTCCTAACCCCTCCATCGATTTAGAATTTGAGCTCAAAATTTAAATCTAAGCATTTGCAAACATTTAATTAGATACAAAAAATAACACTTAAAAATAGTTGTTGGTTACTCTAAAGTTTAAGGCGCCCTCTATCGGTATTTTTTGAAATTAATCTTTAAAATTTATTTTCAAGGAAATATTGACATAAAGAATAGTTTTAGCGAAAATGGCAGACGAATCGACCAATTTTTTCATTTTTTAAAATAATTTGAAATTTGAACCTCCCCACCCCCATTGAACACAGTTCAGTTTGCTCTACTTAACCACTCCTAACGATTCAGATTTTCATCTCAAAATTTAAGTTTATATCTAAGCTTCTAAGAAAATTTTATGAGATGCGAAAAATAACGGTAAAATATAGTTGTACGTTACTCCAAAGTCTAAAGCGCCCTCTATCGGCATTTTTTGAAATTTATCTTTATAATTCATTTTCAATAAAATACCGACATAAAGAATAGTTTTAGTGAAAACCGCAAATCAATCGACCAATTTTTCCGTTTTTTATAATCATTTGAATTTAAAACCCTCTGAACACAGTTAAGTTTGTGCTACTTAACTGCTTCCAACTATTCAGATTTTGAGCTCGAAATTTAAGTTTAAGTCTAAGCTTATGAAACCTTTAATGAGATGCAAAAAATAATGGTAAAAAATAGTTGTTTGTTACTCTAAAGTCTAAAGCGCCCTCTATCGTCATTTTTTGAAATTTATCTTTATAATTTATTTTCAAGACAATACTGACATAAAGAATAATTTTAGTGAAAACCGCAAACGAATCAACCAATTTTTCTGTTTTTCATAATCATTTGAATTTTTGAACCCTAAACTTTAATGGCACCTATCTCCTTCGGAAGACTTTGGGACCTTTGGTTTCCTATTTAAATATTGTTTGTCTTGATGTGTACTATCACCCCTTAAAGTTTGGACCATGAATTTAGAAACACCCTGTATATATATTTAATCTGTAAAAATACTTTGAATTTTTTTTAAGTTCAGGGCAACTTTAACCTAATCCACAAGAGGTAAAATCCAACCTGAAACTGACCAAAAACATTGAACGTCAACACGATCTACAATAAAGAAGTGGAAGTCATTCTAAGCCAAGCATTGAGTTAGATTGACTTTCACAGTCAGTAAAAGCGAGTAACCCGACCTAATGCAGGATTCTAGCACAGATTCAACATAATTTTCTTTTGTGTTTATCCTCCTCAGTTCTGATGTCACCTGCAGAAGACACTAAACAACACCCTTTAAATTAATCTAAATGCTTTTGGAATTATTAAAATTACTTCTGACCTTTTTTAATGGATGCATGCATAGATAAGCATTGATATATAGAATGATACATCTTTGGCGATGCTGTATAGTAATTTTAAAATGGTTTTTGTGGTCCTTCATAGTAATTGTTTCAGTACTGAGGAAGTTAAAGCATTTCTCTAGCATTAAATACAGTAATTGAATTTAAATAAAATTATTATTTTTCTAAGTAAATCTTTAGAATAAACTATTTTCACAGACAGTTTTTTAAATATTAGTAACAGCTGTAGTGAGAAATTACATAACTAAATGTTAAAATAAATTTTTTGATATTTTCCCATTCCCAACAGTATTCCAAGTTAAAAATTAGGAAATTGAAGTTTTTGAGTTGAAAATTAGTACAAATTCATTAAAATTATTATTATTTTTATTATTGCATTTATAGTTGAAAGGAATAAATAGCTAAATTTAACCAAAATTGATTCGCTCTACATATTTTTTAATGTTTTATTGTATAACAGCTGTCTTGAAACAAAAAATATGTAGCATAGATTTAACACTTTTTTTTTTTTTTTTTTTTTTTTGTAACACACCTTGGAAGGAACCAAATTTAATTAAAATTGACTTTTTAATAATTTGTTAAAAATAAATCTTTAAAATAAGCTTCTGCCATGAGCAAATTTATGTTTTGATAAAAAAAAAAATCACAGGTTAGTTTTTTTATTATGCTGATAGCATCCATGATCTGAAATTACAAAGTTTCAAAATAGATTCTTTCTCATATGGCAGCCATATTCAAAATAAAAACTAGATAAAACAGATTCAACTCAGCTTTTTTTTAATGTTTATAATACCCCCTAGTGAGAAAAAAGATTGATCAAATTTATATAAAAATTTAATTTTTATATATGACTGTGTGAGAGCAAAAATAAGTGGTACAGATTCAGTACAATTCTCTTTTGCATTTATAGCACTTCCACTATTAATAGTAAGAAAAGCATTATTTACAGGGGTGGGGAATTTTTCCATATTCTTACCAGCCAAGGAATTATTTCACTAGCCCGCACGATGCAACACACACGCAGTTGAAAATAGTTATGACAAAATCGCACGCGATTACAGATAAAATTACTATTAATACAATGCACTTTCATAATTCTTTTTTCTATAATATTAGGAATTATATATAACAGAGGTAAGATTAATATTAGATAGAACTTAATGCCATATTTGCACTGTAATAATTTGGAAAGTTAAAATATCTAGATTAAAAAAGTGTTTCTGATAATGTACCTATTGCCTACAGTTTTTCAAAAACTAAAAATGCACTCACCTTGTGAAAAAATCCACTCGCCAATGGCGAGCAAAATTATGTATTTCCCCACCCCTGATTATTTAGATTTAAATAAAATGGATTTTTTATATCTCATGCATTTAAACAATTGCTTTAAATTCATTTCATAATGCATTCAAAATTTTAATCTGAATACATAAGTACAAAAATTAGCATTTATTATTGATACTAAACTATCAATTAAGTTACTACATAAAACTGTCAAATGACAAGGTATATGCAATTTATGTGTCTGCCCACCTGTCCAACCATACACAATTTAAATTTGTTAAAATGCTCTTAAAGTCAAGAATTTGAAATTGGGGTAATTACTGTTACTGGGATAAATTACAGTGTGTATCCACAAATAGTTGAAGTCAACACAAGTTTGCAATGTGTGATTCTGCTAAAAATCTGGGGTTTGTGCAGTAAAGCCAAACTAATAGTCTCCTATTTCTATTTAAAATTACCAATTTTCTTATTTCTTTATTATTTATCTACAATAGTTTTTATAGTGTATTATTATTTTAGCTTTTAAAACTATGACAGCTGTTTAAAAAAAAAGACTTTATTATATTTATTTTTTAAATTAATAATTTATTTAAATATTCGTATCAAATTGCCACACAAATATCTTGATAAAATATGTCTTGAATTGTGTAGAAATTGAGTGTTTGTCCATGATCTAAGAAAGTTTCACAGAGTTATTCTAGTGATTTTTTTTTAATTTAGAAATTAGTGCATAGTTTTTATTACAGCATATTTAATGTTGAACTTAATGAGTGATGTGCTGAGAAACAAAGTTACAATGGATAAAACAGATTTTAGAATGAAATTTAAAGTTGTAAAAAATAAACTTGGGGATTTTAGTTTAAAAATTTTTAATTTAATTTTCATTTTGAATTTTAAAAGGGTATTTATTTCCCATTCTTTTCATATTTTACTTGAGTGGCTTGATATGGTAAGTTGCATTATTTCAAAACAAGCATCTTTTACAGAATTTTTAATACTTTATCACCAAATTTTCAAAATAAAAATTTTTACCTATTTCAATTGCAGGCATGCCTCAATTTAAAAAGACAAAAATTTTAATAAAAAATAACCAGAAAGAATAATGAAGGATTATGAGCATTTTATGTATCATGCATATGGGATGATTATTGCAAAGAGGTCAATAAAGAATCAGAGAAAAACCATCAGATTATAGTAAATTAAAATTTAGAAATTTACTAGCTGCACCTGTCGAAATTCGACGGAAAAAAAATATATCAGTCTTATATGCACAATAAGATAATGAGCGAAATAAACAATTGCCACCTCTTAAAATAGGGATAGCATAACTTTCCATGATGAAGATACACAAACTTCAGAAAATAACAAAAATAAGGAAAACAACTCATAAATTAATTATGTTGGACTTAACGTCAGCTACAAATCTTTTTCAGTGCGGTTTCTAAACTTTAAACATTATTTGAATGCCAAATTATTTAGAAAGTTTTTATAATACATCAGAAGATGAATTAAAAAATATCTGCATAGTTTATTTTTTCTCCGTTTAAATATTGCTTGGTAACTGTACAATAATTATAATATCAATAAAACATTTTAATTTTAATTATAGTAGAAACAGGGAGTTACTAAAATGCATAACCAACCCACTACACATTTACAGCACTTGCAATAAATTTAATTTATTTATTGGTTTGTAGCCTGCATGAACTTGTCAAATTTAATTTTATTGTTATGGTAATAAAAAGAAAAATGATATCTTTGTTATTAAAAAGAATAAAATTTTTGTGTTTGTTGATGATATACAGAAAGCATTTTATTTATTTTATTTTAAATCATAACTTAATACAGCAAAATGATTTTAATTAATTTTTGATATTATGTAAAATAGAAATATCATAATACCGGGATATCACAGGTTTATTCTTTTTTTTTTTTTTTTTTCCTAACATGCATCATTTACATCTTCAGAAACACTCATCTTTTCCAAATAAAAGCATGATTTATGCAGTTATTTAAAAAATTTTTAGTTTCATAAAATATTTATTGTAACTAAATAGAATTGGCACAATTTATAGAAATATTTTCATTTGTTCATACCATGGACCTTTAAGTAAATAGAAGTTCAGTTCATTTAGATGTACGAATAAAAGTCAGTGAATATGACAACATCACTGATACAGCTATAATAATGTATATTATATTCATGGAACAAATTTATCTGGTTTCTGAATGACGAAATTTTTTCAATCGACAAAATTTTGCTTTAGATATTATATTTTATTAAATTTTATTTTCTGTGTATTTTTACATAATACTTAATATTACTCAGTAAATAATCTGTGTATTGTACCACGATTAGTGAATAATTATGTGCAATCTCTTTATTAGAATTAAATTTTACGAAAACCCGAGCGAAAACCATTATTTTTTTTCTTTGAAATGCGATTACACATACCGATGAGATAAAGCTCCTGATTGGCGGAAAGTAATAAAGCAAAATACATTCTTATTATAGTAAGAAAAACTTAACCTGTTGCCACTATTTTGAAGAAATGTTACGAAAAAGCTTTTAAAATTAAAAATAAAATATAAAAATGGAAATAAATTAAAAATTAGCTAGAATGGGTGCATCTACACATAAACACGTTTCATAAAAAAAAATAATTATCAAAAGCATGCCCGTAGAAAGATCAGGGCTGATGACTAAAAAAACAGCCAGGTCTTTTAAATATATAGATAGATCTTTAGATTCAGAAGGATTAAAGTAGAAGGTCACTTAGACAATTCCAGTATGATTTATGAAAAGAAAACACCTTGTAGTGTTGCCCCATACTAAATTAAGTGAAATTATCTCAGAATATTGCCATCAAAAGTTTTTATATCTAAAGCCACAGTCATTATGCTATTCCATCATGTTAGGTTAAAAATTGGGTAATCAGGAGAAGATCATTGGTCTGTAAAGTCACTCATAAATTTGTAGCCTTTTTCAGAAAAAAAACCCAAACAAACAAATAGATCAAATCAAATTATGTGAAATTTGACCTCAGAAAGAGTAAACCTTTACCCACCTTTACAAAATGTGAGATTGATTTCTATGTCACTATTTGGTTAACTTAAAGAAAATTAAAGAAAAATAAATAATAGTAAAATTTATGTAGCATTATTTGTTTATTTTGTATGTTTATTATTACTTATATCACTTGCAAAAACAATCCAGTTAGATGTAATGACAGATTTAAAATTGCAATATTTCTACAATCTGGATTTCAGGTGCTTTTTAACTGCAAAGTGATATAGAGAAATGCATTATAAAGGTCATCTAGTGTAGTACAAATAAAACAAAACTCTTTCATGAATTGACCACACGACTTCCCTCTAAAATTAAAGAAATCTTATTTATATCAGTTTGTTATGTATTGTGCTAAATTAATTAATATGAAATAAGAAAAGTACATCATTTTATTAAATACAATTGTATTTTTTTACTTGCACCTGCATTTATTTCTGCACCAAAATCCACAAATGAAAATTCTTTGAAGTCTGAGGTTGGGGGGGGGGGGGGAGGGACACTCAAAATCTCAGTATTTATTCAGTATGACACTTTTCAATTCTTTTAATTTGTTTTATTAATCAAAGAAGAAAAAAAAAATATTCAACATAACGTAGCAATCCCTATAGAAAAGTGAAGGAAGAAATACAGCAAAGAATTTGTATATATATTCAGTAATATTAGAACAGCTTTTGTCACATGACAGAGCTTTTTGCCACCAAGACAAAAATTGCATTTATAAAGTTTATTTGGTGAATTATGTGATGTTCAATTGTACACAGAAGTGGTACTTGTATTTTTATAATCTATAAAAGTAAATTAAATGAAAAACATATCATTTCTCAATTAAAACATTTTTTAAAATTTCATTAATTTATTAGTTGATTTTAAATTGATTTTTAAATATCTTCTGTGATATGCAAATGAAAATGACATTTTGAGTAGTATCAAATTATGTTACAACAATACTTTTACAATTTTATAATGTTTGTTTTTAGTTATTTTTTTAATTCAATATTTATATAATAGTTCTATCATTATTATTATGCATTATGATTCATTAAAAAAATTAAAAATGCATTACAAGTTAATTTTTTATTTTTCCTTTCCTTTTCTTTTAATAAAAATAATAGAAAGGATGGCTGGTGGGAAGCAAAAAATAGTGATGATGTTCAAGGCCTTGTACCATCTACATTTTTAAAGGTACTTTAATTTTTCCATTAATTTTCTGACTACCAGGATATCTGCCGTTAATATGTATTATCAAACTGCCAAATTTCTGTTTAATTTTATTTTTAATATTGATGTGCCCTGGAGCAGAATCGGCGCAACGCTGCGACGCACGTCGCAGACTGTTGGGAAGTTCTGCAGATTATTTTTCAACTGTTAAAAATTTAGCAAAAATTAAAAAAATTCGGTCCTAAATCCAAAAATTCGGACCTAAAATGCATCGCGAATTTCGACAAATAATCTTTAAAAAAATCAGTTTCGTTATAGCCGCGAAAAACACCCGAATTTCGTCCAAAAATCGCGAAAAAGCGGCAAATTTCGTCAAAAAATCACGAAAAAACGGCAAATTTCGTCAAAAAATCGCGCAAAAAAGGTAAGTTTCTTCAAAACATGGCAAAAAACGGCTAATTTCTTCAGAAGATCACAAAAAAAGGCAGTTTTCGTCAAAAAATCACGAAAAAACGGCAAATTTTCTCAATAAATTGCAAAAAAAAAAAAAAAAAAATTTCGTCAAGAAATCACGAAAAAAAAACGGCAAATTTCTTCCAAAAATCGTGAAAAAAATTGTAAATTTCTTCAAAAGATCACGAAAAAACCAATAGTTTTCGTGAAAAGATCACGAAACAACGGCGTATTTCTTCAAAAAGTCGCGAAAATACGGCAAATTTCATAAAAAAAATCACGAAAAGTAGAACATTCCTTCAAAAGATCACGAAAAAAGGCAAATTTCTACAAAAGATCACTAAAAGTAAAATTCCTCAAAAGATCGAGGGAAAAACGGCAGTTTTAATTAAAAAACCACGAAAAAAACTGCAAAGTTCTTCAAAAAATCACGAAAAAACGGTAAATTTCTTCAAAAGATCGCGAAAAAAACGGCAAATTTCCTCAAAATATTGCGAAAAAACGGCAAATTTCTCCAAAAGATCGCGAATAAACAGCAGTTTTCGTCAAAAGATCGGAAGAAACGTCAAATCTTGTCAAAAAAGCGCGAAAAAAATGCAAATTTCTAAAAAAAAAAGGGGACAAAAAACGGCAAATTTATTCAAAAGGTCGCGCAAAAACGGCAAATTTATTCAAGAGATCGCGAAAAAAACAGCAGTTTTCGTCAAAAGATCAGAAAAAACGTCAAATCTTGTCAAAAAAGGGTGAAAAAATGCAAATCAATTCGTCAAAAGATTGCAAAAATGATATCTCGTCAACATATTGTGAAAAATTTGCAGATTTTGCCAAAGGGGAGCCCCCCCCTCCCCCTCTTTCGGGCAATGTATGGTGTTAAAAATTCTAAAACAGGGTTCCCTGCAAAACAAGATGGGCAAATTCCCTGATTTTCCATGACCAAATCTCAAAAAATTTTCGGACCAAATCTCAAAAATTTCTTTAACCAAACAGGAATACAATGAAATTTTCTACTTATTTTCACAATCCTTTGTCAAAACTAATGTTTTTTCTGCAGTTATTCTTCAAATTTCTAGTTCTTTTCCCCCCTTGCGATTGTTTGTTGAATTTTGTGATCCCCCCCCCCCCCCCCCCAACAACAAAACTTTTCCATGACTTTTTAGAAAATATTTGTAAAATCCCTAACTTTTCCTATACTTTTTGAAATTTCGACGACTTTTCCTAATCGCTTTGAAATTCCATGACGCTGGGAACCCTGTGAGAACAAATTCAATTTATTTTTAAAAGTATACTTTTCTTTTACGTCTATCACAAATACTTAGGAGGTTTGAATGCATATAATGTAATGCGAGGGATTGGTCTGCAGACTGTTTTTTAAGTTTTTACTTGTGTTGCAGAGTGCAGAAAAAAATTCTGATGCTGGGTGTGTGATGCAATCTTATTTTTATCAAAAACTTACCAAGTTTGATCCTGGATACTTGTTTTCAGCACATTTTTATAAATGCTTGTTAAATACTGGATTTTGAGTTCAAAATAAGAAAAAAAATTACTGCTATTTTACATTTCAAGTATTTATTTATCAAGAGAATATTTATTTGTCTTGGAGAGAATTTGACTCTCATTTATACATGAATGTTTTTTTAGTTTGATTAATTTCAGTGAAGAAAATTGCTTTCTAAGTTTAAGTAAAATTTCTTTCAATCAATTCTTTTGCTGTTATTAGCTACACAGGATTAAAATTGCTTAATGTGGTAAAAAAAGCACAATAGTTATAATATATAATGTGTATTTATTATAAAATATAAATATTTAATTTCTAATTCCTTTTATTTGTTATATATATGTCTGTACATGTCTCATTACGGATATATATAAAACAAATAAAAAGAATTAGAGATTAAATATTTGCATTTTATAAAAAATACACATTAATTATTATAACTATTGTGTTTTTTTTATGTAGCATATATGTTATGCTAATAATTTTTTTTTAAAAATTGACTAAATTGTTGTTTTTGTAAGAATATATTCTAGAGCTTATAATGAAATACATTTCAGTTGTAAAAATAATGCCTAAAACCATCATTGTAACTTTCAGTACATAGTCATTATAATTTTTTCTTACTTTCTCCTTTGAAATTACATTTAATTTTTTTAAAAAATATTCAAAATATAATGCTTTAAAAGATTTTGATATCATATCTTTCAGTGTAAAGTCACTATATTTGTTTCATTAATTTCTTCTTTGAAATTGCATTTAAATTATAATATATATATTTTTTAAATTATAATATAATATATTAAATTATAATATATATCAAAATAGTAGTGTATTGAAAGGTCTTAACATAATATTTTTCAGAGTATAGTCATTATAATTTTCTTTTTTTTTCTCCTTTAAAATTGTACTTAATTATATATATATATATTCAAAATAGTAATGTATATATATTCAAAATAGTAATGTATTAATATATTTTGACATTTTTTAAAAACTTATTGAGCTGTTTAATTTATCAATAAAATATATTGTATTTTGCACATAGATTCCTGATCATATGAATGAACTAATAAATGGTAAGTTTGTCATATGCATACTTTTGTTTATATTATAGGAGATCTTTATATTGCACATCTTGGGATTAGAAATTATGCAGTTTATAGATTTTTGTATAATACAAGGTGTCCACACTCAACGGTGTCCAATAGTTAATTCTGAAACTGTTAGACATAGACATATAGTTCCAATTAAAAAAATGTTTGAAATGAAATAAAGAAATATTTTAAAAGCGATTTAGGTCAACAAAATTATTTCTTAAAAAATTAAAAAATTTAAATTTTTACTTGGTCCTCCGGACCTATAAGTTGTATTTATTAAAATTTTTTTGTTACACTGACGAATAATATAAAAAAAAGTCCCATTATTGTACTGAATAACAGCTGAATAACTGAATAATAGCTGTTTAAAATTGGAGCATATTTTTTGCAGTTAATTAGCGGTCATTCACAAGTTTGGTAGAAATATAATTTCATCAAATATATTATAAAATGGTTGAGAGTAAAATTAACATTGCAATGTAAATTTTAAATCTTTAATCCTTCTGACATATGAATGCTAAATATATAATTCATGATATATATATATATGTTAGAGTACGGACAACAAAGTATACAGTATATATATATATGTTAGAGTATGGAGGAGGGTGGTGTTGTCTGGATAAAAATGCAAAGGTTAAAAAAAAATTTTGAGAGTGGGTTATTCATTTTAACATAATATTTATACTGTTTAATAGACACCAATATATGGATATTTGTCTTGTTATATCTATAGTTAAATAGCTATATTATATTTATCGAATTAATTTTAATGTTATTAATATAATTGTTGGTATTATTATTAATATTATTACTATTATTATAATTTTTTAATTATCATCCTATATTAAGATAATGAGTTTTTAACCAAGTAAAGTCAAAATAAATGTTACTGTTTAAGGATAGAGAGCCAACGAATATAAATGCAAAAATAAAGTATGAGAAGGTAGCAAATAGCTATTTCGAATCTACTAACGAGATTCTTCATCAGTGCAAAACTCGGCGAGCTAAAAGTAGCAAAACTGAGCGAAGAGGCAGAGAGACGCAGGCTTATATACCCGCTATGGGGACAATCCCGCCTAAAGGAAAGCAACCAATGAGAAGAAAGCAGCCAAAATCAACTGAGTGGACAAGTAGCGACATCTATCGGAGAACCACTCGCTTTTTAGTTTTTGTTTTGCTTGTTCTCCGATAGATGTTGCTACTTGTCCACTCAGTTGATTTTGGCTGCTTTCTTCTCATTGGTTGCTTTCCTTTAGGCGGGATTGTTCCCATAGCGGGTATATAAGCCTGCGTCTCTCTGTCTCTTCGCTCAGTTTTGCTACTTTTAGCTCGCTGAGTTTTGCACTGATGAAGAATCTCGTTAGTAGATGCGAAATAGCTATTTGCTACCTTCTCATACTTTATTTGTGCATTTATATTCGTTGGCTCTCTATCCTTAAACATTTGTGCACAAAGGCTTTATTTGCTGTTTTAATAAATGTTACTGATTAAAGTAATAAAATGGTATTTTAAGTTATATGTTAATATGAATGTTATTACTTAATTCTACTTTTAATTATTTTATTAATTTAATTTTATGTTATGATCGATTATTAATTATTTTCTCCGGTTCAATTATATTTCCATTCAGCTTTTTCTTGTTATGGTTACTTTTTAGTCTACATGTGGATTTAACTATTGTTTTTACTCACTTTCAACTCCTTTTTGTAATATAACAATATATTTACTGCTACTATTATTAAGTTTCTTTATTTTCTTCAATATTTTGTATCACTTTAAATCATAGCAAGTTTTTTTTCAACTTATTTATCTAGCTACTTGGCTCGCTTGGCTTTTACTATTTAATTAGAGCAACCCTACTGATTTGGCGAAGTTCTGATGCGTGCATTGCGAGCGAACTGGTTTTTCCTGTGTCTTAGTATGTTAGCTTGTATAATTAACTATTGCTTCACGCATCAATAATTTACTAATAATTTTATTGCGATGTCCTCTTCATGATTAGTGATCAACAGATAAGTTGTTTTTGTTCTCAATATTTTGTTATCTTACTTTTTATCCAATTTATATATGAATATAATGTTTATGCTTGCCATGTGTGAAAATAGGGTTAGTTTGTGCTTTTGTTACTGATACTATTTTCTGCTCGTTACTGTTTTAATATATTTTTTTTTTCATTTTTTCCACCATTTATTACTTTGTTCTTTGTTTAATAATTTGGTTTTTGTGTGCTGGTAGCCCCAAATATGTATTATTTTGCTATTTCATGGCTAATACATGGATGAAACCGTACACTTCATTTCTAGTTCCAGAGCATTTGACGCCTGACGATCTGCGTTGGTACTACAAGTTACATTTGCATTCATTTTATTTATTTATTTATTCAGATTTCCTCCTTTCACTATTTTTTTTTTAAATTATTATTCAATTCAATTCTAATTTTAAGTTTTGGTTTATTGTTTTATTGATAAAATCCATTGGTGAATCTTGTATTCTTTTAATGGTATTATATTAGCATTCAAATTATTATGCTGCTCTGCGCGTGTAATTATGAATGTATACAATTTGATATTTAATTGATATCTTTTCATTCTGAATAGTCATAATGAATTTTTTCCTATTGTGGTATCTTATATATAATCTATACTAATAAAATCCGTGCACCTCTGTCTGTCTGCTTGAAGCCGATTACAGTTCGCAAAGCGGGCGAGTTGGAAGTCGCGAGAGGTGTCTTTCGGTTGGAAAAATTCCGGGGAAGTCATTTCGGGCATTTTCGAGACCGTGGGACCAAAATTAAAAAAGTTATGAATTAAAAACCCCTTGGGAATCGGAACGGAAAATATCTCAAATCCCAAACGGAGCTCCGAAGCAGAACACTGCGCCACCTTGCGGTGAAGAACCTGAACTTTTCCCCTTTGGCTAAAAGAAGAAACAGTTCGAAAATGATGGGAACATCAAACTTGTTCTCATTGCCTCCATAAACTTACCTTTTGCATACTTCATTTCAACCTAAATTAATAGTTCCCTAGTTCCTTTGTTTGCATAATATTTATTACAACAGTATTCAAAATTCACTTTTACTTTTATTAAATTACTTAAATATAATAACTACTTACCTCTTTCTAATTTATTTCCACTTGTTAAATATCTTTTAATTTACGTTTTATTTAAAATAAACTTCGTTAATTTCACCGTACTTTGTCCGCGTGTTTTGCTTTCTTGTAACATCGAACGATACGATTATTTTAATCGATCGGCAGTCTTTTTCCCGCCAGATGGCAGCATATGTCCCTTTTAATCGAACTTAATCGATTTATCGTTTTTGATATTTGCATATCAAAAACGATATCGGCCGTTCATTGGCTAACGTTAGCACGTGCCGTTTCGGCCAGAGTATATATGCTTTGCGATGTTAAGACAGTTTCGCCTTTCTCCGTTCCTTCGCTATGAAGGACGCGATGTATCAGGAAACTTGAATGCACGAAAGTTACCGTCATTCATGGAGTTTGTGTTTAGTTAGTATGAATGATTTTAATCTATTTTAATTGTGTTTTTCCGAATCTTTTACTGATATCATCTCTGTTAAAAACGCTGCTAGTTTTCTTGCTGTCATGAAGTTATCAAAGTGTGTAAGTTCACTTTCATGCTGTTTTCATCTGAAGTCATAAATAAAAGAAGTCTTGATGTCAACTTGAACTGTTTTAATTTTAACACGTTTTTACACTCCTTTGCCAGACCAGCTTTCACTGTGCCCATCTCTGTTTATTTTAAGTTCACTTTTTAAGTCACTAACTTAGAGTTAGTTGACAAATTATGGGTTATGGGCAGAAAGAGGAGTGTCCATAACTGAAGATAGAAATTGATGTGCTTCATTTCAAGTTTATTTTTCTTTGAAGATTTAGTTTAAGTTGGACTTTGATTTATTTTTATGATTTGAATTATGACGTTATTTACAGAACATAATTAGTTTTCTCTGCATATTTTATTTGAACTTTTTGAGTTGCTGGACTATATATTTTGACTTTATGAAGAATTTAATTTACGTTTTTGAACTTTTATTTTTGAACTTTATACTTTTGAACTTTTTACTTTTGAACTTTATCAAGCTTTTTTTTGTATGATTTAAACTTTGAATAAGAAATGAGGTTCGTCAATTAAGATCGTTTTTTTGAAAAAGTAGGGGGGGCAGGTGAAGAAAAGTGTAAAATTGGTGTTTTTCTTGAAATTTTTTTTTGAAGAAAAATGGCAACAACGTCAATTGCAATTGAAAAGTTGAATTCCAGTAATTATGGAACTTGGTCTTGTGACATTAAATATTTGTTACTAGAAAAAGGAATTTGGGAGATAATTGAAAACGAAACTCCAATTCCAGAAGTTAGCACGACTGTCACAATTGACGCTGTGAATGCGGTTAAAGCTAAACATAACCAAGTCCTGTCCCTTATCTACTTGAATATAGAACCAGAGTTTAAGCGAATAATTGATGATTGCACAGATCCGATAACAGCCTGGAAGCGGTTAAAAGATAATTTTCACCCGGATAACAAGAGCACATCATATGGCTTTGTTTTCTAAGTTAATGGAGAGTAGAATCAAGAATGGCGAGAGTATAAATCTCTTTGCGACACGATTGAAGAAAATTTTTTTGAATGTCAAAGCAATTGATAAGAACTTTTCTGAAAATTATTTATCTTATCAATTTTTAAGGTATCTGCCTACCTATTTCGACAGTTGTGTCCAGCATCTCTTGAGAAGGGAAGATAAGTCTTTTAAGTTTGATTTAATCGTAACAGAAATAGTGGCAGAGGAGGCAAGATTGAAATTGCGTGATTTGGACAATAGTAAGAAAATAGCTGCATTAAATATTCAATCTGAAGTTCCTGTTTCCCCTTCTATGTCTAAGAAGCAGTCATCACGTAAATTTAAAAGTAAAAAATGCTGGTTCTGTGGCCGTTCAGGTCACTTGTATGCAAAATGTTTTGAAAGGAAGAAGTCTCATTTTCGTCGTGCCTCATCGTCCAGAGATAGATTTCCTCCTTGTCGTTCCAGTAGCACATCTTCAAGATCAACTAGCCCTGATGGTTCCTACCGATGGCGGAGTAGCAGCGGCAGCAGTGAAGTTCCAAACCTGAACCGAAGAGAGTCCTCGTCCAGCAAGTCCAGAAGGAGGTTTCAGAATCACCATCGTTCCAGACCTGCTCAGTCACCCGACAGCTACCTTGATGATGCAAATTATAGTGACTCTTCACGTAAGTCATTTTTCATTTCCCAAGCTAGTATTAGTACTTGTGTTAACAGTAAAACTTGGGTCTTCAATACTGGTGCAAGCCACCATTTTAGTCATGACAGAAGTTTGTTCACTAAATTTGAACCTTTAAATGATAAATTGTCAGTAGCTGTTAAAGATGTCTTGTTCCCGATAATTGGAAAGGGTGAAATTAAGCTGAGATTTGGTCAAAGAATTTTTACTTTAACGAATGTAATGTATTCTCCTCAGTTACGTAGAAATTTGATATCTGGGCCCCAATTGGACTTATGTGGTTTATCTTTTCATGGAGGTAGAAAGGGGGTGAACATCTGCAGGGGGAACGACTTTTTATTTAGAGCCTCGCTTAAAAATAGGGTGTATAAGCTTTTTCCTAAAATTCCCAAATCTAATTCCGTAAGTTTTGAAATTTCTGCGGCCAATAAAATTGACCCTATGGTTCGGTGGCACCGCCGCTGTGGTCATATAAGCCAGTCAATCCTAACTAATACCAGCCACCTGCAAGGTGTTAGGGGTATGCCTAATTTAAAAGAGACATCTTTGGTCTGTGAGCCTTGTAAACTTGGCAAATTTCGCAGCGTGTCCCACAAACCATTTAAGACCATTCGTTCCACGAGGCCGTTAGAGCTTTTATATGCTGATCTCTGGGGTCCGTGTCATTCGGTGGGTCGAAATGGTGAACGCTATTTTCTCTCAATCATTGATGATTTTTCTAGACGTGTCTCCGTATATCCAATTAAATTAAAGTCAGAAGTTTTTAATATTACTAAAAATCACATTCTAAGAGCAGAAAATTTCCTTAATCTTAAAGTTAAAAATTTTAGGTCTGATAACGGTTCTGAATTTAAAAATTTTGAATTTGAAATTTTTTTTGAGAGTAAAGGCATTCACCATGAATTTACTAACGTTTATACCCCCCAGCAGAACGGCGTCGCGGAACGTTTTATGGCAACCGCTGCAGATGGCATCAGAACTTTATTAATTGAAAGCCAACTAGATCCGAGTTTTTGGCCAGAAGCTTTAAAATATTTTGTCTACAATTGGAACAGGGTATGTCCTAAACTTTTAAATAAAACTCCCTTTGAATTATACGGTGGAAGGAAGCCGTCAGTCCGACACCTCAGGCCTTTTGGTATTGTGGCATATGTGGGCGTGCCTAGTCAGAAAAGACTTAAGCTACATCCTAAGGCTAGGCGCGGCTACATGGTAGGCTATGCCTTCAGGACCAGAGGATATAGGATCTGGCTTCCCGATACTAATGAAATCATAGAAACATCTAACGTAACTTTCGATGAATCGCGTTGTGGCTTGGGGCGCAGTGGAGCTGCACTGGGCACCGAGGATTATGCCCTCTTTTCTCACGATGGTGGAGTAAATCCAGAAAGCACTGGTGGAGTAGCATCTGGTTTGACTCCAGATCCTCCCAGTGAACTACCTCGTGAGGAAGAGGAGGACATGGAATCGGAGTCCAGTGTGTTGGATCAGCCTTCCACTAACCCCCAACTTAGAGAGGTTAGATGGGAAAGGAGGCCTATTGCTCGTAAAACTGGGAATAGGACTGACATCTACTATTTTGAAGAAGGTAGCACCCAGCGTCTCAGGTCTCACAACGAAGTTGAGCAGTACTGTAAAAATAATAATATTGTTTTTAAACCTGAACTTTTTGATTTTTCTGCTTCTAATAAATATGCTGGTATAGTCCCTGTTCCATCCGTTTCATCTAATTCTGATAGTTTTTCTGATAATTCTGACTCAGAATCTGATTCAGTAACCTCAAATTATGCATGCCCTTCCGCATGACTAGGCGTTGTGGATGATATTCCCAGAACGTATAAGCAAGCTTGTAGGTCCGAAAAGAGTGCGATCTAGCGGAAAGCAATGGAGCAGGAAATCCAGATGATGAGAAACAGGAAGGTGTGGCATTTGACTGATTTACCTGTCCACGTTACTCCAGTAGGTTGCCAGTGGGTTTACACAGCAAAAAGGGATGAATTTGGAAGGATTGCCCGTTATAAAGCACGGCTTGTTGCCCAGGGCTTTAAACAAGTGAAGGGAGTCTCTTATGAAGACACCTTCAGCCCTGTGGTCAATTTTGGGGTAATCCGGTTCTTTTTCTCCCTTCTTGTCTCGCGTAGCGGGTGGTCACACACTCAGTGTGACGTAACCTGCGCCTACTTGTACGCACCTTTCAGAGAAGACGTGTATATGCTTCAACCTCCCGGTTTCGTAATCCCTGGAAAAGAGCACCAAGTTTGCAAGCTAGATCGGGCTCTTTATGGCTTGCATCAAAGCGGAAGAGAATGGTTTTATGAGATACATGAGGTTCTTTTAAAGTTGGGTTTCAGAAAATTGTCGTCTTGTAACTGTGTATATATTTTTGGATCTGAGGTAGTTTTGCTTTTGTATGTTGACGATATAGTGATTTTTGGAAAACATCAGCATCTTATTGATAGGGCTTTATCCTTGCTAAAGAAGGAATTTGACATTAAAGTTTTGGGCAGAACTCGTAAACTTTTAGGAGTAGAATTTGAGGAGACCAATCAAGGTCTATTTCTACATCAAAGTAATTATATTACTGAAGTTTGTCAAAGGTTCTGTAATTTTAAAATTCCGCATGATTCTTTACCAATTAGCAAGGGTGTTGTCTTTTCTCGATCCAATTGTCCTACTTCAGATTCCGAAAAAGAATTTATGTCTCATCTTCCCTACAGGAGTATTTTAGGATGTCTTTCTTTTATTGCTAACCGGACTCAACCAGACATATGTTATACAGTAAATATTTTATCACAATTTCAGTCCAATCCTGGCCTTGTTCATTGGGATGGCCTTTTAAGACTTTTGGGTTATGTTAAAGATACCAGTCATTATAAATTAAAACTTTCTTGCAGTTCCAATTTTCTTTCTATTTTTTCAGATGCTGACTTCGCGGCTAATCGTGACGATCGGACCTCGATCGGCGGCCAAATAGTCATGATAGACAAAGCTCCCGTCGACTGGCGCACTTTTAAAGAAAAGTGCGTCAGCTTATCGACCATGGAGTCGGAATTTGTCGCAATGACTGAGGCCATCAAGAACTTGGTCTGGTTCGATCAAATACGCCGCGAATGTCAGAAGTTCAATATTTTTCCTGATAATGATAATAAAGCAATTATGTTGGTTGATAACCAGGCTGCAATTGATTTCGTAAAATCTCCTGTAGAAAATTATAAATCTAAGCATATAGACGTCAAGTTATTTTTCATTAGGGACCTGTTTTATAAAGGGGAATTTATTTTGAGGCATGTTCGCAGTAAGTCCAACCTTGCAGATGTTTTCACTAAACCCTTAACCAAATACGAATTGTTAAAGTTTGTAAATTCAATTTTTGTAACTTAAGTTACATCTTTTTATGCGTACCATTTTTCTTTGTTAATCTCTTTGTATTGTTGGTATTTTCTGAAATTACTGCACATTGTTTTAACTGTTATGTCACTACTGAATGCACATTGTTTTAGCTAAATTTGCTTGCACATTGTTTTAGCTAAATTTTGATCGTACATTGTTTTAAAAAAATTGTACTTTGTAAATGGCATACATACGTGCATGTGCATATTTTCAATTTTCATAACCAACAATATATTTTCCCTCCTTATCCTTGATCATCAGTTTTTGTGGTAACCATTTCCGTAGTTTTGTTCAGCCTATGGTACCTACGGTTTGTTCATCCTGCGGATGGTATTAAATTTAATGTAGTTAATTTAAAAATCTTTAATTTTCATTTTATTAATATATTTTTCTTACTTCCAGGCATCTAGAATCACCAATTTTTGTGTATGCTTGTTTTTCTGTTCCGGGCAGAAGACTGAGTGATGATGGATAACTGAGATCTATATTCATTTTTGAGGAATATGTAAGACAGGTGATGGAAGCAAGGTATGGTGTAATCACCAAGTTTGAATGTGCCGTCGTCTTTTTGTCATGTTCTAAATTCTGGATGCTGTAGTGGAAGTGTTCTCGCCATAAGTTATAGTCTTCAAAGCTTTCATGGACTTAATAAATTTTTTTTTTGAATAAAGTTTAAAAATTTTTTTGATGATCAAGGGTACTCATCGATGGAGGAAGATTTGTTATGTAATTTTCCAAATTGGAAATTGCAATGTATTTTTGGTACGTATTTAAATACTAAAACTTTTGTAATTCTAAAATGTATTTCACATTGTATTGTAAAATTTATACTGTGTGAAAGAAAAGAGTTGTGAGTGATTGTAGAGACGAGGAGATCTTCTTAAAATTTAAATTTAAATTTTTGGATCATTTTTTTGATCTTGTTAGGAAAATTTAAAAGTTTTGATTCTTTTAGAATCTTTTTTGAGAATTTGATAGTTAAATTGTTTATCGTTAAATTTTGATAGAATTAAATTTAAAAATTAGTTATTTGTGTTTTTAAAATTTTTTTTAATGTTTTTATTTATAGTAACATAAAAAATTTTTTTTTGGCTTCGTGATTTCTTTTATTAAAGAGCTTTATTCTGTATACAGATAGCTCTTATTATATAAAGCAATGAGAGGGGGGGCATTGATGGGAACATCAAACTTGTTCTCATTGCCTCCATAAACTTACCTTTTGCATACTTCATTTCAACCTAAATTAATAGTTCCCTAGTTCCTTTGTTTACATAATATTTTTTACAACAGTATTCAAAATTCACTTTTACTTTTATTAAATTACTTAAATATAATAACTACTTACCTCTTTCTAATTTATTTCCACTTGTTAAATATCTTTTAATTTACGTTTTATTTAAAATAAACTTCGTTAATTTCACCGTACTTTGTCCGCGTGTTTTGCTTTCTTGTAACATCGAACGATACGATTATTTTAATCGATCGGCAGTCTTTTTCCCGCCAGATGGCAGCATATGCCCCTTTTAATCGAACTTAATCGATTTATCGTTTTTGATATTTGCATATCAAAAACGATATCGGCCGTTCATTGGCTAACGTTAGCACGTGCCGTTTCGGCCAGAGTATATATGCTTTGCGATGTTAAGACAGTTTCGCCTTTCTCCGTTCCTTCGCTATGAAGGACGCGATGTATCAGGAAACTTGAATGCACGAAAGTTACCGTCATTCATGGAGTTTGTGTTTAGTTAGTATGAATGATTTTAATCTATTTTAATTGTGTTTTTCCGAATCTTTTACTGATATCATCTCTGTTAAAAACGCTGCTAGTTTTCCTGCTGTCATGAAGTTATCAAAGTGTGTAAGTTCACTTTCATGCTGTTTTCATCTGAAGTCATAAATAAAAGAAGTCTTGATGTCAACTTGAACTGTTTTAATTTTAACACGTTTTTACACTCCTTTGCCAGACCAGCTTTCACTGTGCCCATCTCTGTTTATTTTAAGTTCACTTTTTAAGTCACTAACTTAGAGTTAGTTGACAGAAAACCGCTTTTTCTACTGGCGCTAATTGCATTTTTTTTCCGCATCAATTTTTTTGACTTGCCGTAGAATATTTACCATAGTTTTTGCTAAAATATTGAACTTAGAAATAAAACAAGACTATCGAAACTTTTTTTTTTGCGTGTTTTTTCTTAAACCATCATGCAGACAGTTTTAAAAGTAGAAAAAAGCAGATTACATATTCAGAATCTGCGTAAAAATCTGCTTCTGATGAACTAAAAAATACGAAAAAAATGTCTTATGGGCGCGTAGTGCCCACCGTGCAAAACCAAATATTTTTAACGGAACTATGGGCGCGAAGCGACCATAGCTCCGATCCACAATCTTTTTTTTTCAAGTGCACGTGGCCCACAGTGCGAAATCACATATTTTTAACGGGACCATGGCTCTTTAATTTACTTTTTTTGTGCTTGAGGATTCGAACACCAAGACTTGCTTATTAAATGAATTTTTTGCTTATTATATACTGCTTAATACCGAGGTTCGTTCGGAAAAAGTGGCCCAGCTAGCGGGCGTAGTTCGCTAGTTTATATATAACATCCGTTGCTAATTAGCAATTTTATAAATATGGTGCGCATAGGTAATTGCTGCTATCCGCATAACCTTTGTGTATTGTCTGTGAGATTTCTACAATGTAGTTTTCCATTACCACTTAATAGGATTTCCATTAAGAGTTGCAATTCGTTTCACCATGAATATTATGTATGTTATATTTATAATTTTTTAACTGTTAATTTTATTATTAAGTTTAATTCATTATCTTGATATATGGTATATTAAATGTCAAAATCAATATACATTATTTATTATTTTTTAATATTAAAGTAATACTTTGAAATTATGATTATTTAAGCGTATGTGAAATGTAGTAATGATGTGAGGATTGTGCTGAGATGTTATTTGGATAAGATTGTGGTTTATTATCTAAGGTGATTATTTTACTTTTGAATGAGTTGATTTTGTGATATTGCATTAATTGTACTATGAGTACTATGATTCTTATTATGTGATGTGTGGGATGGTATTATTATGGTCTTGTATTGTTACTTTTTGGTGGTTTGAGTATTGCTTTAAAGCTTTGTACATATTGTAGCTATTTTCATTTTATAGTTGTATTATTCTAGATCTATTTCTTTAGTAAATTATATTAGTCAAGATACTAGATTATTTAATTGTAATTTTTATATTTTTATCTTTTTATTCTATCCTTATATATATTATAAATGTGAAAGTGTGTCCGAAAAATTGGAATGAACTTGGCTTCAAAACTGATGGATTAATGTCTTTGAATCTTTGCATATGAATAGATTATAGGAGTGGAATGAACATAGGCTAATTTTTATTTATTTTATTCAAATATTTTCCTTAATAATTCAAAATTTAATTATTTTTCATACAAAATCAATAGGCATTTTTCAAATAAAATTTAACTATTTTCCTTTCCTGTTGCCAAGAAAATAAAAAACTGGAATAATAATTTTTCAGAAGCAATGAATTTTTAATAAAAAACTTCCACGCGAAAAACTATAATAAAATAATTTAAAAGAAAATAAATATGACGTCATGTTTGAAAAAAAAATTAAAGGTACATTTTTTATAATATATTTAAGAAGGATATTTGTTTAGTTAATGAGAATTTTTGTGTAAAATATGGTGACATAAATTAAAAGTAAAAAGAATTATATATTTAATAAAATGGTTCACTTATGAAAATGTGACGTCATAGTTGAAATAAAACAGGTACTTTATAGCAGTCGTTAAAAATACAAGGGGTATGAATATCAGTAGCTAATAGAGCGAGATTAATAATGACGTCATATTTAAAATGAATCAGAAATATTTTTTACTTATATTAATTAATAAGTTATAAGTTACATACAAATGAATATATTTTTTCAAAACTCATAATTATCAATGGAAGAATTTTTTTGTGGGGAAAAGGTGGAAAATAAAACTACTGATTAATATATTTTTGGTTCGATTTTTTAACACTTTCGAACAAAGTTGAAAAGTTATTATGCTTTCGGTTTGTCTGTCTGTCTGGTGGCTTTCTAACTTTCGTAAATATACTCCGATTTCCATGAAATTTTTGGACGTTCTTAACGTTTACCTAGCACGAATACCTATTGAAAATAAAGTTTCTACCATGATTAGTTTATTTACAGAGATTGTCAAAAAATTTCCTTACATTACGGCATTATGGGGAAAATCGTTTTAATTAAATTTAACGATGTTACACCCTGTGAAACATATTCAAATTTATATGCATTTACAAATTGTACTAAAATATGCATTTTGTAAAGTATGTAGTGAAAAGGACACTTATTATTCATTTACAGGGTTACATAGAAGAATTCCATTGCATAAGAATAAAGGGAGGAACAGTTTCCGACATATTTTAATTATGGTAAACGATTTCATGTATAATCAAATTGATATATGTTGCTGAGGCTTAATGTGAGTTATTTCATGCATAATACAAAGTGCATAGCATTTACAGGGACACACAAAATATTTCAAATATATATTCTATTCGAAGTACTGTATATGATGGATGATGACTGTTGCATGGATGAAATGCATTTTGAATTATGATATGTGCTTTTAAGCTTCGCTAAATGTATGCATAGTAAATGGAGAGTATAAATGGTAATAGTATAAATAGTTAAATTTAGATATACAGGGTTACATAAAAGATCTCGGAAAGGTTACTGAATATGAGCGTAATTTACTTAAAGGTGGTTTTTAAATAAAATATGCATTTTTTATTTTTAACTGCATTTAGTAAACTAAGAAATGTTTGTAGTATATATATAAAATGATATACAGGGTCCCGCAAAGAACTGGATACAAGGTTGTCTTCAGATGATAATTTCTGAAAATGTAATTTAGATAGTAATAAGAAATATTTTTGTTTGAACTAAATTTTAGAAAGATACTTTCGTGTATTAAAGGCACTTAGAAAACTACAGGGCTGAACAAAAAAATTCAAGAATGTTTCTACCTATTAGTATTAATCGCTGAAAGGAAAATTTTAATCAGCAAACAAATTAGCAAATAGGGGTTATAAGAAGTTTTTTACCATAAATTCGCGATAAAAAGTTAATTACACATGCTTTTCATCATCGAAATTTTTTGCTTAATTGATCAAGTATTTCTTCTTTAAATGTTATGTGAACTAAGTCATGGGAAACTGCTAGTTTGTAATACCTCTTATATTATGGCAGTACTTAGTAAAAATCTTGATCCTGGCAAGTTACACAATGCTTCTTTGCAGTGTAGTGCCCGGTACAGGAGCAATAATAGGGTTGCTCTTGGACCGTCATCCAGTTACCATATACATGCTCCTCCTCCTCAATTATATTTTCAGAAATGTTCAGATATCCAATGTAAAACTTGTCCATCTGCTTCTCAGTCACAAATCGTATCAGATCCTCATATTTCTATTTTTTGTAAGGCTTTTAATGTAATTTATAGTATAAAGTGTAACATTTGCAATTTGAAATATATTGGTGAAATTTTTGGTCCTCTTCATAAATGCATTAATCAACATCGGTCAGATTCTGAAAAAAATTTAGCAAAAAATATACAGTCTACAGCTGAAACACAGCCTTTTCATAAACATAAATTTAAAAATACTACTGTTGAAATAATACAAATTCAGAAAAATAAATCAGAGCATCTGTATTTAGAGTCTTCATATATGAAATATTATAATACAATTTATCCATATGGTCTTAAGAGTGAGGTTTTTAAAAGATCTGTTAAAGTTTTTTTCATCTATAAATGATACTACAGATTATTCTCCCATTTATCATAGTTTAAATCATCTTATAAATCCTAAAACTACACGTAACAAAAGAGGAAAAGGTTCATCTTCTAGTATTACTTCTAAAAACATTATAATTCAACAAATTAATAATCTGCATCGTAATTATTTAAAAAATTACAATTGGTTTTTAATACTTAAATATATCTTTGGAATAAAAAAGAAACATATAATACAATATTTAAATATTTTTCTCAGTAAAACTTACTCTAAACATTTTTTAGATGTTTTTTATGATCTCATTATGACTCAAGTCAATCTTTACAATATAAATTTACTAAAAAAAACCTAAAAATCTACAAACTAATACTCAAATGGTAATTACTTTTTCTAATCAAATATTTAATAAAATCAATATTAATTCCATAATAAATGATAAAAACTGTCAATTTCCTATAAATAATATTCATTTATCAAAAACCTTTAAGTATCCCATATCTATAGGAAGAACGATTTTTAACTATAATTCTTTCTCTAAATCTTCTTTTGATGCTAGTACATTACCCTGTAAATGCAATGACCCCTCTCTACAAAAATATATAAATAAGGACCATGGACATATTACTACTGGTAATCTTAATATAGTAGATGATTTACAACTTAGAAAAATTATGGGTTATGGGACCAAGTACAGAATTCCATCCAAATTAAACGTTAAATCTATCATAAAACAATTTACCTATGATATAGATATATTTATTTATAAAGTTGCAATTTATTATAATAAACCCATTGAATATTTCAATCAATGGAAAATATTAGTTATCGATAAATTAACTAGGTCCTTAAAATATAATATTTCACACCTAGATTATGTAAATACACAGCATCTGTTTAAGCAAATCAATAAATTACAACAAAACTTTGTTATAACTTATGTTGACAAATCTCCAAATAATTATGCAATTACTTGTAAATCTTATTATCAACTGCTTAAATCTAGTATATCTTCTAATAACACATTCCAAAAAATTAATGATAACTTACTTGCCAATAATCGTAAAATTAAAGGATTCTATAAATTATTAGACATTAACCCTACTAACTTTAAATATCCTTATCTAGTCCTTATACCCAAATTTCATAAGAATCCTGTTAAATTCAGAACTGTTACAATTGATTGCAATACTTATAATAATGCTGCTAACAAACTTCTATTAGCAATTCTTAATCAAATATATAAAATTACAAAAACAAGTGATAATACACATTGTATAAAAAATAGTTATGAACTGGTCAATATTATGAAAAATCTTAAATGTATAAAAAATATTACTACATATGACTTTAAAGATCTATTTATTAATATCGATTTATCAGATTTACATAATATCATAAATGAGCTTTTTAAAAAATATCAACATGAGTTGGATGTATCACATAACATCGATTCTGATTATTTTCATACCTTAACTAATTTCATTATCTATAATAATTTTATCATGCAAGATAACAATATATATATTCAAAATGTTGGTATACCACAAGGTGGTAGTACATCTAGTGTATTATCAGACTTATATTACTATGAACGTCATTATTTAAATAATAAAATACATTTATATCGATATATAGATGATGTAATTTTAATTGATACTGATAACACCAGTAAATCTTAATTCCTTGTTGATTATCCTTCCAATCTAGAAATTTCAAAAAACCTGCTTTTTAATAATACAATTAACTTCTTAGATATTAAAATTATATTAAAAGAGAACAAATTTATAACTGATATTTATGACAAAAGGAAAGAATTTAATTTTTAAGTAATATTTTTACTAATTTTAAATATTGTCTTCATAATTCTGTATATCGTAATATAATACTTAACCATTTATATAGAATAAAATGTCTATGTTCTTCTCACTCAATTAATACTAATATTAAAAAGATTGTATATGATGCTATACATAATGGTTATCCTAAAAAATTCATATATTCTTTAATTTATAATTAGATATTACATGATCTTATAATTAATTCTTTGCATAAAAAATGTATTAAAAAAATTATAAAACATAAAAATAATAATAATAAATTAAAAATGTTAAAAAGTAATAAAAATATATATATATAGGTTGGTTGGGTGGGTAGATGTTAGAGTACGGTGGAGAGTGGTGTTGTCTGGATAAAAATGCAAAGATTAAAAATAATAATAAAAAATGAGAGTGGGTTATTTATTTTAACATAATTTTTATACTGTTTAATAGACACCAATATATGGATATTTGTCTTGTTATATCTATAGTTAAATAGCTATATTATATATCGAATTAATTTTAATGTTATTAATATAATTGTTGGTATTATTATTATTAATATTACTATTAATTATAATTTTTTATTTTATTTTATTTTATTTTATTTTATTTTATTTTATTTTTATCATCCTATATTAAGATAATGAGTTTTTAACCAAGTAAAGTCAAAATAAATGTTACTGATAAAAGTAATAAAATGGTATTTTAAGTTATATGTTAATATGAATGCTGTTACTTAATTCTACTTTTAATTATTTTATTAATTTAATTTTATGTTATGATCGATTATTAATTATTTTCTCCGGTTCAATTATATTTCCATTCAGCTTTTTCTTGTTATGGTTACTTTTTAGTCTACATGTGGATTTAACAGATGAGTTTTTACTCACTTTCAACTCCTTTTTGTAATATAACAATATATTTACTGCTACTATTATTAAGTTTCTTTATTTTCTTCAATATTTTGTATCACTTTAAATCATAGCAAGTTTTTTTTTCAACTTATTTATCTAGCTACTTGGCTTTTACTATTTAATTAGAGCAACCCTACTGATTTGGCGAAGTTCTGATGCGTGCATTGCGAGCGAACTAGTTTTTCTTGTGTCTTAGTATGCTAGCTTGTATAATTAACTATTGCTTCATGCATCAATAATTTACTAATAATTTTATTGCGATGTCCTCTTCATGATTAGTGATCAACAGATAAGTTGTTTTTGTTCTCAATATTTTGTTATCTTACTTTTTATCCAATTTATATATGAATGTAATGTTTATGCTTGCCACGTGCAAAAATAGGGTTAGTTTGTGCTTTTGTTACTGATACTATTTGCTGCTTGTTACTGTTTTAATATTTTTTTTTTCATTTTTTCCACCATTTATTACTTTGTTCCTTGGTTAAAAATTTGTTTTTTGTGTGCTGGTAGCCCAGATACATATTATTTTGCTATTTCATGGCTAATAAGTGGATGAAACCGCATACTTCATTTCTAGTTCCAGAGCATTTGGGGCCCTAACGATTCTGCTTTGGTACTACAAATTACATTTGCATTCATTTTATTTATTTATTTATTCAGATTTCCTCGTTTCTCTATTTTTTTTTAAATTATTATTCAATTCAATTTTAATTCTAATTCTTATAAAATCCATTGGTGAATCTTGTATACTTTTAATGGTATTATATATATATATATATAAGAAAAAATACAGAATTTTTGTTAAATATAGAACACACATATGCTTATATATGTGTAATAAATAATTTTTCTGTGTTGAAGTTCAGATTCTTAAAATATTGTCATAGAACTGCAATATTTGCTTTCTTCCTTTTTCAAAAGAGGTATTAAAGAAAATTTTCTTGATAAAAAATCATTATCTAAAAAGTATTTTTTTTTTTTTTTTTCCCGCACATTCACTATCATAGGCCACAATTTCTTTTTTTCATACTGTTTAGAAATACAAGACTAGGTACAGTCTCTATAAGTAGTCATAGCTTTCCATTTCAAGGATGATTAATTCACAGTTTAGTTCATAGCCATTTATTTATCCTTTTTATTGGGATTACATAAATAATAACGTTTTAACAAAAAATTTCTACATTATGCTATACTATAGAACATGTTTAAAAATTGATGTACCTCTTTTGTCATTTTTAGAAAATATTATATGTTTATAGAAGTTGGAAATTAATGAAAAATCAAAATTCTTATTTTAAATCTAAATTTGAAACAATAATTAATTTTTATTATATTAAGAGATTTGAATTTATTAATATTACAGTAAGATTAGGTAGCTTTATAACATTAAAATATATATATATTAACTAAAATTTTAATGTTTTATTTATACTTTGAAATTATGTGTCTTTTAATTAAGCTAAAATCTTGCTTATTATTTTGAACATTTTTTTTCCAGAAACAATGCAATCAAATGATTCAAAGTAAGTAATTTTTTTTAATAATTTAACATCATAATTTAAAATTTTGTTCCAAGCTTTTCAAGAATTTCTTTTGCATAATGATAACAATAAAGCATAAAGAAAAAAAATAAGCCTGAATTAAAATAAATAAGCTATTTGAATCTGTATTTTAAATTTATATAACTTTTATTAGTTTGGTAAGTAATGAGAGAATTATTATGTTATTATGTAAATATTCTAAAGTAAAGTTACATACATGCTTTAAAAAGTTCTATTTTGCAAGATTAAAAAAAATATATTTATTATATGAATAATGTTTTCTTTGTTAAAATTTTTTTTTTCTTATTTTAGATTTTTAAAAAAATCAAGCTTATTTATTATCATCAATATTTCAGTAAAATCTCATCTATAAGTCCTCTCCCACTTTTAAATAATTTTGATTTTCTTTTTCATTCCTGAAAACAGCATTCCTCCCACTTTTTTTACTTTTTTCTTTTCTTTTCTTGCAAAAATTTATTTAAAACATTCTGAAAAACAAAGTTATCTTATTTGTGGTTCTTTAGTAACATAAATACATAATTTGCAACGTAAATTGTCTCTTTATTTCCAAAATATTTGCTCCTTCCTTAAATGCTAAATTTAAACTATCTAAAATTTTATTTAAAAAATCTTCTACTGTATTTGTTGCTCTGGTACCTTTCAATTAGAAATAACATGCTGTGTCATTGGACTACTGAGCTCATGAAAAGATGGTTGCAATTAAGATTGTGTTTTGAAGTTGCAAAAATGGTAAGATGTCATTACATTAATTTATTTAATTTAAATAACAGAACTTTTTCAAAACTTTATAATTTTGCAAAATATTCAGCTCTGTGAAAAAAAAAAAAAAAAAAAAAAAAAAAAGTCTTGTGAGATGAACTTAATTACCATTCTGAAATCTAAGAAAGTATCTAAAAGGACTGGGGGTGTTTGTATGAGCATTTAATTATTATTACAACAAAATCACACATAGAGTAGAAAACAAATCAAGAATTTTAAAGATTTTGAACTTCATGAGAAGGAGATTCGGGGAGGAGGGGGTTGCAAAGTGGGAGATATAGAAATTTTGGAAGAAAGAGATAATTTAGGTGATAGATTTTATATTTATTGTTGCTAATTGCTATAGAATATTAAAAAGATCACAAAAAAAAAAAAAAAAAATGTAAAGATTAAACAATATGTGTTTCATAACAAAGGAAGAGGCATTAATTTTAATTTTTAGTTATTTTTATTTATTTATTTTTTTATATGTAGGTGGGGGGAGGGATACTTGGGAATTAGATGGTTGATTATTTATTGCTAAAATAAAATAACAAATGAATCAGAATGAGAAATAAATAAAGATTTAAATTTTATGTACTGGGAAAAGAGGAAAGGGGCATAAAATTTAAGTGAAAATTATGGTTTTTTTTATTTAATTTAATTTAATACCTTTTATTTTATCTTTTTTATCCCTACAATGTGTCAAATTGTAATATATACATACATGTGATGATTGGTTTCAAGCAATATTACAAAGATTGATGCATAATTTTTGATTTGTTTAAAAATTAATTTATAATTTATATATTCATGGTTGTTATTGATAGTTTGTGTCATTTGTAATAGTTTTGTTTGTATCTTCTGGATGATAGTCATAGAAAATATAGAACAAAAATTAGATTAGTTCATTTTGTTTTATTAATAATTGGGTGCTAAATCTATTAACTTAAGCATTTTTAATACAAAATTAGTAATTAAAAAAATAATGTTGATGTTAAATTTTACTTAATAGTAATTATGAAGCATTTCAATAAAAAAAATATGATTTGTATATTTCTCTCCATGAAATAATGTATGACATTATTGAAATGACTTACCTTATCACCATTACAGAAATCAATCTGTCAAGAGTGGGGATATAGCCTATATGCTCTATTCCGAGAATCACAGTTTAAAGCTGCCATCTTTAATTTAATGCATGCATCCTGAATTTAATTGAACACATGCACAGATCTGTCTATTTTAGACTTAAAATTTACTTTTGTTTTTGTAAATATATGACAACCATTTTTTTAGGATTTCCTTTTATTAAAATTGAATAACATTTTCCCCATGATTTTTGCTATACTAAAAAAAAAAAATAAGAAAGTCATGTATTTTGATTTTTTTTCTCATATACATTTTCTTAAGGAGTTTATTTTATTTGAAAACATATCTGTTATCTTAATTCATTATTTTAAGAAGAATATAATAAAATTTAGGTTATTAGGATTTTAGCTGAATTCTCTACTGAAATAATGATTTAAGTGTAAAACATCAAGGGAACAATTGATAAATATTTATTAAATGCCTTATTATTTAATTTTTTTCTTATTTTAATTGTGTTTATTCTCTTGTTTTTCTTTGTATAAATTTTTAGAGACATACACTCTCATTTTTGGAAAGGTATAAGAAGCTCAATTAGAAAGGTATTTATCTTGGGTTTTGAAAGCAATTTTTTTTCTGAGATTAAGATCTTAAGTAAAGAAAACTTTTACTTTAATTAATTATTGCTATTATTTTTATTTGCATATTTTTAGTCTCAGGCAATGAAAACAGCATTACAGACTTTTGGATCTGTTGGATATCCATTGGGATTTCGGGATTGCATGTTGGGATCTTTATTTAAAGAAGGTATTTATTTTTATAATTATAAATTTTATATGTGTTACTTTTATTATATTTTAAAAAATGTAGCTGTTGGATCTATAAGAAAAATATCAAATTTAAACTAATTTTCTATTACTGTCATTTCTATAAATACTGTGAATACTATATAGAAATAAAAGTAATTTACTTTAATAAGATTCGTCAGTTTTAAACATTCAGTATATTTATTTATTTATCTTTCATATGTATATATTTTAAGTTATAGAACTGAAATATATATATGTACTTTAAGACAGACTTCGATTGATTTTTAAACTTTGTATGTTCATTTCTAAAAGCTGTTGTTTCACTATTTTTGTGGCACTTTATCCTAAAGAAAAGTAATTTATGCTGTTATATAATTATTGAATTTATTGTGACTTTTACACTTTCTTGGCTAATAATAATAAAAAACTATTGTATATAAAAACCTAAAAATTGATAGTATTATGCACAAATGTATGATAAGCAGGCAGTATAGACTGTATTTAAAGTAAAAAGTTATTTTAAGCGCTATTTCAAGTTGAAATCAATATAATTCAGTTACGGTGCAATCAAACCACATTAGTTTATAAACTATACTTTCTGCAGTTCCACTGCTGAATATGTAAATTGTAAAAGATCAGAAAACTGCACTTGGCAGCATTTATAAAAAGTTATATTTTTTTCTTCTGATTTATATATATTTTTCATATTGGGCCTACATAGTGGTGATGGTCGTAGTGGGGTTCTAGACTGTAATGTTTTTAACCAGTCTTTATTTTAATGTAAAAATCTAATGGTCTATTATTAATGTTGCTAGTCTATATGTTCTGACTTGCAAACATATAGTAATCTAAACTATGCTGTTGAATTTTCCCATTAATATGTATGCAATATTCTAGAAAATAATTATAATTGTATGTTAGTAAAAAGTGGACTTTTTTGTGAAAATTGAGTTGGACCTGATTTGATTAATTTTTGCATAGGCCAAGCCATGAGCCTGGAATTTCCAACTTGTGCAGAACTTTATGTTGGCATGAGAGACTGACTCAGACATTATTTTAAATTGCCCATTTGCTTCCACAAATGATTGTAAGTTCTTGCGTTTGAAGTTTAAGAAGTATGCTCTCTTACAGTGAGAAGGACATTGATTAATGTCTTTTGTCCTGATTGCAAACATAATGTCCCCTTCTGCTGATTTTTATGCTGCCCATTCTTTTAAATCTGAGGTTATAAATTTTTTCTGAATGTTGGTCACCAGTACAGTTAGAATAGTTGGCTGGGTTTGAGTATGGCCTCTTATGTTGAGTGTCACAAATTTAATTTGATTGCAATCAAAGGTAATAGGATTAATTTTGTAATGTTTATTTCACTTGTGGGGATGATCAATGAACTGGTGAATTTGTGAATCAAGGTTTTGCTTCTGAATGAAGGGAGGTGCCAAGGGCATAGGCGTAGCCAGCCTTTTGAACGGGGGGGGGGGGGGGGGGGGCAGATTTTTTTAATCTGGACCTGTTGGGTACAAACAATATTTTATATAATAAAACCTTTTAAAATGGAATCTCATAAGACTGTTCGAATTTCCATTTTAAACAACCTTTTATCTTAGAAGTTATAATTGTGTGGTGTTTTTTTTTTAAAGGGCCCAAACACAATTTTGTTTTTGTGATGGGTATTAGAAGAGGTTCTAAACTAAATCTAATGGTAAAAAAAAAAAAGACATAAATTTTCTTACAGCAGTGATATAAGACAGAGATTGTGTGTGGACACAAGTGTGAAACTTTTAGTCACCCTAACGTCTAATAAAAAATAAATAAAAAGAATACTGCCCAGTTAAACTCATGGCATTGAGCTCACAGGCTATGCATACTAATTGTACATTACAGCCTTATATTTTCAAGGGTTAATTCCGTTCAAAAAAAAAATTAAAGAGGGGAAACAACTTCCCTTTACCCTTTTATATTTAATTATTAAACCCCCTAAACTAATCAGGGACATACTTTATCATATAAAAAATCTGTATCCAAAATTCAGAGCAAATCGGAAAATTCTTAATAAAAACCCATTTATATAATTTAAGAGGAGTTATCCCGCTTTTTTACTTACCCATCATACGTAGTATAGGGTAAGACTTGCAATCTTTTTGAAAATCGAAAATTTTTTTTGACGGAATTACACGTTTTAGATAGTGGAGATTCCGAAAAACATATTTTTAGAAAAAAGAAATCGCCGTCCGTCTGTCTGTCTGTCTGCCTGTCAGTCAGTCTGTCTGTCTGTCTGTAAATGCTCTATCTCCCGAACAAATTGAGATAGCGACTTGAAATTTTGTATGTAGTTAGTATGTAAGAATGAGACGAAGCTTATTTAATATCAACAATCTCGATTATCTGGAACTATTTTTTTCGAAGCCTCGAAAAATTCGTTCTGATGAATATAAAAATTTTCGAATTCTTTTGTTTTAAGGAATGGACATAAAAGGCAATAAAATAGCACACATTTTGCATATAGAATGAAGTCGATCAGATTATTAGTAGCCGAGATATTTGTAATCCTGTTTTCCACATTCTTCGATTTTTCATGACCCTGTATTTCATTCAAATATCAATTCAGAGGTATATTTTAATTGGAAATGAGATGCTTAATCTGACACAGTTAATTGTTGGTTAATAGAATTATTATTTTTGGAGTTATAAGGATGTTTATTTTACGCAGTTCGGTACTACTTGAGTAGTTTGGCGATTTATATAATTTGTCGAAATTGGTACATCAGCAGTTCTTTAATAAAGCATTACTATGTATCTTAACAATATTTAAATTTTGTTTATGAATTGCAATGCATTGTATAAATAGTTTTCACATGTTTTTTTTTCATATACATATCCATGATGGGTGTATGATGCGGCGATGCGTATTAACTTAATTAATAAACTGACATGGTTTAGTAGACTGCCATCCTTTATTTTAAGACATAGCGAAAGCGTTGCTTACTCTTAGCAAATCAAAACAACAACTGACAAAAAACAGATGATTTGCGTTTCTATAGTTACGTACATTAACCATTAGCGAACTTATGTGATGCCACATTTCAAAGATAAATTACAAATAACTCTAACATACCCCCCGACATTGAAGGGTCAACTTCAATAAATTATACAATACAAATATTAACATTACAAATGCTTAAGTAATATGATACAATACAACAATTTTCTTTTAACAATGAAAAATACAATTATGAACATACAATAATAGGAAAACTAAAAATAAAATTTTTTTTTTTTACATTTCGTAATTAATTTTCTGAGACTTGTGGCAATAACGCAATTTTTGAAATACTTCTTTTAAGTATTCCCCTAGCGGTTTTTACTTCTACAACCCTAATCTTACCATCTGCACCTGGGAAAATATTTATAATGCGTCCTAGTAAGTATTTATTTGTAGGGAGGTCATCTTCCTTTATCAACACTAGGGTTCCTATGCTAACATTATTTTTTTCAAATTGCCACTTGGAGCGTTGTTGGAGCGTGTTTAAATATTCTTTATTCCAACGATTCTATATCAATTGAATGTATTTTGAAATTCTAGATATCTAGATAGTCTATTTTCGTTAACATTATTAATTCTGGTTCAACGATGGCCGTTATAGGCCTTCCGATTAAGAAATGGCCTGGTGTTAAGGCCTCCAAGTCATTCACGTCTGAAGACAATGGAGTGATTGGCCATGAATTTAATATAGACTCTATTTGAGCAATTGCAGTTAATAACTCTTCGAACGTTAGCCTTGCATTACCTACCGTTCGCTTTAGATGATATTTTACCGATTTTATTCCTGCCTCCCACAACCCGCTAAAATTAGGTGCTCTGGGTGGAATAAATTTCCAAATAACACTCTCTTATGACAAATAATTTGCTAACTTCTCCTCAGGATGTCTTAGTAAATTATGGAGTCTCTGTAACTCGGCGTTAGCACCAACAAAATTTTTTGCATTATCAGAAAAGATTACTGCGCACCTTCCGCGCCTAGCAATGAACCTTTTTAAGGTGGCAATGAATGCATCCGTAGTCAATTCTGACACTAGTTCGAGATGCACTGCTTTAGTTACAAAGCAAACAAAGATTGCCAAATACATCTTATTAAGAATTCCCTTTCTCTGTCCCTTATATTTTATGAAAAAGGGGCCACCAAAATCTGTTCCCACGTAATTAAATGGTGCGCTAGGACGTACTCACTCTCTGGGTAGGGAACCCATGATTTGTTGTATGGTTATGGGGTTGCTTTTACTACAAGTTACACACTCATGCGTTATTTTTCTAGCTAAATTTCTTCCCCGTAGAGGCCAGTATTTTTGTCTCAAGTAGCATAACAATGCTTGTTCACCTATATGAAGATATTTTTCATGATAGTAAATTGCAATTAGGCTACACAATTTACCCTTACCTGGCAGAATATATTGATGTTTTTCAGCAAATTTTAGGTCGGCATTATCTAAACGCCCTCCAACTCTTAGCACATTATCTGCATCTAAAAAGGGGTTTAACAATCGCAATTTACTTTTCTTAGAAATTTACTTACCTTCTAACAATGCAGTATATTCTGCCTTAAATTCAAGTTTTTGGATTTCCTGAATTTAAAATATTTCTGCTCGTGATAATTCTTCCATACTTACGTGTCCCTTTTTTTTTATATCTAATTTTCTTGTATTATCTAAGAACCTGAAAATATAACTTAAAACACGTAATATTTTAGTATAATTATTGCTGATACTTAAAATTTCATTTACAAATTCACTAGAATTTAAACTTAATAATGCTGTACTGTTTTTCAATTTTAATTCTGATGAAAAGTCTATATTGTTTTTCACTTGTTCTAAATCAATGCTGTGTTTGGATTCACTGTCTCTTTCTCTCAAGAAGAGAGGGCCATGCCACCAAAGTTCACAATCAATTAATTTGTCAAAGGATAGTCCTCGAAATACAAGGTCTGCTGGATTGTCCTCTGAGCATACATGTCTCCATTGAAAAGTCTGGATCAATTCTTGGATTTTGTTAACTCTGTTGGCCACAAAGGTTTTAAGTAGATGAGGAGGAGTCTGAATCCACGCTAAGACGATGGCTGAATCGCACCATAATATTATTTTACTGATGTTCAACTTTAGTACAGTCACTATCTTAAATACGAGTTGAGACAATAAGGCAGCTGCAGACAATTCCAATCGTGGGATTGTCAAAGGTTTCAATGGTGAAACTCTAGACTTGCTGCACAGTAAATTTAAAGATGTATTAAATGTTGCGAAACACCGTAGATAAATGGCTGCTCCATATGCGAGCTCGGAGGCGTCGGAGAAGCCGTGCAGTTCAACTTCCGAATGTCCTTCGTTTAAAACAAATCGATTGATTTTTAAATTATTTATATTCTGAAGCGTTCTGATAAAGCGTCGCCATTCATCTTTAATGTCATCTGGAAGTGGATCGTTCCAATCTAGCTTTAACAGCCAGAGTCTTTGTATGAAAATCTTAGCCTTAGCTATTCCAGGACCAAGTAATCCCAATGGATCGTAGATATGCGCTATGTCGGATAAAACAGTTCCTTGTGAGTATACAACTGGTTCCTTAACTGATGAATTAAACGAAAAGCAGTCACGAACTGGATTCCATAACAATCCTAGAGTTTTAGTGCTCTGGTCCGCATTATGATCATTGAATGTATACTCTTGATTGCTAGTTGCGATTTTCAAGAGTTCGGGGTGATTAGCACACCATCGGTGCAACTTCATGCCACCACGTTCAAGCAATGCGATTAATTGTGCTTGCACTTGTTGAGCCTTATTTAAAGTGTCAGCTCCTGTTAATACGTCGTCCACATAGAAATCTTGAAGAACTACATGTGATGCTAGCGGAAAATTGTCTTTTTCATCAATTGCAAGCTGATTCAGAGTCCGTGTGGCAAGATAAGGTGCATTCAATGTACCGTATGTAATCGTCTTTAACTTAAATATTTTGACTGGTTCTTCTTCATCAGTTTTCCACAAAATTCGAAGCAAATCTCTCTGATTTTCCGAAATTAATATTTGACGATACATCTTTATGATGTCAGCAGTAAAGACGTATTTATGAGTTCGAAATCGACAAATGATATCGAAGAGCTCATCTTGGACTAATCCTCCGTTTAATAAAACATCATTTAAACAAACACCACTGGTAGTAGCTGCACTAGCATTGAAGACAACCCTTAATTTCGTGCTTGGTTTCTCGGGTTTGTATAGCCCATGATGCAGTAAATAATAGGAAAATTCGGGCTTATTTTCCAGCAAGATTTCTTCTAAGTGTCCCAAATCGTTATATTCGTTAATAAATTCTTTGTATAACAGTTTCATGGATGGATTGTGCGCAAATCGCTTAAGTAAGTGATTCAATCGTTTAAGTGCGTTTTACTTTGATTCTCCTAAACATGCAAGGCCACCAGTTTTAAATGGCATTTCCACAATATACCTACCATCTGCTCTTCTAGTATGTGTATGCAAGAAATGTTCCTCACAATACTGCTCTTCTTTACTTTTTATTGGGTTTTTATCATGGACCGCTTCAATTTCCCAAAATTTTTGCATAGCGTTGGATAAATCATCCATAGAACGAACAAGACCACAATAATTATTAAAATTTTGTTGCGGCATAGACGTAGAACCACTGGCAACATAGCCAAAAACAGTTTCTTGAAAAACCAAATTTCGCATATTTATTTTATTTTGTCTGATTAATTTAAAAAATACTTCGTTTGATAATAAAACATGTATTGGACCTGGTTTATCAAATTGTGGATCAGCTAACTGAAAAATTTGTAAATGCTTAATAGGCATGATGTTTAGATATGTAGCTGGTGTTATGCGCGTAATTTTAGGAACAACAAAAAATTGCAATGTTTCATTAAAACTCCTGTTTTTATTTGCTATGGTTGTTATAATACTTTCCTTTATATTCATAACTGAACCATTTAGCCCTGAAACTCATGTGCTTATTTTCCTTCCTTTCAAGAACAATAACTCAGAACATTCCTTCGTTATAAAGTTATTTTGCGATCCTGAATCTAACAATGCTCTAAGAGGAACTAATTCTCATCTAGCATTTTGTACATATATTATCGCAGTTGAAAGCAGTACTTGTTTACTAGAAGAAGACGTCATACTCATTACAGTATTGTTATTAGTTGAATGCGTGTTACCAAATGAATGCGTATTTTCACCCAAAGCGGTAACAGACATTGGATTATTTGTGTAACTATGAGGAGTAAATACGTTTGCGGTTGGCGATGAATTACTACTAATATTATTTTCATCTTGGTTTGCTATAGTCTGATTAGTATCAATATTTTCCTCACCGCGTTCCAGGTGGATCAATGTGTGATGACGTTTGTTGCATTTTCTGCACGTGCTTGAACTTTTGCATTGGCTAATGTTATGAACTGATGATAAACAGTTGAAGCATAATTTTTCCATTTTAACAATATTAAACCTTTTTTTTGCAGGTAAATTTAAGAATTGGGAACATCTCATTAAAATGTGATTGCCTTTACACATTGAACAAATGTGGACTTTCTGCTAACAAAGTCAATTACTTAGAATTAAATGAACGTTTCTGATCCTTACTGAAAGGTTTAACAGACGTGACTGTATGAATATTTTCCAAATATTGAGATCGTTTTTCTAAAAATAAAAGTAATTCATCTAACTTCGGAACTTCTTTTGAACTTACCGTCATTTCATAATTTTTTCGAGTATCTCTATCTAACTTTTGGAGAATGATGTTCAATATTAAAACATCTGAAAGATTATTTCTATTATAATTCAAAATCTTCAAGGCGCGAATGCTTTTTTTTACATTATCGACTAGATTTCGAAGATCCATGGTTCGTACGCTCTGGAAAAAATAGAAAAAGTGCTGGAAAAAAAAGTCCTCATTTTCAAGGAATGAAAACTGCTGGAAAAAGAGAGATTCATTTTCAAGGAATGAAAAGTGCTGGAAAAATTAGAAACAATAAATATTAGTCCTTAAATTTTAAAATTTCTAAAAAAGTAAAAAAAAAAAAAAAAAACCTTTATACACTTTATTTTAAAACAATTTATTTCAAATGTATATTTGCTTTCCCAATGATTGAGTCACTTGCAGCCAAAAATTTCCTTCTCTGCTCCTAACAACCCTGTTGGCATTTTTCCTTGGCTGTAAAAATCGGATGCATGCGGAAACCTTCGGGGGAAAAAAAATAGAACGCAGATTGTGACCCGACGAAATTGTTACTATGCACGCGCTGTTCCGTCTAAGCTGTCGGTAATGCATTTTTTCTATAATAGCCAGGAGTGTGATTTTTTGCCAATGTGCTTCTCCTGCCAGATGAGAGGAGAGAGGCAGACGCTTACGTCACTGTTTACAATACATTAGCAGCTGGGAAGTTAGACTCGGGACAACGAACAGCGTTCGAAATCCTTAGTGGTCCGCTGGTCCGAGACCACCGATAATTCAATCGGACCACTAATTTGAAAAATTTAGTGGTCCACAGGACCAGTGCCTTTTTCAGGCCCTGAGAGATCTGATCGCACCGATCGCACATAAGATTTTTTTTTATTTTTAATCAGCGATGCCGCGGACGCGCTATAACACGTAAATTACGCAAAAAAATCGGCGATAAGGACGAAAAAAATAGCTCTTACGCGTCCCACAAGACGCGTAATTTCGTTAAAGGATCGCGAAAAAACGGCAAATTTCGTTAAATAATCGCGAAATAACGACTAATTTCCGGCAAATTTTGTCAAACAATTGTCGAAAAAATGGCTAATTTCATTCCAAATCCCGAAAAAAGGGCAGATTTCTTCAAAAGATCGCGAAAAAACGGCAAATTTCGCCCAAAATAGCGATAAAATGTCAAAATTTGTCAAAAAATCACAAAGACAAATTTTGTTTAAAAAATCGCTAAATAACGGCTGATTCCCGGCAAATATAAAAAAATTCTCGAAAATATGGATAATTTCACCCTGAAACCCGAAAAAACGACAGATTTCTTCAATAGATCGCAAAAAAAGGCAAATTTCGTCCAAAAATCGCGATAAAACGGCAAATTTTGTCAAAAAATATCGCGAAAAACGTTATATTTCGTCAATAAATCCCGAAGAAACAAAAGATTTCGTCAAAATAAATAACGCGAAAAATGGAAATTTCGACGAAAAAACGCGAAAAAAAAAAAAATAAATAAAAAAAAAAATAAATAAGTGAAGCCGGGAGAGAATTTTTCTGTTTTAAAAACTAATTTTCCTGCTTCAAAATTGTTGCTGCTCCAAAAACTGATTTTCCTGCTTCCCAATCGTTTTTTTTTTTTTTTTTTTTTTTTGGGGGGGGGGGGGGGAGGCTCCAAATCTTTCTGAGTGAATGTGACTCCTGAAAGCATCATTTGAGTATGTACCATTTATGCAACAAAAATATCCCTTTTTTCAGCAAAAATGGCCCCACCAGTGGCCGAGAGGTTCTGTCCTCTCAACTGGTAGACGGCAGGTGCTGGGTTCGAACCCAATCGCGGCTGTCGGCCTAACCATTCGGAGTTTTCGTGGTTTTCTTCGAACCTTGCGTAAATACGGGTTAGGTTCCCTTAGAAAGACCCCCACGAAGGGCACCCCCTCCCCTGGGCCTATATCCCTAGTGTAGATAATCGGCCGACAAAAATACACCAAATTCAGCACAAAATGTCTTTTTCAGTAAACCTGTCTTGTCCCATTTTAAAATGGGGCAGACAATAGTGATACTTGTTATCTTTTACACTCAAATAAGCATTATTTTATAATTAAATTTGTATCTTGAACATTCTTTAAAAAGTACTGAAAATTTCTCTTAAATTAATATTGGTTTTAATTATTTATTATTATTAAAATAATTATTGCAGTTTATTTTTCTTGCGGAAATGAACAAGTTCAATTTTTGCGTCGAAAAATATGACTTATTATTAATATTAATGGGGACCCGCTTCTGTAGAAAAGGGACCCAGAATTTTTCAAGTCCAGCTGCATCACTGACACTAGCTACAATTCCACCACTCTGGCTAAAATCTGGAGAAAAATCTAAAAAAATGTGCATTAAACCTTAGTCAGTTGAAATAAATAATGGCAAATAAAATATCTAATTAATAATTTGGTAGTTTTTCTTTACATACTGTTTATTTAATTTTTAGCAAATTATAATTTTACATTTTTTATGCTGAAAATTTTGGATAAATGCAAAGTAAGATTGGTTTATTTTTCAGGGAGGGGGGGGGGGGCGGAGAGGCCACTCTAAGTGTTAAAATTATTTAATAGAATTTTATGTAGTGGACCAGTGATGAAGTCTGCGGACCAGTAAATTCTCATGCTTATTGGTCCTTGGGACCAGTGACTTTTTTTAAGGAATTCTAACGCTGACGAATAAGAATGCATTAGCTTCGGAATAACTTCACTTATTTAATGGGAAGGTATGTTTGCTTTTCCGCACGCACTGGAGACTTTTTGCTGAGTCGATGTAATTGGTTCTCGTTAGTCGTGCTTTCCGGATTTTTGACGTCAACAATTTTGCGCTTTTTACAAGTCTCCGTTAGTTTTTGTTTCGCACGCGTCTTTGTTTAATGTGATCTATTCCGTGATTTTACAATATGATTTTTACGATCAGTTTTATTTTTTAATTTCTTTCATCAGTCATATAATCAGTAAAGAAATGTGGCAGGAAAGTGCGTTTTCAATTATTTATGGATTGAAAAACCGGAATATAACTGATTTTGCTGAATTCTCACCAGAGAATTTAAGAATTGATGAATTATATTTTGAAACAATTAGTAATAGCAAATTTCAAAATTTGTGGAAAGTTGTTGAAATGCTATTACTTCTTAGTCGTGAACAGGCTACTGTTGAAAGAGGGTTCAGTATTAATTAAAAAAATTGAGATTGAAAACATGAAGGAACAGTCTTATATTTCCCAGAGACTTATATGTGATTACCTAAATGAATGCGGCAATATTCATGATGTAAAAATATCGAATTCAATGCGCACTTATGTTTCCAATGCCAGACAACAATATATGAGCTACTTGCAAAACCAAAAATCCACATCTACAAAGAAAAGAAAAGAAACCTCTGCAGATATATGACGGGTTTAAATTTTGAATATTAAAGATTAGCAGAGATTAAAATTAATTAGCACAACGGAAGCTTTTGCTTTTAGTCACTAAACCTGTAAAAAGTTAAAGTCTAGAAAATTAAATAACTAAAATACTGTATGTTGATGAAATAAATACAAATAAGTTAAAAACAAACTAACTTTTATTTAAAAGAAAAATAAAGATAAAAACAATATAATTAACAAAGGTATTTAAATATATTAAACAAATAAAACAGGAAACAAAAATAAACTGACTTCATGGCAGGCAAAAATTATACTTCGATAAACAGGGAATATTGCATCTGAATCCTTGACGATCTGCAGCCATAACATCGATTTAAAAGAGCAGCAAGGGAATTCCCGGAGAAACTTCATTTAAAATAAACATCATTATCGTCACAATTCTTTTCCACAAAAACGACAGCCGGTCTCAAAAACAAACAGAGACGAAGCAGGTGGCTGACTTAAGTCTAGCATTGAAAACCTCTTCCTACCAGCTGCTAGCTATCTTGAACATCGGGAGAGGAAGGTGACGAAATACTGTAAAGTGGTCTCTTAAATAATTTGGGTTAATAAAACAACTAACGAAACTGAAGAACGGCACTTTGACAATCACGTAAAATGAAACAAAACTAAAAGTCAAAACATAACTCTCAAACTGAACAAGACGAACGTAACACTTCACACTGAAACATTAAGGCCAGGATCTAAGCTATTGTGAAAGTATTTATACTAGAAGGGAAACGAAAAGAAACTTATTACGCATGCAAAAGGGCAGGTGAAGCGATGGTCAAATGAGAAACCATGACGAAACGTCATACCGGAAATGGGCGGTAGACAAATGACGTCACCTTGTGACGGTCGAGAAACACGTCATTACGGCTTCCGATTGCATACGAAGTACGACGGAAAAACAATAACAAGCCGGGAGTTTTAAAAGGTAAAAAGTGTTGGAAATAAATATAAGGTAAGTTAAATAACTATTGTTTATATGAATGAGAACTTTAATAAAGAGATATTAATAAAGTTAATCAAATTTAATAAAAGGAAAACCTGTTAAATAAAAAGGTAAAAATTGTATTTTAATAAAAAGGTAAATAATAGACTGTAAAGGTTATAATAAATGAATAAACTTTAAAATAGGATGAATGTAATTAGGTTAAAGTAAATAAAGATAGATTGACTATAGAAATGGAGGTATGGCCGGAAAGTGGCAAGAACAGGGTGACATTTTCTGTCAAAAGCCCCCCCTCTTGACACTTGAACGGCCTGAAAAGAGCAAATGCTCACAGAACCACCGAAAAACATGATCTTACAACCATAGACACAGGTTCTACAAGAGCCTAAACTAAATATGCATCCACCATCTCCACAACCTATCAAAAAAAATCTTGACCTATAACAAAAATTTACTGAAACTTTACTTTAAGCAGAAAAACCTCTAAAATAGAAAATATACTCCAGATCGTCAAGTCAGATATTGCTTTAACATTAAAAATCAAACATAAAAATACATATAATACACAAAGGCTACATATAAAACACAGATTACAAATAACAAATATTAGTAAAAATTTCATTTTTCAGCCCCCCAAAAGTTGATTGTTTAATACCCTATACATGCTGCAATTCATTATATCAATAATTTTAATTCAATGATCAACATTAAAAAGTTTTAAAAATTGAAGCTAGAAAACCTTACAGTTCCTAACATTACAAATAGAACTGCTAGTGTAAGCATCCATCTAAAAAGTAATCTTTAAGCTACAGTTAAAAATTAATATTTGAAAAACTTAAATACAATCTTTGCAAAAATCCATATTTGAAAAATTTAAAATAAATTTTGTACAATTTTGCAAAAGTTTATCTATGTGGCAGCCTCAACAAATCCTAAGCAGTACATACTTTTTAAAGATGACAATAACTCATCCTCTCTCATTCTAAACTATTCCCCAAGAAAATACTAGACAAGCAAGATAAACAAAAAGGTAGATTCCAATAGGGCCCTTTATCAAAACCTACCCACAAAAATTAATAAAATTCAAAAATAAATTACTGTAGTATACTGTTCAAATACAAAAAAAAAATTCCTCAAGAAGTAAATCTCCAATCCTCAATATATCCAGCGATCCAGAAAACTTATAATATAAACGAACAACAAAAGAATAATAAGCTGTTGATGTTTGACCTCTTTCAAAAAAAACCTTACAAACATGCTGAGATCCCTGAATCGAATGAGTACCAAACAGTCAATCCAAGGATCTCAGCCCAAGCAGCACCAATGCCGAGGCACGCACATACTCAAGGCTCCGGGACCTACCTGTGGCCACAGGATTTCATACACACCACACACATTCTACATATACACCCAGATATACCGGATTCGAGGCAACTCTTGAGGACAAAACTAAAACCCAGTCTCAAAAAGTTTCTCATCTAACACAATTAAAATCAGTATAAAAAAAAATTCTATTTAGCTACGAAGTTATTCTTAATTTAAGGGGGTAGATGATCAGATCTATTCAAAGCGGGAGAGAGTATCAAGTAAAAATAGGTATCCGGTTCTTACAGTTACATGAACCGACCCTTAAAAATTTAACTTGATTTAAAAAAAATTTAGCATTCTAACTTTCAGCTAAAAGCAATTCATCTCTCTAAATGACTGCCCATGATTCAAATAACAGCTACCACGACAAAAACTCTTAAACCCCTGGAATGACTTTAAAGTCAACCAAACTTCTCAATTTCAAGTTCTTTTAACTCCTACTTTCATGAGCAACTTAGAACCAGTTATCTCTGACCTTATCAAAACTGACCTAGGACAAAACTTTAAAGCTTCCTTTTCTCTACATTTTCCCAATACAGGAACCACTTGCCAAAAAAATAATTCAAATGAATTTGAATCTTAAAAATATTAAACTGATCCAAATTCTCAAAAATTGAACTGGCAAAAAAAAATTTCTATCTACACCAGAGAATGGTCAGAAAAAGGTCAGCTAAAAAAAACATGACTAACACATTTCCAGGGTATAACAAGACTAAAATAATTTAACAATAGAAAAATATTTCTTCAAAACCTTAATATTTTACCAAAATCCATCCAAAAACGAAGTTTAACGACCCATTCTTCATGTCTCTTTTAAACTTGAAAGTACAAACAGCCAAAAAAAAATATTTCAAAATAACTATTATAAAGAAAATATTTTATGTTAAAATTCATAAAATGTAGTTTTAAATGCCAAACCAAAAGTTCCCCCCTTCAAAAAATTCCATTTCCAGCAATATTGGATTCAAATTGAGTCTTATAACCCCAGATCCAAATGCATGAAAACAATTTAATAGAGGGCATTAAAACATGGTTAGCATTTTAAATTAAGCTTAAAATAATTCAAAATTATACAACATCAGAAATTAAGTTTAAACTATTTTAAAAAATATAAAACATAAAATTAAACTATTTCAAATTATATAACATTAAATAAAAATAAATTTAAAAATGCCATAATGAGGTTTAACTAAATCCCACTTTAATTACATAGGGATTAAAATGACATGTGAAGATTTATATCATGCACATAATATCTAAAAGATTTTAAAAGCAAACCTCTTAAAATTTAGGCAAAATTAAACAGGTTTTATAGTTAAATCTTCAAATAGCCTTTTTCAAAATAAAGTTCAAAAAGAATTAACTGTAAATCAAAAATGTATATTAAGATCTAAAAATAATGGCTATACTTTCAAGTATTTGAAGAAAATGGCATGATACTTTGTCATGAGCTCAAAAACAGCAGCTTAAATTGACTTATTGATTCTTTAGAATCAATTACTCAGCTGAAATATAAGCAACTTTAATACATATTCAAAGTAGACTGTATCAGGGCAAAAATTCAATTTTTATTATAAAACAGTATCTGTAATACTGAAAATCAAAACAGTAGAAAAACCAATACATTACAGAACAATAATTTCTCAAATCAACTAATCCTCTATATAGCCTCATACAAGACTAAATGAGTATAGTTAATTATTCAAAAAAAAAACAAATTCAGCAATATTTCAAAATAAAGCAGTATATTATAAGCTTTTAATTGAAAATCTTGACCCCTATTTAAAACATTTAAACTGATTTGTAAGCAAATTTATAAAATATGACCAGAGCTAAACTTAATAAACTATAAACTATCAAGATTCAGGTAATTGAGGGTAAAGCACGGTAAAACCCCACAAACTTCTGAAATAACTGATAGTAAATAAATCTGACTGTAAAGAAAAAATATATTATTTAGAAAAGCGTATTATAAAAATTAACTATCCATATTTATAAAATTTAAGGGTCAAGATATAGCATTTAAGAAATTAACTGTAATGAAAATAATAGAACTTAATAAAACTAAGTTATCCATGTCAGGCAAAAAATTGGGCAAACTTTAATACCCCGGAACATACGTTCCAAACCTGACAAAAATTAACTATTCAAAAATATAGAAAAATGCTTTAAAAAATTATGATTTCGCCCTGATTTTTAAAGTTAAGTTTATTTTTTTTTTTTAAAGTTAAGTTTAAATACTTATTTATTAAAGTTTAAAATATTCAAAATTGCTCAAAAAGGTCACAGTAAAAATTTAAATTAAGCTCCATTAATTAAACTTCATTCACATCAGCTCACTATGCCACAATAATATTTAAAAAATGAGACTTCATTCATTAATGATTCAAAAGATCATCAAAATACAAGTTAAACTCCAAATAGGATGGACCAAAATCAAAAATTTCATGTTAAAAAAAATTTGCATAACAATGTATATATATTTTAAAATTTACACAACAAATATATATACTGAAAAAGATGCAAAGTTCTGACTGCAGCTACATTGATGGAGCACACTAAACTCTTCAAAAAGCTTCTTTACAGCATGGATATCATAATGCAGGGCTGAAAAGTCATTTCCAGTAGAGACCACCAAAAGCAGAGAAGGTAAAGTCCTCAGCCAGCAAGTCGTTAACCTCAGATGGCAAGTTCTTGACACCAGTCAGCAAATCCCCAGCAAAAAAAACTGCATTCACAATGACAGTTCAAAAAATACACTCCTTGAGCCACTTAAAAGCACCGGCAGTAGTTGAAGATGAGTCCAGGCTTACTATCACACAAAAGTTCCGGATTGAAGTCACACCAGGAAAAAGTTAAATCTTGTTTTAAAAATATCAAACTGCAATGATATCACTGCAATATATCAACAAGAATCAAACTGCAATATATCAACAAGAATCAAACTGCAATGGCCCAGTACGCGGACCACTGCCAAAAACCACCTTCAACTGGTATAATTCTTTCAAAGATGACTTTGAAATTCATACGAATATCATCTTTTATCACAACCAACACAGCAGACTCCAAAATCTTGAACCTCCATCTGTGAAACAGTACCCGGAACTCGAGGCCAGCACTCACCGAAAATGACTTGAAATTCTTGAATAAAATGTCATTTTTCATCACAACAACCCTTTGGCTGACACAAAAATCTTGAATCTCCTTCAGTGAAACTGCTCCAGGCATTAGGAAGGCCAGCATCTCCATCAGGCAAGGAAAAGTAAGAAGTATATGCCATGAAGTCAGAAAATTTTAAATTTACCTCAAATTTACAAAAAAAATTTCTAAATTGCAAAAAATTTTTTTTATATATCTATCAAAAATCCACCAAAATTCTTTAAATTTAAATAAAATTCCTTAAAAATTTTCAAAAGTTACATTAGATTAACAAAAAAAAATTAAAGTAACAAAAGTCAGTCAAATTTTTCACTTAAATTAAAAAAACTCAAAAAAATTACTATATCGTTTTAAAAAATTTGAATAAAGCTTATGCAATTTATTTAAAAACCAAATAAAAGTAATTTTTAACTATGAAATTCATTTAAAAACTGAACAAAATATAACAAATTAACTGCCCCCCCCATCGCAAAGCATCGCTAAATGCCGATGGAAGCAGCGTTTATTACGATATCGCCGAACCATTAAGGGTTAAAAATGGCAAATACAAAAATAAACTAAAATTTAGGAAACAAATATCTATTAAAAAATTTATAAAATGAAAGAAAAACGCTAGATTTAAATTACATTTAACTATTATAAATTAATTTCTATTTTTTATAAAAAAAGTTATAACTCATTAATATTTTAAATTAATAAAAGGAAATCAGGTTAGGGACGGGCCCATAACCTTGACGGGTTTAAATTTTGAATATTAAAGATTAGCAGAGATTAAAATTAATTAGCACAACGGAAGCTTTTGCTTTTAGTCACTAAACCTGTAAAAAGTTAAAGTCTAGAAAATTAAATAACTAAAATACTGTATGTTGATGAAATAAATACAAATAAGTTAAAAACAAACTAACTTTTATTTAAAAGAAAAATAAAGATAAAAACAATATAATTAACAAAGGTATTTAAATATATTAAACAAATAAAACAGGAAACAAAAATAAACTGACTTCATGGCAGGCAAAAATTATACTTCGATAAACAGGGAATATTGCATCTGAATCCTTGACGATCTGCAGCCATAACATCGATTTAAAAGAGCAGCAAGGGAATTCCCGGAGAAACTTCATTTAAAATAAACATCATTATCGTCACAATTCTTTTCCACAAAAACGACAGCCGGTCTCAAAAACAAACAGAGACGAAGCAGGTGGCTGACTTAAGTCTAGCATTGAAAACCTCTTCCTACCAGCTGCTAGCTATCTTGAACATCGGGAGAGGAAGGTGACGAAATACTGTAAAGTGGTCTCTTAAATAATTTGGGTTAATAAAACAACTAACGAAACTGAAGAACGGCACTTTGACAATCACGTAAAATGAAACAAAACTAAAAGTCAAAACATAACTCTCAAACTGAACAAGACGAACGTAACACTTCACACTGAAACATTAAGGCCAGGATCTAAGCTATTGTGAAAGTATTTATACTAGAAGGGAAACGAAAAGAAACTTATTACGCATGCAAAAGGGCAGGTGAAGCGATGGTCAAATGAGAAACCATGACGAAACGTCATACCGGAAATGGGCGGTAGACAAATGACGTCACCTTGTGACGGTCGAGAAACACGTCATTACGGCTTCCGATTGCATACGAAGTACGACGGAAAAACAATAACAAGCCGGGAGTTTTAAAAGGTAAAAAGTGTTGGAAATAAATATAAGGTAAGTTAAATAACTATTGTTTATATGAATGAGAACTTTAATAAAGAGATATTAATAAAGTTAATCAAATTTAATAAAAGGAAAACCTGTTAAATAAAAAGGTAAAAATTGTATTTTAATAAAAAGGTAAATAATAGACTGTAAAGGTTATAATAAATGAATAAACTTTAAAATAGGATGAATGTAATTAGGTTAAAGTAAATAAAGATAGATTGACTATAGAAATGGAGGTATGGCCGGAAAGTGGCAAGAACAGGGTGACATTTTCTGTCAATATATAAGGGAATTGGTGGTTAAAAAAAGATGTCTGGAAAATGAAATCAAATGTCTAATTAAGTCTGCAGGTGAATTTGCAGAAAAAGCAGAAGAAAACAATGACCTTCAATCCCTTTGCAAATCCAATAATTTAAGGAGATCTGCTAAAGAAAAAGAAGAAAAGATGCAGGATGTTATTAATACTTTAAAAGATTTACAAAGCATTTAACTTAAATTGACTTTGGACTTATATTTTACTAAGTTTTATTAGCCAAGGACATTTTTTTTTTCCTTTAGACCAGAGGTTCCCAAAGTGTGCTCCGCGGAGCCCTTGGGGCTCCGCCTATACTTTTCAGGGGCTCTGCGGTGTTCCAGGAAAATAAACAAAACATGAAAAAAAATAAGCATATTGTATAGGGGAAAAGGGAGGAAAATTCCATGGGACGAAAGTACGTAGGAATTTATGTTCGTGTGTGTGTGTCAAAAATAAATGCATCAATCACTGGGTTGAAAAATAGTATATGTTTTTAAATTGTATAAAAACTTGCATTATACATGTATCCATGTACATAATATTGTATATTATACTATCTATAATACTTTTAATTTTAACTACTTTATTTTACGTCTCTGCGTTTAATGTGATTTTACTTTTTTTATAGCTTTAATTTCTTTAATCTTTTTAGGTTATTTGTACATTTAGATTCTCTATACTTTTTTTCATAGTAAACCAATGTTTGTCGATTAAAACGCCTCTTTGTTTTCGTAACACCTTGTGTCATTTAATAAACTCCTCATTATAATAATTTAATATTTGTATACGTTCTATATATAGTTTTTTCCTCATTGTATCTTTAATTTCTTTAATCTGTTTGTTTTATTTATTATTAATTCTTAGTTGTTTAAATTTTCTATGTTGTTTTGCATAGTTGAACTTTATTTTTAAAGCTATGTATGTTTCTGAAAACGTAATTTTTTTAACATCTTGTATCACTTAACAAAACCTCTTTAAAATTTTATTTTAATTGGTCTTATGATGCCACATATTTCTGTCAGAAATAAAGCTGTAACAATAAAAAAAATAAATATTAGTTCTTTGCATTTGTCATTACACTAACAATCTAAGCTTTTTCTCCAGCCAGTCATTGCTTAGAATTTTCATGGATGAGTACTCGCCCTGATATAAAATTAATTCCACCCATACATCCCGTTTTGTCAGTGAAGTGTTTGAACTAGTTGCAGTTCTTTTAATGCGTGGATTTCTTAACACTATATCTATTTTGGGCCAAAAATAATGGTGAGAGAAAAAAAATTTCGAAACTAAAATTAATTACTAAATATTTCAAATAAAACATCTCCCAATAACTGAACAATGGTGCACCTCTTAAACACTAAAACGACGATCTCCTTCTTAATGTATTTTTAATAAATGGCTCAAAAGAAGAAGCTCAGAGGCGTTTTATTTTCGTTGCATATTTAGAAGTACTAGAAACGTTAAGAACTAAAAAAGAATCCTTAATCGCATTATTCTTAAACGAGTGGGTGGGAATAATGAAAACATGTTACATAATTATTCAGAGTCGACTGGGCCAACGCATTTCACTTCTAGCCTATTTGGGATTATATATCTCTTTTTGTAAACGAAATCTGTACAACTTACAATTTTTTCTATGGTGTGTGGTTGTCGCCATAAATAATAAGTTTCACGTAAGCTCCAATGCAAAGCATGACCCAGACAGAGTTACAATTTATTTTTAATTCTGGGTTCATACAGGAAATCCCAAAAGAATATTTTTTTATTTTTAAAATGGATCTTATTAAATCTTTAACAGTTGTGCTCAAATATCGCTCGGGTAAGAATAATTTGTTTTTTTCGTTGCTAAAAGCTTTCAGAAATACAAATTTTTTAATTATAATTTTAATTGTTTTTAGTGGACATATCTCGATTGTAGAAGAAAGATATTTTAATATAAAAAAAGTGGTTTTAGTCCTTATTTTTATTTTTATTTTTTATTTATTTATTTATTTATTTATTTATTTATTTTTTTTTTTTGTCCAACAGTAGTAATTTTAAATAAAGCTGTTAAGACTGTTCTTAACTGCTCTGCTTAACAATTGTAAAACGTTTTGTCACATTTACAAACTCATTTTTTAACAGAAAGATAGAAAATTGGAAGGCCTGACTATGGAAGTGATTTTAAATCGAACTTTGTTTTTGATTTTATGCTAATTAAATATCGAGTTATAAGCGATTTCAATTTCTTGATCACGCATATTTTTCCCATTGTAAGACTGTTTTTTCTGCTTTGGTTGATAAAAGCAATTCAAAACGCCAACTTTGACGACTTTTTTAAAAGATCTATTACGTATGCATAAAAACAAAAAAGTGAGTGCGATTAGATTGTTTCTGAACAACACCACCTACTAGTCTCTCATGCATTTTTGAATAAAAATAAAATAAAACCGATGTCACAAAATTGTTCACAAACCCATGTTCACATATCCAGCAAATCTTACTCCACAATTTACTCCACAGGCATAAAAAGTACCAATTTGTAAACTATAGAGTACCGCAGGATTGATGGGCTCCGCCTTAGAAATTTTTCTGAAAAAGGGCTCCGCGGGCCAAAAAGTTTGGGAACCACTGTTATGTTTGAGCTGACGCTTTGGTCAGGGCATCAAAGGAAATATAATGTTATGTTTATTTGAAAGTGGAGAAAGCACTTTTTATTTGCCTCTACCCACAACTAGGCCAAAGTGATCGTGATAATGATAGCACATCACGGAGAATGGGGGCCTGCAAACGACCCTAATTACTCTCTTCATTATTTCATTTAAAATAATAAAAATATTCTTTATCCAATGATGAAGAAAAATCAAGTATAAAGTTATAAAAATATAAAATTAAAAAGGTAAAAAGTTACCTGTTGAATCCTTGGCTTTTGATGACAAATAAATCCAGACAATAGGCACAAGAAATTAATATACGAACAATTTTCGAAGAAAAAAAAAATATATTTTATTTCATGAAGAACTTGTTGCTTTTTTCATGAATAAATATTTCTTCACAAATTTATATTTTTGGTGACTCGTACATATTAATTTCTCACTTGATAAACAACCATTTCATAACATATGTTAATCACAACTATTGCTATCTCCAAGCAATAAAAATTCTTTTCATAACATATTCTAGATATCTCAACAACATGTAATTAAACAATTTTCTTCATGACATAAAAGGAGAATAAATTATTATTTCTTTTTGAAAAAGAACACCTCTCATAATATGAACTTTCAAAACAAAATACATCATACTTCATATTGTATAGATACATGCCAATATTTTCTTTATAACGCCCCGTAAATATTAAGAAAAAATTATATATATATTGGGCCAGATAATGAAGTAAAAAGGACTTATGCAAATAAAATTTCTTCACCTGACGAAAGAAAAATCTTCACCAAGACGTCATGTAAACTATAATATTATTTCTTGAAAACAAAACAGTTCTTCACCTCTGCCTACTTCTCAGAGGATGGAGAATAAAAAGATTATCGAAGAATTGGGCACATTAGATTTGTAGAAGAAAACTCGTTGATGAAGAGATGATGAGAAAATGAATGAATATTTATAAAATACGTGACGACATTTTTACAACACTTGTGAAGATAACACGAGAGCATAAACTGAAGACGTATAATGAGACCTTATATAATTTCCGTAATCCAAGAAGAGAATGCACAAACAAAACAATTTTCGGGATGCTATTGCAGTGAGAAGTGCCTTGCTACTAGCCGCCTTAAAAACTCAACATCATTTCCAAAAAGGGAAGGCACAAACGAATACATTCAGGAATGCATTAAACCACTTCATTGCTCCTCGCAGCACAGAGGGACTTGGCTTAACAGAAATCAACATCACTTTCCTAGATGAATTTTGAGGGCAGCACTTTTAAAAAATCAGCATCGTAATAATCTCAACATAACAAAAAAAAACCGTTCCATCCTTCGTTAACGGGGGAGCACCTCTGCCCCGAACTTTCACTCATGCGACTGCATCCATCACAGCAGGTGTCTATCGGCGCAACTAACGCAGGTGGCCGCGAGCCCAGGGGAAAAAGAGAAAGGGTTATTGTAAATGCAAAATACGCCAATTTGGCAGTTAGCAACAGAGGGGGTGAGGAAAAACTAAGCCAAATTACAATATACAGTATGAAAAGATATGTAACTAATAAGAATAAAATTGATAACCATCTTAAGAAGGAAGGCCAAAGCTGGTGGCCATGTACTTAACGGCTTGAAATACGTCACCTGTGGAATTTAATTTGATAGGTTAGGGGTGTGTCCGAATAAACGGAAGTTCCACCCAAAAGAACTAGCGAGAAAGTTCTCGAACAAATTTAAAACCGGAAGGAATGATTTCAAACAGAATTTTACCGGCTTGGAACATTCGAAAGCTAAGCAAGAAAGAAAACAATACAGGCGACGAAATGAAAATAAGAGAAACCGAAATTAAATTTAAATTGAGAACATTAATAAAAAGGAAGGTGATATGAAATAAAATGGCTAATAAAATTGAATTAAATTAAATATATGGGGGGGGTATGGAGTAACCACCACATATTACCCAGGGTTTGAAAGTGGAGAAAGCACTTTTTATTTGCCTCTACCCACAACTAGGCCAAAGTGATCGTGATAATGATAGCACATCACGGAGAATGGGGGCCTGCAAACGACCCTAATTACTCTCTTCATTATTTCATTTAAAATAATAAAAATATTCTTTATCCAATGATGAAGAAAAATCAAGTATAAAGTTATAAAAATATAAAATTAAAAAGGTAAAAAGTTACCTGTTGAATCCTTGGCTTTTGATGACAAATAAATCCAGACAATAGGCACAAGAAATTAATATACGAACAATTTTCGAAGAAAAAAAAAATATATTTTATTTCATGAAGAACTTGTTGCTTTTTTCATGAATAAATATTTCTTCACAAATTTATATTTTTGGTGACTCGTACATATTAATTTCTCACTTGATAAACAACCATTTCATAACATATGTTAATCACAACTATTGCTATCTCCAAGCAATAAAAATTCTTTTCATAACATATTCTAGATATCTCAACAACATGTAATTAAACAATTTTCTTCATGACATAAAAGGAGAATAAATTATTATTTCTTTTTGAAAAAGAACACCTCTCATAATATGAACTTTCAAAACAAAATACATCATACTTCATATTGTATAGATACATGCCAATATTTTCTTTATAACGCCCCGTAAATATTAAGAAAAAATTATATATATATTGGGCCAGATAATGAAGTAAAAAGGACTTATGCAAATAAAATTTCTTCACCTGACGAAAGAAAAATCTTCACCAAGACGTCATGTAAACTATAATATTATTTCTTGAAAACAAAACAGTTCTTCACCTCTGCCTACTTCTCAGAGGATGGAGAATAAAAAGATTATCGAAGAATTGGGCACATTAGATTTGTAGAAGAAAACTCGTTGATGAAGAGATGATGAGAAAATGAATGAATATTTATAAAATACGTGACGACATTTTTACAACACTTGTGAAGATAACACGAGAGCATAAACTGAAGACGTATAATGAGACCTTATATAATTTCCGTAATCCAAGAAGAGAATGCACAAACAAAACAATTTTCGGGATGCTATTGCAGTGAGAAGTGCCTTGCTACTAGCCGCCTTAAAAACTCAACATCATTTCCAAAAAGGGAAGGCACAAACGAATACATTCAGGAATGCATTAAACCACTTCATTGCTCCTCGCAGCACAGAGGGACTTGGCTTAACAGAAATCAACATCACTTTCCTAGATGAATTTTGAGGGCAGCACTTTTTCTTTGCCGCACTTAAAAAAAATCAGCATCGTAATAATCTCAACATAACAAAAAAAAACCGTTCCATCCTTCGTTAACGGGGGAGCACCTCTGCCCCGAACTTTCACTCATGCGACTGCATCCATCACAGCAGGTGTCTATCGGCGCAACTAACGCAGGTGGCCGCGAGCCCAGGGGAAAAAGAGAAAGGGTTATTGTAAATGCAAAATACGCCAATTTGGCAGTTAGCAACAGAGGGGGTGAGGAAAAACTAAGCCAAATTACAATATACAGTATGAAAAGATATGTAACTAATAAGAATAAAATTGATAACCATCTTAAGAAGGAAGGCCAAAGCTGGTGGCCATGTACTTAACGGCTTGAAATACGTCACCTGTGGAATTTAATTTGATAGGTTAGGGGTGTGTCCGAATAAACGGAAGTTCCACCCAAAAGAACTAGCGAGAAAGTTCTCGAACAAATTTAAAACCGGAAGGAATGATTTCAAACAGAATTTTACCGGCTTGGAACATTCGAAAGCTAAGCAAGAAAGAAAACAATACAGGCGACGAAATGAAAATAAGAGAAACCGAAATTAAATTTAAATTGAGAACATTAATAAAAAGGAAGGTGATATGAAATAAAATGGCTAATAAAATTGAATTAAATTAAATATATGGGGGGGGTATGGAGTAACCACCACAACCACTGCTTTAGACTTTACATTTAATCTTAATTTACTTTTTATTTAATATTTTTTATCCTTTAGACTTTACATTTTAATTTAAATTTACATTTAATCTTAATTTACTTTTTAATTAATATTTTTTATCCTTTTTCTCTTTTTATATTTCATAAATAAAACTTCATTAGATGAAAATTTAGAAAGTATCTTTATTAAGGAATAATTAAACACACATTTAAATACACAGGTAACATGGTGACTATCTCCTTTATGATATATTATTCTAGAGCCATTTTAATGCATGTATTAAAACACTCCTTGAAAAGTCCTTGAAAAGTGCTTGAATTTTATTTGTTCACAAGTGTATGAACCATGAGATCTTTAGCGGAAGGCTGTGTAAGTTTATCTGCGTTTAAGAGTGAATTGATGTGTATTTCTGTTACTACTCTATCATTTTCGTATCTGTCTTTTAATGCTTGAAATAAAGATGAAAAAGTGTCTTCTGTGCTAATCAAAGCTCTTGCATCACTTATTAATGCTGCTGATAAATAATGCAACTTTTGCGCATCTGATAGTTGCTCATTTGAAGTTATTAAGTTGTTAAATTGTAATTTAAATAGACCCCATTCATCCGGTTTTCCGGAGAATTTCGGAAGAGATATATCGGGTAATTTAATATTTATCGCGTTGTTTATTTGAGTAGAATTTGGTTGAATTTCATTGGAAACTTTACTTTGTTCTAAATGTTTAAGTTGCTTTTTAATTTGAAATTTGGCCTTTATAATTTTTTCCTGGTATTTTTCACTAGCACTAATGTCAATTTCATATTATTTTTCTAAATTAATACCAGATTCTATTTCTTTATTTAGGTTTTTTAGAGTTTGTTCTCTGTCATTTAATTGTTCCGAAATTTCTAAATAACTATCAATATCATTATTTTTATCGTTTATCAAGGCTTCTAATTTACTAATTAATTTCGTAATTGAAGTGTGTAATATTGCACGCTTCTTTTTTAATTTATCAATATTTTCCATGTTCAAAAACTTATATTAACAGCAAAAGGAATAATAAATTATTCATTACCTTGATTGCTGCGGCAGACGATTTTCTTTCTTTCTTTTTTTTACCAGTCCAGCTTGCGGAATAATGTTCTAATAAAATTCAATGATGAAAACAGTTCATTATTTTCGAACTTTTCTTTTCGAAGTGAAGAAAAAAAATATATAGACTTTGGCTCGACGTAACCAGATGTATGATGCGGCGATGCGTATTAACTTAATTAATAAACTGACATGGTTTAGTAGACTGTCATCCTTTATTTTAAGACATAGCGAAAGCGTTGCTTACTCTTAGCAAATCAAAACAACAACTGACAAAAAACAGACGATTTGCGTTTCTATAGTTACATACTTAACCATTAGCAAACTTATGTGATGCCACATTTCAAAGATAAATTACAAATAACTCTAACAATGGGTAAGTATTACGGTGGCCCCCAACGACTAGTTACACTTAACCATTAAACTTCCAAAATTATTTAGAGATTTGAACGAAATCTGATAATTCTGCATGAAAAACCCATTTATATAAATTAAAGGGAGGGGCATTAGAACCCCTGTTCCCCCTGTATAATACTTATTCAATGAAAACCTAATACCAATCATGGAGGCACCCAACCAGAATGATCCTATATAATATCTAAAACTGATAATTCTGCATGAAAAACCCATGTATATCAATTAATGGGAGGGACACGACCCCCCGTCCCCCCTGTTATACACATCGAATGAACTCCAAAAGCTAATCAGGGAAGGGCCTTATCGAGATATACTCATATACAAAATTTCAAGTGAATCGGATATTTTTATCATGAGTTATCACGTTACGCACGTACATACATACAGAACGGGCGGGCACATAAACTCTCAGGCTATGATAGCCTGTGAGCTAAAAAGGATTTTTATGCTGGAAACTTCTGCAGGTGCAAAAGAAAGCTGTATGAGATCAAAATATCGTATTAATCAAAGTCTTATAGATGAAATTTAGTCGGATGATAAATCTCATCCGGCTAAATACATATAGATGTGTGTGAGTTAGAGATGAGTTCGGGCTCGTTTTCCGGGACCTGGGCCCACACGAACCCGAAAGATTTTTTGTTACCAGAGCCCAACCCCGATACCAAAAATATACAAAACAAAATTATATGGTATTTATGGTATTAAAAATTCATTATTATGTTAATTATTTATGTTTATTATTATTGTATTATAAATTTATTATTATGGTATTAAAGATTTCTTACACAGATAAAATTGTTAAATGAAAATTTAAATTCAATCTTATCAAAATCCATATCAAATAAATATATACTTGACTCTTAAAATTAATCTTAATTTTTTCCCTAATTTAAAAAGTGAATTTCATGTACATGTTTGTGACTTAATGAATAAATGCATGAAATTTGCAGAAACTACTATTTGTAATCTGGCGAATCGAACAACATTCTTCAATTTTCTGTAAAAAATGTACAACTTTAATTATAATCGATTCCTTTCTCATAACAATGTTCCTTAATTAATAGGTGCCAGAAAAACAATGTAAAATTTAAAAAAAAAAAAAAAAAAAAAAAAGATGACGTTATTTTAAAGGTCCGATGCTTTTATCGGAAAAGAAGAAACACTGAACAATTGTTTTATACCAGAATAAGATGGTAATTATGTTTACTTATGGAGGAAAGTTTAATTCGAAAATGTATACCGTCCTCAGCTTGAAACAGTGTTCATGTTGACAAAGAGATCACTAATTTTCATATGAAAAACGACAATAACTCGTGCACAATAGAAGATTAAATAATTTGCAAGCCTCCAGCTAACTTTCGCCTATTAATAACAAAAGAAAGTATTCTCTTCGCATTATGAACTAAATAATAAATAAAAAAAAACAATCCTATTAAAGGAAAAAAAAAAAACTTTTACTAACGAAAAGCCAACTAAAAGCAAATTCATAGCTGGTGTTTATTTTGAATGACGCTATTCAGAGGTTGTCGTCAGAAATTATGTAGACATAAATCTGTAATTATCACAAATTTTCATTTGAAACAGCAATCAAATACTAAAATAAATAAACACTACTTCAGTTCCTTGTCATTTTGATCAAAATGATTTGAAAAGGAATAAGTACGCAATTTTAAATGAATAAAAGTTTTTTCAATCTTTTCTACTCATAAATAAATAAAATCTTTCGGTTTCAGAAAAAAATGAGCCCGTCTCATCTCTAGTGTGGATGCGCGTATCTGCATAAACCAACAGCATAATTATGAACATAATAATAAATGTCACAATAAATAAAAAAATTAAAGTATTTAGTCAAATTTTATGATAAAACCACATTATAAACTCAGATCTCAGTGTCACAATAAAGATATTACTGCTGGTGTTTCGTAACTTGGTACCCAGGGCCGTAGCTAGAAGTGTACGATAAGGGGGGCTCAGGGGAATATAGGGGGGGGGGGCTCATATTTTTTTGTTCTCTCTTTAATGCAAAAAGTTAAATTAGTGCATATTCACATTGTAGGTACTATGTTTCTCATTAAACTGTTGTAATAACTTCATTTTATGCTAAGAAAAGTATATGATGATGAAAATTTTGAGAGTATAACTGGTGCAAAATTAAACATCCTGTTAGCTTCATATGTACCAAAAGGATGAGGGAGTGTTGAAACATGTATTTTAGATACAATTTAGTAACTCTGCAAAACTGTGAAAGGGTCTCTAAACTAAATTAGATTTTTGAACAGAATTTCATTTGAATTTTCAGAACATTTAGTGACCTTGGAACTTTTTCTAGGGGGGGCTCAAAATATTTTAGGGGGGGCTGTGCCGCCCATAGCGCCCCCTTAGCTACGGCCCTGTTGGTACCACGTCGGATTAGACGTACCACTGATGGATTCAGTCATAAGTAAACAAAGAAATACAAAAATTTAAGTACAAAAGTCACTTAAACTCGATAACTTTATATTTATCAAAAAATAGAAAACGCAATTCGATTCCAAATCGCTTCAATGTACACGTCTATTGAAATCGAATCTTGTGCCTTAATTTTGTGCCTTTACCTTTAAAAAAAAAGTCATAAAATGTGTCAGAAAGTTTCACGTTTGAGAAAAGCTTTTATAAGAGCATAATAAACTATTCTTACTTTCTTTGGTTACTGTGGCTTCTGGAGATTTGACATCATGTTGGACAGTTATTTAAAAAAAAAATATATCCTGAATTGTCTTGCATTTTTTGCAGGTTTTTCTAAAGGTCATTTTCTCTTTTCTGGCCGTAACATATTTTTTAAATATGCTTGGTAAAGTGCAAAGTATATTAACAAATTAAATATAATTTTTTGGCCCATTTCGGAATGATACAGGCCAAGAGAATGAAAACTGAATAAAACAGATTTTTCTCTTCTCGGAAAACCCTATAATGTGACTGGCAGGCTTTAATATTTATTATTATTATTATTATTATTTAAAAGATAAAAATTATTAAGCATAGCTTCCATATCTAGATTCAAATGTTTTTGTTTTTTCTCAAAAATCTTCAGTTGTGGGGAGGAGTCTACTGTCAGTGTGAACATTTAATGTAATGGCGTCTTGCAAATGTTGGATTAATGGCAGGCCAGTAGTGTCTGGTGCCTGCTTACCAAACATTTGAAAATCTAAAATACTCTACTTTATAAAATATTGATAAATGAGTACAAATGTAATGTGAAAATATTAATTATCAGCTGTTGCATCATGATACTTGAGAAATTGTTGTTGTGTTCCACAGAAGTGATATATGAACAGGAGTATGAAAAATAAAAATTGTTAATTGTTTTTAATTACATTGTTTTCAATTATTCTTTTTTTATGAATGCTGATTATTTTACTTAGGTTTTAAAATCCTTCATGTGTCTGCATGAACGGGGGGCTGCCCGGGCACCCAGGGCACCCCCCCCCCCCCTGGCTATGCACGTGCAAGGGACGTTACTAAAACTGGAGAATGATCTTAAGTTCTATTTTTTTAAGTAAACCAACAAAGCTCTAGAATTTTTAAATTGTTAGAATATGAAATTATTGGTCTTTTTCAGTGAAAAAAATGTCTACAGGAACTCTGAATATAAGGAAGTGATTAGTAATATTCTTTCAGATTACCATGGAAGAAATTTAGGTTGCTAAATATTCTGATAATTTACAAATAATAGCTATACTGTTATGTTTCTTATGCTTATTATTATTCTTCCCATCCTGGTGTATCTAAGTAAATTAGTATTTTTTTTCCACTTAAATATAATGGAGTTCACATATTTTATTAGAAGTGACTTAAAATCAAAAGATGTCAATATATATATATTAAACATATCACCTTTATTTTTAGAAGCCATATGAAACAGCTACATAATAGAATTGGGAACTATCAAAAATACATGTATTTGAAATATTTTCAAAAAACATTTGTATTTTGTACTCACAGAATTAAACTATTTTAGTTAAACTATTTCCAAGTATTTTGTATTTTCAAAATACATTTCTACAAATTTCAAGCTTTTGCATTTAAACTGCAGATAAAAGTTTCACATAAGCAAAGTACCATCTTATCTATTTTGTATAGACTTCGAATTCATTTCTAGAAGCAACCTTCAGTGGCCAAAAAACAACCCTCTGATCTATATATTAATTTTCATATAATATAAACCGACTATATTTATATTTTAATATATGCCAGTTATTATTAATTTTTCTAGTTGTTTGTTAAAATTCTGACCCAATTTTGCTCTAAATTTTTTTTGGAAGTTATAAATCAAAAGAAAAATTAATATGCTTATCAATATAATCATTGTTACATAAGTAAAGAAGTTGTTTCAAAACTTCTATGAATCTTTATACAGATAATGGTTTTCATTGCATATTTTGCAATAAGCTTTATGGAAACCTGGTCTTCATTTGGTAATTACTTATTTTCTCATTCTAAAATTTTTTATTTATTTATTTATTTTATGTAACTAGCATATCAATGCAATTTTATTCACTTTACAGATAAAAATTTTAGTGCTGAAGCATTTTTAAAACCTAAATTAAGTGATACAGGACTTTCATTTGAAGACATTCAATGGGAGACACTTCCTACATCAGTAAGTACTATTAATTTTTACTCATTAATTACCCAAATCTGTACAGATTTTTCTTTAAAAGTATGTAATACTTTACTTCTGACATAACATTTTCTTGAACTGAAAACTTGATAAAATATTTACTTTCTTTTAGGATTTCTTTATTGTTAAAAATTGTTATTGTTCTTTATTGTGGAGCAAATTAATGGTTTTATTCCAATGTTTATTATTATTATTATTAGGATAAGTTCAAAATTGCTTTTATTTGTCATTTTAGAATTTTGCTAAACAAAGATAAGTGTTATAGCATTGATATTATTTTTCAACTTTATCTCCTTTTTAGCGCACATTCTCCAGCAAGTCACAAGATTTCACAGGTCTTGCAGAAATAAGGTTTCTGGTTGGTCTTGAAACCACTTTTGCACTGCTTGCTGAATGTATGTGATTGAGGCAAATTGATGACCTCCCAAAGCTTTCTTGAATGGCTCAAATAAATGAAAATCTGAGGGAGTGAGGGGAGAACAAGTTACAGTTTCAAAACAGGGTTACCATCATTTTTCCAGCCAATGACTCAGTCTTAATTTTGTTTTCCTGCTAGAGGATCCCAACTGTTCTCACTCCATATTCTAACATTTCATTCAGGCTTGTAGTGATGAATGTTTGTTTCATTTTGTTGCTATTTTGTTCCAAAATGTGCTGCCTTCTATATTTAAGTGATCCATTAAGAATTATCAGATGTCCAAATGTTTGTTTTGGTGCTCTACAGTAAGCATTCTCTATAATCACTGTGCACAGACTTGATGCATTCTTATCTATGGCAACTTGCCTATCTGCCACAACCATTTCTCTAACTTGTTGAATGTTCTTATGCTTGATTAGGTTATCAGGTATCTAGCTCTTTTAAGTAGCTTTGATTACAAAAAGTAAAAAGCTAGCTATTGCAGCTGTCCCAAGGAAAGCACTTCCAGAAAATTTTGGTATATTATCATGACTCCCAGACCCCAAAACCACCCACCGTTCAAATGGTGACAAATATATATATATATGTTATAATATGTTGTTTTACTTGAAAATATAAACAGGTTTGCTTGAAATAATATATCGATTATCGTGGAATAACATCTTTCTTTTTATCAATGTGGGTTTAGCAGCCGTAGTTGGAAGCAATGGAGTTGTGTTTTATGGGAGTTTCTCCAGTAAAAATGCAAGAAAATCGGTTTTTAGTCCTTTATTATTTTTGAGCATGACCATCAGTTATTCCACATCTCTCCAGTCTCCCAAAGTCCTAATAGACAACTTGCTCTAAGCCTGCATCATCTCAAACATTTTAAATTATTCCGAAGATGAGACTTGAATCCTGGCATTTTAAAAGTCAAAAGCATTCTGATGCTCTTCCAAAGCAAAATGACTCTCTGAAAATTCCAAGCCAATCTAGCCCCTCCCCTTTTTACGTAAGGCTTTTAAAGATCCATTAGGATCGTTTTCAATGCAAAGATAATCCAACACACTATCTACCATTGGATGCTAGGCATGACTAGAGGTACGAACTCTTTACCTAATCACATAATAGCGTAATTTGCTCACACGAAAAAGTGTATAAATCCCTAGACAGACGTTTAATTAAATAATAAAATGAAATTAAAGTTTTGATAAATGTTTTTTAATTCTAAAAAGGAAAATGGATTTGTGTACTGAATATAAGATTTTGCAATAAGATATTGGCATTCAAGAAACATTCTAGCTCTTTTTAAGAAGATAATCAATAGATTATGCTAAGTTAAATAAAATAAAAGAACTTTTAGCTGTTAAAAATATTAATACATTACGGAAACTGAGAATAAAAGTATGTTCCATAAAATGTTAGAACAAAACTGAGGGTGGGCAAAATGATGAATTTTTTAATTTATTTATTACATATATATATACAGTAGAACCCCGTTAATCCGGATCAGTGTGGTCATTTTTTTTTTTTTTAAGTTTAAGAAGCTTTTAGCAAAATATTGATAACATTAATTCATTTCATTTTCTGAAGAATATCTTAATCTTTTTCATTTAAACTCATTGATGTTACCTTTAAAAGAAACAACAATGCATCACTTAAAGTACGCAAGCAAGTTGCTGAGAGTACTCTCTGAAAGTCGTGTAAGAATTTATGGTCTACAAATTATGATTTCTTGAATAACAAACAGGCTTGAAACAGAAGGAAAAATAGACAAGAATGAAAGGGTTTATGAGCATGTTAAAACTGATGGTTGCTGAGATGTCTTGATATCATCGACATTAGCAATTGAATGAAGCAAAAAATAATGAAGTTTAAGCCTTGCTTACATAAGATGAAATAATCAATTTATTTACAACTGAAGAAGTTGAAAATGAAGATGATTCAGATGAAAACACTATTATCAATGATGATCAACCAAATATTATTAGCCATAATGAAGTAACAAATCATTTACAACAATTAATGGTTTAATTTGAACATCATGTGGAGACTACATTCAACAAATCAACTATGCTCAAGTGGATGCGTGACCATATGGCCTGCAAAACTTATACAAAACTGGTACAGCAGAAGATTTTATAATTACAAAATAGACATTTTTACTGTCTGTAAATATTCAGTATGTTTAATATAAAGGTGATTTTCTGTAAGTATTTTTCTGTAAGTGTTCTATTTCATTTTTTTTCTTACTCTCCAAATAATCCGGATTTTCGATATTCCGGATTGGGTCTGGTCCCAATTAATCTGAATTATTGGGGTTCTACTGTATATATGTATATGTATATATGATCTTTGTCATGCTGTAACTATCGTATTTAAGAGCCAATCTGAATGAAATTTGGTATGTACATAGTACATACAAATGTCTCGACTGAGTTCATTGGCTAGCATTATCTGCCATTTTATTTCAATGTGATGGCCATTTAATTAAAAAATTTTTTTTTTTTAAATAAAGTGCAAAAAAATTAAAAATTGAAAAATATTTTTCTATTATGTGTTTAACTTTGATACAAAGATTTCATAGCATTTTTTGTTTTGGCTCTATCTTTAAAATTTGTGTTGTAGCACTTTGAATTTCGAGTGTAACTGACATTTTGAAGCTGTCTGATTTTTGTCACATAATAACATGCGTATTTGTGATCCAATTTGGATGTTACGTTGTGTGTAGGTAGTATATACCAATGACTGAATTGAGTTCATTGGCAAGTTTCATCTGCCATTTTCTTTAAAAAAAGGCGGCCATTTAATTTTTTTTTCTTAAAATTTTAAATTTTAAATTAGGTGCACTAAAATTAGAAGTTAAAAAAGATTTTTCTTTTATGTGTTTTAGTTTGAGAAGACTCCAGAGCATTTTTTGTTTCAACTGTATCTTTCTTTCTTTCTGACTGATGACCAGGCCCCTACCTGCCGAGTTACCTCAGTTTAACGGGTTAGATACCTGGTATCGAGGCGAGTGACCGCCTAATCACTGCGTAGCGGCAATAAACCTGACATTATCTCTTCTCACATTATCATATCTGCAGTCGTTGCTTCTCATGGCTGAGTTATAGCACTTTGAATTCCTAATGTGGCTGACATTTTGAAATGGTTTGATTTTTGTCACATGATAACATACGTATTAATGAATCAATTTGTAATGGATGTAACATCTGTGTTTCGCCACCTTGTTTAAAATGGAGGCCATTTGATTTTTTTTTTTTATTTATTTAAAATGAGGTACAAAAAAAAATAGAAATTGAAAAAGACTCTTTTCTTATGTGATTGACCTTGATACAATGAAACCTGAGCTTTTTTTGTTTTGTTTATACCTTAAACAATGGTTGAGATGTGGCACTTCGAATTTCTTGTGTGGCTGACATTTTGAAATGATCTGATTTTGTTTTGTGATAACATGGGCATTAAAGAACCGATTTGGATATAACTTGGTGTGTACATAGTATATACAGGTGTATCAACCGAGTTCGTTGGCCCACTTCATCTGACATTTTGTTTAAAAATAGTGGCCATTTGATTTTTTTTTTAAATTTAAAATGAGGTACAAAAAAATTATAAACTGAAAAAGATTTTTTCTTATGTGTTTGACCTTGATACAAAAAATTCGGAACATTTTTTTGTTTTCTCTGTATCTTAAACAATGGCTGAGTTGTACCACTTTGAATTTCTAGTGTGACTGACATTTTGAAATGATCTGTTTTTTGTCATGTGATAATATGCACATTTATAAACTGATTTGGATATAGCTTTGTATGTACATAGAACAAACCAATGTCTTGATTGAGTTCAGATGTCAACTTCATTTGCCATCTTGTCTCAAAATAGCAGCCATTTAAAATTGTCAAAGAAGTTTTAAATTTATAATAATGTAGGATAAAAAATAGGAAAAAGTTTTTTTCTGAAGTGTTTAATCTTAGTATAAGGATTAAAGGGGGTTTTTATTTTCTCTTTATCTTAAAAAACGGCTTATATATAACAGTTTGAATTCTTAAAGTGGTGTGACATGTTGAAAAATCTATTTGTCTTCGACAGCACTTACATATATCAACCGATTTCAATGTGAGTGAGCATGCACACAAGATGACTAAGATCTTGATCAACCTCATTAGTAAATTTCATCGATCATGTTGTTTTGAAATGGCACTTAAATATATTGAATATAAATCGCTTTAAATCAAACCAGTATGTATAAAATTGGTTGATTTCTCGAAATTCCCATTCATTTTCAATATTGACAAAAACAAGTATTGAATCTTCTATTACCATGTTCCGTTAATTTGAGCTTTGCATATTTGAATAATATATTTTAATTTATTTTAAAGACAAGTAAGGAATATGAAAGCTACCTCTTCTTCTCAGTACTGGCCAGAAGGACTTATTTTGTTTTATGATTGTCTGGTAATTTTTTAACTACTCAATCCGCCAATAATAATAAAAATAAAAAAGCATTTTTACAAGATTTAGCATTATTTCATGTTATGGTCAAAATCTCCCTTGAATTTCAACAAATTTAATGTCTTCCAATCACAAAAATCAGATTACAGATCATTGCTGGTAGGCAACTGACTCATTTCTGATAAACTTACACTATTAGTCTTAGAGCTTACAAAGTTTTCTTACCTGATTTTAGCAAGGCTCATTTTTTAATATACTTTTCAGTTTTATGGTGTATCAAATTTAACAGATACAAATTTGGTTGCAAAGTTAGTGGCAGATATCTTTAAATATGGCAACGAAGGTATCTCTTTTAAGAGTGATTTATAGTTTAAAAAATATATTTCCCCTTCACGTCATTTTAGTAACCTTGAAAATTGCAACAAATTACTCTTTGGATATCAGACAACCTATAATTAATTTGCAAGACACAAATTTGGTTTCAAAATTAATGGCAGATGCCTTTAATTATGACAACGAAAGTCCCTATTTCAAGAGTGGTTTATAGTTTTAAACATACATTTCCCTTTCATGTTATTTTACAAACTTGAATATTGCAAAATATTACTCATTGGATATCAGACCATGATAACCTATAAAAAATTTGGCATTTCAGACAACCTATAAAAAATTTAGCTGACATAAATTCGGTTGCAAATTTAATGCAGATGACTTTAAATCTGGCAATGAAGGTGCCTGTTTGAAGAGTGGTTTATAGTTTAAAAAACATATTTCCCCTTCATGTCATCTTAGCAAGCTTGAAAATTGCAACATATTATTCTTTGGATGTCAGAAAGCCTATAATTTGCCAGACACAAATTTGGTTGCAAAATTAATGACAGATGCCTTTAAATCTGGCAATGAAATTGCTTGTTTAAGCATGATTTATAGTTTATAAAATATGTTTCTCCCTCACGTCATTTTAGCAAGCTTGAAAATTGCAACTTATTATACTTTGAATATGAGAAACCTATAACTAATTTGCCAAGCACAAATTCAATTGCAAAGTTAATTACAGACGCCTTTAAATCTGACAACAAAAGTGTCAATTTGAAATGTAATTTATAGCTTATAAAACATATTTCCTCTTCACATCATTTTAGCAAGTTTGAAAATTGTAACATACTACTCTTTGCTATTGAAAAATATTACTCTTTGGATGTCAGACAACCTATAAATAATTTGCTAGACATAAATGTGCTTGTAAAGTTAATGCCAGATGCCTTTAAATCTGGCAATGAAAGTCGCTGTTATCTGAGTGGTTTATAGGTTAAAAAACAATAAGAAATTTTCTCATCATTTTAGCAAGCTTTGGATTAACTTTGCAACCGAATATGTGTCTGACAAATTAATTATAGGTTGTCTGATAGCCAGAGAATAATATGTTATAATTTTCAAGATTGCTAAAATGACCCAAAGGGGAAATAATTTTATAAACTATAAACCATTCTTCAAACTACATTTTTGTTTCCAGATTTAAAGGTGTCTACCATTAACTTTGCTATTGAATTTGTGTCTGGCGAATTAGTTATAGGTTGTCTGATATCCAAACTTGCAATTTTCAAACTTGCTAAAATGACATGAAGGAGAAATGTATATTTTAAACTAGAAAACCATTCTTCAAATTAGCACTTTCATTGCCAGATGGAAAGGTGTCTGCCATTTATTTTGCAATTGAATTTGTATCTGGCAAATTAGTTATAGGTTGTCTGATAATGAAAGAGTAATATGTTACAATTTTCAAACCTGCTAAAATGTTGTGAAGGAGAAATATATTTTTTCAACTATGAAACATTCATTTTTCAAACAAGCACCAATATTTATGGTATTTTTCATGAACATAAACAATCATCCTTGCATATTGGTAGCAGAAACATCATTTGTTACAAAAATCATGCTAAAATGACATAATTTTGAAGGTTTTTTTTTTTTTTTTTAACCTGCTTAACCTCTTCTCCCACTCGCGTATTTCTTGATGTTGTTAGCTCTTAGACTTTAAGATCACACAAGCTTTTCCTGTAGTGCCTGCATGCTTTTATGTTACTCAGATAATCTTTAAGGCCTGTTATGGTGTAAGTGTAGATGATTTTTGACTTACCTTATGTCATTTGATACTCATGGTTTATATATTTTAATTAAAATGGTTATTGAAATATTTTTAGTTAAATAATAATAATTATCATATAAATTGTGTATGAAAGAGGAAATATTATGCTCAGTTATTTTATGCATGTGTTTATTGCAGTTTTTCAATCTAAACTTTTTTATAGTTATATCAGAAATTCTAACATATGTTTTATATCTAATTTAGAATAATAGAATGTCACTGCAGTTAAAGCCAATTACTACAGTTTTGCAAAAAGTAATTCAATTAGTTGCATTGAGGCAAATAATTCCTCCGCCAACAGGTATTATTGCATTTGTGCTTTTTTTTTTTTCTCTTCTTTAAAGATTATTAAATATTTTTATTGATATAAATATTGTTATGCATAATATATTAGTATTTGGAATAAATTAATTTTCATGTTTATAAATATTGCCAGATGGTGCTAATGTTTTAAATAATGTCCTTGCATGCTACTAGGCAGTGGTATAAATTTAAAAAACAGCCCACATTTATAACTAAAGTTGTATTTATAAAATATATGTCTTATTGCTGGTGTGTTTCGGTCAGAATGTTGTGTCGCAAAATCAACATCTTCAAAAGCATATTTGTAGACCACATACCAGACATCCCCCATCAGTTTTTCACCACAATAAGAAAGAATTCTTGCCAGAAGAAAAAGTAACTGAAATATGCTACAAATGAAATTGAATAAAATGATTGTGAATAAACATGCCCTACCAAATCAATAACCACAGACTTTTTCTGCCACATCAAGAAAACAAAGCAAAATAAACAGACAGAATCCATTTTTCAGAAATTAATTCAAATTCGTTCACAGTCTGATCTGATGTCATTTAAAAGAGTCATCATCATAAAATAGCTCTTGTAAAGACTTTATGTAATATGAACCATTTATTGTTGATCAAAAGCAATCAATCAATAATGGAGGTCTGCAAAATATAATATTGACTAGTATAACAACCCCGTCAAAATTGAAGGAATTTTCATTTTCATTTTATTTTCATAATAATACAAACAGAATGAAGATTTTAGTATTGAAGAGTTTTTATTGTAGAAAAGCACATTTTAAAAATAACAATAGATTTCTACAAATACAAATGATAAAGTTTTTTTTTTTAATTTTTTTTTAACTTGATATTTAGTTTTTGAACAAATTTTAATTTCAAAACAAAGAGCAGTATTTATTACAATAACGATAATAATAATTAGCAAAATGAAATCAATTTCTGTAGATTTCACAAAGCATTAAAATTAAATATTGAAGTATTTTAAATTTTAAAATACATTATTTTTATTAAAAGTATGATTCGGCAGTGGCTTTAATCATGGGCATATGATACTTTTAGTTCGATGCTTTTAGGCATGAATTAAGAAGCTTTGTGTTTTGTTTTTTAAATTTGGATTTGGCGCTATCTATACGCAGTTAATATAAACAAAACAACTTTTTTAAAAAATAGCAGTTTTATTTTGAAAATAGCAAGTTTTTCAAGAAAATCCGCATATTTTTAACTATCTTTCGAGAAAATTCACATATTTTCGACTATTTTTCGAGAAAATTCATTTATTTCCCTTGATTTTTCAAGAAAATTCGCATATTTTCCGCGATTTTTTGACAAAATTTGCGTATTTTCCCCGATTTTTCGACAAAATTCTCGTATTTTCCGCTATTTTTTGACAAAATGTGCGTATTTTCCCCGATTTTTCTACAAAATTTTGATATTTTCCCGGATCTTTCTTCAAAATTCGCATATTTTCGGACGATTTTTCTGCAAAATTTGAGTATATTACACGATTTTTCGATAAAATTCGAGTATTTTTCGAGTATTGCCATCTCGATTTTCTTTCGCGAGCTAATCGCCGTCTACGTTCAATCGGCGTTTCGTTATTTTCATCAGGCATTGCTAAAATTATCGTTAAATTACAGAAACAACGATTTACTTGAAAATACATATAAACCATTGACTTTCTCATATACGTAGGTATTATAGGTCATTGATATAAACCTACCGCGTGTTCAAAAAGATCAACAAACACACGTGCGTTCTCAAGTACAAATAATTTTGATTGAACGATTCTCAAACGTGATTGATTCACTACATTTTTTGCAGGATACCATGATCCAGGCTACTTTCGCTGATAGCGAAACGTGACTAACCAATCAGAATTCTGCATTTTAAGAAACAGTGAAAAGTTCTTAAAAATGCATGTTCTGATTTAGATCTCTATTAATTATTAGCAAAGTGAAATGTAATTTCCGAAAATATCACATTAATAATCACCGAAAATATCACTTTGTTTATTACAAAGTTCGATTCTTTATATTATTTGCCAATAGATGATTGCAAAAAGAGTTTTTGACAGTTTTAGAGTTTAATATGATTTTATAAATATTTTAAGAACAGAATTAGATAATTGACGTGTATTCTTTTTTTTTTTTTTTTTAATAATGCATTCAAAGAGTCATTCATTTGTTTCAAGATTTGGAAAATCTGAATGGCAACAGAGTTCGTTTGTTTATATCGTAATCTGATGTTTACAATTACTTATTTTTAATTTGGAGCCTAATACATTATAATTGGATATGATATACATGTTTTATAGAAAAATATGCTGTTTAAACGTTATTTTAAGTAAAAGAAATTATCTTTTAGCTGTCATATGTCTGCATTTGTTTTCCATTAAGCCTAACGTGGCGTATTGCTAGGGTCCATTCACAGATAGGAGTGGCGAATCCTGGAACCGTTCCACACACACCTCTCCAGAACGCATTTTATTATAAGTAGATACTAATAAAATAAAGATTGTTCTCTGTGTGTCTGGGTTAGGAAAATCTATCATGGGAAGTGTTGATAAATGTTAACATATGTTGCTTCGCCTTATGAAAATAATTTTAATTCTTACTTTTGAATAAAATGAATAAATAAAATAATAACTGTTCCATTAAAAAAAAAAGTTAAGGGTGTTGTTGCATTGTGTCGTTAAGTTTGTTAACGTGATCGTTATTTTTAAGATCAAGATAATCTAGATTAATAAAATAAAGTTGGATAATTCTTACTTGAGATACGATGACTGAAGAATGAAGACAGAAGCTGTGAAAAAAGACAGACTTTGAAGAGAACATCCACTTCTTTATTATATTCTTGTCAGGAAAATTAACTTTGGTTACCGACCCTAAGATCTGCGAAAATGCTTCGGAGAGATTTTAATCCACATGCACTTGAAGGAGCAGCCCATCAGTTAATTTAAAATGAATACGGGAAAACCTGTAAGAATTCTATAACAGGCGAAATTATATTACGAGTTGTTCTTGCGATTCGCCGAATGCGCACGGCACGGCATGGCCGGTGGCTACCGTTCCAATCTACATTCCTTTAACTTGTCACCAGACTTAATTCTGATTTAAAATTAACTAGTCCAGTCATTTAAGCTTAAATTAGGCAAGAATCTCGGAATTCGAGATACCCAGCTGTAAGTCTGTAAATACCTGTATATTGACACCCTAAAAGTTGTCTCAAAACCTACATATGGTAGGGTGTACGCAACTATTAAATTCCAAGGTCAAAGGTCACAAAAATCGCTTTTTGCGCTTTTTTTGTAAATATCTCATTTCCTATAGGTTTTTTGCTATTTGTATTTATTATCAATATTGTAGAATACAAAATTCTTTACAAATTTTGTTTGAAAACATTTTTCATACGTCGAACCGTTTTCGAGATAGAGGGCGGAGAGCGTGCGGTCACAGCATCACTTCAGGTCAAACGGTGCCTCCGGTCGAAAACGTGCCATATATAGTTGATGAACTATCGATAAATCAATGATTATAAATATTTATCAATTTTTATTAACTATTATATTATATTTTATATTTTTCTTTATGCATTGTATAATTGTATTATGCATGAAATAAAGTTGAAACGTTCCGAAAAAGTAATGCCGCTTTCCTGTGTTAACAAATCTGTAAAAATAAATGATTGTAAAGTTGCAGTGGCTCCATTATTACTCTTCCAAAGAATTACTGTCAGCAAACAATTTGAAAGTAATCTTGAGGAATATCTTCAATATGAATTGAGTCCGTATCCAACAGCTCTATTTGGTAATGATGGCATGAGAAAAACAACAAAATCGTCATTGTATGACAACATGAGCCCAATTGATTTTTTTCTCAATGAAAATAATGTGACGTTCATTATTGATGGCGGATTTCTTCTTCATCATGTTGTATGGAGCAGAGAAGTTACTTTATCTATTATTTTTGATAAATACATTAATTATTTAAAAAGGCATTACAGTTCCAAAATAATTGTTGTATTTGACGGATATTCAGACTACATTAAGAACGTAAAAGCTATGGAGCAGCAGAGAAGAACTGCTGCACTTTCAAAAATGTATAAAGTCTGTTTAGATGAAACAATGGTTGTACCAGTTACTCAAGAAAAATTCTTATCAAATCGAAGTAACAAAGATATGCTCATTAATACCTTAACTGAAAAATTACAAGCTGCAAATATTACTACTAAACCAGCCAGAAATGATGCGGATGTTCTTATTGTTGAAACTGCAATTGAAGAATCAAAGCCTGAAAAAACTGCAGTTATAATAGGACAAGATATTGATTTACTTGTCATTTTATTTGGGCGTACACTGTCTTACGAACAAGAAATTTTCTTTAAAAAAGTTGGGAAAGGAAATGTAAAAACGGAGATATACTCGACTAAAAGTTTTGATATTATCCTCATTCCAAAACACACATTTTATTTCTGCATGCATTAAGTGGCTGTGACACAACTTCTGCGCTTTTTAAAAAGGGAAAAAATCATTTTTAAAAGTTTTTGAGAAACTGATGAATTTGGATGAACTAGCTGCAGCATTTGAGGAAGAAAATAGTTCGGCCCAGAAATTATTAGAGAGTGGAACTCAAATCTTATTGGCAGTCTATAATGCTTTGAAATCTGTGAAAAGTCTCGATCATCTTCATTATATGTATGACGTCAAGTCTACAAAACTTAATAAATCTGTGCAGCTTTCAATTCTTTCACCAACAAGTGCAGCTTCTCATCAACATTTCAAACGTGTATATTATCAAGTTCAAGCTTGGTTAGGGCATGATTTGGAACCCCAGGTATGGGGATGGGCAATGCAAAACGATTTTCTGTAGCCTATCATGACAATTTTACCACCTGCTCCAGAAGATTTGCTAAATACAATTTTCTGCAACTGCAAGAGTGGTTGTGGTTCGCGATGCGGATGCAGGAAAGTGGGCTTGCAATGCTCTTTAGCTTGTGGCCAATGTAATGGGCAAGCTTGTCTCAATGCAGAACCATATCAGAGCGACATTAACGAAGATGAAACCTTTGACCCCGAAATCATGGAACAACTTGAGACAAATGTCGTTGAAGACGATAATGAAGACCAGTTTGAAATTTACCAGCAGCCGAAAGACGACTATGAAGAGGAAGAAGATGATTAAACACATAAATTATAGTTTTTGTACCCTTTATTCCATTTTTTTACTTTTAATAAAAATAAATGTATTTAATAGTATTTTTTAATAAAACGATTAATTCATAATTTGTTTTTTTTTCATCATGTAAGAAGTTATTAATATTATATTAATTAGGTTAAAATTCAAATATAAATCCTATATTTTCATTAACAATTCTGCAATTACATGGACAGGTAAGTGTTGTTAAATAAATTAATACTGAATAAAAAGTGGCTTGGAAAAAAATGATATATAGCGCGTTTTGACCGGAGGCACCGTTTGACCTGAAGTGATGCTGTGACCGCGCGCTCTCCGCCCTGTATCTCGAAAACGGTTCGACGTATGAAAAATGTTTTCAAACAAAATTTGTAGAGAATTTTGTATTCTACAATATTGATAATAAATACAACTAGCAAAAAATCTATAGGAAATGAGATATTTACAAAAAAAAAGCGCAAAAAACTGATTTTTGTGACCTTTGACCTTGGAATTTAATAGTTGCGTACACCCTACCATATGTAGGTTTTGAGACAACTTTTAGGGTGTCAATATACAAGTATTTACAAACTTACAGCTTGGTATCTCGAATTCCAAGGTGAACTTACTATAATAACTGGACTAAACCGCGTTTAGCATTTAAATGCATTCTACGGGGAGTCAAAAGTAAAAGGACGCTAAATTTAAATTGATTAGAGAATTAATATTTCGTCACTCTCTTAAAAGGCAAATTAAAAGAAATCATTTTAAAAGGATTATTTCAATTTGTTTTACGCGCGCAATGGAATGCCCTTATGTGATGCAATCGGCGCAATGAAGAAGCGAGGGCGGAGGGTGTGACCAGGGACAGGTGTGACAAATTCCCTGTCAAAAGCCCCCCCTCTTGACACTTGAACGGCCTGAAAAGAGCAAATGCTCACAGAACCATTGAGAAACATGATCCTACAACCATAAACATGCTGGTTCTACAAGAGCCTAAAATAAAATTATGCATCCATTATATCCACCATCTCAACAACCTATCAAAAAAAAGATTCATATGACCTGCAACAAAAAAAAACTTACCAAAAATATTTAGCAGAAAAACCTCCAAAATAGAAAATACACTCCAGATCGTCAAATCAGATATTGCTTTAACATTATAAATCAAACATAAAAATACATATAATACACAAATTACATATAACACAGATTACAAATAACAAATATTAGTACAAACTTCATTTTTTCAGCCCCCCAAAAGTTAATTCTTAAATACCCTATACATGCTGCAATTCATTATATCAAAAATATCAATTCAATGATCAACATTAAAAAGTTTTAAAAATTGAAGCTAGAAAATCTTACAGTTCCTAACATTACAAATAGAACTGCTAGTGTAAGCATCCATCTAAAAAAGTAATCTTTAAGCTACAGATAAAAATGAATATTTGAAAAATTTAAGTACAATCTTTGCAACAAAAAAATCCATATTTGAAAAACTTTAAATAAATTTTGTACAATTTTGCAAATGTTTATCTATGTGGCAGCATCATATCCCAAGCAGTGCATACATATTAAAGATGACAGTAATTCATCCTTTTCCATTCTGATCTATTCCCCAAGAAAATACTAGACAAGCAAGAAAAACAAAAAGGTAGATTCCAATAGGGCCCTTTATCAAAACCTACCCACAAAAATTAATAAAATTTTAAAATTTACTGTAGTATACTGTTCAAAAAAAAATTCCTCAAGAAGTAAATCTCCAATCCTCAATATATCCAGCGATCCAGAAAACTTATAATATTAACGAACAACAAAAGGAATAATAAGCTGTTGAAGTTTGACCTCTTTCAAAAAAAACCTTACAAACATGCTGAGATCCCTGAATCGAATGAGTACCAAACAGTCAATCCAAGGATCTCAGCCCAAGCAGCACCAATGCCGAGGCACGCACATACTCAAGGCTCCGGGACCTACCAATGGCCATTGGATTTCATACATACCACACACATTCTACATATACACCCAGATATACAGGTCTGAAGAAACTCTAGAGGACACAAAAAAAACCAGTCTAAAAAAAAAATTTCTCATCTAACACAACTAAAATCAGTATATTAAAATTTTCTATTTAGCTACAAAGTTAAAATTTTAATTCAGGGGGTAGATGATCAGATCTATTCGAAACGAGAGAAAATCAGTATCAAGCAAAAATAGGTATCCGGTTCTTACAATTGCATGAACCGACCCTTAAAAATTTAACTTGATTTTAAAAGAAAAATTTAGCATTCTATCTTTCAGCTAAAAACAATTCATCTCTCTAAATGACTGCCAATGATTCCCACAGACAGCTACCACGACAAAAACTTTTAAACCCCTGAATGACTTTAAAGTCAAACTTCTCAATTTCAAATTCTTTTAACACCTACTCTCATCAGCAACTCAGAACTTATTGCATGTATCCTGACCTCTCTAAACTGACCTAGAAGGACAAAACTTTAAAATATCCTATTTTCTACATTTTCCCAATACAGGAACCACTTGCCAAAAATAATTCAAATGAATTTGAATCTTAAAAATATTAAACTTTGATCCAAACCCTTAAAAATTGAACTAGCAAAAAAAAAACTTTCACTAGAGAATGGTCAGAAAAAGATCAGCTAAAAACATGGCTTAAACATTTCCAGGGTATAACAAAACTAAAATAATTTAACACTTAAAATCTATTTCTTCAAGATTTCAAAACTTTAACAAAAATCCATCCACATACGAAATTTAATGGCCCATTCTTCATGTCTCTTAACTTGAAAGTACAAACAGCCATAAAAAAAAATATTTCAAAATAACTTTTATAAAGAAAATATTTTATGTTTAACTTTATAAAATGTAATTTTAATGCCAAACCAAAAATTTCCCCCTTCAAAAATTTCGTCCTCAGACAACTTAGAATCTAATCGAGTCTTATAACTCCAGATCCAAAAAGCATGAAGACAATTTAATAGAGGGCATTAAAAAATGGTTAGCATTTTAAATTAAGCTCAAATTAATTCCAAAATTATACAACACCAGAAATTAAGTATAAACTACTTTAAAATATAAAACATAAAATTAAGTTTAAACTATTTCAAATTATATAACATTAAATAAAAATTTAAAAATGCCATAATGAGGTTTAACTAAATCCCACTTTAATTACATAGGGATAAAAATGACATGTGAAGATTTATACCTTGCACATAATATTCAAAAGATTTTAAAAATAAACCTCTTAAAAATTTAGGCAAAAAAAAAAAAAACATGTTTTAAAATAAAAAAAAATTCAAATAATCTTTTTCAATATAAAATTCAAAAGAAATTAACTGTAAATCAAAAATGTATAACAAGATCTAAAAATAATGGCTATACTTTCAAGTATTTGAAGAAAATGGCACGATACTTTATCATGAGCTTATGAAGAACAACTCAAATTCACTAAAGATCCTTTAGGAGCAATTACTTAGCAAAAATAATATGAACAACTTTATTACATATTCAAAATAGATATCAGGGCAAAAATTCAATATTTTATTATAAAACAGTATCTTTAATATTGATAAACAAAACAGTAGAAAAACACAATATATTACTGAATAATAAATTCTCAAATCAACTAATCCTCCATATAGCCTCATACAAGACTATTTTAAATGGGTATAGTTAATTATTCAAAAAAAAAAAAAAAAAAAAAAAAAAAAAAAATTCAGCAATATTTCAAAATAAAATAGTATATAATAAACTTTTAATTTAAATTCTTGACCCCCCCCCTTTTAATTAACAAACTTTAAACTGATTTATAACTGAATTTGAGCAAATTTATGAAATATGACTAGACTGAATTTAATAAACTATCAAGATTCAGGTAATTGAGGGTAAAGCACGGTAAAACCCCACAAACTTCTGAAATAACTGATAGTAAATAAATTGAACTGTAAAGAAAATCAGTTAAAAAAAATATATTATCTAGACGAACATATTATAAAAGTTAAGCCATATTTATAAAAATTTTAGGGTCAAGATATAGCATTTAAGAAATTAACTGTAAATGAAAATCATAGAACTTAATAAAACCAAGTTATCCATGTCAGGCAAAAATTTGGCAAACTTTAATACCCCGGAACATACGTTCCAAACCTGACAAAAATTAACTATTCAAAAATACAGAAAATGCTTTAAAAGATTATGATTTCGCCCCGATTTTAAAGCTAAGTTTATTTTTTTAAAGTTAAGTTTAAATACTTATTTATTAAAGTTTAAAATATTCAAAATTGCTCAAAAAGTCACAGTAAAAATTTACATTAAGCTCCATTAATTAAACTTCATTCACACCAGCTCAATATACCAAAGTAATATTTAAAAATGAGACTTCATTAATGATTCAAAAGATCAAAATACAAGTTAAACTCGAAACAGGATGGACCAAAATCAAAAATTTCATGTTTAAAAAAAAATTTGCATGACAATGTATATATATTTTAAAAATTACACAACAAATATATATATACTGAAAAAGATGCAAAGTTCAGACTGCAGCTATACTTGATGGAGCACACTAAACTCTTCAAAAGCTTCTTGAAAATTTTACAGTATTGATATCACGACGCAGGGCTGAAAAGTCATTTCCAGTAGAGACCACCAAAAGCAGAAAAACTCAAGTCCTCAGCAGGCATGTCATTTACCTCAGGTGGCAAGTTCTTGGCACCAGTCAGCAAAAAAAACTGCATTCACAATGACAGTTCAAAAATCCACTCTTGGAGATTTAGAAGAAGTCAAGCCACTCAAAAACACCGACAATAGTTGAAGACGAGTCCAGGCTTACTATCACACATAAGTTCCAGATTGAAGTCACACCAAGAAAAAGTTAAATCTTGTTTCAAGAATATCAAACTGCAATGATATCACTGCAATGTACTAACAAGAATCAAAATGCAATGGCCCAGTACGCGGACCACTGCCAAAAACCACCTTCAACAGGCATAATTCTTTCAAAGATGACTTAAAAATTCTTACGAATATCATCTTTTATCACAACCAACATGGCAGACTCCAAAATCTTGAACCTTTATCTGTGTAACTGTACCAGGAACTCGAGGCTAGCAATCGCCAAAAATGACTTGAATTCTTGAATAAATGTTAAGCATCAAAACTTTATTGGCTGACACAAAAATCTTTAACCTCCTTCAGCAAAACTGCACCAGGAATTGAAGGCCAGCGTCTCCATCAGGTAAATAGAAGTAAGAAGTGTATGCCATGAAGCCAGAAATTTTTTTAAATTTAATTTTACCTCAAATTTACAAAAAAAAATTTCTAAGTTGCAAAAATTTATATATATATATCAAAAATCTATCAAAAAATTTAATTATTTTTCCTTAAATTTAAATAAAATTCCTTAAACTTTCAAAAATTACATTAAATTTACAAAAAAAATTTAAGGTAACAAAAGTCAGTTAAATTTTTCACCTAAGTTAAAAAAATTCAAAAATTACTATATCGTTTTAAAAATATTTGTTAAATTTAAATAAAGCTTATGCAATTTATTTAAAAACCAAATAAAAGTAATTTTTTTTAACTATGAAATTTAATTAAAAACTGAACAAAATATAATAAATTAACTGCCCCCCCATCGCAAAGCATCGCTAAATGCCGATGGAAGCAGCGTTTATTACGATATCGCCGGACCGTTAAGGGTTAAAAAAATGGCAAATACAAACATAAACTAAAGTTTAAGAAACAAATATCTATTAAAAAATTTTTTATAAAATGAAAGAAAAACGCTAGATTTAAATTACATTTAACTCTTACAAATTAATTTCTATTTAAAAAAAAATTTATAACTCATTAATATATTAAATTAATAAAAGAGAATCAGGTTAGGGACGGGCCCATAACCTTGACGGATTTAAATTTTGAATATTAAAGATTAGCAGAGATTAAAATTAATTAGCACAATGGAAGCTTTTGCTTTTAGTCGCTAAACCTGTAAAAAGTTAAAGTCTAGAAAATTAAATAACTAAAATACTGTATGTTGATGAAATAAATACAAATAAGTTAAAAACAAACTAACGTTTATTTAAAAAGAAATAAAGATAAAAACAATATAATTAACAAAGGTATTTAAATATATTAAACAATTAAAACAGGAAACAAAATAAACTGACTTCATGGCAGGCAAAAATTATACTTCGGTAAACAAGGTATATTACATCTGATTGCTTGACGATCTGTAGCCATAACTTCGATTCAAAAAGGAGCAGTAGTACATCTGAGTAAAACCACTGACTAAACAAATGTTATCGTGAAACTTTCCCCCACTTCACCAGCTGTCAGACTTCGTACGTAAACACGGAGAAGCTTTCAAACTCGGCTCGAATACAACGGCCCTTCTTCACGGACTTTAGCCTTTAACATCGCTCACAGTAAAGTGGAGAAAACATCAAAAGGGATAACACCACACTTCTGCTTCTCGGTCTCAAATAAAATTAGTTTTACTAAACACTTAACAAAACTAAAGAACGGCACTTTAACAACCACGTAAATGAAACGAAACTAAAAGTTAAATCATAATTATCAAACTGAACAAGACGAACGTAAACACTTCATACTGAAACATTAAGACAAGGATCTAAGCTATTGTCAAAGTATTTATACTAGAAGAGAAACGAAAAGAAACTTATTACGCATGCAAAAGGGCAGGTGAAGCGATGGTCAAATGAGAAACCATCATGACGAAACGTCATACCGGAAATGGGCGGTAGACAAATGACGTCACCTTGTGACGGTCAAGAAACACGTTATTACAGCTTCCGATTGCATACGAAGACGACGGGAAAACAATGAAAAATAAACCGGGAGATTTGAAGTTAAAGTGTTGGAAATAAATATAAGGTAAGTTAAATAACTATTGTTTATATGAATGAGAACGTTAATAAAGAGATATTAATAAAGTTAGCCAGATTTAATAAAAGGAAACTTATTAAATGAAAAGGTAAAAATGGTATTTTAATGAAAAGGTAAATAATAGACTTTAAAGGTTATAATAAATGAATAAACTTTAAAATAGGATGAATGCAATTAGGTTAATGTAAATAAAGATAGATTGACTAAAGAAATGGAGATATGGCCGGAAAGTGGCAAGAACAGGGTGTGACAAATTCCCTGTCATCAAAGCCTACCGTGACGTCATCATAATACATCGCGACGCAGGAGCAAGCGGACAGCGCGCTCCGACAAAACAGCAAAGAGCGTCAGACTCACAATGTGCAATCGTAAAATCAAAAATACAGACTTATATTTAAGGAATTCTCGCTGCTTAAATGAAGAAAGGAATAAAAAGGCTACGATGAACTAAACACTGTGAGATTCATATCACATTACCCCCAAAGACCGAACAAAATTTTGTAAGACCAGGGATGTAAAAGGTGAAACAAAGAAGACCTTTTACAGAAAATGGGATGACAAAATTTTGAAATGCCAGCCTGAAAAAAAAAAAATCAATTAAAAGCCAATTTAAACGATTTTCATAGTTAAGATCAATGTCGAAGTGCTGCTAAAAAGGAAGGACCGGTGACCAAAAGTGAGAGAGAGAAAGAATATACATTGCATAGAGTACATTCATAGGTCAAAAAGTATACAATATATTAAGTATACAGTAAAATGCCAAAAATACAGTAATGGCAAAATTTTCATGTGATCTCAAAAAAATTATCATATTTGACAAATAATACATGTTAACACATTTTAAGTTAACAGACAAAAGTGAGATCATTGACTAGTCATAATTTTAAATATTTTTGCTACCAAATAACAGAATTGACTTCTGAAAAAGTTGCAATTACAGGAGCAACAAAAAGTCAAAAATCTTGTGGGTTTGACTTTTGCCTAGGACTTTATAAGTTTATATATGATATAAAATAGAGTATTTTCTATAACTCTAATAACTTTAACTGGACAAATATCAATTCAAAATTTTTTTTTTAAAATAATGACATGATTTGTGTACATCTTAAAATTCAATCAATTAAAATAAACAACCAACCACATGCGAGACACATTGCGCAACCGAGTCGTGCACTACTCAATCACACAAAGTACCCCACAGCAAAAAGTCGTCACTTCAATCAAAAGATCTGTCATGACAAAGGTTTAAAGCATATTAATAGTCACCCTTATTTATTAGGCCTATACACTTATTTCTTAAATTATAAACTTTACATATACCATGGTTTTCTTTCAAAATGAAGGAATGGTGATCACCAAAAAAATAATAAACTACTTTCATATACATAAAGTAACACTTTGACACAATCGAGAAATATATATATATGTTTAATTACCATACCATGTACCAAGAATTAAATAAAAATTTCTAGAATCATTATGAAAAAAAAATAAGAAAAAGAATTGTATAATATACAATTAAATCTATTGAAATTCAATAACAAGTTAATAGTCTTCACCCAATCACTAGAAACCATTAACAATGCTGTAAACAAACAAAAAAATCTATATACACATGTAAATACTAAGTTCACAACCATATCAATGATTATCCCATAAACCACCAACATATCTGCGAACACAAATAGATACATATATACATTAATAACAACCTATTATCTATTTCTCAGGTATTTTCTTTTTAAATTCCGGTCACATAGTGCTAAAGTTTTTGGCTGTATAAAGTCATAGATGCACACGGTCTCAAGTGGCTTTCATCTCCCAAGGCTCCTGAGGCCGTACACATGAATACATTTCACATCCAAAGCAATTATGGACAAGAATACATCTAAAAAAATACGTATCACCATACTGTTCGGAAATATGATTTGAAATGGTACACTGGTATAACTAAACATTGTAGACATATAGAATCAGAACTGTCAGACTGCTGTTAAAGAAAGAGATAAAACAAAATGAACTTTGAACAGATGATTATTTATAATCATGAGATACTATCATTTCCCTTCTCTCTACATGATGACAGCTGTAAATGGAAGTATGGAACACACTTGAAAAAAAAAAAAAAAAAATAGATATGTACACATATATTTTTAAGTCATAATCAGGTTGTTTAAGTCATGAAGCACTTTATTAATTTACTAGATGAATTAAAGATATGTATAAATGCGCTGGTAAAAGTTCATCTAGAGTTGTGCTTTCTTTTGTATACTATTTGTATACAAAATATGCACTAAAAAAATCATATTTAAGTTTTCATATATTTTAAAAAACAAAAATAATCCACTAGCTAAATAATTCTTTTAGCCAAAAGAAATCATCCAAAATTTTGAATTCAATAAGATTAATCGTACACTTATGACTCAAAATTTATAAAGTTGCAAAAGTAAAGCAACATAAAATCAAGAGTATCTTCTCAATATACTCTGACTGCCTAGAAAACAATAACTTAAAATGATAAAACTAAGCTGCAATAAGAAAGCAGCTAAAGTTGAAAATCTTTTATCTGGTATATTCAGACAACCTAGGACTTAAAATTTCATTAATAATAGTAACTCTTTTTTAATTTGTCATAATCGAGTAAAAAGTTTAAAAATTACCAAGCAAGTGTACCATAAAAATATTAAGCTTGAATCTTGCATAATTTAACAAAGTAAAGTTAAAATTTCTATACCTGTAAAAAAGTTGAAACAAAATTACTTTACATTAATTTTAAAGAACTGTCAAAATTAAAATTAAATAACTGTCAAAATCAGAAAAGTATTGCAGAGCAAAACAGAATTAGCCTTGAAAATACCATGATATCCAGGAACCCTGCAAACATGTTAATATAAAAATATAAAATACAGATGGAATATAATCTCCAAGATATTTCTGTGATCCATGTAGAAGATAATTAACTAAATAATCAACAAAGACAGAAAGGGAAAAAAATAGCATATTGTACAGATGTAAAGAAGCTCTTGTTATAAACAACAAATGGTTGTAAAAGCACTGGGTGAATTAGTCATATAGTTTATAAAAAAAATAGTTAGCGGAAGTATTGTCACTAAATTGAAACATATTTAAGGTACCTTATAACACACTGAAGACACATATGGCACACATTGCAGGCAGTAATATGATGAACTATGGTGGTGCACTTAAAAGAAACACTGAAGACACTATACTAAAACATATCACACACCATGATGAGTTGTTTGAAGACACATTATTGGTATATTAAAAAAGAAACAAAAATTTGAAACACCTGTAAGGTGGTAGACAAAATTGATGATAGTAATAAGCACTTCCAAGAAATTTCTTAGTAATTTTGAAGATTCACCATGAACACTTCTGTTTAAAAGGCGCTGTTAAATAGTACTAAGAACGGTGCTTTTCTTATCTCTATAACTTCTTATATAGAATAACTTGAATTTCAAATTTCTTCATAATAATAATTCTTTATAAAAAAAATTTCATTGTATTTGTAATTTTAAAAAATGAGCCATATGGCAAAACAAAATTTAGAGACTTTGGGTATATTTAAAAATAAAACCTAACTGCAATAATAAGAATATGGGAAATTTAGACAATAAATAAAGAGATCTTGAGAATTCCTGTATAGCAAGTTTTGTAACTGCAGGTATCTCTAATGAAACACACAAAATCAACGGATATATTAAAGGTAAGTGGTTTTAATAATATTTCAAAATAATTAAAATCTTCATTTGAAAATAGTAAAGTAAAAAGAAAATTTTCAAAAACAGCAAAACTGATTTCTAGGAGCAGATGCTTGAACCATTCCCTTTAGTAAGGATAATACTTCTCACAAAAGAAAAGGCCCATCAACAAATCTTCTATAATCAAGTTTAGCCATACAGTTACCAGAGAAAAATAATTGTGCTTGCTGGAGAATATTCTTAGCTTCACAAACAGACCTTGAGGAATATAAAATTGAATCAGGCATTGTAAGGATATGTGACACTAACATACTCATGACTCTTCTTCAACATTTACTTCAAAGTTGAAAACAAAGCATAAATTTTACTAAAGTTAATATGAAACAGTAATTTTTCTGATAAGTATGGGATTATAATATTTATCTTCCACTGTAAAACAATCAACAACGACATCACTAGAGATGAGGTCAACACAAATGGATGTAACACATAGGTGGATGTCCAACCTCTTCAGTAAAGAAATTGTCGAAAATGAAGCAGAGACTTTATTGCAGGAAAATAAAATAAAGGCAGGTAAATAAAGATTTCATAATGTTAGCAAAGCTGATGTGATAAGGCGTTTGATGTGATCATTAACAGGAATGAAGTAGCCCCATGCCTACTTCTTCTCAAGAATAAAAAAAAAATAATGCTGCTCCCGTTCCTTTTTATAGAGCAACATGAGAATCAAATCTGATGAGGAATGTCATGCATGTTGACGAATCTGTGAAAAAGCCGAAAAAAATATTTACCTCAAAGAATTATGCATGATGAGCCACTAATACACAATCATTTGAAGTTGATCAAATTTTAGCTGCACAAACGTCCATACATTATTGATGAAAACAAGCTTGAGTTGCATACCTTTTCATGAATGGTGCTTATAAAAAATAATTTCTTCATAAAAAAAATATCTTCACAATTAACAAAAATTTCTTGCAGAAAATTGAGAGAGAAAAAAAAATTCTGAGGCATATTTAACTTTGTAGAAATTGGGTTACATAAAGAAAAGGCACTATATTAGTAATTGATACACATAAAAAATTTTAGCACTAAGTAAATGAACAAAATCTTCTTGACCTTTTGCATTTTCTTTACCACAGAACAATAAACTTTCTAAATAGTTCTATAAATCTTTACAACCAGTCATTCTGTAACAGCTATTGATTATGAAATAGGATAATAATAATTTTTGCTTCATAAACCAACTTCGAAAAATACAGGAGAAGCTCAGCAAAATATGGATAAATTCACTGCTTAATCACTAAACTTCTTCATGAGACATCAAAGTGGAAAAAGGAGCACAAGTCTTTAAATCACATTTTTTTTTTTTTAGAACATCAAAATTTCATTATAAATCTTCAATTTACATTCTAAATATCGTACTGCAATCTGAATAATAAATTTCTTGATTTTAAATACCTCATTTAAAAACAGCAAGATGCAAAAAAATAATTTTGTGCAGTTTTCAGAATCAAAAATACATCGATCGTTAATATAAAATTCCAGTACTAAGATTCATTTAGGAATGCTTCTCAGATTTTAAAGAATGAAAAAAATATTGCATTTACGGCAAAATATTGAATTTACGGGAATTTTTATTTTTCTTTCCATGCATTGAAAAGCAATAACTCTATTGTTCTTTAGAGTCACAGGCACCAAATGTGCCATTAAAAAAAAAAGTTAAGGGTGTTGTTGCGTTGTGTCGTTAAGTTTGTTAACGTGATCGTTATTTTTAAGATCAAGATAATCTAGATTAATAAAATAAAGTTGGATAATTCTTACTTGAGATACGATGACTGAAGAATGAAGACAGAAGCCGTAAAAAAAAGACAGACTTTGAAGAGAACATCCACTTCTTTATTATATTCTTGTCAGGAAAATTAACTTTGGTTACCGACCCTAAGATCTGCGAAAATGCTTCGGAGAGATTTTAATCCACATGCACTTGAAGGAGCAGCCCATCAGTTAATTTAAAATGAATACGGGAAAACCTGTAAGAATTCTATAACAGGCGAAATTATATTACAAGTTGTTCTTGCGATTCGCTGAATGCGCACGGCACGGCCGGCGGCTACCGTTCCAATCTACATTCCTTTAACTTGTCATCAGACTTAATTCTGATTTAAAATTAACCGCGTTTAACATTTAAATGCATTCTACGGGGAGTCAAAAATAAAAGGATGCTAAATTTAAATTGATTAGAGAATTAATATTTCGTCACTCTCTTAAAAGGCAAATTAAAAGAAATCATTTTAAAAGGATTATTTCAATTTGTTTTACGCGCGCAACGGAACGCCCTTATGTGATGCAATCGGTGCAATGAAGAAGCGAGGGCAGATCAAAGCCTACCGTGACGTCATCATAATACATCGCGACGCAGGAGCAAGCGGACAGCGCGCTCCGACAAAGCAGCAAAGAGCGTCAAACTCACAATGTGCAATCGTAAAATCAAAAATACAGACTTATATTTAAGGAATTCTCGCTGCTTAAATGAAGAAAGGAATAAAAAGGCTACAATGAACTAAACACTGTGAGATTCATAACACAAGGAGCTTACCTTATTTTGTGCTCTCGGTTGTAATGTGCATATTCATAATTACAGAAATGGACGCTATGCCTCTCCTGGAAAGTAATAAGATGATTTGCATGCAATGACAGTACACAGTGTGTTGGTTTAAATTATCTAATCCATCTTCTGTAAATCAGTTTCTTTAATGTTGTATTTTTGATTAATGAGTTATAATACCACACATAAATAAAAAATGCTTGAATAATATCGGTTTACGATTATTTAAATTCTTGGGAATGATGCCGAGAAGTTTGCATTCACCTCATACATTACACTTCACTGGAACAATCTACTGAAAGGAAAAAAAAGAAAAAGAAAAAAAGAATGAGTAAAGAAAGAAGAGATGTGATGTCATCAAAAACATTTGGTTTCAAAAAAGTTTTTAAAGTCATTATCTGTGCTTCATTAAAGGAGAATCGCTTGATGTTGTCGCTGCAGAGTGCTGTCATCTGCTGGCTGACCATAGAGTGAAAATCATATATCAGGATAATTTCTTAGGAGTTCGACAGGATGAGACCTGAAAATGTGGATGAGGATAGTCATAGGCAGATTCTAATGCATCTGGTTCAGATTTTGACATTTTGATAATTAGTCAAGGTATTAAAACCAACAGTTAAAAAGTCACTGCCAACAAAAGTGTAGTAGGCTATGTACACAGGCCTCATTATGGAACTCTGAAGCAAAAGAAAACACTGAATGAAATTATGTTTTCTTTCTTTTTTTTTTTTTTTCATGTTTTCAAAATGTGCAAACCTCAAAACTTTAAAAAAAAAAAACTAAAAACATTTCGGAAAAAAAAAATCTGCAAAATTTTTTTCAGGATATGAACACATGTGTAGCTTTTGCTTATGGTTTTATGCTTAAATATCCCTGTTGTTGCATGAAATTTTTACACTGAATTCTAAACTATGATATTCATAATTAATAAAAATTTCTAAAAGTTTGGGCGATTAGAGTTTTTTCTTTTAATGCTAAACGACATATATACACACACAAGAAAAGAAAAAATGAAGAAGAAATCAGAGTTTTTTACCATTGAATATCAGTATTTTTTAACGAATTTTTACTCAATTATACTCATAACCAATAAAAATTTCAAAGTGTTTTGATAGTGGAACTTTTTTTTAGGAAGCAATCATCAGGTGCTATGCTTTTTCATTATGAAGAGAACAAACAAAAGAAGATTACTAATAGATATTTTTCATCTGCACTTATTTTATTATCTCCAAAACAGCAATATTTTTATGTTGAGGAAAAAGGATTTACTCGTTCAGATGGCAAAATTTCCATAATTTGATTCACCCCTATTGGTTTGTTTCCAAAACAAGTTACACATTTGTGAACTATTTTACGAGCTAAAAATCACCCATTTATTACCCAATATTTTGTCTGACATGATGTAATAATGATTGTGGCCTTAAATAAAAAAAACTTGTAATGAAAATATTCAAAAATAATTTCACTTAATTTATGATTATAGGGTAACATTACAGGATGTTTCTTTTCATAGACCAGACTGATGTTGTCTAAGCAATCTCCAGTTCTAATAAGGTTTTCAGAATCAAAATATAGATCCTCTCCTCTGATTTTTCAACTGCTTTATCTCTTCAGCAAATACCAAATTCTGTACCTGTTTAACAAGGAAAATGCCAGCTTTTCTCAATTCATTGGTGGATAAGGCATCGTGTTTTTTTCCTGCAAGCTTTTGGCAATTATTTATAAATCTAAAAATATAATTAACAATATGAATTAATTTAAAGAAATTATTAATCAAAGCAAATAAACAATTATAAAAGGAATTTTCAGTTTTAACTGTAAAGTTAATAACCTGAACTAATTTAAATTCTGATGCATACTAGCAGTAAAATTAATTAAAAAAAAGTTACCAGTCCCATGGACCAATAAGCACGAGAATTTGCTGGTCTGTATCATCATTGGCCCATTACATAAAATTCTATTAAATACTTTTAACCAAATGAGTGACTACTAGTTACGTAAACCAAACTTCCTTTGCAGTTACCCAAAATTTCTGGAATAATAAAATGTAAAATTATAATTTGCAAAAAGTATACAGTACACAAACAAAACTGTAAAATTATTAATTATGTAGAGTGAGCCAGAGTAATTTCTGGTCAACAACTTTCTGGGGGATAATTCTTGGCCTTCTACTTTTCAATGTTTGTTTGAAAATGTCCTCACAAAAATGAAAAAAATCATAGACATACTCTAAACTATTTTCTTTAGAATTCATCATTTATGTTTAGTTTGGGGAAAAAATTGTTTTGAAACTGTTTGCTAAGTTTTTGTAAAATAAAATTGGTCTTAGTTATAGCAAATTTTTACAAAGATCTTAACAAACAACTTAAATTTTAAATATTTTTCTTTTCTCTTTTTTTTTTTTTTTTTTTTTTTTTTTTTTTTTTTTTGTTCAATTACAAACTATTTTAGCTATTTAAAAATAGTCTTGAAATTTCTTATACTGTTTTAAATAATTTACAGAAGTTGGTCTAATATTGCCCATGTATCTGGAGTAAATCTTGGCCACTGAGGTAATTTCTGGTCAGTGTTTTACTTATCATTTAGTCCCTTTTTATTGTCATATTTAGTGCTTTTAATTGTCGGTAAGCCCTTTGAATATTAACTGTAAAGTTAACTGTAACCACACTGTTCACCACTGCTTTGGCTTATTAGTGTTTTGTAAAATGTACAAGTAGTCTTTTGCACATCATATAACTTTATATCCAAAACAAGGTTCATGCTTTATTATTCCACAATTATGAGATGAACAAAACTTCTACAAGATTGATTATATTACTTTAATACTCAGTCTTAAAAAAACTAACTGTACAACATTATTTATATCAAAAAAGATACTGACCAGTGATTACCATAGAAGTGACCAAAAATTGTCCTGATATCGTGGTAATTCTTGGTCATTTAAAAGTTATTATTATTTCAATTATACATGCATATATATTTAATTAAGCATTTTATTATATAACCATCATAAGGGGCTTATTCCATTGAAAAATTAGGAACAATTTAACAATACCTTTAATAGTTTTTATAATAATTGGATGCCAATGATTTTTACCAGGAATTACCTCGAATGACCCTACTTTATTTCTGATCATTTACTGTATTTACTCATGTGTAACAGGGCACTTTTTCTCCCAAAATTTAAGACAAAAACTATGGATGCACGTTATGCACGGAATATTTTTTATTATTATTTTATGTAATCACGCAATATACCTATGACTCAAGAAATGTATTTATAGAAAAAATTAAAACTGCAATCTTGCTGAATAGAAGTATTCCTGAATCTTTATTTCACTTCTTGCACTTTTTTTATACAAAAACCATAGTAATTTTTTTTAATTAATATCATTCTATATATTTTTCTGTGTCTGCTGTGAATGCATATTGATGTTTTCGAAAACGAATCATAATTAAGAATAATTCTTGTTGAGGAATTTTGCTTTTCAAAAGAATGTCATTCAGCAACAAACCAGATGTTGTTGGAAGCATAAAAAGAACAAAATGCCATCGTGTATTCTTTTTTATGGTCTATAGACTCCATGGTGAAGTGTATAATAACAGTCCTTTATGAGTTCAGATTCCTCCACTAATTTCATGTGATTTAAATTTTTATATTCATCTATAAATGCCAAATAAAGAGGTTTCTTTTCGGCTACTTTTTTTATTCTTCAAAGAATGTAGCATCCTCCATAGGCATGCTAACAACACACCAACAATCATTGTTTTAAAAAGGTGAGTTTTTGCATTTCAGAAAATGAAGAAGTCTGTGATGAAAATGAAAGTACAGATTTTTTTAACTTATTAAACAATCAAGCAGTGATGTTTATACAGTGCCATATAACATAACTGATGAGCATTTATTTACGTACATTTTGAATGAAGACATCAGTGAATTTATCTCTATTGAAAATAATGCTGAAAATTGTGTGGATGACTCTAAAAGTGAAGAAGAAAATGGAATTGAAAATTATGAAATAAAGAACTTTACAGAAGCTTTAAAATACACAAAGCTGTTGAATACTCTTTCATAAATACTGCTGATAACGAATGTCTAAAAATTACAAATATGGTAAATTGAATACTTAGAAAGAAAGATTTGTAGTGAAAAACTGAAATCTGCAAAACAATCACTTTCAATTGATTACTTCAAGAAAGATTCTTTTAAATATTATTTTATTTTTTACATGTACAAAAATACACACATAAAAATACAAATGAATAATTTTAAAAATCATTCAATGATTTAATTAATTGAAATTTTGAATTAATTCTCTATTCTTTTTGTGTTTGATTAACATAATTTATAGCTTTTTGGTGCATTTATACATCACCTTTGATGATTTTTTTAAAAACTTTTTTATGCACAGTGAAATAAAAAAATCACAAAAACTTTGAATAAGGGACACCTTTATTTAAGGGACAAAAATTCTGGTTCAACGGGTGTCCTTTATTCGGAGGTTTCAGAGTATATATGATATCGCAATGGCATTTGCATCATTTTTAGCACTGTGGAAGGTCATTGCAGGTGAAAGTCCATATTGCTTTAAGATGCAAGGTCAAATTCAGCATTTTCTTTGATTCAAGGTCCGTTTGGAAAAATGGACCAACACAGCAAGAATAGACTAATAGTCTTTAATGAAAGAGATATAAACGATTACATTTTCCAAATTTATAACGTTTATTTTCCCTTTCAGAAATTTTCAAATGTTAGTGACAGTTCTGAAAAACAATCAGGCAATGACCTTAGTGAAGTAAATTGGGTACATTATTGAAAACAGCAAAAATTGCCAGCATATAATGTCAGATGATTTTTTTTTAATAATCTTGTGCAAGTTACCTACAAAAGCATACAGAAAATGGTTCATGACATGAAGAAAGAAGACATTGGCACTTTAAGTGAGGAGGAAGCAAAAATTGAAAAAGATAATAAAACCAAACTAATGTCTTATGAAATCACCGTTTCAAATGTTCGAGACATTAAATTTTTTACTTTAAATAAAAACAATGTACCAAAAAAAAAAAAAAAAAAAAAATCATACCAATAGAAAATAATTAAAGTTCAGATGTACAAAACAAGTGAAAGTAACAGATTTAAGTTGAAACAAAATCTCCATACACCAATCACCTCTTAGGAGTGGCTACTTTTACTCAGTTCCAATATTTGCCATTCTTTGAAGGTTTTACTGTGTATTATAAATCTGGAAAATGTGTTTTATCATTAACATTTTTAATAAATAAGGAATAGTAGACCATTTGTCAATTTGAGACTTTTGAAATTGCTGTGCATTAGAAGTATAATTGTATGTCGAGATTTTGAGTATTTAAATTAGCTATGCTCTTTTAATTTTAGTTTTTCAGCTTACTTATTGTTATTATCTCCTTTGCAATGAGCTTCAACTATGCTTGATGCTGAAAATACCTAAAATTCTTGATTATTCCTATATTAGTAAGCTTTAACTGAGAAAAAAAAAAAAAAAAGAGCTTTTTTAAATGAATGCATTTTTGCAATTGAATTTAATAGCTTCTGCTTTTAAAAATCAGAAAATTAAATTTTTTGTTAATGATCCTCATTGCAAAGCGATTGTTATTATTAGAAATTATGTAACTGCTTTTATTCCTTAAATTATGTCATAAAATTTTATTCTTAGGGTATGAAGTCACCAGTCGTCATGTGCACATGTGTTTACATGATGGAAACAAAGTAAACAATGCTTTCTTTAATTCTAACGTCTTTAACCATTCATATTTTCTTATATGTTTTAAGTTTTATTTATAATTTATCTATATTAGCCTAATATTTCATATCTCTGCATTACATTAATCTCTAAATTTGTAAATTTAGTAGAATTAAGAAAAAAACTTTCATAATTTTTAATCTCCGAATCCTTTAAAGTTTTGAATCATCATGAAGTACCATTATCATTTTATTATTGAAAATAAAAACAACATAACTATTTCTTGAGGAAAGTTTTAAAGCTACTTTTCTGAAAATTAAGAGTCTACATTAACAATGCAAATACACTCACAATCTAGTTTTAAACTTAATGGCAGTGCTTTCAATTTTGTAATTACCTTCTAATATTTTTAAATGACACCTATACTTTTATAGCTGATTTCAAAAGTGAAAGTGTCACCAGAAAATAAATAAATAAATAAATTGCAGTAAGCTTTGAAAAATTGTGTAAGTACCAAGTTAGATACCAACCTCAAATAACTTTTCCTGAAAAATAAATAAAAATAAAAATTCAGAGTAAAAATTTGAAAAGAACTCTACTATTGGTTTAACATTAACTTGTGAGTATTATTACGTTATTAGCATAGAAATGTAAGAGACTCATTGCAAATTAGATACCAGATCTTACACCATACCATATCTGTTTATTAGTTTGGTTATCTTTGCATAGTTTAATTAATTTTTTTTAATACACAAAACATAAGTTCTGCAGCTGTGCTAGAATTCATTAAAGTAGTTATTATGAAAAATTTTGTTGCATTTTTTTGAGATTTCATTATTAATAATATTAATATTATTTTGTATTGCTACTCAACTATATTTATTCTTTTATTCTGCATTTTATACCAACTTCAGTCTCATTTTTCAGCTTTTTTTTATGATTAATTTTTAAAGTGCTAGCTTTTTTGTTACTTGTATATGACTAAGAATTATAATAAGTAATTTCTAAATAATTACTTGCATTATTGCTTACATAGTAATTTTTTTTTTTTTTTTTTTTTTTTTTTTTTAGGTTCTCAGTAATATTCATACAACTCAAGCAAACTGGGATGCAAAAAATCCTAAAATTTGGTTCTTTAATAATAAAGTATGATTAATTTTACTATAAACATTTTGCCTTAAATTTTTGTTATTATCTCTTTTGTAGTTCAATTATTTATACTGTTTAATTTTATAATTCAAGATTTTTTTAGGTAGATTTCGTAAAAAATACTACTTATTGCAGTCGTTACCATGGTACAATTTTCAAAAAATTTCTTCATAACTTTTCATTGTATGACCCCAGGAACCCAAAACCACACCCATCTAAAAAGTTTATATGTATATGTATGTACTAAATTTTGTCTGCATGATATCCATTGCAATTATTCATGAATAATCTTCAAACTCGCCAAACACATTGATATGGTTAATATCTTGCCGGGGATTGCAAATGGGCAAAATCAGCCCAAGGGGTTGGAGATGGAGAGGGTTCAAAAATTTGTATACTGCTTAACATGGCTCTGAGAAAACCAGCTCTTGCAATGGCTGGAAAAAATAAACATTTTTTTTTATAGCAGTTGCCAACAATTTTTAAAAAACACAATAACATTCTTACTCCAGCAATTACTTTACTATTCCATGATTTGCTGGTGAAAAAGGGAAGAAGAAATAGTTTGAAGAATTTAAGAAAAATTGTGTATTACATCATAACTTTTCTATAGCAAGATTTCCACATGAAAATGGAAAATGAAATAAATAGCTTGATGGATTTATTTAAAGCAAATGTCATGTCATATTGGAAATATAATAGATAAAGCATGTGAATAAATAACATCAATTGAGTTTATAGAAATGTATTGAAACATGATAAAAACCAGACTAACATTTTGAAGTTCTCTGATTTTGTTTTCGCCATTTTTAAATCTATTCTGTATACACATGCATGTGTGTATGCATGCATATTAGAATTTTTGCAAAAGACCTAGGTCCCTAGAGCTCATTCTTATTGATGAAACTGGCTTTATCTCTAATCGTGATTTAGGTTTTTATGGTGAAATTTGTACCTAACTTTGAAATCTATCTCCACCTGTAGGCCAAGCTGTTAGGGATTTATTTATCAAAAGAGTTAAATATTTCTCAGTTAAGTTTGCATGTCTTTTTAAATGGTATTAATCAAAGTTAATATTAGTAATATCATAAAAATCTATCAGGAATTTAAAACAAATTCAACAAACAAATATAATTAATATTGTTTTTAATATCCCTGGTAGTTTAAATATTTTTATCAGTAACATTCCTCATGATTAACCTGGGAAGCCGACGTGTGAGGGGCGGTTACTGAGTCAGTGGCTAGAGTGTTGGTTTTTCAAGGTGTTTGGTGGTTTGTTTTCTATTTTCGTTAATCTGTTTTGTCTCTTTGTATTGAGGTAAGGGTTTTCTTCATTCTTTGCAGTAAATTTTCGACTTGTTCGTCTTGTGTTTTTTTTTACTTTTGACATTGGAAACAAAGTGCTGAGTTGTCAGTCTGCTTTCCATCATGTCGAATACTATATTAAATGTTGTTCAAGATGATATTACAGATGCAATGAATTTGATAAAAGTAATCAAAACGTGGCTCAGTTATTAGCACCGAATGATTTTCTGCTGCAAATGGCAGCAAAAAATGGCGGAAACAATTTTAATATTTTCCTCACTAGCAGTTTGACTACTGCTGTTCCAAAGCGTGATTCTCAAGCTGTTCAAACTGAAATCATGTCCAAAATTGAACATTTTAAAAATATCGATAATGTTCGATACACCCGTACTGGCAGCATTATTTTTAGCACAAAAGATATGTCATGTGCTATCGATATTTGTAAATTGTCATCTTTTTTGGGAGCTGAAGTCTCCTCCAGAATTATTTTTGAAAATATAACAAATCGTTTTTTATTATTCAACGTTCCTGTTGACATACCACTTTCAGAGATAGGACAAGAAATAATGGATTCAAATAACGTTCATGTTTTTAAACTACGAAGATTCATTCGCAAAGGTAGCAAAAATTTAGTCTCTCCAGTACTTGTTATGATTTTGGGAACCACTCTCCCCTCTGAAATTAAAATTTGGATGACAATAAAAAAATAAATCAATTTGTTGATAGACCAAGACAATGCATGAAGTGCTTTAAGTTCAACCATGCTACTACGAAATGTCCATCCGAACAACTATGTGTAACATGTGGTTTTCAGCATACAGGGCAATGTCAAGAGCCCATAAAGTGCTGCAATTGCAGCCAAGAACATCACGCTGACTATCTCCAGTGTTCCCATCGCCTCAAGGAGGTTAAACTGCTTAAGTTTAAATGTCGAAACTTCCTTTCATTCATTGACGCGAGACGTAAATTCACACAAAAAACTGAACCAACTTCATACGCTAGAGCAGCGAGCTCACAAAACACAGACTTAGATCAACTTCGAAAAATAATTGAACACTGTACCAAGGCCATGCTTAAAATCATAATAAACCAGTCCAATCAGCAAACAGAAAAAATAATCGAGTCTATTACAACCTTATCCACCATGATCATGAACGTCCTAGCCAAGTTAAGCGATAGCTCGCCGGACAGGCAGAAATGCCCAAACCAGGGTGGAAGTCCAAGATGATGAAACTCTCCTGTTTTTACAAGGTTTTTATTATTTTTTTTGGTGGATACAAACTGTATTTCACCTGGGTTGGGCTTATTTTCACCGTACATTTTCATCTGTGTTTATCTTTTTTGTGTTTTTTCCCTATGGGTCTTAATTTTTTCCATTGGAATTGCAGGTCTATCAGTAATAAAACAGCCTGGCTAAATTGTTCCCCTTTTTCCACCGCTGATGTGTTGGTTTTCCAAGAGACATATCTTACTTCTGAAAAGACTTTTAACATTCCTGGCAAAATAGTTTACTGTTGAGACAGAACTGACTGCCGAGATGGTGGCTTAATTATTGCTGTTAATTCAACTTTGTCTTCTTTCCTTCTCAACTTCACTTCTCTCAATTTTACTGATGAAATCATGGGTGTTTGTATTCTTCAAGGCAGCTTATCCATTAATCTTATTAACATTTACTCTAGCTCAGGCAAGATAGTTAATGATTTGGTTAAGGTGTGTCAGGCCGTTACGGGTCCCTCCTTCATCTTGGGGAACTTTAACTTGCACCACTCTCTTTGGGGTATTCCTTCTTGCTCTAGTGTCAGTGAAGAATTTGTCAATTGGCTGGCAGATAGTTCTTTCTGCCTTCTAAATACTACGTCGCCAACCCATCTCTCTTCTGGTGGGGTTTGTTCTCTCATTGATTTGTCGTTATGCTCTGCTGACCTTTTAGCCTGCTCCTCTATACATGTTGTAGATGATCCGTTCGACAGTGATCATCTTCCCATCTCTGTAAATCTTTCGCCTCCTGTTCATACTCAGTCTTCTCATTTTAGATGGCACCGCATTTGTCAAGAAGCTAATACTACTTTCGCCTCTCAGTCAAGTACTGACTACAATTCCTTCATTAGTTTGGTACAGAATCTCATGAGGAAACATAAAATATCTAATACCCCACATCCTAAAGGTACTCCTGCCTGATGGTCAGCAAGGTGCAATAACCTATACAAACAAAAAATTTTTTTGCTGCGGAAAGCTCGTCAACTCGTGTCCATGGACTACTGGATGAGGTATAAGAAGGTGACTGCGAAACTCTGTCAAGTCATCAAGGATGCCAAGCTTCATTTTTAGGATTCGGCTTGCAAGATTGCACATGATCCTCGCATCTTATACAAAGTTTTTAAAAAGATCAAAAATCGCTCTTGTTCTCCCCCTGATGCTCATTTCTGCCTTGCCCAGGAAGGGACCTTGATCTCTGATGCTGTCTCTCAGGCTGAAATCTTGGCTGATCATTTTAGAGAAGACGTAGTTCATGAGCCAATCCCATTGGATTATGGTGGAGCAGAATGTATGCAATTAAATCGTCCCTTTGAGATTATCGAATTAAAGGAAGCTATCTGCCGCATAAATCCTCATTCCCTGGTGAAGATAAGATTAGTGCTGCCTTCTTTAAGGGGTTGAATGAGCAGTCTATGATGCACTTACTTCAAATTTATAATGAAATCTGGCACTTTGGAGAAATTCCTCTAAATTGGACATCCGCTGTCATTATCCCTATATTGAAGCCTGGGAAATCTAAAAAAGATGTTGCCTCATATCGCCCGATAGCTCTGACCTCTGTAATGTGCAAGATCTGTGAATGCATGATTGCACATTGCATAAGCAACTACTTACTCCAAAATAACATCCTCCACCATAGGCACCTAGGCTTCCAGCCTTTCTGGGATAGCCAGACCGCCCTGCAGATGCTACATCTTGACACCGTTCGTGCAAAGAAGGATAAGAAATTCATTTTGGGGATATCGTTAGACATGCAGGCTGCATACGATTCAGTTTATGTGGACGGCCTCATCTTGAAGTGTGCACAAATTGGCATTACAGGACTGATTCCTCGCTGGCTTCACTGTTTTCTGCAGAATAGAAGCATCAAAGTGTTTTGGAGAAGAATTTTTTCTTCAAATCACAACCTTGGAAGAGGGGTGCCCCAGGGGGCAATTCTAAGTCCTATCTTGTTCTCCATTTTCATGCACGATTTCTTTGAAGTTTTGGATGGACTTGGAGTCAAGTACTTGCTGTACGCAGATGACATCTTCATTTATTGTGCAGATACCTCATTGCTCTTATGCCAGACTAAACTCCAAGAAGCCCTTCGTTTAATTGCTCAATGGTGCCGATATTGGAAGATGTCCATACGCCCAGATAAATGTCACACCATCAACCTCTCTAGAAGACCTGAAGACTGTGAATTCAATTTTAGCATCAATGGAGGTCTGATTGAGTGGTGTGACGAAATAAAGTTTCTAGGATTTTATATTACAAGGCACGGGGTTTTTCGCAAACACTCAGATTACATCCGGAAGAAAGTTTTTAACCGAATCAATATCCTAAAAGCCCTCTGCAAACTTGTTATGGTGCCCGATCCTATCATCTTCTCTTTCTGGCCAACTTCTCCATCTGGAGTATTATAGAATATGGCGCGGCCACTCTGTTATCAGCATGGTTTCCATTCTAATGAAGCTTGAAGTGTTGCAGACTACTGCTCTCAGGACGGCTCTGGGCCTCCGGAAATGGGTACCGAGTATTATTATTCTTTGTCAGCACGCTGGCTCCCCCTTGCTGTCTGATAGAATCAACTCATTGGCGTTTGGCTTCTGAATTAAGCATTGCTCTTTAGGCAGCAAGTCTCCTTTCTGGGATTTTCAAGAGGGCAACATTTTTTGCTTGGTGGAAAGCATCCCCGGCATTGCTACCATCTTAGAAGAGATTGACGGTCGACTTGAACATTTGATTCCCTTCCAGATGCCTTTCCTGAGCAGCCAGGAAGTTGTGCAGCTTCACTTAGAAGACCTTCCTTTCCAGAATAAGGATCTTGATGGCAGCATCATCGTCCCACTCTTTCAGGATTTCATGCAAAATTTCTCCAACGGCTGGCAGGTCATTGCCACTGATGCGTCTAAAGTCTCATCTAATACTTCCATTGCAGGGTGCTCGGAAACCTCTCAGTTCTGTTACAGAATTCCCACAATAAACTCCATTTTTACAGCTGAGGCTTTAGCCATTGGTACTGCTTTAGAAGAACTGGTCTTCTTGGGTCACCCCATTCTTCTACTTACTGACAGCCTATCGGTACTCACCGCTCTTCAGTCTGTTTCTATCAAGTCACCTAGAGTCATTTTGTGGCTTTTTAATAAGATTCAAAGCATTCTCCAAATATATGGGTATGCTGGGTGCCAGGTCATTGTGGAATTAACCTCAACAAAAAAGCACATAGTCTCGCTAAAGGCGTAAGTGACTCTGATGTTTTGCTGAATTGGATTTCACCTGAGGATCTCATCCATTATAGAAAGGAAGAAATCTATCATACTCTCAACCAACAGTACAGATCAAGCAAACATATTAACTCTCATGGTAATATCCCTCTGGTCAAGCAGACGTACACTTGGGCGTCGAATCGTAGAGATGATGTCCTTATTTCATGTTTTTTAAGCAAGATGTTGATCACCCCTGTCTTCCTTTCTCATTTCGGCCTGATGAATGAAGACAGGTGTAGCAGTTGCCATGTTTCTGACTCCCTGGAACATATTCTTTTTTCCTGTCGAAAATACCAATCACATCGTAATCTGTGTTGGGATCCTTCAACGCTGAGTGGAGCTTGTTTTCGTTCTTTCATCGAGTTCTCTAAAGAATTCTGCAATTCTGAATCTTTTCGGCTATCAACCCTTAAATTCCTACATAGTATTGATCGCTTTTAATCTTTTTCTCGATCTTGGTTGATGTTTTTTCACAAATTGGATCATTCGAGACAACAGCTCAGCCGCTATAAGTCTAAAAAAAACCCCCCTCCAAACAAACAAACATTTCTCATATTTGATATAGTTTAAAATGAATCAAAACAAAAGAATACACTTTTAAATTAAACTTTTTTTTCATTTGCCAAACAATATAATTTTGAATCCCCTTGAGCCATGAAGCATATTCTACATTAATCATAATTACTAATTTTATAGCGCTCCAAGTGCTCTACAATTTAAGTTATGAGGACGATGCCCAGCTTAGTATTTTTCATTTTCATATGTTGGTAAGGCTGCTCTGCAGCATAAGATGGAAGTCTTCATGAGCACATAATCTTGAGGCATAACATGAGACACAAACAAACCCAGCATTGGTGAACATGTATTTAAATTTACAGCTATGAAATTACGCTCGATATTATTGAATAATTAAATTATCACTTGCTAACTAAGCGTAAAACCAACATGGTGAAAAATGTCCAAGCCAAGGATCGAACCCGGAACCCTTGGAATGACTATTCCAAGGGTTCCGGGTTCCATCTCCGACAGTGGACATTTTTCACCATGTTGGTTTTAAGCTTAGTTAGCAAGTGATAATTTAATTATCCAATAATATTAGGTGTAATTTCACGGCTGTAAATTTAAATAAAAACTTTTTTAAAAATTGTCTGCAAAAATAAGTCTGTATTTTCTGTTTTATAGTCGGGTTGCTTTCACTACAGCCTTCAGTAATTGGGTCATTTATAAACATTGGCCATTATTAACATTGAGCGGAATATGTTAGCAATTTCTTATTTGACTAGAAATGATATAGGGCAACACCCCCAGTAATTGGCATGCACCAATGATTGTCACATTCTACAAACATCTCTTAAATAAGATTTATATCCAGTCTTTTAAAAATGCAAAACATATATTAGTTATCATAGAAGGCGGCAGCCTTCAAGTGATGCAGCTTTAAACCTACCATTGTCATAAGGTATCCACATAAGGTAGATGCGGAACTTCATATATACAGCTAACTCAACTTCAAAGGAAATCTGAAAAGCCGCCGTCTAATAACTCAGCAAATATTGGTCAGAATGGTCCAATTTTTTTAATATAGCCTTATATTCCCAGTCTAATCCTATCCTATAATTTTTACATTTCTACGTGCCGTACATTTTTAGATCTCGATAACCATTTTTAAACCGAAATCGATGGTGTTTGTTCCTGATAATGAGATCTAGAAAACGGGCTGGGAGATTTTATTAAAACTTATATATAATATGAATCTCTTTAAGATAGAGTGAATAAGACTTGCCTAGTTTCTAGGAAAACTCTTGTTTGTTATATATTGGTCTTGGAAAATTATACTATATTAGCTCGCGGATTACATGTTATTCTATGGGTTAGCAGAAAAAGCCGATGCGACAAGGCTTATGCAGTTAGAGTCACAGTTAAAACACCCGAATCGAAGCAATAAATGTTTTTTAAACTATAAAAACATCTTATCATGTGCTTTAAAACATTCAATAAATATATACTAAATCAAATTTCTATTTATATTGCCTTTATTTTTCGTAAAGCAGAAAATATTACGTTTCTTATATTAGATATTTTTGCATTTTGTGAAAAAAATATTTTGAATCCTTTTTTAAAATAGGAAAATATTTTTTAATTATACATATTCAATATACTTTCGACTTATGATTTTTTTTTTTTTAAAGTTTACAAACAAAAATTATTTTTAATAATTTGTTCATGTATTCATACGCCTTTGGATAGTTTTGTTTTGAATTGTAATCGAATTCGCTGACGGTAAGCTAAAGCTTCTCAAAGCTACGCAAGGCGTCAAAATTCAACTGTAAACATGGGATTAGAAATATTAAATATTAATAAAGCATGCCCAAAAGTAAGTACGAAATCTTAAATATCGAGGTAGTATATGATGTAATTATTCCCGACCCAGAGTATTTTTTATTTACGACAATTTTTTACTGTTTACATTATAGCTGTTTACATTATAAATACATGCTTCCTGACGTGTCTATGGAGCGAAATACAAATTAAACAATTTACTATTTTATTTTGAGTTTTCTTCAAAAATAAATAAATAAACAAAATTTTTCGTTTTTAATGAAAATCCAGGTTAAATTTAAGGTATGACAAAATGAAAATTGTTCCCAATACCGTGTGTAAAATAGTTTATTTGTGAATCGTTTGTATTTAAGTTAACGAAAATTGCCTCAAAATAACATCTTTTTTGAAATATGCATACCTATAGCTTACTTTTGATTTTACATTCTTTTCAGATTAAAAAAAAATTAAGAGATTAATAATTAATGATTAATTAAGAGATTTTAAAGATTAATAATTAAATTTTTATCAAAATTTTACTTTTTAAAATTTTTGGGACTTTCTAATGTAACTTATACTTTTTTCCCCCCTTATATTCAACTCTTATTCTTTCGTTACGCATATAAATAACGTTAAGAATGTTTTTAATTTAAGTGATAAAGGTTTGAAACTTCAAACTTTGTCCACCAAATTTTCAATCAATCTTGTTTTTATTTACAGTAATACTTGATTATAATCCTTTTCCATTCAAGTACATTTGTGTAATAGAGACCAATTAGCAATGCAATTTTGTTTATCTTTTAAAGAAATTAAACAAAAATTCACATTATTAAAGACAGCACAAGTTAAATAAAAAGTTATGACATTATGGAAATGTGGATATGTTTAAAAAATGATATACTTGTTTACAGGGCAGATCCAGAGGATCATTTTTTTTTTGGGGGGGGGGGGGGGCGCAATACCAAGAAACATAGAATCAACATAGTCATAATTTCTGTTCATGAAATACCTACTTGTACAGTTATTATTAAACGAATGATTAAATGAAATGCTTTTTTCAAACGAAATAGGCTTTTTTTCTGCGACCTTTTGACTAAATTCGCGCTCTTTTCATGACTCTTTGACGGAATTCGCATTTTTGACAAATCTCGTGTTTTTTACCCGCGATACTCTGTCAAAATTCGGGTTTTTTCCGCGATCCTTTGACGAAATTGGCTCTTTTCTGCGATACTTTGACAAAATTAGCAATGTTTTGCAACCCTTTGAGAAAAGTAGCTCATTTTTCTGCGACCTTTTGACGAAATTGAAGTTTTTTTCCACAACACTGACAAAACTCGCTCTTTTCCAGCGATCCTATGTGGAAATAGGTGCTTTTTCGGTGACCTTTTGACGAAATTCGCACTTTTTCGCAGTGCTTTGATAAAATTAGTGCTTTTTCAGCAATCTTATGTCGAAGTTGGTGCTTTTTCAGCGATCCTATGTCGAAAATCACACTTTTTCCGCGCTTCTTTGCATACCTTTCTTAAAACCCTTTGACTAAATTAGCACTTTTTCTGCAGCCTTTTGACGAAGTTCGCTCTTTTCCACTATACTTTGACAAAATTAGCACTTTTTTGCAACCGTTTGAAAAAAGTAGCTAACTTTAGACGAAATTCGAGCTTTTTGTGTGACGCTTTGACAAAAATATGTGCTTTTCAGCGATCCTACGTCAAAGTTTGAGGTTTTTTTTTTGCGATCCTCTATCAAAATTCGTGTTTTTTTTTTCTGCCCCTTTGGCATAATTCACGCTTTTTCCGTGATCATTTGACGAAATTCACGCTCTTTTGTGATACTTTGACAAAATTAGCACTTTTTCAGCAATCCTATGTCGAAGTTCACTGTGTTTCAGCGATCCTATGTCGAAATTCGCATTTTTTCAGGGTTCCTTTGCCTTCCCTTTTCGCAACCTTTTGAAAAAATTAGCGCTTTTTCCGCGAACTTTTGACGAAATTCAAGTTTTTTACACGACACTTTGACAAAAATTGCGCCTTTTCAGCCATCCTATGCTGTAGTTCGCGTTTTTTTACGCGATCCTCTGATAAAATTCACGTTTTTTATGCGATCCTCTGATAAAATTTGCGTTTTTTTCGCGACCCTTTGATGAAATTCGCACTTTTTTGCTGTACTTTGACAAAATTAGCAGTTTTTTGCAACCCTTTGAAAAAAGTAGCGCTCTTTCTTCGAACTTTTGACAAAATTCAAATTTTTTGTGCAACACTTTGACAAAAATCACGTTTTTTCAGTGATACTATGTCGAATTTCGTGTTTTTTATGCGAACCTCTGTAGAAATTCGCAATTTTTCCGCGACCCTATGATGAAATTCATGCTTTTTCCTTGATCATTTGACGAAATTCCCGCTTTTTCGCAAAACTTTGACAAAATTAGCGCTTTTTCAACAATCCTATGTCGAAGTTCATGCTTTTTCAGCGATCCTATGTCGAAATAAGTACTTTTTCCTTGATACTTTGCCTTCCCGTTTTCCAACCCTTTGACAAAATTAGTGCTTTTTCCATGACCTTTTCTCGAAATTTGCTATTTTTTCGCTATACTTTGACAAAATTAATGTTTTTTTTCAAACATTTGACGAAATTCATGCTTTTTCCTCGACCTTTTGACGAAATTCAAGCTTTTTCCACGACATTTTGACAAAACTCGCGCTTTCAGTGATCTTGTGTCAAAATTCGCGTGTTTTAACGACCCTTTGTCGAAATTCTTTTTTTTTTTTTTTTTGTGCGACCTTTGACAAAATTCGTGCTTTTTCCACGATCTTTTGTAGAAATTTGCTCTTTTTCCGAAACACTTTGACAAAATTAGCACTTTTTAGCGACATTTTAATAGGAACAATAGAATGTCTCCGATGAAGTTGCAGAAAAAAGTCTGAATTCAACACTGGTTTGGGGGGGGGGATGCCCCCCCCTCCCCCCCAACGAATTTCATTTTGTCATACCTTTAATTTAACCTGCATTTTCATTAAAAATGAAAAATTTTGTTTTTTTTGGTTTTTTTTTTTTTTTTTTTTTAAGAAAACTCAAAATAAAATAGTAAATTGTTTAATTTGTATTGCACTCCATAGATATACATCAGGAAGCATGTATTTATGATGTAAACAGCTAAAAAATTGTCGTAAATAAAAACAACTCTGGGTCGGGAATAATTATATCAGATACTACCTCGATATTTAGATTTCGTACTTACTTTTGGGGATGCTTTATTAATTTTTTAATATTTCTCATCCCATGTTTACAGTTGATTTTGATGTCAGTTTGACTGATCTCTGTGTATATATATGACCATTGGTCACTGCATAGGAAAATTGTGAATTTTTTTATTTGAACTTACTAAGGTTATTAATTCTGTGCAGTTTCAGCACCAATAATTAGATTCTAACAGAGAAAAATTTGTTTGAAATGTTTTTCTCTCCAAATGGGGCATTAAAAATTGGGGTGTGCAAGTGCATGCCACATAAATAACAACAAAAGTGGTAAATCCTTAAAATTTTTTAGACTCCTTGGATTTTTTTGGCACAATGACTAACATGTGTATAACCGCTGTGTGACCATTATAAAAAAAAAAAAAAAAAAAAAAAAAAAAAAAAAAAACGCTGGATTTACAAAAATTATTGTACAAGAATCACTAAAATGCACAAATTTTGTCAATTACACAAACATTAATTCGTCTATGAACACAGTTTGCCCGTTTAGGCCAAAGAGACATCACTCGATCCACAAAAATTACTGTGCAAGAAACTCGTCAACACCACAGTCATTAATGCGTGTATGCAGGGATGTGCAAAGAGAAAACTGCAGCCACTGCATAGTCATTTGGCGCCCCCCCTTCCCCCTCTCACCCCACAAACTTTTTCTTGTGACAGGCTAAAAATGATTTTGGTAGTAAAAATTTGGAAAACTCAAAATTCCTGCACCCGGAGCGACCCCCCCCCCCCATTTCACACGGAGCTTCGTGTATGAGCGCTAAAAGCCATCATTAGATCCATGAAATTCGCTATGCAGGAATCACTGAAATCCATGAAACCTATCAACATTGCAATCTCGCGTGTAGAGCACTGGCACTGTGTGCTTATTAAAACCAAAGAAACCATTATTGGATCGATGAAACTCACTGTGCAGGAATCTCTAAAATGCAGTAAACTCATCAATGCTGCAGTCATTAATGCATGTATTAGCATTGCATGCCTATTAAAAACAGAAAAAACATCACTGGATGCATGAAACATGCCATACAACTCCCCATTTCACAATTTTTTATAATATGTTGAAAAAAATTCTTGAATTTTGACAATCTTGAAATTTGAAATACTAATTTTATCAAATTATTGCAAAAAATAATTTCAAATGTCATAAAAAGTAGAATCTTTCCAGAAAATTATTGCAAATGATGCCTATTTGTTGAAAAATATTGCACACTTCAGCATATGATGGTGAAAAGAACAAATTCTGGTAAATAATTGAGAAAACTATAAATTTTGTGAAAAAAAATCACGATATCCATAATGGATTTTGTCAAAAATTGGAAGCACATACCAAATTTTGAAAATGTGTCATTAAAAAATATTGCAAACTTATTGAAAAATATTGCAAAAAAAAAAAAAAAAAAAATATTAAGTTTTGTCAATCAATAACAGAAAAAAAACACAAATTTTGTCATGAGTTGAAAAAAAAATCATAAAATGATTGGAGGGGGAATTTTGGAAATTGATCACAAAAATAAATGTAAATTTAGTCAACCTATCTAATAAAAAAATGAGTTTTGTGAAACCATCACTGAAAAAAGTATGAATTTCAGTAAGCAGTCGAGGGAAAATATTGTAAATTTCATCAAAAAAAAGGCAGAAATACATGTTGTAAATTTTATCAAAAGATTGCAGTATCAGAGTGATTTTCGCAATCTGTCATAGAAAAATATTGCAAACTTCAACAAATGTTTGCAAAAAAAAATCACAGATTTTGTCTATAGATTATGGGAATACGCACACATTTCATGAAATGACCATTGAAACAAATCATGAAACGATTGCAAACAACAACAATAAATTTCTAAAAAAATAATTTTGATTAGTTTTAACAAAATTGCAAAGGTAAGCTTTTATTCGTATTTTACATGTGATTGTTACAATTTTGTTATTGTGTGTTTTTGAAAATTACCAATACCATTTTGGGGGGAAGGAAACGAGTCTGAATGTATTTAAAATTTCAGGTTTTTCTAAATATATCAATCAAAATTTGTGTAAAAGGATAAAATAATACTACTTAGGTACAATTATATATTTTTACTTGTTGATTGCTACCATTGAATAATGCAGGAATTTTTGTTTAAATAATTGCAAAAGATGAATTTGTACATACTCTACATTAGGGATGCACAACCTGTGGCCCGCGGGCCAAAATTGGCCCTCGATGGGTTAACGTGTGGCCCGCAAACTTCGTCAATTTACAACTGGAAAAAAATTGCAATTTTTGTGCATAGGTCACAGAAAAAAATCCTAAATTTTGTTAAATTGCCGCGGTAAAATATAAAATTTCGTCAGTCACTCAAGAATCTCAAGTTTCGTTGATTGAGCATGGAAAAATCACGAATTTCATTGATCAATTGCAGAAAAATAGCGAATTTCTTTGGTGAGGCTCGGAAAAATTGCTGATTTTGTCCATAAGGCTCGGGAAAAATAGCATATTTCGTCGTCGGGCACGAAAAAAATCTCAAGTTTTGTCGATCAGGCACTGAAAAATCGCGAATTTTCCCGATCGTGGATCGGACACGAAAAGTCGCACATTCCATTGATCGAGTAAGAAAAAATCGTCAGCATAGGTATTAATCTGCATTAAATTTATCGGCTGCGGAAAAATCTCATGTTTTCTTTTCTCGGATTATCGCGTGAGAAATACGCGAATATCGTTGAACCGGCTCGAAAAAAAAATCATGAATTTTTTCGATCGGGGACGAAAACATTGCAAATTCGTCAAAATTAGTTCAAGGTTTCGAATTTAGTTGTTTGGGAGCAGAAAAATACTTATTTCGTCAATTACAGCCGAAAAAACGTAAATGTCGACGATCGGACACGGAAAAATCACGATTTTTAGTCAACGGGGTCACGAAAAATTGCAAATTTTGTTGGTCAGACAGAGGAATATCAAGAATTTTGTCAATCAGGCTCAAATAAAATCGCGAATTTCCCCAATTGACTTCGTAGAAACCGAGAATTTCATCGATGACTTTCGTAAAATTCTCGAATTTTGTCAAACTGATTTATAATAATCGTAAATTTAGTCGATAAGGCTCGTAAAAATAACGAATTTTGTTGATAAGGTACAAAAAAAATCATGCATTTCATTAATCTGGTCCACGAGGAACGCGAATTTTATCGGTCTTGCGAGGAAGAATCACGAATTTCGTCGATCAGTTATAGAAAAAATTGCAGATTTTGGCGATCGGCTTCATAAAAATCACTAATTTTGTTGATCGGGTGCTGAAAAATCATAAATTTTCTCGATATTTTTCATAAAAATCATGATTTTTCTCAATTAGCTACGTAAAAATCGCAAATTTTTTCAATCGGATTCAGAAAATGGTGAATTATGTCCATCAATGTCGGAAAAATCGCGAGTTTCGTCCATCAGAGTCAGAAAAATCGCGAATTTTTTCGACCAGACTCAGAAAATTGTCAATTTTGTCGATCAAGCTCGAAAAAATCGCGAATTTCATCGATCATGCAATTATAAATCATGAATTTTCTCAATCAGATTTCTAAACTTCATTTATTTCGTCGATAGACTTTGTAAAAATCGGGAATTTTGTTAATCAGGCAAGAAAAAAATCTCATTACGTCGATCAAGAGCGAGAAAATTGCAAATTTTATCGAGCATGTGAGGAAAATTTGCAAACAATTTCATTGATCAGGTTTGTAAAAATCGTGATTTTCATCGATCGGCTTTGTAAAATTCGTGAATATTGTCGATGAGTTTCATAAAAGTTATGAATTATATTGATCAATTTCGTAAAAAGTGCAAATTTGGTCGATCAAGCGTCGAAATATTGCAAATTTCGTTGATCAGGTGCAGAAAAATAGGAACTTTATTGATCAGGCATAGACGAATCTTGTTGATCAGCTACTTCCTTTTCCTTCATTGATAAAGTTCACATTTTTTTCGGCACCAACCACTTATGTTTTTTTTAGCAATTTTAATAAAACAAAATTTACTCTCCTGAATAAAACCGAGGAATATCATTACATCTAGAAAATAATTCTTGCTGTATCTGTTATATATACAAATATAAAAACTGCTGATATAGCCTTACAGATTGAATCGGATTTTTTGGTTGGGTTAATGAACTTAAAGGAATAACTTCCCCACTCTCCTCTGAAACCATATTTATTAGGATGAGCGAAGCGAATCCTCTACTAGGCCACTCAAATTACACTTTGTCGTACACTTTACAAAAAAACTATTCAATATTTTAACTTCAAATTAAACACAAAAATAAATTATGATCTGTAGATTTGCACAATATAATTTTTTTTACAGTAAAACGTTAAAAAATTTATTAGTTTAATTAATTTATTTTATATGCATTTCCAATACGGACGCATTTTAGCAAATAAATAAAAAATGAAACGCGTATATTTTCAGAAAAAAATATATATCTTGGAGTAAGTAATTATAGATAGAATTATGATAAATAAAATATGTTTTCATTATTGAGCAAAATCGTTTGCACAGATGACACTTAAACATTTAAAAAAATTGTATTGTGGATTTTTTTTTTTTGTAAAGTGGCAACAAAAGAATTGTAAACAAATAAAATTAATTGTTAAATTTGTTATATAAATGAAAAATTAAAAGAATTGAAGCGTAAGTTGTTGCCTCGATTCAAGCTTTTTATAAATGTACTAAAGCAAAGTTGGCCGATTCAGAAACGATAAATTGACTTTAACCATTTCTCACTTTATCATTTGGATCTAAAGTAATGTTACGTTCTTAATATTTGTGGACCGAAAAAGGTTTAGTGAACGGGACTTTAGACTTTGTCGCACGTAATAAAGAAAATCACAAGCCTCCAGACCAGATATAGCGAATAATCATGGATAAATTTGAATATTACAATAATTTAACTTATAAGAATTGGTGCGTACCAATTTCCCCAATAATTAAATTCTGGAAAAATGGAAGCATAAATTGCTCAAGGAAAGAATTTCTTCTGCAGTTAGCTTTTGCTGTTACAATTCATAAATCCTGAGGTTTAACATTAGATGAAGCAGTTGTAGATATTGAGGATATATAGACACTAGTTGGCTTAAAAACGTACGTAACGTTGTCGAGAGTGAAAATCCTTGAAAATTAAGCATTCAATAGAAATTTTCCTTACGAAAAATTCTACAATATTAAAAATTCTGATATGCTAACATGTATAAAAACGAAGAAATTAGAAAAAAAAAATTACAGTTAAAAATTCATAGTATGAACGAGAGCAGATTTCATATGATTTCCAGAAAGTAGGATTTTGACGAAGTAACTTTCTTCAAGCTCTTTTCAAATATATTATTCTAAAATAGCTATCAAAGATTATTTGATGTTAATTACAAAGATTGGAAACATGCATATTTCAAACAACTTAAAAAAACACCAGTGGTTACTGGAAATTGTAAAAACATCTTTAAAAGAGCTTTTAGTTGAAAATTTAAAAATATTTTGTAAATGTTTGCTTCGAAAATATTTTATTATGCCAGTCTTACATCATAAATAAAAAATTAAAATGCGCCAAAACATAAAATAACGTTTTTGTTTAATAAAGATGCAAAAATAATATTTAAAAATATTTTTCTTTCAAATATCTATTTTATAAAATAATGCTTCGCGAATCCAAACAAAGCATGGCTTTTGCTAGTTAGATTATATAGGCCATAGATAACCTCATCGAAATATCTCCGTGTTATTGCTGTGGCCCTCGATGACCCAGACATATTTGTACGTGGCCCGTCTCTTGAAAAAGTTGTGCACCCCTACTCTACATGTCATTGTAGTACTAGTCAGTATTGTCAATGATCATACTCTACATGTCATTGTTAAAATTTTGTTATGTTTGTGTTTTTGAAAACTTATGATTAAAGGAGGGGGAGGAGCATATTCCAAATATTGTGAGATTGCCAGGTGAAAGCCCTGTACTGTATTTTGTTTTGGTTTATTATCAGTAATTTTTACCACTAGTCTATGAACACAAATTACTCCTTGAACCAATATAAAATTTTCTGCTTCAAGAAAATTTACTGAAGGAAATATTCATCTGTATTGTGAAATAAGCAAAAAGTTTGTAGAGATAAAATCATTTATTGTTAAAGTTTTATCACTGTTTTAACAAAGAATATATTTACATTAAGCATAACCAATTGAGCATACATCACTTCCTTGCTCAAATTATTATTTTTAAATGCAGAGTAAAAAATACTTGAATTTTCTTGCATTGTAGTTTATTTCATTAAAAAATTGTTATTTCATGAAAAAAAAGTATCACTTAACTTCATCCATGAGCCTATACGTTGAGTCGTTTTTCAATGTTTAAATTCTAACATGGATTCCATATGATATATTTTGTGGATTTCACAGTGTTGACTGTATTATACATTATTTTAAGCATTTATTATGATTTCTAGTTCATTATTACATTCAAATTACTGCTTTTAAAATATAAACAGTATCCAGAAGTCTGCAACATTTTATTTTCACAATTCTTGGTCGCAAGCTATGCATATTTTAGCAACTGAAATGCTGGATAAAAAAGTTTCACTTAGATAAATTATATCTTTAATGATGCTTTTTAATAATCTATAGTGTTAACAATTAAAATGTTTACTAGATTCGTTAAGTCTGTTTTAGTTAACCCCTTCACCAGCGATGGGTATAGGGAAACAGTGCTTTTAACCCCGAGTTATCTCGGGACAGGCGGTTAAGTGGTTAAGTAAATCTCAATAATGCTTAAATATGCACATGCAAATTCTTTCCATAAATCCCTGTGATGCTTTCTGAGTTGTTTATTGTATTTATAGCTGTTTAGTAAATCAAATGTGGTTCTTAATGGATAAATGTTATTTTACATGATTTATGAGAAAAAAATAAAAAAATTTCAAGTCGTCAAAATATTACGTACAATGTTGAAAATCTAGAAAAGACTTTTGATGTATTGCACTGCAAGAAACCCAAAGCAAATATGGCATAATTTTTAATAGCTGTCTGCTTTTTTCACAAAATTATGTTTAAAAAAAAAATTAAAATCTAAAAAAACATGAAATGTTTAAATTTATGTACTTTGCATGTTTTATGCTTAGTGACTGAAATGTTCGATAAAAGTATATTAGTTTTATTTTGTAAATTAAGTTGCCCAAGAATGGAAAGTTTCATATGAAATGAAAATATTTAATAAATAAGAGTCCCGATTTTCTTTCTTTTTCAGTTAAACATTTTCCTAATTGAAGTATGAAACTTTTAGGGTAAACCGGGGTAATTTCTGATCAAAAAACACTAACATTTAAATATCTTTTTAATGTTTACGATAGATGTGGCCAAATTTAGCATGGTTAATGATTCACCATGTTTCTATTCAATAAAATATAGGCTTTGATTAAAATATTATTTAAAGTTTGCTTAATTAAAAAATTTTGATTCTCAGTAACTACTCTGGGAACATTGTAATTATCAATTACACTGGGACAATTACCAATCAGGACATTCTTTTGTACAAATGATAGGTACATTGATTAATTTAGAATATATATTGTCAATTTTAATATAAGCCTGATTTAATTAAATGCCTTCATCCATCTGCAATAATTTTATCATTGTGTAAAGAAAAAAAAATTTAAAAGTTATGTGTGCAGCATAGAATATGATGCAACTTCCAACATATTCTGAATACTATTAACCTACTATTTTCATCCATATACAGTAATTTTTCCACCCAGTGCAAAGAACAAAACATAACTAACAAGAACAAAGAATCATGCATACTGCATTGATTATGATGCATTTTCCTACATATTCTGAATACTGTAAACTTATTGTCATTCATGTATAAGAATTTTACCATTCTGTGCAAAAAACAAAGCATAATTAACGACTACAAAAATTTTTGCATACAGCATGTTTAGATACTTTCCAGTTCATTCTGAATACTTTAAACCTATAATTTTCACCTTTGTACAGTAATCTTCTCACCCTATGCAAACAGCAAAACATAAACTAACAAGAATGAAAAATTACGCATAAGTATAGATTATGAAACACTTTCCAATACATTTTCAATATTGTAAACCTATCATTTTAATCTATTTGCAGTAATTTTACCAGTCTATATAAAGAACAAATCATAACTAACAAGAAAGAAAAACATGTGTGCAACATAGATTATGAAACATTTCCAGCATATTCTGAATATTGTAACGCATATAGTCTTAATCAATCTGCAATATTACCAACCTATACATAGGTTGAAACATAATTAACAAGAATCATGCATGCAGCGTAGATTATGAAATACTTTCCAGCACATTCTGCATATATATTGTATCCCTGATCATTTTAATCCATCTGCAGTATATGTATCAACATGTGTGAAGAATAAACATAGTTAACAAGAATGAGAAATGATACATACAGCATAGATTATAAAATCCTTTCTGAGATGTATGGTGCTGAATGTACATTACCTTCTTATCTTTTACTAACGTATTTTACTACAGTGTTGTTTTTAACAAAATCAAGTAGTACAGCACACATTAATAAAATATGAAACATCTTTTTTTTAAGTGGATGCGGGGAGGGGTAATTAAAGGTGATCAGAAATCATGAATATGAATTCTTTGCATTAGTCTTTAATTTTTTGTTTTTATCTTTTTATTATTAACCTAAAAAAAGCACTGATATCAGTACAAAAAACCCTGAATGGGTTAAAAGCTTGTGACGCAGCACTTTATCTTATATATCTAAGAATTTTAAATTTGGGACTTAAAACTAATGATATCAAAATTTATGTGACGCTATGCTATTAATATATATATATATATATATATTAAAATTTATTCATTAATGCTTTATCATTTACATCTTTCATAATTTCGAAATATGAATCTTAAAAGTTATGATATCAAAATTTAAGTGATGCCTTGATGAGACTTTAAACAATCTTTTAAAATTCCATTTATTTATTTATTTATTATCTAAATACATTTACATATCTAAACAATACTTTTCATTTTCCAATACACTGTTAAATACACCACTTTCACTGAATATATATAATGCACTGAAATGTTTTATTTGAATAAATTGGTTTATCTTTTGTGCTACGCTATCCAAAACCAAAAGTAACATTTAAATAAATATTTTTGCGTCACTGTATCCATTTGCATATATTTAACTTAGTTTAGATACAATGGTGCAAAAATATTTATTTAAATGTTACTTATGATTTTGGATAGCGTAGCACAAAAGATAAACCAATTTATTCAAATAAAACATTTCAGTGCATTATATATATTCAGTGAAAGTGATGTATTTAACAGTGTATTGGAAAATGAAAAGTATTGTTTAGATATGTAAATGTATTTAGATAATAAATAAATAAATAAATGGAATTTTAAAACATCGTTTAAAGTCTCATCAAGGCGTCACTTAAATTTTGATATCATAACTTTTAAGATTCATATTTCGAAATTATGAAAGGTGTAAATGATAAAGCATTAATGAATAAATTTTAATATATATATATATTAATAGCATAGCGTCACATAAATTTTGATATCATTAGTTTTAAGTCCCAAATTTAAAATTCTTAGATATATATGATAAAGTGCTGCGTTACAAGCTTTTAACCCGTTCAGGGTTTTTTGTACTGATATGCTTATTTACGTTAAAGATTATAACTTTGATTTATGCTACTAGATGACAATAGTACCTAGGAAAGAGAAACAATTGTAGCTTGTATCAAATTAGACGTTTTTGTTGCAAATGCTTCTTCTTTGGCTTAAGGAAGGCATGCTTTTCAATTCATTATTATCTGATTTATAATATATTTTAAATTTTAATGGACAACAGTTTTGTTTAGCTAAAAAGGGTTACTTTAATTGTGTAAAAGTATTTTCGACACAAATATTTGGGATTTCTGAATTAATGATAGATGCCAATTAATGGTGCTTCAATTTTGCTAGTTCCAAGTAATTGGCACCTATTCCAATTACAAGGAATTTGAGATTAAACCACTTATTTTGGAAGTATTTTTAAAGTTATAGACTAATTTTGTTTATCATTTGTTTTTATTTGAAAATATGAAATATTATCAGTAATTGGAATCCATTAAAGCTTCACATGACAATTACTGGGGACAGCATGACAATTACTGGGTAATAATATAAGTATATTGTATTGTTTTAAAGTGTTCACATTTCAGACTAATATGCTGATTTCTTACTCTCAAAAACCTTAAATATGGCATCTTCATCTACAGTAAATTAAAGCGATTAAACCCAATGCAAAATGTAAAGATTTTTTTTAAATATAAACATGTGCCAACTACTGGATCATAGGGTGTCATACATTGGTGCTTTAGGTGCCGATTACTGGTGATTTCAGCAACTTTTTATAAATATATTTTTATAAAAATATTTTTTCAAATTTTTTTGCTTTTAGTGGGCAAAATAGATGCACAGATATGCATTCTTTGATTTAAAAATATTTCCAAGTAAATATCTTATTTCTTTGTAATGAAAATTTAATTAAGTTTAAAGACAAATTCTTAATGTGCCAATTACTGGGGATGTTACCCTATTGTAATTTTGCAAAAACTGACCTTTTAATCCCAAATAATTGCATTGCTTAAAGTAGTTAATGTTATTACATGAGGTGATTTATTTGTAATTTTGACTTTAAGGAAGATTCAAATTTATTTGATCTTCCTTTTGATCAAAGATGTGCATTTATTTATGTCAAATGTTTCTCCTCTCACAATCATTGCATATAAAGCAGTGGTTCCCAACCTTTTATTGGTCATGACCCACAAAGTATAAGTAAAACCACAATATCTGCCTCCCCTTCCTCACATACATATTCTAAAAGATCTTATTGTTTAAAACTAAATTTTATGCACCTAATAGAAATCTAACAGAGTCAAAACAATTTCTATTCACTTCACATTTTTTACCTTATCAAAGAGGTGAAATTTCTGACACATATGTGCTTTTAATCTAATACTATAAATACAATGATTCTATACATCTCCACTTTTACACCAAAAAGAGTTTTATTGTTCCTTTTTTGACTTACCTCAATGTTTAATAAAAGTGTTATTATAGTCTGCATTTTTATCTTCACAAAATGCTTCAAGAGACTCACATATTTACCATTAAAACAGGTAACATTGACACATGCTGTAATTCATTTTAATAACTTATTAAGAGTTGTTGGAATTGTGGTGAACATTAATTTTCGTTTTTATGGAGAGTTTTTAAGATACACAAGTACCACTTTAAAATTCCGACAATTATCCATTTTAAGTAGCCATTATTTCCCATCAAATCATTTATTTTATTTCTGATTATCGTTAATGTATTGTCTTGTTTTATTGTATTTTAAAATTGGAACTATATATGTTATATATTTAATGTATTTGACACCTGCTGCCTATATATATTTATGTACTACGTCAATATTTTAAAAGATTTTTTACATAATTATTCTGGTTTTGATTGTGTTTTAAGCTTTTAAATTGGAAGTTTTTTTAATTCAGCATTTTTTTTCTTGTAAATTTTGCATATAATACTTTCATTTTTATTCAAAAACACTACTTTTCCAAAAAGCCTGGCAATGAATAAATGAGTTACAAATTTGAAATTGCCCCTTCAAAAAGTCAAATTGCCACCTAGTGGAGATTGGGAACCAGTAACCTTGAGAAATAGATAATGGAAGATTTTTGCAAGGACAACATTTAGGATTTTCCACCTTCATATATTGCTATAAACTTATTTAAATGTGTGAATCTTCTCCATTAACATATAAAAGATGCATCATGACATACAGCAAATTAACTATTTATTAAAATTTAATATGCTTTAATGTTAACATTTTTTTTTTTTTTATTCTTTCTCTTTCTCTTACTTGTAAGACTGCTGGTGATAACTCATGCTTAGAAGAAGGACAGATTTTTCTTAGAAGTAATAAATCCTTTGCAACATTAGGTTAGTATAATTAGCTTTGGAAACTGTTTAAAATTTTCTTTTTTATATTGAAGCTCGATTTTGTAGTTTTTATTCTTTTTAACTTTACTTTTGTATTATAATTTTTATTTACATGAATCTTAAATTAATAAAATATTAGTTTATATACAGGGTGATTCTGAATTCATCATCAATATTTGGTGGGGAGGTAGGGAATAGGAAAAGAACTCTATTTCACATAGGAAAGCATGGGCGCAGACATCATGTAGTAGGGCAATATGAATCCGGTTAAACGATGGAAAGAAAACATAACAAGAAAGTGGTAAGAGAAAAAACATTTATTTGTGCATCTTTTGTACAGACTTACAAGAGGTGCTCGAAATTCTGACCATTTGCTAGAGTACATGCCTCACAACGACGTTGCATGGACAACCGAACTTTCTGGAATATGCCTGGTGTTTCCTGGATGTTTGCGGCAGCAACGATATGTGTGCTACAAGATCCATAGCACTGGCAACAGGGTTCTCGTACACCATGTTTTTCATGGCACCCCATACAAAGAAATCTATTGGAGATAAATCCGGTGACCGTGGTGGCCAACAAACCGGTCCACCGCGACCAATCCATTGAGCTCCAAATTTTCTGGTCAGGTAACAATGCATATCATTTGCAAAATGTGCTGGAGCGCCGTCATGCTGGAACCACATTCGCCGGAGAATAACAGCAGGAACCTAGTTCATAAGACCCGGTAACACAGTCTGAAGAAATATGAGGTAGTTTGTGCAATCTAAATGGGATGGTAGTAAATACGGTCCCAGCAAACAGTCGCCGATGATCCCAGTCCACACATTGACAGCAAAGCATTGTTGTGCAGCTCTAACTCTCGTACCGTGTGGATTCTGATTAGCCCACACATGCGAATTGTGTGTGTTGAAGACACCTTCACCAGTGAAGGACGCTTCATCTGTGAAAAGAACATACATTGGGAAATTGGGATCAACGGCTGTTCTTTGCATGTACCACTGACAAAAAGTAACACGCTTGGGATAGTCCTTTGCTTCCAGTAACTGCACTCTTTGCAAATGAAAAGGATGTAAACGTTCCTCGTTTAGTATCCGCCACACTGTTGATTGTGAAACTCCAAACTGGTGAGCAATACCTAGTGTGCTAGAACTTGGTTGTTCTTCGATAGACTGTAGGACATCTTCCTCGACTGAAACTGTCCGTGTTGATCGGCGGCTGCCTCGATCAACATTAATATCAGCAAATGATCCAGTTTCACACAGTTGTCGATGAACATGTGAAAACATTTGATGCTGTGGCACGCGCCGGTTGGGGTAGCGCTCTGCATACATTTGCCTAGCTCTAAGACAGCTTTCTCCTGCGGCACCGTAAGTTAGATGCATATCTGCAAGTTCTTGAAACGTATACCAGTTCATGTTACTTCTGCGAAGTCACCTTGTCGAATGACGACTGGCTGCACATGGCAGACAGCTATGTGCGTTCATGGGAGATGTGAACACAAAGCGCCCTCTACACCGTCATGCATTCGTTTGTGCCTATGCTTTCCTATGTGAAATAGTGTTCTTTTCCTATTCCCTACCTGCCCACCAAATATTGATGAATTCAGAATCACCCTATATTTTGAAGAAATGAAAAATCCTTTATTAATTGAAACCAATTTTTATTCCATCTTTTTTATCTCATGGCACACCTGACCCTTCTGTTAAACTTTTTTATATGCTTAAATTATGATGATTTTTTTTTTTTTTTTTAGTCATTTTTGGCTGTACTAGATGGAAAAGCTTCATGAACAAGATGAACAAGTTTCCTGTTCTTGCTTTTAAGATTCAAGCTAATTTTACTTGAAAAAATAATGCTAAAATGCAAGGAACGTATTACAGAATATTCATTCCAGTTATTGTCATACTGAATTTGAATGAAAATTTCACCAAATTAGTTAGCTTTAACCTGTTGGCTGCATTTATGACACTATATTTTTGTTGCCATATTTGGCAATATTTCACCTAGCTTAGCAAGAATTTGATACTACTGAATGTGAATATATAGTTTATTAGCAGGCTTTGCTCACTATGCTGGTTGGTTTCTTCAAATGAATCTTGAATAAAATAAAGTTTATTGGTGTATTTGACACTGTGTTTTAAAGCAGTATAGATCGTTACATGCAATGTCATTCTGCATTACTGAAAACTATAGGAACACCTTTTGTACTATTATATTTTCTAATGTGGAAGATCACATATTAAGAATCGTCTCTTTTAGTTGATCATTTGCAGCAAGATTTGGTAAAGAATAATGGAATGATATACAATTTATTATGACCCCTGAAAAATTATCTGATTAAGAATGCAAGTCTCATCAAAATGCATCCATTAAAACTTTAAAAGGCTAATCTTTCATAATTGGATTCACCTAATTATAGAGCTTTCCTTTATAATTCTTTAACTGAGCAATGTAGAATGATATGTTATATACTATAACCTTCCCTGAAAAATTGTTTTACTAACAATGCATGCCTCATCAAAATTTATTCAATAAATCTTTTTTAAAAGGCTAATCTTTCATAATACAGTTCATCTTATTGTAGAACTTTTCCCCATAATTCTATTGCTAAGCAATGTAAAGCAATATTTTACATATTAAAATCTTCCCTAAAACAATATCTAGCTGTGCTGGTTCCATCTAAATTTATTCAGCAGAATCTGCTGGAAAGACTAATCTTTCATAATCAGGTTTATTTGTTTATAGTTTTGTCCTCCCCCCCCCCCTAATTCTACAACTAAGCAACATAGAACAATATATTATATACTAAAACATTCCCTGAAAAATTATCTAACTGTGTATGCTCCATCAAAATCCATTTTTCAGCATAACTCATATTATAAGTACTCATATCGCATTATTTGCATTTTATATAGATACAGTAGACTCCCTGAAATCTGCAATCCTAAAATCCACACATGATTTACAAATGTAAACAATCAAACATTCTATTTAGATTTAGGGACAAAATTTACCTTTTTTTAGTTTCATATCAATTCCATATATATTTTAAGTTGTAATTTTTGTTAATATTACTGAATTCATGTTTTTTCATGAAGGAAGAATAAATTTATTTCAGAAAAAGTTCAAGATAATGCTGACATCACTGGTAATCACAATCTTCCTACTAAATATATTTATCTCTTTAGACAGAGAGATGAGAATTTGCAGTTTAAATGGCAAATCAGAATGTCCAATGAGGACCCGATAGGACATTATCTTTCAGAATTGAAGATTTGGTTGAAGAAGTGAAGGAAAAGATTAAAGTATATAAAATCTTTTTTTGTTGGTTATTGCCTAAATGACAGGAGTGATTTCAAACATACTAATGTTATTTGAATATCACACTGGACAGATTACTTGCACTGAATTTCTGCAGAACTTGGAGTTATGTTTTAGAAAATGTTTCTGAAAGTTTGAATTAAAAATTGTGTTCAATAAACAATTCTAAAAATTTAAATACATGTTTCTGTAGTTTATATGGATCAAGTTATTTAAATTAGTCAGTATTATATACAAATCCTATTTTATTATTAATAAGTGTACAAATTTATTACTTTTTACATCTGTAAATATTATTGGTATTCTTATTTTATTCAATTTATAGTAATTGTTGTGTTGATGATTCGCATATTAATTCATATTAATATTTTTGTTTACAGGAATTCTTTTTGAACTCTGCATTTTGTATAAGAAAAAGGTCATTATTTTAAATAAATATATTTATTTATTTTTTATCTACTTTTTTGAGTTATCATAATATATATATATATATATACTGTAAGATCCGATTGTAAACCCTCCCCCCTCCCACTTTTAAGCAATTTTTATTTTATTTTCCACTTCCAAATATAAGCCTTCCCCCTTTTCACAAACTCTTCTTGTGGGAAAAAGTTGATTTAAAAATCTAAAAGAGAGAATTTTGAATATTTTGACGATTTTGGTAGATTTATAGATGTTTAAATACATTTATGAATGCAATAAAAATAAAAATTGATAAAAAAATATCTTCAATTACCTTTTAGAATATTTTAACTTCATTTTTTTCTGGATTTTTATTATTTATAAATATTTACAGTTCATCTGTAGAATAACATTATCTTATAAATAACTAAGAAATATATTTACATTTCCTAAGGAAGGATAAAAATTAAACTATTTTAACAAATTTTACAGTTAAAGTCATAGTACAAGTATCATGTTACTAATTTTGAAAATTGGTTTGAAGTGAGAGGATGTGGAAATGCCAAACCTTTCTACAATCATATTCGAAATTTTTTCAAAAACATTTTAAATGGTTAAGACGTGCCAACAACCAAAATAATTTTGTGAATAAAAATTAATGAATCAAAAATATTTTAGCTTTATTTTATCAGGATTTAAAGATATGTGTAATATTCATTTAGTATTATAAATTAACAAATATAGTAAAAAAAAGTGATTGCTATTATTGTATGGTAGATGGCAAGTAATTAATATCAGGGGTACTACTTTATTATCCCGTCGACTAATTTCGTCAAATTATACAAATCGCCAAACTAATAGCTAAATTATACATATTGACATAATTTTTATTTTAAATAACGAAAAAACAAATAATTAGTGGAATATTAATAAAAATACAAATAAAAAGTAGAAAAAAAAATCACATAATGACATTTTAAACACATGAATCATATTTAATGTCATTGAATATGACATTCACGATCATCCATTATTGTTAATTAATCTTATAGTTTGGCAATAATTTTTTGGTCGATGGGATAACCAAGTAGTACCATATCAGGTTTATACTTATTTACATTTGATGGAATGCAAGATGAACAGACAATCACCTTTTATTTGAGTTTTTCATATCAATCATCACATTTTTTGTGAGTTCACCTTTTGCCCTTCTTTTTATTGGAGAACTTTGCTGACTATAATTTTCCTCTCACAGATGTTGTTTTGTTGATGCTCATGTCTTAAAAGTTCATTTTAGTTCCAGACTGTTTTTATTTGATCTCTGAAAATTCGTCATTTGACAAATGATTCTAGGGATTTCCCTTTCTATACTTTTTTTGCTCTGTTTCTTACTAATTAATAGCATGACTGTTAAAATTTAATAAAAATTTTGTTTGTGGATTGGCATCTGAGTGTGTCATTAGGCTCTGGTTAAATACAATACACTCTTTTTAATCCACACAAGTTGAAACTAAGGCTTTTACAGATTAAAGATCATTTCTTTGTTTACATTCTAATATTTAGAACTTATCAACAAATATATCATACAACTCCGATTCAAAAAATTAGAATAATGTAAAAAAGAATGAGTTTGATGTTGCTAACGCGTCAATTTGCATACTGCGTCCAGGAAAAAATATATTAAAAGTATCTAATTATCTTCAGAGCATTTATAAATATAACATAAATATTTCTTTTTATCTGATATATTAATAATTAATTATTTAAAAAATATTAGAATAATTCAAAGAAATAGAATACCTCGATAGCATGGTTCAAAAAATTAGAATATTCAAATTTTTCTTATAAGTTGAGAGAACGGCTGCGGGATTAACATCTGTGGGACTATAAAATGTGCTCCATTGAAAATGAAAAGTCGTTTGGCATTTGATTATAGCGTAGTATTTGCTTAATATGGGACGAAAGAGCGATTTATCTGAGGCTGTGAAATATCGTATTATGTACTTGCACGAAATAAGAAAAACACAACTTTTTATAGCAAAAGAAGTGAAATGCTCTCAAGCAAGTGTGAGTAGAGTTTTGAGAGAATATTCTAATAATAAGTGTTTTCAAAATAAACACTTTAAAAGTGGTCGAAAGCCAGTAACTTCAAGAAGAGATGAAAGGCAATTGAAAAAGATTGTGAAGAAACATTGCTTTTGGAGTGTGAGATATGTGCATAGAAAATGGAAAGAAATGGGTATAAATGTCTCCAAATCTACAACACTACGACGACTTCGCAAATTAGGTTTTAGATCACATGTGCCTAAGATAAAGCCATTCTTATCATCTAAGCAAAGGGCTGCTAGAGTTAAATGGTGTAAACAAAGGCTATTTTGGGATCACGGCGATTGGAAAAAGATACTTTTCAGCGATGAAAGTGTGTTTTGTGTGTCTCACGGAAATCAAGGTATACGTGTCTGGAGACTCAAACATGAAGCTTATAAGAAAGAATGTTTAAAATGTTCGGTTAAATTTGCGACCTCTGTTATGGTATGGGGCTGCATGACTGCTGAAGGCCCAGGCAGGTTGTGTATTGTTTCCACAACAGTCAATTCAGAAGTCTATAAAGAAATTCTTGAACATTTCATGATTCCTTCAGCTGAGGATTTATGTGATGACGATTTCTTGTTTCAGCAAGATTTAGCTTCTCCCCACACTTCCAAATCAACAACTAAATAGCTCAAAGATAAGGACATACCTGTACTCCCTTGGCCTGCAAACTCACCCGATCTAAATCCTATCGAGAATTTGTGGTAAATTATGAAGAAACGACTTCAAGAAGTTGCGTCTAGAGACAAAAAAGAACTTATTTCTAGTATAAAGAGCATATGGGCGAATTTGGATAAAAAACATTGTGAACCTTTAGTTAAAAACATGCCAGAATATTTAAGAGCTGTCATTAAAGCTAAGGGTGATGCAACAAAGTACTGATTAGCAAGTAAAAATACTTAGAGTTTAAATTATGTTCAATATATTTTCATTATTCTAATTTTTTGAACCATGTTACAAAGTATTCTAATATTTTGAATTTTTTGTTGTTAGCTGATTTAAATATATTTTCTATTTCATTGTAATGTGTTTACATTTTTATAATCTGCAAAATATGCAGATTCATATTATAGTACTTTATATTTGATATTGTTGATTATTTATTTGATAAATTCGATTTTCATTTCCCTTGACCGTATTTCTTTTCATTATTCTAATTTTTTGAATCGGAGTTGTACTGTAGATAATTAACATAGAAATGACAGTAAATACTTTTTTTACATAAGGAAACTATATTCAGAATTAGAAAAATAATTAAATGATATAATACAAAATTATTAGAAAACATTTCTGATTATTCTTCAAAATATCAAACATCACAATGATAGTGGTTTGCTTTATAGCTTTTAATTTATGCTCGGCAATTTAATCTTGAAGTCTTTTAAAAGTCAGCATATTTTGATCAGTAACAAAAGTTTGTTTTTATATAGACTATTCCTAAACAGATAAACCCTCTTTGAATGCATTTTATCTTTCATATAGCCAGTGAATGAATTTATATGTAGCAGTCTAATGGTTAGTTACAAGATATGCAGAATATTTCCTTCTAATGAATAAAGAAATGCATTACCACTTTTTTTTTTCTTTTCACATTCACCAGATCAATCAATTTTTATTATGATCATAGTGTATGTTACCTTGGTTATAAAAGGGTTTTAACTGTTTGTTTACAAATAATTAGTGCAAATTATAGGTGTTTGCAGTTTACAGAGTCATGGATCAGAGGGAGTTGACTGTATGCCCTTTTTTATGAATGGATGAAGCTTTGATTTGATTAACAACTTACCATGTTTTTTAATGATAAAATATTAATATTTTCATCATACTGGTTCCATTAATAATCTTCTTTTGAGAATTATTAGAGATTTGCAGAATTTAAAATTTTAAGATGTGTGGCTAAAGGTGTAATTAAACTTCATCCTATTTTTGAATTTACAATAAATTGGTGATTTCAACCAACTTCAAGTGAATTTATCCCAGCCTAGCAATTTTACTGACTTCTTCATTCACTAAGTAAGAATATTTATTCTATTTTTCTCTTCATTTTTGATGTACAAAAATAATTGCAAGTTTTATTGCAGTCTATAATTTAATTCCATATCACAATGGAAGATTGCTGTGGCCCCCTTTAAAATATTTATTAATTCACAACTCCGTTGTATTCTTAAAAGCATGGAGAATATCTTAATGTAACAGTTTATGTATAAAAATATCATTATAAGTGATAGTTCCACAAAATTTGCTTGCAAATTGCATAGAAAGTATCTCTTATATTTTGAGTATTTAAGAAATTGTGACTTATGTCATTCTGTTTTTAAATGCTTCAATTTGCTATATTACTTATGTACTGTCTCCTTTAATAGTTTTTATTTAAAAAAATTGATGATGTAATTATTTATAAAAGTTTTTTATTGCTGTTATTAAGTTTTAATACAACCTCATTCAATTTAAGTCATTACTATTTCTTTCATGTGATAACCAAGCTTCATTTCCTTTACAAAATTAATAGTGTTGATAATTTTTACACACTCTTTTTTCCTTCAATCTAAATTATAGATTATTATATATATATATATATATATATATATATATTTTTTTTTTTTTCTTTTTTTTTTTCCAAGTGATAATTTATGTTGCTTTTATTCTTATATCAAACAGTTGAACAGAATAGAATATTATTATTAGACTATCTCATTAAAAGAATAATCTGAAATTCTTTGTAATACAAATGTTTGAAAGATTATATTCAAAGAAAAATTAAAATTTGTTATGATATATTTAAACTTCTTTTTAAAATGTTTTAAATAATTATTTATATTTATAGGAGTCTTCAGAAATATCAGAAATGAGCTGTGGATGGGCTTTTATGAGATTATTGAATGATTCCGGTCTTCCTGTCAAAAGCAAGTATGTTATTTAAAAAAAAAAAAAAAAAAAAAAAAAAAAACTATTTGGATGTGCTAAAACTTTTTTCTATACATCTTAATCTTAATATTTTAAAAAATAGTTACACATGTTAATACTTTAATGTTATTAGTTCAATACTATACCAATTTTGGTTTTTATCTTAAATTTCTGCTTCAGTCAATTGATCGAAAGAAAAAAAAAAATTAGATCATGATAGTATTTATTAAAGTCATTAGTTTTTCCTTATTCTGTTGTTGTAAGCTGTTAAAGAGCTGACATAGCTGGATGTGAGTTCTTACCTTTGCACAAGCCAATGGACAATAGAAGTATGAAGAATCTAGAAAATGATACAAAAATTGCTATCACAGCACTCCTTTCCCTCAGAATATTTCAAAATTCAATGAAAATCTGCTGGTCATACGCAAAAACATGCACAAAAAATGTGGTTCGATTCTGTGCATAACTCCATACACTTTTCAATGGTACAATAATGAAAATAATATAGACATTATAACAGAAGTAATTTATTCCATTTTTTTAATATTGGGTGAAAAAAGTCCGGGCCAGAATTTTTTTCACCCAATGTTGAGAAAAAATGGAATAAATTACTTCTGTTATAATTGATTTGCCGATTGAATAATCGTGTTTAAAATTAATCTAATACAGACATTGCTGGTGCAGCATCCCCTTCTGGCAGATTTTTTCCAATTTCATAGGGCACCTACTAGCCTTAGTCAAACTCTCACATGAAAAATTTGGCTCAATTCTATGCTTAATTTCATATACTTTGGTGACATAATATTGAAAAGCACATAAATCATTATTACAGTGCTCTCTTTCACCTGAATATTTCAAAATTGTAGGAAAACCTGTTTGCTACAGCCAAAAGCATGCATAAAAAATTTGGTTCAATTTTATCCATATTTTCATACAATTTTTGATGGTACAATAAGGAAAAAGGCATATACATCGCAATTACTCCACCCCCTTCTGACAGATTTTTGCTAAATTCAGAAAGGGCCTACTAGTCTTAGCCAAATTCTCTCACAAAAAAATTGGTTCAATTCTGTGCATACTCTTTTTGGTGGTACAATATTAAAAATGGCACATAAATCTCTATTACAGAGTTCCTTCCAGTAGATTTTCTTTAACCCCTTGGGGATGAGCGACACATATACGTGTCATAAAAATGCTTAAGAATTCTTGTTTATCTCCACCAGTAAAATTTTACTGTAAAATTTGCCTTATTTAATTGGAGCATTTTCTTGATTTAATAAGAAACAAATTTCTGTTTTTTGAAAACTGGTGAGAAAATACTAAAAATTTCATAAAAGGCTCCCGTAACGAAGGGGATAAATTCAGGGAAGATTTACTGAATTAGACATTGCTGAAAACATACACAAATAATTTGGTTCAATTCTATGCATAACTTCATACACTTTTCAATGGTGCAATATTGTAAAAGGCACAAAAATTGCTATTATAGGGCCCCCTTTGGCAGAATACTTCAAAATTGAAGTAGCACTTCCTTGCCGCAACCAAAAACATACACAAAAAAATTTGGTTTAATTCTATGCATATCTTCATACACTTTTTGATGGTACAGTGATGACTTACAGACACACACACACAAACAGACAAACATTCTTTTAAACATGTTTTTTGAAATTATCTGACCCCTAAAGGTGTAAATCCATTAAAAACTGGACGTTGAAAAAAAAAAATTCGATTACAATACTTTCTTCGATTGAGATAGAAGAAAGTAAAAAAAAAATATGTAATTTTAAATGAATTTCTATAAAATTGTTTTTAATATAATTTTTGTAATTTATTTACTCAATCAAAAAAAAAAAAAACACTTTTTCTAATACAATTCTTTATATTTCAGGACAAAAATTTTAAAAATACATAACAGTGTCCCTTTTACAAACTATTTTGATGAAACTTCAGGTGAGTGAAATTGACTAATGTAATTCTTGCTTGAGTTAACTGATAAGTATTGAAAGTAAGAAGAACTCAATTTGAGCTTAGATTTAAAATGACTTGAATTCACATATTAAGTTTTCTTAGGTCTACACAGGCCAGAATTTCCAGGCCCAGACCTGGTGCAGCCCAAATGAATTCTATCTTGCCTGGTTCAGCCTGTTCTAAAAATTAAAAGTTTGGCATGGGCTCGGCCCTTTTATATTTTTATTGTTCATTATCTGTACCGAAACCAGTGAAAACAGCCCTGGTTTATGCAAAAAGTCAATTAAATCAGACCTGGTCAGGCTGAACTCAATTTACTCTAAAAATTCTTGTTTTTCTTGACATGCAAGTAAGATTCTTTTAATGAATACTACATACATATTTATGTAGTAAAAGTTATGAAGTGTTTTGGAACGGTGTCTAGTGAGTAGAGAAAATGGTCCAGGTGATTCTTTAAAGAGAATCTTTACTTTTTAATATTCACACTTCTTGATTAGATACAAGGATATATACATATATGCAGCACACTTATATACATATTTTCAGGATGTGGTTGAAATAGTCTGATATATAAGGAGAGACCATCTATCCCTCACTAATTTTTCAATCCGCTAAAACTACCGAAACGTCTTAGGCGGGTCCGTCTGACCCTAGTTCTGAGATACAGGTGGCTTTATAGACGCACCTTCTGCAGGCGAACTCTCGTTAGCATCTGTCCTCTTCCCTAAAAAAACTACTTTCATCATCACAATTTACCGTTAGTCGCGATGCTAGGATTCTCATCACGAGCCTCCAGATGCTTACTCAGCAATACAAGGTTCATTGCCGTTGCTGTTGCTAAGTGCCTTGTGAATGGATCTTACATTTATGGGAAATTTTTACAGTTATTTTAGATTGCTATGCGTTTACAAAAAAAAAAAAAAAAAAAAAAAAAAATAGCAACATTAATCATCATTTAGACACTTAGACTTTTCAACATTAAAATAAACATGTATTAAAAAAATTAATGCAGTTTAGTGTAAAAGAAAAAAAGAGAATTTAAAACATCATAACTTTTGAATGCCTCCAAAGCCACAAGTTTTGCTAATATTGCATAATTAAAGATACAGCTGTTTGTTTGAATACTAAGTATTCAGCCAGATTTTAGGATGAATATCAATTATTTTGCAGCTGAATGCCAATTTTTAAAGAAAATTGCATTTTTATTGTAAATTAAAGAATCAACATGCCACAGAGAAAACCCGAGTGAACTTCTGTTCTGTCAGGTATCTGAAACTACATTTTTACAGAGAAAGAATTTCAAAACAAGGTTTTTATAAAGATTTTTTTTATTTTACTCTATATGTGCAATTTCTTTTACAACTGTTACAGCTGATTTTTAGGTGGCCATATAGATTTTAATCTTTTTTTACACTGCTCTGCACTTTTTGACAATCTTTTCTCCATTACCAATTTTAAAAATACAAGGTGGAACCTGTCAAATTTTGACAAAAGTAAATGCTTAAGAAGGAACTGTTTCATTGATTTATATTAAACCTACAAAATTAGTTACAGTAAAAAATGCATCTTACAATGGTCAGTCTAACTTTCAAACAAATATTATTGACACAGCTTTCAAACAAATTGCATTTAAATGTAAATATTTTTCTCTATATGATGGCGCAAAAATTGAAAATGTGTGATGTTGAGAAGTATAAAATTTGCAGTACCGAAAATTGTGAAACCGAATTGCATGTGAAAGTGCTGCCATTTGCAAAGTGATGTATGTGTTATGCAAGATACATTTGGGCTTTATAATATAGAGTCTTATTTTTTTTAAAGTGCTTATTTTTTATATTTTAAAAGTCACATTTTCATGTCATGTTCAAATCAAATATATGAAAAAAAAAAAAAATAGTTTCAGATCAAAAATAAAGGTATGCAAATGTAAATTTATTTATTTTTGCCTTAAAGATAACTTATTTGTATACATGTCAGGATGAGAGGGAAACTTTCATTACTTACCTTGCATTTTTCATTCAGAAGAATTTTGAAAAAGGTACTAATATTTCAACTCTGTGCAGTTTATTTTGTAGCATGATACTATGTACAGTACCACATAATATTTTTGGCAATAATACCTCGTTTGTTTTCATATGTTTCCCCTCACTTGTATTATGTTTAGCACAGCATACTAGACTTTATTAGGCTGGCCTAGAAACTTTACATTCAAAACTAGTATTCAACATCGGAATAATGATACAAATATTATGTAACTAAAATGCATTACTGAATTACATTACTAAATGATATTACTAAAACAATCAATTAACTTAAGAATAGTATATAATTCTTAACAATTTTCTTCATAAACGTCAGCAAACTCAACATTCAATTTCAAAAATTAGCGCATGCTCTGCATAGAATTAAATAGATAACAGCAAAATAAATTTGTAGACGACTAATGCTATCTATAAGCAAAATCGTCAATAGAATAAACAAAATTTAACCTTAGAAAATTTTATGTCCATGTGTGTCAACGAATAAATCATGCTCGGTGTAAACAAATTGTTCATATGAGATATGGGCAAAATAGGGAAGGGTTTAAATTACATTTGTGTCTTTATTTAAGTTTATTTATAGTTGTTTAAAATATAACAGATTAAATGGGGGTGAAAATAGAATTTGAATGACAAGATATTGATCACATTTATCTGTAATTTTAGCAGGTTAAAAAAAAATAGTGCTTAAGTAAAATTAACACCAATTAAATGAGAAAAAGAACAGCTTGATTTGAGCAACAAATTACTTTTTGTTTTCTTACTTTATTATTATCTATGCTTGGTGATATGTATGCTAGACAAAGAAAGATGTCAAAGATGAAATAAATAAGTCCCATTACTTCTAATTATAATAATGTTTTCTAAAATTTAAAACTCATTTTTATTAATTTACTCAAAAAGAAAAAAAAATGCAGCTTTTAATTTTATATTATATGCATTTTGGTATTGTTTTCCATTGCAATTTATGTATTTTTTCATTATAAATTATTCATATTTAGCTAGTTTGAGTTCCTTACAAAAGTTGATGAACAGAAACAAGCAACCAAGAATGGTTATAACAATTTCTAGTCCCAAGAGAAGTAATACTCAGCAAATATGGTAAACACATTTTTATATTTTTAATTTATTATTTTCATTCATCTGAAAAATAACTCTTACTTTTATTAGTTATTTAATATTACCAAAAATTAATTTCATCAAAAAACAGCTCATTGTAAATGGTCTTACCAATCCATAAAGTTAAGATATCAACCATAAAAATAATGATATCTTATGTAAAGGTCCTATGAAAACTATTCCTATTCATAATTGTTGCAAATTCTTCAGATTGAGTACAACTGAAAACTGTTTGGCATTTTGCAGGCATCACAAAGTCTGAAAGGTTTTAAAAGTCTTTAAAACACACTTTATTCAGTAAATATCCATATACTATAATATATTCATTATATTTTTAGTTATCCTGTAGATGAAACACAAATGCTAAAATACCACTCTATAAGTGAGAACTTACTGTGGTCAATCACATTGGCATATTTTAATATGTATATATGACCAGAGTTTGGTCATTTAGTATTTTCCTTCTTTTGCAGGTATTTGTGCGTCTATATGACAGCATGTTTAGTTGACTATATTTTTATATATCTGCTATATTTAACTACATTTTAAATTTTACTATGAATATTCCTAAAGTTGACAGATGCTCATTCTTAATAATTTGCTTGAAAAATCTATTTTATTTTATTACAGTTATCATATGAAACAAATGTATGCTAATGCATACGAAACATAATAAATGTATACAAGTTTGTTACATTTTGTATTTTATGACAAATGTAAACAAAAATGCTTGAGGTATATGTTTTCTGCTTGTAAGGATAAAATCAATAATGAATTATTTAGGTTTTCTCATTAACTTTTTGTCAATATTGAAAGTTGAACGTGACTAAGCATCAGAAACTAGTTTGCCAATCACTATTATGAGGTCCCCTTAGTTCATTTAGATTTTCCATTAAAAAATGTAAAATCATTCAAACTTCAGAGTGCATGCTGCCAAAGGCAGCGGAACCTGCAACAGTAGTTTTGTTTGGAAAGATTTTTGTTTAAATATATAAATGTATCCAACACTAATTATCGACACACTTAAGATTGATATTATGGGTGTATGCTATTTTGGTCTTTTGTTTAAAAATATAAAATCAAAACAGATGATAGTGTGCATAGTAACACTGTTGTATATGCTGTGGAAGGCAATGTATTTCCAAATATAGATTCATGTGGATATATTTTAATAAAAAAAATACATAAAATCATACAAATTTGAGGATTTTCATTTCTGAAGGAAGTGGTTCCACCTAACATTAGGTTAATTTGGAAAGATTTTCATTTGTATATATAAAATTATTCAATATTCATTTTAGGTATATTTAATGTTATTATTATGAGCCTAAACACTACTAAGTAGATCAGCTAATATAGTTAATATTAGCAATTTAATAAAATAAGCATAAACATGATAATAAAACTCTAATTTCTTATAATTATTACCACCGCCAATGTGACATCAGCATTATTTATGTATATGATTTTGCTTTATAATATAAATTTCTCAGATCAATTTTAATTATTGTTGTCTTTTCATCTTTTAAACAATACATGACTTTTCAACAAGACCATGAAACCCTGCCACATTTCTATGATATTTTTATTTAAACTTAATATTAATTTCAACAATAGCCAAAAATTTATAATTGTAAACTATAGTGAAAATTTGAAAAAAACACTGATATTATTATTGATATTTAATTGTTAACAACCCTTTAAGCATCCTAACCAGGTTTTTCAGTCATTTAATTTTTGGAAATAAAAGCTGATTTAACACAAAATCGATATTGAAGCTAGTTTTTTGAAGTAAATAAAATAAATAAATATGTGAAATTATGAAATAAAAATTCTCATATGAATTCTTTTCATAGCTACTATTTTATGAATCGTTAAACATGAATGGGACATCCTGTAGGACGCTTAAAGGATTAATTCATTTTGATTGAAAAAGCCCTATTAATTGGAATAGTTTAATGATGCAAAAGAAAATTCATGTCCATTTCATGAACACTTATGCATCTAGAAAATATAATTGTAAGGGATCCATAACATGTATGAGTCTGAAATTTTTTTTATAAATTTTATGCAATGTAGTTAGAGTTGACTTTAAACTGTCTCTTTTTTTAATTTTCCTATGCACTCTGTGGAAATTCAATTGATCCTGGTAAAATATCGAAAATTTTAAGGGACTTTAAAGAAACTAGTTTGAAATATTTTTGGTGAACAAGATACAAGATCCTTTTGAGAAAAAAAAAAATGCTCACTCTTTTAAAATAGTGTAAAAATGTAAAATTTTTGTAAAAATGTACCCTTTTTCAAAAAAGTACCCTTTTCAAAAATATATTGTTCCCCTTTTGAAAAATTCTCCCTTTTTTTCTAGAGTCAACACTAATAGCAATGTTTCTTTCATTTGAAAGTGATAAGAGAAAGCCAGAATAATGGTAGGAAGTCTTACCTAAAAATACTTAAACTGTCAGCAAACTACTTATTAAAGTAAATTGTCACCTAGACCAGGAAAATTCTAATTCTTTACTGTAAATTTTGAAATTTTGCAAAACAGACTTTGGAAAATATCCCCCTCCCCTTTATTGGTGTGTATTATTTTATTCATATAAAAATATATGGTTGTTTTCCATATATTGTCACTTGTAGTTACTGTATTATTTACATTTATTTTCAGCTATTTGCCATCTACTATTATTGGGCCAGTTAGCAGCATCCACTTGATGGCTTTGTACAGGAGAATTACTGCAAATATTCTATTAGAAAGGACATCATTTGATAGTGCTGGTTGGTATAATTAAAATATATCGGGGGGGGGGGGGAGTGTCTTTCAATTGCTTTTATATATCACAACATAAAATACTAATTGGGAATTCCTTATTGAAATGTCCCTGTTTGTACACATATACCATATTTACTCGTGTATAAGGCACACTTTTTTTCCAAAAAAAATAGGGCAAAACTCCTAAGTGCGCCTTATACACGGAATAATTTTTTACTGTTGGATGCAGTTGAACGATATACATATGAAACAAGAAATTATTCAAAGAAGATATTAAAACTCGGAGAATGTTACTTAATTGAAGTATTACTGTCTATTTATTTCATTCCGTGCAGTTTTTTATACAACAGAGCTAATGACATTATCTAAACGCTAATAAGCTATTCTCTTTACCGTCACTCATTCCTATTTCCCGTCATTCTCATACAACCCAAAGTCTAAAAATGCATTTTCATCTTATTTTCTGGTCTGTTATAATGCTTGTTTCGACTTTTTTTTTTACTGAAATTCATTTGGTCATTCTTCATTAGCATATCAAATTTATGGTGCACGTTATATACGAGATTTTAAGAAATCGCCATTTTTACTCGTAAAGTAGGAGTGCACCCTATAAACGAGTAAATACGGTATTGGAATGTCTGTCTTTAATATCAATATTTTGAATGTTACTTGTTATCAAACTAATAAGGTTAAACGAATAATAATGAATCATTGATATATATTTGGCTAGCTAGTTTTACACAAAAGTTAAGTATTCATTCATTTTGTTATCTAAACCTATCCATTCTAAAATATTATGTATTGAAAATAAACTCATTTGATTTCAGAATTTTCAGTATTAATTAAAATTTCAGAAATATTTTTAAATGACGTTATTGGATAAAATTTTGTGAGAAATTTATTATTAAAATTGTTTTTCAATTAAATTATAAGGATATTTTGGCTAAAGAATATAAATTGTTCCAAAATTTAACTTGTTAGCCAAAAGCTTTCTAAATTGAAAAGCTGATTCTCACTGAATCAAAATGAAATATGACTGCTCTATATTAGAGGGAACATGCTATATAACATCCATTGGCTGAGTCAGAAAACAGCAGAAAGATTTTTTTTTCCTGATAATTTCAGCTAAAACATTCATTAATTGCAGTATTCAAAGGCTAACATATCACTGCACTTTAGACAAGGTTTTTCATATCATAATAATTAAGTGATAGTTTAAACTTTGTGTGAAATTTTGCAAAAGTAAATCTTCAAGAAGATGGTTATTTCAGTTATTTTGGTTGACATATTTTATTGCTTATATAAATTTTCTGAAAACAAAAAAACCAGAACAAAAATAAAAAAAATGTGGTTTTGTATTCTTTAGACTTATTTAAAATCATGCTAATATTTTCCCTGCGTGTGAAAAATATTTTATTATAATTGCATTATTATATTATGTTTACCACTACATTCATAACAATGATGTCAACAGACCTAATTTTTCCACCATCAATTATTTGTAATGCATTAGAAATTTCACTTAATTAAATGATGCTTCGCAATTAAATTTTCTGAAGTTAATGTAACATGTTGCCCAATTTAATTCTGTTATTTTATAATCCTTATTAGTTTTTATCTTGTCCAGATAATTGATGTAATCTCTATGTATGAAATTGTTTTATCTGTCATTTGTTGACTATTTAAAATCTATTAATTTTCTACCAACAGGCCTAACACAGTTTCATGTGAAAATAATTGTTTATCAAATAAACAATTTTAAATAACCAATATATCTTTAGAAATTGAACATGAAATTAGTTTTACAGAGTTTTGAACTAGAAATAAATAGTACATCATGAAACGAAACAGTCAGAAATTTTAATTGGGCTTTTCAAATTCAAGAAAGCTGTACAAGCTAGTAGGGCTATAACAGGTCACGTACATCATTTATCTAGCTTGGGAAATGCATTATCGATATAATAAGTTAATATTTTTTTTTATTTAATTATTTATATACTGTTTGATTATCTATATATTTAAAAGACCTGGCTGTTTTTTTAGTCATCAGCCCTGAGCTTTCTACTTGCCCGATTTTGATAATTATTTTTTTAAATGAAAGCTGTTTATGTGTAGATGTGCTCATTCTGGCTAATTTTAAATTTATTTCCATTTTTATATTTTATTTTAAATTTTGAAAGCTTTTTCGTGACATTTCTTCAAAAGTGTGGCTACAGGTTAAGCTTTTCTCACTATAATAAAAATTTATTTTGCTTTATTACTTTCCACCAATCAGGAGCTTGATCTCTTCGGTGAATGTGTAACTGCATTTCAAAGAAAAAAAGTGGTTTTTGTAAAATTTAATCCTAATAAGATTATTGCACATAATGTTCACTAATCGTGGTACAATACCTAGATTATTTACTGAGTAATATTATTAAGTATTATGTAAATAAAATAACAGAAAATAAACTTCAATAGAATATAATATCTAAAGCGAAATTTTGTTGATGAAGAAAAATGTCATTCAGATCAGAAACCAAATAAATTTCTTCCATGAATATAATATATATTGTTATAGCTGTGTCAGTGATGATGTCATATTCACTGAATTTTATTCTTGCATCAAAATAAACTGAACTTCTGTTTATTTAAAGATCCGTAGTGTGCACAAATGAAAATATTTCTGTAAATTGCACCATTTCTATTTAATTATAATAAGTATTTTATAAAACTAAAGAGTTTTTAAATAACTGCATAAATCACACTTTTATTTCGCAAAAGATGAGTGTTTCTGAAGGTGTAAATGATTTCATATTAGAAAAAAATAATAAATAAAAAAAATAAATAAAACCTGTGATATGCCGGTATTACGATATTTCTATTTTAAATAATATCAAAAATTAATATAATTTCGTTATATTAAGTTATTTAAAATAAAAATAAATAAAATATTTCATGCATGTCAGCAACAAACACAAAAATTTTATTCTTTTTAATAATAATACATATTGTTTTACTTTTTGTTGCCAAAACAACAAAATTAATTTTGACAAGTTCATGGAGGCTACAAACCAATAAATAAATTAAATTTATTGCAACAGCTGTAAATGTGTATTGGGTTGGTTATGCAATTTAGTAACTCCCTGTTTCTATTATAATTAAAATGTTTTATTGATATTACAATTATTGCACAGTTACTAAGCGATATTTAAACGGAGAAAAAATAAACTATGCAGATACTTTTGAATTCATCTTCTGAGGTATTATATTAACTTTCTAAATAATTTTACATTTGAATAATGTTTAAGGTTTAGAAACTGCATTAAAAAAGATTTGTAGCTGAAATTAAGTCAACATAATAATTTATGAGTTGTTTTCCTTATTTTTTGTTATTTTCTGAAGTTTGTGTATCTTCATCAAGAAAAGTTACGTTATGCCTACTTTAAGAGGTGACAATTGTTTATTTTGCCCAGTATCTTATTGTGTATATAAGACTGATATGTATCATTCTAAGTACATTCTAATATATATTCTTTTTCATCGAATTTCGACGGGTGCAGCTAGTACTAATGTAATTTTAATTCATTCAATAAATAGTAATTTTTAACTTTTTCTAGCATAATTCAAAAGTGTTTATGATTTTTGTTTGTTAGTCTGCCTATTCTCTAATTCATATAAACATATTCAGATTACCATGTAGTTAATATAAGCAGGATTCGTACAGACTCCTTGGACTCCTTAGAAACTACTTAGAAATGAAAACGTTCCCAAGTAGTACTTAGAACTACTTAGATAAATAAAATACTCCTTAGAAACTCCTTAAATTGTATTGTGGTTTTGCATGCAAACAATATTGCTCCCCCCCCCCAAAAAAAAAGATGCGATTGTAAAACGCATGGTAAACCCTTTATACACGTCATTCATCAGAAGCACAGCAGTGATTGGTTGGGATTGTACTAATAGCCACCAAACTGATTTACTTTTTACAGCCATAAGGGAAAGAAAAGTGAAAAGAATTATCCAGACACACCTCTAAGCTTCTAATTTCAAAAAAGTGATTGCACTGTTTAATTCCTTCACAGCTAGATATACAACTTTGATTTCTTCTTCATAATATTATTCATCATCCTCAATTTTGCTGATAACGGTGGATTCAGGGATGATTCTCGTCCGAAAATTTAAGGCATCCTCTTCCGAAAATTTGAAATTGGATTATCAGTTCCGCATTGTTGCCAATTTGTACGGTTTTGTGCATGGGAAAAACAATCCCAGAGAAATGCAAATTTCATGAAAAGATTGCCGAACAAGCACACATTTCGTCAATGTTTTTGTCAACAAACTTTGTCAAAAGATAGCAGTTAAAACAGCAATTTCACGAAATATCGCAGATAAAATGCTAATTTCTTCTGCAGAAACCGCGGGAAAACGTCGATTTCGTCTGTCTAAAGATTGTGGATATAACGCCGATTTCGTTAAAAGATCGCTAGAAAAAATGCCGTTTTCGATAAAAGATCGCTTACAAATATTTTGTCAAAAAATCATTTAAAAAAAAAAAAAAAAAAAAAAAAAAAAAAACGCCGATTTTATCAAAGGATCACGGAAAAAATGCCGAATTCATCAAAAGATTGCGGGGATAAAATGCCGTTTTCAAGAAAAGATCGTGTAAAATTGCAAATTTTGTCTAAAAATTGACGATTTCATAAAAAAAAAGGGAAAACGCCGATTTTGTCAAAATATCGCAGATAAATCACTGATTTCGTCTGAAGATCACAGGAAAGTGCCGATTTTGTCTGAAGATCGCAGATACCCCCCCCTCTCTCTCTCTCGGGGGGGGGGGGATAACTCGTGGAACCCCTGTAGAATCGGGGCTGTGCAAGTGCATGCCACATAAATAACAACAAAAGTGGCAAGTCCTTAAAATTTTTTGGACTCCTTGGATTTTTTATGTACTCCTTGGATTTTTTCTCCCCAACTCTGTATGAACCCTGTTAAGTTATGGAAGTATATTGTGGCATGTTCACAGTTGAAATTTCACAACCATTTAAGAAAATTCCATTACATTATAATCTATCAAAAAACTCATTTATTTGCAATGTGCATATTTTAATCATATTACACTATTTCAAACATATTGAAACTGATATGCATGAATCATGAGCAGTATTGCAAAATGCTTATTATAGAATACTAGCGCACCCGACAGACATTGTCCTTCTTGGCACCGACTCCAGAAAATCAAATAAATGTAAGTAAATATGGTAATATGCAGAATAAAAACTACGCTCTTAATTTAATTTCTTATTACAATTATGTAAGGAAATTATTTTTTACTCTTCATTAGTTTTTGAAGTTGGTTCAATTTTTGATAGAAAAGTTTATTTTTCTCTTTTTAGTTAAAAGTTAACGATTGTCTGAAGTCAGTTAATCAAAATTATAATACAGAAAATATTATTGTAAAGCATACACGTTTGTCAGCAGTGGGGTTCGAACACGCAATCTCTTTCTTCAAGAAGCTGAGCTTAAATCTGGCGCCTTAGACTGCTCCGACATTCCATCCGCACTCCATTCATGGAACTTATTCAACACTTTTAATTAGCGAAAAATCACTAACTATTTGTTTTTGCCTAGTTACAAAAAAAGTACTGAATCAAATTCTATGAAATGTGAATCTAAACTATTCTCAAATCTACTGGAACGTGCACACAATATTTCATCAAAATCGGTCCAGTCGTTTAGGAGGAGTTCAATTACATACACACGCACAGAATATTTTTATATATAAAGATGAGCATTGAAAATTTCAGGTTTTTGCGCCGAAGACATCGCCAAATTAGGATAATGTGAATTATCTCATGAACTACTGGATTTAAACGAATTTGCTTAGTACCATTCGATTCAGAATGAAAAAATGCACTAAAATATGTTATCAGTTGAAAAATAATTACAAAAGCTTATTTTTAAGGAATTTTTTAAAAGTTCGTTCTTTTTTCTACTCATTTTAGGGGTGGAATTTTCGAAAATCCCTTTTTAGTGGCACTCGATGTTATAAGAAGTATTTTTACCCCAATTTTCAAGATTTTTGGATCGGTAGATTTTTTGTACTATGATTAATACGAAATTCTGACTTTCTTTAATATATATAGCACTTTTAATTAGCGAAAAATCACTAACTATTAGTTTTTGCCTAATTACTAAAAAGTACTGAATTAATTTCGACGAAATGTGAATCTAAACCATTCTCGAATCTACTGGAACGCATACACAAAATTTCATCAAAATCGGTCCAGTCGTTTAGGAGGAGTTCAATTACATACACACGTACAGAAGATTTTTATATATAAAGATGAGCATTGAAAATTTCAGGTTTTTGCGCCGAAGACATCGCCAAATTAGGAAAATGTGAATTACCTCATGAACTACTGGATTTAAAGGAATTTGCTTAGTACCATTCGATTCAGAATGAAAAAATGCACTAAAATATGTTATCAGTTGAAAAATAACTACAAAAGCTTATTTTTAAGGAAATTTTTAAAAGTTCGTTCTTTTTTCTACTCATCTCAGGGGTGGAATTTTCAAATATCCCTTTTTAGCAGTGCTCGATGTTATAAGAAGTATTTTTACCCCAATTTTCAAGATTTTTGGATTGGTAGATTTTTTTGTGCTATGATTAATACGAAATCCTGACTTTCTTTAATATATATAGCACTTTTAATTGGCGAAAAATCACTAACTGTTAGTTTTTGCCTAATTACTAAAAAAGTACTGAATCAATTTCGATGAAATGTGAATCTAAACCATTCTTGAATCTACTGGAACACACACACAAAATTTCATCAAAATCGGTCCAGTCGTTTAGGAGGAGTTCAATTACATACATACACACAGAAGATTTTTATATATAAAGATAATGCACATAGCATTTATTGTTCATTTACAAGGACACACAAAATAATTCACTTGCAGTTCTGTCTAAGAATGATAATTTCTGAAGATGCATTTTCAATTATAGCATGCATTTATAAATGTAATTAATCTTTTAAATATTACTATGTGTGTAAAAATAGATCATAACAGGATTGCACAAAAGTTTCCAGCTACTCTTTTGATGGTAATTACAGAATTTGAGTATTCAAAAGCATTATGTTCTCAATTGTTTACATAAATATTGTCTTTCACCTTAATATATATTAAATGTTGTTACAGTATGCAGAATGTAATGGAAAGTGTTTTATAATCTATACAACACATGATTCTTTCTTTTTTTGTTTATATATGCAATAATATTGTTTTATATGTTTCTAGGTAAATGATCTTGCTTCAATATCATTTAAAAGAAATACTGTTGTGTAAAAAGTTATTAATTAAATTATCAATCTAAAAACATACATTTATTAACCCACACAAGTTTTTTTTTTATTATTATTATTCATTCTTAATGATGAAACAGGAATGTACTCTAAAAATATTTTCTACATTATTAAAATGTCTCGACAGAAAATTAATATAAAATGCATTACTTTGTTGTATTATTGAATTTTGAGTCATTTTCTTTATTTTTGTAGACTTGATCCAGTCTCCCTTTTTATCTAACTTTCCACGAGTCTTTAATGAACCAGACTTAACTGATTTTTTCCAGGTAATAAATTTAAACTATATATATTTTTTAAGTTCTTTTAAGAAATTTTAATGTTTATTCATTTAAATTAGCATACTTCTGAATGTAAGCTAACTGTGGAGATTGAGTTTGGAGCTCATTTGATTGATTTGCCTTTTAAGCATTATTCAAAGTTTATATATATATATATAAAATTTAGCTCAAAATATTTTTCTTGAGTCAATTTTAAAAATGAGTTGGAACCTTACCAAAATTTAAAAATTATTTTTTTAATAAAAATAAAGGAACTGTTGGATTGAATTTATAATAAATTGATTAAAAAAATTACAATAAAAAATACATCTTGCATTAAAATATGTTAAAATTAACTCAAATTACCTAAATGCTATTTGCATACTTCAAGTCCAAGCCCCAAAGCAGAATGTGCTTAAAAATGCGACGTACGTCGCAGAACAGCGAGTTTCTCTGCAGAACATTTCAAATAATCAATTAAGATATTCATTCAAAAGAAGAAAAAAATGAGAAAATTGGGTCCCAGAACATTTGTCAAAGGAACGCAAAGAAAGCAAATTTTGTCAAAGGATCAGAAAAAATTTCAGTTTTAGTTAAAAGATCGTGAAAAAACGAAAACTTTATCAGAAAATGGCGAAAAAACAGAAAATTTCATGAAAACCCCCCAAATTTTGTCAAAAGATTGTAAAAAATCTGCAAATTTCATCAAAACATCGCGAAAAAACCGTAAATTTCGTCAAAGAGGTGCAAAAAAAGGAAATAAACCCATAATTAGTGCTGGGAATAGATTCCCATCTCCATCCCCCCACCCCTCTCTATTGTAAACTTCCAGAAAACTTGTTGTGAATTTCACAATTTGTATTTTTGAACTCTGAATCACCTTCGGAAAATCGTCTCTCAATAGCTGGAAAATAAGCTGACCTTTTTTTAATTGTTTACTGGTTGTGAAAATCATCAATTTGTCGTGAGAAAAACTTATGTAATTCTTGCAGAACATTTTTGATCAGCTAAATTTCGTTGCAGAACATTGCAAAGTATTCTGCATAGGGGAGTCCAAGCCAGGGCATCTAAATTTTGCTTTTCTCATGGATATTAGCTAATTTATTAAAGCAATATTTACAAAAGAGATGTATGTTTAGTACTTGTTCAGATGCCTTTCTTTAGTCGTATTTGATTTTAGTTTTATCATGTTTAAGAATCCTTCTTGTTTAAAATTTCCGGACATTTTCCCACCTCAGTTGGAAGAATTATAATTTGTGCGATTTCTTTACCAATCAGTATGATTGCTGAAAATGATAAAATTACATTAACAGCTTCTTTTCATCTCTCTTTTTTTTAAATATAAATTTGGTTTTAAAAAAAAATTGTATTGCTTTTTTTAAGTATTAAAATATATTTAAATTGACATTTCGAAGTAATTTAAACATTTAGAATAATTTTTTACTTTAATTAAAAAAAAAAAAAAAATCTTCTGAAAGTTGATATTTTTTTCTACATTAAAACATAACAGCAAAATTACATTTACTATTACTTATTTTAAAAATGCAATGATGTATTTCATTTACTACAATTACTTAGCTATTTTCTTTTCTGAAGAAGATTTATCAAATGAAGTATAAAATACATAATGATACAAATTCACCAAATTGAGTAAAATTTGTGAAATAAGTATGTATTTTTAAATCAACCAGAATAGAAAAGAAAACAAAGCAGTTCTCAGTCTAACATTAACTTGAAAATTACTGTCATATTTGATTGTAAAAAAAAAAAAAAAAAAAAAAAAAAAAAAAAAAAAAAAAAAAAAAAAAGAAAAGATACATTTTAAGCAGTGTACTTCAATACAAGGGATTGAGCATGTAGATAATATAGAAGTAAATCAATAAAAGCTTGACACCGCACCTATACAACATTCAGACAAAGCAGGCAAAATTCTAATAATTATATTTTTCTGATTTTATTGCTGTTGTGTTTTATTATTTATTACATAATTATATTTTTCTATTGTTTTACAGTGATAGTTTCATATTTTTACTTTAAAAATTATATTTTATTTTTTAGAAAGTCTGGTTTGAAAGACTTAAGCATGATAAACGGCATGACTTAGTGAGTAATATTTTAACTCCATTTACTTTGAATCAGGCATTTCGATATTTAGTTATCTTTTTAAAAATCCTTTCATTAAAAAGTTAATTTGTGATGACAATAAGAAATGTTTCTATAAAAACAATTTATTTGATAAAGGTTATGTATGCTGTGGTGTGCTTCTCAATTTTGTACCATTTTACTTTAATACACATAAATTTTTATAAGAAGCAATAATTGGAAGTCATTAGCCATTTAGTTTTATTTAAACTTTATTGTCCTTTTTTTAAAAACATTTTAATTACTACATTCTGCATTTCATTTTTTAGATTTTAATAATTAATAATTTCATTTATTTTGAATGTTGAATAATTCAAACACATTACATTTTCAAATTAAAGATAGTTCACCATATAAATGAATTAATTTTTTTTTTTTTTCATATTATCAGTATGTGGTGATTTTTCCTCCTCTTTTCTAGAGATCAGAAGGTAAGAAAGAAAATGCATTTCAGTCCTTGTTTATGGAAACTGCATTTCTAATCTTGAACAGTTGTAGCTTACCACCTTATTCTTTAGGAGATAATGAAAGTAGACAGGTAAATAATAATAAAATTATTTTGAATTTCATTATTTTCCTCATACATATTAAAACTGTTCCTATCTAGTATTTAACATAAGGTGGTGAGTCGAGGGTTAAAATAAGCCTACTCTGAACATTTTTTTTTTTTTTTTTTTTTTGTTAATAAAAGATTAATTAAAGTAATACCATAAAGTAAACTTTGTGTAGTTAAATGAATTTTTTAAGGAATTTCTCAACAGTTTTTTTGAAGAATATAAAAAGAAAAATTGAAACATAGCTCCATCATTTATTCTTACTCCAAGAATCTAACAACAGAGAACAGATTCATATTAAGTATAATACTTTGAAGAAAAAAAAAATTAAAAGACTAGTTGTTTTTTTGTTAAAAAGTTGCCCCGCCCGTTGAAAAAAAAGAAATTCTTGACTTTCTGGTATTTATAAATTAAAGATTTTTTTAACCATTCTCCTTATTATTTTTATTTGGAACTAACAGGGTTTGTTTCCTACAATGATCTATTTTCTCAAGTGAACTTTAAATTTATATATTTTTGAACAAAAATCTTTCTAAATTAACCTAGTGTTTTCAGAAGTCACAATATCTTTGGCATTGAATACACTGTCAGTCTTCGCCCAATTCAGCAATTTAAAATATTTATAAATTCTATCTATTGTCTTCTTTCATCAAATGTTAAAACACTACATCAAGGATATGTAGCTTTTATTATTCAGTATTCATTCATTCTGTAGCAATATTCTGTAAATTAATGTATAACTACCAAATTACACATTTTCCATTATTGGGATAAAATTGAGGTAAATGTTGCTTTGAAAACTTTCCAACATAATCAAAAACTGTTTATGACATCAGCTGGTCTTTGTCCTAGCTATCCAACTTACCAAAATATGATCGGATTGTCATGTTAAGTTAAAAGAATGTTATTGAAGTTTATTATTGCATGTTTGCTACTGAAAATGAAATGTGAAGCTCTTATAGTTACAAGATCACTCAAAAGACTCAATTTTAACCCATTTCATTGTTTGAAAAAGTGCAATGTCATTAAAATATGCTGTAAATGATTTTTTTTTCTTTTTTTCAAATGAAATGGTAATGGTTCCTGATATAATAAAATATGGTAAAAGGGGAAAATCATTTGCAATGTATTTTAATAAAGTTGCTAAATGATGTTGTTAAATGAAATTGATATGTATTTCTGAGAAGCACTAAAGTAGGAGGGCCAACCTGTTTAGGAAGAATGCCACTATCTGCAGAAAAAAAAAATCTATGCATGCCACTGCCTGTTTTTCCAACATACTTAAAAATTTAAAGATGCAAAAACATGTTATTGATAGGCTGATTATGTTACTTTAATGCAAGTAGGATATTTTTTTCCTTGTAGTGGAGAGTAAGGGTTTTCCACTAAGTGTTTCTAAGTAGTGGAAATTTAAAAAAATAACATAATAAATGAAAGAAAAATATAAACTTAGGTAATAAACATTCTTAAATGTTTTGCCAAAGATTGCATATGAAATAAAAATAACTTGAAACATTTAATTATAAATAATTACTAAACAAACAATTAAAACTTATTTCTTAATGTGACTTATAGTTTTATATAGTATAGTTATCTATATTAAGATTGTTTTTTGAAGATGCCAAAAAAAGTAGGTGTTTTATTGTATACCAGTTAAACTTAAATAATATTTTGATTTTATTATATTCATAATAGAAAACATTTATTGACAGCATTTATTTATTTTAAATTAATGATTTCAGTCACTTAATAGATTAATGTAGAGACTTCTTTTAAGTTTATTGCGGAAAATTAATTTAAACAATTAAAAAGGAACATTTCTATCTGGATTTCTGAACCTATTATTCTTTCAATTTTTTAAAATTTTACCATAAGTCTTCACATGACACTGTTAAAACTGCTGTGCCATACTGTGGCATGCGTACCGCAGGGTGGCCACCCCTGCACTAAGCATCCTTTCTGTTGAATATGGAATGCAAAATATTTGTTATTTATTCCAACAGAGTCACGCAAACTAATTCAGTTATGTAATGCTCTGTAGAAATAAAAACGTTTGCAAACTATTTTAATGATGTTACTTATTTTAAACATAATGAACTTGATATATATTATTGATTTTTACCACAAGATGTTTATTGTAGAATGAGATGTCATAATAGTTAGTATTCATTTACAGGGAAACATAAAGAGATTTTGTTACAACAATGTCTATGAACGATAAATAATGGATGTGTTTTTAGTTATAATATGCGTTTTTAAATGTATCTAAGTATTGTGTACTACATGATGTGTATAATTTCTGCCAACATTTGTATACAGAGTCACACAAAGAACTAGATATATTGGTATTTATGTAGGTGAATTTTTGAAAGTTTTCATTAGTGTCATTTATTTTTTCTCTGAATTAAATTTTTGTTTAATATGCATAAAAATGCTTAGATAATATACAAGGCTGTACAAATATGAGTTTTTGTAAATTGTAGCATGCTATGCAATACACATAGAGATTTGTAGATCTTTATGTATAGAGATACTCAAAAAGTTTTGATTTAGAGATCTATACAAGCCAGAATTTCTATCCCTGCAACCAAGCTGGTGTTAAAATTAAAAGTTCAATTTGTGCGCATCCCATTTATAATTTCACAGTTCTGGCCTGGCCTGGTCCATACAAAAATCAGTTTAAATAGACCCAACACATGCAAAAATCAATTAAATCAGGCCCAGTTTGGCCTAACTCAGTTTCTACAAAAAAAAATCCTTTTTTAAAAAAAAAAAAAAAAAAAAAAAAAAAAATTAATATTATTATTATACAATTAATATATTTTTTAAAGAATACTGCATACGTACTTATGGTATAATTTTACAGTATATTTTATATTATGTGTTTGTAAGACAGAAAATACACAATAGCAACATTAATGACTACTTAGACTTTTCAATATTTAAATAAGGATTCATAGAAAAAAAATAATGTAGCTAAAAAAAAAAAAGAAGAAAAAAAAATGAGGCTTAAATCTATCACAACCTTTTATCTGTTTTTCAAGTATTTTTTTAGATGTTATCTGTAGTTTGATTTATTATTTTGTGTTTTACAGTTTGATATATTTGCTTAACTTATATCTATTCTTTTTTCTTTAGGAAAGAAAAGCAATACTAATGAAAATTCATTCTTTTGTAAATATCAAAGAGCCTGGAATTTTGGCTTTGTACCCTGATTTAAATTACAAGCCTTTATCTGTTCAGATGTTATCAGCACATATTGTTTAATTTATTATTTAAACATGAACATTAAATATAATATTTTTATGTAATTTATTAATTTTGCTTATAGATTATTTCAAAAATAATTTTTACATGCACATAACAGCTTTTAACAGTTTAGGTGTCAACAATGAGATTTAAATATTACATTGTAACATAAAAACAATGTTTGCTATTTACAAAATTGTGTATCGAAAAATACATTGAAGCCGGCTTCAACCAATGGATCCCTGGTTCGAATCCTGGCCCGGACTTTTTTCACCCAAAAATGAAAAATGGAAAATTTACATCTGTTATAATTAATTTACTGATTGAATAATCGTGTTTAAAATTAATCTAATGTAATTTCGTATGCAGAGATTTTCTGCAGTTCCATGTATTGACCTTCGATTTATTCTGTTGAGCTGATCCAGAGTATCAGACCAGATAAAGTGATCATTGAGGTTAATTGGGTGAAATAGTCCTCCAGTGTTCGTGTCCGGGATGGCTCAGTTGATAAGAGCATTGGCGGCTTCAGCCAATACATCCCTGGTTCGAATCTTGGCCCGAACTTTCTTCACCCAATAATGAAAAATGGAAAATTTACATCTGTTATATGTATATATGTTTTATATATACATATATATGGTTTTTGCCATACTATAACTCTCATATTTATGAACTAAGTTAGATGTGACCGGGTATATGCAGAGGTCTTAACAGAGTTTATTAGTTATAGCCATAAAAAAAAAACCTAATTTTTAAAATTCAAAAAGTGGTGCAAAAAATTAAATAAAAAACCGAAAAAAAGTTTTCTTTTAAGTGTTTGAACTTGATACAAGGATTCCAGAGTATTTTATTGTTTTGTCATTTTCTTTAAAAAATGGCTGAGTTACAGTAGTTTGAAATTCTAGAATATTTGACTTTACATGGTCAGTCAATTCTTGGTACGTTGACAACAATGCCTGATTTAAAACAATCTGAAATTTTTTATGTGACAATACGTGTATGTATAGTAATTGATTTTGGTGTGACTGAGCATGTGTATAGGACTTACCAAAGTCTTAACCAAGTTCGTTAATTAGGTTCACCTAGTATGTTGTTTCAAAATGGTGAGCATTTTAAGACAGCACTAAACTTAGTGACCAAACACAAATCAATATAAATGAAGCCATCTTGACATATCTGATTAACTTGGAAAAATTCTCATTTAAATTCCATATGGATGAAAACTTGTATTGAATCTTTTTAACCAGGTTCCATTCATATTTTTTACTTCCATACAAGCTGAAAGGACTTTTTTTAGTTATTGCTATCTGGTTTAATTTGTAAAACAATGTGCATCATATTTTATTTCTATATACATTTAAGAATAGGTGATTTTTAAATTGATATACGAATTCATTAGTAATATTTCTATCATAGTCTTTAATAATGCCTTGTCATCCTCATGTATGACATGCATTTCTGAATTTCCATATTAAGTTTCGAAATAAAAACTACCCAGCATACATACACAAAAACAATGTATTTCATTTTCTTAGAAAGATAAAACTGCTTATCTCATTTATTTGATGCTTAAAATGTTACATTCTGTGATACCGATTAGAGATGAGTAGCACTGTTCTTCTTATGAAATCGTTCACCAAAAGGAACAAGATTTTTGAAATTGTTCTTATAAAAAGGAACTATTTCAAGAAAAAAATAATGATTTTGAAAACAAAGGAATTCCGAGAAAAAAAAAAAAAAAAAAAAAAAAAAGGGGGATTCCAAAATTTCAAAGTATTATCTTTTTAAATTTGAAATTTATTAATTTTTTAACTGAAAAGTGATTGATTGGTTCTATTAAATTAAACAAATTAAAAATGTCCTTTATTATAAAAGATAGTAGTATATAAAGAAATGCCTTTCATTAATATCTTTTTTATGATGTTTTGGAAGACATATGTTGTAAGCTTGTTATAGATATAGGAATGGGTCATAGGAAACGGAGGCAGTAGTAAATAATAAGTTCCAATATATCACTAAATCAATATTTAATGAATAGTTCTTGGATAAATATTGTAGTACACACAAATAGATGTACACACATACAGAATAATAATCTCTTGGCTATCCTATATATAAAAAACAAATACATAACGCGAATATTCAAACATGGATCATCAGTCGATCCTTTCTTTAAAGGTTTTTTTAAATAACAAGAACTTCATCCCGGTAAAGCACGGGCATACGGGAGCTGTCTGCTCCCAACTGCATCTCTAGGTCATCTCTCATTCCGAAATCTAAAAACTTTCTCACCCTGCATATTGTACTTAGCTTGCAATAATTTGCCTGGCCCTTTGGACTTCGTGCAGCTGTTGAAATACCCTTACATTATGAGTATACGGGCATACGGGAGCTGTCTGCTCCCAACTGCATCTCTAGGTCATCTCTCGTTCCGAAATCTTAAAACTTTCTCACCCTGCATATTGTACTTAGCTTGCAATAATTTGCCTGGCCCTTTGGACTTCGTGCAGCTGTTGAAATACACTTACATTATGAGTATGCTTTTGTGGTTTTTGAGACGAACTCGTCTCTACATAGATAGTATAAACTTTAATTTCTTGAAGATTTGAATATTTTTTATTAACTGTTAAATTTTTTACTTTTAAAATTGTTTTAAATAGATTAAAAATTCTGTTAAATTTGAACTTTTCAGAAAAATTTATGTAAAGAAAAAATAATAATAAATGTTCTATTCTAAAACAAGAACAAGGGAAAAAAATACTTAAAAATTGCTTTTGTATTTACATAATTTTTATTTCAATAAAATCTGAAGTTTGGTATTAGACTTAAAACACTAAATTTAGTTTGGCATGAAGAAAGCCTGCTCATATCGAAATTACAACCAAATTTTTGCTATCTACCACCACAGTAGCAGGCATTAATGTAGATATTGAATTTGGGATTTACAAGTATGAATTCTGGTTGTGGAATCGGGATTGTCATAAGAAATTGTTATGAGAAATGATTTTTTTCCTCACTTTTATTTTATTATGTTGAACTGAAACAAAGTCACAGTTATTTAACTTCTAATTTTTTTAGCAAGAAAGAGAAATAAAATGACAAACTGAGAAACCATATAAAATTACAAATTGCATTCTTTGGCAATTGATAATTAAATAGAAATAGGTGTAATAGTGCTCCATTTTTTTAATATAATAATAATAATTATTATTATTATTTGGCAAAAGATTAACTGGTCTATTAATTTGTATACACATACAGAATATAGCATTAGGATGGAAACAACTGTTGAAAAACTAACCAAGTTTTTTTGTTGCAGGTTTCCATAATGTGAATGTAGTATAGCTGTATAAGTGTTAAGAAAACATAAATGTTCACAAATCAGGAAAGCACAATATGTCTTCTGGTACTACTGGATCCTGTCACTAAAAACAGTGTAGAGGAACTTTCAAATAGTGTATGGGGCTGTCCATAAATGATGTTGTGCATTTTTTCCATATTTTTTACCTCCCACCCCTCTTGTCACATGTCACGCTATGCTACGTAAACATATACTTACAGTTCAGTGACAAAGCACTTTATTATAGATCATATTTCAAATTTTATTTTTTAACTTTAACTATGTGTTTTAGTGACATTTGTGAACATAACAATTAAAATGATTCATGTACTCATTTTGTATGATATAAGATTAAGGTTTGCAATGAAAAACATAATTAACATACAATAATAATAAAATATTAATATGAAAAAAATTGAAAACAGTAATATTTTGGAAATTGAAATGGAATTATTATAAATGGTTTTAAACCTTATTTTTACTTTATGAATGCAAATTTCATAATGTAATCTACTAATTTTAATGTTTTTTTTAATCAAAATGTGTGATGTCACACTTCTTACCCCCCCCCCCTCCCACCCCTTGTCAAAATGTCATGAACCCCCTTTCTCCCCATCCAAGCGTATCATCATTTATGGATGGCTTCTATGGAAAAATGCCACCTAATATCAAGAACATTAAGTCATCTTTCTTACTTGTATTCTTTCAGCTGAAGTTGATGATCAATTCTTGATATGTCAGCAACAGTGCCTGTGGTTTTGAATTTGTTATGTCATGATTTAGTGCTCTTGACATCAATCAGCATCTTTCCATATGATGTTTAAAAGTTACTGTGTGCTGTTTTTGATGACCAGGTTTTTAATACCAGAAAACTCGCTGAACTTTTTCCTGATTTGTGTGAGTTTCCTCAGCACTGATACTGCTACACCACAACCATTTTGCGAAAATCTGCAGAAAAGAAAAAAAAATAATTTTCCAACATTTTGGCACTAGTTTGAGATTTCTATTTTATGCACCATGTTATTCATAAATATCAAAACAATAGCTTTTTTTTTTTTTTTTTTTAATATTGCTTTTTGACATACTTCCAACTGAAATGTTCATTTAGAAAAATGCAAAATTTGAGTACATAAGTTGCAATCCCACAGAGATGTCTGTTTGAGAAAATGTAAAAACTACATTTTTATATGGCCTCCCGCAAGATAAACTTTCCAATTAGGAAAATTTTCCTTATCTATTATTGAATTAAACACAAAAACTCAATCTTGGCATCTTCAAAATTTATAGAAATATGCTCATTTAAATAATTCATCAAGTTTTAAATGATTAGACATTAGTTAAAATGTGTGTAATTCAAGAAACAATATTAATTTAAGGGATTTGGAAAAACATTTAATTACCCTTTAGTTTATCGAATTAGAATTTTTATTTTATTTTATTTTATTTTATTTTTGTGTGTGTGTGATGGTTAAACTTTGTAATGAAAATCACATTTTAAAATTTCTCATAAAGTTAAATATATATATATATACATATATTCATTTTTTTAAAAATAAAATGGAATCTTACTACTCGAAATATTTGTCAAATTTCAATTATTTTTTCTTTTTATTAAAGCGAAAAATATAAGTTCCAATTTTGTTTCAGCATTTTTTTCACCATTAATTTTAAAGAAATTTAAAATAGTGAAAATAAAAGTTAAAAAATATGTATCTTGTTTTTTAAAAATTATATTTTCAGTAGTAAATATATATATTTTTTTTCAAATTTTCCGAAACAAAATTAATGAAAAATAATCAAAAAAGACATGTTCAAAGTTTGAATCATTTATCTTTAGCAATTTTCGACTTCTAACAATTTAGAGAAGAGAATGGTAAACAAAAATTTACTAATTGGTTGGTCTAGTCGTTCTGAGTTTTCCTTGGTTTTCTTTGAACATTCGATATCCTTGCGGTGATTTATTATGACCGGAATAAATTTAATTTATTTCGGTGCCTGGACAGTCTCGGGCCGAACTTTTAGATGTTATATTGGGTTGAGCTAACAATTTTTTGTGTGGGCTGGACCGGGCCCAGGACTTGAAATTTTCACCCGTGCAGGCAGTGTTCTCGCTGTCGCTCGCCATTGCACCAAATTGTGACTAAATTCTTAATTTGGCGAGTAAACAAGTGATTAGATTCGCCAAATTGCTAGTGCTCAGTTTTTTCTTTTTTTTCTTTTCTTCTTTGTTTTCTTTCTTTTTTGTATGTGTGTGTGTGTCTGTTTAATATTTTAATTAATTTTTTAATATATTTATGTAACATATTTTTAATATATTTGTAGCGGATAGTTGAATTTAGATTAATAACAATAGTTGTCGCAGATATAAGAACTTAGGTTATTTTAGAACATATTGAGAAAAAGGGGGAGAGGATTATAGATAATTTTTTTGTGCTACACAGCAAATCTATTTGGCTAATATTTTTTTCATTTGGCGAATGTTTTAATTTTTAATTAGCCAAATTACTAATGTTGGTCAAATGTCAGCAAGAACAGCTACGTGCAGGTTTCCAACATGTTTCAAAAGCACATTTAACATAAAACCTGAACGCTGCTATTTTAAAGTCTAAAGTATGGGGCAGTGCCCAGGGCCCCTATTATATTCCTATAAACAAAAAACAAAAAAAAGTGTTTTTTGTAGTTTCTTAAAGTTATATTTCTTGTGCTATTCTGTATCTAGATGTGAATAGTATTTGGTACAAAATGTATGTATACATATAATAGGTACGAAATTTAAATTTAGTCACTTCAGATTAATTCACGAAAAATTAAAAAAGATACATAATTATATAATGCATAAAATGGAGACATACATGAAAACAAGTTCTATATATACCTCTAGATGGCAGCACTATAGTATGTATGATGTTGAAACATTCTAATGTTCAAACATTTTTAAAGAAATTGAATAGATGGCAGCACTACTTAATGTCAGTGAGTTATTATTACGTATTATTTGTTTTAGTTCTGTCTAGTTTTACCTGAATGATTTTTACATGATTTCTCAATACTGGAGAAAGCAGGAAAAATGCCAGTGTAAGCATTAAATTTCTTAATAATAGAATACCAAATTTGCTGTTTTCCCAAGCTGCTATTTTAAATGTATTTTGATCTCGTGAATATAATATTTTGTACTTTTGGAATAGGGTAGAATTAAAACTAAACATATTTATCTAAACGTGTATTTATTATTTTCAGCTGGGTTTGGGATGTTGAGTTGTTGCCACCGATTTTCTTATATAGCGTATTGGTTGACGAGGCCACCACTATTTTATTCTTTGACGCAAGAGGACTGCATTCTTTATTTAAAGTTGTGTTGCCATCTATTGCCGTATTATAGATTAAAATTCTCAATTATGAAGGTCTTTTTGATAAACCATAGTGAATGAATAAAAACAATCCCTAGATCCTAATGCCTTTAGGACAATGTTGCTTCTTATTCGCAACGCATAAGATGTTTAAAATTCTAGATTACTCCAATCAGTTATTTTTTATTGCAAATTTTGCCTTATTTAATAAGATCATTTTCTCGAATCAGTTAGGCAGAAATTTCTGTTTTGAAAATCGGTGATAAAAGGTTAAAAATTCTTTCATTTTCGAAACTGGTTCCGAAAATGAAAGTAACTTTTAAAAAAATGTAATTAAAATCGAAAAAGTAAGACAAAGGACAAATGTACGGACCGAGCTCAGCTATGCAATGCAATGCAATGCAATGAAAAAAAAAAAAAAAAAAAAATTAGATTTTTAAAATTACATCTTTGTAAATTTAGCATTGAGTGTCTTCGTCGGATGGGACAGGAGCCTAAGGGCAGAATCTGTTCCAGGCTTTCACAATTTCTATTTATTCAATAAATTAATTTATTCAGTAACCTAAGAAATTAAATTTTCTAAATTCGATATCTGCAGAAAAAATACATTTTACATTTTCTGAATTAAAAGTTTTCCTTTTAATTTAAAAATATATTACAAGAACAAATCACAGAAGCTACAGGTACCCAGGTCTCTTCTTCTAATGGTCTGGTAAAACAGCTTTTTCAGTCTCAACACAATTATTATATTTGTCGTCAGTCCGTCCGCATATAATAACGCAAAAACTACCCAACCGAATCGTTTGAAATTTAAAATATATAACTATTATATAATTTTGTGAGATCATTTCAAAAATCCCAGGGATTTAAATGTCCTGTGATTGTTCAATTCGTATGATAACTTTACCAATCAGTTAGATTGTGTTAAAACAATAGTATATCTACGTATCCATCGTTCTGTGGAGTTCCATTACCTACGGCTTATTCTGCCGAGCTGTTTAAATGACAGACCAGATGTTATGGGCAATAAGGTTATCTGAGCGAAAAATTCCAGCCGGTTATCGCCCGGTTAGCTTAACAGGTAAAGCATTGTCCTTGTAAGCCAAGTATCCGGGTTCGATTCCCAGCCTGGGCAATTTTTCGCTCAATTGGAAATGTTCAATTCGTATGATAACTTTACCAATCAGTTAGATTGTGTTAAAAGTATTCCATTACATAATGGTATAGGGAGAACATTGTTTGGTGCGTATTTTAATTGTAATTAACTATTTGCAATTTTATGAGAGTGATATTTTTAAAACTTCGTTATCGTACGAACGCACCTCATTTGCTACGCTTCACGTGCAATTTCCAACTTGCTACTCCGATAAATTGACTGAAGCAGAAATTCAAGATGAAAATCAAAGTTGGTACAGTATTGAATTAATAATATTGCAGACATTAACAACTGTAATCTATTTTTTTTTTTTTTTTTTTAGTTACATTATATTAAGATGACTACTATATTAAGACACTATATTAAGATGTATGAGATAGACAGGGGTTCTCAAATTTTCAGACTGACGTACCAGTAAATAGAAATTCACACTTCTGCGTACCGACAAGTGACAAAATCAAAACTAATGTATAAAAAAAAATCTGAAAATTGAATAGGTCAAAAATGAAACATTTTTGCAGTCTTTTGTGCTTCCATCTGAGCAAATTTTCATAAGTTGGTACTTATATCGTCTACTTTATATTAACATTCAAATAATAACGAGAACACATTTTAATAATATGCGTAGAAAAAGGTAATATGGTAGAAAAAGACAGAATATTTAATGACATCTTTGCATAAATTCATGTGTACACACAAAGATGATTCTATTAAGGGGACCGGGGAGGCCCTTTCCTATTTCCGTCATGTTTAATTTACCAAATTTGTGTGCCCTTTTTCTTATAAATAATGAAAGATAAAGGTCTATATTTTTATGGTAATTATATTAACATGTTTTATATACTGCAACAGGCCATTTTCTTTTAAATCAAAACTTAAAAATTATTATTAATTATTTGTTGAAAATTATTTTTAAATTACGTTTAAATAAGAGAAAGCAAAATGCAGTCAAAACAGTAATGTCAAAGAGCATTTTCGAGCCAATGAACTGACCAATCAAGAAACAGGAAGGTAAAGGGGATTGAATTTCATAAGCTAAATTTTTAGGTGCGTTCGTAATTATGTAAATACGTAGCACTTATAGTTGTCGTTCAGTCTGTTCGTCCGTCTGCCCGCATATAACAATGCAAACTACCCAATCGAATCGTTTGAAATTTAGAATATATAATTATTACATAATTTTGTCAAGTCATTTCAAATTTTATGAAAATCGGATGCATAGTTAAATTACAGGGACAATCAAAAGTATTCCAATACATTACGGTCAGTGGGGAAAAAATTTCAGATGCATTTTAATCGTTTGAAATTTAAAATACATAATTATTATATAATTTTGTCGAGTTATTTCAAATTTTATCAAAATCGGATGCATAGTTCAATTACAGGGACAGTCAAAAGTATTCCGTTACATTACGGTCAATGGGGGAAAATGTTTCAAATGCATTTTAATGGTGTTACACTCATTCGAACATAATAAAATTGATATGCATCTATAAAGCACATAGTATAATATACATTTTGCATAATCTGTGGTGCAAAGAACATTTGTTATTGATTTACAAGGCCACACAAAAGTATTCCATTACATAATGTTATAGGGAGAACATTGTTTGGTGCGTATTTTAATTGTAATTAACTATTTACAAATTTATGAGATTGATATATGAGAGTTATATTTTTAAAACTTCGTTATCGTACGAACGCACTTTATTTGCTACGCTTCACGTGCAATTTCGAACTTGTTTATTTTATCTCACGTACCAGTAATTGACTTTCGCGTACCGATGAATAGAGCATCCCGTACCAGTACTGGTACGCGTACTATAGTTTGAGAAACCCTGAGATAGAAGAAAGTTTTTGGAGTAGCACATGGGTCATTCCACGTCAAATGAGCAAAAATTTAAAAAAAGTCGTGGCCCCATGGTAACCGATTTTAATAAAATTTGATACACGGGTTTTATTCATAATCAAATGGAGCTCTGCAAAATATCTTGACAAAAAATAAATTATTTTAGCAGTTTTGGACTTTTAAAAAACTTGTGATGTAGAACGGCATGTGTGCAATCGTCCAATGTTGCAAGTTTAAAGCTCTGTATCTTGAAAAATATTTAACATAAATGAATTTGGCTTGCAATTTTATAACCTCTGATTTTATTATTTATTTAATTTTTTTATTTATTTAGCAATAGCAATCTGGTAACAACGTAATTAATTTTAAATGGATTGTTAAAATTGAAAATTTGTGAATTTTGAAAAAATTCGAAACATTATAAAAAATTTTAAAAATGATAAAACAAGTGAGAAATTGGTGCATAATACAGTATTATATATGAAAATTGAATTCCCAAAGTTTGATAATTATCATTTAATTCCTTCATCTTCAAAAAAACTTAGAAACTTTTAAAAAAATTTCAAAATCGTATCTTTTCCTCTTATTTATGATCAAATCATGAATAAAGGACAGGTTCGTCACTAAAAATATTGCACAGACATAAAGATTAATGAGTCCATAATATGCTCGAAAAATTTTAATAGTGCCTTTTGATTCCTAACATTGAAAAAAAAAAATATTCCAAAATGTATTTTTGTTACATTTCATGCAATTTTCCCTTTGAATTAGCGCGCTTTTTAAAAAATATTGTACGATTTCAATTTAAAAATAGTGCTGCCATCTATTGGATTTTAACAATACTAGATAATTAATTCTTCATTTCTCATCGCTTTTAATGTAAGTCTGAAAGAAAAAAGAAAAGAAAAGAAGAAAAGGCGAGAAGTAGCACTTGAATATTTAAAATAGACACTTTTATCTTTGATATCAAGTAATTTGAAATGATATAAGAGATTTCCTTCATGACTAAAAGAGCAATAGAAATATTGCTTTTTCCCGTCCTTTTTTTCCTTATTTATTTTTTTTTTCACATTAAGAAATAAAAAAGGCATATATGAAACTTCTTGAGTTCAAAATATATACTTTTATCTAAAATGTCAAACAGTTTTGAAGTCATAACTCCTGTCCTAAATATTTTATAAGCAAAAGAAGTATTGAATTTTCTTCTTAAAAATTTTCCTTTTCTATATTTTTTTCTCAGTAAGGAATAAAAATTCAAATCCCAAATTACGCCAATCTCTTACGTAGTATCCATTCTTATCTGAAAATAATTTATGATATAGTTTTTTCATTCCTAACGCGAATAATACAGATTGAAATTTAAAGCATGTAAACAAGAACTCGATTTTGTATCAATTTTTAAAGTGAGTTTACATGCTTAAACAATCTGTCCTGTAATCTCTTATTTTGCATTTCTTCATAAATAAACATGTTGTACTCATATGCCAATTTTCATTCAAATCCGTGACATGGCAGCCACAGCTAATTTGCTTATTTTGCCTGGAATGACCCACATTCAACTAGTTAATGATGTAGTTGTAAAAATAAATAAATAAAAATCCAGAGAGTTTAATTATAAACGTTCATGATTACGATATATGTTATATAGATTACTTGAGAAATAGATGGTATATGGAGTTAAAAAAAATATATATATAATCAGAAGATATAGGGCGCATTTATCTCCTAATACCTTCCACTGTCTTTCTGCTGATTATCTTCTTTATATTCTGAAGGATTAAGATACCGAAATCATCTTTTTTAAACGCAAATAAATAAATAAATAAATTTAACAAAATTGTAATTTAACAAATTACAACGACTATTTGGAAAATGATATTTTCAAAGATTCAAATTTTAAAGTCTTATACATAAACCCTATATTTAAATTATTAATAATAATAAACATCATTTTTAGGATGATCATAACGAGTCATATATTACATACGCCATGCATTAAACATTAATTTTTCTAGATCAATGGAAAAACAAACAAACAAACAAAACAGTAGTTTATAGATATACAATGTTAACTGTTTAAAATTTGCAATTTTTTTTATGGAGTTAGTCAGACTGACTTCTGAACGCCTCATATTAAATACGACATGTATTAAACATAAATATTCCTGGGCCCATAATAAATAAATTTTAAATGGAATTTCAGTTTTACAGTTTTCGAAACTACAAATTTTTAAACATTGCACATTTTAAATTTTTACACAGTTGCGCAGAGAAAAAAATGCACTTTAAAATGAAATTTGTTTGAAACCTTTATCATAATTTGTTTTCAAATTATTATTTTTAAAGAAGTTTTTATTACTGTTTTTTTTTTTTTTTTTTTTTTTTTTTTTTTTGTCATCGTGGCAACAGAAGTATTTAATTTTCGGACATTAAACAGTGATTAATCAGAAAACGAATAAAATAAAAAACATAAGTATTACATTTTTGAACATTAATTTGGACCAATCAGAAAACGAATAAAATGAAATAAGTTGCGGAATTCAACCAATAAAAACATTCAGACATACTTCAGATTTCCCAATTCTCTACCTAGAAAAAAAACTATTTTCCAAATTGTTAAAAAAGAAAAAAAATGCAATTTTTATAGAGAAAAACAAACATTCTGGCAATAATCAAATTGGAAGCGCATCAGTTTAAAATTGAAAATGTATCCTTTCACAAATACTCAGACTGATTTTTAGGCGCGTTCCTAATTATGTAAATACGTAGTATCTATAGGTGTCTTTCAGTCCGTCCGTATATAACAACGCAAAAACTACCCAACCGAATCGTTTGAAATTTAAAATATGTAATCATATCATATATATTATAAAGCAGAAGTTATGAAACTTCCAAACGGGTGTTTTCAAAAACTACCCGATGGATCTTTTTTCAGATTATATCATTCGATAGGAAATATTTTTGCGGAGGTTTATGATACAAATATACAGGGATAACTTTGATTTTTCGTACTAAATTTCGTATTTTTCGGTTATTTTCGACGGAAGGGTTGCAACAACTAATTTTTTGGCGATAATTATATTTCAAAAAAATATGCTTTTTTCAAAAAAATATCAACCGACTTCAAAAAAGCGCTAAAAAGAATTAAATAATTCTTTAAAATTCTCTAATGACAAAACGTTGTCCAATAAACACACATCGGATATCACGTACCGGCATAAAAACGGTTAAATTTAATATATATAATTTAATATCCACTAAACATAGATTTTAGAGAGAATTTTTTTTACAAGAGATGAATTTACATATTTATGATTTAATTTACGAATATATACATATAAAAAGTAATGAATTACTTTTTGAAGTCGGTGCCAAACTGTCACAAATGATAACCATTTTCGTTATGTTATTAGGCACAATATATTCATAATTCTTATTACATTTAAGACAGTTTGGCACCAACTTCAAAAAGTAATTCATTACTTTTTATATGTATATATTCACAAATTAAATCATAAATATGTAAATTCAGCTCTTGTAAAAAATATTCTCTCTAAAATCTATGTTTAGTGGATATTAAATTATATATATTAAATTTAACCGTTTTTATGCCGGTACGTGATATCCGATGTGTGTTTATTGGACAACGTTTTGTCATTAGAGAATTTTAAAGAATTATTTAATTCTTTTTAGCGCTTTTTTGAAGTCGGTTGATATTTTTTTGAAAAAAGCATATTTTATTTCCTACTTTTTAGTTATTCATACTATAATAGTCAATTATGTGTGCTGACATATGATGCGTCTTTAAAATACGATGACTAATTGATGAACTTTCCTGAACTTTGATGTATTCAATTTTCTGGTCAATTTCCCATTTCATTTTCAGCTATTCAAGAGCAACTTACAATGTCGGCTGGTATCTTTGTGGATCTTTATGTTTTTAGGATGTGGTGTAACTTGTTTTCATAAGATCTCACTCTTCGAAAAGTTACTGCATTCATCGAACTTTAAAGCCCACATCGATTCTTACGGACCTCGGAAATAGGTTTGGAAAAGCTGACAGTCCATCAAGTAAAGTGATCTTACGCATCACAGACAGGCAAAGTGCTTTCTTACATATACCGGGTGTCCCAAAAATAACTGATGGATTTTAAAATTCAATAACTTGCAAACGGTGACAGCTATTAAAAAAATTTTGCAGGAGGGCTATGTATAATGTCAGGAGTTTTTTTTAACTGCAATTCTTGATTTTAGTTCGGATTTCAAACAACAGATGGCGCTGATGGCGGTCGGCGGCCAGTCGACGCCGAGACTTATTTCATTCAGCTTTGACTCAAAAGAAGGAGATTAATGCTATGAAGTACGTCTCATTCTACAGTACAGTCTTGCTCTCAGGCCCCGATTCTGGACTCATTTGATATGTTTTCAGTGGTGTGCGTTGTTGCCATGGAAATAACAGATTGTTCGATAGTGGAATACAGCGTTCAGAAGTGGGCATAAATTTCGCAAGCAATCCGAGTTTGCAGAAAATTTTCGTTTAGGAAGTTTTTCCCCCGTATTAAATTATTTTTTTATGCCACGATTTAAAGAATATTTTATGAATCATATTTTAAAACTAGATAAAGAGATTTTTTTAATTCGATAATTTTTGTTATATTCTAAGAAATTTTAGATCGATTTAGATTGTTATATTCATGCTCAATTTTGAATATTATATTTTTCTATAGAAGAATTTGTTATTTCCTTGACAACAACACATTCCATTGAAATCATATCGAATGAGTTCAGAATCGATCCCCACAGTGTTAAAAATATGCTGCATTTTGCTTCATACGCACTCCGCCGCTTGTATATAATATCTCTTTTCCGACCAATAACAATGCTTCATAATACAATCAAGTAACCGTTTCTATACAAGCGGTGTGCGTATACAACAAAATGCAGCAGATTTTTATAGTGTAAGAGCAAGATTGTAGCAAGATATCTTCACCTACACTGTTAAAAATTGGAAACTTTTGCTGCATCGTCACTCCACTGCTACTGTAGAATATCTCTATTTTGACCAATGAGAATGCTCCATAATACAATGAAGTAATCTCTTTCTATAAAATTGGAGGAGTGACGATGCAGCAAAGGTTGAAAATTTTTAACAGTGTAGTTTTAAAATACGGTGCCTAAAATATTCCTTAAATCATGCCATAAAAAGTAATTTAATCCGGGAAAATAAATTTTAATTAACTCACATTTATTTTATTTTTTTCTATTTTAATGCATCGATAGACTAATCCTATTGAAAAGGGCTAAAGAAGGCAACTTATAATATTTGTTTTTGGTAGTTATTTTACTCAATAATGTACTATCAACAGTTTTCATGATTATTTTTTGAACATTCATAAAAATCAACTGACGAATTTTTTAAAAAGATCTAAAATTTCTTAAGAATATAACAAAAATCATCAAATTGAAAAAAATCTCTTTATCTAGTTTTAAAAAATGATACATAAAATATTCTTTAAATCGTGCCAGAAAAAAGTAATTTAATCCGGGAAAATAAAACTTCCTAAACGAAAAACTTCTGCAAACTCAAATACTGCTTGCGAAATTTGTGCCTACTTCTGAACGCTGTATTCCACTATCGAACAATCTGTTATTTCCATGGCAACAACGCATTTCATTGAAATCATATCGAATGAGTCCAGAATCGGGGCCTCAGAGCAAGACGGTACTGTATAATGAGACGTACTCCATAGCCTTAATCTCCTTCTTTTGCGTCAAAGCTGAATGAAATAAGTCTCGGCGTCGACTGGCCGCCATCAGCGCCATCTGTTGTTTGAAATTCGAACTAAAATCAAGATTTGCGGTAAAAAAACTCCTGACATTATACATAGCCCTCCTGCAAAAAATTTTTTAATAGCTGTCACCGTTTGCAAGTTATTGAATTTTAAAATCCATCAGTCATTTTTGGGACACCCGGTATAAGCACAGCAAAATGACTCCATTTATGAAAGTAAAGTGTTTTCCTAGTATAATCAAAATTGTTCAACATTCAGTCAGAAAAAGTAAAAGGAAATATTTTATGAAAAATCGCGCTATTCTTCATCTGTCAAAAGTACAATCTAATTCCCATAAAGGCATGGGAAAGGAACAGTGATGATGTATGAGGAATCTCAAACTGATAACCGAAACCTAGCTGCCTCTATCTGAGAGTGAAAACATTCGATGCCCAGACACTTCTTCGACAGACATTTTTGTCCAAAGTATAGCAATGCTAGGCATTTTCTATTATAGATCTTAATTATAATTGTCTGACAGAATTGGATTGTATGCGTTTTAAAAATTATCATGATTGACGATCATGGTCAACTCGGTAAGATGCTTGGTGACTCGCTTTTGTCCAGAATCATTTCAGTTAAACAATATATCCCGTGTATCGTCATTTGCATATCAAGAAATCCTACCTGAATAAAATTTAAAATCATTTTAATCCGGTAACCATATCTGAATCTGAAGACAACTTCGCATCACATGCCAATGCGCATTATTGTGCGTTGACTTATGAAAATACTTTTTCATTCGGAACAACACGTATAGTAGTGGATTTTCATATTTTAGGCACGTACTTCCAATGTCAGTTGATATCGACGTGGCTTTCCGGTTTATTGGATGTGAGAACTTGTCCAGTTAAGATTTAGCACTTTGGAATGATCTCACACTTCGGAAATTTACTACATCCAACAAATCTTAAGGTCCACATTGAAATCTACGAACATCGAAGGAGAGTGTCGAAAAGCTGAAATTCATCAGTAAAAGTGTCCTTACACAATCAGAGCGCGTCAAAGTGCTTCCATGAGTTAATGCAGAGTAAAGTATTTCCATACGTTAGTACATTTTAAAATACTCTTCTTTCAGTCTTAAAAACTAAAAATTAAGATGCTACCAAAAACGCACTATTAATAAATAATCTGCAGTCATCTATTTCATCAATAACGACATCGGAAATGAGCACTGGGGCTTGTATTTTGAGTTCGAATCTAATAACAGGAACTTGACTATTTCCATATAAGAGTTGCAACATTCTACACTTTTAAAAATTTTAAACTTTTGCTTCATCGTCATTCCCCAGTTTTTATAAAATATATCTATTTTGACTATTGAGAATGCTCCATAATACAGTGAAGTAATCGTTTTTCATAAAAGTGGTGGAGTGACGATGCAGTAAAAGTCTAATATTTTTAACAGTGTATGTTCAAACTGTGACACGGTTTTTCAAACTAAACAAAATGTGGAAATTTACCATTCCAAGTTTTGACGATAGTTGCCCGAACGAGTACACTGTTAAAAATTTGACCCATTTGCTGCATCGTCACTCCACCGCTTTTATAGAAATCGATTACTTCAGCCTATTATGGAGCATTCTCATGAGTCAAAAAGAGAGATATTCTATAAAAGCGGGGGAGTGACGATGCAGCAAAAGGGTCAAATTTTTTACAGTGTACTATTATAAGAGGGCAAGAAGTTAACTAGCTTCACTTTAATGGCAAGCTCATCAAAATATTTCGCCGTTTTCTTTTCTCTAGACTCGACATAACCTAAAAAATATCCCCGTATATTACCACATTGATATCGAGGAATTCCGTCAGAAGAAAATCTGGAAGCATTCCGATATTTAACTCGATAACTGAGTCTGAATCTCAAGACAGTGTCGATATACATAGCAATGCACTTTAATTTCTTTGAGCATTCGGCATAGAAAGGACCCTGATACACAGGCACTTGCGCTTTGTCATATATAGGTACTTTAATTGTGGATTTTCAGCTTTTCGGCACCTATTTCCGATATCGATAAGCATCGATGTAGATTTTCCATTTTAGTGTATACGCGAAATGATCCAGTTAAGATTTCGCACTTTGGAAAGAACTGGTATCTCTGCAACAGTGGCTATGATCCTTATTTTGTTTTCACTATTTAGCGAAATGAGATTGAACAATCAATGAGACTGAACAGTAGCTTTCATTTTTGCAAACTTTTCACTGTTTGAAGTAAACAGCGAAAAGTTCGCAAAAATGCAGGCTACTAATTGGCCAATATCATTTTGCTAACAGCGAAAGAGAACTTGGGTGGGATCCAGTAGATTTCGTGCTATTAAAGAAAACAGATTGACCAATTAGAAATCTGCATTTTTTTGCGAAATTGTCGCTGCTTATGCTCTTATTCACCATTTACTTGAACCTAAAAAACCTCGGTCGAACGCTCAAATGAAAATCATGATAACATTTGATTGGACATCATCAAGGAGACGTCCAATCAGAATTAAAGTTGAATACGGTTTAAGCGTTCGACCGAGGTTTTCTATGTAACTCGGGGTCGAAGTAGTTGGTGAATAAGAGCGTTAAAGTAAGTAAATTTTCTTATTGGTCAATCTCATTTCGCAATAGAGCAAAATCTATGTGAATCCAGTCCAGTCAAAATTTCGCAAGATCATGTATCTGCGTAAGAGTAACAGCATGAAAAAGGAACACTTCTAATTGGACAACTGGTTGGAAAAAAATCTGAATTTTAAAGTTTTATTTTTAAAAAGTTCTAATCAACAGATGGATGGAGCATTGTCATTGGTCAAAATAGAGATCTATACAAATGGTGGAGTGATTACATACTCTGTTAAAAAGTTGAAACTTTTGCTGCGTCGTCACTCCATCGCTTTTATAGAATATCTCTGTTTTGGCCGATGAGAATGCTTTATAATACAGTGAAGTAATATTTTTCTATGAAAGCGGTGGAGTGACGATGCAGCAAAGTTTCAAATTTTTAACGGTGTAGCTACAGCTGCAGATTTCTAACAGTGTAAATTTTCACATTGATCAATCTCCTTTCTCTAAGAGCACAAAATCTATCTCGATCCCGATCGTTGTCTAGTCAAAATTTCGCACTTTGAAATAAAAAGATAGCGTATCGGTATAAGAGTAATAGCCTGAAAAATGAACGCTTCTAATTGGACGACTGCTTCAAAAAGAATTTGAATTTTTAATTTTTTTGTTTTTTAAAAAGTTCTAATCACCAGAATTTGATGAAATTGAAATGGGACCACAAGGGCATCTTACACTTCCAAACAAAAAAAGAATTTTCAAAATCGGTTCATATTTAGGGAAGTTATGAGTGAACAACAAATACATACAGGCCGAAATCATAACCTCCTCCTTGAAGTCGGTTAAAAAGAAATGAAATGCTTTCTCTAATGGAAAATAATATAAACATTTCGAAAAAAACCCTGTTAATTCATTGATTTAAAATAAATAATGATAAAAAGAAAAAAATCCGTTTAATGCAAAATAATATTATGAAAGGAAAAAAATTTATCTTTAACGAAAAAAAAATATATTTATAATATTTAAAAAGTAACTCAATATGAAAGAAAGTTTTGAAGTGACACAATATTTTGCTATTTATTTCTTTCGAGCCAGGTTAAAAGAAAACATCTCAAAAATTTTATTAGGTAAAACATAAGTATTTTTTTTTTCTTTTTCTAAAACTATTTTTAAATCTAATTTTCCCGTTATGTATTTTACAGAAGAAACTCGCAGAATTAATTTTTTTTAAAGGCTCTAATTGTTATTTGTATGTTGTTTCTTCAATTGGGTGTTTCAATCTACTTTTGTCGCCAATCAATGCTATTCTAAACCAAAAAAAAGCACAAGATGGAGCGATGTTCTTTTTAGGAAAAAAATTTACATTTAACTTAAATGCATATATAGCAGTTAATACCACAAAAATGAATAATATTTAAATTTTAGAGTAAATTTCTTTCCAATACGTAGATATTGTAAAATACTTTAACTGCAACTTTTAATTTTTTTTTTTTTTTTTTTTTTTTTTTTTGGCAGAGATATTTCATACGCACTACATTGGTGCGATTTGTCTCTTACGCCAATACCATAAATACATCTGGGTAATTAATTGACGCCAAAGTGTCATTATTTTGCTTGAGATGGCAACCCGGATGTTGTCTATTTATTAATAAATTGTCTATTTACAATTTTTTTCTTTTTTTTCCATTATATAAACTATTTTAATCTAGGCACATTTGTCATATATGCGCCATATTTGCGCGACTGCAATAAAATGGCGATTTTATGCCTCACTTGGTAACCTGGCTGTTGTTTATTTATTAATAAATTTTTATTTTATTTTATTTTATTTTTTAAAGGATATAAATAGTTTTGTTTTATAATTATTGACTAAACTTTTTAAAATTTATTGTTATTTTCTATTTAAAATAACAGAAAATAATTGTAAACTATATATGTAACTGGTATTTAAAAACAAAATTTCCCCCGAATCGGCTTTAGAAGAAAAGAAAAAAAAAAAAAACGCGCCAATGTGGTGCGTATATGTCATGTATACATTTTTTTCACTAGACTACAGTATTTAGACATGCTGTATAAATAACGATTATTGTCTTTTCCAAACATATGTTTGGCACAGATATTATATACACACTGAGGTATGTGACGGTCGCCAAAACGGTGTTATTTTGCCTTATATGGTAACCCAGCAATAGTTGTTTCTGTATTAATAAATTCTTTATTTACTTTCAATTTCTTTTTAGAAATTTTAGAAATTGTTTTGTGCTATATAACTTTTTTATTTATTATTATTTTCGTTTTAAAATAATGAAAATAATTTTTAAAAATGCACATTTATCCGCTATTCTAAAACGAGGATTTTGCCGCATTGGTATTGGAAGGAAATCTTGCAAACCCGGGTTTGTGCCGGAGTTTTTTGTGAAATATGATATGTAAATTGAGTGCTACTAGATTAACACGTCGGCCAGTTTCGCCAAACTATTCAAATTTACATAAATTCCTTTTAAATAACGAAAGAACAATAAACATAAATACAAATTAAAAATCGAATTAAAAAGCACTTATGACGTAAAAAAATACGTGTATCACGTGTATCAATTGCTATTATACTTACGATCATCGATTATTGACATTTATTCCTATAATCTGCTATTAATTTTTTTCTGGACAGAATAATCAAGTAGTACCGTACATTGTACAAACTCCAGTTAATATTACAAAAATAGAGCTAAATAACTAAATTTAGGTGCAAATGCACACACGGCACACACCCATGTTGTAAGAAAGGGACACAAATGTCATATATGCACCACGTTGGGGTGATAAATTTCTGGCGCCACTTTAACGGAAACTTCGTTTTCAAATGACAGATACTTTTCTATTTTACTTTTCTATGCAAATGAAAGTAAATAAATAGTTCATTAATAAATTAAAAACAGAGCTGGATTACCATAAGAGGCATAAAATGTTCATTTTGTTTCAATCACGCCAACGTGATGCGTATATGACATCTGTATCAAATAAAGAATACTGCCCAGTTAAACTGATGGCATTGAGCTCACAGGCTACAAATACTAATTGTACATTAAAGCCTTATATTTTCAAGGGTTAATTCCGTTAAAAAATTAAGAAATGGAAACAGCTCTCTTCTTTCCTCTTTTTTTATACTTAATCATTGAACCTCCTATACTATCAAAGACATGCTTTATCATATAAAAAATCTATATCCAAAATTCAGAGCAAATTAGATAATTCTTAATAAAAACCCATTTAGCATTTATATAATTTAAAAGGAGTTATCCCCCTCTTTTATACTTAACCATTAAACTTCCAAAACTATTCAGAGATTTGAACGAAATCTGAAAATTCTGCTTGAAAAACCCATTTATATAAATTAAGGGGGGGGGGCATTAGAACCCCTGTTCCCCCTATTTATACTTATACAATGAACACCTAATAACAGTCACTGAATCGCCTCATCTGAATGATCCTAATCTAAATTTTGAACGAAAACTTAATTCTGCATGAAAATCCCATTTATATCAACTAACGGGGGGGGGGGCATTAGAACCCCTGTTCCCCCTATTTATACTTATTCAATGAACACCTAATAACAGTCACGGAATCGTCTCATCAGAATGATCCTAATCTAAATTTTGAACGAAAACTTAATTCTACATGAAAATCCCATTTATATCAACTAACGGGGGGGGGGGATTAGAGCCCCTGTTCCCCCTATTTATACTTATTCAATAAACACCTAATAACAGTCACGGAATCGCCTTATCAGAATGATCCTAATCTAAATTTTGAACGAAAACTTAATTCTGCATGAAAATTCCATTTATATCAACTAACGGGGGGGGGGATTAGAACCCCTGTTCCCCCTATTTATACTTATTCAATGAACACCTTATAACAGTCACGGAATCGTCTCATCAGAATGATCCTAATCTAAATTTTGAACGAAAACTTAATTCTGCATGAAAATCCCATTTATATCAACTAACGGGGGGGGGGGATTAGAACCCCTGTTCCCCCTATTTATACTTATTCAATGAACACCTAATAACAGTCACGGAATCGTCTCATCAGAATGATCCTAATCTAAATTTTGAACGAAAACTTAATTCTGCATGAAAATCCCATTTATATCAACTAACGGGGGGGGGCATTAGAGCCCCTGTTCCCCCTATTTATACTTATTCAATGAACACCTAATAACAGTCACGGAATCGCCTTATCAGAATTATCCTAATCTAAATTTTAAACGAAAACTTAATTCTGCATGAAAATCCCATTTATATCAACTAACGGGGGGGGGGGCATTAGAACCCCTGTTCCCCCTATTTATACTTATTCAATGAACACCTAATAACGGTCACGGAATCGCCTCATCAGAATGATCCTAATCTAAATTTTGAACGAAAACTTAATTCTGCATGAAAATCCCATTTCTATAAATTAAGGGGGGGGGGGGCATTAGAACCCCTGTCCCCCTATTTATACTTATTCAATGAACACCTAATAACAGTCACGGAATCGCCTCATCAGAATGATCCTAATCTAAATTTTGAACGAAAACTTAATTCTGCATGAAAATCCCATTTATATCAACTAACGGGGGGCATGAGCCCCCCGTTCCCCCTCTTATACATATCGAATGAACTCCAAAAACTAATCAGGGAAGCGCCTTGTCAGGATATACCTACATACAAAATTTCAAGTGGATCCGATATTTTTATCATGAGTTATCGCGTTACGCACATACGCACATACATACAGAACGGACGGGCACATAAGCTCTCAGGCTATGATAGCCTGCGAGCTAAAAATGAATTTCACACATTCAAAAAACATTCACCTTATTTTTCTAAGGAAAACTTTATTTAACTTTATTTATTCTGCTGCATTCCAAAAACGGAACACTGTAATAGATTTGTCAAGAGCAGATGTACGTTGCGAAATATAATATAATATTGACAGAGGATCTATTAAGGTTTCCACAGATACCCATATTCTCAAGTTGAGAGGTTTAGAGTTCAAAAACTATCAAATGAAAATGAATCACTTGAAAATTGTTTAAATTCAATGGTCAATCTCTGCGATCATAATACTCGCTATTTTAGAAGTATGGTGAATAGACAATATTTAAATTGCTCTTTTCATATTTGCCTTATATATCTCTCAAACTCTACAATAAATGGTCAACTGAAATATTTTTTTCTTAAAAGCCCGAATTTTATCGAATGCATAAGCTGATACAACAACATAATATTTTATTATTATTTTAATATATTTTGGCGTCAACGGGCATTGATTCCATTGTTGTTGTTTTTATTTTTGGCTCAGTTTTGTTTTTTCTAGCTCGCTGAGTTTTGTACTGATGAAGAATCTCGACAGTAGATTCGAAACAGCTGTTTGCCAACTTTTAATGCATTTTTGGTGCATTTATAATCGTTGGTTTTCTGTCTTTAAATCCAATGGCGTTTTGTATGATTTTCACAAATGTGAAAGAGCATTCGAAGTGAAGTTGCTTTAAAAAACACAATCATATTCAATATTTTGTTTGATTCATGTTTTGTTTTGAAAAATAGACCAGCGCAGCGGGCTTAGCCTGCTAGTTTATTAATAAACTATTTATTAACTTTCATTTTGTTTTTTAAAATAATATAAATCATTTTGTTCGATAGCTATTAATTGAACTTTTTTATTTATTATTTTTTTTCAAATAATACAAAATAATTAAAAAATATTTATGAAATTGATAATTAAAAACCAAGTTCTCCAAATTGGCGCCAAAAAAAAAATTGCGCCAATGTGGTGCATACATGACATCTGTGTCAAAGTTTTTTCACTATACATAAGTAGGGAAAATGCAGTATAAATACCGATCAAAGTTTTTTCTAAATATGGAAATATTGTCCCAGATTTGGTCATATACTCATCGAGGTATCTCTCAGCCAAAATGGCATTATTTGCCTCATATGGTAACCCAGCTATAGTTCTTTATCTGATGATAAGTTGCGTATTTACTTTCATTTTCTTTTTTGAAATGATATTTGTTGTTTTGTTCTACAGTTACTTTTTTATTTATTGTTAATTGCTGTTTAAAATGATAGAAAATAATAAAATATATATAAATTCCTTTGGTATTCTAAAACGAGGATTTTGCCACATTGTAGTTGCAAGAAAATCGTTGTAAACCTATTGTGTATATGATGTCTGTGTAGGAGTCTTTTGTGAAATATGAAAAGTGTAAATTGGCTACTCTTTTGATTATCACGTCAACCAATTTCGCCAAATTATACAAATTCACATAATTTTATCTTAAATAACTAAAGAGAAAATGCTTAAATACGAAAGAGCAAATAATTTTGTTTTCATTTTTCAGGAGGAAATTTTGCAATAATAAAGTAATTGTTGTAGTAAAAATTTTAATGTTTTTTTTCTTTTAAATCGTTGGCAACTTGCTGTAACGAAAAATGTTTATTTTTTTTCCTGCTATTGTTTTGTAAGAGCTGGTTTTGTCAAAGCCATGTTAAGATGGTATTCAAATTTTTGAACCCTTCTGAATTACCATCCCTTTGGGCCGATTTTGCTCATTTGCAATTCCCACTGAGATATTAACCATCTCAATGTACTTGACGAGTTTGAAGATGATTCTTGCATAATTGCGCCTTTTATCGCGCGGACAAAATTTAATATATATATAAACTTTTTAGGTGGGAGTAGCTTTGGGTTTCTGGTTTCACATAATGAAAAGTTCTGAAGAAATTTTTCAGAAGTTGTACCATGGTATCGTCTGTAATAATTAATATTTCTTCAGATAAGGGAAAATTTTAAATCCTGTTGCCATAATGGTCTCATTTCGCTTCCAAATGTGCACTGTTAGTAATAAATTAAAATAGTTACTTCTAAATAGCTGGTTTTTGTGCAACGTTTAAGATAATTTAGTATCACAATGGTGTCTAAATCGTTTACAGCAATGAGCAAGGTGCTGCTGGAGGTCCAAATTATTTAAAATACAAATTTAAATTCACCAGTTCGTTTCATCCACGGTTGATTTTGAAATATTGACCAGCGCAGTGGGCATAGCCTGCTAGTTATTACATAATTTTGTCGAGTCATTTCAAATTTTATGAAAATCGGGACAATCAAAAGTATTCCGTTACATTACGGTCAATGGGGAAAAAAAGTTTCAAATGCATTTTAATAGTGTTACACTCATTCGAACATAATAAAATTGATATGAATCTATGAAGTACATATTGTAATATACATTTTGCACAAAATATGGTGCAAATAACATTTGTTATTGATTTACAAGGCCACACAAAAGTAATCCATTACATAATGGTATTGGGAGAACATTGTTTGGTGCTCGTTTCGATTATATTAATCTATTTCACATTTTATGAATATTATACACGTTGCTGAGATGTAATAAGAGTTACTATTCCTGTATATTTACAGTAACACACACACACACACACAAAAAGATTTCGACCACTACACTTTATTCGAAGTACTGTCTATTATAACAGCAAGATCTAAATATTTTTAAAACTTCATTATCGTACGAACGTACCTCATTTGCTACGCTTTATGTGCAATTTCCAACTTGTTAACTTTGCAGTTCGCAATGCTATGCTTTTGCTATTCTCGCACATGCATTAAAAACAAAATTTTGCATACGAATAATTCCTTTTTTACAAATATGTATAAAATGTTCTATCTACAATTTTGACGCATTGTTTTATCTATTTAACAACGCAAATTTTATTTGATGAGATATTAATGCGTGTTTAAAAGTGTCTCATGCTCTTTATAGAATTTTTTTTTTTTTTTTTTTTTCTTTTTTTTTTTTTCGAGATGGAAACTATCGAAATTCGACGATAAAAATATGCTTTAAAATGTCTTATCAGTCATTTTTCGTTTAAATTCATTTCTTCTAAAACGCAAATGACTGTTTTAAGCTAATTATTTTTTTATGTAAAAATGGAGAAAATATTTTTCAATAATATTAGTACAATTTGCAGGTGAAGCAAAATTTTAATGCTTTGGACTGATAATTTATTTACCTGGTTTTCTCGTTTTTTCCATAATCGGGATGACTGCCCCATTTCCACAAACGTGGATACTTTCTTTGTTATAAAGTAACATACCTAATGGATCCTTAAAAAATAATGGAATATAATTCCTATGAAGGATTCCTACCTTATTTAAAACATATTTCAAGCAATTTGATATGATAATAATTTTATGTTGTACATAAACTGAATATGATATGATATGAAACAGTAAATCTTATAATTTATCGTCTTTTTTTTTTTAAGTTCGTAGAAATATATTTGAAAATAAGTTAAAAAGTCGCTAAATTGAAAGTCATTTTTCAAATAAATTTCATCATAAGGATAATTTTATTCCTGCTTTATCGTGTAAAAATTGAAATTGTACATTATTTCGATTAAGAAATAATGAAAGTACGATAAAAGTGAAAGCGATAGTGCTATTCATTGTCACTACCATTGGCATTTTTGCCGATCCCACCGAAGCTTAGAGATCTGCACGGGCCGGAATTTCCAGGCCCAGGCCCGGCCCGGCCAGTTTTGGCCCGTTACAATTTCTACGATTTCTAAAAAATTCAGATTTTTATCATATAATTAAGATTCCTTTAAAGAATACTGCATACATATCTATGGAATGATTTTACAGTATATTTTACAGCAAATACACATTAACAACATTAATGATTACTTAGATTCTTAGGCTTTCAACATTCGAATAAAAATTCATTAAAAAATTAATATGGCTTAGAATAAAAGAAAAGAGAAAGAAAGCTAAAAACATCTTTAATTTTGAAGCTGTTTAATAAAAGAAGATTTATAAATATATTTCTATATCATTTTATTATAGATTTCAAATCCAAATCCATTCTTAAATTCAAAGAAGCTCCCCTTTCTGATACATTTCTAAATTCATTTTTTCCCTCAGAAACGCATAAGATTAGCAGATATCTTTATTCAGAAACTGTATAATCGAATGGCGTTACCCATTTTTTTGTACAAGCAATTTAAGAATACTGCAAACATAGAGAAGAATTCTGTCATAATATAGAGAAGAATTCTGTCATTCTGTCATTTAAGAATACTGTCATAATTAGCGTTTTGAATAGAATTTCCGGAAGCAATAGCAAGGGAAGGGAGAAAAACCTGCAATCATTTGAGAAACTATTATATCTCAACAAGGTTATACAAATTTTATTTACCAAAAATGAAAAACGCTATTCGATTCCAAATCCCTTCAATAGTTAAGCTTATCGCTTTTATACCTTTACAATTTAAAATTAATCAGAAAATGTGTCAAACTTTCGCATTATTGAGAAATTAATTTAAAAATCATCAAGAAGTATATATATATCCGAAGACTAAGCTAATATAAGTTCTTTATCGCTGTTAATAATTTTACAAATCATGTTTTGAGCCAATAATTAAGTCTAGTACCGGTCCGGCCAGTCTATATATAGAAAAATAATGCAAGCGTGATCTCGGACCGGCATGAGTCAGCTAAAAAAATATTAAAACGGGTTACACATAATGTAATTCTCCGATGCCGATACACTGTGCATTTTTATATTGATGCTGTCAAACTAGTATGGCCGCCACATTTATACTTATTCTCGTTAAAACCATTTTCGTTGAAAATAGCTCATATTTTATCGTTTCTGCTTAAATCTCCAAAACGGGCAGTCAGGCCCGAAAATTTTTTTTATCGGCCCGGTCTGGCCCGTTGAATTTTTTTGCCGGCCCGGCCCGGCCCGTGCTGACCTCTACGCGAAGCTAACATAGGGAAGCAAAATACGGGCTTCTGATTGATTGAATAGTTTAAAGAGCAAATGTTTGTAAATAAATTATTTTGGATTTGGATGTACGAATTAGGGGCCTATGTGGGTATATCGCGTTAAAATAATAAGAAGTTAATAAGAAGAGTAATAATAAGAATTTTTTAAAAAATAATATAGACCGATTGGGTTTGTAAATATCACATAATTGACGCCATAGAAAGGAATTGTGATTATCACGTTAAAATAATTAAGAAGAAATTCCAGTTTTATTTTTAATATATATATATATATACACTATATTGCCATTGATTATGGGACACTTGCGATTTTAGACATTTTGCTAAATATCTAGAAAAATACATGAGGAATCATCTCGAAACTCTTAGTGTATAAATATAATAGTATAAGTCGCCATGAATTACTTCGGCCGGTCTCTCCGAATTTGTGATTTATTTTTGTTTGTGTTCATCTGGCTTCATCGAAGTGTGGTGCCGTATGTGTTTATTCTTCTATGGTGATAATGAGAGCAATGTTATCAGCAAAAATGTCGGGTACTTTGTGTTTTATTTCAATAAAGTGTTTGAATGCAGTCATCGAGTCATCATGAAACGCGTAAATCTTTTCGATTTCAACAGTTCTGTTCGCTTTCTAGTGATTCATCAATAATCTTCAAATAGTGTTCCTGTAATCGCTTCGTTATTTATTGAAAGAAAAACTCGTGTTGCGTGAATTTATTCGACATCTATTACATGAGTATACTCAAGGGGTGGTACAGTGATTTATGATTAAAGGAATGTTTAATTTATAATATGTGAGCTCACAAGTGTACACTATTTTATTTATTTATTTATTTGTTTATATTAGTGCACATGTTTTTTTTTTCCCTAATTCCTTGATTATAAAACTAATTGATTAAGGTAAGTAATATATCTCTAGTGTTATTGTTTTTATTACTTCTACAAACCATGGTTTTAAGGTGTAATTATATTTTAAATTGAAAGAAAAAATGGATATCCATATTTACGTCTAATTAATTTATATAATTAATTCTTTTTATTTATTTCATTTCACAATTCTATGCAGATGCTTGTATTATGTTGATATTATTATTATTTTTTTGAAGATCATTTAGAATTTGCTTATATTTAGATTTTTAGGAAGTTGTCATAAAATTAATTTAAAATGGAAGCTATTAAAAAACAAAAAACTGTTCTTAAGGGAAAAATCACTCGCATAAAAAATATTATAAATCCCAAAATTGATAATGAAACTGTAACTCTTGAAGAGTTAGATTTATATGGTAAACAGGTTCAGGATATTGAAACCGAATTAAATAAACTCCATGAAAATGCCATTCTTCAGAGCGATGCATCGGAAACTGATCCTATAATTGATGAATATAATGAGATTGCACTTAAATTAGACAATTTAAACATAGCAATAAATACATCGCGTAATAAGTTAACTAAAAGTTTAAACATTCACGAGGGTGGTTCAGAAAGTCTAAATAAAACTACAGGTAATGTTTGTGTAAAAACTGTTAATCTTCCAAAATTTGAATTAAAACCTTTTCACGGAGAAGCTGATCAATGGCTTTCTTTTAAAGAGATTTTTCTTACAACTATAGATCAAAATTTGGAGTTGGGGGGCGTCTCAAAATTGCAATATCTACTGGCTAGTGTAAAGGGTCCTGCTCATAAATTAATTTCTGGATTTCCTCTCTCGGAAGCCAATTATAAAAATGCATGGGACATTCTCTGCGCTCGCTATGATAAAACTAGAGATTTAGCCATAGCACAAATAAGTAAGTTATACAATTTAAAAAACATGAAAAATTGCCCCTCTTCCTCTAAAGCTATTTTTGACATAATAGATACTTGTAATGAGTCACTTCGAATTCTAGAGTCTTTGAATTTGACTCAAAATGCTTTGGTGGATAACATGATAATTTACACTATAATTCAAAAACTAAGTGATAATCTAAAAGAACGATGGGAGCTCTCTCTTACTCATAATGATATGCCTAGTCTCACGGAATTTTTAAAATTTTTAGAGACTCATGCCAAAAGTATGCTAGCGTTGGAAAATCCAACTAAAACAGATGTAAGAAATGCAAATTATTCCCGAGATTCTTCCGATAGATATAAATTCCCCAAAAATCAAGAAAATGCTAAATGCGGTGTTTGTCTTGAATCGCATGCCACCCATACCTGCAGAAAATTAACAAATATGCCCTTAGATAACCGTTGGAGAACTGTCCAACTAAACAAACTATGTATCAATTGTTTGCGTGGTGGCCACTTTTCAAATAAATGTCCCTCCAAGATGAATTGTAAAAATTGCTATCGAAGACATCATACTTTACTCCATAAATATGATGTTCAGGGCAATACAGGGACAACAATGAACCCCAACTTGACAACCCACAGCAATCAATTTCAATCACAAAATGTCCATGAGTATTCCCCTGATCAAGGAATACCCCATAATGTTTTATGACGGTTTATAGTCCCGGGGTACATCAGATATAGGAATTACGATAATCATACGTATCCAAAAACTTGTCATGAGGTTCAAATACCATTTTTATTGGATAGCGGAAGTACCCTTTCACTTATTCCAGAAAACTTAGTTGCAGCTTTGGATATGACGTCTATTCAAAGCTGTCATCCTCTTAATGTTAATCAAACCCAAGGACAAGTTCAGATTTCTGAAAAACTTCACGTACCCCTCAAAATAGGAAATATCAGGCAAAATAGCACCTTATACCTAGTTAGGTCATTCTTGCCATATGCGATACTGGGAACTCCAGAATTACAAAAATTCCATATATCGATGGACTTTTACTTGAATATTCTGACTCAGGATGGAGTCATTCTAAAGCATGATCAAAACATTTCCAATCAAATTTCTCAGGGAAACTCATTCAATCATACATTAACTTTAACGAGTGATATGAATTGCAAGAAGCCGCTTCGTTCTCCTTCCAAATCAAATCGAGAAATTTTGTCGCAACAAGGACAATGTTATCTTGATACTCAAATTCTCTCGGATTATGATGACAAAAGTTTTAGTCATTGTACTACTGAAGGGAACTCACAGTTGGAAGGGCTTCTAAGCGACTTCAAGGATATTTTTGCACGCAATAGATATGACGTAGGTAGAGTCAGATGGGAACCTCAGCGGGTAACTCTCACCTCGGAACTTCCTATCTCGCTTCGACCTTACCGTGCATCTCCTAGGGACAATGAAGAAATTCAAAAACAAATACAAGAATTACTAGAAGCTAAACTTATTAAAGAATCCTGCAGTCCTTATTCCTCTCCCGTCACTCTGGCATATAAAAAAGGAGAAGGTAAAACGCGTCTCTGTATTGATTACAGAAAAATCAATGCCATTTGTAAGACTGACTCGGAACCATTGCCCCGTATAGATTGGCTTTTGGACAGACTTGTCAATGCCAAATATTTTTCCACGCTAGATTTAGCCTCTGGCTACTGGCATATCCCACTTCATCCTTCAGACACAGAGAAGTTGGCCTTTACAACCAATCAAGGTCTTTATGAGTGGTTGGTTCTTCCTTTTGGTTATAAAAATGCCCCTGCCCAATTTGCAAGAGCTCTTCGAAGAATCCTAGATAAACATAAAGTTAATTTTGCTACCAATTATTTTGATGATTTTATAATTTATTCCGATTCCTATGCCGAGCATATGGATCACCTTAAAACTATATTTAACATTTGCCGTCAAGAAAATCTAAAATTAAAATTTTCCAAATGTAACTTTGCTAAATCTCAAATTGAATTCCTCGGTTATGAAATTAGTAACGGCCAAATAAAACCAGACAATGCTAACACCGAAACTATTAAAAAATTAATCCCTCCAAAAAACGTTAAAGAATTGCAAAGGTTCCTTGGTTCTGTAAACGTATACCACAAATTCATAGACAAGTACGCTAAAATAAGAGCCCCTCTAAATAAATTGTTAAAGAAAGATGCTCCTTGGGAATGGTCAGATGTCTGTCAACAATCATTTGAATTGCTTAAAAACGCATTAATTTCTAGGCCTATTTTAAAATTATTCAATCCTAACCTCCCATGCCATGTCTATACTGATGCCTCAAAGGAAGCCGTAGGTGCTGTCTTAAAACAAATGGATGAAAAAGGGAACTTGCATCCCATTGCGTTCCACTCGAGACAATTAAGGCCCTACGAGCAAAATTACGCTATCACAGAACTGGAATGTCTAGCAATAATCGATGCCCTTGACAAATTCCATTATTACCTTCACGGAAAACCTTTTACAATACATACTGACCATGCCTCCTTAGTATGGCTTAAGAAGGTGAAGCATTTAACAGGTAGGTTATTCAGATGGTCATTAAAATTAAGTATGTATGATTATACTGTAAAATATAACAAAGGATCCACCAATTTTGAAGCAGACATGCTTTCAAGAAACCCCACTTTTTCTGTAAATCCCCATATTCATTTATTAACGTCAGATGAAATTAAAGAACACCAACAATTAGATAATATAACAGGGCCTAAATTTCAAAAAGTTAATGACATTGTAATAATTCGCAAAAAGGGTTTTCAAAAAATTGTAGTACCATTCTCCTTGAGAGAGAAATTACTAATAAATACCCATTCAGAATTTGGCCATCCCGGAATCCAAAAAATGTTAAATTTAATTTCCCCACAATACTATTGGAGCAGCATGACCCACGATATTACACAATTTGTCAAGCATTGTGAGGTCTGCCAACTGAACAAAAAATCACACCAACCAAAATTTGGTCTTCTGGAGGCATTACCACCTGCAGAATTACCCTTCGATATAATTTCATTAGATTCAGTAGGAGGTTTTAACTATTATAATTCATCTAAAAGGTATATGCACATAGCTATTGATCACGCTACTCGTTATGTTTGGGGTTTTGCGTCTAAAAATGTTACAACTGAAGTCTACATTAATATTCTTAAACAGATTTTTAATATTCAACTTCCCAAGAAAATTTTAACGGATAGAAATCCTGCGTTTACAGCGTCTAAACTTCGTAAATGGGTACATAAACAGAATGTAAAAAAATTACTTACTTCTTCTCATAGACCACAGTGTAATGGGAAAAATGAGCGTGTGAATCAGTCAATTTGCACCCGACTAAGACTTAAAGTAAATTCTACCCCTTCAAACGTCCCATGGCCCAAAATTCTGCAGGAAGTAATTAATGAGTACAATAACACACCTCATTCGGTAACCAAGTACCCTCCTGCATACTTAATGTTCGGCCAATTACCTTATCCATCTGTATTAGGCAATGAAAATTATTACCCCCCTGTAGAGGAAGCCAGAAAAGAGGCTTTCCAAAGAACAAGTGAACATCACTTGAAAAATAAAGTCAGGTATGATTTAAAGTTTGTGGAAGCGCCTTTTAAACCTGGTGACCTTGTCATAGTGGAAGAATTTCACTATCCGAATACTCGGAAGTTAAGTCCGCCTTTTTCTGGTCCATATCAAATTATGGAAAAATTATCCAATGTAAGTTTCAAAATAAATAAGCCTAACTGGCTTACAAAAAAGGATTATGAAGTAATACACGCTTCCAAACTAAGATACTTTTTTCCTAGTAATCAATTTAAACTACTTACACCAACAAACTGAAATAGTTGGTATCATATGAACTGATATTATATTATATCTAATCTCGGTTTGCATTATTATGAATATTTGGAATTTTAATTACCTTTTTGATTTATTATGAATATTTGAATTTTAAATTATTTTTGCATTGTTGTGAACATTGTGTTATGTGTAAAAGTTCTATTTCTTGAGCTATGTCAGGACAGTTCCATACAAATTTGAAAATGTAAATAACATTGGACTTTTCAGAATCCATCTGTAATATATTCCTTATTTTGATTATCTTATTCTATGTATAATATTTACTGAGTGTTTTGCATTTATTAATACAATTGTTTTTATCATGTTCAATGACGTATAATGGTACATTTTATAACAGTGCTGTTTTTAGATATGATATTTGTACATTTTTCATTATTGTTATTCTATTATTTGTTAAGTATACGAAAGAAATAACTCATCTCCCATTAGCTCACTTAATGTAAAAATTGTTTACCCTTTTCAGGTGAGTACCATGGATGGAAGCCGGCCCATTCCCGGAGACTTGTCTGGAAGGGGGGGAAATTGTAAGAAAATACAAAAAATCAGACCTATTTATTACTTTTTTAATAAATCGCCCCTCAATGTGGATACGGGCCCCATGACTAATAATCACGGGTTTTACAGGGCAACAAGAAACCTAAGTTTATCGTATTAATTTAAGTAAAACACATGGCCTTTTTAACTGGCAACCCGCGGGAGATGAGAGATTTCCATTATACATCTAGGCACTTGGTCTCCAGAACTCATGATGTAAAGACTTGCGAAAAGATTTTGTTACCTTTTAAATAAATCGAAATTAAAACTCATCCCCTTGAAGTCTGTCGTTTTCTGAAAATGCGACATATATATATATATATATATATATATATATGTATATATATATATATTATAAATAATACAGAACAATTGAAAAACCTCAACATTAACTTCTTTACATCTAAATTCCAGAAAATTTTTCTTTTTATCTTTCAATAAATATGTAAAATCAGATGGAAATTAATCAAAATCCATCTTTTAAAAGCTTTTCAAACAGGAACTGATAATTAAATAAATGTAAACTCAAAAATGAATCAAAACAAAATGCTATTTAAATTATTCAACCAATCAGAAGCCCGTATTTTCTTCCCTGTGCCAGCTTCGGTGGGATCGGCAAAAATGCCTATCATTGTTTACATTTCTAAAAATTGTAATTGGATTTTGGCTGCCGTTCAAAAGCAGACTACTACTTTTTGACGACAACAAATAATTCCATTATGAAAGAAATGGGACTTTGTCGATAATAAGGAATTGTTAAAAAAATTCTCGATAAAATTACAAAAATTATTCCTATAGAATATAAACCTTACATGAAGTCTTTTCTTTGTAAAACCATTTTTTTCCTAAAATTCTTTACTTTTCTGAATTTTTTAATAAAAAAATTAATATATCTTACCTTTTTTTAAAAAAAAAAAAAAAGCTGGTGAAAATATGTAATCAGCATGAAATAATAAAGTTTTCAATTATAATCCTTAAAGTGCTATTACACGTAAAAATTGCAAGCGACAAAAATCGCCTGCGTTTTTTCGTTTTCTTAGCATTTCATTGGCTGTTCGAAAAGAGTCTTTACCATCATTTGGATTTCCAAGTATTTGATTGGCTCTTACTGGCGACTCGCTTCGTTCCAGGCATCAAAGACGCTCCGACACAAGAGAATCGCGCTCTAACTAAGCGACTCTCCTGGTCCCATAGGATAACATGGAGACGCCTGCAATTTGACGTCTGCAGCACGACACGTGTAATAGCACCTTTACAATCCAGAACTGAAAAATCAGTGTAAACTATGCCATTTTCACATCATCAGATCAAATTTTGTCTTTAAATGGATCAAGGTAAAAATACATCTTAAACTAAGCTTTTAACCGCTTTCACCGGAAAAAAAAAAAAAAAAAAAACTTTTTACAGCACTTTATATGCGTATTTATATGCTTAACCAGCATGTATTAAAATAAACAGATATTTTCTATTTCATTGTAATGAAGTAAAAATGGTATCAATAAAACTAAAATCCTTATATATGTTACCGTTAAAGCATATAATTAAAACAAGTTGAATGTAGATTCTGCCACTGCAGAATTCAATTTCGCCTCCAATTAAAAAAATGAAAAAAAATATCGATAGGGATTTTTTAAAAGGGCGACCCCGTTTAGATTGCAAATAACTAACTTCGTTTTTCTTGTGTTTATCAATATAATAGCAAACAGAACGGCGTGAAATACTCAATTGAATAGCTATTTCTTTCTGAGACATTGGAATGCCGAATAATAAAGAGATACAATTTGACGTGCTACTTCTTCATTGACTAGATTCACCAAAAACGGATTTTTTCTTTAGTTTAAACGCTTTTTTATAAACTCTGAGTAAAAGGAAATGCAATTTAACAATAAAACGAGTGGAATCCCGTCGAATTCGACGAATGAAATGTTTATAGACCCGATCGATTTGGTTTTTAAAAAAAGCAAAAGTAATTACATTATTGAATCAATATGTAATATATATATTTACAAACTAAATGTCAAGTTTGCCAGTTACAATTTTGCATCCAAACATTCGCACATTTTCAGTTAAAATTGTAATCTGAGTGCCGGCGAAATCCAGAACTTTTATTTTATATGCACTCACAAAAAAATGGTTTTATAAAAAAAAAAAAAAAACTAATTTAATTTTTACTGTGACATTATTTTCACTAACTGAAGTCATCTGAAAGTAAAATCTCAATCTCAGTGTCCATAATGAAAAGAAATATTGAAATTTAATATCGGGTACTACCAGGTTATCCCGTCGACCAGAAAGTTATCGCCAAAATATAAGATTAAATGCCAATAATAGATGATCGTGAATGTCACATTCAATGACATTAAATACGATTCATGTGTTTAAAATGTCATTAAGTGATTTTTGTTTCGACTTTTTATTAATATTTTTATTAATATTCTATTAATTATTTATTTTTTCGTTATTTAAAATAAAAATTATGTCAATATGTATAATTTCGCGAAATTGGTCGACGGGATAACAGAGTACCTAATATCGTTATGAGTAAAAATGCGATGTTTTAAATAGTGACATCATTTTCTCTTCAAATGTTTTTTAAAAGTTACTGTTATTAGTAATATGAAAAAGGCATCTGTAATAATATTGTAATTCCCATTTATCTGGTTGCTGAATGACATCATTTTCCTCATTTTAAATTTTTCTTATTTTGCTTTAGACATTAATTTTTATCATAAATTATTTTCTGTTATTTTATTTACATTATTAATATTATTTCTCAGTAAATATATTTTTTTACCTCAATTAGTGCATAATTATACACAATCATTTTGGAAAATAATTTTTTATTATCGAGAGAAAAGCTAAACTAAGTTGCCACCATTTTGAAGAAATATCGTAAAAAGCATTTAAAATTAAAAATAAAATATAACAAGTAAGAAAAATCATGCGTTAAGCATACATTATGAAGCACTTTCCAACACTTAATGAAATCATTAACAAAAATTTGTTATTTAGGGAAATAATAGTGTATAGCCAAATATACCCAAATATGTAATCCAGTACTTTTGAACAGCCCTGTATTTCATATGTCACTTCATATAATGGGAAAATTTAGCTTAGCAAGAAAATACCCAGTAGCTTGTAATTTCTTTTTCATCAATTCATACTATTAGATGGAAACATACTTGAATACTTTTTTTTCAGCTCTGTAGTTTACATTGTACCTTTATTACACGTCAGCATTAGGCTAAAATTTATTGTAAACTAAAACACTTTTAAAACAACTGAAATCACATTGTCATAAATCATAATTCATAGGCGTCCATGTACCGAATTCTTTGCTTAGCCCTGTATATCCCTTTATCTATATTCTGCAAACATTTCTCAGTAAATTGAATGCATCTCAGCGTAATAATGCATATCTTACTTAAGAACCACGTTTAAATAATTTACGCTCATATTCAATAACGTTGGTGAGCTCTTTTGGGTAACCCTGTATATCAACTATAACATTTATACACACCATATAATGTGCATATATTTAGCGAAATGTAAACGCGAATATCATAATTAAAATGCATTTCATCATCGGATACATATACGGTACTTCGGAAAGAATATACTATTTGAAATCTTTTGTATGGCCCTGTAAATGCTATGTACTTCATATTATGCAAGACAGTAGCGTATAATTTATATTAAGCTTCAGTGACATACATCAATTTTATTATACACGAAAAAGCTTAATATATATTTAAAATATGTCACACACAATACCCCCTTTTACCATTATCTAATGAAATTCTTTTGTGTGGCCCTGTAAATGAATGATAGCTACATTTTCACCTTATATTTTATAGAATGCATATTTTAATATGTTTCACAGGGTATAACATCTTTAAAATTCCTTTGAAACGATTTTTCCCCATAGGCCGTAATGTAATAGCAAACTTTTGATTCGCCCTGTAGATAAACTAATCATGGTAGAAACTTCATTTTCGATAGGACTTGTGCTAGGGTAAACATCATTAACGTCCTAAAATTTCATGGCAATCCGAGTATATTAACGATTTTTCCCCATGGGCCGTAATGTAATGGAAAACTTTTGATTCGCCCTGTAGATAAATTAATCATGGTAGAAACTTCATTTTCAATAGGACTTGTGCTAGGGTAAACGTCAATAACGTCCTAGAATTTCATGGCGATCCGAGTATATTAACGATTTTCCCCCATAGGCCGTAATGTAATGGGAAACTTTTGATTCTCTCTGTAGATAAACTAATCATAGTAGACACTTCATTTTCAATAGGGTTTGTGCTAGGGTAAACCTCAATAATGTATAAAAATTTCATAGCAATCCGAGTATATTTACGGGAGTTAGAGCGCGGACAGACGGACAGACGGACAGACGGCCATCCGGCCAGACGGACAGACGGACAGACGGCCAGACAAACCGAATGCATAAGCACTTTTCAACTTTGTTGGAAAGTGCTAAAAATGGAAATAAATTAAAAAATAACTAAAGTGGGCACAACTAAAAACTAGTCGTTGGGAGCCACCGTAATACTTACCCATCATGGATATGTATATGAAAATAAAACATGTGAAATTATTTATACAATGCATTGCAATTCATAAACAAAATTTAAATATTGTTAGTATACATAGTAATGGTATTAAAGAACGGCTCATGTACCAATTTCGACAAATTATATAAAACGCCAAACTACTCAAGTAGTACCGAACTGCGTAAAAGAAACATCCTTATAACTCCAAAAATAATAATTCTATTAACTAACAATTAACTGCGTCGGATTAAGCGTCTCATTTCCAATTAAAATATACTTCTGAATTGAAATTTGAATGAAATACAGGGTCATGAAAAATCGAAGAATGTGGAAAACAGGATTATAAATATCTCGGTAACTAATAATCCGATCAACTTCGTTATTTATGCAAAATGTGTGTTATTTTATTGCCTTTTACGTCCATTCCTTAGAACAAAAAAAATCGAAAATTTATATATACCTTTCATCAGAACGAATTTTTCGAAAGTCCGAAAAAAATAGTTCCGGATAATCGAGGTTGCTCATATTAAATAGGGTTCGTCCCATTCTTACATACTAACTACATACAAAATTTCAAGTCTCTATCTCAATTTGTTCGAGAGATAGAGCGTTTACAGACAGACAGACGGACGGCAAAATTTTTTTTCTAAAAACATGTTTTTCGGAATCTCCACTATCTAAAACGTGTAAATCCGTCAAAAAAATTTTTCGATTTTCAAAACGATTGCAAGACTTACCCTATACTACGTATGATGGGTAAGTAATAAATAGCTTTCATTAAAAAAAAACTAGTCGTTGGGGGCAACCGTAATACTTACCCATCATGGATATGTATATGAAAATATAACATGTGAAAACTATTTATACAATGCATTGCAATTCATAAACAAAATTTAAATATTGTTAATATACATAGTAATGCTATATTAAAGAACTGCTGATGTACCAATTTCGACAAATTATGTAAAACGCCAAACTACTCAAGTAGTACCGAACTGCGTAAAAGAAACATCCTTATAACTCCAAAAATAATATTATTATAAACTAACAGTTTACTGCATTGGATTAAGCGTCTCATTTCCAATCAAAATATACTTCTGAATTGAAATTTGAATGAAATACAGGGTCATGAAAAAACGAAGAATGTGGAAAACAAGATTACAAATATCTCGGCAACTAATAATCCGATCGACTTCGTTAAATATGCAAAATGTGTGTTATTTTATTGCCTTTTACGTCCATTCCTTAGAATAAAAAAATTCGAAAATTTTTATATACCTTTCATCAGAACGAATTTTTCGAGAGTCCGAAAAAAATAGTTTCGGATAATCGAGGTTGCTGATATTAAATAGGGTTCGTTCCATTCTTACATACTAACTACATACAAAATTTCAAGTCTCTATCTCAATTTGTTCGAGAGATAGAGCGTTTACAGACAGACAGACGGATGGCAAAATTTTTTTTCTAAAAACATGTTTTTCGGAATCTCCACTATCTAAAACGTGTAAATCCGTCAAAAAAAATTTTCGATTTTCAAAACGATTGCAAGACTTACCCTATACTACGTATGATGGGTAAGTAATAAATAGCTTTCATTAAAAAAAAACTAGTCGTTGGGGGCAACCGTAATACTTACCCATCATGGATATGTATATGAAAATAAAACATGTGAAAACTATTTATACAATGCATTGCAATTCATAAACAAAATTTAAATATTGTTAATATACATAGTAATGCTATATTAAAGAACTGCTGATGTACCAATTTCGACAAATTATGTAAAACGCCAAACTACTCAAGTAGTACCGAACTGCGTAAAAGAAACATCCTTATAACTCCAAAAATAATATTATTATAAACTAACAGTTTACTGCATTGGATTAAGCGTCTCATTTCCAATCAAAATATACTTCTGAATTGAAATTTGAATGAAATACAGGGTCATGAAAAAACGAAGAATGTGGAAAACAAGATTACAAATATCTCGGCAACTAATAATCCGATCGACTTCGTTCTATATGCAAAATGTGTGTTATTTTATTGCCTTTTACGTCCATTCCTTAGAATAAAAAAATTCGAAAATTTTTATGTACCTTTCATCAGAACGAATTTTTCGAGAGTCCGAAAAAAATAGTTTCGGATAATCGAGGTTGCTGATATTAAATAGGGTTCGTCCCATTCTTACATACTAACTACATACAAAATTTCAAGTCTCTATCTCAATTTGTTCAGGAGATAGAGCGTTTACAGACAGACAGACAGACAGACAGACGGACGGCAAATTTTTTTTTTTTCTAAAAATATGTTTTTCGGAATCTCCACTATCTAAAACGTGTAAATCCGTCAAAAAAAATTTTTCGATTTTCAAAACGATTGCAAGACTTACCCTATACTACGTATGATGGGTAAGTAATAATTATCAAAATCGGTTGAGTAGAAAATTCAGAGCTGATGACACGACATTTTTTAGCTTGTCTGAAAGAAATAGCATCGGAGGCTAAAAAGTAATGATTATGAAAAAGGACCATTGAAAATCTGCGTAGTTACAGCAGGGGGCGGGTTCCGGTTCTGTCGCCAAATGACGCCAAGTTTTTCGCCAACTTGGTGATACCTCTAATATTTCGCCAAGTTTCCATAGACGTCCAGTGAAAAACAATAAGTTTACTTGCTTGCAGAAAATCAACAAATTGAAACATTTTAATGAATCGAAAAACTAATATTAGGTTATGATAGAGCTTAATAAGATTATCTAAATTATTTTTGAGTACAAATACTAATTGTTTACAAATTTCGCAACAATTTCTTTGTGTGAAAAATACTTATGTAAACTTTTCAGACATAAATCCATACGCTAAAAATTATAGAATGTTTCCTGAATTAACTAGAATTAATGGACAACAATATGTTTTAAATTTTATAACATGCATTTCATAACATACAGATCCCATGACATTTCCAATTATATTTCCTGATGGTGATCTAGGATGGACGTACAATCAGGGATGTAGTGGAGAGTATACGGGGGTACACGTCGTATACCCTCTGGATTTTTTTTAAGGAACACCGTGCACCCTCTGTTTCTCAAGAAACCTACAGTACATACACTCTAGGGTATATCCTCTGTTTTGAGCTTATACCCTCTGCTTAAAGAGGGCTCTCTGCTTTTTTACGACTACACGACAGTATACCGTGTGTCAAAAAAAGGTAACAAGATTACACCTTTACTGTATTTTGGATCTTAGTTTAGCACTGCGGAAAAATTGTTTTAACCGTTTATTTAAGTCTATTTATCTAATTCATTTTAAATTAGTTTATTTTAAAAAATTTAACTTTTTTTTAAAATTAAAAACGAGAATAGACATTGTATCTTCTAACAGCGGCTGATTTGGCCTTAAAAATCTCCAATGAAAGGAAAATTAATAGAAACCAGTTTACAGGGAGGCCAACAATTATTCACATAAAAATGAATACGTTTCATTAAAATGCGTCACTTAATCATAATCTACAGTTTGAACGCTTTTACTACATTAGTTTTGACAGATTATCCAAAAGATATTCGTTCTTTTTCAATTTGTTGACGGTCCCCTATGAAGTTTCGGGAAAAAATCTTCAGGGAAATATATGACCTGTGTTGTGTTATTATGATTACACTTTTAGAGTTTCAGGATAATCCCTCATGTATTTTTCTAGGTATTTAACAAAATGTGTAAAATCGCAAGTGATTGATCACTGGCCATATAGTATATGCATATAATATATTTTGCTTTCATTCCATAGTTAACACTTATAACGTTTTGAGACAGAAATCTGTAAGAATCTTCTGTTATTCTAGAAGAAAAAAAAAAGTTAAGTTGAAACTTTATTTTTCTCCCCTAAATATACTCAATACAAGCATTTTACCACCTTGTATTTCAGAGGAAGTGGGGGCTCTAGCAGCGCATTTTCTAAAATAAGGAACACTCTAAAATAGCCTTCAAAAGTAAGTTTGAAGCGAAAATAATCATTTGTGATTATTGTGATTACTGAGTGAAAATATAGCACACACAAAGGCGTAGCGTGGCAAAAGACGAAATGTGAAAGCAAGTAACTTTGGCTACTTTTACTCGTCGGCCTCTTTGATGGTGAATGATTGCTTCTGTTTACGTATAGCTTTTCCTTCGTGACTTCCTGAACATTCAATATAAGATTTAATTTGCCGTTGACTTGCGATGTAAACGAAAGCATTCTGATAATTAATTGCTTTATAAGAGTAGAAGCGGGACCAGTTATTCGGGCTTTGTGGTGGAATAACGGTAAACAGAGATAGCCATCTGAAATTTTAAAATTAATTAAACTGGAATGAAAATTATTTTCGTAGATGTTAAACTTTATTAATTACCACTTGATGTGAAATGATTATTGTAAAAGATAGATTGTAGTTTTAATTCGCTTTTAATTTCTCCATCAGATGTTGTACGTTGAAGTCTGGGAATGAAGAAAGTTCACGATTTTCATTTTCACCTTTTTTTTAAAGAATACAATAAAGAATACTGCCCAGTTAAACTGAAGGCATTGAGCTCACAGGCTACAAATACTAATTGCACATTAAAGCCTTATATTTTCAAGGGTTAATTCCGTTCGAAAAAAAATTAAGAAGGGGAAACAGCTCTCCCCTTTTCTCTTTTTTTATACTTAATCATTGAACCTCCTATACTATCAAAGATATGCTTTATCATATAAAAAATCTATATCCAAAATTCAAAGCAAATTAGATAATTCTTAATAAAAACCCATTTAGCATTTATATAATTTAAAAGGAATCATCCCCCTCTTTTATACTTAACCATTAAACTTCCAAAACTATTCAGAGATTTGAACGAAATCTGAAAATTCTGCTTGAAAAACCCATTTATATCAATTAAGGGGGGGGGACATTAGAACCCCTGTTTCCCCTATTTATACTTATTCAATGAACACCTAATAACAGTCACGGAATCGCCTCATCAGAATGATCCTAATCTAAATTTTGAACGAAAACTTAATTCTTCATGAAAATCCCATTTATATCAACTAAGGGGGGGGGGGGCATTAGAACCCCTGTTCCCCCTATTTATACTTATTCAGTGAACACCTAATAACAGTCACGGATTCGCCTCATCAGAATGACCTAATCTAAATTTTGAACGAAAACTTAATTCTGCATGAAAATCCCATTTATATCAACTAACGGGGGGGGGGGCATTAGAACCCCTGTTCCCCCTATTTATACTTATTCAATGAACACCTAATAACAGTCACGGAATCTCCTCATCAGAATGATCCTAATCTAAATTTTGAACGAAAACTTAATTCTGCATGAAAATCCCATTGATATCAACTAACGGGGGGGGGGCATTAGAACCCCTGATCCCCCTACTTATACTTATTCAATGAACACCTAATAATTGTCACGGAATCGCCTCATCAGAATGATTCTAATCTAAATTTTGAACGAAAACTTAATTCTGCATGAAAATCCCATTTATATCAACTAACGGGGGGGGGGCATTAGAACCCCTGTTCCCCCTATTTATACTTATTCAATGAACACCTAATAACAGTCACGGAATCGCCTCATCAGAATGATCCTAATCTAACTTTTAAAAACTTAATTCTGCATGAAAATCCCATTTATATCAACTAACGGGGGGGGGCATTAGAACCCCTGTTCCCCCTATTTATACTTATTCAATGAACACCTAATAACAGTCACGGAATCGCCTCATCAGAATGATCCTAATCTAAATTTTGAAAACTTAATTCTGCATGAAAATCCCATTTATATCAACTAACGGGGGGCATGAGCCCCCCGTTCCCCCTCTTACACATATGGAATGAATTCCAAAAACTAATCAGGGAAGCGCCTTGTCAGGATATACCTACATACAAAATTTCAAGTGGATCGGATATTTTTATCATGAGTTATCGCGTTACGTACATACATACAGAACGGACGGGCACATAAGCTCTCAGGCTATGATAGCCTGTGAGCTAAAAAATATCAAGAAAATTGATACCATTTATATATATATTGGGTGATCCAGAAGTTCTGGGACTTTTGAAATGTTAATAATTAGAAAACTATGTACAATAGGAAGATGCGGTTTTCAGATAGAGGCTCAGAAAAGCGTGGAATTTTCGTTTATAATGAATTTGTATTCAAATAAATAGTTAACATTTTTAGCAACAGGTGACGCTAGTATACAACATCAAAAGTTTCTATACCATGCGTTATATAAGCAGATGAATTCATTGCGCAACATCTTTCCTAAGATTATTGCTCAGATTTCTGTTAAGAGTTGTTAATGTTCAAACTCTTTTTCAAAGGAAATTGCATTTAAAGGAATTTAGATACAAAATTTGACGTGTAACTGCTAAGTTAAAAAATGCTTTCTTTGCATGCCGAAGCTTTTTTAGTCAAGCAGTTTCACAAAAAGCACGAATCGGCAAATTTAGCTTTGCGTTCTTATCGTACAATGTGTGGAATTAAAACTGGAAAAGGACCGATGACCATTATAAATCTGAAAGCTATGATAAAAAGTTTTGAGGAAAAAGGCTCATTGCCAGATCACCAAAGAAGCGGGGGACCTCAGACGTCTGTTGCAATCGTAAATGAAGTAGAGCTCTATGTCGCGGACAGCTCCCTCTGTTTCTCTTTGTAGACTGAACGCACCTCCAAACGATTTTTAATCGAACTTTAACTTTTGTATGAAAAGTGAACTCTTTTTTTCTTTTTATTTGAACTGAACTGAAACTAAAAATGCTTAGAATGTTTTTTTTGACGTTACTATGGTGATGTAGATTTGTTTTAGAAGAATTGTTTTGTTTTGAACGAAGCTGTGACTTCGTATTTAATGAAAATATTCGAATTTAATGTTAAACAAACGTAACCTTGTAAATATTATTGTAATATAATGTACAAAATTTTAAAATTAATGCCTGCAACTTTTCTTTGAGTATGATTCATTGAAAACCAGCCTGGCGCGGACCCGATATTACTGAAACGAAGCAGCCAGAACTTACCTGATCGAGAGAGAGGGTAAGTAGAAGATTTTGATCTTTATATTTAGCTGCTAATATATTAGAAAAGAGTTTTCATATATATTTATATGGCGCCCGAGTTCAGAGACGCCAGGTGGTTTCGATTAAAATGAAAAATTATATAGTTCTTAAAGAGAATCATTATATTATTGTTTTATTGTCATAGATAGAATGAGGAATTGAGTATAGAAATAAATAAGTGTTAAATTCTTAATTCTATTGAAGATAATAATACTGATAATATTGATATTTAACATATTTTGAGAACAAGATTATTTTGAAAGTTATTGAATTGTTGTATTTTGAAAAGTAATAGTATTTCAAATTATTGATTAAAAAAAGTCTGACCTTGAAAAATTAAAGAAGAAACGTACGGTTTCTCGATCAGCAACTACAAAATTAATTAATACTTGTGAAGTGTATCTTTCACAAACAGAACATGAAATTTCCGTTCTTACGGAACATATTGATCAGTTAAGTACGAAATGCAGCAATTTAATGGCTTTAGATGAACAAATTCAAAATTTAATGAAAAATGACTGCGATCTAAAAACTGAATTTGAAACTGCTGAAAGTTATTCCGAGAAAATAATTTCAATGAAATCGAAATTAACTTATGTTGTTAAAACGAAAGTTGAACTTGAGCGTTCTGTTAAGAAAACGAATTCAATGAATGAGAGTATTTTATCAGAAAATTTAGCTGCTTGTTCTCATTCTAAAGTGAAGTTACCAAAATTGAACATTGATAAATTTAGTGGAGATCCCGCTCATTGGTTAACTTTCTGGAACCAGTACGATAATGCTATACATCAGAATGAAAGTTTAAACGATATTGATAAATTTAATTACTTACATTCTTTTCTTGCCGGAGCTGCTGCTAGTGCAATTAGTGGTTTTTCGCTATCAAGTGAAAATTATACAGCAGCTATTGAACTACTTAAAAAACGTTTTGGTCGTAAAGACTTGATAATTAATGCTCATATGGGAAAATTACTGAATTTAGAAACTGTTAAGAATGTAAATAACATTTTAGCACTACGGAAACTGTATGACAGTATCGAAACACAAATCAGAAGTTTGAATTCTCTTGAAGTAACTTCCGGTACATATGGTACGTTACTTACCCCAATTTTACTGAAATTAATTCCCAATGAGATAAATTTGAAATTTCAGCGTGAGCGAAAGTCACAGGAAAATCTTTTTGAAATTAATGAACTACTTGATTTTTTACGGGCTGAGATCGAATGCAGAGAAAACGCGATTCAAATACAAGAACGGCTCATTGTTCAAAATCCACCCCAAGTGCAGAGGGATAGAAAAATAAATAAATTTAAAGTTCCTACTGCAGTCCGTAGCAGAAAGGAAAGCATATTTAAGAAAAAAACGGAATGTGTTACTTCTGTATGAAAAAGGGAAATCATTTAGCAAAAGATTGCTTTTCAAAAATAAGATGCGAACATTGCAGTGGAAAACATAATTCTTTAATTTGTGATAAGGGTATAAAGTTAATGAGAAAAAGGAAACTAATGAGAAAAATTTCACTTTGACGAACAAAACATGTACACAGAAAGTTTTATTGCAAACTTTAATTGTAAAAAATTGCGGAAATGGTGAAGATAAGTTTGTTAGATGCTTAATCGATTCTGGATCGCAAAAATCCTACATTTCAAAGTTTGTTGCTGAAGTGATGCAATATGAAAGTTTAAGTGAGAGTAACATTATTCATAGTTTATTTGGTGGAAGGGGAATGTCTGAATTTCATAAACAGTTTGTTGTAAATCTGAGTAGTGTAAAAGGTGATTACAAATGTAGTTTTAAGGCTTTTGATCAAACTAAAATTTATTCTGATGTTCCACAAATTGATGTAAGACCCCTGCTAAATGAGCTCAGACAAAATAGAATCTTTTTGAATGACACTATCCGTATGAAAAATAAGCTATTGTTTGAATCTTCGCCATCTGAAATTCATGTTCTGATAGGAGCAGATATTGCGGGAAAGTTACTTACGGGCAAGATAAGAAAATTAAGATCTGGTTTAGTATGTGTCGAAACTTATTTAGGATGGACTATTATGGGAAAAGTTCCTTTAGAAATAGAAAATAAAATTGATAACTCATTTACCTTTTCGATGTATGTGTCAGATTATAAAATTGCTGAATTATGGAATCTTGATACTCTAGGCATTTTAGATCCATCCGTTAATGAATCTAAAAAGGAATTGCATGAGCAAACACTGCAACATTTTCTTTCGACGGTAAAAAGGGATGAAGAAGGCAGATTTGAAGTCTGTTTACCTTGGGTCGAAGGCCACCCCCCACTCCCTAATTATCGAGAAATCGCTGAGAAAAGATTAAAGTATACAGTAAAAAATTTAAGAGACAAGGGTTTCTTAGAAGATTATGAAGCGGTTTTCAAATCTTGGGAGGAAGAAAAAATTATAGAAACTGTACCTGAAAATGAATATGATAATTCTTGCCATTATTTACCCCATCGTGCCGTTATTAGAATGAATTCCAAAACAACCAAAATAAGACCAGTATTTGATGGGTCGGTGAAAATTAAGGAGTTTCCTTCAATAAATGATTGTGTAGAAAAGGGGCCTAATTTAATAGAAACTATTCCTGCAATTATTAACAGATTTCGTGAAAAGTCAATAGGTGTGAGTTCTGATATAAAAAGAGCCTTTTTGCAAATAGGGCTTAACCATAATGATCGTGACTTTTTGAGGTTCCTGTGGCGGGAACAAGGGAATATCAGTTGAAGATATATCGACATAAGAGGATCGTTTTTGGAATATCCAGTAGTCCTTTCTTATTGAGTGCTACTTTAAAAAAGATAACGAATGATGTTCCTGAACATTTCAGAGTGACGGCTAAGAAACTTTCTGAATCTTGGTATGTCGACAATTTAGTCACAAGTGTAAACAATGAAGATGAGTTAAGGAAATTAAAAAATGATTCGATTGAAATTTTGGCCAGTGCTAAATTTGAATTGCAGGATTCGGCTTATAATTTGCCATTGACGAATCAAATTGCCTGTAATGACAGCTTTTCGGAAATTTCTTCATCTGATAATTCAAGATTTGAAACTTTTGAGGATCCTAATGAAAGGAGAACAGTCCCAATTCTTGGTCTCATTTGGGATTTGTACGATGATACTTTGAGTTGTGATATTAGAAGTTTAAACGAATCTAATAATAAATTCATCACAAAAAGAATTTATGAGGAAGAGAAGGTATCCAAGTTAGAATCAACAGAACAAGATAATCTTCTCTTAAAAAATGCTGTTGAATCTCTCTCTGTTATAAATGGTGAACTAAAGAATGCCAATATTTTACTCAAAACAAAACTGGAATTTGCTGAAGCTTCTACAACTGCCTCTTATCAAGCTGAATCTGGAACAAATGATGAAACTGAAAATCTGAAAAAAGCTCATCAAGAAGAAATTAATGAACTAAGTGATTCTCTTGAAAGGCATAAAGCTGATGCTAATGAGGCTAAAGAAATATTAAAATCTGTTAATAAAATCCTTGCAAATTCACAACAAGTCATTGAAAAACAGAAGAAAGAAATAATATCAATAGAAGAAGAATGTACATTATTAAAAGAACAATTATCACAAGTGCAATCTGGGAAGAAAGATATGGAAGTAAAATTGCAATCTTTAACTGAGAGCCTTGATCTTGAGAAACAGAAAGCATCTGAGTTAGCTAATGAATTAGAAGCAGTTAAAGAAAAAGTTGCAAAATTTAATTCATTAGAAACAGAATACTTGGCCTACAAGAATGAAATGGCTACTTTGGAAAAGGCTAGCCTTGATTTAAAAGAAAAACTTCTTGTTTCTAAAAAGTCTGAATGTGAGATAAGCTTTAAAGAGCAGTTAGAGAGTAAGAGCAAAAAGTTAGAAGAAGCTCTTAATACCATCGATTTACAAAAAGATGAAATGAAAAAACTGAGATGTGAGAACAGAAAGTATTCTGAAGAATTCGTTAAGTTTAAAAATGCGAAGAAAAATCTTGAGAATGAATTTAACAATATTTCTTCTCAAATTGAATCTGAAATGAAGCTTAAAGAGCAACTGGAAAAAGAACGCAGAAGATTAGGAGAAGCTGTTAATACTGTCAATTTACAAAAAGATGAAATTGAAAAACTAAGATGCAAGAATAGAAAATGTACAGATGAACTAATTGAGCTTAAAAAATTGAACAGCGATCTTCAAAACAAGCTTGATGCTGTCATTTCTCAAAATGATAATGTCCATGAGTTACTGAAAGTACTTGAAACATGTGAAATTAAAGATACTTATAATATTGAAGAAATACAATCTAATTTGGGACAATTGAAGGAGAAACCTGCAAGCACTTCTATAAACCATGAAAAGGAATATGCTGTCTTGCATCAGTTGATTAATACCTTAGAAAAGTGTGAAGCATTTGCTAGCAACAAAATAAAACAGTTTCATTCTACCGGCATCAAGTATGTTGAGCAGATTATGGACTTGGAAAGTACACTCAAAACAAAAGAAAAAGTTATTGATATGTTGAATAATGATATTAATGATTTGCAAAAAAATTATAAAGACTTACAAACATCTTCAAAGAAACAACAAATAGAAATACAGAAGATTAGGTCTGAAAGTGAGAAAATGGAAATGCGACTGACAGACTATAAAAAATTAATAAGTCAGTAAAGTGTGATCTGGCTAAGCTTGAAGTTGGAAAGGAAAAACTTGAAAGTGAATACAAAAATTTGAAAGATAAGGAGGAAACAGCAAAAAGAATGAATTGGTCTCTAGGAAAAGTTATCCAGTTGTTTACAGGAAAAGATGGTGTAGTACGCTTAGCAAAACTACGAACCAAGTTCGGGGAAATACTTCGTCCTGCACAAAGATTATATCCGTGGGAAGTAAATTTAGAATCGAATGACTTTTTCCAGAAAAATGTTGAGTGTGCTCCTCCTAGTGAACCTAATGATAATGACTCACCCATTTCTGCCAAAGTTCGAGAAGACTCTCCTAGAAAGTCAAAGTATGGACGTGTGATTCGAACCCCAGAACGTTTAGACCTCATGAACTTGACCTCGACAGTGATTGAGTTTCAACATGGTAAAACTCAAGGGGGGGAGTGTGTCGCGGACAGCTCCCTCTGTTTCTCTTTGTAAAGACTGAACGCACCTCCAAACGATTTTTAATCGAATTTTAACTTTTGTATGAAAACTGAACTCTTTTTTTTCTTTTTATTTGAACTGAACTGAAACTAAAAATGCTTAGAATGTTTTTTTGACGTTACTATGGTGATGTAGATTTGTTTTAGAAGAATTGTTTTGTTTTGACCGAAGCTGTGACTTCGTATTTAATGAAAATATTCGAATTTAATGTTAAACAAACGTAACCTTGTAAATATTATTGTAATATAATGTACATAATTTTAAAATTAATGCCTGCAACTTTTCTTTGAGTATGATTCATTGAAAACCAGCCTGGCGCGGACCCGATATTACTGATACGTAGCAGCCAGAACTTACCTGATCGAGAGAGAGGATAAGTAGAAGATTTTGATCTTTATATTTAGCTGCTAATATATTAGAAAAGAGTTTTCATACTCTACGCCGATACTCAATCTACATCGTCAACACGTGGTAAATGCAGTGCACTTGCGATTTCACGACGAACTGGAATTTCTTATGGAGCCGTATGGCGATCACTAAGGATCATTCTCAAGAGATATCCGTATAAAATTCAGCATGTGCATGAATTAAAGTCAACTGATTTTATAGCACGTTTCCTAATTGTTTTTTTGCAAAAATGGAGAAAGATGCGGATTGGATTTCAAATGTTTTGTGGACAGACGAGGCACGTGGAAGTGTGATCACGCAAAACCGTCGCATATGGGCTAAAGAAAATCCTCATGCATTGGTGGGGAAAATCTCTTCATGACGTAAAAGTCACAGTGCGGTGTGGATTTACAGCTTTTTTCATTATTGGCCCTTTTTTGTTTGAGGAAATTTCCGGTAGTAGATTGAAGACCGTTTCTGTGACAAGAAGTAATGCAGTGATGATGGTGACAGATATCCAGGGATTATAAGTGATAAAGTCATTCCTCACTTGAAAGAGAGAAACGTACTCCATTCCGTAACATTCGTGAAGGATAGAGCGCCCCCCCCCACATCGCTTTTCCTGTCACGACGATCCTGAGGACTACGTTTGGAGGTACCAGTGTGCTGAGTCGCACTTTTCAGTACGAATGGCGTCCAAAATCTCCAGATCTTACTCCTTGTGATTTTTGGTTGCAAGGCTACTTGATCTCTCATGTGTACCGAAATAGGCCTATGTCATTAACCCAGCTGAAAGATACTATACACCAGGACGTTTCAAAGATACCCTCTTAATTGCTTTTTAATGCTGTGCAGACTGTTTTACATCGTCTCACGGCGCTACTTATAAGTGATGGGCGTCATACTGAAAAGTTGTAATCCTTGGACACTGATTCTTTATTTTTAATGAGCTGTATCACCACAGCAATATTATACTATCCATTTCAGTGCCATCTGTTGGCAAAAAGTGTAATTAATAAAACATATTTTTTGTTATTAAAAAACGAAATCCCATAAGTTTCTAAGAATTTCTGTGAAAACCGCATTTTTCTATTGTTTATACTTTACTAATTATTAGCATTTTAAAACTCCCGGAACTTCTGGATCACCTGGTATTTATAGCTTTAATAATTTACTAAATTGTTTTTAAAATTGCAGTTTTTGTTTTGGCGGGAAAACGCTGCATTTCTGATGAAAGCGGCCTCTGCCGACCCGCGTTGCTGACTTAAGCTTTTTGACAGATTTCTTTAATGCTTTTAACTTTTCTGCGTTAAAAAAGAGTAGAAGCGTGTCTTATAAGTATTGTATAGTGCCATGTTGCACAAAAAGTACAGTTAATACGCCGGAAAAGCACATTTTATTGTTCTGAAGGATAACAACAAAAGGAAACTGTAGATTTGTGGTGGAACTGTGTTTTTCCATGCTGACAAAAGGCCTTTTTGAAACTGTTCTTTATATTTTTGACCTAATTATGGAATTATTTCAATCCATACATATATATATATAGATATAAAAAAATGGATGTTCTTAGAAAATGGTTGATTCATTTGCGTTTTGAGTGCAACTGGTTTGATAAGACATGCATCGAATTATGCCAAAGAAACAGTTACCAAGTCTTTCCAGAAATCCGTGTTCAATGAATATAAAGTAGCTGAAACTAATTGAAATGACGGGAGTTTTAGTGCCCTTTTGTGATTTTTTTAAAACTATTATCATCTATTGGCATTGACAACACTGATTTACAGCAAAATTATTTGAAAAAAAGATGGCGAAAAGAAAGTATAAACTCTGAAAAAGCAAAAAATCAATATTATAAACTTCTGAGATATTTTTAAATTCTGGATAATTTTGCATAGGTGTCTTTTAACTTCTTCGCTCTCTTGTATTCACTATATACGGGATACCATATGTAAAAGAAAATCTACAAACCATATATCATCTAGCGAATACGTGGACTATAATAAGGGGAAAATCTGGCATTGAAGCATGTGCATGGATAACTCCATCTGGGGTGAAAGTGTTTATGCAAACATAATGGTGATCTGTAAAAAAGTAGAGAGTATACTTAATAGTTTTATTTCCGAAACATACAGTGCACGGTGTTATTTAAAAATATCCAGAAGACACAGGACGTACTCCTCCACTATAGACCGAGAAAACAAAGATTTGAAAGTTAAACATAAACTATTTCGAAGAATTAACTCACTGTTACAAAACCCCAATTTCATGTTTATGAATCAGGTAACACTTTTTAAACAATACTGCAGATAACTGTGGTTGGTAGCATCAGCTCCTCCCACACCGCTGGACCCTGGTTCGAGTCCAGCTAGCGGCATGGGTGTCTGTGTTGTCCCTGTGATGTGTATTCGCGTTTGAAATGAAATAGACGCCCTCTCGCGGACAAAGTCTGAAACGAAATAGAACTGATACGGTGAGCATCTTTCGCTGAAATCAGTGTTTAAAAGGCCGATAAATAAATAAACAGTTCTTTAAAAAATAAATAAATAAACAGTTCTATAACGCATGCAACGTTGGGTTCTTTGTATTAAAATTATCTAAAATCAAAATTTTATACACAAAGTTGAGATCTATAATATAAAAAAGTACATTTGACTTACTCATGGCAAAATAACATGACAGCAACACAATGCTTGCATGATTCGCTTGCTCCAGCTTTGCAAGAGCAAGAAAAAATTTTTATTTTCAAATTTTTGTTTACTAGCAAACCTGAAATAATATGGGGATTTCCTTTTGTTTGGCTTGTTTGTAAACACGAGCCTACAATCTCTATTTCTTCTTCTTTGCATTCTTTAATGCCGCACATTACTAATCTCTTTGAATCAATAATTGCTTCAGCTTCTCTAAAGCAATTACTAGATTTTCCAGCATCTAGAAATTCTAAAATTGTCGATATTTGTAATTTATCTCCCATAATTAAATAAAAAAGATAAAAAACTGCACTTTAAATAGCTCTTTAAACGGGTTTCGCTATGCTACAGCATGGAACAAACAGCATTACGTAAACAAACGATTATCAGGTCTATACAACGCCACCTTTCGGTCATTACAAACGCGAATTAAAAATGTATGTACTGTATTTCCTGTAATAATAAAGTGTTCTGTATTTGTTTCTGTGCATTATGGATCATTCGAGGTAACAGCCATTGTAGCTATAGACCTCAAAGCATTGTTCACTCAAAACTCAAAACTGCAGATAACTACTTTAAATTTTACGCTTTAGGTTAAAAAAGAAGCATATAATTGAATAATGATAAAAAGCGTTTTCCATTTTTTTCCAAAAAAGATGTGAAATTAAAACATAATTTAGAAAATCACAGAAACTTTTTCACGCATATTTTAAAAATTATGTATTATGACGTGGAACCCGTCGAAACTCGACGAAAGAAAATCTTTCAGAAAGAACTGTTTAATTGATTTATAATAAATCTACAAAATTACTTACAGTTAAAAAAATGTATGTTATATTGGCCAGTCTAATTCTCAAACAAATATTATTTTAAGCTAAAATTAACAAAATACTATAAAACTCAATTATTCAAATTACTAAAACGAAATAAAACCAAAATTCACCGGATTTTATAACAAAAGATATTTTAAAAATAGTATACGCATTTTAATTTCTATATATACAGTGTTGGAAAAAATTATAAAGCCGATAGAAAAATTTACAAAAATCAAAAAGTAATGGAATTATTGATATCGCAAATTTTATTTACATTTGCATGATCAACATCGCAATAATACGCATAAACTTTGTTTAGAAAAACGGAAGAGGGAGCATAAATTATGGTGATTTCTTAAAACCAATGAAAAACAACTTGGAAAAAATTATAAAGCCGATGGTTCTAGCCAGGCCCGGACTGGCCAGGTCGGCTGGTCGGCGATCGCCGAGGGCCCCCGGCCCAAAGGGGCCCCGAAAGTGCAACTCAAAAAAGGAATATACGATTTTATAACTACTACTTATATAAGAAAAAATTGAGTATTTACCAATAATAATATGCATTTACAATAAATTTAAAAAATGATAGTTTTTTCATTGTAACTTATATAGTTTCGTTGTGTTGTGTCGTTGGACAGACGAAATAGGGCATGACTGATACATCGCCCTTTCTGCAGTACTCATATAATCAGATTCAGAGTGCATCGCGACACTCACTTGCCAATCTCCTATAGTATGGCTGTAACGAGTGCAATTTCACAGTTTGGTCAACATGAAGCAGTTGTACGAAAGCGACAGTACGAAAAGGAAAGAAAAAAATGAGAAAATTTTTTAAAATTGAAAAATGTTTAAAAACTTTTAATGCTTGGTTAAACAGTAAGGACGTCCCGATTACACTCAATTTTCACACGCACACACATACAAATTTTTTTTAACATACAATTAAGATCCTTTTAAAAAATACTGCATACACATTTATGAAATATTTTAAAACTATACTTTAAAACCACAATATTTTCTCAACATAGAAAATACACGATAATAACATTAATGATTACTTAGAAGCCTAGATTTTTGAACATTCAAATAAAGATTCATTATAAAATTAATGTAGTTTTAAAGAATAAAAAAAGACGGTAAAAACATGATTAACTTTTGAAGATGAATTATAAAAAAATATTTGTGAAAATATATCTCTGTCATTCATCAGAGCTTCTTTCAAATCCAAAGGAGTTAGTTCCTGATGTTGAAATAAATTAATCACTATTTCAGCTGAATAAAATCAAGTTAGATCTATTTACAATAAAAAGATTTCATTTTTTGTCGTCATAAAAAGAAAAAAAAATTGCAAAAGAAATTATTTTTTCCCTATTTCCGAACAATTCAACAACGAAATAAACTGATTTATTCAAGGACGCTTATTCCTTTTCTACTGCAGTGAAGTCACGTGACGACTAAAAAAACTAAAATAAATGAAAAAGAACATTTTCGAAAGACGTTTTTTGACATTTTAATTTTTCAGTGTTTGTTTAGTTCTCTGTGTGAATATAGTCATGTAAGACGTTTAATTTTCGCTGCTAAAAGCAGCTATGTAATTTGTGCCTAATATAATATTATTATTAATTTAAAACTATGCGTCAAGCCCATTGCTTCATTTAGAACAGTACTTAATCAAATATTTATCATTTCAGCAATATTTAATTAATTAATAAGTTACAAAAGGCTTAACTCCATTCGAAGATTCGTAAACATGGGGGCCATGAAGGATGGAATATTCTGAAGAACCAGAAGAATAAAAGGTAAGATTATCTTGCCTTTATTATTATTGATCTCTTATATAATAAGATGAATTAAGTTTAAAACGGTATTAAACAAAAATCCTTGTGTAGCGTGAGCGTTACCAAGCATAATTTTTAATATATTTTCAACACCTGACACATTTCTAAATTCATTTTCTTCGGAAATGCATAAGTTTTGCTGTTTTTTTTTTTTCTCATTCAGAACCTATGTAATCGAATATTCTCTGCCATTTTTTGATAAAGACATTATATCTTTTAGAAATATTGTCAAAGTTAGCATTTTGAATTGAATTTTTGGAAGCGATATCATTGCAAAATGAGAAAAACCGGCAGTCACGTAACAAAAATCTCTTACCATTTGATAATTTATTTACCAAAAATGGAAAAATTATTCTATTCCCAAATCCTTTAATAGTCTCGCATGCCAATTTTATGCATTTACAGTTTAAAATTAGTCAGAAAGTTTCGCTTTATTGAGCAGTGGATTGAAAACCACCCTAAGTTATATTTCCACATATTCCATTAACAGAAGTTTATTATCGCTATTAATATTTTTAAAAAACATAGTAATTGCCCTACACATTCTGAGAACATTTAAGTCCAGTTCTAGCCCGACTCTACGATGTAGAAAAAAGTACACGGCTTTAGGTGTGAGTCTGCTGAAAAAATTAAACCCTGCCTCTGATACCACATAACTATCCGATGCCCGCGTTTTTGTTTGGATGGTGTCAAACTAGCATCGGCTCGTGACGCACATTTATATCATTCTCGCGAAAGTCATTCACTGAAAGCAGATTATATTTTATCGTCTTCGTTTAAGTTTTTATATTGGATTGGCAGGTTCCCTAATTTTTCTTTATCGGTCCAGCACTTCCGATAAATTTGTTTGCTTGACCGGCCCGCAGACCGGGCTGGATAGGGATCTCGGGGCAAACCCGGGCCCATGCAAACATCTACAACAAATTATAGGTTCAATGTTCTGTAATATTATTTTAAAAGATATGATTTACCATATGATAGCATAATATTCAGCATGATGGTAGGTAGTACTCCAGATATAGCTGTTACGAGTTGGCAATTTGCGTTAGCTATGGCCCCACCAGTGGCCGAGAGGTTTTGACCTCCAAACTGGTAGACGGTAGGTGCTGGGTTTGAGCCCAATCGCGATCGTCGGCCTAACCGTTCGGAATTTTTCCGTGGTTATCTTCGAACCTTGCATTTCCTTGCGTAAATACGGGTTAGGTTCCCTTAGTAAGACCTCCCACGGAGGGCACCCCTCCTCTTAGGGCCTATATCCCACGTGTAAATAATTAGCCAGCCTAAAACACAAACAAACAAACAAAGCGTCAACTATGTCCTTCAGGGAAAGATATGCGAATGACCTTTAATAAAACAGACTCGCTAGTAAGCAGAAGATTCACAGTTGGAACCGTTATGCTGGAATTTGAAGTTTTCATACTAACTAGGGAACTGCAAGAAGTGTAAGTCACCGATTTTAATGAAAGTGGTATCGTTGGAAAGATCTCATTATGAGGAGTAAAAAACTCGATAGAACTACCCGTCGGAAACGAGTCGTTTTAGAGATATCTGACAATTTATGTAACGTAGCTAGTGCATACTTACTGGGGATTCGCAAAAAAATTAGTTTAGATTTTGACGAAAGTGGTATTGTTGGAAAGATCTTATCGTGAGGAGTAAAAAATTCAAAAGAACTACCCATCGGAAGTGAGCCGTTTTGCACACCTAACAGAGGACCGCAAAAATTGTTGTCTCGATTTTTACAAAAATGATGTCGTTGGAAAGATATCATTTTGAGAAGTAAAAAACTCAATGGAACTACTCTTCGGAAATGAGTCGTTTTCGAGATATCCGACAATTTATGTAACTTAATACAGTTTCCCAGTAAGTGTGCATTAGCTACGTGATACAAATTGTTGGATATCTTGAAAACGTTTCATTTCCGACGAGTGATTCCATTGAGTTTTTTAATCCTCCCGATAATATCTTTTCAGCGATACCACTTTCGTTAAAATCGAGACCAAAATTTTTTGCTTTTTCCCAGTAAGTGTTCACTAGCTACGTACAATAAATTGTTGAATATCTCGAAAACGGCTCATTTCCTACGGGTAGATCCATTGAGTTTTTTATTCCTCACAATAAGATCTTTCCAACGATACCACTTTCGTCAAAATCGGTGACATACACTTTTTGCAGTTCCCTAGTAAGATAGATAAAAAAAAATTTACTTTTTACCGATTTAAGGGTTTATATTATTTTTTATCACTAATATTCATATATATATATATATATATATATATATATATATATATATAATTACAATTTCCTTTCTATTTTAAAAACGATCGGTTTATTAAGGATTCAGCATTTTAAATTTCGTTTAAACATTTTTTTTTTCATTTTTAAAAATTTTTAATTTTATTTATATCTCCACTATTTTTCTTTTTATTTCGCGTTTTTAAAGAATTTTGCAGTTTGAATTTTGTTTAAATAATTTAATTTGAACATTTTTAATTTAATTAAAATAAATAACTTCCCTTTACTTTAAATTTATTGATGCTATCATCTATGCAAGAATTTAATAATTATAAATCAACAATTTGGATTTATTAATTAAAGGATAAGTTGTTTTGAAAGATATATTAAAGGAAATACTCTGAGCGATCTGCAATCTAATGTACCCCCCTTTTTTTTATTGCTGTTATGTCACTTTTAATATTTACTTAGGTATCACAGTAGGTTGGTTGTATGGAGTTTTATGTCGCAAGGTCGCTTAGGGGACATGCTGCGCCAAAGGTATCACAGCAGGATTTAGATTATTATGACTTCGACACACTCATTTGATTGCCGAAAACTAAAAATATCCTTACGCTCATTTTTAAGTAATAACCACTTAAAATAAATAATTCTTATTTTTTTTATTATTAATAGTTTTTTAGCATGGAATTAGTTTAGGTATGGTGTATAAAAATAATATAAATATATATTGTGAAAGTAAGTTAACATTACAAAAAGTTTACATTTTACTGGACTATTTTCCAAATGACAAAATAGCCTAAATGTGGTTTTTTGCCATCCAAGCCTAAATTTAAAAATAAAACATAATATTCTGCTTTCGCTAAATTTCACGTAAGGCGCCCCCTTTTCAGTCTCTAGCCGAGGGCCCCCAAAGGAACCAGTCCGGGCCTGGTTCTAGCCTCATTTGGCATGATGCCAAACTTGAGAAAGCAGATCTCCAGTAAAGTTTAGGCAAATGTAAATGTGTTACGTGCATTCATTTTGTATTTGGTGTGTTTAATACAATGCCAAGAGGAAAAAAATTATCCAATGGTGAACAAATTAAAATATTAACTTTAAATGAAGCTGGAATGTCTGGTTCTAATATTGCAAGAAAATTAGGAAGGTCCAAGGCTGCAGTAAACAGTTTTCTCAGAAATCCCGAAAATTACGGCAGTAAGAAGCGTACAGGAAGACCGAAATCCTTAACTGTAAGGCAATCAAGACAAATCCGGAAGCTAGCTCGCGCAGAAAAAATGTCGTCAGCTCAAATTCAAGAACAGTTACAATTACCCTGTACAAGCCGAACGGTAAGAAATGTTTTAAGTAACAATCCCATTGTTCAATTAAAAAAAATTTAAAGGAAAACCTCCTCTTTCTAAGCACCCCAAAAATGTTCGCTTTGACTTTGCACGAAAACATTTAACTGAAGGCACAAATTGGAGAGATGTTGTCTTTTCCGATGAAAAGAAATTTAATTTAGATGGACCCGACGGCTATAAATTCTTTTGGCATGATTTACGACAGGAACCTCATATTTTTTCAAAGCGTCAGTTTGGAGGTGGTTCGGTATAATGGTTTGGGCTGCATTTGCTGCCTGTGGAACCACTCCAATTGTCTTCATGCATAACAAAATGAATTCAGTTATGTATCAAGATATGTTAGGAGATAATTTATTACCCATTGCTCCTCTTATAACTTCGGGAGACTGGACATTTCAGCAGGACAACGCTTCCGTTCATGTTTCGAAGTCAACTAAATCTTGGCTGGAAGCTAATCAGGTGAAATGCCTTCAATAGCCAGCTCGTAGCCCCGATCTGAACGTAATAGAAAATCTCTGGGGAATTTTAGCCCGAAATGTTTACAAAAATGGACGACAATTCAATTCAAAGTTAGATTTGGTGAATGCTATTAAAAACTGCTGGAACAATATTGATGCAAGTACTTTGTGTGGTCTGATAAATTCAATGAACAAGAGACTAGTCAAAGTCATCGAAAAAAAAAGGGTCTCACATCGATTATTGATGAAATACATATATCGACTTTATAATTGTTTCCAACTTTCTTTGTACAGAATTTTTTTTTAAGTCTATTAACCTTTTATTAATGTAGTTAATAATGAATTTCTTTTTTTCTTTACTTCCTTGTAGCATATAATGTATGTGGGAAATTTCTTTATTATCATTTGTCTCTTTATCATTGTTGTACGTAACTGTAACTGTAACTCATTTTTCATTGTTCCAATTTCTACTTTTATTGTATGTGGCAACGGTCGTTGAGATATGAACGGCACGTGACGGAATAGAGAAAAAAGCGGGGCAGTTGGTTTTTGGGCTCCGAGGAGGGAGCCGCGTTTTTGTGAGGATGCAACACTTTTGTGTTCTGTGTTTGCTGTTCTGAACGACATGCAGAGACCGCTTGTCACGAGAATGCGATCTTGTAATTATTGTATATTTTTAATTTGTGTGTGCGGTTTTGTTTTCCTATTAAATGTGTTCGTCTCAACAAAAGACTGTGTGTAATCATTCGATTATCCCTAGACACCCAGCCAAACCCCATAGTAATTTGGGGGATCGGCGCGGGATTATTATGATATTGTGGTGAAATAGCGAGGCATTTTTGCTCCCGCTCTAATCGTTAGAATCACCCTGATTCATCCTGCGTAATGCTCTCCACCTATAAACTGTCGTTTAGAATCATCCTGATTCATCCTGCAAAGTGTTCTTAGCCTATAGACTGTTGTTTAGAATCACCCTGATTCATCCTGCGAAATATCTTTTTCATCGTTCTACTGTGATTTCGAATCGCCCTGGTTTGTTTTTTGTCGTGGATTCAGCATCTGTTTGTGAAATATCCTGCAACATCAATATTTTCAAAATCCTGCAATATCAATTGTTTGTGAAATTGTTTTCTTTGTTCGTGAAATTGGAAATATAAAAGCCAACCGGTTTTATGATAGTACATTTATAACATAGTGCTTCGTTCTGTTTCCAGTGGAATAAAAATTGCGTCATTTGTCACAAAAGAAAGTGTCTGTTTTCTTCGACAGGAGGAAGAAAATTAATTGTGAAGAGAACAGGTGATTTTTTTTGTTCTTAATCTCATTTTTTGAGAAGTGAAAAAAAAAAAAAAGTTGTTCTTTTTTATTTTAGTTAAGTGATACATCCACTGTGGTATTTGAAAGACAAATCTATTTTTATTTATTTTTTCTTTCTTATGCGTATATAAGTTACATGTTTATTAGTGTCATTTTTATTTTGTTTTGCTTTGATTTAAATATGGTAAGTTCTGTTCTTTTCAGCAGTTTTAGGAGATAAAAAGGAGAAGTCTGCAGACTAAATTTATTGTTCTTATCATTATTTCTTATTTAATTGTGGTATTAAAAATTGAGTGCACACAAGAGAAAAAAAAATGGTTATTCTATTTATTTATTTGAATGTATATTGAATTTATATTTTTGAATTTATTTGCTTTATTTCGCTTTGATAATTATCAAAAGGTATTTGAATTTATTTTACTTATTTGCATATTTTTGTGAACTTGTACTAACATACTAACAACTAATAATTCACGTATGTGTTCTTAAGATTAGTACCCTGCTTTTCGTAATATTTTTATCAGAACTATTCTTTTTACTAGTTTGAAAAAACAATTGTCTTTTGGCGGGAATTAAAAAAAAAAAAAAAAAAAAAAAAAAAAAAAATCTTTAATGATGATTTAATAAGAATTGAATTTTTATTAGTGATAATTCTATAGGAGTAATTTTGAATTTTTATTGGGTTAATTTTGAATTTTTATTGAATTAATTTTTATTTTTTATTTGAATTAATTTTTATTTTTGATTTGACAAATTTTAATTTTTGGGGCCTGAAAGTTGGTACCATAAAATTTGACAAAATGTCCTTTCTTAGTAAAGGTACCAAGAGAGATTTGCAGCACATTGCAACCGAATTAGGGATAGAAAATGTTGAGAACTTAAAAATCGTTGAATTAAAAAATGCCATCGTAGCTGCCGAGGGGTATGAAGAAGAATTTCTCAAGGGATATTTAGATACCGTTATTGAAGAGAGAAAGCATAGAGATGAAGCACTTAAAGAAGAGGAAACGAGAAAACAACAATTAGAATTCGAGTTAGAAAAGATTCGACTCGAGAATGCAAGAGTTGCCGAAACCGCCAGTAACGAGGGTCAATCCGAACGTGGGAAGGTGCGTATAAAGTTACAGGACATCATGCCTAAATTTGATCCGCAAACATGTGACATTAGTATTTATTTGACTCTTTTTGAGCGACAGGCCAGAAGAGCAGAAATAAAAAAAGAGTTGTGGGTGACTCACCTCATTGGGCTTCTACCCCAAGAAATTACTGAAATAATTGCCAGGGAAAGAGAAGATGTAACCAATGATTATGACAATGTAAAGGAAGTATTATTGAAAAGATACAAATTTACCCCTGAAAAATTTAGACAAATGTTTGTTAAACATGTGAAAAAAGATGACATAACATGGCGAGATTTTGCGTATGAGTTAAAAAATTATTTTACCGAGTGGGTTCGTGGATTAGAAATTTCAACTTTTGAAGATTTGTGCGATTTAATGGTTACTGACCAGATTAAAAAGAAGGTACCTCCCGAAGTAAAAGAACACTTTTTTGATGAATGGGCGATGTTCAAATCAACGAGCGTTATTTCAGAAAAATTAGATGATTATGAAAACATTAAACTGACGTTTAATAGAAAGCCAAAAGAACCCCCTTACCGAGAAAATAGAAATTCGTTTGAAAAGTCGAATTTTGGAAATAGTGGCAAAGAAGACAGGAAGTCGTTTGCGAGGTCGTACCCTGAACAGAGGTATTTTAGCCGAAGAATAACTTCAAACCGGCAACCTGAAAAGTTTGACAGACAAAAAACTTTCCAATGTTACGAATGTGGGGATACAGGCCATGTGAGATTATATTGCCCCGAGCTTTTGAGAAAAAACGGAAATACGAAGAATAAAATCGATGAAGACAAGGTTTCTGATGCACATATCGCGAGAAATAGTAAAGTCGTTGCACTTAAGAAAGTCCAGACAAAAGAAGTTACCTTTAACAACCGAACTATTCCAGCACTCGTCGACACTGGTTGTTCAGTTTGCCTTCTCCGTGAAGACTTATATCGACAAATTCCCAACCTTCCCAAACTGTCCAAAGACTCTTTAATATTATCAGGAATAGGATCATCTAAAGTGTATTCAAAGGGATCGATGGAGCAAGAAGTAGAAATAGACGGAAGAAAATACGCCCTAACATGGCATGTAGTACCGAAATCGCAATTGGATTACCAAGCAGTCATCGGAATGGACATTTTAGACCAAGCTAGTCTAAACTTTGGTAAAGATGGTGTTGAGTTTTACAAGTATGAGAAGACAAATGCTCTCTTTTTGCAAGTACCTGACTTAAGCAATGAAGCTGAAATGAACTCCGTTCGTGACGCGCAAATAAGTCCAAAAAGAGCAGAGAAGACCGAATCGGTCAAAGTTTCTGTGAAAGTCGCCCCGACTGACCTCACTCCCAGAGAATCTGAAAAAACTTATTTGAGCAAATCCTTGCAGAATAGAAAGCCAGATGTGAAAAATGAAAATTCAGCTTCAGAGCAAAATGTTTCACGAAGATTATCATTTAGAAGAAATGATATTGCTTCCGATGCACCTCCTTTTAAGCCTAAAATGTTCCGGTGGAATGATGTTAGAAAAGGTCCAGGTTGTAAACTTGGAAATATACCAGAAATAAGAGAACGAATTCAGAAAGCAAAGAGTGTCCGGCCTTTGTACAGAATTTTATTTTTCCAGTGGCCAACAAAAGGTCAAGATGTAGTTGGAGACATTCTGAATTTTGATGGTTTCCGATTTAATAAATATTCTTATGAATATAGTAAACGTGAGAACTTTATGAAAATAATGCTTGACAAAACCATATTCAACATATGTGAACTTCTGGACATTAGAAAAGTTGATAAACTTTCATGTATCAAGAATATTCTTGACTTCTTATTAAAGCCTTTTGCAAGAACTGATTCATGCAGATATTCTAAATGGCAACCAGCTGTACGTCTAGAAAGAATATGAAATGATAATGCATCATTTCATCAGTCCTCAAGTAGTGATAAACTAAGGAAAGATAAATATTTTGGCCCCTATATAAAAAGAAGAAAAAAATCTCAGATTTAGTAATAGTTGGAAAAAATGGTGAACTTCCACGCCCCAATAAAATTAATATGATGAATTGCTAATATGATAAAATATTTATCAAAATGTAACTTATAAATATTTTTCGTAATTTTGTGTTTAAATTTTTTGTTGATTCATCCACTATATTATATCATCAGTATTTTCAACAGAATCATTATTTTTATAACTTTATATTGAAATATTTTGTGTATTATATTATCTATGTATTTTTTAAGGTTTTTAAAGTGTCCCTGAGGCCAGTGACCCGCAGGATGGCCGATCTCTGTGGGAAATTTCTTTATTATCATTTGTCTCTTTATCATTGTTGTACGTAACTGTAACTGTAACTCATTTTTCATTGTTCCAATTTCTACTTTTATTGTATGTGGCAACGGTCGTTGAGATATGAACGGCACGTGACGGAATAGAGAAAAAAGCGGGGCAGTTGGTTTTTGGGCTCCGAGGAGGGAGCCGCGTTTTTGTGAGGATGCAACACTTTTGTGTTCTGTGTTTGCTGTTCTGAACGACATGCAGAGACCGCTTGTCACGAGAATGCGATCTTGTAATTATTGTATATTTTTAATTTGTGTGTGCGGTTTTGTTTTCCTATTAAATGTGTTCGTCTCAACAAAAGACTGTGTGTAATCATTCGATTATCCCTAGACACCCAGCCAAACCCCATATGTATATGTATGAAATTTCACAAATATTCCATCTTTTGTTTTTTAATTATATCATATTTTCAAGTGGCTTTATAATTTTTTCCACCGCTGTATATATTTTTTTTTCAATTTTAAAAGAAAATGGAGTGTTTCTGTTGCCACTACAATATTGGTACTAAAAATTGTAAAAAAAATTAATATTACAAAATTTAATTGAGGTACAGCTTTGAAACAAATTGCGTTTAAAAGTACATTTTTTTCTCTGTACGACGGTGTAAAAATTTAAAAAATGTACGATGTTTAGAAGCGTAAAATTTGCAATAGCGAAAATTGCAAAACCGAAATTGCATAGAAAAGTGTTGTGCTTTTTAATTTCATTTTTTTTTTCAATTTTAAGAGAAAATGGAGTGATTCTGTTGCCACAATTACGAAATTGGTACTAAAAACTATAAAATATTTAATATCTCAAAAATAAATTGAAATACAGCTTTCAAACAAATTGCATTTAAAAGTACATTTTTTCTCTATACAACGATGTAAAAATTTAAATTATGCGATGTTTAGAAATGTAAAATTTGCAGTAGCGAAAATTGCAAAATCGAAATTACAGGGAAAGTGTTGCCATTCGCAAAATGGCGCATGCGTTACGCACAGATATGTTTGGCCTTTATAATATAGATAGTTCAATTCATAATTTTAGATAGTTCTAAAAAACAAATTATTATATAAGCATGAGAAGTTTAATTTTTCTTGCGATAAAAAAAAAAATATATATATATATAAAAATTATTCCCAATTATATAAAAAATACATTCTTGAATAAAGGTGATAAAAAGATTTACATAGTAATGTTTGTTTATGTACTTAAAGGCTTTGTTCAGGTGTTTATCTATTGCGAAACTACATAAATTATATTTTCGAGACTTTCTAAGCCTGTTACATCTTTTAAGGAAAAATTTGAAAATTTTAAATTCCATGTTCCTAACGAGTCTGCATAACGACCAAACGTATCAGCAAGCAGCATTAACGTTTGACTATCTGCAAAAGTTCTGAATGTCTTGTCTATGCATTGAAAAAAGTCTTTTGTATATGGATTTTTTTTTTTTTTTTTTTTTTTTTTTAAGTAAGCTGAAAAATATATCAATTATTGTGTGATATCGGGAATACAATACAAACTTATGAAAGATTATATGCTTTTATATTGTACTTTCTAAAAGGAATCAATTACAGATTTCTTTTTACTGCTTAATCCCTGGCATATCGTACAAGATAATTGAAGCATTTTAACTTTGTCAGGATCTAACGATAAGAGATGTAAGATAGGTTTTTAAACAAGAAAGAAAAGTCATGTAAAGTCAAACATAGGGTAGATGTGCCAGTAATGGGCCACCTTCCAGTAATGGGCCACCTCGCACTTTTTGGTTTATAAAAAAATAATAAATAATAGTTAAGCTTTTATTATTTTTTTCTGAACTCTACCTTGCATGCTTTATAAGCTGGATTAATTTTTTACACTTTTCGTCAAAACAATTAGGAAGCAGAAAATAAAGTTTTTCTGTTTTTCACTGAAAATCTTAATGAACATGCTAAGAGCAGACTTTACTTACTTAGTTTTATATCTTTTTTATTTTTCCGTAAAAATTGAATGTTTTTGTTTGGTTAGCAATATAAAACATTGAATTTAATATACCAATGGCCATTTACAAAATTTTATTTATTTTTAAGATTTTAGGAGGGGTGGTCCATTACTGGATTGCTGATTTCGTGATTTGCCAGTAATGGGCCACCCAAGTGACCAATACTAAAAGTGTAATTTCAGTATTGATAAAATATTTTGATTTAACTGAAAACTAAATAAACAAATTTAATACTTAAATTTTACTTACTAGAATTTAATAAAGACAATTTCTTTATAAATACAGTCAAGTCTCTCTATAACGAAACTCCATACATCGAATTTCTCGATATAACGAATTTTTAGTAGGAATGTTCCCCTTTTCCCATGATTACATTAAAAACAGTCTCTATATAGCGAAATATCTATCTCCATATAACGAATATTTTCATAAAATGTTCTTTATTCAGTTGTAAAAAATACTTCGAAATCACATGAAATCAAATTTCCATCTCTTATTCCTAATTTATCGTTCAGTGCTGAGTTTTTTTTTATATTACTCCTCTGCTTGAATTTTCTTGTTCCTTAAGTCCAACAAATTCCTCAACCCCCACCTTTCACACACCTTTCAACATCCTTCTCAAAACAGTGTTAATTGAATAGTTATACATATAAGAACGGGATCAATGGGGGTAATTGAAAAAAAAACAATTTACAATTGCTTCAAAAAGGCAGAATTTTGTATACAAGAGGATAATGTGGATTCTGAGGAAGAAGAAAATGCGACTTACGTAGACATAAAAAGAACAAGTTGGAAATTGCACGTGAACGTAGCAAATGAGGTGCGTTCGTACGATAACGAACTTTTAAAAATATTCAGATCTTGCTTTTCTAGTAAATAGTACTTCGTATACAGTATATTGGTTGAAATTCTGTAATTATACAGGAATAGTAATTCTTATTACACCTCAGCAACGTATATCTTATTCATAAAATGTGAAATAGTTGAATATAATTAAAACACGTACCAAACCATGTTTCCTCGTATAGCATTATATAGTGGAATACTTTTGTGTAGCCCTGTAATTTAATAATAAAAATTCTTTGCGTCACAGATTGTACAGAATGCATATTTTAGTATATATTTCATAGATTCATGCCAATTCTATTATGTTCGAATGAGTGTAACATCATTAAAATGCATTTGAAACTTCTTCCCCATTGACCGTAATGTAACGGAATCCTTTTGATTGTCCCTGTAATTGATCTATGCATCCGATTTTCATAACATTTGAAATGACTCGACAAAATTACGCAATAATTATATGTTTTAAATTTCAAACGATTAAAATGCATTTAAAACTTTTTTCCCTATTGACCGTAATGTAACGGAATCCTTTTGAATGTCCCTGTAATTGATCTATCCATCCGATTTTCATAAAATTTGAAATAACTCGACAAAATTATGTAATAATTATGTATTTTAAATTTCAAACGATTCGGTTGGATAGTTTTTCGTTGTTATATGCGGACAGACAAACGGACAGATAGACAGACTGTCAGACAAACGGACAGATAGATGGACAGACAGACGGACTGAACGACAATTATAGGTGCTACCTATTTACATAATTACGAACGCACTTAAAAATAATTATCTGTTATTTTTTGTAGGGTGGCCCATTACTGGAACATAGGCGGTCCATTACTGGAACATAGGTGGCCCATTACTGGGCATTTGGGTGTTTAGACATATTTCTATTATTTAAAATGAAATTTTTATTTTTATTGGGAAATGTAACTGTGGGATTAATTAAATATTGTTGAAAGATTAATCTAATATGAAAAAAATTGGAATACAATAATTATAACTATTAATAAAAAATTATTTTTTAGAGAAATTCCTTAAGGTGGCCCATTACTGGCACATCTACCCTAGATTATAAAACACTTTCCAAGACATTCAAAATAATCTGAAATAAAATTTTCCTTTTAGCAAGATGGTAGATGATGTCTAAGTTTACAATTTTGAACGCATAACACATTTAACAATTTGAGGTCTAAACCATGGCTAACTTCATTAGAGGCTACATAAACTTTTATTTGTTAAGAGCCCACACTATTGACTGAAAAAGACCCGGATGATAGTGTTAAGTCTATGGGGGCGTTCTTTTCAAATATCTCGCTCAAATTTTAAAATTTTTACATGGTTTTTTTGCATAGGATAGCTGAGGACGATCTACAACTGGGCTAGTTTTTACTTTTCCGATTTTGATTTCAGATTAAAAAAAAAAAAAATTAACTTTCGAAACCGACTAGAACTGGTTTTGAAATTGAAACTATCAAAATATAAAAATATATAACCAAAATCGAAAAAGTAAAAACTAGCCCCTTGTAGATTGTCCTGAGCTATCCCATGCAAAAGAAAAAAAAAAAAAAACATGTAAAAATATTAAAATTTGAGCAAGGTATTTGAAAAGAACGTCCCCATAGACTTAACATTATCATCCGGCTCTTTTTCAGTCAGTTGTGTGCTCTTAAGGCGGGCTTTAGGACGGAGTTCATGACGTCAAATTATGTGATCTCCGTCAGCCCAAGCTTGCGAGAAAAACGTACTAGCAAGGGGGCCTTACAAACAAGAACGGTCTTTGCCAGTTGGGTCGGCGTTAAATTACGTGATACGATGTCAATAACTCCGTACTAACAACCAAGAGCTTCCTAAGCTTCTAATGAAGTTAGCCATGCCCATGCCTAAGCCCGAGTGTCATTCGGTTCGCTTTTTTGGTGAAGCAAACTAAGCACGAGAGTCTCTCGGGGTTAACTTTTAACTCTCTGAGCGATAAAAGTACTTACTATATCTGTTCATGGCCTTCTCATATGCTATCTACGAATTTTTATTTTGAAAAAATATATAGGTGGCCACTCTAAACAGAAGTAAGTATATTGAAAAATCAAGAATCAGAGCTAATTCGAAATTATTGCGAGGTGGCCACTCTAAACAGAAGTAAGTACATATAAAAATCAAGAATCAGAGCTAATTCGAAATTATTGCGAACCTTGTGGTTTTGAACTTTTAGCTTTGAAATGTACCAACAAAAGATAATTTTACAAAATAATGTTCATATATAAATGAAACATATTTTTAGATAAAACTTTGTGTAAGCGTTTTAAAGTCTATCTGAAGTTTTATGTTAAAAAATGATGGTTTTTTTTATGTGGAACTTAAAAAAAATATATAAAACGTGCTTTTTAAAATAATTTCTCATTAAATATTATTTTTTAGTACATTTAAATAGTTCTTTGATTATAAATAATAATAATTTGGAGTTTATAGCAATAAAAAAATTAAAATACATATCTTCCAAGTACAGGGGGAACTGGTGCACATTGATTCGTGGGGCTCATTGATACACACCTTCTTCTCACAAGATCATTACAGGAGGTTTTACAACAGCTCCAAAAGATGATGCTAATGTATACAACTACATAAAAGAATGTACTAGCATGATTCAATAGTTTGTTGAAATGGGACGGGTGATTTAGTGTTTTTGTAGGTCAAAAGTAAATTTGAATTGTACAATTGCAATGTTTTTATACAATTGTTCCAGGTTTTCAACAAAAAATAATACTCTTCCTAGTAAGCAAAGCTACTTTTTATCAGCTCCTCATTTTTTATTGCTAGATAAATTATGAAGTGTTGGATGTGAGATTCATGTTATTCAAAATGGCGGTATGGGGCACATGATACAGTCTATGTCGTGGCATATTGATAAGAATCAATGTGCTCCATGATAGGTAGAAACAACCTAAATCATTTTCTAGTTCATTTTTAAATTACCTTTTATTATTTTTTTTACTATACACTTCTTAATCCAACCATTTTCCACCAACAATTTCTAATATTAATTTTTATTGAAGTGTAATAGCTCCAATTTTTTATATTAGAAAATTTTATAATATTTTTGCAAGCAGAAGACGTACGACCTTACCCAACAGCTAGTAGAACTAACAAAAGAAAAGGAAGGGACGGCAGCCTGATATATCTCGAATTTATACTGATTCTCCAGAAAAAAAAGTCTTTTCGACATGAGAAATGATAAAGAAGAGAAACAAGCTGCAGTAAGCAAAAGAATGGATACAGAGAACTGAAAAATGCGAAAATGTTGCTGGGGATTGCAGATACGAAACCTTTAAAGTGACAGACGAAGAGAAAGAAGATGGAAGAATTATATTCATCAGATGAATCTTAAACATCATTAGGACAGTTGTGTGACTCTGCATCAGATAATTTGAATTTAAGTGAATTGCTAGGTGGAAAATCTGATATTTTAGAAGATGATACAATGGAAGAAGCAGGTACTTAAGATCAAAATATTGTTGACGATGACTTTGTTATAGTGTGGTTTGCAAAAAAGAGATCGGTTGTTCATTTTGTATTTATAGGCCAAGTTAATGTTAAAACTGATGTTAGTGACCATCTCGTCCGATTTATGAACAGAAAACCTGGTAACTTTTTCATCTTTCCTAAGAAAGAAGATAATGGTGGGGTTAAAGTGCCAGATATGACAAAGTTATCTCAGCCAACAACCGGACAAGGAACAGCCAGAACATCAGGTAGTTATACATTTAATTTTGATTGCTTTAGTATTCTTTATAAATAAGTTTGGGGTGATTTGAATTTCTTTAAATAAATATAAAATGGTTTTCTAATTCATTTTCTATGAGAAACATGCAGTAGCTCCTATTTTCCTCCCCATTTTTCCTAAATGTATCAAAGTGCTCCAGGAGCCGCATCAATGTACCCCGGGGATGGGGCACATTGATACAAATGACACTAGTAGATTTTTTTTTTTTAACTGCATGCAGCAATGAAACATAAAAAAAAAAACGATTGTGCTTTTAAATAACACATTACCATAGATTTGCTAACACCATATTGAAAAAAAATTTAAATTTTTGTTTTCTTGGCATCAAAAAGATTCTTGGAAAAAAAACCGCATTAATTTGCTCCAATTTTTCACAAAAATATTTTTTTAATCATGAAAAAATATCAAATACCCTCAGTCGAGATGGAGATATGCGGTTGAAATAACTCAGACCTCAAAGTATTAAAAAGCTAATTTCAACAATTATTATCTATAAATGGAAAAGTATTTAAATTCTTTTGTGTAGCCCTGTAAATTATCTAAATAATATATGTATGCATAACATGCTAAAATTTATTTCACTTATAGGAAATGCATAACAAAGTAGAAAATTCCTTTTTAGCAATTCCCACAAATAAAAGGGAAACGTACTCGACTTTTTCTGTGCAGCTCTGAATGTCTCTATATGATGTATGGAATTTATATACACCGAGTAATACACGAAAAAAAATAATAACAAATAAAATAAAAACGAAACTGCAATTAAAAACGCACTATCAGCAATTTTTGCTCATATTCAGTACTACAACTGAGTTATTTTGCGTGTCCCTGCAAATGAACTATTAAGTTATATGTACTCTCTATTCTACATTAAGCATGTTGTAGTGGCCCTCAATGATATATACCAGTTTCAATATGTTTGAAGCAATCTAATATTTGTAAGGAAATTCTTTTGAGTGCCCCTGTAAACGAACTATAAATGCTACACACCCTACTCTCAATACCGAGCATGCTACGGTAACCTTCAGTAACCGATATCAATCACCAAGAAATCTGACTATATGTACGTGAATTAAAGCGCGGACTTGTGGGTAGACAAAACGAATTTATAAATCCTTTTCAAATTATGCTGGAAAGTGTTAAAAATATCAAATGCTGAAATGAATTCTAAGGAATATTATAAAACTGGTTTTCATGTTTGAAGTGCAAAGCATTTGATTCTCAGTGACTATAAATGCCTGAAAAATTAATATTGCTACTAAAAAACTTGACATATTTTCAAAATTAATAAAATTAAATTAAAATTATTTCTAAGAAACACCCTTTTACTTAAAAATATAAACAAACTTAAAAAAACCGTAAATCAAATCAATATTCTTAATAATGTAAAACGTTATTAAATATGCCAATTAAATTAGAATCTTAACCACTTAACAGATTCTCTCTCTCTCTCTCTCTCTCTTTTTTCTTTTCTTTTCTTTTTTTTTTTTTTTTTTTTTTTTTACAAACAATAAATTGAAAATACGGGATAACCACCACTTTTTTAAGCTAATGTATTCTTGATATTTAATCTAAAAATTTTTGCCATTAAATAGTATGAAATTGTAATTTAAAGAATTATTTGTCGTCAAAAAGCTTTAAATGATGGATCAAGCAGACTGCTTTTGCATAAGCTTCGATGTATGGGCAAATCAGTTAAGTGGTTAATCAATTCTTAATATATTTTAATGAAAGTTGAAGTAGTTCTTTTTCTTAAAATTTTCATTATGGATTAAAGAAATAAAAATCAGAAGTTGAAAATCATAAACTCTGTTCGCCAAAAACCCGCAATGTGTTATGTTATCACTAAAATCGAGAAAGTATGCGGAATTTGAAGGAAGCAATTCGGCGGAAGGAGGGGAGTGCCAGTTTCAGGCATAGAAGATGACAGAAAAATCAAGCTAAATATAAACGCTTAAAAACAACGTGTTTCTCATGAAGTGATAAGTTGACACCTGTCTGCAAAAAAATTTCTACTTTTTTTTTTCTTTTAATAAAAATAAAAAAGGATAATAACAAGAAGAAAAAATCATACGTCAATCATAGATCAAGAATTATTTTCCAACGCTTTTAGAATACTTTGACAAAACTTAGAAGGAGAAAGATGATGTTTAAAAGTAAACAATTTGTAAAATGCATAAAATATCTGAAAACCTTATTTCAACAATTAACAACAATAGTTGAGAGAACATTCGAATTCTTTTCTGCAACCCTGTATATGATATAGTGATTTGTATACATAATGATATGCTAAATTTTAGTTTAATTATACCAAATGTATAACACAGTTGAAAACTCCCTTCCAGCCAGGGCTCAAAACGAAAAATTGCATGAAAAAAGTAATATAGATACATAAAATAGATAAAGTTTTAAACTGGGAGTGGGTTTTGTGTTCTAGGGGTTTTGATCGGTTTAGATCTGCATAAATAATTCTGAAATTTCAACGTAAGACAGAATGTAATTGGTAGTATTTCTTACGAAATCTACCTAAAAGAAGTGGAACTGTGTTTCAGATGCAGTGAGTTTTACCCTTTCGCGACGGGAGCCTTTTACGAAATTTTAAATATTTTGTCTGCATGTTTTTAAAGACAGAAATTTCCGCCTTTTTAAATCGTGAAAATGATTAATAAATCGTCCGATTAAATAAGGCAAATTTGACAGCAAAATTTTACTGGTGGTGTTAAACAAGGCTTTTTAAGCATTTTTGCGGCACGTATTCGTGTCACTCGTACCCAAGGAGTTAAAAACGTTTGCAATAATAATTAACATTTGAATTTTCGTTGGATGCACCCTTTTTCTTCTTTTCCAAAAAAGTTTTGAAAATGTGTGTTTTTTGAGAAATGACCCATATTAGGGGAGACTGGGGATGGTTGACTATAGGGGTAGGTAGACTAACCGCCAAAATCTCGCCAACGATATGAATATTGCGTCATCCCAGCGCAGCCGCGCATCACTCTCCGCCTCGCTCTCCGCCCCCCGCTCAGTCGTCGGTAGCGCCGCGTCGCCGGCACACGCCGTTTTCGAGCAGTGACCCGTGATTTGTTTTCATATCATGTAAGTAATATTTTCGTGTTGCATATTTTTTGATCTGGTATCTACACATTTTATGTTAACCGTTTGCCTATTAGTCAGAGTGTTTTATGAGTCCATATTGATATTATTTTATGTGTTATTTCTTAATTAGGTGGCAGTGTTTAGGTTATCCATGCCATCGAAACTTAAAATGTCGTTTGGGGTTGGTAGACTAATTTATTTCAGGGCTGGTTCAATAATTAGTCAACCAACCCCAATAACATTTTGAGTTTAAAATATCTTTAAAATTATATTTTTATTCGATTCTTAATAAGTATATTCTTTTTTTTTTTTTTTTTTTTTTTTTTTTTTTTTTTTTTTTTTTTGCTACAACACGATGAGGACCTATAAAAGAACGACTGAACGAGCTGATACACCGAAGGATGTCGTAGAAAGAGCTTGTCATCGAGTCATTTTTGACAATGAAAGTGTTAATGCAACTGGAAAACAATATAACATTCTCTATAAGACATTACATCGTTATGTGGCGAAACTAAAGGAGAAACTGGAATGTAATCCGAACTTGACAAAAGCCGAATTAACCGTGGACTCAGTGGGATATATCAAAAATAGGCAAGTTTTCACTGACGCAGAAGAAAAACTTTAGCAAGTTATTTAAAAAGAGCCGCGGATATTTATTATGGGTTAACGCCATATGAGACTCGAAAATTAGCATATCAGTTTGCCATAAAAAATGACAAAGCTATGCCTGATTTTTGGAAAACCAAATTGTTAGCTGGCTAAGATTGGTTGGGCTGTTTTCTTAAACGCCATCCTTCTTTATCCATCAGGACACCACAAGCAACAAGTCTTTCTAGAGCTACATCATTCAACAAACACAACGTCAGTATGTTCTTCGCAAATTTAACCACTGTTTACCAACGTTTGAATCTAAGTCCTGGTGATATCTGGAACGTTGATGAAACAGGTATTAGAACCGTGCAAGTACCCAATAGAATAATAGCTCGACGAGGTATTAAAAGTCTGGGTAAAATGACATCAGCTGAGAGGGGTACACTGGTGACAGTTGCAGTAGGTGTTTCAGCTCTTGGAAATATGGTACCGCCATTTTTTGTATTTCTACGCGTACATTACAGGTCACATTTTATTAGAGGTGGCCCTATAGGATGCGAAGGTGACGCTAATTCGTCTGGCTGGATGAAAGAAGAGAACTTCATAAAGTACGCCAAACACTTCGTGCAACATGTTAAGCTCAGTAAAGAAAAACCTGTACTTTTGTTGCTGGATAACCATGACTCTCATTTATCTATCGAAGTGTTGGATTACTTTAAAGCGAATGGAGTGACAGTTTTATCATTCCCTCCATATTGTAGCCACAAGCTACAACCTCTTGATAGATCTGTGTACGGACCATTGAAAAAGTATTTCAATCGAGCATGTGACAACTGGCTAGCGAGTAATCTGGAAAAAACTATAACTATTTATGACATACCGGAGCTAGTTAAAACGTCACATTCATTGGCTGCTACAATTGAAAATATTCAATCAGGATTCAGAGTATCCGGAATTTCACCGTTGAATGAAAACATTTTTCATTCAACGAGTTTAGTGGTTCTTATGTGACAGATAGGCCGATGCCCGATTCCCATGACAGTAGTAATTCTTCAGCATGGGATGTGTGCACAGTTACTGTTCCATCAACTTCTGATGCATATAACACTTTGTTTATCGTCGAAAAGGTTCCAATTCCTGATCACAATACTGAAATCGAAAGTCACACTCTGGCACCGCAGTGTTCATCTGTAAATACGGAACAGATTACTACCACAATGCCTTCTCCTACAAGATCTTTGAGTACTGAATGTGAGTCACCTTCTCTTTTTGACAAAACATTAATTCTGTATTTGAAGAGGATTTAAGAGAAACTCTCAAAACCCCAGAAAACGTGCATGCTGCAGAAACAAATGTGCCCCCATCATTATACAATGTGAACCTGCCCTCAACCTTATTAGCAACACTTGAAGAAATAAGACCCTTTCCTAAAGCGGCGCACGTTTATATAATAGAAGAAATATTCGGAAACGTAAAAGTACTATGTATACAGACACCCCTGAAAAACAAAATCTTATAGATATGAAAAAGAATAGAGAAACTTTGAAGAAAAGAAGAAAATATACAAAAAACAGAATAGAAAAAGGAAAAGAAACGAGCAAAGGTAAGGGTAAAGGAAAATGGAAGGGCAAAGTAAAAGGAATGGTAAGGGAAAAGGAACGGGTAAAGGAAAAGGAACGGATAAAGTAAATGAGATGAATGTTGCTGAGGACAACGTCGATGGAAATGACGATGCTGTGAATTCAGATGACGAGAGCACGATTTGTTTAGGATGCACTGAATCCTACGCCGATAGTGTCTCTGGCGAACAATGGATTCACTGCATAACTTGTAAGTTATGGGCTCATGTCAAATGTGTAAGAGGTAATGTAATGTTTTTTGAATACAAACACTGTATTTCTGATAATGAAGACTGATAACGTGTCTGTTTTTTTATATTTTTAAGTATACAAAGATTTATATGGGATTTAAAATGAGACTGAAGAAGAGTTTAGTTTATAAAAGTTTAAATACTAAATACAAGTATTTAACAATTACTATTTTTTAAGTAGAGAAATGCAAAATGTGCATTTAATTTGTGGCGTAAGAAAATTTTAAATTGTTCAATTAATAAGAAATAATATGTTACATTCATAAGAAATTATAGAAAGATTTATGTGTGATTTAAAATGAAACTGAAGAAGATTTTAGTTTAAAAACTTTAAATACTAAGAGTTGATAGTTTTTATAAAGACTTATAAAGGATGTCTGTATCTGATTAAAATGGTTTTTTAATAAAGAGTTCAATTAAATTGAAAATAGTGTTTTATTACATGACTCTTCTCATAATTTGTTGCTTATTGATACGTAGGTCTACTTACCCCGGGCATATAGTCAATCTACCCCGGTTCCGGGGTAGATTGACTAAGAGTTGATGTTCTGTAAAATGCATTCGAACATGATGATGATATTGAATAATTAACTATGTTTTGTTGTTTTTTTATTAGTTTAATAGTTCTTCTATCCATTAATGCGATTTTATTGGCTGTATGGATGAAAACACAAAAAATATGTTTGATTTCGTAAAAAATTAGTCAACCATCCCCGGTCTCCCCTATATATGGATATATTTGAAATTAAATATAAAAAATTTTCTTGTATAAAGAATGAGCATTTCCAAAATATCTCAACAATATAACTCTTGTTGCGATTCAAAATTTTCGTAAGAATGCTGCACAAAGTTTACGCATCGATCATTTCTCGAAGGTAAAGAAACTGAAGCTTTCACAAATTATTTTTTTGTATTTCACAATAAGATTTCTGAAGCACATATTGTGAGGAAGAAAAATATTTTCCATAAAATAAATACATAGTTCATCAGATATAAAGTATAGAATAGGGAATTTTTTTTTACATTTCAAAAATCAGGTGATTCTCCGAGGGTAATTTTTTTTCCGAGGTAAATCGACTCAAAAATATCGCATGAAATTGTATGGTATTTTAGTTAAAATAAAAAACACATAAATTAAGATAAATTTTGATTCAAAGATATATATATATATGCATATCAAATATTAATCCTTCAAATATAAATCCTTCAAAAATATTAATTTAGAAAGAACTAACACCCCCCCCCTCACAAAACAAACTCCCTTAAAAATTAAATATTCAACATCCAAAATACGAAACAATAGGCTGCAAGCCTATATATATATGTGTGTGTCTATATATATATATATATATATATATATGAAAGGATAAAAACTAACCCCTTTCTAAAACTTTAATTTAAAATTAAAATTTAAAAGTTTAAAGTTCCCAATTAATATTTTAAACTTTAATTCTTAAGCTTAAAGCTATTTTTGCCCCTGGTAACTTTCTTTCCCAACCTAACATTTATTACTTTCAGAGATCATTTTTGGATGTTCTTTAAGATTAAAATTGCTTAGGTAAACGCAATTCGTAATTTGTAGGATCAGCATGCAGCCCTGGACAGCCGCGCCTAAATTACCTCAGAGTGCCCAGATATTTCTTAACCAATTAAATTAAATGTACCTCCCAAATTCACAACTCTGCCCTCTGCTGGAAAATATGACAATCCCTAACATATTAGCAAGAACACGCGCGAAAAACGAGAGACTTTGCAGTTTTGAGGATGCCTGCAGAACCCACAACCATGTAAACTTTTCTATAATCGACGCATCTGGCTCCGGGAAAGCTGACCGGACTCGCGGATTCATCTGTACGAAGAGCTGCCTAATAAAGAGTTCGGTCCCACAAGAGTTTTCAGAGTCAAGTTCTTATTCCACGACTACAACACCCCCGACCGAAGTCGTTACAATTATATAAAAGTCGGCATGACAGTTACCTGCCGTGAAAAAATCCCTATACCTTGCCACCAAGCCGCGAACATTCATATGCAGAACGAAAAGTTTTCTCCCAAGGAAATCACAGTTAATGTGGGGCAAAAAGGAATTTATTCAGAGAAAGATTTTTTTTTCCTTCCTCTCAATGCTTGTGGGAGATCAGGTGAACTATTCTGCTGAAAAAGATAGAAATTATCCGCGTTTCAAATAATCGTAGAAGAATCGTCAAAAGAAAGAAAGAAAGAAAAAAAAAAAACATTAAGTGTATTGTGAACAATTTATCACTTATGCGTACTAACATTTAATGTTAATTATGTTTGGTAATAACATTTGGAATTTTTCCCCTACTCAACTGAACTGAATGAGAAACCACAAATATTAAGATGTGATTCTTTAACAATCAAAGCAAAAACGAACAATCTCAAGTGATGTATTTTTTCTCTTCTCCAAGCAGAGTCGCAGAATGGACCGAACTTTATTTCGCGGAAGTGAGTCAGATTTACGACCATATGGTTTTCAGGAGAGCAAAGGTCGAGATCTCCGTTTTCTATCACCGTACAGATGATTCACTCAAGAGTTAGGATGTGGAAATTTATTTTTACTTTTTACCGGACAAATGATGATCTATGATGGACTAGAATGTTTTATTTAGTTATTTATCCTTAAAAGTTATTTGAAATGGAAAAAACAACAACAAAAAAAAATAGTAATTTAGTAGTTTGTAAATATTAAATTTTTCTTTCTTAAGAGAAAAAAAAAAAAAAATTGGATTAATTTACAGGTATGCTTTTTATTTATTTTTTCTTTCACATTGACGTTATTTTTTGTTGAAGATTACATCTCATTGGTGAAAAATTACGTATTTTCCTTTTATCTTTATGTTATCATTTGAATGTGTTACCCTACCGATTTCTTTTTTGCATTATTTATTTTATAAAATATTTTAATTACAAAAAAAAAAAAAAAAAAAAAAAAGTTTTATTGTGCAGAATATGTGTTTATTTTTAATTTAACCTTTTTACCTTTTTTATTAACATTGATAAAAATACAGATTCCTCAGTTCCATCATTTATTTTATAAAATATTCCCGTTAAATGTTTTATTTTACAGTAAACACTCTTTTTATTTTTTATTTTATGTTGACTATGAATGTGTTATTGCCGAAAGTACCAAGGAATGAAAGTGTTTGTGTGAATGAAAAGTATTTAATAATGAAAAAGAAAAAAAAATACTGTTATCAGAGTGAACATTTTAAAATTTTGACAACGTTCATGTAATTTTAAAGTAGGTTATTTAAAATACTGTTACTGTATTAAAGGGATTTTAAAGATTTTAACAAAATTCATGTTTATTATTTTAAGATTTTTATTAGCTTTATTTAAAATTTCTTGCAGGATTTAAAGTTTATTATTAACATTTTAGAAAATTTTGTGATTAATATTTTCCATGCGCACTAAAATTGTGATAAATTAAAATAACAGTAGTTTTGTTTTCTTGTTCATCCGATGAAGCATAAGTGCGATCACCAAAAAATAAAGACAATTGTTTTTTATGTTTTTGAACTAAATATTATCAATAATATACGTGCAATTTGATGATGTCCAACATTTAGTGTCCTGTTTTGCATATATTTAGAGTCCTATTTTATTAATTCCTTTTTTATAAATTCAGATGAGCACATCCAGATTTCCACATATTTGTAAATAGTAATTTATATCAGTTTGTGTAGTATTTTATTCCATATTTTGAGCCTTTTTGTGTTGGTAAGTGTTTTATTTGTGCATAATGAAAAAAAAAAAAAAAAAAAAAAAAAAAGAATGCTCAATCAAGTGTTTTCAAGTATTTCTTTCCATATCGAAGTTTATACAGTTTATTACTCATTTTAGATTTTTGTGTAGCCAAATATTACATTTTACATTATGATATATTTTAATATTTGAGTTTTTAATTTAGTATTTTTACCTAGTATTGTTTTAAAAATTATATTATGTTCCTTCCTTATTACATTACCCAGTGAGTTGGCCGCCCCAACCATGCTTTATTATTCCATTTTTAACATTTCCCATTTCATTAAAACAAATTTAAGAACAGGTATTTCACCCCTGTCAATTTTTAAAAAACATGTTAAAAATATTTTCCAACAATTAAGTCATTGATTTAGACATGACCTTGGTAACCCCACTTCAGCCGTGGTAAATCCAATAGTGTCTAAATCCACACATTAAGTTTTAAAGATGACCATGGTTCCAGCCCATTAAGTCTTTAAAACATTTTTTTTTTTAATTTGTTAAATTCAACCAGAAAACACCCCTCTGCAAACAAAAAGGATTCAATGACTTACCATATCAGCAAATGTGGCAACTGTTGATAAGAGATACTCGGGCCCTCAATGAAAATACAAGTATCCATTAATAACAACAAACATGTCAATAAGTTGCCCATGTGCTTTAAATGTTGGATCATTGGCCTGTTTGTTTTGAATCAGAGTTTATTAATTAAATTTTTTTTGTTTTACTTAATTATTTTTTATTTCTTATTTCATTAAGTTTTCCCTTTGCAGTAGTAAAAACCTTAAAACTTAAAGATTTTTGCTATTTGCATAAGAATTCGTAAGGAAAACTAAGTGCGTTCTGGCCTTTGTAAGAAAAAATGCTCTTAGAATTTTTTTTCTTAGGAAATTTTTATGAGCTAACAGTGAAATGTAGATGTGGTTTACATTGTAACTTGGGTTTATTAATGCCACTGGGAAAAACATATCTCAGTCTGCAAAATAATAAATACCTTTACTTATAGATAAACTGCACCTGCATCTTCATACCAACAATTAAACTAAAGCTCATTTTTCTTTTTGCTAAAACCTCCTTGAGGTTTAGGATTTGCTAAAACCTTTAATGGTTTAGGAAATGCTAAAACCGTACACGGTTTAGGATTAACAATGTAAATAGCATTTTATATTATTTTTTCTTTATTTTTATAGGTATTTCAATATTTTTATTATATTTCATATTTATATCCTCTTTTATTTTTATAAATGTACCTCCACCACCTTTTATCCTACTATCCATTTACTGCCAACATATTTTTAGTATTTTCCAATTTTCCACATTTTCCAATATTTTTATTACTTTAATATTTTGTGCACAAAACATATATTATCCCCAGTAATCATATGTCAGTGTACTTTTATATTTATCATTTTCTAATATTACCTGTATTATTGTCCTTTTATGATAACATAATTTTCAAATTTTATGAAAAAGATTTTTTTACATTTTCTATGTTTATGTGTATTTCCAATATCATATTTGTACATAGATTTATATTTTTACAGTTTAATTTTACATAAAATGTGAAATATGTGCTTAAAGACTTTAATTTAAAAAGCACAAACTTAATGACCAGAAGACTTCCAAGTAAGAAATATGGTCGAAACATTAAACTGTATAATGTTATAATTGTATTTTCCCAGGACATTTTCAGAATTATTATTTCTTTTCAGCTTTTCGTTATGTTTACATTTTTATATTTTATGTCATATATTATGCTTTAAATTCCTATGTAAAGTTCGGTCAGGTCGTCTCGAGAGCCATATCCCAAACTTTTAGTATAAAAATTTGAAATCATCATTTTACTTCCTTAAAATTTAGGTCTTAAAATTAAAATTTTAAAAATATTTTTTCCAGCAGAAAAATTCAGCCCTCACATCTTAGAAAACTTTCTTTTAACATTAAATTTACTTTAGATTTAACTTTAATATTAACCTTAATCTCTAGCCTTGCATAATTAAATTCTGATCCAATTTTGTCTTCTCCATTTTCCTAGGGAGTCCCCCCAGATTTGCAGGCAAATCTGGTGGACCTCAACTTGGAGGGGGGGATATGAAAGGATAAAAACTAACCCCTTTCTAAAACTTTAATTTAAAATTAAAATTTAAAAGTTTAAAGTTCCCAATTAATATTTTAAACTTTAATTCTTAAGCTTAAAGCTATTTTTGCCCCTGGTAACTTTCTTTCCCAACCTAACATTTATTACTTTCAGAGATCATTTTTGGATGTTCTTTAAGATTAAAATTGCTTAGGTAAACGCAATTCGTAATTTGTAGGATCAGCATGCAGCCCTGGACAGCCGCGCCTAAATTACCTCAGAGTGCCCAGATATTTCTTAACCAATTAAATTAAATGTACCTCCCAAATTCACAACTCTGCCCTCTGCTGGAAAATATGACAATCCCTAACATATTAGCAAGAACACGCGCGAAAAACGAGAGACTTTGCAGTTTTGAGGATGCCTGCAGAACCCACAACCATGTAAACTTTTCTATAATCGACGCATCTGGCTCCGGGAAAGCTGACCGGACTCGCGGATTCATCTGTACGAAGAGCTGCCTAATAAAGAGTTCGGTCCCACAAGAGTTTTCAGAGTCAAGTTCTTATTCCACGACTACAACACCCCCGACCGAAGTCGTTACATATATATATATATATATATACATATATATATATATATATATATATATATATATATATATATATATATATAATACCATTAAAAGTAGACAAGATTCACCAATGGATTTTATCAATAAAACAATAAACCAAAACGAAGAATTAGAATTGAATTGAATTATAATAAAATAATAAAAAAAAAATTGTGTAACGAGTAAATCTGAATAAATAAATAAATAAAATGAATACAAATGGAATTTGTAGCCCCAAAAGCAGAATCATCAGGCCCCAAACACTCTGGAACTACAAATGAAGTGTGCGGTTTCATCCACGTATTAGCCATGAAATAGCAAAATAATACATATTTGGGGCTACCAGCACACAAAAACCAAAATATTAAACAAGGAACAAAGATATTTTTCAAAAAGAAGTTGAAAGTAAGTAAAAATAATAGTTATCCATAACAAACAAAAAAGATAAAGCTGAATGGAAATATAATTGAACCGGAGAAAATAATTAATAATCGATATTAACATAAAATTAAATTAATAAAATAATTAAAATTAGAATTAAGAGATAACATTCATATTAACATATAACTTAAAATACTATTTTGTTACTTTAATCAGTAACATTTATTGTGACTTTACATGGTAAAAACTCATTATCTTAATACAGGATAATAAAAATTAAAAAATAAGAAAAAATTAAATAAAAATTAAAAAATAAAAAAAAATAAATAAAAAATAAATAAAAAAATTAAAAAATTAAAAAAATATATATTTAATAGTAATAATATTATTAATAATAATACCAAAAATTATATCAATAACATTAAATATAATTTGATAATTAAAATATAGCTATTTAACTATAGATATGACTAGACAAATATCCATATATTGGTGTCAATTAAACAGTTTAAAAATAAATAACCCACTCTCAATTTATATATATATATTTTTTTTAAATAATTAACCTTTGCGTTTTATCCAGACAACACCACCCTCCTCCGTACTCTAACATCTATCCACCCAACCATCCTATATATATATATTTATTACTTTTTAACATTTTTAATTTTTTATTATTTTTTTTATGTTTTATAATTTTTTTATACATTTTTTACGCAAAGAATTAATTATAAGATCATGTAATATCTAATTATAAATTAAAGAATATATGAATTTTTTAGGATAACCATTATTTATAGCATCATATACAAGCTTTTTAATATTAGTATTAAATAAATGGGAAGAACATAGACATTTTATTCTATATAAATGGTTAAGTATTATATTACGATATACAGAATTATGAAGACATGATTTAAAATTAGTAAAGGTATTAACTTTAAAATTAAATTCTTTCCTTTTGTCATAAATATCAGTTATAAATTTGTTGTCTTTTAATATAATTTTAATATCTAAGAAATTGATTGTATTATTAAAAAGTAGGTTTTTTGAAAGTTCTAGATTAGAAGGATAATCAACAGGGAATTGAGATATACAGGTGTTATCAGTATCAATTAAAATTATATCATCTATATATCGATATAAATGTATTTTATTATTTAAATAATGACGTTCATAGTAATATAAGTATAAGTCAGATAATACACTAGATGTACTACCACCTTGTGGTATACCAACATTTTGAATATATATATGGGAAATCTCCTCCACTGTTAGATCTGCATATTATTTTCTACGCATCGCAACTCTGATGAACAGGCTCTCAGTGAGGCAGACGATTTTGAAGAAACTATTAATTCCTAAGAAGCCAGACGATTTAAGCGGTAGAAAAAAGAACTGAACGGAAGAAAGGAGAATGGAATGTTTTTAGTTTTAAGTGGGTGTAAAAAGAACGTAAGATGAAAACGAGTTCCCGTATAAGATGTAATTGATTAATTAGAGTTATGATTGTTTGCTTTGTAAATAGTCTTATGTAAATATCTTTTTTGTAAATATTAACGTTTAATATAAGTCATTTAAAAGTTTAAAAACGGTGTCAGAATTTAATTTACCTCCGAGTTTATTTACTTATGTGTTCAAAAGAACTTTTTAAAGAAGAATCTCCATAAATAATGGTCTCAGTAAGTGAGATACAGACGCACGCCCACAGAGATGGAAATATATATTTTTTAATATCTTGGAAGCCGATATTTTTTAGAACTGTGATGGAATGTCAAGCCTACAAAGCTATTTCAGAAGAGGTATAAATTTGCGACGAAAGTGCTATCAAAGTGTGTGAAGCTGAGCATCTGATTATGAAGTGAGTTTATTATTTCATTTTTCTTTTCAATAATGGAAAAATTAGTTGATTTAAAGGAATTAGAGTTTTCTTTGAAAACTGAAAAATCAGCTAGTATTAAGATATTGCACAAATTAATTTTTGGAGAAATCGGTGACAGAAATAATCGACGTAGAATTCGGAATTTTACTGGGTTTAGGTTTGAAGTAGATTCCGATGAATATCAAACTAAATTCAAAGAAATTAAAGATAATTTTTCTGTTAACGACTTAATTACCATTTGCAATGTTTTGTGTATAAATAATTCGGGAACTTTTGATGAAATTGCCGCCAGAATAATTTCTAGTTTATGTGATTTTAATATTTTAAAAATTAATATGATAGCCGATGTAGGTACTCTTAGTGATGACGAAAGTGTCGATGAATTTAATGATGATTTACAAGATAAAACTAAAAATATTTCAACTGTTTTTGAGAATAATATGAGAAATGATTCTGGTAGTTCTAATTGTGAAAGTAATGAAAATCAGAAAATTCTGATTCCTGATTATGTTATTAAACCAAGCATTTCTATTAATGATATTGAAAGTATGATTACAATGTTTGAAGGTACTCAAGTACAAAATATTAATAAATGGATTGCCGATTTTGAAGATATTGTTTCATTATTTAACGTTAGTGATTTGCACAAATTGATTTTGGCTAAATGCCGTATGACAGGCAAAGCAAAATTATTTCTTGAAAGTGAAACAAATATTAATTCGTGGTCTAAATTAAAAGCCCTACTCATATCTGAATTTGGTCAAACGTGCAATTCAGCTGAATTACACGAATTGCTGTCCAAAAGAAAAATTAGACCACATGAATCGTTAGATGAATATTTTTTAAATATGAAACAATTATGCTCAAAAGGCAATATTGAAGATTCTGCCCTTATTCAGTATGTAATAAATGGAATTAATGACCCCATTTCTAAAAAATCTTTTTTGTATGGTTGTCCCAATATTGCTGAATTTAAACAAAAATTAAAGATTTATGAAAAAATAAGATCGGAGTATGAAAATGCAAAATTTCATAAATATGAAGGAGCTAAGCCTAAAATTAAATCCGAAGTTGAAGTTAAGAACAAATTTAAGCCTGTAAAGCCAAATATGCGTTGTTTTAATTGTGGCGGGAATAATCATAAGAGTATTAACTGTGTAAATAAAGATAAAGGGCCGCTTTGTTTTGCTTGTAACGCTTATGGTCATAAATCATTTCAATGTAATAAATCTAAAGATGCAAGTGTTAAAAATGCTCAGTCACAAGTAAACATTATTACATCCCAAGATTTAATTCTGAAAGAGATAAAGCTTTATTCTTTGCGTTTAATCTCTTTAATAGATACTGGTAGCCAAAAGATTTTGTTAAAGAAAAGTATTTATGATAATTTGAAGAACTTTGTAGAATTAAAACCTACGAGTATCTCTTTGACCGGTCTAGGAAAAGCCTCAATTAAACCAGAAGGTTGTTTCAATTCAGAAATCGAAGTAGATGGTTCAAAATTTAAAGTTACTATTTTTGTCGTTAAGGATAGTTGCATTAATTTCGATTTAATTATTGGCACTGATGTTATTCATCAAGGTACATTAACTATTTCTGAGAATAAAGTGAAACTGTTTAAAGCTGAAGTTCAGTCTAATGACTTTTTAGTTAATATTGTAAATGTTTTGGATGAGCCTAAAATTGATTTAACTCACATTGCTGACAAAAAATTATGTTCAGAGTTATACTCTTTAATTGAAAATTATGTACCAATTAAAACTAAAACAGTAGATGTTAAAATGAAAATTAATTTAACTGACGAAATCCCAGTTTGTTCTTCTCCTCGAAGATTACCGCCATGCGAGAAAAAAATAGTCGAAAACCAAATTGAGGAGTGGCTAGCTCAGGGAATAATTCGAGAAAGTTCTTCTAATTTTTCTTCGCCGGTTGTGTTAGTCAAGAAAAAAAATAACACAATGAGACTTTGTGTTGATTACAGATGTCTTAACAAAAAGACAGTAAGTGAGCATTTCCCCTTGCCAGTTATTGATGATGTAATAGACCAATTACATTCTGCCGAAGTATTTACCACCATAGATTTGAAAAACGGTTTCTTTCATGTAGATGTTGAAGAAGACTCGCGGAAATACACCTCGTTTGTTACTCATGAAGGACAATACGAATTTTTGAAATGTCCATTCGGGTTTACCAATAGCCCTAGTGTTTTTCAAAAGTATATTTATAATGTATTTCGAAACCTATTAAAAGATCACATTGTTGTCATTTATATGGATGATTTCTGCTAAAAACGAAGCTGAAGGTCTAGAAAAATTAAAACTTGTACTCGAAACTGCATCGGAATATGGATTAGAATTAAATCTTAAAAAATGCAATTTTTTGAAGCGTGAAATTGATTTCTTGGGGTATAGAATCATAAATGGTAAATTGTATCCCTCTCCACTGAAGACTAAAGCAGTAATAAATTTTCCCGAACCAAAGTGTACCAAAGATGTTCAAAGTTATTTAGGATTGACAGGATACTTTCGAAAATTTATAAGAAATTATTCGGTTATAGCTAAACCGTTAAGTGACCTGCTAAGAAAAGATTCAAAATTTAAATTCGATATAGAAGAACAAAGAGCTTTTAATGAACTCAAACGTATTTTGTCGTCAGAACCAGTACTTTTAATTTACAATCCCAAAAGTGCGACCGAAATCCATTTTGATGCCAGTATTGATGGCTATGGAGCTGTTTTAATGCAACAATCTCCAGTAGATAATCAATTTCATCCAGTTTATTTCGCAAGTAAAAAAAACCACCGAAGCTGAACGGAGGTACACTAGTTACGAATTAGAAGTTTTAGCTGTAATTGAAGCCCTGAAAAAGTTTAGAGTATATGTGCTAGGTATCCCATTTAAAATTGTAACTGATTGTAATGCATTTAAAATGACTATGGATAAAAAAGAAATGAGTACAAAAATAGCTAGATGGGCAATAATGTTATCCGATTTTGATTATGTTATTGAACATAGACAGGGTAGCAGTATGAGACATGTCGATGCATTAAGTAGGTATCCTATTTGTATGGTAATCCAAGATAGCTTAACTTTAAAAATTATCCAAGCTCAAGAAACCGATGACCATATTAAAGCAATAAAAGAAATCCTAAAGGTGAAATCTTATGATGATTATCTAGTTAAAAATGATGTTCTTTATAAATGTGTTAATGGTAATGATTTATTAGTTGTACCGGAAGACATGCAAATGAATATAATCAAGGCCGCTCACGAAAAAGGTCATTACGCAGTTGCAAGAACAGAGAAAAGTTTAGAAAATGATTTTTACATCCCTAAAGTTAAACAAAAAATTGAGAAATGTATAGCAAATTGTGTTCCCTGTATTTTAGTTAATAGAAAATGTAGTAAACAAGAAGGCTTACTTCACCCAATAGAAAAAGAAGAAACTCCATTACATACGTACCATGTTGATCACTTAGGTCCATTAGAAAGCACTAATAAAAATTACAAACATATCCTTTCGGTCATTGACGCATTCACAAAATTTGTTTGGTTGTATCCCACAAAATCTACCGATGCTGCCGAAGTAATTTCTAAATTAGAAATCCAAAAATCTATCTTTGGAAATCCAGTTCGAATTATATCAGATAAAGGTCCTGCATTTACCTCTAAAGCTTTTGAAGATTATTGCATCAATGAAAATATTAAACATATCCCGATTACCACTGGATTACCCAGGTCTAACGGCCAAGTTGAGCGTCTAAATTCTGTCATAATATCTGTTCTGTCTAAATTGTCTGTCGATAATCCTAAAAAATGGTATACACATGTAAGCAACGTCCAACAGGTGCTAAATTCGACTTTTCAGAGAAGTATAAGCACAACTCCTTTTGAATTGATGTTTGGTACTAAAATGAAACTAAAAAATAACATTGAAATTACTAGTCTTCTGAATGCTGAAATACAATCTGATTTTACAAATAATCGCGAAGATATGAGAAAAAATGCTAAAAAACAGATTTTAAAAGTCCAAGAAGAGAACCGTAAAACTTACAACCTCAGACGAAAGAAAGCTAACAAATTTAAGATTAATGATGTGGTTGCTATAAAACGCACACAACAAGGTCCAGGTTTGAAGTTAAAACCAAAATATTTAGGTCCGTACAAAGTCATAAAAGTAAAAAATAATGACACCTACGATGTAAAGAAACTTGGATTCAACGAAGGACCCATGGTCACCAGTACATGTGCAGAGTACATGAAGCCGTGGACGGACGAAGCTTAAAAAAAAAAAGAGAATTTCACCGATTGTGACACTATACCAACTATAACAAACCTCTGGACTGACAACTAATAGAATTTTAACTTTATTCTCGAAAAGACGAAAAGACGTAAGGTATAAGAAGATGAAAAGACGTATGAAAGAAGACGAAAAGACGTAAGATAAAAGAAGACGGAAGACGTAAGAAAGAAAAGACGAAAAGACGTAAGGTAATAGAAGATGAAAAGACGTATGAAAGAAGAAGACGAAAAGACGTAAGATAAAAGAAGATGAAAGGACGTAAGAAAGAGAAGACGAAAAGACGCGAAAAAAAATATATGAATTTTTTCAAGAAATAATCTAAGCTTTGATAAACAATTTGAATGATGACTTCTTTTTTTCAATTTAGACTTTGGATGCTGCTGTGTTTTTTTTTTCTTTATCTTTTCAGATGATCCAGCTGCTGTTTCCAGCCAACAAGAATACATTCGAGGACGAATGTCTCATCAGTATGGCCGAAATATGGGAAATCTCCTCCACTATTAGATCTGCATATTATTTTCTACGCATCGCAACTCTGATGAACAGGCTCTCAGTGAGGCAGACGATTTTGAAGAAACTATTAATTCCTAAGAAGCCAGACGATTTAAGCGGTAGAAAAAAAGAACTGAACGGAAGAAAGGAGAATGGAATGTTTTTAGTTTTAAGTGGGTGTAAAAAGAACGTAAGATGAAGACGAGTTCCCGTATAAGATGTACAGTAAAGCATCGTTTATACGACGATCACTTATACGACGTTTACATTTATACGACGTTTTAATGTGGTCCCGATTCATTCCTATTCATTTTAATGTAAAAATATATCTTTTATACGACGCCCAAAACCGTTTATACGTCGATTTTCCGATTTTGTTTAGGTCTATTTTTGTTTAATTTCTTGTGTATTTTACGAACGAGCTGAAGTTGACAGCTAGGAAAAACACCAAAGAGCGTGTTTAAATGCACTCCACATTATAAAAATGTGGGCTGGTGTTCGATTAGTCTGAAAAATCAGCTTACGTGTAACATATTACACTGGGAGGGGTCATTCTTTTGTCGGGGATGGTCAGCTTTCCCGACCTGTTTTAAATCGCAAATAGACTATCCTTCTTACTGTTGTCCGTATTTTTGACTTTTAGTTAGCCAAGCAGGGTTTTTGATCTTTGACTTTAAATGGAAAGGAAATGATGTAGTGCAAATGAGGAACCTTTCGGTGAAACATAAATAAAGATGTGCGTATTTAAATTGCTTACTAATACCCTCCCCCTCCCCCGTTTTTTGGTTTGTTTTATTTACAAATTCATGCAAATCATCACGTTAAACATTAAAATTACACAAAAACAAAATTAATTCTATTTTTGGAAGTAAAAATCGATTATACGTCGTTATCGTTTATACGACGTTTTTCGGTAGTCCCGTCGGCGTCGTATAAACGATGCTCCACTGTAATTGATTAATTAGAGTTATGATTGTTTGCTTTGTAAATAGTCTTATGTAAATATCTTTTTTGTAAATATTAATGTTTAATATAAGTCATTTAAAAGTTTAAAAACGGTGTCAGAATTTAATTTACCTCCGAGTTTATTTACTTATGTGTTCAAAAGAACTTTTTAAAGAAGAATCTCCATATATATATTGTTATCATGCATGATAAAATTATTATAGACAATGAAATTGGTTAAGGTATGAAAATATTCAGAATCGATATTATGTGATATATCCAACTCGTGTTGATATTTTTTAAAAAGCTCATTTATGATATCATGTAAATCCGATAAATCGATATTATTAAATAAATCTTTAAAATCATAAGTAGTGATATTTTTTATACATTTAAGATTTTTCATAATATGGACCAGTTCATAACTATTTTTTATGCAATGTGTATTATCACTTGTTTTTGTAATACAGTGAAACCTCCAAATAAGGGACACCCATGGGACCGGAATGTTTGTCCCTTAAATAGAGGTGTCCCTTATTCGTAGTTTTTATTTTATTAAATTTAATTTTTTAGAAGGATATAAATAATAATCAAACATTTAAAGTGAAGTTTAAATGTACCCAAAGGTTATAAATTACGTTAATCAGACACAAAAGAAAAAGAGAATTAATTAATTTAAAATTTCAATCAATTACTATATTCTGTGATTTGTATTTTTTGCATAAACATTTGTGTACAAGCAAAAATTACAATAACATTTAATAGAATCTTACTTGAAGTAATGGATCAAAAGTAATTGTTTCAGTTTTTCACTACAAATCTCTCAAGTGTTCATTTACCATACTTATAAATTTTAGTCTTTCATTATGAGCAGTAGTTACGAAAAATGTATTCAACTGCTTTACATAGCTTAAAGCATCTGTAAAGTTTTTTATTTCACAAATTTAATTTCTTCTTCTCTTTTAGAGTCATCCTCGCAATTTTTTGCATTGCTTTCAATGGAGATAAACACACTGATATCTTTATCTGAATTATGAATAAATAAGTGCTGGTCAATTGTTTTGTAAGCCTCTCTATCAACATGAATGCTTGACTCATTGATGATTTCACAAAAATCTGTATTTTCATTTTCATCACCGACTACTTCATTATTTGAAATATAGTAACCAGCTTCTTTAACTTCATTTTCAAGTGTCCCTTAAATCGAGTGTCCCTTATTCAGAGGTAAATACATTGCATGTCCTATACAAAGGGACTGGGACCGGAACTTTTGTCCCTTAAATAGAGGTGTCCCTTATTCGGAGTGTCCCTTATTTGGAGGTTTCACTGTATTATATATTTAATTAAGAATTACTAATAGAAGTTTGTTAGCAGCATTATTATAAGTATTGCAACCAATTGTAACAGTTCTGAATTTAACAGGATGCTTATGAAATTTGGGTATAAGGACTAGATAAGGATATTTAAAGTTAGTAGGGTTAATGTCTAATAATTTATAGAATCCTTTAATTTTACGATTATTGGCAAATAAGTTATCATTAATTTTTTGGAATGTGTTATTATTAGATATACTAGATTTAAGCAATTGATGATAATAAGATTTACAAATAATTGCTTAATTATTTGGAGATTTATCAACATAAGTTATTACAAAGTTTTGTTGTAATTTATTGATTTGCTTAAACAGATGCTGTGTATTTACATATTCTAGGTGTGAAATATTATATCTATCTATCTATCTATATATATATATATACACTGGTGTCCAAAATTTAAGCATAATTAGTAATTAAGTAATTATTTTTAAGTAATGAAAAAAATATGAATCGGAATGTGCTGAAACTCCAGGTGTGTGAACAAAATAGTACGCGTCACATATTTTCGCGAAGAGTTTTCCCCGAAATCGAACAGGGGACCGTCAACAAATTGAAAAAGAACGAAGATCTTTTGGATAACCCTGTCAAAACTAATGTAGCAAAAGCGTTCAAACTGCACATTATGATTAATTGGCTTATTGTAATGTACTGTGTTAATTTTTACAAGGATAGCATGTATACTCGTAGAGAAATTAAGGTTTTTATAAAAACAGTCCTAAGTTTTTTGCTTATAATTTGCAGAGTTCTTAATATAAAATAGTGTTCTTTTTTGAAAAAATGACAAACATCATTGTACACAATACCCTGTCATCAGAATTAAAAAATAATAAAAATTGTATGACAAATGAGCAGGTTTACTAAATAATTTTTTACTGCGCATGCGTGAACGCTATTAAAATTTCTTTTGCATATTATGTTAGTTAAATGTATAGAGCAACTTTTGTGAAAGTCTCAAAAACATAGCTTAAAAATTCTGAAAATTATCGTTGATAGAATGAGATCAAAATCCTTTATTCCCTAAATGAAGCAAAAAGATGAGGGGCTGTATCCATATTCCATTGTTTAGTGCCTACACAATATTGCACGTACAACTATATTTAGGTAAAACCCCTGATTTTTTTGCTTCCTTTAGGAATAACGGATTTTAGTTGATTCTATAGGCTCCCATTTTCAGAATTTTCAAGCTATGTTTTTGAAACTTTTACAGAAGTTGCTCTATACATTTAGCTAACACAATATGCAAATGACATTTTGATATCGTTGACGCATGCGCAATGAAAAATTATTTACTAAACATACTCATCTTTCATACAATTTTTATTATTTTTAAATTCTGATGACAGGGTATTGTGTACAATGATGTTTGTCATATTTTCAGAAAAGAACATTATTTTATAATAAGAACTCTGCAAATTATAAGCAAAAAACTTGGGAAAATTTAGGACTGTTTTTATAAAAACCTTAATTTCTCTACGAGTATACATGCTATCCTTGTAAAAATTAACGCAGTACATTACAATAAGCCAATTAATCATAATGTGCAGTTTGAACGCTTTTGCTACATTAGTTTTGACAGGGTTATCCAAAAGATCTTCGTTCTTTTTCAATTTGTTGACGGTCCCCTGTTCGATTTCGGGGAAAACTCTTCGCGAAAATATGTGACGCGTACTATTTTGTTTACACACCTGGAGTTTCAGCACATTCCGATTCATATTTCTTTCATTACTTAAAAATAATTATTTAATTACCAATTATGCTTAAATTTTGGACACCAGTGTATATATATATATATATATATATATATATATATATATATATATATATATACTTTTATAAGTATAACCGAAGTAATTCAGACAATACCATTCAATAAACCAATGAAACCAGTATTTTTACAATCATCTTATTGAAAACAGTTGAAGATTGAAGTAAAATAGAAAGCAGATTACCAAAATAATGAAAGGTAAAAGGATAAATGGACAGTAGAAGGCTTTTTCATTAAACTACTCATCCGGGATGCATCTATCTATCTTCTATAATAATAAAGAGAGAAGGATGTTTGTCTGTCAGCGCTGTTCTGAAGAGACTGCTGCACGTAGAGTTACAAAATTTGGAGGGAAGGTACTTTTTTACATGTAGTTTTGCACCTCGAAGCCCGATTTTCGATTTTTTGTTTAGATTTTTTTAAATAATTTTTTAGGCGATTTTTAGCGTTATTTTTGCGGTTTTATCACCATTAGTGAAAGGAATACGCTTTCATTCTTTTAACCCAAAATAGCATTTTTTTTTTCCTCTTTTCAACAAAGTTTATTCGGAATTTGTACAGCGATTTTTGAATTTTTAACGAATTTTTAATGCGATTTTTAGTGTTTTTTCTCATTTTGCGGCTATTTTTTGAGATTGATAAAAAGAAAATAGTTTTGAACTTTTAGCCTAACGCCCTAAATTTTGCGTTTGTTACGATTTTTAGATTTTAACGATTTTTAATGCGATTTTTAACGTTTTTTAAAGATTTTTGCGTTTAGCATCTATTTATTTCATAGTTGTTCTATCAAAAACTTGAGCTGTTGAGAATGCAATAAGTAGTATTTTTTTGTGAAATCTACCTAAAATGTCAAAATTTTAGGTACCACTATTTTCGAATAGCAATTTCATAAACTATCTTAAATTCTTGCTTAAGACCGCTACCCCCTCGAGTTATATATCACCTGATTGGTTATTTAACAGAGTATGGTTTTGATAAAGTTTTTGAAGAATAGAGTGCTCTACCTGGTGGTGGAAAATGGAACTAATAGAACGCTATTTTTAAAAATCTATAATAATAAAGAGACAAGTTTGTGTTTGTGTCAGCGCTGTTCTGAAGAGTCTGCTGTACGTAGAGTTACAAAATGCGGAGGGAAGGTACTTTTATACATGTAGTTTTGCACCTCGAAGCCCGATTTTCAATTTTTTTATTAGATTTTTTTGATAATTTTTTAGGCGATTTTTAGCGTTCTTTTTGCAGTTTTATCCCATTAGTGAAAGAAATACGGTTTCATTCTTTTAAGGGTGTATTTCGATTCAAACTGCTTGTTTTCCGATTTATTTTTGAATTAACTTTTGCTCTCAAACACATGAAACTCGCAGATTCTCTTATTTAGAAAGTGCACAAGGTGCCGTAAAGGTCAATTCTTTGATAAGTGTACAAAATATTGAAAAAAAAGTAATCAAAAACGGCAATTTGAACCGATTTTTCCGAAATGGGAGATAAGGGAAACAAAAAAAGGGTCTTCCGGAGAAGTTAATTGCTTATAAATCAAATTATAATGAATTGAGCGTAAAAAGACTTTACACGGCACCTCATACGTCCCTTCAAGAATCCCCTCAGCAAGTTTCATGATTCTACTTTTAAAAATTTGTGTGAAATTGTATCGGAAAATTTCAAGCTGCTGAAGGTGGAAAAGCGTTTTTTCGAATACACCCTTAACCCAATATAGCAATTTTTTCCCCTTTTCAGCAGTTTATTCGGAATTTGTACAGTGATTTTTGAATTTTTAACGAATTTTTAATGCGATTTTTAATGTTTTTTCTTATTTTGTGTTTTTTTTTTTTTTTTTTCTTTGAGATTGATAAAAAGAAAACCGTTTCGAACTTTTAGCCCTAAATTTTGTGTTTGTTACGAATTTTAGATTTTAACGATTTTTAATGCGATTTTCAATGTGGTTTTTATCGCTTTTTCAAGATTTTTTGCGTTTAGCATCTATTTTTCTTTCATAGTTGTTCTATCAAAATCTTGAGCTGTTGAGAATTCAATAAGTAGTATTTTTTTGCGAAATTTACCTAAAATGTCAAAAATTTAGGTACCACTATTTTCGAATAGCAATTTCATAAACTATCTTAAATTCTTGCTTAAGACCGCTACCCCCTCGAGTAATATATCACCTGATAGGTTGTTTAACAGAGTTCCGTTTTGATAAAGTTTTTGAAGAATAGAGTGCGCTAGCTGGTGATGAAAAATGGAACTAACAGAACGCGATTTTGATAAAATTTGGAAATATAACAATGTGATTTATTTTAAATTTTAAAATGGTTTATAATACATGATAAAAAATGTAAACAAAGAATGGTGTGACACATTTCAGGGTGCGTGAAAGGAGGGGCGTGAACAAAATTAGGAAATGTAATAAGGAGATCTGTTTTACACTTTAAGGTAGTTTATAACGCATGTTAAAATTTTTAAAGTACTGGCGATGCTCTGGAGAGACCGCTGCATGAAGTTATGTATGAAATTTTACACCTTGAAGCCCAATTTTCAGTTTTTTAAATTTAATTCATATCGAATTTTAGTGGGTTTCGAGGCGATTTTTCCACATTAGCGAAAAGGAAAGCGGTTTCATTCTTTCGACCTAAATTAGTGAATTTTGTTCTCTTTTCAATATAAATTATTTGGATTTCGTGCAACGATGTTTGGATTTTTAGTGAATTATTTAATGTAAATTTTGCCGCTATTATTCGACATTAGTAAAAGGAATTTTGCTTAAAACTTTCAGGCTGATGTATTAAATTTTAGATGTTAAGATTTATGAATTTCAGCTAATTTTAATGCGATTTTTCGAATTTTTTTATGTTTGATGTCGGATTTTTGTCATTCATGAGATATTTCCAATTACAACGTTTTATCCTATTAGAGTAAATTTTGATCCCTGTGATTTTTTAATATTAGTGATTTTTAATGCACTTTTCAATGCAATTTTTAGAAATTTTTCGAATTTTATGGTGATTTTTTGATATTCGGAAGTAAAAATTGATTTCAAACTTTTAATCTAATATAATTTTAGAGACTTTTAACGCGATTTTTCAAGAATTATTGTGTTCCGTGCCGATTTTTTATTATCTGTAAAGAATTTCCTTTTACTACGTGATTATCCTGTCGACCGATTTCGCCAAATTATATCAATCGTGAAACAAGCCAAATTATGCAAATAGATGTAATTTTTATGTTAAATAATGAAAGAAGAGATAATTTAGAAAAACATTAATACAAATACATATAAAAATAAGAAGTAAAAACCACTTGATGACGTAACAAACATATGTAACATGTTTAATGTCAAGTGAATATGGAATTTACGATCCGCCATTATTGTAGTTTAATCTTATGGTTTGACCCAGATAGTTTCTTGGTCAACCGGATAATCAAATAGTTCAGATTTCCGATTAGAATGTTTTATCCGTTTGATGAAATTCTGATTACTGCGATTTAAAAAATAACTAGCGATATTTAGTGCATTTTTCAATGCGTTTTAAATGAACTTTTTAATGCGATTTAGTACTATTTTTTTCGATCCCCACCACAGTGGTGTTTTAACAATTAAAAAATTATTTTGGTTTCAAACCATTAGCCTAATATAGTAAATTTCACCATTTACCTTTTTTCAATTTTGTCGATTTTCAATGTGTATTTTGATATATTTTGTGTTCTGCGTCGATTTTTTTGTAATTCATGTGAAAAAGAATGGTTGCTACGTTTTACACGACTAGAATATTTTTTTATTCACGGGATGTATTTACATTTAGCGATTTTTAATGAAATTTTCAATGGTTTTGTATTGGTTTTTTGAATCTCACGGTTATTTTTTGAAATTTCGAAAAAGGAAATTAATTTTAAACATTTACACTTCATTTACGAATTTTGAAATTTAGTGATTTTTTAATGCAATTTTTAGCAATGTTTTCATTATTTCTCACGCTTTGCGCTGATTTTTTTCATTCGTATTTAAGAAATAATTCAGATTACACTATTTTACTCTATTGATGTAAATGTTGTCCCCCGCTATTTTTAAATTTAAAAAGATTTGTAATGAATTTTTGAATACAATTTTTAGATGTTTTCGAGTCTATGGCGATTTTTTCACAATTGGAAAAAAATTAAATAATTTGTAGCTTAATGTAGTAAATTATGACATCAATAATTCAGATTTTTTGTGTATATTCATAAAATGTTTAGCAAGTTTTGTGTCGATATTTTTTAACTAATGGAAGAGTTCAGATTTCAATGTTTTGTCCCATTATTTTAAATTATGCCCGCAGGAATTTAATATAAATGTTTATCTTACTATGGCAAATTTTGTCTGGATTTTTGAATTTTACTGATTTTTAATCTGTTTTATAGTGATTTTTCAAGTTCTGTGACAGTTGTTGACATCGGTAAAAGAATTTCGGTTTCTAACTTTTAGCATAAATAGTACAACTTGTTCTCCACGCTTTTATGAATTTTGCCAATTTCTAATGCGATATTCAATGTCATTTTTAATTAGTTCGGGGGATTTTAGGTGTTCCGTGTTGGCTTTTCCTTATTCATGAACGATTTCCGATTACAATATTTTCGACTGAATATTAAATTTTTACAGCCATGACTTTTAAATATTCAGCGATTTCTAATATAGTTTTCGATACGATTTTTAGCCATTTTTTTAAGTTCCTTGGCGATTTTCTGCCATTCAGAAACCAATTTTGATATCAAACATTTTGTTTAATGTAGTTATGTTTCGAATGCAATGTTTTATCTCTTAATATGATTTTGGCGTTCCATGCCTACATTTTGTAATTTATGAATGATTTCGATCATAACCCTCCCCCCCCCCCGCCCTGCCTTAAATATTATTTTTTTTAGCATTGACTTCCAAATATTTAGCCATTTTTAATGCAATTTTCAATGTTTAGCCATTTTCAATTTTCAATTTTTAGCCATTCTTCAAGTTCCGTGGCGATTTTTTTACATCCGGAAATCGATTTCGATTTCAAACTTTTTGCGTTAGCATGGTTAATTTCTTGTTTACAATATTTTATATTATAACATTGAATTTTTACCCTAGGGATTTTTTAATGTTTTACGACTTTCATTGCAATTTTCAATGCAATTTTTGGGCTTTCTCAGTCTTTTTTCTTTTTTAGACATTTTTCAAAGGAATTCGATTTTAAATTTCTAGACTAATAAGAGTTTGGTTTCAAACTTTTATCCTTTACGGTAATTGTTTTGCTCTCTTATTTTGATCTACAACAATTTTTACTGCACTATGCTTTTTTTTTTTTTTTTTTTTTTTTTTTTTTTTTTTTTTTTTTGAGTTCACGGCGATTTTTTAGATACGGAAAAGAAATTCGGTTTTTAATTTCTTCGCTAATATGATAAATTTTCTCCTGTGCGATTAAAGATTTTTATTGCGATTTTTTAGCAGTTTTTTTTTTCGTATTTCAATGCTTTTTACATTATCAAATTAATTAGATTCAAAACATTTATCCAAGTAGAGTAAATTTTGAGTTCCGTGATTTTTGAAAAATTTGCCATTTTTAAAGCGATGTTTACGTTTCTTCGCGACCCGCTTCGATTTTTTAGAAGTTCAATTTTTGGCCGAATTTATTAAATTCTGATCTCTTTTCTTCAAAGTTTATTCGAATTTTGAAACACAATTTTTGAATTTTGAAACACAATTTTTGAATTTTGTTTTATATTTTTATGAGATTTTTAATGTTTTTTTACGATTTGTAAGATTTTTCCACATTTGTAAAAATAATCCAACTTCAATTTTCTAGCCCGTCTCTTTTCAACGAAGTTTAGACGAAATTCGTGCAGCATTTTTAAAAATTTTTCGAGGTTTTTATTATGATTTTTAAAGTTTTTTCGCAATTCTTGCCATTTTTTGATGAACCCGGGCAACGCCGGGCAGAACAGCTAGTGGTTTAATGAAAAAGCAAAAGCATCCAATCAGTTTCTGTTATGGGTCGTGCTAAAAGCTAAGAAATTGGACTCGCAATGCACCCGACTGGTCGGACTTTATTTACTGTTGCAAATTAGGAAAAAAGATATTCATTGAAGAAAATAAAAACAATATTAAATAATAACAATAAAAAATATTTATTAAAAATGTATATATATATACTAAAATATTTACCAAACCTATATCTAGAATGATCTGTAGTTCAAGTGAATTACCTCAATTAAGAGCTAAAGTAGATATAAATTACATGCGACTCTGTAAGAGGTTCGGTTACAGTTTTAATAAGTAATGTAGATAATAAATATATATATTCAAATTAATATTTCATTATAAGATGATTACTGTAGAATAGGGCTTTCATAGCAGTTATTGTTTATTTATTGGATATAGAAGATATCAGTTACAGTACTGTTTATTATATATTAACTGCTAAAAGCGGGTTTTCCATTTCGGTATGCGCTTTTAAATTTCACTAAATTTCTGCCTGTTACTCATTGTGTATAAATTGTATACCTCGTATACATGGATGCGCAAAATAATTCACATATTCTCTTTATTAGCTAAAATTGCTGAAGAGGAAATTTCAACTAATGTATATATGTATTTCTAAACTTAACAACATTTTGGCATACATGTAGTTCATAGATACAAATCTGTATACCATATACAGGGCTGCTGAAAGAATTCCAATAATTTTCCAACTGTAGATGAGAATAGCTGAAATTGGTTTTTCAAATGTGTTATGCATTTCTATATGGTTGAATTAGACAGAATATATTAACAGGTGCAGTTTTGTTACATTATTCTGAATGCGTTAGAAAGTGTTTTATAATCTACGATTGGTGCATTTTTTCATTTTTGCTTCTTCAGTGGTTACTGATAAGATATGAATAATTTCTAAAAACAATTTAAAAAAAAAAAAAGAAAAGAGTAAAATAAACGAAAAGCGTTCTAAATATTTTCTATATTATAATTTCTATATTATAAATTTTCTATATTTATAAATTATTGAATTATTAAAGATTGAAACTTAAAATTCGGCATGATAGTTACTTATAAGACATAAATGCTCCTTTAAGAACAATTTCTAAAAGATTCGAAATTTAAAAGAATAAAATGAGAGAAAAGCATTCTAAAAACTTTCTAAATTACGATGTTTATGGAATCTTAGGAAATACTAAACTGACTTTAAGAGCCTTATTTTGAAATGAAAATCAGACAAAGTGTGATAGTTGTATTTTTTGATTTGCTTGATTTTTTTATATGTTGAAGTAGATCTTATTTAATCAATAGTGTGCAATTTTGAAGCCCTGAAAAATATCCTCTTTCCTATAGAAAATATCAAAGTTCGATGCTGTGAATGCCATTTTTATGAAAAATGAAATCGCAATATGTTTGGTGTGGTATATTTCTGGTAAGCAACAACATCCCAAAATTCTTTTGGCCTAAACTTATAGTATAACACTACTTGCTTAATAAAATTTGTTTCCATGGGGCATTGTTATTTTACATTGTTATGTTACCACAAAGTACAGTCAAAGTGACGTTTTTGTCCACTTTCTGCTCTTAATACCTTACTTAAGCTATAATACCCCAAAGTTTTTCTTATAGAATATGAAAGTGCATTACTAGGACAAACTAAATAATATAGTACTGCAAGGAGATATTGTTGCTGTTAGTAGCTATAACCTGTTAATTATTTAAAATTTCCAAAATCTGCAATATTTAAAGTAGCTTATTTCAAAAAAGCGTCACAGTTGAATGAAAAAAATGTGTCACGCAATAGTTGAACATATGTACAAAAACATGGAAAAGAAAAAGAGCTGAGACCTCGTGATATTTTTTAGTAAAAAAAATGACAAAATCTATAAGAAAAGCAATGTCCATCATCACATTTTTCCCCTAAGAGAAAATGAAACATCCCGTTTCGCTTTCGCCTTTCTATGATTTTTCCCTATGAGTAAATGAAAATCCCTTTTTTCTCGCCTCTTCCGAAAGAGGCGACTTCTCTCCCACTTTTACTAATGTGTCATTATCAACGTCTAAAAATTCTTTGGATTTTCGCTTTTATTTTGCTTTTAGTGATGGGGTTATACATTTATTGTTCGCATTATTTATTCAAATGAAGTGAAGTCAATAAAATGTTACTATTATATGAAAAAACTTTAAATCAAATAGCACTTAAAAGAAATTGTTACTAATTGAAAATATTTAATATTATATTTTTGTTACATGATACATTCAATAGTATTAATATTATCATACACTTGTCCCAGCATGCTCCGGGGAAATAAAGGGATAGGCAAAATTTCTTTTTAACAAATTAGGTTCACAGCGTTCTTTTTCTTTTCTTTGCCAAGTATCATTTAAAATATGTTTCGCATTTGGTTTCTCGTACAGCAGATTATATGTATATACACATATGACAGAAGAATGGGAATGCCATACGTTGGGATATTCCATAATTTAGAATTAAATAATTTTGTAATAATGTAACAATTTTAGTATATAAGGATTTTAATTAAAAATATGGTATTTTCATAAAAATAAGTAACGTTAAAAAAAAAATAATAACAGATAATTTTGACGCAAAGAAAAAGTTAGAAATAAAAAGAGAAATGGTTAGTTGGATCGAAAATCATAAGGATATCAAAACACAAATCTCCCCACCCGCTAGAGATATCCTACGATATCATGTACTTCCCCCTAAAGTGATAATATTGTATATACACAATCTCTTATATTCATAAAACTATTAGAAATAAAACAAAAACTTTAATTTAAAAAAGAAAATAACACGAATATTTTATTAATTTTTTCAATGCATTCAACAAGTTAAACTAATAAATCAGAACTCTGAACCTTGTTAAAAGAAACATAGGTAGTATAGATATAGTCGATACGCATGTATGCTATCTCTCATTTTAGGGGTATGCGTGCGAAAATGATTTAAAAAAAAAAAAAAAGAAAAAGAAAGAAAGAAAAAACCTCTCATGATATAATATTTTTTTCGATATCCATTTTTATTTTTTTTAACCCGGCGATAACTCATTAAAATTTAGTCACTGTCAAGCAAGGAAAAAAAAAATGTAGAAGAAGAAACGAAAGAAGTGTTCCTTCTTTTTTTTTCTGATAACATTTCGTTGTGAGAGGAAAAAAAAGTTTTGTTATTGTGAAAAACAGAGTACGTTTTTTTAATTACTAAATACGATAGTTAAAAATATAGTAGTTTAGAGAAGGATGTGAAAAAACTGCGACCAGTCCCTTATTATCGATTTGGATGATTTCGGTTTCACGTCGATTTAGTAAACTTCCCCTAAATTGACATTTTCGTGACTTTGTGGAATCACGAAATATCTGTGAATGACATGAACTATGATCTTTTAGGCTGAAAGTATTGATTTATATATATATGTGTATTTGATTATTTAACGTTATTAATTTTTAGGTTAGGGAACGTTTAAAGAATGTGTTAGCTGCTGTTTGACCTAAAACAGTTGGCATTTATTTATTTTACTGGTGTAGATGCCTGTGTTAAAATGGTGGGTAAAAATTATGTTTTTTACATAAATTTGTAATCAGTTGGAAATTACACGTAAAGCGTAGCAAATGAGGTGCGTTCTTACGATAATGAAGTTTTTAAAATATCACTCTCATATATCAATCTCATAAAATTGTAAATAGTTAATTACAATTAAAATGCGCACAAAACAATGTTCTCCCTATACCATTATGTAATAGAATACGTTTGTGTGGCCTTGCAAATCAATAACAAATGCTCTTTGCACCACAGATTATGCAAATGCATATTATAATATGTACTTGATAGTTGCATACCAATTTTATTATGTTCGAATAAGTGTAACACCATTAAAATGCATTTGAAACATTTTTCCCCAATGACCGTAAAATAACGAATACTTTTGACTGTCCCTGTAATTGATCTATATGCATCCGATTTTTATAAAATATAAAATGACTCAACAAAATTATGTAATAATTATGTATTTTAAATTTAAAACGATTAAAATGCATTTGAAAGTTTTTACCCCATTGACCGTAATGTAACGGAATACTTTTGATTGTCCCTGTAATTGATCTGTGCATCCGATTTTCATAAAATTTCAAATGATTCGATAAAATTATGTAATAATTATATATTTCAAATTTCCAGCGATTCGATTGGGTAGTTTTTGCGTTGTTATTCGCGGACAGAAGGACGGACGGACTGAACGACAACTATAGGTACTACGTATTTACATAATTACGAACGCACCTAAAAACACTAATAAAAATAAGTGACAGTACGGAAGCGTTTAGATGAGCAAAGTTCGGCTTGTTAATGTTTAATTAACACACTACAGTGCGTGTCAAAAGTTTAAGCACAATAGCAATTTTCAAATAAATCTTTAAATATTCACTTTATTTCAATATCTGTCTTGTATATGTTAATAACAGAGTTCGCGCAGTTCTACCACTAAATTTTAAGAATATTTTAGAAGTGTTTCACTGCAGAAAAATATCGTAAAATCTGTGAATGAAGGTGGGGATTACGAATGTTGTGGTTTAAAAATTAAATGTAAATTTTCTTATTTTTAATAGTGGTGCCAGAGTCCTTGGAAATTCCAAGGAGTATGCGAACCTTGTAATAATATATATTTTAAAACCATCTTCATTGAAATTAACTTTTAAATTTTATTTCAAACCATGGAGTTTAAGAATAGAACAAAAATAACCGTGTTAAAAGTTTAAGCACAAAATAGTTTTTATGCAAATTTTACAATCTGACGTAATTGGCTTTATCATGTTTGTGTTCGGGTCCGCCGAATTATAATACTCCAATAATAATTAACATACATTTATTACGAGACATCACATAACTTCACGCAGAAAAAACATACACACATCTCATAGAACATAGAACAGAAGAATAATAAAAAGCATCATCGGAGTAAAGCATGGGAGTGAAAGTTGTAGTTCTTTTTTCACGACCTCTATCGGATTGGTAAATACATAACACTCCTTCCCCCTAGGAATACAGGACATACTTTTCTAAATGTTTTGGTGAGGTTCGGGAGCGTTCAGAGCGTCGCACAGTGGGGCAAAATCCCGAAAAGCTGGCCAAAATATGAAAATGTTAATCAAATTGTACGAAAATTCGTATACTGGTGTTTCTGAAGATGCTAAGTAAAAGTAGAAAATTAAAATTGAAAAAAAAAAAATGGCGGATACAATATGGCGGAGTAAAAATTAAAATGTCTCGAAAATTATTCAATTTATCTTCAATTTCGTAAACTTTTCAGGATGCTAATTAGGATTCAAAAGTTATTATAAATAAATAAATAAATAAAATTATAGATTAAGAGTAAAAACAATAAGATTTAAATAAAATTTAAAATTTCGAGGTAAACTTAAAAGGGAATTTTCAAAAAACCAAGCCATATTTAAACGAAATTTAAGTACGTTAATGGAAAGTAAAACATTAGACTATTTAATTTTTATAGTATTAAAATAAAAACGAAAATATATTCCAGAAATTAACCTTTAGAATCAACTGTAGTATAATAAAAAGATTCTTCAGAGGTCAAGGTGTCGAAATAGTTAGCAGAATTTGTTGGCAGTATTGGAAGATCCTGTGACTCTTAGGATCAATGATTTTAATTTCTTCTATGATAATTTACCTAAACTGGAAAAGAAAGAATCTGATGACATTAAAAGACGTAAAAATAGCTTTTTTTCTCGCTACTGCATCTTTGCGATAAATCTTTCGATGCCTTTTGATCAGTTTGTTGTATAATCATACAACAAAATGATGGGATTCTTGAGTATCTTATGGCATTTGACAAATTGGCAGTAATGAAGATAATGTTATTTCTTCGTCATTAATAAGTAGTTTGTGTACTGAAGTAAGCATGTAGAACCAGGGGTGCTGCTCAAATCTACGAGCTATTTGTAAGAGAAATTTTTCAAAGTTTATCAAATAAATAACATGGCTACAAGAAATTACTTATGGCATAGAAGCGTTTAATCAAATCTTCGTATATGCTCGTTTAGAAACAAATAGTTGCGTTTTCAAAGAAACGTTGAATTGTATTTCCATCATTTATGCTTCCAAATCTGGTATTTAGTTTCTCGACGAGAAGTCTTGATTGTAAACGAAATATTTTTTGCATATTTTATTTTGCAATTTCAGCGTTCTTCTTTTCATGCAGAGTACGAGCTTTTCATTTTTTCTATACAGTTGTCTGCCAGGTGTAAGGCCTCTCTAAACATCTTTGCATGTAACTTAGATATTCTGAATTCTAAATTATCTCAATCCACTTTTAATAAAAAATGTTAGATCAGTAAGATGCTGTTTTGATGCTGTCTGACATAGGTAGCAACGTTGAGTATTACACTAATTAGTTTTTAACGACTTTTTCTTCTGTATCAATGATTGTATTAAACGAAATAAGTTGATCAATCCCATTCTTTGACAGTTGCTTCCGTATTTCTTGAAAAAGAAAAATGGATCTTGATTGGCCCGATAAAATCTCTAAAATGAAGATCTCGATATTTTCAAATTGACGATTCATGAATTATTCGCAATATTTATGTATTCTAGTAGCACGGAAGAAAAGAAAAAGATATTAGACTTCCTGCCATCTTCATAGGTAAATATTTGTTTAAATGTACTCAGAATAGATGTGCCATCACATCCTCATTTGCAAATCAAATCCAAATTACTAATATAAGCGAAAGTGATATTCATAACGATTTTTAATCGCATTAATGAAATACGCTCAGTAGTTTTATCTAGCAAATATAGCCATTGACAAAATAATTCTTCTAATTATAATAGAACAAACAAAATTACTACCTATAAAGATAAGAAAGTATTCTACCGGATCAGTAATAGAGAATTATTTTCATTTTTTCATTACTAAGCTTACTTATCAAATTAATGTAATCTTATGATTATAGTACTTATTTACAATATAATAGGAAATAAACTATTATAAAATTGAATAATTCAAAAATTTGAAAAATATTTATCAGCTAAATTATGTAAAAAGTAGTCAATTTCAAAATTTTTGAGGCGGCCAAGCAAGTGGCATTTTTACTTGCGGTTACTAAAATGTGCGTGAAATGCAGAAAGGCAGTTTTAGGCGGCTGGTTTTTTATGAATCACTAGACAATAGCCCAAGCTATTATTTCCATTAAATTTCGTTGCGGAACACTGTGGAACATTTAAACTTTTTGATATTTAAAAACAAAAAAATAAAAAAAATTCTAAAATTTTTTATCAAAAATGACAATGAATTTATTAATTTTTACGTGCTTAATATAAATTTTGTAATACATGCAAATAAAGTATATACTATCATAGTGTGAATCCACTTCAAATTATTAAAATCGGATAATATTATAAAATATAGCACGCGTTTAGAGGAACTGTTGTTTTGCTGTTTTTGTTCGCTCTAAATGATACTCCTTCAAGCATCATTTTTGAAATGGTGCTGCTTGTAACGGCAAAGCAAAAATCTTTTTTTAAATACAGATTCTGACTCTCCAAATATTATTCTAGCCAAACTGTACAATCGAAATTTCCTAAATCGTAACTTCATTTTTCGACTTTTGGCCAACTTTTTGGGTTTTTGCCCCACTGTGCGTCGTAGAGTAGGAAGATCTGGTTTCTTGGTTTCAGGCTGACACACAGGATCGGACTCTGTTGGTGAATCGGATGTAACTGGATCATTTTCTGGAGTTGGCGAAGGTGGAATAACAGGAGGCTCTGTAGACGTTTCCGCATCTTGCACACGGCTTCGAACCTGATCAACATGACGATTGTGAATAATACCGTCTACTAAATCTTGAACTTTATAGGATAATGGCCCTGTTGTTTCTGTAACTTTTGCTGGAATCCAAGATGGACCTGAACTGTAGTTGCAAATATACACCGGATCGTTCTCTTGAAATTGTCGTAGGCGTTTGTTTTTGTCTGCCTCAGCTAGTTTTTCTTTCTTGAACTTCATCTCTCTTTTGAGATCAGGGTGCTGTCCAACATGGATGTCAAACGACGATTCATTAGAATTTCAGCCGGTGATTTACCTGTGGTGGTACAAGGCAAGGTATGCTGAGCAAATAGAAGTCTAGCTAGGCGAGTCTTCCAATTACCTTGAATGATCCGTTTCAAAGCGTGCTTTGTAGTATCCACCATTCTCTCTGCCTGGCCATTGGAGGAGGGATGATAAGGAGCTACAAAAATAGGTCGAATCTGGTTTCGTTTTAAAAAGTGTTGAAATTCAGCGGATCTAAACGTTTTACCATTATCAGATGCGACTGAATCTGGGAGTCCATGCGTGGCAAAAATAGATCTTAGATTGTCAATGGCAGCCGATGAGGACATGGAGGAAACGGGTACAACCTCTAGCCACTTGGAGTGAGAATCAACTAAAACGAAAAATGTTTTCCCTTGAAAAGGACCGGCGAAATCTACATGAAGGCGAGACCATGGCTTTTCTGTCCCATTCCCAAGGGTGAATGGGTGCCTTGTCAGGAGCTTTCTGATTTTCTTGGCACATACTGCAAGTCTTAACGGTATTCTCAATGACACTATCTATGATAGGCCACCACACGTAACTGCGTGCTAGACCTTTCATTCTGACTATACCTAGATGTCTATTATGTAGGAGGATGAGAACTTGATTCTGGAGAGCAGTAGGTACAACAACTCTACTACCCCATAAGACACAATCTTGATGAACACTTAATTCATTACGACGATTAAAGTAGGGTTTGAAATTTATGTCAGTCATTTTGGCAGGCCAACCATTTAAAATCATCAAGGAAATTCTGGATAGTATCGGATCTTTTTTAGTAGCCGAAGATAGCAACTTGGCACCTAATTGCGTTACAGGACATGACTCTGGCAACAGAACTTCAGTTGGGGCAGGAATATCAAGTTCAGGAGTGTGTAAAGGTAATCGGCATTAGCTATTTCTTTACCTTTCCTATATTCTATGTCATAGTCATAGGCAGCTAAAATTAAACTCCACCTAAGTACTCTGGGTGAAACCATTTGTGGCACTGGTTTATTTGGATTGAAAAGTCCTAAAAGTGGTTTATGGTCAGTTATAATTTTGAATCTGTGCCCCTGAAGATACTGATTAAACTTTTTGACGGCAGAAATTATGGCAAAAGCTTCCCTATCTGTCTGACTGTAATTCCTTTCTGGTTTTTCCTTTCTCGACAAAGTACGAGAATGGTAAGCAATAGGGGATTCTTTACCACTAGGTAAACCATGGCTTAAGACGGCCCCCACTCCCTTAGAGGAAGCATCGCAAGTTACAGTTACCGGAAGTGTTTCATCAAAATGTGTTAACACGAAATCTTTTTTAATAACTCTTTTGCTGCTTTATAAGCCTTATCATGCTTAGGCGTCCAACGCCAAACTCTGTCATTTCGGAGTAACTCATGCAATGGTTCTAAGCAATCCGATCTGTTTTTTAGAAAACAGCCATAAAAATTTAACATTCCTAAAAAGGCTTGCAATTCAGTTTTATCTTTTGGAGTTGGTGCCTCATGAATAGCCTTCACTTTATCAAAACTCGGTTGAATACCCCTCCGATTTACACGAAATCCCAATAATTCAATTTCGGGAAATGCGAATTTACACTTTTCACGTTTAAGATGAATTCCAGAATCTCGCAAGCGTTCTAGAACTTGCTTTACCTTTAAATTATGGTCTTCAACTTTTTTCCTTGAATAAAAATGTCATCTAGGTATGCCAGTACGCCATCAATACCTGCTAGTACTTCTTCTATTCTTTTTTGAAAAATCGCAACAACGATAGAAATGCCAAATGGAAGCCTATTAACTTTGAAGAGTCTCTTATGGGTATTTAATGTTAGTATTCTGGAAGTTTGATCATCAACCGGAAGTTGCAAATATGCTTCAAAAAGATCCAATTTTGAAAAAACTGTACCACCCGTCATAGTAGCCAGAACTTCATTTACCGTGGGAAGCGGATAAGTAAACGGTTTTACTGCTTGATTTACCGTGCTGCGGTAATCGCCACACAGTCTGATGCGACCATTTTTCTTTAGAACCGGAACTACGGGCGTTGCCCAATCAGAATATGAAACAGGTTCTAAAATTCCTTTTTTAACCATTTCATCTATTTCACTAGTTACTTTATTTCGTAGAGCAAAAGGTACACTTCTAGCTTTTAGAAATTTTGGTGAACACTTTTCATCAATTTTAATTGATACCGGAGGCCCCTTAAATTTCCACAGCGATTCATTAAAAACATTACGGTATTCATGTAATATAAAATCTAAAGAACAAATAGAAATTTTATTAACATTTTCATTAGAAATTAAATTTAAATTCAAAGCGTTAAACCAACTCCTGCCTATTAACGATTTACCTTTTCCCTCAACGACTAAGAGGTAAATTAACATTATTAGACTTATAAATAACATTAAATCAAAATATCCAGTAAGATTTAATTTTTCAGAACTCCATGTTTTAAGAGATTGATCCGAAACAGAAAGTAAATATGGAGGATTAACTGGCCATAATTTAACATAAGTATCATAACTTATAATAGAATGCTATGACCCGGAATCAATTTCCATTTTATGAGGAATTACATTTAATTTAACAACTATATCATAAGGGGGATAATCAGTAACAGCACTTACATAATTTAAATTATTAATGCAATTAAATTCATCATAAATAATATCTGACTTACCTGAATCGAATTTTTGCACCTTAGATGTTTTGGTTCCCTGCTTATTATTTTTTTAGCATTACAAACTTTCGCGATGTGGCCAACACGACGACAGTAATTCACGTCGCTTTAATAAACTTACACTCACCATAGGGATGATGATCGTCACATCGGTAACAGAGATTTTTCTTATTTTGCTTACCTTTACACTCCTGAACTTTTTTACCCGACACTTTCGGTTTCATGTAATTTACGGTACTAAGTAGCGTACCTCGAATTTCTGTAGATTGTTTCACAGCAGCTTCTCTTGCCAGAGCTAAATCTAAAGCCGAAGTCAAAGTAAGTCTAGGATCTGAAAGAAGTTTTCGTTGAATTTCTTCGTCAAGAACACCACATACTAATCTATCACGAAGCATAGAATCTAATTGCGTTCCAAAGTTGCAATTTTCCGAAAGTCTTCTCAATCCGGCCATGAATTCAGAAATAGTTTCATTTTTCTGCTGGTCTCTTTTGTTGATTTAAATCTGCATAGAATTTCAGACGGCTTAGGTGAGAAATGTTCATCTAATTTTACCAGCAAATCGGCAAAAGTCACTGCCTTTGGGATATTAGTAAAGTAATTTTAAATCAATTAGTATATTCAGATAAATATTATAACAGAATCATTAATAAACTAGTATTAAAAAATGCTCTGACGAGCACCAAAAAAGATTAATATGTTTTTAAAGTATGAAAAAGTGTTTGACAAGAGCTTCTAATTGAAAAAGAGAAAGGACAAGGGGTCCCTTCTTGGCTGCAATTCACTGTCAATGCCAAATTTGAAAAAATCATACTTGCGCTTTTTCCATATAAAAGAAATCAGTCACTGTTACGATAAAATTGTCAGTGTAAAGGCATAATTAGAAAAGACGAAGGGTGATTAAACATGAATGTAAAGCAAAATAGGGCCAAAAACCATAGTTCCCGCAGCCAGTGTGGAATTCAGACACTTTTCTCCGGGAGGGTCTTCTGTGGCTTTAATAGAATAGAGTTCTAAGGGGATCATACTTTTTTACCATTAAAAACACAAAATCTCAAATTTTATTGGGAGGGGGGGGGGCATTTGATACCTTCGGGAGGGAATGTCCCCCCGGCCCACCTCCTGCATTCAACACTGCCTGCAGCGTATCACATTCACGTAGTCCCACCATAAACTGTCGCAGTGTAAAACAGCACAGAAAACTGATTTGTAGTGCAGTTGATGCAGAGTCAACAATGCAGTTAACATGTAAAGCACGATTGAAAGTTTTACGCAGATTTCTTTTATATGGAAAAAGCGCAAATATGATTTTTTCAAATTTGGCTTTGACAGTGAATTGCAGCCAAGAAGGGACCCCTTGTCCTTTCTCTTTTTCAATTAGAAGCTCTTGTCAAACACTTTTTCATACTTTAAAAACATATTAACCTTTTTTGGTGCTCGTCAGAGCATTTTTTAATACTAGTCATTTAAATTTTTTGATAATTATATATTGAATATAAGAAAACCTCAGTTGCTTTTAAATAAGCCCAGTACTTTTTCTTATTTCGCTCAATATTGAACTATTTAATAAATGGACAAAAAACGTGAAAAAACGAAATTAATTTTAATTTATTCGTACAGAAATTGACAGATTCAATTAATTTTAGATAATACATATTTTGTAGAAAAATAATGCGAATAGAAATTTTTATTCTTTTCGCATAGGATTTGTGGCATTCTTATCTACTTGTTTTAAAAATCAGATGTTATAAATATCAAATATTTCCGCCATTAGCGCGATTTTTGTGATCATGGCACCCAAAGGTCGCTAACCATAACTTTATAGTCAATGCACATAAAAACGAGTTTTCCCATTTAAATAAAAAAAAAATTAAGTAAAATATTTTTATTTATCCTTCCTGATATCTATTGGAATAGCTTATTCCAATTATTGAATAATATTCTGGGACATTTTCAGGGAAATAATAGGTTAAGTTATCTTCCTTGGAGAAAGTCGCTCGAAATACAGCTTTAATAGATTTATGTCAAACCAAGGATGAAAATATACTGAAAATTCATTTCTAGTATTATTTGTAAAATTGACATTGAAATCACCAGCTGTAATAAAATTTTTATATAATATACAGTGGAACCGCAGTTCACGATCCATTCTTGTATCTGAATTTCTGTAATGTGATATAAATTTTTTGGGCGCTCATCTCAAGAACTAATGCATGTGATTAAAAAAATTATATTCAGGCAACGCCGACTATATTGTACCAGCCAAGCCATTTCGCGAAAAACCGCCGAAAAAGTGAAGCTGGATCAAACCTTGAACCATTTCATTGAACCATGTGTAAGTCCACGTGACGCAAACCCTGCCCAAATTAGCATTGAATAAGCTGCTTTCTGTTCTGTGCACATGTTTGCACACGTGTCATTGTTTTGGTTCAGGGTTTACATGATTGGTCTGAATGACTTAGGCAAAGTATCAGCGTCCTCTGGCGGGATACTTCCTACATTAATCTCAAATAGACAGGCCTTTAGTTCTAGTGGGCCATGATTCAGGTAATCCCTGATATAAATTGATGCTGTTTACATTTTGATTTAAATCGTTCAACAGATGGCTTAATCGTGTTGCATTTTTCATTATTTTCGCAGTAGTTCTGTCTCGAGAATTAACGCACGGATTTTCATCAAACATCAAATTCAGTTAATCTTTATATGAATTGGCTTTGTTTACGTTTTGGTTTCAATAACCGAACACATGGCACTGCTATGCTGAATTGTTCCGATTACCACAATATCTCTATCGCAGGAATTAATGCACAAATTTTCATCAAACTTGAGATTTAGGCACACTTTGATTTATATTATTGCTCATTGCGTGTTTTGGGTAAATCTCCCAACAAGTGTCGCATATATGCTGTATGTTTCCCGATATCCTATTTCAAAAACTAGAGTTCGGAATTTCATGTCTTTAGAATCCTCACGGTGAGCATATGACTGTCATTTGATTTTGGCACTGTAATAATGAATTTTGATGCATTAAATGCATGAGATAGAAAATAGTTTTGGGGTTACCATATCCGACTAGTTCTTTATCATCAGAGTAATCGACGGTTCATCTACACCATATTGTTTAGCTATTTAGTTACACTATCATCGTTCTTAAGTTTTGTCACTACTTCTTTTCATAATTGATCAGTAATTCGATTAAGCTTCTTACTACTGCTATCACTAAATGCTTTTTCAATCTTAGAAGTCATAATAAAAGCTAAAATTTTCGCGAAACTGATTAAAATTAAAACAATAAGTTAAATTTTTTACTGTACTGAAGGTCACAAAGCACTCTGATACACACTTTACTCCAAACTTGACCTATAACAAGAGTTATGTGAGGGTTGCCAACTGAACTATTCGACAGCTTTGATCGCGAATCGAGTTATCCTACGCCGAAAGAGTAAAATTTTGATCACTGAAGTTGGTCATAAACCGAACTTGTCAAAAACAGAGGGGGCCGTAAACCAAGGTTCCACTGTTTTTTGACCGATAAGTTTGCAAATATGGCATTATTTATGTATTCAGTGGCGATGATCATTATGCAACTTGGCGATTTAGCCGATTAAATTTGCGATTTTAAAGTAGCGTTTGTTAATAACGGAAAATTGAAAATTTTTATTAGAAAAATTAGGATAATTACTATAATTTTTATGCACGGTTTAAGTAAACTCTGATTTTTTTTTCATAATTTGAAATTTAGTACATTTGGAAATGGAAGGGAGAGGGAAAGTATATCTTTGCAATGCTTTTTCGACAATATCTCAAACAAAAATACTTTTAAATGCCAATAATTGCTAATCGTAAATGTTATATTTACTTCACACCATCACAAACGTTTTTTACATCACCATGTGTTTTTTTCATTTGATGCTTTCCTGGCACAGATGCCATATATGCACGACATTGTGCGATATTCTTCTGACGCCAATTTCGCAAAAGCTTAGTTTTCAAACTTCAATTACATACATATATATTAAGGTACTACTTAGTTATCCCGTCGATCAATTTCTCCAAACTATACAAATTGCCAAACTCATAGCGAAATTATACATATAGACATAATTTTCATTTTAAATAACACAAAAAATAATTTGTAGAATCTTAATAAAAAATACAAATAAAAAGTCCAAATAAAAATCCCTTAATGGCGTTTTAAACACGTGCATCCAATTTAATGTCATTGGATTCTACATTAACGATCATCCATTATTGGCATATAATATTATAGTTTGGCGATGGTTTTTTGGTCGACGGGATAACCAAGTAGTACTTCTATTTTCTATTATTTTCAAAAGAAAATAACAATGAATAAAAACCGGTGATAATTGATTATCCCTTCGACCAAAAAATTATCGCCAAATTATAAAATTAAATGCCAATAACGAATTATCATAAAGGTTACATTCAGTTTACATTAAATAGGTTACTCATGTTTGTTATGCCATAATATGATTTTGAATTCAACTTTTTATTTGTACTTTTATTGATGTTTTACTAATTTATTTCTTCTTTCGTTATTTAAAATAAAAATTATGTCTATATGAATTACATGGTGAATAAATTGATGATTTGTAAAATTTGGCGAAATTGGTCGACGGGATAATCAAGTAGTATTGAAAAGTTTAATTAATAACTACAGAATGAAACGATTTATAAAATTTAACAAAATTAAATAAAGGTAAATATATATATTTTTTAATAAACATTAGTCCGGTTATCTTAGCAGACAAAATAACAAAATTTTCGTGCCAACTAAGTACCCTAATGCATATTTTACATTACATAACTATTTAAAATCAATTGAATGCTATTTAAGATATGGACAGAATGTGAAGTTTTTGTTTTGCTCTATATCTTTTCCTTGTGTAAATTAGGACGTTACATGATCACAATTAAAAAATCTTACATTTAGTTACTGAAGAGAAATTTTGGTTTTCCCAGATACTTTTTTCCGATGTACTTGTTTTTATCCTATTTTTTTCTACTACTAAAATATGTACTTCTCTGTTATCATGTCGACCAATTTCGTCAAATTATACAAATCGCCAAACTGATAGCCAAATTATACACATTGACATAATTTTTTATTTTAAATAACGAAAAAAGAAATAAATAGTAAAATATTAATAAAAATACAAACAAAAAGCCGAAATAAAACTCGCTTAATGACTTTCTAAACACGTGAATCGTATTTAATGTCACTGAATGTGACATTCACGATCATCGTTTTTTGGCATTTAATCTTAAAATTTGGCGATAATTTTTTCGTCGACGGGATAACCTAGAAGTACCCTAAAATTCAAAATGTTAGGACACTCGAGAAAATCATCCCATGGTCATATAAATGCATGTTATTTGAAAAAATAATTATGAATTCGACCAAAAAAATAATAACACTGCGTTCACAACTTTATTATTTAAAGAACTGAAATTAAAAGTTAATAAAAACAAATAACTATGTTTTTCACGTGATTTGTTTAATTTGAATGAATTATGATAAATACATGACAATTTTTATATTAAACTTGGTGGCAATGAATAAAAAAAACTACAATCGCAACAGCAAAAGACAATATTCAACTGGAGGTTTAAGACATAAATTCGATTTTCTCAGAAACCGTCAAACATACAAAGGTGAAAAAAAAAACTGTTTTAAGTTTTATCAAGGCGATAAAAATAAACCAAAAACGAAGTTAATCCATCCATAATAACGTTAGCTATTGCTTGTTGAACTTTTCGTCTTCATTTTTTCGTTAAAAGTTAAATAAAAAACTACAGTAAACTGCGATAATTTTTTGAATGCTATCATTTTATTCGTCTTGTCGAGTTCTATCTTTTGAAACTAAAATCACTGTCGTACGTCAACTGGCTCGCTAGAAATTTCGAAAAGACGTTCGCATTTTCTATTTCTTAAACATATTATACCAAACGCTACCGCGTTTGCTATGATTGTGAAGAAAAACTACGTTTAATATTGCTTTAAGAAATTTAGCTAGACACATAATAAAGCCGTTTTTAAAAAGGTAATGGAACACAGAGTTCAATAATAAAAAACCTACAAGCGTCTGGGGAGAGAACGGCTGCTAATGATAGGACTTAGAAAATTTACTAGCGTCTAGATCCCGCCCCAAACTTTGGCTCTTATCACAAATGCACCCAAGAAATTCCCCATGCTGCCGATAATTTCCCTTTTTTAAACAGAAGATATGGTTTCTTGAAGATATGGTTTCTTGATTTCCGTTTTTTGACGATACTACAAATAAACAAACAAACAGGCAGAGAGACAAACAAACAAACCGACAAACAAACATACAAACAGACAGAAAAACAAACAAACAAATAAACAAACAAACCGACAAACAAACAAACAGACAAATAAAAAAACAAACTGACAAACTAAAAGAAAAACAGACAAACAAACAAACATAAAAACAAACAAATCGACAAACAGACAAACAAACAAACTAACTAACAAACAAACTAACAAACAAACAAATAAACAAACAAACAGACAAACAAACAAACAGACAAATAAAAAAACAAACTGACAAACTAAAAGAAAAACAGACAAACAAACAAACAAACATAAAAACAAACAAATCGACAAACAGACAAACAAACAAACTAACTAACTAACAAACTAACAAACAAATAAACCGACAAACAAACAGACGTAAAAACAAACAAACCGACAAACAGACAAACAAATACACAAACAAACAAACCAACCAACAAACAGACAGAAAGACAAACAAACATACAAATAAATAGACAGACGAACAAACAAACCGACAAAGAAACAGACATACAAAAACCGACAAACAAACAGACAAAAGAACAAACAGACAGACAAACAAACAAACCGACAAACAGACAGACATACAAAAACCGACAAGCAAACAGACAAACAAACAGACAAAAGAACAAACAGACAGACAAACTAACAAACCGACAAACAGACAGACAGACAGACAAATAAACAAACAAATCAGCAAACAAACAAACAGACAGACAAACAAACAAACCGACAAACAGACAGACAGACAGACAAATAAACAAACAAATCAGCAAACAAACAAACAGACAGACAAACATCGCTGAATCCCCAAAATTTGCTGTGCAGGAATCACTAAAATGCACGAAACTCGCCAACGCCGCAATCACTAATGCGTGTATGAGCGCTGCGCGCCCATTAAAACAAAAAAAAGGCATCACTGGATCCACGAAACTCGCTGTGCAGGAATCACTAAAATGTACGAAACTCGTCAACACCGCAATCACTAACGCGTGTATGAGCGCTGCGCGCCCATTAAAAAAAATCACTGGATCCACGAAACTTGTGCAGGAATCACTAAAATGTACGAAACTCGTCAACGCCGCAATCACTCACGCGTGTATGAGCGCTGCGTGCCCATTAAACCAAAAAAACATCACTGGATCCACGAAACTCGCTGTGTAGGAATCACTAAAATGTATGAAACTCATCAACGCCGCAATCACTAATGTGTGTATGAGCGCTGCGCGCCCATTAAAACAAAAAAAAGCATGACTGGATCCACGAAACTCGCTGTGCAGGAATCACTAAAATGTACGAAACTCGTCAACGCCGCAATCACTAACGCGTGTATGAGCGCTGCGCGCCCATTAAAACAAAAAAAAAATCACTGGATCCACGAAACTCGCTGTGCAGGAATCACTAAAATGTACGGAACTCGGCAACGCCGCAATCACACACGCGTGTATGAGTGCTGAGCTCCCATTAAACCAAAAAAAAAAAAAAATCACTGAATCCATGAAACTCGCTGTGCAGGAATCACTAAATGTATGAAACTCATCAACACCGGAATCACTAACGCGTGTATGAGCGCTACGCCTCCATTTAAATAAATAAATAATAATAATAAAAAAAAAACACTGGATTCAAGAAACCATATCTTCCGTTTAAAAAAGGGAAATTATCGGCAGCATGGGGAATTTCTTGGGTGCATTTGTGATAAGAGCCTAAGTTTGGGGCGGGGTCTAGACGCTGGTAAATTTTCTAAGTCCTTTCATTAGCAGCCGTTCTCTCCCCAGACGCTTTTAAAAAACCTTAACGGAAAAGATGTTGCCAAAACACAATAATGTAAAACTATTTTTTTTTCTCTTTAACAAACCGCAACACTTTCCCTTGTTAAAAGAAAAAAAAATAATTACACTGATAAATCTAAGTTAAAGTTCAGAGTTTTCTTCATGAGTAGCAGCGACTAATCCATCATCTACATAAAGAGCTACAAGAAGTTTTCTTCCTTCTTCTTCTCGAATGAATAAACATTGATCTGCGTTACTGGTCTGAAATCCTAGATCTAACATAAATTTTCCAAAACATTTATGCCAGCATTAAGGAGCTTGTTTCAATCCTTACAAACATTTCTTGAGTTTACATACATTGTTGGTGCCATCATTATAGCCTTCAGGTTGCTGCATGTAAATTGTTTCATCCAAATCGCCATACAAAAATGCGGTTGAAACATCAAACTGCATAAGATGCATCTTTTCGCTTGCTGCAATACTTATTAGTGAACGTACAGTTCCTAATTTTGTGACTGGGCTGAAGGTTTGATTATAATCAATACCTTTTCTCTGATTGAAGCCTTTAATCACAAGTCTTGCCTTATATTTATCAATGTTACCATCTGGATTTTAGGTAGATTTTGTAAGAAATACTACCTATTGCAATCGCACCAGTTTATATATCTATCTATCTATCTATCTATACATATAATAAAACAGTAGGACCCGGTGTGTCTGTACATTGAAGATAATTGACAAAAATGGAGTCAGGGCGATAAAAGAAAACCAATGAAACACAAAAAAATTTTTTTTGAATTTTTTGTCTGTCTGTCTGTCTGTCTGTCTGTCTGTCTGTTTGTTCGAGGTTATCTTCGTAACTACTGAATGGATTTTTATGCGGTTTTCACTAATGAAGAATGCACACTCCCGGGCAGTGTATAGGCTTTGTTTCATCAAAATCGGACAACAGACAAAAAAGTAACAAAAAGAAACAAAAGAAACTATTAGGTGCGCTGCTCACGTTTTTTAGTACATAACGTTTTTTAGTACATATAAAATCCAATAGATGTCACTGTGCGATTTTAAAACGCGCTATCGTTATGTTTTCGCCAGTCTACTTAAGTATGAGAAAGTTTCAAGCTGGCTGTCGTTCCATGTGGTTTAGTCGGTAGAACGTCAGTGCGCCATACTGATGGCCCGGGTTCGATTCCCAGCATGGAATTTTTTTTCACTATGTTGGCATTAACGCCTATAAGCAATTAAAAGAATTTGAAATATTGTATTCAAGGCGAATTTTCTCTCTGGGAAAATTTCCTTGCATTAATATGTCAGTGTAATTTTTTTTTCGATTTAATTTTTTTTTTCGAAACTTTGTTTTTCTTAAAAAATTACAGTAAATATTTGATATTTCCCAACGTTTTTTGAATGATCGACTTGCTTTTTTTTTTTTTTATGTATGTCTGAACCTTATCTAACTACTTCTTCAAGATTTCTTTAGATAAACCGACCAGCGTAGCGGGCGAAGGCCGCTAGTATATATATATATCTCACTTTTTTATGGACACGATAACTTCTATAATTCTTCACCAATCTCCACCAAACTGGTACATAAAATCAATGGGGATAAAATCTTGGCTGAGTTCGTTAATGGGCAAAATCGGACCAAGGGGATCGGAATAGGGGGTGTTTTTGTAAAAACCGAAAAAACGCCATAACTTCTTATTTAAAGTAGATATCGAATCGGTTTAAAGTTTATATTACTTCTTAAAAATGGGCCAAAAGTATATACATGACAGATTTTTGATAAATTTAGAAGTGGGCTCAAGGGGCGAAAAAAACAGGGATTTTGAGAGAAAAAAATTCATAACTTCGTCAATTTAAGATATCAAGTCCAACTAAATTTTTGATAAATGTTCTTAAAATTATCTAAAACTTTTGTATTTACAAGTTTTTGATAGGAACAACTTTTACCGATGAAAAAAATTAAAAACGAAAAGAAAAAGAGCGCTGAAAAAAGAGAAAAATCCATAACTCCGTCAATTTTTAAGATATCAAATCTGATTAAATTTATTTTACATCTTCTCAAAAATATCTACAACTTTTATATTGACAAGTTTTTCATAGGACCAATTCGTATAGCAAAAAGAAATTAAACAAAAATAGGAGTTGGAGAAAAAACCTCAAATCCAAACGGCTTATATTCTGACTCATTTTTAAATTCATTTTTCATTTTAAACGCATCCAAATGGTAGATCCTCTTATTTAGAAACTGTATAAAGTGACGCATTGGTCAATTTTCTGATAAAGGCAGAATATATTTCAAAAAAGGTTACCAAAAAGGGTATTTTGAACAGAATTTCCGAAAGTCATCGGGACTGAAAATTGAAAAAAGTAATCAAATAAGAAATTGAGTTTGTTTCTGACTCGTTTTTAAATCCATTTTTGTTCTCAAACGCGTCCAATTTACAGATCCTCTTATTTAGGAACTATATAATGTGATGCACTGGTCAGTTTTTTGATAAAGACGGAATATATTTCAAAAAAGGCTACTAAAAAGGGTATTTTGAACAGAATTTTCAGAAATCATCGTGACTGAAAATTTAAGGAAGTGTTCAAATAAGAAATTGCGTTTTTTTTCTGACTCGTTTTTAAATCCATTTTTGCTCTCAAATGCATCCAATTTACAGATCCTCTTATTTAGGAACTATATAATGTGATGCATTGATCGGTTTTTTGATAAAGACAGAATATATTTTGAAAAAGGCTACCAAAAAGGGTATTTTGAACAGAATTTCCCGAAGTCTTACAGATTTGAAAATTTAAAGTTTTCACATAGCAAATTGCGTTTTTTATGACTCGTTTTAAAATCCATTTTCGCTCTCAAATGCATCCAATTTACAGATCCTCTTATTTAGAAACTATATACTGTGACGCATTGGCCAGTTTTTTGATAAAGATAGAATATATTTTTAAAAATGCCGTCAAAGTGAGTATTTCGCACAAAATTTTCCGAAGCAATCACGATTAAAGAATTAAGGATGTATTCAAACAACAAATCGGTTATTTTATGACTCATTTTTAAATTCAATTTTTTTCTCAAATGCTTTCAACTGACAGTGTTTTGTTATTTAGGAACTGTGTAATGTACTGTTTTTGTCGATTTTTAAATAAATTTAGAATCTATTTCAAAATATGTTGTCATAATGGGCATTTGAGCTGAATTTTTCTTAAGATGATTCTGATAAAACCAGTTTTTGCAGAAAAATGAAATTAAAAATTTTTCGTAAACGGCTAAATGAAGTTATTAATCTGGGTTTATCTCTAATCATATATATATATTTTTTTTTTTGTTGAAATGAGCACTCTTCGAAATCTACCTCCGCCTATAGGCCCAGCCGACCGGGATTTTCTTAATTCGAAAGACCCATTTGCAGGGAAGAGCCTTTCCTTTATCTGGAAGTGGTGTTAGTGTCCATGTATTGTTTTCCTTTAAAGAACTGATTTCAGAATCCATGGCGTTTATCCAGAAATTACGTTCTTTGCAGTTAATTGCTTCTTCATATGAACTTGGTTCATCTCCTTCAGACATAAAAATTACAGATGCCATCACGTAATCTTTAAAATACTTAGGCTGTTTTAGTTCTCTTCGATCTCTTAATTCTATAGTATGTGATTTCTTTTCATCTTCTTTTTCACTTTCTGAACTAACTTGATCTTCTGAGTCTTCTTGATCATTCTTTCCCTCATTTTTATCTTCAGGTAGCTGTTCCTTAGATTCAATTAAAGGTATTTGTACTGAATCTTCACAATTTGTTAACTTTTTCTCTTGAAAGAATACATCTCGGGAACAAATAAATGTATCATTTTCTTTTATCCAGATGCGATATCTTTCATCGCCTTCATATCCCAACAAATAACCTTTTATTGCTTTTCTGTCCATTTTTCGACGTTTCTGATCTGGTACGTGAGCATAACAGGGTGATCCGATTATGCGCATGTGTCTTACTCGAGGTTTCTTCCCTATCCACAATTCATAAGGGCTTACATTCGGTAGAGAACTTTTACCTGTTCTGTTTAAAATATATACAGACGAATTAATCAGTTCTGCCCATAATGATGAAGGAAAATTGATTTCAGAATTAGAATTTTTCAAAGTTCTTGCCATTTTAACAAGGGTTCTATTTTCACGCTCACTTCCGCCATTCTGTTGAGGGGTATAGGGAGCAGTTAATCTTTGATTAATTCCATTTTTCTTCAGGATGTTTCTAACATTTTCATTATCAAATTCTCCTCCGTTATCACTTAAGATTTCTTTGATGTTGTGTCCTAAATTTTTAGCATGTGCTATCTTATCTTCAGTAGCTTGCGCAACTTCTGACTTATGACGAAGAAAAAATACATATCTAAATTTTGTAAAATGATCTTTAAAGTTGACAAAGTAACGATATTTTCTAAAGGATTCATCAAAGGGTCCACATACATCTGTTGAGATAAGCTCTCCAGGTTTTGTGGTCTTCTGTCTAGTGCCAAATTTTAAGCGATGTGCTTTCCCATATATACAAGCTTCACAAAGCTGATTATCTAATCCAACTTTGATGTTCATTTGCTGTTCTAGAACATTCTTCACATGACGCTTGTCCTGATGTCCCCAGCGCTCGTGATATAACTGTAGAAGAGAATCACTTGTTGTAGCTATGTTTACTTCCACTGGATTACTCGGAATAAGTACTTCCATATGAACTTTGTATAAACCACCACTTACATTTCTTGTACCGTACATTACAACATTATTATTGATTTTTAACCAACACTCTTTGACAGTTGATTCGAATCTGCTGTTTTTGTTTCGATCTTGTGCTGCCAGTACTGAAAACAGATTCTTACTAATACCTGGTACAAACCAAACTTCTTTAAGTTCTTTGAATTGTCTCTCTCCTTTTATTTTCATCATTATCTTTACCTACAGCCGGTAGTACTTGCCCATTTGCAGTGGTAATACCATGTGGGGTTTCAAAATTTTTAAATTCTGTAAAATAATTACCATAATTTGTAATATGTTTTGATGCACCATTATCAGCAAACCAATCATAACAATTTTCTTCAGACGAAAATGCATGTTTGTCTAGAGCTATTAATGACATATTTGCCGTAGAACTATCTTTTCTTAAGTACTTATTATTCTGATTGGGCTTTGCTGGCTTTCCATCAGCTATCCACTTTCTACAATATTTTACCTAGTGACCATTTTGATGACAAGTAATCGCATTTTCCAACTTGCTTTTTGGTTTTTAAAGGTGTTTTTATCCTACTGGTTTTTACTTCTAATGCTTCATGATTTTGGACATCACTTTTTGACTTCTCTTTTTTATTTTTTCTTTCTAGAGAACATAATTGAGTTGGTAACTCGTCAATTGTTCTTTTATCTTCATTCAGAAGTAGCCAACTCGACTCGAAAGAATGGTACTCTTGAGGCAATGTGTCTAGGATCTTGCAAATTAGTAGCATTTGAGGTAATTGAACTTCTTGCTTTCTTTGAAGACCCAAATTTAATTCGCTCCAAAGATTCTTTAAATTCGATAGATGAGCAGCCATACTGCCATCCACTTTCCACTTACACTGAAAAAACTGTAGACATATATTGTATAACTGGTTATCAGAAGTAGCTTCATAAAGTTTCTGAAGCTCTAGCCATACTTCTCTTGCATTATCAAATCTCATGATTTTCTGCATAGTTTCCTCCGTCGTTGAATTTGTTAGCACCATCATGGCACAAGTATTTGCCTTTTTATATTTGCCAAGATCGTCTTTGTACTTCTTCAAAGATGCCTCGTTAGCTCCATCGGGTGGTTGATCCGGTTTGACTAACTTTCCTTCAACCAGTTCTAAAGCATTAGTATAATAATTTAAAGCAAACTCGATTCTGTATTTCCACATCGGCCAATCGTTTTCTCCGCTTAATGGTTTTATCTGCAACTTTCCTATATCCATAATTAGACTTTCACTCTTAATGAAATATCTTCTATTTTTCAAATATAAGATAAAAACCACTTAAAATTCAGTCAACTTCGATCATTTATTTCCTTCTAGGACTTTCTTAGATTCTTGGGAAAAAAAAATGATTTCAGGACTAACGTTAGGGACCGTTCAAGTATTACGTAAGCATATTTTTAGTCATTTTGTACCCCCTCCTCCCCCTTGTAAGAAAATATAAGCAAATGCTAGACCCCCCCCCCTCTTTGCTTACATAAGATTATATGACAGTTTATACATCAATACTTCTTGACTTATATAAAAAGTTACCAATCAATTACATTATTAGTCCTACAAATTTATATAGGCATATAGGGATTGTGATATCAAAATATATAAAATGTTTTTAATATATTGTTGCTTATTGCATTAAACAAACTACAGAAAACAAAATGGTTTAAATATATTGTTATTTATCACATTGAACAATAAAACAAGATATACAAGAAATCTTAACTAGGGATGGGACGAATAGTGATTTGGCCGAATAGCCGAATACCGAATATTCGGCCAAATTTTAGGCCGAATACCGAATATTCGGCGGCCGAATACTAACTTTTTTTCCCAATAAAGAAAAAAAAATTTTATTATATATAATTTAAAAAATAGGCACTCATTAATAATTATTACTCTTAAATGTGCTTTTAAATGTATTCTGAAATTTGAAACACTTATTTTAACACAAAAAAATTATGAAATTGCATTATATTCTTTTATCTTAATGTGCATCAAATTCATTTTCAGTAAGTCAGGGTGATAAAATATTTCCATTAAAATATGAACAATGTATTTCACTTTTACTATCAAATGATGCTTTTATCTTTTCTTGCATCCAAAATTAATAATATTCTTCATCTCTCTCTCTCAGAATTCACAAAGAAATATTTTCTGAAGTAACCTTTAATGAAGTAAATTTGATCATTAAGAGTTTGTGTCCCTAATAATAAGCAAATTCGTAAGAATGAGACTGTTTGAAAAATCAATTGTCAATCTTTAAATTGCAAATTACGTTAAAGCAAAAGGTTATGCTTAAAGTAGAATGCATATGTTAACAAAATCTTTGTCATTTAAACTTCAATATTATTCCACTTATTCAACAAGCATTAAAAGGATAAACAGAAATTGATAACAACATGAATGAAGGAAGATGTAAATTAAAAACATATATATGTAATGATGTTACATATTTAAGCCAGTAATTATGCAAATAATTATTTAAAAATGAAAACTATAGAATAAAAAAATTATTTTGTTCAGCATTTACAATTTATGTTTAAATATTTATAAAACCATCTTTATAAAGCAAGTTGTGCCATCTAATGTGTATCTAGTTTGACACCAGTTCTGTTTTCAGATGTATCATTGTATTTGGAATAGTAATATTTGATATTTAACTTTGAAAATAAATCTTCGTTAATATACCTAGTGAATGAATTTTTTCATTTCTCACTTCATAGAAAATAAGTTATGAATTTCATAAGAGCCTTTTTTACATGTGCATGGAATTTGCAGACATTAATAAATATTCGAATGTTTTAAAATAAGGTAGTGTTTCTTTTTTTTTCGATAAGTATTTTTATATCTTAAATTGCAACATATCATTCTCTAATGAAGACATTTCCTGTACAATTAAATCTATAATTAATAGCATGGGCAGCATTTTCTAAAATATCACCATCCTTTATAGGAAATACAGAAAGGCTGTATATTTTTTAGTATTTGTATAACTATGTTTTGCAAGTAAGAATGAGAATGACTTCATAAATGAAGTAATCAATTTGGATTAGAGAAAAAAAAATTTGAAAGAAATGAAATTCTTCAAATTTTAAATTTATTTGGCAAGATATCTGTCACTATTCGGCAAGATTTCAGCAATATTCGGCAAGATATCTCTAAATATTCGGCTATAGGTATTCGGCCGAAGTATTCGGTCAACAAGCCTTCAATATTCGGCCAACCGAATATTCGGCAAAAGGGCCGAATAGGCCGAATACCGAATAGTGGCCGAATATTCGTCCCATCCCTAATCTTAACTTACTTAGGCATCATAACTAAAAATTTTGACACGAATCATATAAATGTTGGAGTTCAGTTTGGTGTTCATATTTTAATCCGATGTCCAGGATCCTTGAACCCATGTTTCAACATTGTCTATTATAAAGTTTTCACTGGAACTGGCCTGGGGTATTGCAGGTTTACGGTCGTTGTTTTTTGTCAATGTTAGTATCCACAATTAAATCCGACTAAATTCCCTATGCAACTAAAAGCAATACTCTTTCACTAAAAATTCACTATGTAAATTCACTATGCAACTGAACTAAAATAATAAATATCTGTGCTATGTATCCGAGACAAGAAAAACCTCAAATAGGTTTTCTGCTTTCTAAAGTTCCAAAGCCTGTAGAGAAGGAAATTCGACAATAGAAGCGGAAAGACAAAAATTTCCAGAAATTCTGCAAAAATTCTCAGATTTCCATGACCGATCGAACGGGAGAAAAGAAAATGTCGGACTTACCTAAAATAAAGTCAACTGACCAGTTACCCTGGCAACAGAATCCAGCCACACCGGTTCCTGTGTTTTTATAGTCTATCAATGTACTTGACTTGGCACACAACTTAACAGACAACAATGAAGACAAAGGATGAGTGGGTGATGCGGAGTCACGCGACTGCCGATGGATAAACAAAGGATAAAATCGAAAATAAACGGCGAATTTCGAACGGACTGTAGAATGCTCTTTCCTCATCATACTTTGTTTGCTTGTTGAATTTGAACTGCAGTTGCTTGGTTGTTTAATGCTTACGTAAGAATTGTCGTGACCCCCTCCCCCCCTTGTCAGAAAAAATAAGCAGACTCTGGACCCCCTCCTCCCCTTTTAGTGCTTACGTAATACTTGAACGGTCCCTTAGACAAAAAGAAAACGAAGAAAAACCTACTTTTCTTGCCGATTATGCATTAGGCTTAATGCTATAACGATATACTAAATATTTAAAAACTTTGCTTGAATTATTACAGCGCACATAGCATGCGGAAAACTCATAACCTAAAGTAATTTTAAATCAATTAGTATATTTAGATAAATATTATAACAGAATCATTAATAAATAGTGAAGAAAAACTTCGTTTAATATTGCTTTAAGAAATTTAGCTAGACACATAATAAAGCCGTTTTTAAAAAGGTAATGGAACACAGAGTTCAATCAAGGCCCCCTTATCATAATCAGGCCTCGCATTCAGGAGAAAATCTATTGTTGAAATCACGGAGTAAGAAGCAGGAGGGGAAAGTAGTGTTAAAATTTTGCCATGCGGATTTTTTGACGAAAGGCGGCGACACCTGCTATTAGCAGGCTGTCGATCGATGCTTCTGCAATGCTTTTCAATGGGAAAAATGGTCATTTTTAAAAAAAATTTTACGAAAAATCTGAATTTTTAGAAAGTTGTAGAAATGAAAATCTGGTTAATTGAAGTTTTCTTCACAACATACATATTTTTTTATAGGTATTTGGCGCTTCATTTTCGTTTTTAAGCCATTTAAAATACGAGTTCATTCTGACAAAAACCAAACAGCAGGCCATTTAAAAACATTGAATATCGCGGATTAAAATGACTTGTGTAAGTTGAATATCGCAAGGAAATAGACTTATGATTTTTAGAAATTAAGTATTAATCAAATATTTTGGAGTAAATTTTAATTTCGCGTATAGTTTTTATAACATTAGAACATTTTAATAATCCATAACTTTGGATATTTATGCAATTAATGCATGTAGAATTAAAGCAAATTTTTATTTTAATTACTTGGAGGGGGAAAAAATGAGTTAATTATTATTTTCAACTTTGCTTCTATCTTTTATTTGTGTCTGTGCAGTAAAAATAAATTTATAAATCAAAATTTTTCTTAGCTCATTCAGGAATTTTTGCTTTTAAATCCCCATCTTTTCCATCCTTACATTCAGACCCACGTGAAAGGGGAGGGGGGGGGGGTCGCCCCATCCGAGGAGATTGAAAGGGAGCACCAAATTTATTCTACCAGCACCATTTTTTTTTTCTTTTTTCCCCTTTTAGCTCTACAAGAAGAAAGCATTGGATTCGTATAAATTTTCGAATTCTGGTTTTCGACGGATTGTACACGTTTTAGGGGTCAGAGATTCCAAAAAAACATGCTTTTATAAAATATCTGTCTGTGACAAGTATTTTATGGGTGCTCTTTTTCAAGAAAAAATTCACGGAATTTAATAAAAATTGATATTTAGGTAAGATCCTGATATAAATTATTGCTGATTAGTTCTTGGCGTAAATCGCTCAACAGGTGGCACTGCTATGCTTCATTTTTTATGATTTACACAACAGCTGAATCCAAAGAACCAGCGTACGGATTCTAATAAAAATTTAGTTTTAGGTAGTCCCTGATATAAATTGATACTGATTAGTTTGTGGCGTAAATCGCTCAACAGGTGGCGCTGTTATGCTGCATTGCTTTACGATTTACGCAATATCTGTATCTCAGGAACTACGCACGGATTGTAATAAAATTTTTTATTTAGGTAGTCTTTTATTTAAACTGATGCTGATCAGTTTTTGGTGTAAATCGCTCAACAGGTGGCGCTGTTATGTGCCATTGTTTTACGGTTTGTGCAATATCTGTATCTCAAGAACTACGCACGGATTGCAATAAAATTTTTTATTTAGGTAGTCTCTTATTTAAACTGATGCTGATCAGTTTTTAGTGTAAATTGCTCAACAGGTGGCGCTGTTATGCTGCATTGTTTTATGGTTTATGCTATATCTGTATCTCAAGAATTAAGCACGGATTTTAATAAAAAATTATATTTAGGTAGTCCCTGATATAAATTGTTCATGATTAGTTTTTGGTGTAAATTGCTTAATAGGTGTCGCTGCTACATTGCTTTTTTTATGATTTATGCAACAGCTGTATCCCAAGAACTAATGCACAGATTTTAATTTTAAAAAATGATACTCAGGTAGTCTTGATATAAATTAAAGCTGATTAACATTTGGTGTAAATCGCTCAACAGGTGGCGCTGCTATGCTGCATTATTTACAATTTTCACAACAGCCACATCTCAAGAACTAACGCATGGATTTTCAAAAATTTTGTATTCAGTTAATACTTGATATAACATGGTGCTGATTATATTATGGTGCAAATTGCTCAACTGGTGATGATGCTATGGCGCATTATTTGTGATTATCGCAATAGCTCTATCTCAAGAATAACTGTACAGAATTACACAAGACTTTAGATACTGTTAAATCTTGATTTAAACTAGATCTGATTCGTTTTTGATGTATATCGCTCAACAGGTGGAGCTGTTAAACTGCATTATTTACAAGTTCCACAATAGCTGTACATCAAGAACTGATGCATGGATTTTCATAAAACTATAGATTTAGTTAATCCTAGAAATAGATGAGTGTTGGTTAGTATTTTGTGTAAATCACCCTACAAATGGCACTGTTATGCTGCATTTTTAATTATTTCACAATAACTGTATCTCAAGATTTAATGCATGAATTTTCATCAAACTTCAGATTCAGTTAGTATCGTAAAATGGGGTGAATCGGAACACTTTTCAACTTTAACGTTAAAATAAAGCAACAACTGATTTTTAATTTTTTTATTTTTCTACTAGAAACTTCGGTCTTGTTTTGTTCTTTATTTTTTAAGCAAAAACAAAACATTTTTACTGTTTATTTATGTATTATTTATTTTTTTAATGGTGTTCTGATTCACCCCGCAAATAGGGGTGAATCGGAACAAATACTATAATCTTTTTTTATTCCGATTCAAACTTTAATAGGGTTAATAAAAACAGGTAATAATGATAACGGAGTAATAGGAACGCGTAGTAACTGTGAAACCAAGCCTTTATTTTATATACAAGTAAAGATATGCCTTTTTAAAAATTAGAAAACAACTTTGAAATCAAGAAAAATTAAAATTTATTTTAAGAAATTATATTTGAATTGCAAATGTAGAATTTAATACAAATTCATCCCTGTTCTGTGATATCTTTTACTAGTAGTCATTGGGTAAGTGAATCTATTGAGTAGCCTCAATCGCTGCTTGTATTAATATGATCTACTAATACGCCCTCATCCCCAGCCCTTAGTACTATTTGCACACTTTTCTTTTTTAATTGGTTTTTCATTTTGACATGTTGGTTTAATGTTGTGGATCTCACAGAATAATTCTGTGCAGTTTTTCTAACTAATTTGCTGTTTTTAAATTCTTTTATTGTGTGTTCCATGTCTGTTGGATTAGGCGTTGACTTTTTTGTTTAACCAAGTAATTTCCTGGCACCTTTAAACTCTTCAAGTAATTAGAACAAACAAAATATTGTTACAATACATATTATTACATATGTTTTCATACATTACATGAAACTATTAACTGTATAATAAAAAAAAAACCATGAGAGAAAACGTGTTCCGATTCACCCCGTAAATCTTAAACCTCTGATGTTACAAGCCATTTTTAATTTTTTCATTATGTAGTTTAGAAATAAGTAGAATTTAATACAACATATCGTTTACAGGTCTATCATTAATTAAAAGTCCCACTCTTAGGTTTAGAATGCGAAAAATTCTGTAGTTACATACAAAGTTTTGAAGACGTTGAAAAAATGAGGTTTTTGAGGATCCTCTTGAAGTTTTTTATGTACTCCAGTAGTGGTGCAAACATGTCAAAACTGAATTTCCTTACCCTTAATGTTATTACCTTCTTATAAAAAATTGGCAACTAAAAATATGATCACATATATTTATAATGGGTTTTTTTTGTATGCCCAGGAAGTTCCGTCCCCGCTGTTCCTATTCATCCCATTTTACGGTACCTGATAAAAAATGGATCATGATTAGTTTTTGTCCTAGGTACTCAGGTTTGTCTTTGTATGTTTCTGCAATTTTTCTGCATTACTAAAAGTACAACTTCAGTAATGTGCATCACAGCATATATAATCCCTTCATTTAAATGAAAGCTATGTAATCAACTTTTTAAGTAGTACTTTATGGTAAAGGGGGGAAATCTTTTTTTATCAAGTTCTCACATTTACACTTCTAAGTGAAGCCCAAAAATATTTTCTACTATACAATTGAATTATATTAATTGATAAAATAGTGACTTAGATGTCACAGGGTGCCAAATTGATCCAGAACTTCATTTTTTTAAAAATTTTACATACAGTTTTATTAGACTAAATAAAACATTTTAGGTTTTCTTTCTTTTATTAAGATGAAGGTTTTATGACCTCTCCCCTTTTTTCTTTTAATAGCACTCAGTTTTATATGATAGGTTTATAGTTTTTCTGTTGAAACTGTCCCTTCATCTATATAATATAAAATCTTTTGAATAGTATACTTTTTTTTTTTTTTTTACTTAAAAAGATAACTAATCAAATTAAAACTTTTACTACATTCTATGAATCTGAAAAGAACAAAATTTTTCTAAAAAGCTATTTTTGATTGATTTTATGCGATTAACAACTTTTTAATTGCCAGATTTGTTTTATTGTCTCAAGTTATAATTTGATAATCAAACAGACAACGAAGCAGAGAGTAATTGATGGGCATAGAAAAAGCAGTTGCTTATGGGGCTCAAATCCTCACTATTCAAATAAACACTTTTATAAGCAACATAAACTGTTAAAATCTATTATTTTCAGTATTAAATGTTTTATCATTCATCTCTGACAAAAAAACTTTGCATACAAAATATTTTTAACTAGCCGCCCTTGGCGACCAGTTTCGTCTCCCTTGAATGTGTACTAAGCATTAAATCATATTGCTTTTATTCGCAATTTATTTTAATTGCTAAATTTTTTGCCAAATTAGAAGACTCTGATAGAGAAATAGACACAGACGTCATATATGCACCATATTGGCATGATTGCAACAAAATGGTAATTATATGTACTTCGTATGGTAACCTGGATACTGTTATTTATTAATGTACTACTGTTTGTTTACTTTTATTTTCTTTTTTAAAATAATATAAACTGTTTTTTTCTATAATTATTAACTAAACTTTTTTTTTTATTTTTTATTTTCTTTTTAAAATAGAAAATAAATATATGTATGTAATTAGCATTTGAAAATGAAGTTTTCACCATATTAGTGTCAAAAAAAAAAAAAAAAAAGTACCAATGTGGTGCATATATGTCTGCTGATAAATCAAGAACTCAGTAATTTTATGGCGCAGATAATGAATCACATTGTACCTGTGGCATTTTTTCGTATTTAATTAATCATTTAAAATATAATAATATAACCCTTTCTCTCATTTCTCTAAAATATGTAACTTTAATTTGAAATTGAAAAGTTTAAAATTCATGACTTTTATTTATTTATTTATTTTTAGTAAAAAGGACAGAAAAAAAGTAATGATATTTTGAAGCTCCATAATTGCAGTGAAGGAACAAAACATAAATCCAATTTACCACAGCCTAAATCTTACCAAAGAACTTTTGCACAGTAACCAACAATAAGATTCGTTTAATTTGGACATTGCCATTTAACAATTAACGACAAATCTTTTTTTTTTTTTGCCACATATGTTAGTGTAATATACATATAGATATTAATTAAATTTGTAATGGAAATAACATTAGTAAATCTAAAGATCAGGTGCCAAACATTGGTTCTGCAGTGTTATATTGAAATTATTTTATTTAATATTTAAAAACTCAATTATTATTATTTAATTTATGCTGGCACTCCTAAATGCAGCTCCAAAATACTATTTATTTTACAAATAAAATAAATTTATGTAAATATTAATGATTCTTAAATTATTGGTACTATAGAGAACATTTAAATTAAGATAACATTTTTAGCATTCTGTCTTTAACATGAAATTTAAGACTAATAAAATAAAAAGTAATAATTATTTTTATGTTATATGACACTTTTTTTTTTTTTTTTTTTTTTTTTTTTTTTTTAATGCCTAAATTCTGAAGCACCTTTCATATACTGTCATGTTTTCCATGATTCCAGTAGTGAAAGAGTATTAAGAGATTTTATTGAATTTCATATAAGGAACATATACTATAATCTTATTATGTGTAAACATGTGGCACAATACAATGTGGATAGATATGGGTGATTCTGATTGGTGCTGTAAGTAAAGTAAAAATTGTAAATAAATCATCAAATGTAAACCAGGCTACTTTTTGAACAACAGTGATTTCATCTGGTTTTTATGCAAGCACATTATTTCAACTTCTGTTAAAATGATGTGCTTGCACAGTTATTAAAATAAATAAAAAATAAAATTACACACAATAATTAAAAGTAAAGAAACTAAAGTTTTGATGGAATTTAAAAAGTTTATTAGTCATTTGTAATACATCTAATTTGCAGTACATCAAACATTATTTTCTTTCATAGATAAATCATAATCATACATCTTCTTTCATTTTTCTTCATTTTAAAAAAGACAAGTTTATTAATATCTTTGAGTAATGTTGTTTGATTTGAAATAAGGTAAAGAAACAGAAAGATTGAAATATTAAATGCAACTAATCTAATTTATAAGGGGGAAAAAATCCTTTATATTTTTGCATAAATTATACAATTTTTAAAACAATTTGAACTGTTTTGAATAGTTTGATCTGATGACTGCATTTGTCAAGAGCTGGGCATGCATTTGTTGAAAGATTTACTATCCCTTTGTTTTTATTTTGTACAAGGCTTCTAGGAGTGTTGAAATAATTTTCGAAATATGAGTATACAGTGAATAACTGTTTAATATGTTTCAAAGTAGATTCAATCTGATGTAATACACTTTTGCATGTGACTGTATAGTTGTTTGAAACAACTTGCAAAGTCTTTATAGGAAATTTTCTTAATTTTAAAATTTTTCTTGATGTTATCAATATCAAGAAATTGTCATAAACATCACAAACCATTCAAAAATGCCAGAACAGGGTAATGCATCATCGCCATACACCTGCTACAACATTTTGCTCTTTTGCTTCCCCCCCCCCCCCCAATATTTGTAACAAAATTTAATGTTTATTCTCTGCTCCTATACTTTCACAACATTGCTTTGACAGCAAACAGTTTCTTGTATATTTCAACACCAGAAAATATAATGAGAATGTTAAACAGTGCAGATACATGATTATTAAAATACCATCATTAACCAGCAAATGGACTTTCAATTCTATTAATTGTTACTACAGTCACGGTAATTAATAGCCACATTTTATATTTCAAATATTGATTTTCTCTTAAGTAACTTTTATAAGAATATAATAATGCCATAAAAAGGGAGTTAATACTTTTATAGGTTATTCCTGATAATAAATTAGTTAAAATGATGTTGATTATTTTTTGTCATAAAAAGGAAAAAAGAGAGAAAAGAATGATAAACAAAGACAGAAAATGGGCTTTTGCCGGCAATATTTGCCTGACACCTGGAGGCATATCTGCAGTTTCATTGATCAGGGGTTTAGTTGTTTATCCAGGTGTCAGCCCCTTCCCTGATCTCAACAGCAGAATCTTTTGCCACAAACTTGAGATATCGATGTCTGCAATTCAAATCTTCAAATCACTTGTCATACCTGTAAAAATTGATATTATTGATTAAATAGTATACACAAGTTCATTCCTAATAATTATTTAATGATAATGCCAACAATTTGCCATTTTTTATTAAAATGAAAAACAGGCTAAAAGTGGGCTTTTGCCGGCAATATTTGCCTGACACCTGGTGGCATATCTGCAATTTCGCCAATCAGGGGTTTATTTTCAGGTGCCAGCCCCTTCCCTGATCTTAGTTAAAATTGCAGACTCTTACCACAATCTTGATGATCAGCTGTTGACTGCATAAATCGTCACCTCATTAAGTTCACAGATGAAATTCCACAATATACAGAACCTGATTAGCTTATTACATTGGAATTGGTCTGTCACAGCATACACTGCTGGAATATACGGAGATCTAAAAAGTAACCAGTAAATTTTAGAATCTCTGTCATGTCGTATCATCAAGATATGACATGACAGAGCAATCCCATTGTAAAATGTTAACCGTGTTCTATACAATGAAGAAAATTCATCCATGAACTCAATGAGGTGATCATTTATACAGTCACCATTCAATCTAAAAAATACCACCAGCTTTGAATCTAGTCATCCCTGTAAAAAATAATATTGATTAAGTATATCATCTAATTATTTTTAAAAATGCAAAGATAATTTTGCACACAAATGTATAATTACACATGACATTAAACTTTTACTGTCACATGTTAGTGATAAGCCTATGAAAAAAAAAAAAAACAATACCTTAAATTTTGGATAATTTCCTGTGTCCTTGTCTTTTTTTCCTCATCATTTTCAAAACCAATTTATATTACTTGAGAGAGGTGTTATAGAAAAATAAAAACAAATAACATTGACATGTTTTGGTCCTAATCTGACAAGAACATAATCATAATCCATCAACATCAGATTAAGACATCAACAAATAACATGTCAATGTTATTTGTTATTAATGCTATCTCTCATCCTACAATATCCTTTATTGAAAAACATGTTTTATATTTCATTCCAAATAAAAAAAAAAACTATATTGGCTAATATTATTCTATGAATCTTCATAACAGACTACAATGGTTTAAGATAAAACACTGTGAAATGTTAAAAACATTTATAAATGATTTCATAAAAAACAAAAGCAGTTAAACTCAACAGAAATAATTATTTTGTAATAAAAGAATTGTGAAGTTTAAATGGTTTCTAGAAATTATGTATATCTTAGAGAAAGATGCACTACTTTTCAGCAAATGCCAGATGATAGTCAGGGGAATCGAACTGTGATAGGTTGATAACAATATTGCTTCATAACTTTTATGCTTTACCATTAAGCTTGTTAGCCACTGAAGGCTTGCCGAGAAATGAAAGGAAGTTTTTTAACAGGGCGTTTTCGTTAATCTGTTATTAAATAATGAACTATAAGACAATATCATTGTTATTTATCATAACGTGTTAAATAATGCTTATACTTAATATAAAGAATTTCTCGGAAAAAAACTTATTTTTTAAACATACAGGATAATGAAACAGTAAAACACACACAAAAAAGGCCATGCATACAGAAGTTAACATACTTAATTGAATTTTTGCACCTCTTACAACTACTTACATGAAAAATCAAAAGTATAAACATATTTTTGAACTAATATTAGTAAGTACAGATGATACTTACTAGTACAAACTTTTTATCTGTGATAAAATTCCTTAAATTTTTAATTAAATGCGGAAAATCTGATAAGAACCACAGACGACGCTCTGGATCACTTGGGTGAATAGAGCTGACGTTCTTATCAGAAATCTCAAATACGGACCACATTTTTCTATTCCAAGCTGCACCATCAGTTGTTACAGCATCTACAAAAAATCCCGAGTTCTCTAAAAGGATAACAGCTTCCATCACTATGTGGTGCAATATTGTTCCTATAAAAAAATAAATAATATATTATGTAGAATTACCTTTTTAATATAATAAGACAAATATATGATGACACATAACTGCCAATCAATCTATAAAGACAACAATGTTTAACAGTATATTGCAACTTTGATTATCCGAACTAATTGGGACCGCCAATACCTTGGATATCAGAAATCTCAGTTAACAGAAATTGTGAGTAAAAACTTTGGGTGGACACAAACTTAATATCTCTTTGAATAATGAACAAAAAAAAAAAAAAAAATATATATATATATATATATATTTTAAATAATAAGAATAGACATCTATAATATGTTTGACAGTATTACCAACTAAATAAGAAATCAATCATTAATTGTAAATTTAAAAAAGAAAATTAAATTTTTTTTAATTGCACTATGTTAAACATTGTAAGTTGCATTTATAAAAATAAAACAAATCAAGAAAATACATTTTTTAAATTTAGTTACATTCATATTTTACATTTACATTTTTTAAAAAGTTTGTTACCTTTCATCGAAAAAGTCCAGATTTTCCCAAGTCCAGTCACTGCCCAATCACACCTGTTTTTGAACAATAGAAGATCTATCAGTGTAACATTGCGTCTTTGCTCCAAATGTTTCAGGGCAGTTGTTAGTGCTTGAACAACTTCTGTATGACTTATAGTGTGGCACAGTTAAATAGTCTGTCAGTCAAATATGGAGAATGTAATTGTCCAATAACACATTGCATCTGTTGTTCAGTGGGGCCACATGATCACTGGAAACAAAATATTGTTCTCTGTAGGCTTCTCCAGGTGCAATGTTTCTTAGAAGTTCAGTGTTTTTGGGGACAGAAGAGCCTGTAGCATTGGCAGTAAACTATAAAGTGTGATGCTTTTTAAAACTCATTAAAAAAAAATGCACTTTGTTATTGGCTTAATTAAAAGAAACCTTGATTAATCGAAATTCAGTTAATCAAGGTTTCACTGTAGTTTGATACATAAAATTAATTTTTAAAAAACTAAGCAATGAATTTATATACTTTCAAAATGTACTAAAGCAGAAGCTGAATTACCTGAAGCTGCTCCTTTGCTTAAAAAGCAAGCTATAGATTGAACCCATTTTCCTTTGAACGGTTGATACATTAATACTAGGGCATGATAGCCTTTTTGACCTCTCTGATGCTCAGGAGTATAGTCGCCCAAGTCAACAAAACCATTTAACTGCAGAGTACTTCTGTTAAAAGACAAGCCTGATGATAGCTGCATTTCGTCGATAAGAAGAACTCCTATAATAATACAGTCACCGCCAAAAAAATCTTGACACTTTCGATTTTTGATGTTTTGTTAAATATCTAGAAATATACACAAGGAATTATTCTGAAACTCCTGGTGTGTAAACAAAATAGTACACGTCATATATTTTGACAAAGATTTTTTCCCGAAATCTAACAGGGGACCGTCAATAAATTGAAAAAGAACGAAGATCTTTTGGGTCATCCTGTCAAAACTAATGAAGCAAAACAGTTTAAACTGCAGATAATGATTAAGTGGCTTATTGTGATAAGTTGTGTCGATTTTTATGAATATAGCTTGAAAACTCGTAGAGAAATTAAAGTTTTTATAAAAACGGTCCAAAATTTTTCCAAGTTTTTTGCTTATAATTTTCAGAGCTCTTCATAAAACACAATAATCTTTTCAGAAAATATGACAAACAACATTGCACATAACACCCTAAACTCAGAATTGAAAAATAATAAAAAATGTATGAGAAATGAACGGATTTACTAAATAATTTTTTACTGCGTATGCGTCAACGCTATTAAAATTTCATTTGCATATTACGTTAGTTAAATGTATAGAGCAACTTTTGTGAAAGTCTCAAAAACATAGCTTGAAAACTCTGAAAATTATCGTTAATAGAATATTGTCAAAATCCACTATTCTCAAAATGAAGCAAAAAGATGAGGGGCTGTATCCATATTCCATTGATTAGTACCTACACAGTATTGCACGTACTACTATATTTGGATACAACTCCTTATCTTTTTGCTTTATTTTGGAAATAACGGATTTTGATTATATTCTATTGACGATATTTTTTAGAGTTTTTAAGCTATGTTTTTGAGACTTTCACAAAAGTTGCTCTATACATTTAACTAACATAATATGCAAATGAAATTTTAATAGCGCTGACGCATGCGCAGTAAAAAATAATTTAGTAAACCCGTTAATTTTTCATACATTTTTTATTATTTTTTAATTCTGATTACAGGGATAGCAATGTTGTTTGTCATATTTTCTGAAAAGATTATTGTGTTTTATGAAGAGCTCTGAAAATTATAAGCAAAAAACTTGAAAAAATTTTGGACCATTTTTATAAAAACTTTAATTTCTCTACGAGTTTTGAAGCTATATTCATAAAAATCGACACAACTTATCACAATAAGCCACTTAATCATTATCTGCAGTTTAAACTGTTTTGCTTCATTAGTTTTGACAGGGTGATCCAAAAGATCTTCGTTCTTTTTCAATTTATTGACAGTCCCCTGTTAGATTTCGGGGAAAAATCTTTGTCAAAATATATGACGTGTACTATTTTGTTTACACACCAGTAGTTTCAGAATGATTCCTTGTGTATATTTCTAGATATTTAACAAAACATCAAAAATCGAAAGTGTCAAGATTTTTTTGGCGGTGACTGTAGAATTCATAAAAACTAGTAAGAAATTGGTACAATCAATAAATTACCAAAAAAATAGCAGCATGAATTATCAGATAACTGTTACCACGGCGATCAGATGATTCCATAAAGACAGCTTTTTCTTTCCCAGGCATTCAAATATCTGGCTTTGAAAGACAAAGCACCCTTTTATGTGCTTTATATAATTACAGAGAGTTTTCAATGATGGAAGGGCTAGTATTTTATTTAACCTGAGATGCTCATACGTTTTTCAGCTTTTTATACAAATCATGAGACATTCGTATACCCACCGGTTGGTGTAGCGAATTCCTCTAGGACCTTTTACTTTAGAGGCCTTTAAGCATGCCTCTATGCAATATTGCTGAGTTTCTGGAAGGGAAGCAATTCTACTTAAAAGGGCATCATGCTCTGTACGTGAACACTCTTGTTTTTTCAGCTCAATATTCCATTTAAGCAAAGCAATCTAAAGCAAAATATATAAGCAAAGATTTAACTTATATCACATTTAATAGCAAAAGTTTAAGATATATCAGCAAGAATTTAAATATTCACTCTAGGCTATGTGCCAAACAAATTTAAATACAAAAGTTTCAACTGTAGGATATTCACAAAAGAGCCTTAACATAATGATTTTTAAACATAAGCAAATTATAATATGGAGAACTCCCTCAAACTTGCCCATCTTGAGACTATATGTTATGCAGATTTTAGAATTCTGTGTATTTGAATGTAATGTACTAAAAGTTATAATAAAGTTATTTCATGTTTATTCAGATTTAAGAAACAAAAAAGACTGATCAATTAAAAAATCCATCTGGTAAAAAAAGATCTTGATCTAGATCAAAACATTTTGGACTTTTTAAAAAATAAATTTATACTTCTTTCATGAGGAAACTTGAGTTCAATCACATTCCTCAATTTAAAATTAAAAAAAAGGTAATAAAAACTGATTGTGATTTGTTATTGGAAATATCTTGAATTTTTTGTATCAACAATTTCACAGTTTACATTTGCAATGGTATGAAAGATTTTAGAGTTGCAGATTTAAGAGTATGCTGTGTATGTACTAACACATTACAGAATGAAGAAAAAAAAAAAAAGTAGAGATGAAAATATGCCGTTAAAAAATGATGGCAACTCAATAGAAATAAGACTTTCTTTCAGACGAGCATTTTTTTGGTTAGCATATGCAATTCGTTGATACATTTTCTTATACTTTAAAGAAATAGCTGGATTTTTTGGTTTTTGCTGTTGCTTTAAAAGATTTCTTTTTTTACATACGTTACAATATTTCTGAGGTCTACCACATGATCCAAATTCAGGTTTAATATATACCGAGCAATTCTCATCCCTGAATATAAACAGTAAAATGAAAGATAATGTTTAAAACTGCAATGACAAACATTTATTAAAATTGACAAAAATGAACAAATAAAATAAATATGTAGATAGGAAAAGTCACAAATGTAATCAGTGGCGTAGCTAAGGGGGGCGTCCGCCCCGGGCGCCGAGGTCTAGGGGCGCCAAATTGAGAGAAATTGTTATATATCTATATTGGGGTGGGGGCGCAAAATTTCTTACTGGCCCCGGGCGCCAAAAAACATAGCTACGCTACTGAATGTAATACCTTTCAGTAGCTCCAGGGCAAGTTAGATAATTATCAACTTCTGTAAGTAATGTGGATAAACTTTCAATGGATTCAATAATTGTCTTTGGTGTAACTGAAACTTTAATACCACAGTACATGATCTAGAAATAAATTATAAAACAAATAAATGAAATTGCAAAATATAGATTCGGAGAAAAGGAGAGAATTAAAGGAGAAAAACTTCAGTGGCTGCCTAGTAGCTAAGAACTTTTTTATACCATTTTATGTGAAAACTATTCTTTCAAAGTTTAACTTAAATAAACTGAACACTCAATAGTACATAATAACTCAAAAGACATAAATAATACTTTGAAAAATGAATTTAATAGTAGTTTAATATTTTAAAACATTTTTCCTAGCATGACAGTTAACAAATAATTTGAATTATGATTTATAATTTTATTACAACTTATAATATATAACTAAATAAAAATTACTTTTTATATAATAATATATTTATTATTAAATCGGTTTTTAGCTTGATTAAACATAAAATTTCAATAATGACTGCTAAAAGAAAAACATGTAAAGTTTTTGATACTTTGAGACAGTTTGATGTAAAGAAAAGACCCTGTGTGTAACACATTTGATGTTCATTGAATTTGATACCACAATCATGAAATTTCGGTATTAAATCCCACATCAATAATCTTTTTATAATTAGTGATTTTTTTTTTCCTAATGAAAAGTAGCCATGGCATAACTGAAAAGTACCAAATAAAGTAAAATGCCCAATATATAATGTCTGTCAAAAGTGGAGTAAAAAATTAGGTACTTTTCCGGATGCCAATGTTGCATATTCATACATATATATACCTGTAAATATACACATCATATGCATGTGTATATAGATAATGTATGCATAAATAACACTGGTACTCAGCTAATGGAAAATTACTTTCAGTTCACCTCAATAATTCATAAACCAAACATAGACGTATGTACATGTTAGCATCTAAATAGTAATTTACATGTTTTTGGTTTTTGTGTATTCCTGTAAATGAACTACAAAAGCTATATATTTGATTAATGAACTCATCTATAACACTGCTAGATCAATCTACAGTTCCTATTAGGTTCAAATTGATTCCATATTTATTGTCATAACAAGATGTGTATTATATAGCACAAATTAAGGCAATAGGTCCAAATTGAATTTTTATAAGATCCAATTTGATTGAATTCAATCAAAAATGATTAAAATGCTTTCTAACAATTGCTTTTAAAAAATGAAAGGATAAAAAAACTTCTATTTATAAATTTATTTTAGAAAAAAGGAGGGAGTTTCTAAACTGATGCTTATCCCAGATTAAAAAAAAAACTTGTCTTATTCAAGATTTCAAAAACTGAGTTTTCTCTATCAGTCTATTCTCTTGAAACTTGCACCCCCCCCCCAAAAAAAAAATATATCTGGGGGTGGGGGTGAAACTAAGTTTATTATGCACTTCTGGTATTGCAGCACTGGGGCTTATAATGAAAAACAGAGTTTTTGTAATTTATTAAAATTTGACTTTTAGGATATAGCAAATTTTGAAACTCACATCCACAAATAATAAATTAGCTTCTGAACTTACTTTCACATCTAAGTTAGAATCTATATTTATTTGTCTTTCTGGCTGACATTTAAATTCTGGTATGAAATTTAAATTCCATTTCACACAAACTATAAAATCTTCATGTGATGACACAGCCCATAATTTATTAGGTTTACAAACATGTGACAAATTTGTAATTAAATCATCAAATATGAACTTGCGCAGCATTTCATCAAAAGCAATTTTTTCAATTTCTTTATTATCAGTACTTTCTAACTTTAATTTCTTGGGCAAAGGCATTCTTTTAACAGGAGATTTTCTTTTTCTTTTAGTCTTACTCAAGTGAGATGGCAAATTAGGAAAAATTGTAGGAACTGCATCAGGCATTAAAGATGGCCTTTCTCTTTCAACAACTACTTCTTTGCCATCTACTTTATGGACAAATTGCCTGGAAATTTTTTCTGGTGGAAAATGCAACTCACAAATTCTATCAGAGTGGCCAATTTTTCGATCTGATCGTGGGATAGCTTTTATCCATTTCTGGAGTCTATTCTCGTCCTGAAAAAACACAAAAACAAGTTTTAATTACCTTTTTATAATAATTCCAAAATGCTGGCCAGTTTATTATCAAAATTTAATGCTTTTCTTTTAAATTTAAAACATGACCATACATTCTTCTTTCTTTTTTTTATTGTAAAAATATTGTATTTATACATATAAATACATGTATTTATGTATATAAAAATATTGTATTATTGTATTATAATAAAGATCCGTATTGAAGCTTGTGTAAATTGTATAGAAAAAGGAGTCGGAAACTTCAGTTGGCGAGATAAAATCGAAACAGTTTTATATTTTATGGACCAATGAATTTGTATAATATTAATTAATCAATAAATAGTAGATAAAAAAAAAATAAATATTACCTATAAATTATATAAAAATGCATAAAAAACCTTTGACTAATTAATGTTTTGTAAAATGTAAAAGTCTTTTGCACATTAAATAACTTTGTATTTAGCCACAAATCAAAGTCTGTGCTTTATTATTCCACAAACGTATTATTTAAAAAACGTATACACTAAGATCTATTGACATTGACAATAAAAAATTCTAAATTTAAATATAATTACAAGCAAATAGCTTTATATTAAAGTCAAAAAAGCATCACTCACTTGTGGAGCACGGAATAAACTTAATTTATTGTTCCCTTCGACTTGTTTTTGACTATCATAGCCTGTTTTGCATCCAGGAACACAGCATTTATATCCCATCTTTTATAATTTAATGAAATACTAATGTGAGACATAAACAAATAAAATAAAAAAATCTTGCATGAAACTTAGGCATACAATCCTTGCGATATTCAACTAATTTACAACAGTCATTTTAATCCGCGATATTCAATGTTTTTAAATGGCCTGCCCTTTGATTTTTGTCAGAATGATCTCGTATTTTAAAGGGCTTAAAAACGAAAATAAAGCGCCAAATACCTATAAAAAAATATGTATGTTGTGAAGAAAACTACAATTAACCAGATTTTCATTTTTACAACCTTCTAAAAATTCAGATTTTTCGTAAAAAAAAATTTAAAAATGACCATTTTTCCCATTGAAAAGCATTACAGTAGCTAAAAAACCAGCCTACTACCTATCGCAGCCTCCTCATTATTTACCAACATTTCACTTTGTATTTTCGAAGAGTCATGCGCATTAAGTTTCCCCTCCTGTGTCTTACTCCGTGGTTGAAATTGTCTCTATAGCTGCCAACATATTAACTGATTTTGTCTCGTATGTAGCGCCATCTGGTGCGTACTACTAGTCATCAAGGCCACTTTCATAATAATAGACTTGGCAATTGCTAAGTTTTCGTGGCCCCAGTAAACTTGGCCAAAAACCTCGTGATTTTTCCCGTTGTTAGCGCCCTCTGTTGTAGTAACAAATGTATAAATTTTATAATTTGTTTTCCACCCGGGCCTTGTTTTCTATATATGCTTATCCATTTTCTTTTCGATATGCTGTAAGCTTGTATTTTTCAAATGAGATTTGTTATTTTTCCAATTTTCGAAAGTTCGGCAGTTTTTTGTTATTTATTTATTTATTTTTTTTGGCATAAAATGTACTTATTTTACTGTAATTATTTATGAAAAATGGTGAACTGTTGCGTACCGCTGTGTAAATCTCACAAAAATCGTAATCAGGGGGAAAAAATATCTTTCCATGAATTTCAGTGTGACCGTTTTTTCCAGCTAAAAGCCGGCTAGATTTGGACTGACAACAACCTAAAAACAAATTCGATGGTCCTGCCATCTATACGAGAATCTGTTAATTTCGAATCAATAGACTGACAACTATCTTTTAGCCTGAGTTTTTAGCTTGATTTAGCTTGTTGTAAGTCCTACAACAGTCCAGATTTCTTACAACAATCCAAAAACGGTCACACTGAGAATTTCCGAGTGATGTTGAACTGCGAAACAAATGGATAAAATCAATATCCCGAAATGGTAATTATTTTAATACGTATTATCTCCCTCTCATTAAAATTTCATATTATAAATAAATTATTTTATAATTTTTTCGGCTTCATATTAGAGGGTAGATGTGCCAGTAATGGACCTCCTTCCAGTAATGGGCCGCCTCATAGTTTTTGGTTTATAAAAAAGTAATAAATAATAGTTAAGCTTTTATTGTTTTTTCTTAACTCTTCCTTGCAAGCTTTATAATCTGGATTTTTTTTTTTTTTTTTTTTTTTTTTTTTTTTTTTTTTTTTTTTTTACACTTTTCATCAAAGCAATTAGGAAGCACAAAATAAAGTTTCACTGTTTTTTATGCAAAATCTTAATGAACAGAGCTGACTTTACTTATTTAATCTTCTCTATTTTCTAGTAAAAATTGAATGTTTTTGTTTGGACAGTAATATAAAACTATGAACTTCATGTAGGGAAGAGGGGGGTTAGTGGGGACAAGGGGTTAGAGTAGACATTCAAAATAACAATTTAAATAATGTAGAAAAAATTACTAAAAAATTTATACAAACTGACAACAATGTACTCCATACGCTACGCTCAATATTTTCGATTAAAAACATGTTCTCATACCTAAAATTTAAAGTATTCCCCGATCTTATATTTTAATTCTTTTTAGTCTCCCTGTATAGTTAGCTATATGTATAAACCGGATAAAAATCATAAACATTAAAAAAATGAGTTACAAGAAATTTATAAATCACTTAAACTAAACACATCTCAAAGTTTATCCTCAAAAATAAATTCTTTTTGTGCTACGCTTGTGGTGTAAATCTTTATTTGGCGCTTCTTTCTTAATTAAACTTACAGCCAATTGGCTCATTAAGCAAGTATAATTGGCGCTAAAATAATTTCATTTTTTAACCGTATACTTAATATCGCATTGTTCTAGAATAATGCTTATTTGCAGATAACTTTAAATGCGAAACCGGAACATATTACAGAAAAATAGCCAATACTGCATTATATAATATTAAATCGATACTTTTTCAAAGTACCTTTCTCAAATAGAGAAAATGGTCTTGGCGAGAAAAGGAAATTTGGCAACATATTTTCTGGAATCCTATTTTCTGTTCTCATAGAGAAGAAATATTTTGCAATAGTTATACAATATATTTCATATAAAAAAGTCAATTTTCTATTTTTATGCAAAAACATAAGTAAATTGTACATAAAAACAATAATAATATTCATATAAATTCTTAAAAGACAAACGAAACATTTTACAAGTTTGTTTTCATTACTGTTTACATCATTTGGCAATAAATCATACTCTCTGAAGCCGAAAATTACGCTAAGCTTTAAATATATATAACGCCCATGACTCTACATTAATAAAGTACCATTAATTCTTACTTTTAATTCATCATTTTCAATGTATTTTTTACGTATATATTTTAGTGAAATTTGGAATTTGAAAAATATTTTTTATAATATTGTGAATAATACAGTTTGATTTTTCCTATGCAATTAGAATATTACTAGTAATATGCACCAGGTGGCGATACTTACGGTATAAAGTCGGTTTATGAGTTCGCAACTATCCGGACATTTTCTCCCATACACTTTTTTCTGATTGTAAGGCCTATTATTATGATAAAGTGGCCTTGCTGAACAATATATTTGAGCGACAGAGGGCGCTAACAACGTGAATTTTGATCACGTGTACTGCAGAAAAAGGAAACTTAGGGAATGACAAGCCTTGTTATTATGATAAGTTAGCCTTGAGTTCAATAATAAAAAACCTTAACGGAAAAGATGTTGCCAAAACACAATAATGTAAAACTATTTTTTTTTTTCTCTTTAACAAACCGCAACAATTAGGAGTGCACAAAGAGCGTAAAACAGAATACTATGCTGGACCCGAAACACTAAGAAAAATTGCCCGTTTTTTATCTGGTTCCGTTATACTGTTAGCGGTGAAAAAGAAATCTAAACGTTCTTTATATTCAATCCAGTTCGTTTTCCCTACTATAAATTCTTCGAGCTTGCCAAACGACATTTTGAAGAAATCAAAACAGAATACCAGGAGTAATTACCAGTTCAGGAAACGTAGAAAGGAACCAAAAGTAAATAAATCATCACAGTTTTTTTTCTCGTCTCCAGTATCATGTTTGTGTTCAGGTCCGCCGAATTATAATACTCCAATAATAATTAACATACATTTATTACGAGACATCGCATAACTTCACGCAGAAAACACATACACACATCTCATAGAACATAGAACAGAAGAATAATAAAAAGCATCATGGGAGTAAAGCATGGGAGTGAAAGTTATAGTCCTTTTTTCATGACCGGATTGGTAAATATATAACAGGCTTCAACTAGTAATTACTCCCTTTCGCAAATAAAACATGCAGTTGGAGGACAAATATCGAAAAAAACTGTTCATAGAAGAGTTTTGGAATTCAAATACATCAAATACCGTAAAATGGCTCGATTACCGTGTCTCAAACGACACCATAAAGAAGCTAGATTACAATGGGCCAAAGAGTATATGTCATTTGGTGAAAAGTGGCTGAATGTCATATTCAGTGATGAAAAAAAAATGGAACCTCGATGGCCCTAATGGGTTTAAGTATTATTGGCATGATCTCCGCAAAGAACCTAGGAGTGTATTTAGCCGACAACATAATGGTGGTTCTGTAATGGTATGAGGGGTTATTTCTTTCAATGGTGAGACATCTCTAGCATTCATCAGTAGTCGTGAAAACTCTGAAAACTATCAACAGACACTTGCCAATCATTTGCTTCCTGTTGCCGAGGTTTTGGGGGGAGAAAAATGACAGGGGAGGAACATGACAATGCTTCGATCCATAACTCAAACTCAACTTCATCGTGGCTTAAGTCGAAAAAAGTGTCTGTTTTGAAATGGCCGGCAATTAGTCCTGATTTAAACCCTATAGAAAATATGTGGGGTATTCTCACTCATGCAGTTTATCCAAATGGAAAGCAGTATTCTTCTGTTAAAGATTTGAAAGATGAAATTGAGAAAGCTTGGTTTAAAATTGAACCAGAAACAATACAGAATCTTATTTTATCGATGGAAGACTGTATATTTAAAGTAATTCAGCAGAAAGGAGCAATAATCAAGTATTAAATTTTTTTTATTCTTGTTCTGCTAAAGACTAAAAACTACTGTGCTTAAACTTTTGACACACTCATTTTTGTTGTTTTGATAAATTTTATTACTTAAGATAAATTTTATAACATAAATCTGTTAACTATCTTTTTAAAACTACAATTTGTAGATTATGGGAAAAGGAAATAATTTTCACTCATTAATAAAATTTTATTTTGGAATTTTCTGCTGTGCTTAAACTTTTGACACGCACTGTATTACCATCTACAATATATCTGGGTAAACCAGGCTTTCTACAATACATCTGGGTAAACCAAGCTTTGCGGGTAAAACACCATACCAAAATTAAGATTTCTTAATTGAAAAAAAATTAACAAATATGCAATAAAAATGCGTATTAAAAAAAGTATGCTGTAACTATTGAAATAATAGAAATAATTGATAATTAATTACTATTTTTATAGCACTTTGAAGTTATTATTTTTCGTTTACCCCCTTCTTTCGAAAAAAAAAGGAAAGACTGCCATTTTCCCTTTTATTGGCTTTCATTCCCTTTTATTATTTTTTTTAAATCAGTTTTTTTAAAATAATTGTATTTATAATGCACACTTTCTTATAATGATGTAGAAATTTAAATAATGCGACAAAAGGAAGGTGAAGAAAAGCCAAAATAATAATAATAATAACAATAATACGAAAGTCACATTGGAATTTTCGAGATACTGCCAGTGTTCCCGCTGCCGCTCGCCTTAGCGCCAAATTGTGACAAAATACTTCACTTGGCGAGTAAACGATCAATCAGTCTCGCCAATCAATTTCTGCTCGTTTTATGTGTGTGGCATTAGAGCCCAGATTATAATCCGCTTTACTAAATGTTTGATGTCACTTTCCGTGTTTCAATCACACCGTGCCATTTATATTGGTTAATTAATATAGATACTGATGTATAACAGCTAAAGACGCAGAAAAGATAATGAAGCAGATAGTTTACCATTGTCAGCTGATCACTATCTTTGCGGCGACATCTCACCGGTAAAAGCACACACAAATAAATAAATAATTACTTGTATTAAGATCCAAATAGAAAGAAGTTTTGCTGGAATGCGACGTTGAAATTAGCCATTTACCATACATGCTATTTATTAGTTTTATGCAAAGTACCATACGTAGGTTAATCTTTTTAGCACTTTCCAACGAAGATGAAAAGTGCTTATGCATTCGGGGTTTGTCTGTCCGTCTATCCACGCTCTAACTCCCGCAAATATAATCGGATTTTCATAATATTGATAAAGCTTATTTAGAGTCACTAAAGTATGTTTGGCATTGCATATGAAGTATGTACGATTAATGGTTCATTTACAAAGACAAAAGTTGGCCGCGCATGCGCACCAACGCAACTTGTCAGATCACTTTTCCCACCTCGCGCCTGCGTTCCAATACCGTGCTTAGAGTTTCACATTATATCAACTACATAACAATTAAAAAATTAAATTAATCGCGCTACTTCTTGTAAAATGTAAGAAACACTGATAAGGCTATTTCAGAAACAAATCTATTATACGTATGTAAATATTGAAATATTACTTATTAAACTGAAAACTTTTGTCTGTCCACGCTTCGAACTACCGCTGCGATCCACCTGTTGCCGAACGAGGGTATAAATTTAAACATCCAACCTTTTTTTTCTGTTTTGCACTTGTTATTTGTTCTTTATTTAAATATTTAACTAATAATAAAACAAAGACCAGTCTTTTCTATTTTATCGATCTGGATGATTTATGTTTCCCTTCTGTTCAATAAACTTCCTCTAAATTGACATTTTCGTGACTTTTTGTATCACGAAATGTCCGCGAATGACATGAACTATGATCTTTCAGTCCGACAATTTTTTTTCGTAAAAAATGTATTTAATTATGTGATATAAATGTTTTCAGTTCAGAAAACCTTAAGAAAAAGTGCTATCTGCGATTTAAATCTAATACGTATTTTTGACATTTATTTAATTATTCAGTTGTCATTCCATTCGCTAATTCATGAGAAATTAGTTCGAATATGTATTCATATTCATTTCGTGAGAGACGATACCCTTAATTTTGATTAATTGTATACACTTTGTTGAGTTCACAACCCAAATTCTATCCAATCAAAGTATTTGAAATTTTTTTAAATACAACAATTACATACTTTTGTCGATTCATTCGAAAACTGGAAATGTATAGTTCAATTACATGAACAATCAAAAGTATTCTGTTACATATCGTTGAGTAGGAAAAAAGTAGTTTCAAGTACATTTTAATGATGCTACACGCTTTCGAACATAATAAAATTGATATGCACCTATGAAGTACATACTGAAATATACATTCTGTACAATGTGTGGAGTAAAGAATATTTGTTATTTATTTACAGGGCCACACAAAAGTGTTCCATTAGAAAATGCTATAGGGGGAAACATTGTTTGGGGGTGCGTTGAATTATATGAAATAAAGAAATACTACAAGTAACTTCCTGTACAATAGAAAGCAGATAGTATTTACAGGGATGCACATAAGATTTCGGCTACTCTACTGTATCTGAAGTATTGCATACTATTACATTAAGATCTAAATATTTTTAAAACTTCGTTATAGTACGAACGCATCTCATTTATTACGCTTAACGTGCAATTTCTGACTTGTCCTTGTCGCGGATAATAATTTAAAATTTCAGATAATAATTCAACTTTTAGGATATAATAAAAGCTGTTCTACATTCTTCAAAATTTGGGGTCTACCTGTTACCCTTGTAAAAGAAGACAGCGTGGATTGGTTAAAGTCGGCATCTCTCTTAGTTGAGATTTTTTTTCTCTGGGAGGTCGCTGACTGAAAAATTTTAACGTTTATAAATTTTAAGTTCTAACTTCCAATTATTTTGATATCGCGGCAAGGTATTTTTCACACTATGCATCGAGTAAAAAGCTTCGAATTTTTTTTTTCAAGTTGCTATATTGCGACGATTTACATTTGAGTATGGAGTTAACCAAAATGGCTTCTGAAATAAATTATTTATCATTCAATGGTCAAAATTTTTTTTTGCCATTTAACGTTGTTCATATTTATTATTTAGGAAAGTTATGACGAACATAAAAAGTTATGACTATACCAAGTGTTTGCCACTTAAAAATTATTTTTTTTTTCAAAAAGTGGAGTTAATCACTTTGTGCAGTGAAAGGCTCAATTAATGATATGATCTTACTTATAATTTTATCTTTTGGAATTAGTACTGCAAATTAAAATTTTTGGAAATGGAAGATATTAAAACCTTATAAAGTACAATAAAAGCCCAATTTCCCGATCTGCAATCATCCGAATTACCAAATCGATCGATCGATATGGAAAAAATAAAAGAATTACATTTCCAAAAGAAAAAAAAATAGATAAATCTAACTCATTATTTCATCATTTTCAGAGATACTGTATATTTCACTACTCTTTCATGCGAAGAATCTACTTATATTTCGGAAATGTCTCCTTGATTTTTGAGGGAAAATCAGTCAGTGTTGAAGATCGTTACCAAATGTAACAGTAGAAATAAGTGAAAACGAGAAAATTAAAATATACATTTAATTTCAAATTGCGGCAAAGTCAAGCAGGTACAGTTGGTGTTGACTGTTATCGGGATTGCATCCAAAAGCATATTAGTTCAGTCAAACTGATTTGTGTGTATTTAATTAAAAAAATCAATTAATTAAAAAAATTAGCCATCAGTTAAAAGTCACAACTTATAGGAAATGCAGAATCACCTAATAATATTTCTTGATACTCTGTTATAGAGTTGATATAGCTCTTTTTCTACAACAATTTTTGTGCTGTATTTGAAATACAGTGGAGCACCACTTATACGTATTTATCATTTATGCGTTTTTTTAAATAGTCCCGGCAAAATCCAAGGGATATTAACGTTAAATAATTTCATTTATACGTTTTCCCTTAAATAGCAAATTTCATTTATACGTTTTTCTCAACAAATCAAGAAGAAAATGCGCGTTTCAACCCCAGATTCCCAACTCAAAATTTGTCCAACATTTGTCCAACAAAAGAAATTCTTCCCAGCAAATTGTACCAGCAAACTGACGCCACTAAATTTAAGATTCATAAAATCCCAAAAACAACATTATTGAAAACTTTTGGTTAAAACAGCTATTACTAATTCAGACCACAGTAATTTCGAAAATGTGAAAATTAACATCTTACAAACTATATCTTTCATAGTGATGCCTTGGCAAAACGTTTTACCCAAAATGATAAAAAACTGCATCAGCTTTGCCGAATTTTTAACTCCAGTGGATATTAATCCTACTAAAATCGCCGAACCTAATCAATTTGTTCCACCAGAAAACTGGTCAAATTTAAGTGATGTTACTGCATTTGAAAATTATGTGCAATGTTATTCGGAACTTGCAACATGTTTTCTTCTAACAATCGATGAAATGATCGCTAATGAGGAAACTAGCAGTGAAGAAAAGGATAACTGTGCTGAAAAGCCACTGCCAAGTTTTGAACAAGCATTGATGGGTTTTAACACCATGCAAGTATATCTCATTAGCAGTGATTTGAATGCCAATGTTAAGATAGAACTTTTAACGATGAACAATGAACTTTTTCTTGTGCATTTCAAAAATTTCGTATAACCTAAAATAACAAAATATTTTGCAGAAGGTGAACTTTTATGAATAGCGGTAAGTTGTAAATTATATCCGAAATAAGAAGTTTTGTATTACATGCCTCTTACATTTAATTTGTTTTAATTTATATCTCTTTTTTTTTTTCGTTGGTAGTTACGGATATGTTCCTACTTTAGTGAATTTCGTTTATACATTTTTTCATTTATATGTTTTATTTCCTTGGTCCATTGAAAAACGTATAAACGGTGCTTCACTGTATTATATTTTTCCCCACTTTCAAATCGCTGATTGCTCATTAGAAAAACGATCCAGTTATGGTTTTAAAAAAAATTCGCATTATATAAAAAAAATACTACTTTATTTTACCCATGTGGGTGAGAATGACGTGTTTAATATGACAAGTGAAACGTGGCTTATTTTCGGAAAGTTTATTTTTTTCTTCTTTTGCAAGTAAAAAAAGAAATTATGTAAAAAAAAAAAAAAGAAGTAGAAAAAAAATCCGTAGGGCACTTTTTTGTTGTCGCCTGTCACTGATTTGGATGCTTCTTAGCTTTCCTCGTTTCAGTAAACTACCCACAAATTGACATTTATATGACGTTGAGTCTCCCAAAAATACTCGGAGACATTATCAGCTCTTAAAGATATCAGCTTCTAAGTAATTATGTCTACTTTACTGTAATCATTAATTTAGCATCATAGTTGTTATTTTATTTTTTATTATTTATTATCCATTGTTATTATAATTATTATTTATGAATTAAATTGTTTTACAATTATTTATGCAATAGAATTAATTTGATATATTGTTTATTTATTGCATGTAAATTATTTTTTACTGTCATTAATACATGTATTTATTATGTTACAATAACTGAATATACAAGATATTCCCTCTTACCGTTATTTTATAGTTAATTCTCAACTCTTGTTATTATTATTATTATTATTATTAAGAAGTTCCAAGTGCATTCCATTTTTACAGTCCTGAAATAAATAAATAAATGAACAGTCAAGTGCGCTTATTACTCGCGCTCAGAGGGTTCAATAGAATAACTATATGAATTATTAACTGCATTATGAAATTAAAAAAACTTTGCTAAAAGAATAATAAGACTCTTTATAAAAGTATACTATGTAAGGTCGGGCTTAGCTGTATATACTAAAAAAGTATGAATGTATATATAATAAAATTTTAAAGAGATACGAGGGCTAAATAATATCAGATGTTGCTATTTTGTATAACTCCTTTTTTTAATCTGTTTTCTGTTGTTTTTTATTTTGTATGGACTTTATTCGGTACTGACAATAAAAATCGTGCATTTTTAAACTTCATTTAGAATTTCATACAACTGAATTGAACGTAATAATAATCTTTTGTTTTTATGATGTAGTTAACATAAAATCTTTGTTTCAAGTTTAAACTTGGCATTGTGTCGGAAGTATGTCACAAAATTACAACATCGCCCATGGTCCGTGTCACCTTTTTCCAGATAGGTATTTCACAAGAAAGTTCGATATTTTAGTCAAGTTTAATAAAAATATTTCACGCCAGAATTTAGATTTAAAATAGTTTAAATTTTTTCTTTAGCATTTTTCTTCTTTGTATCCTTGAGTCTCTAAATAACGAAATCCATTGTTAATCAAAAAATTCGTTGTATAGAAAAATTCGTTGAATAGAGAACGGCAATTTTTTTTTAATTTACTGCTTAAATTTTGAAACAGCATTGTTTTTTGAGTAGTATAATTAAGTTTTTCAAATGTTTAACGGAATTTTGTTGGAATCTCAAATATTTTTGCCACTTCCTTTTTTCTCCAGTGTTTTATTGATTATTTTCAAAGTTATTACTTTATCAGAGAGAGTTATGCTTATCCTAGAAGCGATTTCAAGCAGATTCAGTAGAAGATCACACCAGCACAGATGATATTCAGTAACAATTCTCTATTCAAATAATCTCTCACAAAAAAAAGTTTCAAGTCGTCACAAACAACAAACATTTACTCTAAACTCTAAAAGTAATGAGAGTTAGTTTAGGTAGATGAAAACCTGCTGAAAACGACGGAAAATTACCCTTCAGAAATTACCCTTTTATCCGCCTTACTATCCAACCCAACACTGTTAAAACTAATGGTGACACATTGCACCTTTTAGGGGTGAAAAGCTTGTCTCACTGGTGACACCCCTAGAGGAGCTAAAATGGCACCCTTAACTAGGGTGAAAGGATGGCACCCCTAAACCAGGGTGTTTCAGGGGGTGAAAGGACGGCACCTCAGGGAAGAATAATGGCACCCCTTATCCACAGTGTTCAATAGGGTGAAAAGATGGCACCACATGGGAGAATAATGGCACCCCTTATCCAGGGTGCCCCAGGAGGTGAAAGGATGGCATCTCAGGGGAGAGTAATGGCACCCCTTAACCAGGGTGTCCCAGGGGGTGAAAGGATGGCGCCTCAGGGAAGAGTAATGACACCCCTTATCCAGGGTGTCCCAGAGGGTGAAAGGATGTCATCTGAGGGGAGAGTAATGGTATCCCTCATCCAGGTTACCTTAAGGGGTGCAAGAATGGCATCTCAGGGGAGAATAATGATACCACTTATCCAGCGTGCCCCAGAGGGTGAACGGATGACACACATAATCCAGTGTGCCCTGTGGCATCCTACAAGAAATATCACTCACAATCTATGGCCCACAGTTGCAATCCCCCTCCCCCACCCCCCTTGTCAAGAAATTGTATTGGTTTGAATCATGAAATACAAAGTGTTTACCCATTTTTAAATTGAAGTCTGCAGAGAAAATTATCATGATCAGTCAATATTTTGAGTCTTTTTTTTTTTCTTTTAGATTGATGGGATATTATATTTTTAAACTCATTATCAGGTGTCCAAAGAAAAATTGTAGCATGTTTTTGTAACTCAGAGAGGGATAATATGAACTACAAAAATAATCATAGAAAGGCAGAGAATTCAAATTGTACTTTCATTTACATGGAGATTATTTTAAGAAAAATTCAAAATTTTAACTTTTATACAGTCTTTGCATTTCAAAATCACCAATCATAAGTCATCACTATTGCATTGTTAGTCATACCCAAAAGGTTTTGTTAGCATAAATCGCAAAATTTACACAACCCCTACACTTATTTTCTGCCTCTAAAATCACTGAGTTAGAGTCAAATATTGTGACTTTGTCATGCAATTTCAAGTCCGATTTTCAATTTTATGTTTTGAATTTCTTGTAAAGTGAAATAAATCATGATTTTTGACTGACTCTAACTCAGATGTTTGGATCAAACTTTTTGGGTATGTTTAAGAAAAGGCCAGTAACAATTTTTGTGATTGGGGATTTTTAGATGCAGGAACATTATAAAAATTTTATGTTTTTTGACTCCAAAATAAGAGAAAGTACAAGTTATATCAGTTCGTTCAATATCTATCTTCATATGAATATCTTTATAATTTTCTTATAGTTTCAGAAGTAATCCGTAACCATCTTTTTTGACGCATAGTATATTGCTGGACATGTATTTTCATTATTTTATATACAGGGCAACTGAAAATTATGGGGACACTGAAAAATGCTATATCCTGTAAAATATATGCCATATTTTAATAAAAAAAAAATAAAAGAAATAACAATATTTCAACAAATTGTTCACTGGCTTGATATTTGTTTTTTACACAAGTTTGAAAACGAAAGATCACAGAATTGACAGTCCGCTGCAGATAATTCTGATTTAAATCATTCTATGCCTTGATAATTTCGCATCACATACAATGCAAACTGGGGATTTTCTATTTCTAACTTTTCTACAGAAGTCAAGTGAGTTAAGATCTGATTGTTCGAAGGCAATACACCTGTTATTAAATATCCACACAGATGGGTGTTGAAGTTCAATGTTGTTTTTGCTCCATGTGAAGGCCCCAATACTGCTGGAAGTTCCATTAAAATTATTTTGCTTCCATGAGGCCAACACTTCGTTGAACATATTAGTTGCTGATCATTTTGACGGTTGTGAACTTTTCGGAGGATTAAGATTTTCATATAATAGAAGAAATGCTACAAATTTTAAAATAAGCATTTTTCAGATTTTAGTTGTGAAATATCAATGTCAAACAACGCACCAATATTTTTTCAGCTATCCTGCTGTATCTAATTAAAAAAATGTAAAACACAAATTAGAAAAGAATATGTAATAAATGCTGTGTAACTCTTAAATTAGTAAGAATATTTCATATTCTTTAAAATTCTTACAGAAAGTTAGCCATCAAGCTATGAAATGAATTATAGAAAATAAGTTCATTTTATAGTTGTGGTAAAATAATAGATGAAATTGAGTAAAAAAAAAAAATCATTTTTACATTATATGTATACTTACCTTTATAGTGAACTTATGCAAATCCATATTTTATAGCATATATCCATACAGGATTGGAAATTAAGAACTGTAGGTAAGGTGTCAAAATAATGCCTACAAATTTTTTTCGATGTGCCAACTGCATTTCATATTTTCTTATTTCTTTTCACAACCATGTTAATAGTAATAATATTGCATTGCATATTTAATTTTAATGTATTGAAGGGAAGTGGAGAGGAAACTTTATATATTAAACACTTTTTCTTACTAAACAAAATAAAAACTGACTTTGCATAAGTATGAAACCTGATTAAACTACAATATTTGGATTCTGGAAAAACTTATTATTTTTATAAAGCTAATATGCATACAAAACAGATAATCAAGTAAATATGTCCACAGAAAGAAAATATGAGCTTTAGATATAACTAGGGATAAGCTAATTTTTAAAAAATCTGAGACTAACAGTACATCAGAAAATAAAAAGTTAGCAAATAAATGAATCTTTGATTGTCAATTATGGTGTGGCATTTAAAACATTTCCAAATCACACATATTTTTTTTGTTTGTTTGAGGAAAGGAGTACAAAAATTTTAAAACAATTTTAATACAGTTTCTTATTTTAGGAACATATAAGGATGCAGAAATATCTCATAATAAAAGAAAATCTTGTTTACAGGGGTGTAATATCCAAGGACCAGTTTTATCAGTCATTGGTTAAAGTGAAGTTAACTTAGAGGTTATTGACAGGTTCAAAATTCTTAAGACACGTGCTGATGTCATGGTTCAGAGGGGGGGGGGGTGTATGCTAAAATACAAATGAAAGCATTTGCTAAACAAAAATTAAAGAAAGCTAGCTATCAAGATTTGACGACTAGGAATAATTTTTCTATAATTTAGTTTCATTTGACGACTAACGACTGCTGATTTCTAGTCCTGTATCCACATCAAAACACTTTCTGCGAAATTGTTTTATGTTTTGACTTATTGCATCTGAAATTTTAATCCAAAGAGTAATTATAATGAAAGGAATAAAACACTGAATTAAAAAAACAACCTTTTAGTTCAAATAATCTTTTTATTGTAAACACCAAGAATGTATTAATTATTATTAAACAAAGATGTGACACTATGTGGAACTGATGCCACTAAGAAAGTTTTGAAGACATAAGTATCTAATAAAAATTATAAAAATTTAAATTGGCTTTTGCTATATTTAACGTTAAACAACCAAAATAATGCATGCCACAAAGTAACTAAGCTTATAAAATTATCAGTTTTTGTAATTAACTGTTTATATAAAATTAATACATAGCATGAGTAATTTAACAAGTTGCTTGAGTTGTGGAGCACAATAAAAGGTTAAAACACAGAAATTTCTGCATCTTCTTCATGATAAAGAGTCGGAAACTTTTCTTGTATCAAACATGGTGATGTAAGTACTGTAAATGTAAGTTCACTATCTGTAATAATAATAATAACACATTAAGGAAAACACATAACAAGACAGTCTAATTAAAATGTATCATCAAAGTACAGCAAAAATGGTAGATGAATAAAAAAAGAATAAATACAATTTAAATAAAATTTAAATTATAGCTCACAAGGCTATCAAAGCCTGGCAGCTAATGTGCCCGCAGGTTCTGTATGTAACGTGATAACTCTTTATATAAATATCAGATTTGGTTCAAATTTTATATGTAGGTTCACTTTGATAAGGTTCTTCACTGATTAGCATTGGAGGTTCATTGGTTAAATATGAAGGGGGGAGAAGAGAGTGCTACCCCCCTTAATTTATATAAATATGCAGAAATCATGCAGAATTATCAAATTTATTTCAAATTTTGTTAATAGGTTCACTCTGATAAGGCACTTCCCTGATTAGTTTTAGGGGCTCATTCGTTAAGTATAAAGAGGGTTGGTAGTTAATCCACTGTCCAATAACTTACAGTTGATTTCTTTTATTTTTGGAAGGGTATTATTCTGTGAAATAAGAGTATAATATACAGTTGTATGTATAGCCTGCGAGCTCAATGCCATCAGTTTAACTGGGCACTTTCCTCTTTATTGCCTATTTTCGGACAGCACGGGAAAATTACTTGAGTAACTCATACTTGTCATTCAGTTATTCTTTTCCTGTGTAATCATTAAGAGTTACAAACTATTTACATTATTAACCATATTTACAAAACATACTTTGCAACAAAGTGTCTATTCCAGATTAGCAACAAATTTCCCTAACATGTCCAGGTATCCCATAGCAGTAATAATAATAAAAAAATAAGGAATTTTATTCAAATTTATTAGTACGCCCCTATTATGTATCCTATATTGGCACTAATCAATGAATATATGGGCACAACCCCTCGTGTTTTCCCTTCATTTTGGGAATAACGAATTTTCAACGTATTCTATTGACAATTATTTTCAAAATTTTCAAGATGTGATTTTGCGACTTTCACAAAAATTGCTCTATGCATTTGGCTAACATAATATGCAAATGAAATTTTGATATCTTTGACGCATGCGCAGTGAAAAATTATTTAGTAAACCTACGCAATATTCGAACAATCTTTATTATTTTTTAAATCTGATTACAGGGTATTATGTGCAATGTTGTTTGTCGCATTTTCTGAAAAGAATGTTACTTTATATTAAGAACTCTTCAAATTATAAACAAAGATCTTGGGTAAATTTGAGACTGTTTTTCGGATTAGTAGAAAACCTTAATTTTTCTACGACTATACATGCTATCGACATAAAAATGAACACAGTTTATTACAATAAACCACTTAATCATAATCTACAGTTTGAGCGCTTTTGCTACATTAGTTTTGACAGGGTTATCCAAAAGATATTCAAAATGCATTCATTCTTTTTTAATTTGTTGACGGTCCCCTATTAGAGTTTCGGAATAAAACCTTCAGGGAAATATATGACTTGTACTACAGTACCTGACCATTGATTATCGCCCACTTGCGATTTTAGACATTTTGTTAAATATCTAGAAAAATACATGAGGAATTATCCTGAAACTCACAGTGTATAAACATAATAGGACAGGTCATATATATCCGTGAAGATTTTTCCCAGAAACCTTACAGGAGACCGTCAACAAATTAAAAAAAATGAATATCTTTCGGATAACCCTGTCAAAACAAATGCAGCAGAAACGCTCAAACTGTAGATTGTGATTAAGTGGCTTATTGTTATAAACTGTGTTCATTTTTATGTCGATAGCATGTATACTCGTAGAGAAATTAAGGTTTTTATATAAATAGTCCCAAATTTTTCCAAGATTTTTGCTTATAATTTGCAGAGTTCTTAATATAAAATAATAATATTTTCTGAACATCTGACAAACAACATTGCACATAATACCCTGTAATCAGAATTAAAAAATAATATAAATTGTATGAAAGATGAGTAGGTTTACAAAATAATTTTTCACTACGCATGTGTCAACGATATCAAAATTTCATTTGCATGTTATGTTGGCTAAATGTATAGAGCAACTTTTGTGAAAGTCGCAAAATCATAGCTTGAAAATTCTAAAAATAATGATCAATATAAAAAGTTGAAAATCCGTTGTTCCCCCCCCCCCCCCCAAAAAAAAAAAAAAAAAAAAAAAAAAAAAAAAAAAAAAAAAAAGATGGATTTTTTCTAAATGTAGTAGTAAGTTCCATATTGTGTATTCTATATTGATACTAATCAATGAATATATGGATACAACCGCTCTTTTTTTGTTTCATTTTGGAAATAACGGATTTTTAAATGATTCTATTGACGATTATTTTCAGAATTTTCAAGCTATGATTTTGCAACTTTCACAAAAGTTGCTCTATATATTTGGCCAACATAATATGCAAATGAAATTTTGATATCGTTGACGCATGCGCAGTGAAAAATTATTTAGTACACCTACTCATTTTTCATACAATTTTTATTATTTTTTAATTCTAATTACAGGGTTTTATGTGCAATGTTGTTCGTCACATTTTCAGAAAATATTATTATTTTATATTAAGAACTCTGCAAATTATAAGCAAAAATCTTGGAAAAATTGGGGAGAATTTTTATAAAAACCTTAATTTCTCTACGAGTATACATGCCATCGACATAAAAATGGACACAGTATATAACAATAAGCCACTTAATTACAATCTACAGTTTGAGCGCTTTTGATGCATTGGTTTTGACAGAGTTACTTTGACAGAGTTGCATTCATACTTTGTTTAATTTGTTGGCGGTCCCCTATAAAGTTTCTGGAAAAAATCTTCACGGAAATATATGACCTGTAGTATATTGTTTATACACTGATAGTTTCAGGATAATTCCTCATGTATTTTTCTAGATATTTTGCAAAATGTCTAAAATCGCAAGTGGACGATAATCAATGGCCAGGTAGTGTATTATATTTATACACTAAGATTTTCAGGATAATTCCTCATACATTTTTCTAGATATTTAACAAAATGTCTAAAATCGCAAGTGGACGGTCATCTCTGGTCATATAGTGTATATCAGGAGCTTAAGGGAACTGGCTAATTCTTTATTTCCCCTTTTGCTATATGGGGGAAAGTCGGGTGGAATGGGACAGTAGGTTTTTCTTTTTGTGCATTATTCTAAACACTTCATCAATCGCACACAAGATGAAGCAATGGTAATCCATTCTTCAGTTTACAAAAAATATTGTTATGCATAGATTTGCAAATGTATGAAAGAAAAAATTATTTCAAAAATCCAATTTAAATTTGATTTATTTGCTTTCAATATGTTAAAGACTTGTTTATGTATAAATGTAATATTTTTCCTATTTATGGAACATTATACTGTATATTATCCATAATTTAAACTAAGCCTAAAGCAGCATTTTTGTTTGAACAAGAAGTTTAACACAAATAAGGAAGTGGCGAGGAATGGGACGCGCCCAGTTCCTTTTTCAAATTAATAATAATGCGAATTGCTAACATGCAAATATTTTTAGAGGATAATATATTAATTATAACATTGATAATATATATATTCATACTTCAAAATGTAAATTGGTGATTATTTAAGGCGCAACGCTAGGCACAGAAAAAGAGCCGGATGATAATGCAAAGTCTATGGGGGCGTTTTTTTCAAATATTTCGCCCAAATTTTAATATTTTTACGTGGTTGTTTTGCACAAGATTGCTGAGGGCGATCCGCAACCGGCGTAGTTTTTACTTTTTCAGTTTTGGTTTCAGATTTTTTTAAAAAATTACTTTAACCGCGTAGTCGCGACTTTTTTCACAACGTCATTAGTCGCGCTCGGTCTTTTCGCCGCTGGCCCCCCCCCCCCCCGTATACCAAATATGTAAAATAAAAATATTTTTCCCCTAATATACGAAAATAACATTACAACGAAGATATAAATTTGCAGTTTTCTTAAATTATGCATTTTATCCATGAGATCTGGAGTAATTGGAAATGATGAATGAATGAGAAAAATGAGCTCACATTAGTAATTTTTACGTAGACTTTTTCGCCGATTTCAAATTTGTCTCTAAAAATGTACCTGAAAAAAAAACAGAGGTGTCCTGTTACTTCGCTAAGGTGGTCGAGAAAGCTTCAAAGTCAGCTACATGGTAGATCTTCGTTGTATTTGTAATGTGATATAAGTTAAGAGAAAATAAGTTATACGGGCGGCGAAAAGACCGACACGCGACTACTGACGGGTTAACTTACGAAATCGGTTTAAACTGATTCTGAAATTGAAACTATCGTTATACAAAAAATATAAAAGCAAAATCGAAAAAATAATAAAAACTAGGCCGGTTATGGATCATCCTCAGCTGTCTTGTTAAAAAAAACTATGTAAAAATATAAAATTTTAGTTAGCTATTTGAAAACAACGCTCCTATAGACTTTTACATTATCATCCGGGTCTCTTTCTGTGCCTAGTGTGGGGCCTTAATGACACCTATGACAGAGAATCCTGAATTTTCATTCTAGTCATGAAGATACTGGTATTTTATATTGTGGCACATACATTATCAACTTACAACCTTTGGTTGATTGTTTATCTTACCGACACTATAGGTTATTTTGTGCCTTATAGCTTTTTTTTATTATTGCTGTCCCATAACTCTTGATGAGGAGGTATGAGACACATTTTGAAACTTACGTTCTCTTTAAAATAAAATAGTATTTGCACGTTATGTTTCTATATTGTTCAGGGGGATTTAAAAGTGTTTTACCTTGCATCCTATAAATTGAAATTTTTCTTTTTGTATATAAAAAAAAACTTACTTTTGTAAAAAAAAGTCCCACACCACCCCACTCTCCCCTATATAGTTATTATATATTAATACACCATTTACATGAAAATAGAATTTTTATCAATAGTATTAAAATACAGTTTAAGGGCTAACAGTTTATTGTATATCCTTAGGTTTTTACCACCTTCTCCCCAGGTTTTTACCGGTAAAAAGCCAACCCTGTTTATTGGTCTTGTTTCAGAACGGGTGGAATAAAAGATTGTTAAAAATTATATCATTAGAAAAACGTTTAAGATTTATAAATGACAATGCAAAAATCACCTTCAAAACACGAGATCTTCATCACCAGCGGGAAAATTTCACATTTGTGTAAAATTACGATATAAGTTTTTATTCATTGTTATATTTTTTGAACACACACTATTTCTGTAAACTATTCTGAAAGTTCAGTGGAGTAAATACAGATTGTTTTCCTTTTATAATTTGAATGTTCATGACTAAAAATTTGTCATATCGGATGATGTTGATGATTGAGAAAGGGGGGGGACTGATTACGGTCTAATCAAACTTAAATTACTATTATTGAAAAAAAAATATTTTATTTTATTTAACCATAAAATTCTGCTACTAAATAAGGTTTAATGCGAAAGAATACTTTCGAAAAAAAATGGGTGTAAATCTGCATAGCCGATAATCAGATCATAAGGTATATTCATTTCAATTCCCTAACATTTTCTCACCTTTTTGAAAGAAAATGAAACCAAAAGTATGAAAATATGAAGAATTGGGAGTAAGAAAACATAATGGTAAACCGAAGATACCGCTAAATTCGGGTTTTTAGGCATTTCCCACCAAGGTATGACTTGGCTGACTAATAACGCTTTAATATGCAAATCGAGGTTTTATCCGTGATTTTTATCCTTAAATGAGACTAAATGATTGTCCGTGCTACCGCCCCCCCCCCCCCCCGATCTAATCTTATTATGAAGATTATTTTGGAAATAATGGTGGTTAATAAGGAAAATATTAATAATGAAAACCCTGTAAATAAGTTTTGATTACTTTAAGATTTGCAAGTATTCAATTGTCTTAAATGAAAAAGTTACCCCCCCCCCCTCTCAAATAAAGACAAATCAGGTATACTGAAACAATATTAGAGAAGTTACGCGAGGCTGCAATATGGTGTGAATTAGCCTTTACAGGAGGGGTTCGGATAGCATCTATCCGACAATATATACAAAGCCGGCCAGATGCTGTCCGAGATCCCGTGTAAAGGTTAAAATTAAAACTTCGCGAATAAAATTAATTGCTTTTAACTGTATATAGACGCAAAAACATATTTTAACCTTAACTGCTCTGACAAAAATTGTTATATAACTACTGTAACCTGTCTGTCAGACCATTTAATCTGAAGATGAATAAAATGTTTCATTAATTCTCAGAATACTATTTATGCATTAAACTTTATGTACAAGAATATTATAAATCAGATTCAGCTATTCAAAAGTATTTAGAGGTAGTAATAAGACTCCAAACTAAAAACAGTTGACCAGTATCTATATTTAAACTAAAAATTACAAGTTAAACTGTTAAACATGAAAAACTCACGGTGTCTGAGACCACTAACAGCAGTTAAGGGTTAAATCTAAACAGGTGAGTTTAAACACAAGGTAAAATGGTCATAGAATGTTCCGATTGCAACAAGATTCGTCTAAAATAACTGATTTGTAATGAAAAAATATGTAAATATTTTTACAATCTTTCATTTCCCTCTTTCTAATTGTGCGTCCTTAGGATTCCCGTGCCTAGAGCAGTTTGCTCCAATTGCTCTTCGGTAGCTAAGGACTCGATAAATCATTTAAAAATATTGACATGTAAACGAGAAATTGTAAAATAACTGCCTCATACGTTTAACATTAGCAAGCGGGTATTTTGGTGAGAGTGTAGCTTGTAGCTTCACATAATAAACTTACCAATCAATCACACTAACAAAAAAATATGATTTACTGTTTTCATATGACATTACATATAGGGATGTACGATAAATTAACGTAACAATAAAATAAAATAAAATAAAGTTAAATCTTACCTTTAATCAGACTGCCCGGGGTCACTGGTCGCGCAAATCGGATCATTAAGTCATCATTGTTGTTTTATTGTAGCTCAGTGGTTAGTCCTCAATTAATATAGCCAATTTACACACCGCCATGTTTTACTTTGCTCACACACATAAACTTTACTTGCCGACACCGAAAGCAGAAAGACACACGTCATAGCGCATGCGCAAGTTGCCAGTCACCCGATGAGGTGGTAAATTGCTACCAATACGAAGTGCATGGCACCTTTTTTAGCTCCCATCATCCAGGAACAGATCTGTCGTCACCCCAACCACATATTCAAGCTCCTATGACACCCTAGGGTTCCAAATGGCACCGCCTTTTCACCTCCGGGTCCCAAATGGCACCGGTTTGTCACCTTTATTTTTAACAGTGAAGAAACAAACATTTTTAAGGCGACAATGGAATAGTTTTATCTTTTAGGATGCTTTGTGATTTGTTTCAATCTTTTCCTAGAAAGCATGCTCATCTTTGTTAAAATAAAGACAAGTGTAACCTTGCAAAAAAGCATGTTTTTCTTGAGGGTGGGGGAAGGGGGAATGCCTTTTTTTGGATATAAGGAATAAGATAGAGGAGTGCATCTATAAAATATAAACCAGAAATCCACACAAAAAAACTTATACCACAAACAATTTGAAGAGTTTTCTGAACATAGGAAGGAGCATTTTTGAAAAATTTCATTAAATGGAGATATAGATTTCGCTGTATGGAGATATTTTTTAATGTAATTATGAAAAAAATTGACCGTTCCTACAAAAAAATCGCTAAATAGTGAAGATAGATGGAGTTTCGTTGTATAGAGACTAGACTGTATATTCATGTGGTAGTAGTCAAAATGAACGCTCTAGTGCTAATTAACTTTTAAAGACACGAGAGGTATTTGAGAGATCCACTCAATGACAACTAGTCGTGAATCCCACAATTTTTATCTGATTAACCTTATAATAGGTTAATATTTAGGCATAATTTTTGGTCACCAGACACAGATTTAGTGTCAAAAGTGCATCTTTCACACCAGTAAATATGAAGAAACATATACTCTCTTTCACAAGATAAATTCCTTGCTAAAATAACATAAAAATAGACACTTAAGGGGTGGAAAATTTAAAATTTAAATTTTAAGGAAGAAAATAATTTGGGCGTTAATGGATCAATTCTAGTTAAATAAGTCTGTTTTTAACACTTTAACGTTTATTGATACTGGGAATTGTATTACAGAAATATATCATTAAAAGTTGTTATCTAGGCTTTTAAAGTCGATGGTACATAGAGTACGTTGCCCTAGTCATTATGTACTGTGTCTCACATAAGTGATGGGACACTTGTGCTTTACAAAAGGAAACTAATCAAATAAATTAAAAAAAACATGTACACATTTTTTTGTGGCTGTGTTTCATACTTAAATTTAGTAAAGATTATTACATAACATACATTTTGTCAAAATATTAAAATATTAATTTAATAAAAATACAAATGTTTAGAACGGAGCAAAAAATAGCTCACATAAGTGCTGGGACACCATTATGTATGCAACAAAAATCGTCTGAAATAAGCAATAAAAATATTTTTGGGGGTTTTATTTTTACTTAAAAGCAATTGGCAATAATTTATAAAATCGTCTGCAGCATTTCTCTCCAGTTTGTTTTGGAATTTTTGTGTTTTTAGCTCTGTGTAGCCATGAATGCTAAACGAAAAGAAACTTCGCCTGAAATTCGAAAATTAGTTATTAATTTGCATATTGAACGTGGAAAATCTATTAGAAAAACTGCTGAAACAGTTAACTTGAGTCGTTCAACAGTTTTCAGTATCATTAAACAATATAAAAAGAATCATATGATTAAGGATAAAAAAAGACCTGCCAGACCATCAAAACTATCCAATGGAATAAAGCGAATTATCGTTCGAAATATTAAAAAAAAAAATCCAAGAAATAGTGCTTCAAAAGTTGCTGCTGATTTACAAGCATTATATGGAATAATTGTTAATCCTGAGACTATTAGAAGGGTATTTCGATCTGCTGGATATTACGGTAGAGTAGCCAGGAAAAAATTCTTCGTAAGTGAAAAGAATAGAAAACTCAGACTAGCTTTCGCAAAATCCAACATAAATAAGAATTCTGATTACTGGAATAAAGTTATATTTGCTGGTGAGATTAAATTTAATATATTTGGTTCTGACGGTAGAATCTTGGTGTGGAGAAATCCCAGGGAAGAATTTCGCAAACAGAACTTGGTACCAACAGTAAAACATGGTGGAGGAGGAGTTATGGTATGGGGGTGTATGTCGTCCGCTGGAGTTGGTAATCTTGTTTTTATTGACAGTATAATGGATCAGTACAAGTATATTGATATTTTAAAGCAAAATTTTAAATCTTCAGCACGAAAATTGAACCTTCATAACGATTTTAAATTCTACCAGGACAATGACCCCAAGCACACTGCTCTGAACGTTAGACTCTGGCTGCTATATAACTGTCCTGAAATAATAAATACACCACCACAATCTCCAGACTTAAATCCCATAGAGAATATTTGGCAAGAATTGGAATCAAGAATTTGCAAACACACCATTTCTTCAAAACAACAACTAAAATCGGTGCTTCAAGAAGAATGGGGTAAAATGACTCCAGAAATCACAAAAAAAATTAGTCGAATCCATCCCAAAAAGATTAAATCACGTTTTAAAAGTAAAAGGAAATCCAACAAAATATTAAAACCTTTTAAAAAGTAAAATTTTTGGATAAATATTTGATGGAAAAGTAAATGTCCCATCACTTATGTGAGCCATTTTTTGCTCCGTTCTGAACAATTGTATTTTTACTAAATTAATATTTTAATATTTTGACAAAATGTATGTTATGTAATAATTGTTACAAACTTTAAATATGAAACACACCCAAAAAAATTTTGCACATGTTTGTTTATTTATTTTATTGCAGTTTCTTTTTATAAAGCACAAGTGTCCCATCACTTTTGTGAGACACTGTATGTCCAAGCTGTCCGTATCCTTAAGGGTTAATCTCTCGCCTAATTTCCGATTTTTTTTCTGAAAATTATTATCAGCAATGCTTTTACAATTCTGTTACGATAGGTACCTCCGGCATTCTTCAACACTTTTGCTGAATGCCCTTAAATCGAAATTTGTGTGAAACAGAAAAATGCTCTTTTCTCAAAAACTATGTAACCTAGAATAATCGCTATAGTTTTCCTGCAAGGTTTAAATTATTATTTACTGCCACTATTTTTTTCATAATTTTAGTTTCGGCAGATTCAAAAATAGATGGGGAAAGCATATTTTTGCAAAAGCATATTTTCGATGATATTTCTAAAAATGTGTCATATATGTATGTTTATGTAACAATTATTTTATATTCAAATTTCTGTATGTAAATGGAAACGCGATATTTGTAATGTCTGAATGGCTACACGAATGTTTATCATGACATGATGTTTTGATAGGAGCAGTACCATAGAGGAAGAAGATAGGTGGAGGTGAACTAAGCCTCAAAAAAGGTTTGCAATGTGAATCCATTTATCGCTCAAATTTTAGTGTAACAAACAAAAGCACGTGGAAAATTGGAAAGCTTCCAAAAAAGGAAGGGATTTTGTATTAATAAGACGAATTGAAAGAAATGAATTACAACTGGAGCATTTTTAAGAAGAAATAGGAAATTTTTTAAATGATCTTTGTTCTATTATTATTTATTAAAAGAAATGTTTACTTTTAAAATAATTGAAATTGGGAAATTATTATTATTATTATTATTATTATTATATGTCATTATTATTATTAAATTTCAGATTCAAATTAAATAAGAAATTGAAAACGTTTGATAAGAACTAAAAATTGTATTATTAAAAGTTTTCTTTTTACAGTAATTTTTATTAACATTTTTCAACAAAATTGAAAAATGTTTATGCATTCGGTTTGTCTGTCCGTCTGTCCGCGCTCTAACTCTCGTAAATATACTCGGAATGCAATTAAATTTTACCATGTTATTGAAGGTTACACAAGCACAAACCCTATTAAAAATGAAGTTTCTACCACGATTAGTTTATTTACAGGGACAGTCAAAATTTTCGATTATTTTAGGGCCAATGGGGAAAAATCGTTTCAAATTAATTTTAAAGATGTTGCGCCCGGACTAACGTATTCACATTTATTTGCATCTACGAAAAGCACTAAAATATGCAGCTAAAAGAATAGTTATTCATTTACAGGGCCACACAAAATAATTCTAGTACATGATAATAAAGGAGGAAATTGTTTGCGACATATTTTGACGATGGTAAACGGTATCATGTGTAATCAAATTGATATACGTTGCTGAGACTTAATATGAGTTATTTGACGCATAATACGAAGTGCATAGCATTTACAGGGGCACACAAAAGATTTCAAATAAGTATATTCTATTCGAAGTACTGTATATTACGCATGATAACTGTTCCATGGATGAAATGCATTTTTAATTATGATATGCGCTTTTAAGTGTCACTAAATGTATTCACATTATATGGGGTGCATAAATGCTAATAGTTACACAATTAAGATATACAGGGTTACTCAAAAGAACTCGGAAAAGTTATTGAATATGAGTATAATTTACTTAAAAATTTGTTTTTAAAAACGTTTTGAATCTTTACGTCGAATCGCATTTAGTTTATCGTGAAATGTTTGTAGAATATGAATTAAATGATATACAGGATCACGCAAAGAACTGGATACAGGTTTGTTTAAGGATGATAATTTCTGGAAATATGATTTAAATAGTTTAAAGAGTATTGTTGTTTGATTAACATTTTTTATTTATTTTTTTTAACCATTTGAAAAATGGTTGTTGTTTTCGGGAGAATGGACCCGATGATGTTACCACTTTTGAATGATGTTACCACTTTTGAATGATGTGGTCACTTTTGAATTTAAATTGAATTCTTTACTTTTAGAAGAATTTTTATTTGAATTTAAATTAAATTCTTTACTTTTAGAAGAATTTTTATTTGAATAGGAAATTAAAATGTTTAAAATAATTGCAATAAAGGAGAAAACTAACAAATTTAAAAATGGGTAGACGGAAATTAACAGATACGGAAAAAGCCGAAGCCAAAGAAATGAATGAACGTGAATATCGCATTCAATGATATTAAACACAATACGCGTACTTAAACAATCATAAAGTGATTTTTATTTCTTCTTTTGCTATTTAAAATAAAAATTTAGTCAACATGTATAAGTTGCTTATTAGTTTGGCGATTCGTATCATTTGGCGAAATTGGTCGACGGGATAACTGAGTAATACTGTATTTGGTTTGGCGCAAAAACGTCTTTCAATGCAGAAAATGATAAAATCAAAAGATTATTGAGCCGCTGAAAACCAATTACGTGTTGAAAGGCGATCACGAAAAAGGAAGCAATTTAATGCCGAACCGATTAATTGTAAAACATCATGTCGCCAGGGCGACCAATCCACTAGCCATGGCGTTTTACTATCGGTCGGTTCTAACCAGGAAAATTTGAGTGCCAATAGTGATTCTAACAAGCCGGAAAATGTTATAGCTATTACTCTTGATTTTCCACCACCTAAAAAGAAAACTAAAAAGCAATCGGCTTGGGAAAAACTGGGAAAAAACTTTTTTGATTCGATGTCTGATGGACCCATTCACAGATGCATGTGCTGCGATCGATTTTGGTTTAAAACCTCCATCACCAAAATTCTGCTCTGTAAAATCAAACAATATATGCCAAAGTCTTACAAGTATAACAGTATATGCCAAAGCTGTATTTTAATAATGATTACTTTTGCACCAACAATGTTAAATAGTTTGAAATGTTTCTTTCGTCGCCAACTTTTATGCTTGGCGACAATAGAGTGATATAACTTAAACGAACCGTACCTTCAAATTGCAGCATGTATAAAGTCATTTATAGCAGTGGCACGGATAATACACAATAAAACAACTGGTATTTAGCTTAAAATGATAGATGAATGTATCGAGTGAAACATTTTTCAAATGGTTGGGGTAATTTCTTAAATTACAATTTTTTTTTTTTTATATAATTAATTTTAGCAAAATACTTTCGTGTAATAAAGGTACTAAGTAAATTGCAGGGCTGAACAAAAGTATTGAAATATGTTTTACATCTAAATTCGTATAAACTGCCAAAAGAAAAATTTCATCCAGCTAGGCATTTTTTTGCTAAACTAAATTTTTCCATGATATAGTATATATATCAACCGACAAATCAAATACAGAGCTGTTCAAAAGTATTGGAATACATATTTGGTTATGGGCGGTAACACCTATTTCCCTGAAAAACGAAAATTTGTTAAAGAATTAAGGAAATTTGGATAGTGTTTTATAATCTGTGCTTAACGCAGGATTTTTTTTACTGGTTAATACTTTATAACGTAGATGAAAAATGTTTATGACTCCAGTTTGTGTGGCCGAGCTCTAACTCTTGTAAATAAACTCTGATGCTCGTAGTACTTTTTATATGTTATTGACGGGTATCGCTATGTGTGATCGCGCACCGTGATCGCTATTGAAAAGGAAATGTGTAGAATTTATAGTTCATTTGTATAGACAGTCAGTCTAAAGTATTCTATTACATTATGGTCAATGGGAAAAATCGTTTCAAGTTCATTTCAATTTTCGTGATGATATAAAATTTCACGCAAAGGAAAGTAAGAGTGTTTAAAATGATACAATGTTGCTTAAATTGTAATGTTGAAAAATTATAATATTGCAGCATTATAAAAAAATGATATTATAATTTTGCTTATTTGCGCAACGCTTAAAGCTGCACAAATAAAAATGTACGTTAAATTTGCAGCGAGACTAGATCCTTGAATGGGTCGGGTTGTATTTTACCTGAACACGAAAGTTCTATTCAAATCGGAATCCAACATAAATGTTTTTTATCGATCTGAACCGGTAATATTTGAATTCGAATCCGACACATAAACAGTATTCCGCCTGAAACAGAGCTAATTTTAATACTTACAACGTCATTAAAAAATTCCAAAACATGTTTTAAAACAAATATTGTTAGCATATAGTCATGCCTTACATTAATAAGAACAATTTTTGACAAATATAAAAATTTTACTTCTTCAAAATAACAGCATTATCAATAAAAAATTTTGAGAAACAATTAATAAACCAGTTGGAAATTACACGTGAAGCGTAGCAAATGAGGTGCGTTCGTACGATAACGAAGTTTTTAAAATTTCAGATCTTGCTGATATAGTAGACAGTACCTCGGTTACATTATAGTAGTAAAAATTTTTGTGTTCCTGTAAAAATACAGGAAGTAATTTTTATTACACCTCAGCAACGTATATCATATTCATAAAATGCGAAATAGTTTAATGTAATTAAAACACGCTCCACAATCAATGTTTCTCCGTATAGCTTTATGTAGTGGAATACTTTTGTGTGCTCCTGTAATTTAAAAATAAATATTCTTTGCATCACAGATTGTACAGAATGAATATTTTAGTATATATATACTTCATAGGTTCATGTCAGTTTTATTATGTTTGAATTACTTTAACACCATTAAAATGCATTTGAAACTTTTTTTCCCATTGACCGTAATGTCATGGAATATTTTTTATTGTTCCTGTAATTGATTTATGCATCCAATTTCTATAAAATTTGAAATGACACGACAAAATTATGTAATAATTGTTTGTTTTAAATTTCAATTAATTAAAATGCATTTGAAATCCCCTCGCCCTTGACCGTAATGTAACGGGATACTTTTGATTGTCCTGTAATTGATCTTTGCATAATTGATCTATCATAAAATTTGAAATAACTTGACAAAATTATGTATTAATTATGTATTTTAAACTTCAAACGATTCGGTTGGGTAGTTTTCGCGTTGTTATATGCGAATGGACAGACAGACGGATGAACTGAACGACAACTATAGGTGCTACGTATTTGCATAATTACGAAAGCATCTAACAACAGATATAAAGTATAATAAAATTTGAGAGCTGTAAAATAAATGAGCTGATTTTCACGCAATAAAAATTTCGATTCTTATCATGTTTTTAAAATTATTAGAAAATAAATTACATATATTTTAAGATTAATCGCATTTAAATGCGAAAAATGAAGCATAAATACAGGGTTTCGATATTACAAATAGATTTAGTCTAAATAGATAATTCAGGGATAAAAAAAAAAAAATCAAGATGAATATATAAAAAGAAATTTGTTTTGTTACATATTAATAATTGCATTTAAATAATATTTAAAATGTAATTCGCGTTTGAAATGAAATAGACGCCCTCTCGCGGACAAAGTCTGAAAAACGAAATAGAACTGATACCGTGAGCATCTTCCGCTCAAATCAGTGTTTAAAAGGCCGATAAATAAAAAAAAAGTTCTATAATAAATAAATAAATAAATAAATAAACAGTTCTGTAACGCATGCAACGTTGGGTTCTTTGTATTAAAATTATCTAAAATCAAAATTTTATACACAAAGTTGAGATCTATAATATAAAAAAGTACATTTGACTTACTCATGGCAAAATAACATGACAGCAACACAATGCTTGCATGATTCACTTCGTAAACAAACGATTATCAGGTCTATACAACGCCATCTTTCGGTCATTACAAACGCGAATAATGAAAACATTCTTTTAAAATCATGTATGAAAACTTAAGTAATAAATATTAATCTAAAATACAGATTTCTGATTGCAATCGATTTTCAGATATTAGCAAAATAATGTTATCTTTTCAAGAAAAATGTTAAAAGATTTTCTATTTTGATATTTAAAACACATATAATTAAATAATCAAAGAAATTTTTATCTGTGAAGCGCTGTCTAATAAAAAATTCGACGATAAAAAACAAGAGCAATCAAATACGGGTTTTAACCGGTTTGAATTGATAGGCGAATCAAAGCACGTGGTTTTGTTTGGACTTAATGTGACTTAATGTAGGGTTACATTTTTGGCATCACCCAAATCATTATAATTCACCTCCACCTATATTCTTCCTCCATGGAGCAGTACGCTCTCAGGTAATCAAGATGGTAGCTGTAGGTTTTAACCCAGCTTATATATTCTACTTCTAATTGATTTATGTATTTAATAAAATTATTTAGGTCTTAAGATGGTTATCCTTCATGAATTCCAAGAACTAAACAAAATGCAATACCTAAAAGTAAAAGAAATGTGTTTTTATGCTCAGCGTTTCAAAAGTTTTCACACGATATACAAAGCAAAGTTTTTTTTTCAATTAACATAATTATCTCCTCTATATTTTCCTTAAATATATTTGTGAATATTTAAAATCTGTAAATATGTGGGAAAATAGTCTTTAATACTTCCCTCAATTTGAATGTTCCACCTTTCATAATTTGCAAGTAAAATAGCTGTGACTGATAGACAGACACAGAAGTGACTTTATAATGGTTCCGATTTCTCTTTTTTAACTAAGGAGCTTTAAAAAGTAAACATATTTCACTAACCCTGCAACTTATAACAAAAGAACGTTACCGATATCAAAGGCGTGGAAATAAAACCAACTTTTAATTGATTCATATCAAATTTGCTTAGGGGTTAATTTATAAATGAAAATCAGACCAAACTTTGTTTTCTTCAATAAAAACATCCGATTTCCATAATATACTATCTTCGGTTCAAATTATGCCTAGGAACGAAATTTCAAATTCTTTGATGGTAATATTTTGTGTTATAAACATTCAAAAAGTTAAGCTTCTAATATTAAATTTTCATACACTCTTTTTTATTAGCGCTTTCCATGCATATGCATTCTGTTTGTCTGTCCGTCTGTCCGTGCTCTAACTCACGTAAATATACTCGGATTGCCATGAAATTTTAGGACGTTATTAATGTTTACCCTAGCACGAATCCTATTGAAAATGAAGTTTCTATCATGATTAATTTATCTACAGGGAGAATCAAAAGTTTTCCATTACATTACGTCCTATGGGAAAAAATCGTTTCAAAGGAATTTTAAAGATGTTATATCCTGTCAAACATATTAAAATTTATATGCTTTTACGAGGTGCATTAAAATATGCATTCTATAAAATATAAGTTGAAAATGTAGCTATTATTCATTCACAGCGCCATACAAAAGAATTCCATTAGATAATGGTAAAATGGGGAATTGTGTGTGACATATTTTAAATATATTAAACTGTTTCATGTATAATAAAATTGATGTATGTCAATCAGGCTTAGTATAAATTATACGATACTGCCTTCCCTAATATAAAGTACATAGTATTTACAGGGACACACAAAAGATTTTCAAATTCTTTCCGAAGTACTGTATATGTATCCGATGATAGCTGATGGATGGATGAAAGGCATTTTAATTATAATATGCGCGTATAAGTTTCACTAAATTTATGCATATTATATGGTGCATATAAATGCTATAGCTAATATACAGGGCTACCCAAAAGAGCTCGCCAACGTTCCTGAATATGAGCATAAATTACTAAAAGGTGCTTCTTAAATAAATTATGCATTTTTAAGCTGAAATGCATTAATTTACTAAGAAATACTTGCAGAATGTAGATAAAATCATATACAGGGCCACGCAAAGAATTGGGATCGTGGAGCCTATGAATGATAATTTATGAGAAAGTGATTTCAGTTGTTTTAAGAGTGTTTTAGTTTAAAATAAATTTTATCTTAACACTGATGTGTAATAAAGGTACGAGGCAAACTACAAGGCTGAACAAAGTATTCAAGTATGTTTCCATCTATTAGTATAAATTGCTGAAAGAGAAATTTCAAGCTACTAGGCATTTTTTGCTAAACTAAATTTCCCCACTATATAGAATGTATATTAGCTGACAGATCAAATACAGGGCTATTCAATAGTACTGGTATACATATTTGGCTATATTTGGCTTTATATCCTTATTTCCCTAAATAACGAAGTTTGTTAAAGATTTCATGAAGCGTTGGAAAATGCTTCATAGTCTACGCTTAATGCATGATTTTACTTACTTGATCTCGTGACATGATATCTCTTAATGTGATCATTTTTAGTGTGGCTATAATGCTAATAAACCCAAACAGAAATACATTGAATTTGTAATTTAAAATTTTTATAATATGAATTATGAAATTAACTTAAAAAAATACGAATTGCAACCTACAACTTTTTTGATAGATTTATTATGTCCTGATTTATACAAATTCTGAATTTCATTTTTTTTTCAAAGTAGATTTCGAATTATGATTCACAAACGTCAAAAAAGATGCTTAGGGGGACGTCTATGATGTACAGATGAGCATAATTTGAAAAAACAAAATATTTTTTACTCATTTTATTAAAACATTTGAGCTAACAAAAAGTCAATAGCAAGTTAAATGTTTATATTAGCAAGAAATAATACATTGATAGAAGTGACTTACAAGGAAGGTCTTCATACTGGGCATACTCAGAATTTTTTGAAAAACAAAATGCTAATTAAATTACTTATGTCTGTAATAAAGGATCAGTGAAAATTAGCAGCGGAATTACAGTAAAAAATCTTTAAAAAAAAAAAAAAAAAATACTTTCGAATATTTGGCGTGAAAAGACGAAAGAGTCACGCGATTTGGCGAGCAGCACTTTTCTTTGCCAAAAGCAAACGATATTTCTCACTCGAAAACCAAATCGTCCAAAAAAAAAAAAAAAAAAAAAAAAAAAAAAACGGTCGTCTGACATTAGCCTTAGAATGCATGTAAATGGTATTTAATAAAATTTCAGTATAAACAACGAGAGAGTTTAATATGTTACATACATATGTATATTGTATTGAATGAATATACAGATATTGTTTCTTGAAGTACTTATTTAATTTATCACTGGAAAAAATATTTTCATATATAAAAAAATGTCATATTGAGAAAAATTATTTTCTTACATTTAAGCGTATTCAAAAATATAAGCCAGAGGTTTCCATAGCAACGAAATCGAATTGGATTTTGAGTTTGAAATAATTTTAATTAATTTAAATTATGAATTTCGTTTTAAATCGAAAATTTTAATGGTTAAATTTGAATATAAATATATATAAGTATCGATATAACAAAATTGTACTTAAAACAAACAATAACTGATAAAACTAAAGTTCTTTAAATTAAATTTATTTAGACAAGTTCAACATGAAACATTTTTTTTTCTTAAAATATATTTGACATAAAGAAGTATTTTTTGAAATTGCATTCCATCGCCAACCGATGATATATCGCCAAATAATGAAAATTTCATTATTTTTTTACGGACATTGTATGGAGGTTCCGTCGAAATTTTTTTTAAACGTATACATCCTCATCAGAAGAACATTCTGTAATTTTTCCAGATTTTTTGGAGTATTCCCATATGGAGACCTTCCTTGTTAGTAATTTTGCGGCATTTAAAAAATAGAATGCCGAACTTCTGTTTAGATATAGCTCCTAATATAGGCTTTTTTAAAAATAATCAATTTCTCTGAAACTAATCATAGCAATTAAAGAAAATCGCTTTAAGGTTAATTGAAGGGTGTAGAATTAATATATGGTGTTAGACTTGGTTATTGCTATTGAAATAACAAAAACTTTGAGTTCGTTTTAATATATAGATGACCCCCTAAGCAAATTTTATATGCATTTTTTAAAAGTACACTTTAATTCAAATAGTTTGGTAACATTATCTTTCATCTTCAATTATTTGTTGCAGAGTTAATAGGGAAAGTTTACTTTTTTTCCCCTTACTTTCAAAAATCTCAAAATAATCATTTTATGCATAAAAAAGAAATTCAATAATTGTGTTTTGTTTATTTCGTGAATAAATCTTTTACTAATGAACTTAATTTGAACTATATGTGTTTTAATTAAAAAAAAAATACCGAATTTTTAAAATTATAATTAGAAACTTATTTTTATACCTGTGTAGTGAGCCTCTATTAAAAATTATATATATAAAAAAAGAAATGTTCGTGGAACATTTTAAAATCATGAAAACAATGAAAATGTTGGATTTGTAAAAGATGGGTTTTAATAAACAAAGAACTTATAAATTCTCAATATCAACTTTCAAAAATAAATAAATAAAATAGTATAAAAATAAATAAATAAATAAAACAATACAAAAATAAATGAATAAATAAAATGAAACAAGATCAATTAACTATTAGTAAAGGTTTTAATGTTATTTTTGATTCATTCCCTTGATTTTTACGTTATTTATGATTATTTTAGTCAGCTTATACACTGTATGACCAAAGGTGATCGGCCACTAGCTATTTTAGATGTTTTGATAAATATATAGAAAAAATACATGAGGAATTATTCTGAAAATCCAGGTGTGTAAACAGAATAGTAGAGATCATATATTTCCACGAAGATTTTTTTTTCCGAAATCTCATACGAGGCCGTCAACAAACTAAAGAAGAACGAAGATCTTTTGGATAACCCTGTTAAATCTAACTTAACAAAAGCCTTCAAACTGCAGATAATGATTAAGTGGCTTATTATAATAAACTGTGTTCATTTTTATGAGGATAGTATGTATATTCGTAGAGAAATTAAGGTTTTCATTAAAAAAACAATCCCAAGCTTTGCCAAGTTTTTTGCGTATAATTTTGCAGCTTTCTTTACTATATATATATATATATACAGTACAGCCTCGATTATCCGCGAAGGGCAACGCGGATAACAAAAATCGCGGATAAACCGAAAATAGAGTGCAAACACAAAAAATAAAAATTTCAACATAAAACTGTGTTTTATTGTACATACATGTGTACAGTACTGCAAAAACATTCGCTCTACGTCTAAATCACTAAAATAAAGAAGAGCAAACATTTTTTTTTTTTTATTATTCATTGAGCGGAGAAGTATTGTCTTTTTTATGCAATGTTGGATTTTTTTTCCTGTAAACGATCTATTACATTTAATGAAGAAGCTTTGAGAAAATAATGAAGCTTTGAGAAAAAAGCCGTTATTTTATATTTTGAATCACTCCGAATGCGATGCGAACATCAATAACAATTGGAATATAAAATAATCAGTTCTGTCCATAGATGCATTCACTTATGCACATCACCTCAATTAAAAAGTGGATTTACCGAAATTTCGTACTTCCACAGGAAATCATCTAGAAATGAGACACTTGTGAGAGAAAATATAAACGTTGTCCTCTATAACGTGAACTATACAGATTAGACTGGCTTTCTGGCGTTTAGTCCAGTCATTTTAGCACCTTTTTTTGCAAATAGCGGAAAAAATTAGAACAAAGCTGGATTTTTGCATAGGTGCTAGTTAGGGTATGTAGTTTAACATACTAAAAGTCCCCATCGATCCGATGTGAGCTTTCGCCTCCAGGGGGCGCTAAAGAGCTTGAAAATCGGTTTTCTGTGAATATCTCACGAACAATGGCATCTAGACAAAAAAGTTCAATTACAAAAATGTAGATAATTTAATTTCCTACAAAAAGTGTCATTAACATTTTTTTGTCACACCAACCGTTCCCTGCCAAAAATTAAGATAAAATAAACATTATTGAAAAAGAATGTGCAAGCACAATCATAACGCGGCGAAAAGGCAGAACAAATACTAAACAACTTTTGATTCCTTCCCCCTCATCTCTCCCCCATTGTTTGTATGGCGTTTTCGCGCGCTTGCGCAATACGTCACCTGAGAATAATAAGGTTCTATCTGTGTTTTTGAAAAAATCGACTTATCGATATAGAAATGTTCTATTTGTATCTATGAAGGCATTTCTGGATTAAAATAATGTCGTAATATAATTGTAATATTATATGTAAATTATATATAACATCATTTTGATGCAAAAATGCCTTCGTAGATACAAATAGAGTCTTTCTATATAGATAAGTCAATATTTTCAAAAACACAGATAGAACTTTATTATTCTCAGGTGACGAATAGTCATTGCCCAGTACCCTATTTCTCTTTGCATTTGTTGAAATGTACCACGTGCAAGTACTTTTGAATATTTCATTTTTATTTGGTGCTCAATAAAAATCAATTTTCAATTTTATTTGGTGCTCATACTAGTTTCGGTAGTATGAAATGACCCTAATTTATTGAACGAAGTATTTATTATTTTTTAAGATTTTAGGAAGGGAATAATTTTATTTTCAACGCATGTTGTAGAAAGTTTTAAATTATTTATGACAGTTTAAAATGACTTTCTTAATTGCTGATTCTGACCGAAAAATGGAGATTGACAAAATAGTTTATCTTGCATGAGATGAGAACTGGGTTTCGAAAGATTTTGTAAAAACAGAAAAAGAGTGTCTGAAGTCGCTTGTGACAGCAAGTTCGGAAAGAGATGACCATAAGTGGAAAATATTTGAAGAAATGGCTAAAAACAATAATGAATTTACAGTTCATTCAAAGAGTAAGAAAAGTTATTCACGAAAGAATTCTATTAAATCATACAATAAATCTATTGCCGAAAAACGATCAACATCCGCACAAATTAATCATCCATTGAAGGAAAAATTGAGAAATGACAGTCCGTTGTTTGAATTTAAGGGAAAATGTTATTTCGGATACATTAGACGAAGATTTTTTACAGAAGGAAAAAAAGAAAGATCTAAAGTATCGAGGAAAAGAATTTTTTTAATCTAATCATTAAAATGACACGTCTCATATCTATGCTTATGGAGAAATTTATGGAGAATGGTTTCGAAGCGAAACAAGTAGAAGATGATGCAGACACACTAATTGTTAACACAGTTATTGAAGTAGCAAAGTCTGGTGCGCTTACTGCTGTTGTTGGCGATGATGTTGACTTGATCGTATTTTTGACAGTTTTAGCACCTCCAGAGATAGAGATATTTTTTTATTAAGTCTGGAAGAGGACGAATTGTTACCACCCTGTATTCTAGTTTTAACAATGATGCTATTCTGAAAGATCATATATTATTCCTTCACGCTTTTTCAGGTTGTGACTCGACATCAGCAATGTTTGGGAAAGGTAAAATGTCGTTAGCAAAATTTTTGAAGAAGGAAGAAGATCATAACATACAAGCTGCCAGCATTTTTAAAAGTGATCAAGTATCTTAATTTGAAGTTTCCGAGGCTGGAAAAACTATTTTTCTTGCTTTATACGGTAGTAAAACAGAAATTTCTCTGAAAAAGTACCGTTATGTATGTTTCAAGAAAAGCGTTGTTGTTGGTAAAAAAAAAGCCTTTTATCGTTGCCGCCTGCCGAAGATGTAGCTAGATTGTACAGTTTACGTATTTATCATCAAGTACAATACTGATTGAGCAATAAACTACTTCCTGAGAACTGGGGCTGGCAAAATGCACCTAATTTGTTTCCAATTCTTGCTACCTTACCGCAAGGGAGGAGGGAAGAGCTACTTCTGTATTCAGTGATGATATCGAAAGGCAAACAAAAAATACTGAAAACAGTACAGCAACGAAAGAAATAAATACAGATAATTACGAATCTGAATCGAGTGTAGAAATTGTAGCTGTGCAAAGAACTACTAAAGCAGTTAAACGACTTAAATTGGATTAAGCCAGTCACTAAAGTGAAATATGCCTACGGGGGAAACCACACACACACACACAAAAAACCGCACTAAGTGTTTTACTTCAAGGGTGGTGTGGAAATAAGCATAAATGTACATTATATATTCACTTTCCCCATTCAAAGGTGAGAATTATAGATCTGTTTACAAATTTTTTTTAAAGTAGCAGCAGATTTTTTGAATTTTTATAATTTTACTTTCAAATATGGTCACGTTTTTACATTTTTGACAGGGAAGGATTAATGTGACAAACAAATGTTAATGACACTTTTTATAGAAAATTAAATTATCTACAACTTTGTAAATCACCTTTTTTCTCCAAATGCCATTATTCGTGAGATATTCACAAAAAACTGATTTTCAAGCTCTTTAGCGTCCCCTGGTGGCGAAAGCTCACATCGGATCGATGGGGACTTTTAGTATGTTTAACTACATAACCTAACTAGCACCTATGCAAAAATCCAGCTTTGTTCTAATTTTTTCCCCTATTTTTGCTAAAATGACTGGGCTAGTTGTCAAGGTGAGTGATCAGAGAATGTACACGCTACATAATTTTCTAGCTTTGGGGGTCTATTAAATTTGCTAGCTATAGGGTCTATTAAATTTGCCTTACTGTTAAAAAAAAAATCTTCGCGGATAATCGGGGCTCTACTGTATATATATATATGAGGAGCCCAGAAGCCAAAGGGTATAAGTGACAAAAAAAAAAAAAAAAAAAAAAAAAAAAAAAAAAAAAAAAATGCACAGACTATCTGGAAACAAGTCTATTTATTTGTAGGTAAGAAGTTATGAGTGATTTTTTAATTATATACTGTGTTTTAGGGGTCAGTTACTTAACCTCTTTCCCAAAACTGTGAAACGCGTGGAGGCCAAAGGGTATAAGTGCAATTGCATCAATTAACGTCTACAGCAGAAGCGCGACTAACGACATACAAGGCCATTTGCTTTTTTATACATTAAATAAATGCATTTTAACTGTTTACATGTAAGAAAATCATGCTTTAAGTGTAGATTATGAAACACTTTCCAACATTCTCTGAAATCTCTAAAAAACTTTGCTATTTAGGGTAATAGAGTGTTACTGTTCATAGCCAAATATGTATTCTAATAATTTTGAACAGCCCTATTTTTTATCTGTCGGTTGATATATACTGCATAATGGGAAAATTTAGTTTAGCAAGAAAACGCTTAACAGTTTGAAATTTCTATTTCAGCAGTTTTTACTAATAGATGGAAACACACTTGTATACTTTTGTTTATCCTATAGTTTACCTTGAACCTTTATTATACGCCAGTATTTAGCTAAAATTTAGTTCAAACTAAAACACTCTTAAGACTACTGAAATCACATTTCCAGAAATTATCATCCATAGATGACAAAGTATAAAATTTTGTGCATGACCCTGTATATCATTTTATTTATATTTTGCAAGCATTTCTTAGTAAACTGAAGGCAGTTCAACATAGAAATATATGAATTATTTAAAAGCAATCTTAAAGTAAATTACGCTCATATTCAGTAGCCTTTACGAAATGTTTTGTATAGCCCTGTATATGAAATATAGTATTTATATGAACTATAGCATACGTATTAATATGTATAAATTTTATGAAACTTAAAAGCGCAAATCATAATTAAAAAGGCATTTTGTTCTTCCATCAATCATCATCGATAATATACAGTACTTCGGATAGAATATACTGTTTGAAATCTTTTTGCGTCCCTGTAAATACTGAGTACTTCGTATTATGCGCGAAATAACTTATATTCAGCGTCTGCAATGTATATTTATTTTATTATACATGAAAATTGTAATATAATTAAAATATGTTGTAAAAAATTCCCTCTTTATCATTAGGTAATGTAAATCTTTTGTGTAGCCCTGTAAATAAAAAATATCTATTCTTTTCATCTCATATATTATAGAACGTTTATTTTAATGCAATTCGTAAATGCATATAAATTTTAATATGTTTTACAGGTTATAACATCTTTAAAATTCATTTGAAACGATTTTTCCCATAACCCGTAATTTAACAGAAAACTTTTGATTGTCCCTGTAAATAAACTAATCGTGTTAGAAACTTCATTTGCAATAGGTTCATTATTGAGGTAAACGTGAATAATTCCCAAAAATTCCAGGGCAATCCGAATATATTTACGAGAGTTAAGGCACGGATCACGGACAGACAAACTAAAATCATATTATTCACTTTTCAACTTTGTTGGAAAGTGTTAAAAAATATATAATTTCAATGTTTCAAAATTTTTAATAAAATTTTAAAACTTATATTAGAAAAAAAAATTTCTTTCATTCATTTACATCAACATCGTTCACATTTATTTTCTTAAATTCATTTTTTATTTCATAATTTTTCCGTCTTTAGAATTTATATTGAAACAAAATTTTGTCCTTTCATTTATGTGTATCAACATTGTTCTTAATTTTTTCATAAATACAATTTTTTATTTCATAATTTTTCATTTCTTGTGCTCTTTCGCCACTTGTATCCTTTAGCTTCCAAGCACTTTTCATTACTGCTTGGAAGCCAAGGGATACAACTGCCGAATGATGATAAACATTGCTTAGTAATAAATAAAAAGAAAAATTGTATTCCACCTTTTTAAAAACAATTATTGAAATAAGAGTTCAAAGATCATTAAGATATAAGCAAAAGTTTCATATCTCAATTCATTCAATTACAACTGATGTTTAACTTTGAACTCAATTTACTCGAAATCTAAATTTTGTCACTTGTACCCCTTGGCTTCTCTGCTCCTCATATATGTTCTTTTCAGTAAATATGACAAACAACATTGTACAAAATACCCTGTAATCAAATTAAAACAATAAAAATTGTATGAAAAAAAAAAAAAAAAAAAAAAAAAAAAAAAAAAAAAAAACAGGTCTACTAAATAATGTTTCACTGAGCATGTATGAACGCAATCAAAATGTAATTTGCATAATGTGTTAGCTAAATGTATAGAGCAACTTTTGTGAAAGTCTCAAAAACATAACTTGAAAATTCTGAAAACTATCATCGATAAAATAAGCTCAAAATCCATTGTTTCCAAAACAAAGAAAAAAAAAAAACGAGGGGTTGTACCCAAATATAGTAGTAAGTGCAATACTGTATATTAGTCGTTGAGCCAGGAACTTGTGTGGTTTCATCTCTGGGGACTTGATAAACTATATACACTGCTCAAAACAATTAAAGGATATTTGAAGTTTTATATAAAATAAAGATATAAACGAAATTTTTTTTGCCGAAAATAGGAGAAGAGAATTACAAATGCAAATTTTTCTGGTTTTCAAACTGTGGAGTATGCAAATTTTGAGTTCGACGTCAAAAACGTCGCTTCAGCGGCAGCGAATGAAATTTGACTTTCAACTGGATAAAAGAGAATGAAGACAAGGATAATCGGCATTCGGTGATTGCTTTGTTTCGATGAGTACGATGTCTCAGCGAAGTCATTTGACAGATTTAGACGCTTGGAGATTTGTTGGTAGGTTAGAAGGGGGCCAAACTCAAGCCGAAGAAGCGCAAGCCATTGGAGTGTCACAAAGTGTCATTTCCAGGATCTAGAACCGTTTTTTGGAGAGTGGATGTGCAGGCCGAAGACCAGGGCAAGGTCGTAGACGGGCAACAACGCCCAATGAAGATCGGTATTTAGCGTTAACAGCTCGGAGACACCGAAGCATGAACGCTACTCTTCTCCAACAACACCTTCGCTCGGCTACAGGCACCACGATTTCAACTCAGACTGTCCGAAACCGGCTCCATGCTGTAGGTCTGTATGCTCGCCGACGGATGGTATGTGTTAGATTAACATCAAGGCATCGTCGCGACCGCAGGGAGGGGGCAACCGAGCATGTCAACTGGAGGAGAAATGAATGGAGCATATTCTGTTTTCTGACGAGTCTCGTTTTTCTGTGCATCCGGATAATAGGCGTATTTTCATCTGGAGGAACCGTGGCAGTAGGAAAAATCCTGCGTTCGTGCACGAAAGTGTCAGATTTGGCGGTGGAGGAGTGTTGGTGTATGGTGGCATCTCTATTGACGGGCGCACTGACCTCTAAATCATTTGAGATGGAGCTCTGACTGGTCGCCGATATAGGGATGAGATCCTCAGACATATTGTAGTCCCTTACGCTGCAGCAATCCGAGATAACTTCATTTTAATGGACGATAACTGCAGGCCACATCGTGCAAACCTGGTGGAGGGTTTCCTTTTCGAGGAAGGAATCGTTCGAATGGAATGGCCAGCGTGTTCTCCAGACATGAATCCAATCGAGCACGTTTGGAACGCTCTAGGAAGACGAGTTTCTGGCCGCCAACAACCCCCACAAACTCTCCAAAAACTGGAAAGAGCTCTTCTGGAAGAGTGGGGCAGAATACCCCAACTCGTCATTAATAGCCTCATTGAGTCCATGCCTCAAAGGTGTTCAACGTTGCTGGCCGCCCGTGGAAACCATACCCCCCACTGAAAACGATTTTCTTTGAAGAAAACACCTTTTCTTATTCTTTTTTTCTCATATGCACAAATTGTGTTTTTTTCCTTTTGTACACAAATGCGCAATAAAATGCATTTTTTTCTGCCAAACATGTGTAATTTATTCTCATATAACCTACTATGTCTGTCGACCATGTATCAATCAGCTAAAAAGTTTCCCAGATACAAAATCCACCTAAAACTTCAATATCCTTTAACTGTTTTGAGCAGTGTATTTTTGGATTCACCAGAACAACAGGACTTCATTTATCCACGATACTTTCAAAAGGAGGGCAGCTTTTGGGCGCCATATTCGAAAATGGCCGCCGGCGTAAAGTTAAGCGGTCGTGTGGTTTCATGTCAGCGGGCATGGTAAATCATACATTTTTGGATTCATCAGAACATCAGCATCTCATTTGTCCATGATACATTCAATACTAGGGTAGTTTATGGACGCCATATTGGAAAATGGCCGCCGTCGTTGAGGTAGGGACTCTTGGGATTTCATGTCAACAGACTTGTTAAGCCACACTATTTTAGATTCACGACAACATCAGAATGACATTTATCCATGATATTTTCAAAATAAGAGTAGCTAATGGACGCCATATTGAAAAATAACTGCTGCCGTTGAGCCATGGGCTGGTGTAGTGTCATGTCAAAGGACTTGTTAAATAATACACATATATTTTTTGGAATCACCGCAACATCAGAGTGATATTTATCCATATTTACAAAATCAAGGTAGCTTATGGGCACCATATTGGAAAATGGCAACAGTCGTTGAGCCAGGGGCTCGTATTTTCATGTCAATGGATTTTGTAAACTATACATTTTTGGATTCACCACATCATCAGCCACAAAATGACATTTATCTATGATATTTTCAAAAACAGAGTAACCAATGGACGCCATATTCGAAAATTCAGCCGATAAGCACAGTGACAGAAAATATTTTTTTGATTTTACATGCTGTAAAATTAACAGGGCGATTAAAGAGACAATAAGTAAAGGAACGCAGGGGTCAAAAACTACAACAGAGTTTAGTCAAAGACCTGCCGCAGTTAAAATATATTTTTGATTCCAGGGCAGAATTTCTTCACATGATTCGTGAAAGAACCAAAATCAGTTCTTCAGAAAAATCTATTCTACATCCAGATCAGTCTTTGAGCAAGATCCAGAAATACCTCATATTTACAGAACATGGTTATCAATGAACAGATAAATACAGACAGGCTAATAGAATCAACTAGAGCAATTAAAAATCCAGAAATTGTCCAAGACATGATCAAAGCTCATGAGATGACGAAGAAATTTACCAAACTTTCAAGAGAGAATATCTGTCTGAAGACTCAAAGGCAGGAGGATTTTTCAAATCTCCAATAAGCTAAATACATTTTGTGACTTGAAAAAGAAAAATAATTTGAAATTAAATAAAACAGAGTTTGTTGCCATGGAAAAAAGAAATCTGTTTTCTCAGATGACCATCCTGAAGAGCGAATAAATTTGGATATAACAGGGTTGGCACACTCCTTATATTTTGTAAGGACTCTGGCACCACTATTAATGATAAGAAAATTTATATTTAATTCTTAAGATACAGAATTCGCAACCACCTCCTCAATTCGCAATTTTTGCAATATTTTTCGTGAGTGAAATACATTGAAAATACAGTAAAAGTTTAGTGGTAGAGCTGTGCGAACTCTGTTTAAGAACTGTCTTTTCCTACCATCTAGGCTTCTTCAATAATCCTTAGTAATACTTGATGGTTCAATGCGAAAAACTGAAAAATCAAACTGATGGATGTTATGACAAAATTGCGACTGCTGAAATAATGCAAATGATGGTGTTGTTAATATAAATGACAGAATGTTATTTGTTCAAAGCTTCCATAGGAGCTACAATCATTTGGACAACTAGCAAATAATCTGTTTTTTGAAATAATACAAGATTATACATTCTCTCAAAGGATAAATGTCATATTTGATACACACTGGCAGTTGTCAATAAAAATAAATGAACGAAAAATACGAACTGTTGATAATATTATAAAAGCTATATACTTCTGGACAAACAGTACGAAAATGGAAGCAGATTTTATCTGATGAGGAGAACAAGAAAGAACTTATGCATTTCATTTCTCAAGAATCTCAAAATAAACATTATTTGAAATTGTTGAATACACAAGTGCTGTACGTTATATACGGAGAAAAATATTGTAAATTCAAAAGATAACTAGTTGAAGAATCCACTAAATTGACCTGCTTCCAAGAAGCGGTGGTACACAACTCATATTTTGCATACACCAAGCTTTAGCGTCTGGATTTATAAATATTATCATTACCTCAACACTGGGGCGTTTTCTTTACAAAACTACTTGAAAAACTAGGGAGGATTAATATTTGTGAAATTTGGACTCAACAATAGGGTAAAAAAAAAAAAAAAATACTGTAATTTGAATGAGATGCATGGACTTCAATGTAAAGAAATAATAATGCATCCCTGTAAATACATTCACTGTCAGTGCATGCTTTCAAAGTTGATTGATTGATTGATTGATTGATTTTTGACGTCCGATTATCTGCGCTAGGGATATAGGACCAGGGGGGAATGCCCTTCGTGGGGGTCTTTCTAAGGGAACCTAACCCGTATTTACGCAAGGTTCGAAGAAAACCACGAAAACTCCGAACGGTTAGGCCGACAGCCGCGATTGGGTTCGAACCCAGCACCTGCCGTCTACCAGTTGAGAGGTCCGAACCTCTCGGCCACTGGTGGGGCCGCATGCTTTCAAAGACAAAAGAAAATGATGAATCCGAACACAAATTTCGAGATGCGCTTAAGACGTTTGATACTGAAGTTGATTTACCAGAGAAAACAAAGAAACAGCTTAGGTCATAATTTAACCATCTCTATTATGGAAAGCAAAAATGCTCAAACATCAAAGAATTGCGCTTTATTTTATATTTTTTCTGTAAAACAAAAAGTCTGTGGAATCGCATTGCCTTTTGTCATGTAGTGATACACTCTAATTATAGCTAATGCAAGCCAATTACCACGGTCTTGTTCGGAAGAAATACCTACAGGCTAATCCTGATCTTCCATCCCCCAGATAAATATGGTTGGATTTTCGGAACAGATGGTGAGGGAAAAGGCTCTTTAGAGATCCAGTGGAATGGCAGTCCTTTTGCTCCTGAAGCTGCTTTGGAACTGGTGTCATAATTTTGTTCAAAAACATGTGCCACACTATCCCATGTGCGTGTCTATAATAACCCAATATACAAGCATAAAAAGAATTCTTCTATGACGATTGTGATGAAAATATATTTAAAAAACGTGCCTAATAGCGATTGCGCCGTACAAGGATTTTATTTACCCTAATTTCCTGCGTATAATCCGCGGATCAAACAATCATTTTTCGACCCAGAAATTTTAATTAATAAAATATAACTTTTCAGATCGCCGTAAATATTTGCCTTAAATTACAAAATAAAATTTCTGGGTCGAAAAAGAATTGTTTGATCGGCGGATTATAGGCAGGAAATTAGGGTAATATCGTTTTATCGAATTAGTTCGTCATATTATATATCTATCAATAATAATAAGAAGGCAAGATAATCTTACCTTTCATTCTTCTGGTTCTTCAGAATATTCCATCCTTCATGGTCGCCATTTTAGGAATCGTCGATTTGAACTTGAGCCTTTTATAACTTATTAATTACTTTAACCATTGCTGAAATTGTAAATAGTTAATTAATATTTGTTCTTAATGAACAATAAAGTCGAAGCAAGTTTTGAATTGAATAATAATATTATATTCACACAAATTACATAGCTGCTTTTAGCAGCGAAAAAATAGACGTGTTATATGACTTATATTCACACAGAGAACTAAACAAACACTGAAAAATTAAAATGTCAAAAAAAAGTCTTTCGAATGTTCTTTTTCATTTATTTTGTTTTTGGTCGTTGTCGCGTGACTTCACTGCAGTAGAAAAGGAATAAGCGTCCTTGAATAAATCAGTTTATTTCGTTGTTGAATTGTTCCGAAATAGGGAAAAAATAATTTATTTTGCTTTTTTTTATGATATGCAAAAAATGAAATCTTTTTATTGTAAATTGATCTAACTTGATTTTATTCAGCTGAAATAGTGATTAGTTTATTTCAACACCCTTCCTTAATCACTTCAGATGAATAACACTGTAGGTTCATAGATTCTCGATGTTTCACCAGTTGAGGCTTTGGCAGGGGTTTTGTAAGTGCATCGGCTATCATATCTTCAGATGGGCAATATTCTAAATTTATTATTTTGTCTTCTTTGAGTTGTTTAATGGCCGAAAACTTTGCATTCTCTACCATTTTTATCGCACTCTGATTATCTTCGAAAATCGTTATAGGTTCATCTTGTTTCAAGTCTAAGTCGTTCAACAATTTCTCCAGCCAAATAATTTCTTGAGCTGCTGCGGCTGCTGATATAAATTCAGCTTCTGCCGAAGAATACGCTATACATTTCTGTTTCTTCGTGTACCAATTAATAGGTGTTTTTCCTAGAAAGAAAACATTTCCTGTTGTTGACTTCCTCGTTTTGGTGTCGCCTCCCCAATCGGAGTCTGCATAAGCTACCAATACTGGTTGGTCGTCTGTGCTGATTGTTAACCTCAATTCTCTTGTGCAGTTGAGATAGTTGACCACTCGTTTTGCTGCTTTCCAGTCCATCTCACGGGGCGTTTCGCATCTTCTGCTGAGGATATTAACTGCAGTTGATATATCTGGACATGTGTTAGTGGCTATGTATAACAAAGATCCAATGATTTTTCTAAAATTTGTGTTATTAGGCAGCAAATTTTGTTCGTCTTCTATTTTATAAAAGCCGGGGTCCATCGGAGTTCCTGCGGGTTTAGCTTCTTTTAATCCTAGTTTATTTGCCAATTCTTCAATTTTTAACTTTTGGCTTAGAGTATATCCGTTTTCTGTTTTCTTTACTTCAGTACCGAGGAAATACGCTATATGACCGAGGTCTTTAAGCTCATATTCTTCTTTAAGTAGTTTTACTATAATGTCAAAAAATTTTTCGTCACCGGATAGTAATATTTCGTTAACATATATAATTATGTAAGTGTAATTTTCATTTTCTTTTCTGGTGAACAAGCAGGGATCAGCTATACTTTGATTAAATTTGAATTTTTTTAAGGACTGTTCGATTCTTTTGTGCCAAGTTCTGGCTGCCTGTTTTAGGACGTATATTGATTTTTTCAGTCTGCAGACTTTGTTTTCAGAATTCTTTTCTATGTAGCCTTCCGGCTGTTTCATATACACTTCTTCCTCAAGCTCACCATACAGAAAGGCGGTGTCAATATCTATGTGTCTAACATTTTGTTTGTGGTATGCGGCTTCTTAGGTATGCGGCTGCTGCTAAAAATGCGCGAACTGTTGTTTGTGAGATGACAGGGGCAAATGTCTCATCATAATCTTCACCGTATTTTCGACTATAGCCCTTAGCTACTAGGCGTGCTTTATATTTTTGAACATTTCCGTAACTATCTAATTTCTTTTTAAATGTCCATTTTGATCCTATAATTTTTTTGTTTGGTGGAGGATCCACTAATTCCCATGTGTTATGTTTTTTTGGCGAATTGATTTCCGCTTGTGTGGCTTTGAGCCAATTTTCTTTTTCACAGGGATTATCAATTTCCTGTATGTCATTCCAACTAGTGGGTTCATTCATTTGGTTATTGTTTACATAACAGACGTATCTGTCTGGTGGTATTCCCCTGTTTGATCTTTGCGATCTTCTAAGTTCAGTGGTGGGTTGTTTGGACGAGGTTGGTTCCTCTATCGTGTTCTTTATTTCTGCTTCGATGTAATTTTTATCATCATATGAATTTTCTGTATCTTTACTTTCTTTTAAGTTAATTTTGCTATTCTCTAGGAATTTTACGGTTCTTGCTATTACTATTTTGTTATCTTTAGTGTATACACGGTATTCTTTTGAATTGTTATCATACCCTACGAATGTCCGTTCCTGAGCTCTATCGTCTAATTTTCCTCGATGTTGTTTGTTTACATATACGTATGCTTTGCAGCCGAATGTACGTAAATAGTGCAAATTTGGTTTGCGTTTAAACCAAAGCTCGTATGGGGTTTTATTCGTGGATCTTCTTGGTAAGCGATTTTGTAAATGATTTGCGGTATTAATTGCTTCTCCTCAAAATTTTTGCGGTAAATTGGCTTCGCGTAATAGACTTCTAGTCATGTCTAATAGTGATCTATTTTTCCTCTCAGCTACGCCGTTCTGGCTCGGACAATATGGCACAGATAGTTGGTGTTTTATACCTCTTTTTCTTAGGTAGTCATTTGTTTCTCTACTCATGTATTCTCCGCCATTATCGGATCTTATTGCTTTCGGATATGAACCGAACCATAGCTATATAGTCGATTAATTTATCATGCACTTCGTCTTTATGACTTAATAAGTATATTACTGTAAACCTAGAGTAATCGTCTATGAAAGTTACAAACATCGTTTTTCCGCCAATTGTGGGGGATCCTATGGATGTGCATACGTCTGTGTGCACTAGATCGAGTATTCTGCCTGTTTTGTTTTTATATGTTGTTTTTGGATAAGGTGCATCGCTTTTTTTTGTTTGTATGCATGTTTCGCATATTGTTTCATGGCTACAATTATTTAGTTCTATTCCATAGGTTAAATTTTCTTTAACCCTCTGGATCCCAAACCGCCCGAGACCGCCCGAGATATTTTAATTCGTATATTTTAGTTCCCACCCGAAAATTAAAACAACAATATTTGCTTTAATCAATAATATAACATTCCGCATTTAAATAAAACGAAATTAGCCATTGAATTTTTCTGGTGTGAAATGAACTACATAATTTCTAGAACGTGTTCTAGCATGGGAATTAAAGGGTTAATCATTTCCTTTGTGGAATTGTAGTTTCTGTGACCTAGGCGTTTGTGCCACAATTCTATGCACTTTTTATTTTTGCATTCATGCGCAATGTTTACTGTGTTAGATTCTATATTCTCTAACAATTCAACCTCATATAGATTGTTTTTCATTTTTGCTTCCAAGTATATTTTCCCATTTCGGGATAGCGTGCATTTATCTTTATCAAAAAGTAGTTTATAACCGTGCTTTGTTGCCTTACTTACTGAAATTAAATTTGATTCTAAATCAGGTACGTATAATACTTCCTTTAATGTAATTTTGTTTACACCTCCGTCGGATGTTTTTGTCATAAATGTGGTTTCTCCCACACCATGCGAATTTAACGATTTTCCGTTTGCAATAATAACAGTAGTTTTTTCGGTGTCGTTTAATTTAGTAAACAAGTCTTTATCGTTTAAAATATGTGTGGAAGAACCAGAATCAATAATCCATGTTTGTTTTCAGTTTTCTCAATTAGAAAGGCTGCGTCGCTGCTTCGATCTGTTTTTAGTTGTGTTTTATAATTTGGCTTATATTCTTGTTTACGATCATTAAATTCATTTTGATTGTACGATTGTTGATAACAGAGAGACGTTGTATTATTTTTGTTTTTGTATGTTTGTTGTTTTTGTGTATTTGGGTGAGTTTGTCTATTTTTCAGATGCCAACATTCTTTGTAAGTATGACTTTTCATTTTACAGTACGTACAATATTTTTCCCTTTTGCTATTATCATTTGGGAACCTTTTTTGTGTTTCAAACGCTTTGGTAGAATTGTCGCCCTGATCTGCGTTTTCAACCCTTCTGTTATATTCATCAGTTAGTTTATTTATAATAAATTCTGGTGTTAAATCAATTTCATCGCGGGCCTCAAGTGCTACAATCAATGTATTATAGCTTGGGGGTAATGAGCACAGCAATAATGCTGAAAGGTGCGAATCGTTAATAGTTTCCTCAATCGCTAATAGTTTATCTTTTAATTCTAAAATGTACGTTATGTGTTTAATTAAGTTACCATTTTCTGGCAGCTTTGCCCCATATAATTTTCTTAATAAATGCAATTTACCAGACAAATTCCCCCTTTCGTGTATAGCTTTGAGCGCGTCCCAGGTTTGTCGAGCAGTATTTAGCCCTTTTACATGCACTATCTGTGAATCTTCAATTGCAAGGTTGATTATAGCTCTGGCTTTATTATCCTTCTTTTGCCAATCTGTGGTAATCGGATTTGGTGTTGTATCTGTTATTACCTCGAAAATTTCTTCTCTTATTAATAACATTTCTATCTTGAATTTCCATGTTGAGTAATTGTTTTGATTTAATTTTTCTATTAACTGAAATTCTTTCGATGCGGCCATAACGGATCTTACTTATCAACTGATAAATATTTAATTTCGTAACTCGATGAGGAATTGTTTTTATTTTTCTTTATATTATATAAGAGATTTTCGCTATTTATTTTTATTCATTCAAATATAACGAATATATCACTTGTTATGTTTATTCATTCAATTTCAACAAATATATCATATATTTTCAATAACGTTGAGAAAAAGAAGAACAAATATATTTTTTCACAATAATTATATGCATTAGGTAATTTATTATACCATACAATTTATTTTATAAGGCCATTTTTATTTGTTTACTAGTAGTTACCCGTGACTTCGTTCACATAACATTTAAAGAAGAAATAATTGATCAATCAACCAAAAAATTTCGATGATGAAAAGCATGTGTAATTAACTTTTTATCGCAAATTTATGGTAAAAAAACTTCTGATAATCCCTAGTTGCTAATTTGTTTGCTGGTCTAAATTTTCCTTTCAGCGATTAATACTAATAGATAGAAACATTCTTGAATTCTTTTGTTCAGCCCTGTAGTTTTCCAAGTGTCTTTAATACACGAAAGTATCTTTCTAAAATTTATTTCAAACAAAAATATTTCTTATTACTACCTAAATTACATTTTCAGAAATTATTATCCGAAGACAACCTTGTATCCAGTTCTTTGCAGGACCCTGTTTATCATTATATATATATACTACAAACATTTCTTAGTTTACTAAATGCAGTTCAAAATAAAAATGCATATTTTATTTACAAACCACCTTTAAGTAAATTACGCTCATATTCAGTAACCATTCCGAGATCTTTTGTGTAATCCTGTATATCTAAATTTAACTATTTATACTATTACCATTTATACATGCATATTTTATTTACAAACCACCTTTAAGTAAATTACGCTCATATTCAGTAACCATTCCGAGATCTTTTGTGTAACCCTGTATATCTAAATTTAACTATTTATACTATTACCATTTATACATGCATATTTTATTTACAAACCACCTTTAAGTAAATTACGCTCATATTCAGTAACCATTCCGAGATCTTTTGTGTAACCCTGTATATCTAAATTTAACTATTTATACTATTACCATTTATACTCTCCATTTAATATGCATACATTTAGCGAAACTTAAAAGCACATATCATAATTCAAAATGCATTTCATCCATGCAACAGTCATCATCCATGATATACAGTACTTCGGATAGAATATATATTTGAAATCTTTTGTGTGTCCCTGTAAATGCTATGCATTTCGTATTATGCATGAAATAACTTACATTAAGCCTCAGCAACATATATCAATTTGATTATACATGAAATCGTTTACCATAATTAAAATATGTCGGAAACTGTTCCTCCCTTTATTTCTATGCAATGGAATTCTTCTAGTCCAGTCAAATTAAGCGAAAAAAAGTGGAAACTTAGGAAAAATTAGCGAAGAGCTGGAAATTTGTGTAGACCTTTCGAACATCATTTCGAATGAAATGCCAAAAATCGTAGTCGATCTGGTTGGAGCAAAAAATTTTATTTAAGGTCAAAGGTCAAAAATAGAATAAGTAGTTTTTTGCAGATATCTGGTAAACGGTAAGATTTATCCTAAAAATAGTTGTCTTAAAAATTAAATATCTTTGGATTTTCTACAAAAAATGTCGTTACTCACTCCCCGCCCCCTTTTTCGTAAGATATTGCTAATGCAAAAAGTGCAAAAATCGAAAATTTCAAAAATTTTCATATTTTGGATAATAGTTACATTTTTCTGGATGCAATTTATGTTATTAGCTATTGAATGAAATACATATAAGTAGATATAATAAAATTAAATATAATAATGCGAGATACGGGCATACGTCATCCCATACGATCGAGGTAAGCTATGGTCAATTTCCCTTACCCCCTTCCGTGGCGAAATAGAAGCACGCGCCGCAGGCCTATAGCTAGACGATGCTCCTAGGTCGGGCAAATGTTTTTCCAAGAAGGGCTAAATTACTTCTTCATTTCTTTTTATCTCAAAGTCTAAAAGCTAATATACTAACAGGTTCTGTATGTACTTACGTATGTAAGAATCGCAATACCTTTTGGTAGAAATATCCCATTTGTTTCAAATTGGGTAAATATGTTCATTCTGATAAGGTGCACAACTGTTTAGTTTTGAAGATTCATTGGTTAAGTGTAAAGAGGAATGCGGGGTATTATCCTCGTGAATTTAGATAAATGGGTTTATCATGCAAAATTATCTGATTTTTTATGAATTTGGTATTTTGGTTTATTACGAAAAGGTGCATCCCTGATTAGATTTGAAGTTTTATTGATTAAATATAAAGGAAGAAAAGGGGGTTTAATTCTCCTCCCTTCAGTTATATAAATGTTTTTTTTCATACAGAATTATCGATTTGCTTCAAATTTTTATAAGGTTATTTATAAGGCACTTTCTTTATTTGATTTGGAGGTTCAGTGATTAAGTATTAAGGGAAAGAGGGAATGAGGGCTAATCCCATTTAATTTAGATAAATGGATTTTTCATGAGGAAATATCCGATTCGATTCAAATTTAGTAAATGGTTTATTCGGATAAGGCGCCTCCCTGATTATTTACCATTTTGCTATAAAAAGAACGAGCTCTGTTTTAATTATAATAGACATAAATATGAGTATTATATGGAATTAACGCGAGTAGCCTACGAGCTCAATATCATCAATTTAACAGGGCACTTTTTTGTAATCTTTTACGATCTCTTAAAAATATGTATTACGTATTCAGTTTATAGCTCTTTCCAATGTAATTGAAAGGTGATATTCTTTCATCTTTCTGTGTATCCATAAACTAGTTTTGTAAATATGAATTTCCAGAAAAATGCAAGAAGTTTTCGAGGATTGCTACAACAGCTTCACAAACTAGTTCTTTGGGGACCCTCCGTTCTCCGTAGAAAAATCTGAACAGTCACATTGTTAAATTTTATAAATAATAAACTAAAATTACAATATTCAGGAATGAAACAATACTAAAGACATTTTGAAGCAGCAAAACACTGTTTTTTTGGAGCAGTAAAATCCATTTTTTAGCAGTAAAAATCTGATTTTGTCAGAAAGTAAAGTAAATTTATGAAAAGTGTAAATACTTTTTAGTAGAAAATTTCAATTTTTAAAATAACCTTCAATTTTTATAACAGCTATTTTTACGATAAATTTACTGTTTAACAGATATTTGAAACTAGTCGTTAATGGCCACCGTAATACTTACCCATCATGGATATTGCATAATATAAAATATGAAAATAAAACGTGTGTAAACTATTTACATAATGCATCGCAATTTCAAAATGAAATTTAAACGCATATTTAAATAGTTTTAATATACATAGTAATGCTTTATTAATGAATTGCTGATGGGCCAATTTCGACAAATTATATAAAACGCCAAAATACTCATATTTGAGTATTTTGGCCAGATTGCGTAAAAGAAACATCCTTATGACTTAAAAAATAATAATCATATTAACTAACAATTTACTGCGTTGGATGAAGCCTCTCATTTCCAACTGAAATATATTTTTGAATTGAAATTTGAATGAAATACAGGGTCATGAAAAATCGAAGGATGTGGAAAACAGGATTACACATATCTCGTTCACCAATAATCCGATCGACTTCGTTTTTTATGCAAAATTTGTGTTACTTTATTGCCTTTTACATCACACCTTAAAATAAAAAAACTCGAAAATTTTTATATACCTTTCATTAGAATGAATCTTTCGAGAGTCCGAAAAAAATAGTTTCGGATAAAGGTTACTGATATTAAATAGGCTTCGTTCCATTCTTACATGCTAAGTACATACAAATTTTCAAGTCTCTATCTCAATTTGTTCGGCAGATAGAGCGCAGACAGACAGACACACAGACACACAGACGGACGGACGGCAATTTTTTTTCTAAAAATATGTTTTTCGGAATCTCCAGTATCTGAAACATGTTAATCCGTCAAAACTTTTTCGATTTTCAAAACGATTGCAATAATTACCCTATACTACGTATGATGGGTAAGCAAAAACGAATTTTTTGTATCTTTGACCTTTGACCTTGAATAAAATTTTTTGCTCCAGCCAGATTGATTAAGATTTTTGGGATTTCATTTAGAATGATATTTTAAAAGTTTTTGCAAATTTTCAGCTCTTCGCTAATTTTTCCTAGGTTAAATGCCTATTTTGACTGGACTATTCTGTCTGACCCTGTAAATGAATAGTAAGTGCCCTTTTCACTACATACTTTACAAAATGTATATTTTAGTGCACTTTGTAAATGCATATAAATTTGAATATGTTCTATAGGCTGTAACATCGTTAAATTTAATTAAAACGATTTTTCCCCATAATGCCGTAATATAAGGAAATTTTTTGACTATACTTGTAAATAAACTAATCCTGGTAGAAACTTCATTTTCAATAAATATTCGTGCTAGGTAAACGTTAATAATGTCCAAAAATTTCATGGAAATCGGAGTATATTTACGAAAGTTGGAAAGCGACCAGACAGACAGACAAACCGAAAGCATAATAACTTTTCAACTTTGTTCGAAAGTGTTAAAAAATCGAGCCAAAAATATATTAATCAGTGATTTTATTTTCCACCTTTTCCCCACAAAAATTTCTTCCATTGATAATTATGAGTTTTGAATAATTTCATTTAATTCATTTTTCATTCAATTAATATTCATTTGTATGTAACTTAACTTATTAATTAGTATAAGTAAAAAATATTTCTGATTCATTTTAAATATGACGTCATTATTTATCTCGCTCCATTAGCTACTGATATTCATACCCCTTGTATTTTTAACGACTGCTATAAAGTACCTATTTTATTTCAACTATGACGTCACATTTTCATGAGTGAACCATTTTATTAAAAATATAATTCTTTTTCATTCTTTTTACTTTTAATTTATGTCACCATATTTTACACAAAAATTCCCATTAACTAAACAAATATCCTTGTTAAATGTATTATAAAAAATACACCTTTTATTTTTATTTCAAACATGACGTCATATTTATTTTCTTTTAAATTATTTTGTTATAGTTTTTTGCGTGGAAGTTTTCTATTAAAAATTCATTGCCGCTGAAAAATTATTATTCCAATTTTTTTATTTTCTTGGCAACAGGAAAGGAAAATGGTTAAATTTTATCTGAAAAATGCCTATTGATTTTGACGGCCATTTAAAATGGGCCGAGCAGAGTATTTGCAGTGGTTTTGTGGAAGGCTTAATTGATAACAACAGTTTTACATGACCAAAACTTTTATTATTAACTGAGATGAACTATTTACAGATGTAAACAACATTACGACATCACTTTGCCGTAAACTTAAAAAACTAAAAATAAGGATGATTTAAATTACATGATTGTGTGCTTAAGCAACATTCGAAAAGAAAAATTGAGATAGAGCGAGCAACAAGCCATCGCAATACAAACTATTTATACAAGATTCTGATGAACTTGTTTTGCATATATCTGTTGCCATTGTACATACAAACTTTCTTCAGTAATACATCGAGATTTATCTGCAACATATATCCGAGATGCTATTGGCCGCGCGGTATGACGTCAAAAACCTCTGCCGTTCACGGCAAGTGATGCGATCGCTAAAATCACTGTTACTCGGCTGTTACGCAGTAACATTACTCAGTAAAAGCAGATCGGAAAAGCCAGCTCTCGGATATTGTAAACAAACGTGCTCGGGAGATGACGAAAAACCATACATGCATCTATCTGAGTAAATACATTTTATTTCTACTTTAAAACCCGTTTCTTTTAAACTTTTAATGCTTATTTAAGCTTAAGAAACGTATAGATGCGTAACAAACGGCCTCCTTTTTCGTCATCCCCAGAGTATTACAAAAATTCTGGAAAAAAGTTATAAAAATGCAAAAATTACAATATGAAAAATTTCAAAAACTTCAAAAATTCAGAACTTCAAAAGTTCAATAAAATTAAATTACATTTTAATATTCAAAAAAACAACAGTCTGGTCAATATCAGGTCATATAAGACTTTATTGGCAAGGCATTGACCAGAGTGATTACATTGTAAGAAAAATTATAACCCCCCCTTAAAACTTTAAATATCAAAAATCCTTTTACAAAATTTCAACAACTGCTCTCTAATTTGGGGTTTTGTAAAACTGTCAGCCAAGTTAAATTTACTAGCAATATATTTAAGTTTAAAGACCTGATCATATACTAAATTTCTAAGGAAATGATATTTTATATGGATATGTTTAGTTTTTTGATTTTCAAAAGGAGAATTCGAAAAGGCTATTGCTGCTTGGTTATCACAGAATAGTGTGCAATCTTTCAAGTTTAAATTTAGAATCTCATTTTGTAAAACATTTTTGACCCAGATTAATTCTTTAGCAGCTTCAGTTAAACTGACGTATTCGGCCTCCATAGTTGAAAGACTTATACATTTCTGTTTAAAAGTCTTCCACGAAATGGGCGTTTCATCTAGAAACAAAATATAGCCACCTATGGAAACTCGATCGTCTCTGTTTGCAGCAAAATCTGAGTCTGAATAGCATGAAAGATTTAACTCACTAATTCTGGATAACTCAAGTTTATAATGTTTAGTATATTTAAGATAACCTAAAAATTTTAATAAACTATTCCAATGAGAAATTCCAGGGTTTGATTGAAATTGGGATAACAAATTAACTGCATACATGATATCTGGTCTAGTCCTTCCAGCTATGAAAGATAAGCAGCCTATAAGATTTCTATAAGGAAACTTTGACATCATTTCAATATCTTCCCTAGTGGAAGGTGCATCTTGCTTCGACAAAACTAAACCCTTGGGCATAGGTAAGGTACTAACAGGAAATTTAAATTCTGAAAACATTTCACAAACTTTTTCAATGTATGAAGTTTGGTGTATAAAAAGACGATTTCCTATTTCTTCAAACTCTATACCCAATAGTTTTTTAGTTGACCCCAAAATTTTTAAGTTAAAGTGTTTTTGCAGTAATTCTATCCCAAAATCTAAATCATCTTTAGTTTTACCAAAAAGAACTATGTCGTCAACATAAAGCAAAAGAACCAATCTGGTCTGAAACATGTATACACAATTGCACCAATCTAGTTTTTGAAAATCAAGTTTGGATAAAACATCATCCATCTCGAAAAACCATTGTCTTCCACTCTGGTGGAGACCATAAATGGCTTTATTTAACTTACAAATTTTATCTTTATCTTTAACAAAACCTTCAGGTTGGTGCATGTATACAGTCTCATCCAGATTAGCATAAAGGTAAGCATTGTTGACATCTACCTGGACATTTCTCCATTTAAACAGACATGAAAATATGGCAAAGAACAACCTAATTATTGTAAAACTAACAACCGGGCTAAAAACTTCTTCGTAATTTTCCCCCTTTATTTGATTAAACCCCTTCGCTACCAATCTCGCCTTATACCTTACAATTTCGTCTTTCTCGTTTCTTTTAACGGTAAATACCCAGCGGTTTCCTAAAACTTTAGCATCTTTTGGTGGTGTCACAAGATCCCATACTTTTCGTTCATACATGACGTTAATTTCATGGTTCATTGCGTCCCTCCAATTTGATGCTTCTGGGCTTTTAATGGCTTGATTGTAGCTTTGAGGAATTTTGATTTCAGTTAAATTTGCTTCATTTACATTTAAATTTAAAACTTTACCGGATTCTTTATTTTTAGAACTAAAATCAAATAAATTTTTATCACATTCTATTTTATTTTCTTTACAATATTTAATTAATTCATTAAAAGACCTAATTCTTGTGTTGGTTCCTTCTATGCCATAGTAAATGTCTGTTTGATTTCCTGTTTTTCGGGGTACTGCTTTACGGGTTCATGGAATTGATGCACAAGGTTTTAAAATTTCCTGCTCCGAAACTTCTGGATCTTTTACTTTAACAGTCTCACTCCCCAATTGAGATGTATTTTCAGGTTCATAAAAAATATCTCCATCTTCTGGAAGATCAAAAAGTGAAAAGTTAAATTTTTGTTCTTTAAATTTTGAAACTACATCAACCCCCCTTTTTGTTTCATCAAATCTTACATTAATGGTTTCTACAATTTTATTTTCATCAATTAACCAAATTCTATAGCCCTTCGTTGATTGAGCATACCCGCACATGATCCCCAGTTTAGCTCGCATATCAAGCTTCCTTCTAATCTGTTTGGGCACTCCAACGTACGCTAAACATCCGAATTTCTTTAAATGAGAAACCGAGGGTTTTTTACCAGAATACATCTCAAAAGGGGTGATTTCTGACTGTTTGTGACATACCCTATTCCATACGTAAGAAAAACACATTAAGGCTTCCGCCCAAAATTTTTGAGATAAGCCGCTAGCATTGAGAAGAGTCTTAACACCATCCAAAGCAGTTAAATTAAAACGCTCCGCAACCCCGTTCATTTCAGGACTGTACGGGTTCGTCTTTTCATGAAAAATACCCTGCTTTTCTAAAAAAGAATCAAATTCTCTGTTACAAAATTCTAAACCCCCATCCGTTCTGATTGAAATTATTTTCTTGTTTAGATACCTTTCGGCCCTACTTTGAAATTTTAAAAAAATTTGAAAAACATCAGACTTATTCTTGATGGGGTATACTGTAACAAAACGAGAAAAATCATCAATGATGGTGAAAAAATAACGACTCCCCCCATGCGACGTTACTTGTAAAGGGCCACAAAGATCCATATGTAAAAGTTCGAGAGCAGTTTTTGATTTAATTTTACATATAGCTTTAAATGATGTTCTTTTAGACTTAGCGAGTTTACAGGAGATACAATCCTCGGCTAACTTAGACAATAAAGGCAAACCTATAACACTTTCATTTTTAGAAGTGTTAATTAAATATTCATTGTTTACATGACAAAATCTTTCATGCCAAAGTTCATTTAAATTTAATTTTTCAACTTGATTTGCAGAAATGTTAGCCGAGTTGCTTTCTCCTTTACATTTGTAGCTAAAAGGTTTTAAAAAATACAAGTCATTTCTTCTAACAGCATAAAACAAAAAATTCCATTCCTTGTCATAAACAATTACCCTGCCCTTACTGCCCACAAAGTTTACACCCAATTTTTCAAGCTTGCTGCCCGACAACAGATTTCTACGTAAATTAGGATTATACAAAACATTTTTAAGGATAATTTGATTGAAGCTGCCATCTTTACATTTTACAAAAAAATTTACTGTACCCCTTCCCTGAACAGGGCTTTCCTTTTCTCCTACAGCAAGTGACATCTGCATATTTGACACTGGCTCAAAATCTAAAAATAAATTTTTGTCATTACAAAAATGAGCAGTCGCTGCGGTATCGAAAACCCAGCTATTACTTTTACAAAAATCAGATGTATTTGCTTCAAAAATATTTGGAGAAATTTCAATTAAACTTGCTTCATGTTCAGAGAAGGTGCATTTTACATTATTATACTTTAATTCTACATTACTAGATTCTGAAAATTTACTTTTATATTGAGAATTTTTAGATTTAAGTTTACAATTTGAGATTAAATGACCATAAGATTTACAAAAATAACAAGGACCTATTGATTTATTCTGTTTAAGATTTTTAGCTTTAGGAAATTTACTTAAATTTACATTGTCAGAATTAAAAGATTTACTTTGATTACTTGGATTTACATTACTATTGTCAGACTTTAAAAATTTACTTTGATTACTTGGGTTTACATTACAATTAGCAAACTTTGAAAATTTACCTGATTTACATTTCACTTCTCCAGAAAAAGCAGCATTCTGAATGTCTCTAGTGGCTAGCTTCAATCTATTCTCCTCCAGCAGCAGCTCAGCTTCAATCTTGTCAGGTACAAAATCTTTATCAGGCCACCTATAGATTGCTTGCACTGTTGACTGAAATTCTTCTGGAAGACTTCTTATCATTTGATAACCAATGTATAGTGGTTGCAGATCATGACCAACTTCGTGAAGCCGCTCGGTTGCTTGTTTCACTTTACACAAAAATAGTCCAAGATTTTCACCTTGCACATATCTCAGGCTAAAAAAATCATCTAACAGCTGAATAACTCGAGCTCGGGTGGTTGGTTCAAAATGATCTTTTAGAATCTTCCATGCAACTGCTCCATTAGTAGTACCGGCAATCAGGGGCTTGAACTCTGGGCTCAGGGTCTGATAAATTATGGTGTATGCACGGGCTTTGCGCAAACTCAGGTCATTTCTTTCCCTCCAAGTTAGTGGTTCAGTCACAGGAACTGTTGTCGCCGCATCCTCCTTTCCCGGAACTCTGCTTTCCTTCGATGGTTCTACACTTTCACCAGCTTCTGCATCCGGACCTTCTATAAATTGCCACGCTCCATAGTGGAGCAAAAGGACTTTCACTTCTATTTTCCAACTCTCCCAATTTGAAGAGGTCAGAAGGGTGACATTCGTCAGCTCCATTTCTAAGACTCGGCCTCCTTCACAGCAATCGGGGAAACTTTCAAAAAATTGGAAAAGTTCAAAAATAACAAAGTCCAAAACGAAAACAAACAGTCCTTGCAGATTGTCACCGGTGAAGTCGGAAAAATCACATCTAAACAGGGCAGACGGCAAAACTTGAAAACTCCATCGAAAATTTCCAGGAACGGAAAAACATCGGCACGACGTCACTTGTCAACAAACATCGTTGAATAGAACATCGACGCAAAAATCTTCACTTCCACAAGGGCTCTGGGCCCATAACCCTGACGGCCATTTAAAATGGGCCGAGCAGAGTATTTGCAGTGGTTTTGTGGAAGGCTTAATTGATAACAACAGTTTTACATGACCAAAACTTTTATTATTAACTGAGATGAACTATTTACAGATGTAAACAACATTACGACATCACTTTGCCGTAAACTTAAAAAACTAAAAATAAGGATGATTTAAATTACATGATTGTGTGCTTAAGCAACATTCGAAAAGAAAAATTGAGATAGAGCGAGCAACAAGCCATCGCAATACAAACTATTTATACAAGATTCTGATGAACTTGTTTTGCATATATCTGTTGCCATTGTACATACAAACTTTCTTCAGTAATACATCGAGATTTATCTGCAACATATATCCGAGATGCTATTGGCCGCGCGGTATGACGTCAAAAACCTCTGCCGTTCACGGCAAGTGATGCGATCGCTAAAATCACTGTTACTCGGCTGTTACGCAGTAACATTACTCAGTAAAAGCAGATCGGAAAAGCCAGCTCTCGGATATTGTAAACAAACGTGCTCGGGAGATGACGAAAAACCATACATGCATCTATCTGAGTAAATACATTTTATTTCTACTTTAAAACCCGTTTCTTTTAAACTTTTAATGCTTATTTAAACTTAAGAAACGTATAGATGCGTAACAGATTTTGTATGAAAAATAATTTTATTTTGAATTATTAAGGAAAATATTTGAATAAAATAAATAAAAATTACCCTATTATTTAATCCGGACTTCTAACTTTACGTCTGCAAAATTTCAAAGCATTCGGTTCAGTAGTTACGGCGTGAAAGCGGAACAAACAAACAAACAAACAAACAAACTCACTTTCCGATTTATAATATTAGTAAGGATATCATATTATTGCTACCTTGTGCGTTAAGTTCAGTCTTTCATAATCAGTTTGATGAAAATATATTAAAAAAACGTGCCTAATAGCGCTTCCGCCGCACAAGGATTTTATTTAATATCGTTTTATCGAATTAGTTCGTCATATTATATATCTATCAATAATAATAAGAAGGCAAGATAATCTTACCTTTCATTCTTCTGGTTCTTCAGAATATTCCATCCTTCATGGTCGCCATTTTAGGAATCGTCGATTTGAACTTGAGCCTTTTATAACTTATTAATTACTTTAACCCAGGGGCATCGCTAAGACTTTTTATTGAGGGGGGAGAGGACCTAAAATTGCCAAGTCAAATTTCAATATTTGCCAACTCATTTTACAATTTTGCCAACTTACCACAATAAGAAAATGTAATATGGCCCCTATTTGTTAAAAGGTTAATAATATTCCCAATTAGTTTTGTAATTTTTGTCAATTCTATCAAAAATTGAAAATATATTATAGTTTTTATTAAAATTTTAAAGAAAATTTGCCAACTAAGTTTGTGAATTTGCCAAGTGTAACAACATTCACGAATGTTTGGGGGGGGAGGCTCCCCCCCCCATCCCCCCCCTTAGCGAGGCCCCTGCTTTAACCATTGCTGAAATTGTAATTAGTTAATATTTGTTCTTAATGAACAATGGGGTCGACGCAAGTTTTGAATTGAATAATAATATTATATTTACACAAATTACATAGCTGCTTTTAGCAGCGAAAAAATAGACGTGTTACATGACTTATATTCACACAGAGAACTAAACAAACACTGAAAAATTAAAATGTCAAAAAAAAGTCTTTCGAATGTTCTTTTTCATTTATTTTGTTTTTGGTCGTTGTCACGTGACTTTACTGCAGTAGAAAAGGAATAAGCATCCTGGAATAAATCAGTTTATTTCGTTGTTGAATTGTTCCGAAATAGGGAAAAAATAATTTCTTTTGCTTTTTTTTTTTATGATATGCAAAAAATGAAATCTTTTTATTGTAATAAGATCTAACTTGATTTTATTCAGCTGAAATAGTGATTATATAGTTTATTTCAACAGACTGAAGTTATTTGGATACAGGAATGTGAATCAATCATCATAGAAGTGCAGAAGACTAAGATTTCTGTTATTTATTAACCCATTCAAGACCAGCATCTTTTACAAGAATTTAATTCAATTGACAGCACTTTTTGTCAAACAATTAAATTTACTTTAGCAAACAAGAGAATGTCTTAATTGGATAAGGAAAAAGTAATTTTTTTAATGTTATCAAAAACAAGCGATAGAAACACGCTTTGAAGTTGCATATAGGGTTAATTCTTAACAGACTAAGTACAATAGTTTCACGAGTACTATTTTTTTTCTTGAGTTTCTGTGTGTTATCTATATGAAAATAATATGCATTAAAATGCAAAAAAAAAAAGATTTCGATTTTCTTTCATCGCAAATATCTTTTGATCGGTTTATTCAACTGAAAACGTCAATAATCATATTGAAATAAAATTTTAACAAATATATAATTTGTATAACGTTATATGTTCAATAATATTTATTCTCTGCATTTTTTCATTGAAATTTAATTATGTGGTAATAATAATATGTAATAAAAAAAATATTTGTATCTATGTGCGATAGATGGCGCTCATTTTTTCAATATGGTGCCTATAAGCTACCACAGACTTAATAGTATCATCATAAAATGAACTTCTTGGACCATTGTGTATCCACAAAGGTATATATCACCAAGTCCCCAGAGATGGAACCAAAACCCCTGATTTTGGCTTCTGGCTCAACGATTATATGCTTTATTGACACTAATTAAAATATATAAGGATACAGACCTCATCTTTTCACTTCCTTTTGGAAATTATTAACGATGAAGTTTTTATAAATTATTGGTTAAAAAAAGTTTTTTTGTATTATTGTTATGCAAATGTACGTAATAAAAATTACATCAAGTTAAATTATAAAGATTTATCATAGTCAAAAATTCCTCAACAAGTCATACATGAAATGCGCAATGGTTGAATGAATAAAGTTTAAGAAACAAGATAAATAATGACTTTTCTATTAAAAACGACTCTGTTGCATTAACGCGAATTTATCATCGTTAAAAGTCTATCACTGTGAGGCAGATCTGACCCGTACCATCCGTACCCCCTCGCCCTCCTCAGCAGTCGAATGCGCAGGCCCGGACTGGCCAGGTCGGCTGGTCGGCGATCGCCGAGGGCCCCCGGTCCAAAGGGGCCCCGGAAGTGCAACTCAAAAAAGGAATATACGATTTTATAATTACTACTTACATAAGAAAAAAATGAGTATTTTCCAATAATAATATGCGTTTACAGTAAATTTTAAACAATCGATAGTTTTTTCATGGTAACTTATATAGTTTTGTCGTGTCATGTCATTGGACAGACGGAATAGGGCTGGTGACTGATACATCGCCCTTTCTGCAGTACTCATAGAATCAGATTCAGAAGGCATCGCGACGCTCACTTGACAATCTTGTATAGTATGGTTGTAACTAGTACAATTTCACAGTGTGGTCAACATGAAACAGTTATACGAAAGCGACAGTACGAAAAGGAAAGAAAAAAAGGAGAAAATTTCTTAACATTGAAAAATGTTTAAAACTTTTAATACTTGGTTAAGTAGTAAGAACGACCCGATTCCACTCAATTTGCAAAAAAAAAAAAAAAAAAAAAAAAAAGAAATAAAATAGTTTTTCTTAACATACAATTAAGATCCTTTTAAAGAATACTACATACACATTTATGAAATATTTTATCTTTTAAATTATACTTTAAAATCATGATATTTTCTCAACATAGAAAATACACGATAATAACATTAATGATTACTTAGAAGCCTAGATTTCTAAACATTCAAATGAAGATTCATTATAAAATTAATGTAGTTTAGATTTAAAGAAAAAAAATGGTAAAAATATGATTAACTTTTGAAGATGTATTATAAAAAATATATTTGTGAAAATATTTTTTTGTCATTTATTAGAACTTCTTTCAAACCCAAAGGAGTTAGTTCCTGATACATTTCTAAATTCATTTTCTTCGGACATACATAAATTTTGCTGTTTTTTCTTATTCAGAACCTATATAATCGAATGTTGTCTTTCATTTTTTGATAAAGACATTATATCTTTTAGAAATATTGTCAAAGTTGGCATTTTGAATTGAATTTTTGGAAGCGATATTATTGAAAAGGGGAAAAACCTGCAGTCACGCGACAAAAATCTCTTACTATTTGATAATTTATTTACCAAAAATGGAAAAAATATTCTATTGCCAAATCCTTTAATAGTCACGTATGTCAATTTTATGCATTTACAGTTAAAAATTAGTCAGAAAGAAGTTTCGCGTTATTGAGAAGTGGATTGAAAACCAATCTAAGTTATACTTCCAAAGATTTCATTAACAGAAGTTTATTATCGCTATTAATATTTTTAAAAACATAGTAACAGCCCTACATATTCTGAGAATATTTAAGTCCAGTTCTGGCCCGACTCTACTACATAGAAAAAAAGTGCACACCTGATCACGACCTCAGGTATGAGTCTGCTGAAAAAATTAAACCCTGCCTCTGATATCACATAACTGTCCGATGCCCGCGTTTTTGTTTGGATGGTGTCAAACTAGCATCGGCTCGTGAAGCACATTTATACTCATTCTCGCGAAAGTCATTCACTGAAAGCGGATCATATTTCATCGTCTTCATTTCAGTTTCTACTATATCGGATTGGCAAGTTACCTTTTTTTCTTTTTTTTTTTTTTTTTTTTTTTTATCGGCCCAGCACCCTCGCTAAATTTCTTTGCCTGACCGGGCTGGATACGGGTCTTGGGCCGAACCCGGGCCCATGCAAACCTCTACAACAAATAATAAATTCAATGTTCTGTAATATTACTTTAAAAGACCCATATGATAGCATAATATGCAGCATGATGGTAGGTAGCACTCCAGATATTGCTGCTACGAGTTGCAGTTGCTATAGCCCCACCAGTGGCTGAGAGGTTCTGACCTTCAAATTGGTAGATGGTAGGTGCTTTATCCGAACCATATCGCGACCGTCGGCCTAACCGTTCGGAGTTTTCCGTGGTTTTCTTCGAACCTTGCATTTCCTTGCGTAAATACGGATTAGGTTCCCTTACAAAGATGCCCAAGGAGGGCACCCCTCCCCTTAGGGCCTATGTCCCACGTGTAGATGATTGACCAGCATAAAACACAAACAAACAAACAAAGCATCAGCTATGCCCGTCAAGGAAAGGTATGTGAAAGATTTTTAGGAAAACAGACTCTCTAGTAAGCAGAAGATTCACAGTTCGAATCGTGATGCTGGAATTTGAAGTTTTCACACTAACTAAACACTGCAAGAAGTGTAAGTCACCGATTTTAACGAAAGTGGTATCGTTGGAACGATCTCATTATAAGGAGTAAAAAATTCAATAGAACTACCCGTCGGAAACGAGTCATTTTCGAGATATCTGACAATTTATGTAATGTAGCTAGTGCATACTTACTGAGGAAGCTAAAAAAAATTAGTTTAGATTTTGACGAAAGTGGTATTGTTGGAAAGATCTTATCGTGAGGAGTAAAAAATTCAAAAGAACTACCCATCGGAAATGAGCCGTTTTTGAGATATCCGATAATTTAAGCCACGTAGCTAGTAAATACTGGGGTAGTGCACACCTAACAGAGGACCGCAAAAAATTGTTGTCTCGATTTTGACGAAAATGGTGCCGTTGGAAAGATATCATTTTGAGAAGTAAAAAACTCAATGAAGCTACCCTTCGGAAATGAGTCGTTTTCGAGATATCCGACAATTTATGTAACTTAATGCAGTTTCCCAGTAAATGTCCATTAGCTACGTGATACAAATTGTCGAATATCTTGAAAACGTTTCATTTCCGACAGGTAATTTCATTGAGTTTTTTAATCCGCCCAATAATATCTTTTCAGCGATACCACTTTCGTTAAAATCGAGACTAAAATTTTTTGCAGTTTCCCAGTAAGAGTTCACTAGCTACGTGACATAAATTGTCGGATATCTCGAAAACGGCTCATTTCCGACGGGCAGTTCCATTGAGTTTTTTACTCATCGCAATGAGATTTTTCCAACGATACCACTTTCGTCCAAATCGGTGACTTACACTTCTTGCAGTTCCTTAGTAATATAGAATAATTAATAAAAAAAAAATCGTACTTTTTGCCGATTTAAGGGTTTATATTATTTTTTTATCACTAATATTCATATTATATATTTTTTAATTACAATTTTCTTTCTATTTTAAACACGAGCTGTTCATTAATGATTCAGTATTTTAAATTTCGTTTAAACATTCTTTTTCGTTTTTAAAAATTTTAAATTTTATTTATATTCCCGCTATTTTTCTTTTTATTTTGCGTTTTTAAAGAATTTTGCATTTCGAATTTTATTTAAATAATTTAATTTGAACATTTTTAATTTAATTGAAATAAATAACTTCCTTTTACTTTAAATTTATTGATGCTACCATCTATGTAAGAATTTAATAATTATAAATCAACAATTTGGATTTATTAATTAAAGGTTAAGTTGTTTTGAAAGATATATTAAAGGAAATACTCTGCGCTATCTGCTTTTTTTTTTTTTTTATTACTGTTATGTCACTTTTAATATTTACTTAGGTATCAGAGTAGGATTTAGATTATTATGACTTCAACACAGTCATTTGATTGCCGAAAACTAAAAATATACCTCACGCTCATTTTTAAGTAATAACCACTTAAAATGATTAATTCTTATTTTTTTTCTAGCATGGAATTAGTTTAGGTATGGTGTGAAAGTAAGTTAACAACATTACAAAAAGCTTACATTTTATTCAACTATTTTCCAAATGACAAAATAGTCTAAATGCGTTTTTTTTTTTAACATCTAAGCCTAAATTTAAAAATAAAATGTAATATTCTGTTTTCGCTAAATTTCCCGTAAGGGGCCCCTTTTCAGTCTCTAGCCGAGGGCCCCGAAAGGAGCCAGTCCGGGCCTGCGAATGCGTACAATTTTCTGTCATACATATCTTCTCAGACGAAGATGAAAAAAAAAAAAAAAAAATAGTAATTACTCAAAAAATCATTATCATTTGGAAAATTGGAGATAATTTATCATAATGTCTAAATTAAGAGTTGATAAAAGATGTAGATGATGTTAACTGTTGAATAAAACGTAGAACATCAAAATTAAAAATTTAAATGAATCTTTCTACAATTTTGTTGTTGTGTTTGTACTATCCAAAAGTGCTTGCACGAAACAATTTATATTTCAGTATAACCGATGAACCTTTTTAAGTTAAATTATAATATTAAATGTTTCAAAATTAATATAAGGAACATGAGGCATGTTACTGAACTAGAAAGACAGATATTTAATAAATATTGATGTATTACTTCAGTGTTGAATTCAGGGAGAGACATTCCCCCTGCCTCCGGAGCAATGAAATGTCCCCCCCGGAAAATTTTGAAATTTCGGGTTTTCAATTGTCAAAAAGTACAATTTTCTCCCGGAATTCTATAATGCCCCCCCCCCCCCCGGAGCCACTGAAGTCCCTCCCGGAGAAAAGTGTCTGAATTCAACAGTAATTTACTGTCCTCGGGTGTGAAAAAGGAAACCAAATACATTATATTGTCGCTCTTGTCCTAATTGATCCGTGAAAAGGAAGTTCTTGTTGTTAAAATTACTCAAAAACTTTCCTACCCTGAAGCTTGTAAACGTGAAATCCAGAACCTCTTCTTTTGGAGTATCTTAATCCAGTTTACTTAAACAGCTATCAAAATCTGTGAGGCACATATAAGCATCCAGACAGGAGCTACTTTTTAGGTGCGTTCGTAATTATGTAAATACGTAGCACCTATTGTTGTCGTTCAGTCCGTCCGTCTGTCTGTCCGTCCGCATATAACAACGCAAAAACTAGCCAACCGAATCGTTTGAAATTTAAAATATATTATTATTACATAATTTTGTCGAGTCATTTCAAATTTTATGAAAATCGGATGCATAGATCAATTACAGGGACAATCAAAAGGATTCCGTTACATTACGGTCAATGGAAAAAAAAGTTTCAAATGCATTTTAATCGTTTGAATTTTTAAATACATAATTATTACATACTTTTGTCGAGTTATTTCAAATTTTATCAAAATCGGATGCATAGTTCAATTACAGGGACAATCAAAAGTATTCCGTTGCATTACGGTTAATGGGGGGGAATGTTTCAAATGCATTTTAATGGTGTTAAACTCATTCGAACGTAATAAAATTGATATGCATCTATAAAGTAGATATTACAATACCCATTTGGCATAATCTGTGGTGCAAAGAATATTTGTTATTGATTTACAAGACCACACAAAAGTATTCCATTGGATAATGGTATAGGGAGAACATTGTTTGGTGCGCGTTTTAATAGTGAATATTTAATGTTTTATGAGATTGATATATGAGAGTGATATTTTTAAAACTTCGTTATCGTAGGAACGCACCTCATTTGCTACGCTTCACGTGCAATTTCCAACTTATTAACCCTGTAATGCAGCTATAAGACAAAAATTGCAACCCAAAAATCTCAGTGAAAAATGACTAACAGATGAGAAAAACTAAGAAATCAAATAAAAACAGTTGTGATATGTGTAATTAAAACCATTTAGAAGGCGAAAAGGATCATAGTTAAAGGACAAAAATATTATAACTAAAACTTTAAAAGGTTTTAAAGTAATAATTGTTAAAATATAAATAAAATATAGATTTATCACAGTTATTGTTAAAATATAATACAATAATCTTATACTATAACGCGAGCAAAGATTGTATGTGTGTGTAAATTTTATCTCAAAAATGGCTCTAATGATTTTAACAAACTTTTGTATGTTACCATTTTCGGGCACGAGAAGACCATTGGGCTGGGTCACATGTTCGAGAAAATTCGACTAGTGGGTCATTTTGGGTCATAATGGTTCAGGGTCAAGTTATTTATATCTAAAGAACGGCTGCACCGATTTTAACGAAATTTTGTATCCAACCATTTTTGGCACGAGAAAATTATTGGGCTGGGTCGCATGTTCGGGAAATTTCGATTAGTAGGTCATTGTGGGTCAAACCAATTTTAACTAAAAAACGGCTTTAACAATTTTGACTAAATTTTGTATGCTACCTTTTTGGATTACAAGAAGACCATTAAGTTAAGTGACATGTTAGAAAAAACTCGATTAGTGGGTCATTTTTGGGTCATCGTGAGTCACGCTAATTTTGTTTAGAGAATGTCTCGCGCAATTTTGACTAAATTTTGCATTCTGTCGTTTTGGGGCATGATCGAATCATTGGGCTAGATTACATGTTCGAGAAAATTCGATTAATGGGTCATAAAGGGTCTGGGTCAAGCTATTCATATTTAAAGTACGGCAGGATCAATTTTAACGAAATTATGTACATAACAATTTTTGACACGATAAATCTAATGATCTATGTCACACGTTCGAGAGATTTTGATTATAAGGATCATTTGTGGGTCATAGTGGGTCATAATATCTCATGATCAAGCTATATTTAAAGAACGGTTAGATTGATTTTGACGAAATTTTGTATGCAATATTTTTTGGCACGAAAAAACTATTGGGCCTGGTCACATGTTCGAGAAATTTTGATTAGTGGGTCACTTTTGGGTCATTTTGGGTCACGCCAATTTTATCTAAAAATGGCTCTAACGACTTTGACCAAGTTTCGTATACTACCGTTTTGGATTACAAGAAGATTATTGGGTTAACACGTGTTAGAGCTAATTCGATTAGTGGGGCATTTTTGGGTCATTGTGTGTCATGCTAATTTTATCTAGACAATGTGTCGCGCAATTTTGGCAGAAATATTGTCTTTCAGAATGTGAAGAAATTTTCATACATTCTTAATAGGATTCGAGATGCATAATTAAGCCAATCAGAGTCGAACTAAAAAAGGGATTTGAATCGATGTCCTTTCGTTGTAAATTTCAAAATCATGTAAAAATTTTGAACATGTGCATACATACATAGTTTTTTTATTGATTGTTTTTGAAAATAACAATATTGTAATTAACATATTTTATAGTAGTAATAATCCTATCAAAAACATGAATGTGAAAGAATGCCAAGTTCGTTAAAGGTTTCACTAATAAAAGAAGTGAGATGTAACTGCAAACCAAGTTCTTTCGAAGTTCCTTAAATCATAGCTCCTGTCATGCATAATATTCTTCAATTGCTTAAATGATTTGTTATGTTACTTGTTATTCAATACAGCGACTTAGCAAGTTTTCCCTTATTCAAATTTCTCTATTTAGGATCAGAACTTAAAGTTGATCCCTTCCTTAACTTATCAATACCTTAACTTCAATATAATTATTCTAACACTCGATTGACTTGATCTTTGCCAATCAGATTCTAGATTAAATTATACTCCGACTCAAAGATTAAAGTTGGTGTCTGAAAACTTGCCCGGGCGCTCTATAGAATAACAAGTAACATAACAAATCATTTTCAGCAATGGAAGAATATTATGCATAACAGGAGCTATGATTTAATGAGCTTCGAAATAACTTGGTTTGCCGTTAGATCTCACTTCTTTTATTAGCGAAACCTTTAACGAATTTGGCATTCTTTCACATTCATGTTTTTGATATGATATCATTATTTTTTGTCAAATAAGTAGGTATTTGTTTCCTTTTTGAAATAAATAGACTTAATATTAAATTAATTTTATTTAATATTCATTAATCTTACAGATTTTTCCTGCATTGATTCAGTGTTTTCAGTCAAATTAAAATTTTTTAACAAGGACTGCTTATGTTCCTTTAAATTCCACTAATAAGGATGTTTCTTTTACATGATTGGGTACTACTTGATTACCTCGTCGACCAAAAAAGTATGCCGCCAACTTGACGATATATCGTCAAATTGACGCCAAAAATTACACGCCAAAAGAGATGCTAACTTGGCGTTATTTCTGGCATTTCATCAAATTCCCATAGACTCCCATTGTAATCTGGTAATTTATCAATACTTTTGTTAGGGCAAGGACTGTCGCCATCATTTTGACATCTTAAAAAAAAAAAAAAAATCGGTTCGCTAACTTCCCAAGATTGTTTAAATATTGCTATTTAGAAAGTTTTTAGAACGCTTTTAGAGCATTTTTACATCTTTTAAATTTTGTATTCCTTAACAAATGTTCTTAGTGATCATTGATATCTTATAAGTAATGAACAAGCCAAATTTTATGTTTCTAGGCCCTTAACATAAAGTCATCGCATTTTTAGAAAGTTTTTTACTGTTTTACTTCTTTGGATTACTGGCATCGACATAAGATATAGCCTATGTTGGAGCATGGACTATCACCATCATTTTGATATTATTACTTTTAAGATTGGTTTGTTGTTTGCTGAGATTGCTTAAAAATCCCAATTTAGAACATTTTTAGAATGCTTTTCGCGCATTTTCATCCCTTTTAAATTTGATATTTTTAGCAAATGTCATTAATGATCATTTATATCTTATAAATAATTAGCATGCCGAATTTTGTGCCTCTACGTCTTTTAATAAAACAAAAATCACATTTTTAGAATGTTTTTGGCTTCTGAAACCTTTTTGGTTAGTGGCACAGACATAAGATGTAGTCTATGTTTGAACCGGGGCGAATACCATTATTTTGGTACCATTACTTTTGAAATCGGCTCGGTAGTTTCAGAGATTAGCCGCGATACTCGCCAAAAATGACGCCAACTTGGCATTATTTCTGGTATTTTGTGAAATTCTCATAAACTTCCATTGTAATCCAATAATTTATCTTCTAGCCAACCATTAATGTTTAATTAATGGTGATTTCTGATTTTTTCCTATTTATAGATCCAATAATCTAACTTCACACCAAATTTCAACTTCCTAAGTCACCTGGAAGTAGTCAAACATTTTCATGAGTGAGTCAGTGGTAAAAATAGCGGTTTTCGAACGTCAATTTCTCGTGAACGGTAAAAGATGTTTTTTTTTTAATTTATAGGATTTGGAAATTAGAAGAGGGTCTTACACGACACAAAACATTGTAAGTGCGTAGATCAAATAGAATTTAAGTTATTCAGGGGTCAAAAGCGGCCGGAAATGGCTCGTGTAATATAACATATGGCCGGTGTGTCGCCTTTTACTTTGTGAACTTGACTGACACACTGCCGTGTGTCTAGATACAGAGAAACTGATAAAGTGAATATACTATTGAGTTGAACACAAAGTTAATTTTGACTGAGCTAAGTTCGGTTACTCCTGCTAGTTGTTAATAATATAATATAAATTAATTTAAATGTAATACAATAATTGTTAAAATATCAATAAAATATAGATTTATCACAGTCAAAAATTCTGCAACAAGTCATACGTAAAATGCGTAATGGTTGGATGAATAAAGTTTAAGAACAAGATAAATTATTGCTTTTCTATTAAAAATGAGTTAGCTGCATTAACGCGAATTTATCATCGTTAAAAGTCCATCACTGTGAGGCAGATATGACTCGTGCTCCCCTCGCCCTCCTCAGCAGTCGAATGCGTACAATTTTCTGTCATACATGTCATGGAGATGAAAATTTTATATGTATTTATATAATTGGGAATTACACAAAAAACCATTACCATTTACGTAGAAAATTAAAGATGATTTATCATAATGTCAAAATTAAGGATTGATAAAAGATGTAGATGATGTTAACTGCTGAATAAAAGTATAACATCAAAATTTGGATAATTTTAAATGAGCCATTCTACAATTTTGTTGTTGCTTTTGTTGTTGTGTGTGGCATAGATTTGTTGTGTTTATACTGTAAAAAAGTGCTTACACGAAACAATTTATGTGTCAGTATAACCGATGAAGCTTTTTAAGTTAAATTACACCGTTACGTAGAGAAAAAAAAGCACTTTTTAATGAAATTTGTTTGAATCTCTATCACAATTTGTTTTTAAATTATTATTTTTTAAAAGTTTTTATTACTCTTTTTGTCATTGTGGCAACAGAAGTATTCCGTTTTTGGACCTTAAACTTGGACCAATCAGAAAGCGAATAAAATAAAAAACAGAAATATTTAATTTTTGGACATTAAACTTGGACTAATCAGAAAACGAATAAAATAAAGAACAGAAATATTTCATTTTTGGACATTAAACTTGGACCAATCAGGAAACGAATAAAATAAAATAAGTTGCGGAATTCAACCAATAAAAAGATTCAGATATACTTCAGATCTCCCAATTCTCTACCGAAAACAACAACTATTTTCCAAATAGTTAAAAAAAATACGCACACACACACAAAGTGGGTGAAGTCCATTCCAGCAGTAAAAAAAGCTACCCCGAAGGCTGGAGCAGGGATGTAGTCGCAAAAATAACAGAGGATATACGTTCAATGCAGAGTGTATACCCTAGACTGTGTATACTATAGCTCTCTTGAGAAACAGAGGGTATACCAGGGTTGGCAAAAACCCGGGTTTTTGTGGGTTTCTCTGGGTATTTGTGGGCTTTTCTGGGTTTTTGTGGGTTTTGGTTATTTTTTTTGCATATTTGTAGATTTAATAATGTGTGTGTCTACTCATTTAAAAATATACTTATTAAGTTGCATTTTTTAATTACATCTGATCTATTTATTACTAATTAATATTATTTATAATGTAGGTTAATAAATTTATTTTATTCTAATATCAATAGGAAGCTTAAAACTAATATCAGAATAAGTTTATTAACTCATATAAAATATTTTTCATACTATTAATAATTCATGTTAATTATTATTAATACTATTTTTGTCTACTAATATTTTTTAATATTAATAATAATAGTACTATTATAATTAACTTATTCCTATTTTAAGTGATAAAAGTGAGTTCTTATCACTTTTTAATATATTTTAGTTATCACAATGAATAATTAATTTTATTTTTATAGTAACTTTTTATTGTCCTTTTATAATTAAAATTGTTATAATAATTAGTAACTATGATAATTAAACTAGCTGGCTTTGCCTGATAGCAGGGCTGGTCCTTTTATAGGTAAATCTTGAAGCGAACAAACTTCGAACCGGATCCCCGCTGCCTATGCCACCACGTAACGGGTCGAAAGCATGCACTATTGGGCCCCTCCTTTTAAACAAATCTCTAATTCTGATGCACATCTCAAACCGTATCTTCGCTGCCTATAACACCGTGTAGAGGATGCTGCGCATGCACAGAAGGATCCTTTCTTTTAAATAAATCTGTAATTGATATGCAAATGTCGTGCCGAACATATCTCAAACTAGGTTCCAGCTGCAAGCACTGTATAGCAGGTATACTGTGCACACACTACCAGGTAGTGTGCTATAATCTTAACAAAAATATATTTGAACAAAACTCTGTTAAACGACATATCCGTAGGCATATAAGTCGACAGAGTGGCATTTTAAGGCAAGAAACATACAGAATTACAGAAAATATTATTACAGAATTAATAACATTATTACAGAAAATAGCTGTATTTGACGCAGCATTTTTTTTAAATAAATTTTTATCGTATGTTGTAAGCTAAGCTATCTTAAAGTTTGAAACAGATCAAGCAAGAATTTAAGATTTTTACAAAAATTAATAATAAACAATAGTGGTATTTGAGGGAAGGAGTGTTTGAATTTAAAAAAGCAGCTAATAATTATATCTTCAGCTCTTGATGAGCTGCAAAAAGATACAACCACACTGTCGTGTTCTGTTAAGATTTGGAGAAATTTGATGGAATCATAAGAATTGAAATAACACAAGAAAATTATGCTGAAATATAACAAACAGATCATCGGGATCGAGCATTTTTTAGCTAACATAATGAATGCAAAGTTTAAATGGAAAAGGCTTAATTTAACAACAGAGGAAGAAACTGATGAATGGATAATGCAGTACCATTCAGAGTGGTTACCTGCGACATTGGCATTTAAAATTAAAGACAGACTATTTTCCTAAATCACTTTTCTCAGAAAGTATTATGTCTCAATTCTCAGCTTCAAAATGGTGGGAAATTCTTAAAGGAAAAACACAGAAAAAAAAGTTAGATTTTGATTTTTGTAATTTTTTCTAATGTCTGTATTCTGTTCCATCTAGCTCTGCGTCCATCAAGAGGATTTTCTCTATATTTGGATTCATAAAGTCAAAAATACAGAACAAACTAGGCTCAAAGCAGTGTGAAAAATCAGTAAAGATTTATAAATATTACCATAAAAATCAAAATGAATTTGATTTTAAGTGGTAAACTATAGAAAAGATCAATTATAATTATTTTAAATATATTACACTGTGTAAACTATTTAAAATATATTTTTATAAAATAAATAAATTGAAAATATAAATATTCTGAAATAAACTACCACCTGATTACCATAAATAGACCGATATTTTTAAAATTTATTTTTATGTAATTTTGATAAACCACCTAGGTTTTGAGTTTAAAGTGTAAATTTGTATTTCTAAATATTATAGGGAGGATTAGCAGATTCAGAAATGATTTTTAGCAAAAACCCACTTTTAACAAAAAACCAGGTGGGTTTTTGTTGGTGGACCCACCCAGAAAAACCCGGGCGGGTTTTTCAGGGCTGGGCCCACTTTGCCAACCCTGGGGTATATGGTATCCTTTTAAAAATCCAGAAGTTATACGTCGTATACCCTCGAATACCCTCCACCACGTCCCTGGGCTGGAGATCGATTATTGTTTAGGCTCTGATATGCTTACGCAGTGTGAATAGAGTTCATGTTTGAAGTAATAATATACAAAATTCACAAAATATGTGTGTGTCGGGGGGGGGGGGGGGGTGCATGGTAACTTTAAGAAAGCTTTATTGGGGCGAGGCCAATAAAAGGTTGGGAATCACTGCCCTACTTAGAAAAGTTTTCAGAAAACAGAATTGCAAAAGACGTCGTTTTTATGCATGTTTCTTTAACTATCGAAAATATATAGGTTTTTGAGATTTCTAAAGATAAAGAACATTTTTTCGAATCGTTGGCCACTCGGAACAGGATATTGTATGTTTTACTAATATTAAGAAGCTTTTGTATTTTCTATAGAGCTTATTCAAGTGTGTCATAAAATTAAACGAGTCGGAAACTGTTATGCCAAATTTGGCAAATGACTACAACTAGTTTTATAAATATTCAGATCTTGGTGCCGTAGCTGTTGAGCTCTTATTCAGAAATGCATGAATACAAAATTGATTACGATTATATTAATTCAATTCAGTAATGTGGAAATAATAGGACTCTATCTTAAATAGGACGAATCATCATAGCAATCTAGAATCATTACCTATCGTGGAACATAATTGAATGAACTACGTATGATAGGATTTAATAAAATAAAGAAAACATTTATTCAAATTTCAAAATTTTGGTTAGATTTTGATAAAATTTGAAATGATTCGACAAAATTCTGCTTCAGTTCTATGTATTAACCCTTTCCGGCGCAGAATAAATCTGTTCTAAATAATTAACTTCAATGAATTTTATTACAAAATATGAACTAGTATCTTATTTTTAAATATGCTATAAAAGAAAATTTTAATTATATATTCTGGGTGCCAGTGAAATAAAAATTCGGCGTCCATTTTTTAAGAACACCGCCTGCGAAAGGGTTAACCACTTAACTGATTTCTCCGTATGTCGCACGGGAAAGAAAAGTTTGCTTGATCCATCATCTAAAATTCTTGATACTACTATTTTTTTTTTTTTTTTTTTTTTGAAATTTCATTATGTTTAATGGCAGAAATGTTTAAACTAAATATTACGAATATTTTAGGTTAAAAAAGTAGTGTTTATTCCATTTTTTTCAATTTATTATATTTTTAAAAAAAGAATCATTTAAGTGGTTACATTCTAAAACATTTCTTTGAATAGTTTTTGCGTTATTATACACTATATGGCCAAAGGTGAACGGACACTTGTGATTTTAGACATTTTGTTAAATATCTAGAAAAATACACGAGGAATTATCCTCAAACTTTAAGTGTGTAAACATATTATAGTACAAGTCATACATTTCCGTGAAGGGTTCTTCCCGAAACTCCATACGGGACCGTCAACAATTTGAAAAAGAACGAAGATCTTTTGGATAACCCTGCCAAAACTAATGCAGCAAAAGCGTTCAAACTGCAGATTATGATTAAATTGGCTTATTGTCATAAACTATGTTCATCTTTATGCAAATAGCATGCATACTCATAGAAAAATTAAGGTTTTTATGAAAACAATCTCAAATTTTTCCAAGTTTTTTGCTTATAATTTGCACAGTTCTTAATGTAAAATATTGTTTTTTTTTCCCGAAAATATGACAAACAAGAGTGTACATAATACCCTGTAATCAGAATTAAAAAATAATAAAAATTACATAAAAAATGAACAGGTTTACTAATTTTTTTTTTTTTTTTTTTTTTTTTTTTTTTTTTAACTGCGCATACGTGTACGCTATCAAAATTTCATTTGCATAGTGTGTTAGCTGAATGTATAAAGACTCTTTTGAAAAAGTCTCAAAAACATAGCTTAAAAATTCTGAAAGTGATCTTCGATAGAATAAGCTCAAAATCCGTTATTTCCAAAATGAAGCAAAAAGAATAGGAGCTGTAGCTATGTATCCATTGATTAATGTCAATATAGAACACACGATATGGTTCGTACTACTATATTTGGATACAACCCCTCATTTTTAATATTAAGAACTTTGCAAATTATAAGCTAAAAAATTCGCAAAATGCGAGTGCTTTTTTTTTTTAATAAAAACCTTAATTTTTTTTAGTATACATGCTATCCACACAAAAATGAACACAGTTTATTACAATAAGCCACTTAATCATAATCTACAGTTTGAACGCTTTTGCTATATCAGTTTCGACAGGGTTGTCGAAAAGATATTCGTTTTTTTTCAATTTGTTCACGGTTCCCTATAGAGTTTCGGAAAAAATATTCATGGTAATTTATAACATGTACTATTATGCTTACATCTCTGGAGTTTCAGGAAAATTCTATAATTATTTTACTAGATATTTAACAAAATATCTAAACTCTCAAGTGGCCGGTCATCTTTGGCCATATATAGTATGAGGACAGACAGACGGACCAGACGATGACTATAGGTGCTACATATTTATATAATTATGAACACACCTAAAAAAAGCAGGAGTTTTGAGAAGCTGAATATCTCAGAGGTATTTCCTTGTTAGGCACACCTATTATATATATATATTCTTTTTTTTCCGCCTTCATAAATCGCTATTATTCTACTTTGAGACACAATGACGTCGCTTTTCTCCGAAACATAAATAGTGCGACGCAGCCAATTGGCCCTAATCCAAGTGTGCTTGCACTCTAATCCCCGAGTGGAAAAAGGCATCATGATTTTTCAATGTTTTCCGTTCAAGTGCTTTTGTTTATTGTTATTTATCCTGCTCATCATGCAAATAAATGCACCCGAAATCTCAATTCTCCAGATTTCAACTGCAAATTGAATTTTGAAAGAAACAGATTACCTAAAATGACCTTTTACTTTACAGAATTGTTAGCATTTTCTTTTCTTTCTTTCTTTTTTTTTCTATCAATCCTTTCGATCTTTTGATTAAAAAAAAAAAAAAAAAAAATACGAATAAATAAATTTTTGTAAAAAAATAAAAAAAAATAACGTATATATAAAAGTTGAGAAATAACGTTTTCTAACGAACATGTCAGTAATAATTTACGCGTACAAGTTGGCAGATATGACACTATGTCATATCTGCCAACTTGTACGTATTTTTCTTATTGCAAAAATTTAATATAGTAGAATCCCGATATAACGCGATTATTGGGAGACATGTTTCACACCCACGTTATAACGTAACCGCGGTATATCGGAATGGTACAAAATGATGAAAACACTTATCCACTTTGTGCTGACTTGATCTTACGTTGTCTTAAAAAAAGTCCATAAGTATTGTTTGGCGAACTTAGGCATTTCGTTTCTTTTTGGCCAATTGTTTCACAGTAGCAAGATGGGGTAAATGAACACAGTCCGAATCGTCTTCCATCTCCATCCACGAACTTACCTTCGTTAAGTGTGAAATGATTTCACTGACATGTGGAACGTCGTCTTTCATTACGTCATCTTCATCTTGCTCACTGCAATTTTTATGCATTTACAGCATCAATGATATCCTGATCTGTTATGACCCCTGGAAATTGGTTCGCTGTAGTAAATTTTTATCGAGACATTTAAATCGTCAACAGAGATATCGAGATCCATAGCGTTAACCGAAAGACTACAAGTCCCACATTGTGTTTCACTGAAATTTTAAACACAAAATTTATCATAAAATCGATCTTTTCTTTTTCGGGGGACATAATTTTCTTCGCGGTATATCGGACCGCGTTATTTTGGGCTTCAATTTTAGAAAAAAAAAAAAATTTCTAAGAATCACCAAAATCTGATTTCCAACGATGAAACAAGACAAAAAATTCTATTTAATTTTAGTGGTGAGAAAAATCAGTACACATATGTAATCATGCTATGTTAAAGGAGAATTTTCGAAGATGTTTGGAAAATACAGGGTGGTCATAAAAAAACTTTGCCGATATACGGAGCTCTAGCGACCAGTCCGCTCAACCGATCGAAATGAAATTTCAAATATAGCTATTCAGAGGTATGAGCTCGAGATTCTGTGAACGACAACAAAATGGCGCTCACGGTTACGGTTATAGTTACAGAAACTGGAAAATTTCCAATGGCAACACCCATTTTTTTTTTCATCGCAAAATGCTCAGCGCATGCGAAAACCATAAAGAGCGTTGGAACCGTACGTGTATCGCAAGAAACGGACATGTTATGCACGCACAAAAACCGTTCTGCGAATTCCCCTCCCCCCCCCCCCATAAAAAAACTCGATTGGGGTGCAAGGAGGAAATTTGCATATGACACAGAGTCAGTACACTAATCTCTGATTACAATACAGATCGGAGAAACTAAAGTTTTTATTTTGGTTACACATTTTCCACATGGGTGTCATCACAGGCAATTAATGGTGATGGCACCCATGTTTTATAGATTTTGTGTACGCACTCTGTAACGGACAGACAGAGGACATATAGAGAAAGACGAATAGGGTTTTGTCAGATGAACGAAACCTTAACTAGCAAGTTTCGGCCGCTACGCTGGTCAATTTCTTTAAACGAATTTTGAATCAAACGAAATATATCGGTGAATTTGACTTCGTATTTTAAAATAATATGGACCTTTACCTGGCACGTCCTTTTGCATTGCTGAAAACGATCAAAGGGCAGTGCGCTACTATATTTTCTAATGTGTAAGACAAAATTTGGACTTTTAACGAAACGGCCAACTCTTTTAGTGATCATTTGCGGCTTTTATAGGCATTCAATAATTATCCGAAACATCAGTTTTAAAATGCGTGTAAAAACTTTAAGGGCAGTAAAAAATTTTTAAAAATTTAATAAATTTAAAATGTGATATTTGAAATGATAATTTAATGTTGATCATAAAATGTAAATTCAGAGATAAAAATTAACAAAATGCATCTGTGTGCATTTTGTTGCGAAAACACAATTATGCAAAAATTTCTATTTTTGCATGTGTTAAAATTTTAAGTACTCTGCTATTTTTTTGAATAAATACTACGTATAATTATTTATGTGCACGTTAAAAACTCTTTTGTATACAATGTTTCCAGATGTTTTAAATTAAGAGTCTGGTTAATTTTATACCGATGCCAAAAGCAAGTAAACTGACAGAATATGTGAAAAGGTGCTGGTAATATTTTGCATTGCGTAGGAATGAGTTGTACGTCTATTGCAAAAAAGATAACTTTTTGAGAATAAAAAGACGAAGTAAGAAAGAAAAAATGCTGGAGATCAGACCAAACCAGACTAAAAATCTTGTCATAAAAAGGTGAAAGGAAAGTTTTAAAGTTAGCGTCAACTGGAAAATACTTAAGTAACGAAATTTTACAAACCACTAGATTCAAAATGTACAAAGAAACAGTATGAAATACAATCAATCGATCTGAGAATTTCCAATACTCAGCAAAATTTAATAGACCACCTTCACTCCCGAAACAAGTAACATGACTGTTAAAAATCTCAGCTAACTGCTGGTCTAACTGTCCAGCAATTGGACCATTTTTCTAGAAAACAGTATATAGCCGTAATTTAACTTTATTTTGACCATAATATTGTTAAAATTATGGTCAGTAATATGGCCAAATAGCCGCTATCTTTAAAAACATTGGAATTACTGGACAGTTTGAAGCAGATTTTTAACAGTGCGCGACTACAAATAACTGCAAGGTACTTTTACTTCTATTAATAGTCGCATACGTCTGTTTGTGCGCAAACCCCCTTGAAGCCGTAAAAACTTTTTCCTATTTGACACAGAAAGACATAAAATTTATTTAAAAAAAGCTAATTTTTCGGTGCACCCGAATATGGCTATACCTCGAAAAAATCGGGCGGTAATTAGCGATGACTTATTTTAAAACAGCAATATCTTTCGTACTAAATTGGCCACGAACACGCAAGTTGCACGAGAGATCGTGAAATTGAAAGAGCTTTCCGGAACTCTAAAATTTAATTTACAGCCCCGTTATTTTTCGAAATATCCTTAAAAATTGATTAAAATTTCTTTTTATTTCATTAATTTTTTCAATCTGTACTTTTTCAATATGTAGAAGCATGTCTGAAAGAAGTTGAAATCATTTTACCGCAGCTGCGCTATCAGGTGACATCTGTTATTAGGCGATTTTTGAGGGGGTCTGTAACTTTTTTTTTCATGCATCGCAGAAATTCGAAACTGGCATTACTAGGCGTAGCAAAAAATCGTGTCCGCAGCCCAATTAGAACTCAATTTATGAATTTTTATCGAAATCCTAAAAATTTATTTTTTCCTCGCATTAATTTCAATGTCAGGTTTTAAAAACAGGTGCACCTATGAACTTGGAATTTTTATACGGAAACAAAAAAATTTTTAAATCCATTTTGAGTTCAGATTTTTTTCTAAATCCGACGTAAATTTTCATTCTGTTTAAGAATTTGTCTTTAATCAGATGAAAATTTTTGGATTTATGAAGATATCCATTTTAATTCGTTACAGATATTGGTTTTCGCACAGATCAGTTCACATGAAATTGTTGCGAGCGAAAAAAATCTCATCCCTTTTAAACATAAGAAAAAGCTTAAATAAAGCATGACACTTGAAATTTAGGATGAAGTGGGAAAGAGGAAGGGGGTGCTAGAACTTTTTTAAAAACCTCAGCATTTCTTACCGTTTTTCTGCGATCTGTTTGAAACTGTTGGATACATAATAAAACATTATAATAAATATTTAAGAAAAAGCATGCGGTGTCGAATATCACTATTTTCTAATAGTAATTTTTATAAAAATATTAAATACAGTTAGAACTATTTGAAACATTATGATAGTTTATGATACATGATATAAATTTATTGAAAAAGTCTCATTTCGGGGGAGGAAAAGGGGAAGGTGCGTTCAAAATCAGGAAATATAACAGAAATTCAAAATTGATCTGTTTGAAACTTTAACACGTTCGCTGCCGCTTACGTAAAGATGTGATGCTAGATAATGCCGCACTGTAGAAGTGGGTTTTTTCCAGAAGCCGATTTACTTTTTATAACAAAGAATCAGTGAAAGATTTTCCCGTGCCTGCGCGTGACTGGCTATTGGACATCGCCCCACATACCGCGCTGGCGCGTGAGTGGCCCCTTAATGTTGGCACCATATCACGCGCTTTCGCGTGAGCGGCAGCGAACATGTTAAGACAGTTTACGATGCATGTTATAAATTTATAAAAATATATTCCACATTCTAAAATTACAAAATCATAAAATTTACATACATAAACCGGATTGAGTTAAATAAAATAGTGTAAAAGATAATCAATTAAAAAGAAAAAAATATCTATTACCAACACGATAAAATTAATGAAAACTTTCAGAAATTCAATTAAGCTGTTCAAATACCAAATTATAATTCTTTTGTTAAGGAAACGTGATTGTATGAAGATTATTTTTCGAGGCCTGTGTTTATCGAAGCATGCGTATTAGGCCTATGTCACACGGACGATTTCTGAAAGCGTCAACATCGACGGACTCTCTTGAGGGAATAAAATTGTACTGGTCCATTCAGACGACAGTAGAGCAACCGCAGCGTTAAAATGGAAGAAAATGTTGACGCTAGCACCTGGCGTTTCCCCCAGAACGCTGGCAGGTGATAACAAATTGGAGGGTGTTATTTAAATTGCGGCTGTCAGACGAACTTTTATTTCGACGCTAATTTTGACTTTCTTTGTCACTTTTTCGGGAATTTTTGTTGTCGTTCTCGTTGCATACCGAATTTATTTTGCCGAGAATGGATTTAGATGTAGAACAACTAATTTTTGAAGTACAAGAGAGACCTATACTCTGGGATACATCATCCGAATTATATAAGGACAAGAATAAAAAGATAATTGCATGGATGGATGTATGCTCTATTATCGATAAAAAGTTTGCAGAAAAAAGCAAAGAAGAGCAGGAAGTTATCGGTAAATTGTTTTTATTAATTTGGTTTTATAATTAAAATAATAATAAAGAATTATATTAATGTTACAAATTATGTTTTATATGAAAACTATTACAACAGTAAAATATTATTATAAGGGTAAACTGAATGTAATCTTTATCATACATTAATATTTTGTCTTGGTATGCTTGTTGAATGAGAATTCATGGATCGTTGCAAATGCTTTTTGGGGATAGAGAGAGATTTTTACGAAAAGTAAAAGGAATTTTTGCGAAATTTATTATATTTTTGTGAATTGTATTTTATGTTTTGTGAAAAGCACCATTTTTTAATGAAATAAATAATAAAATTATTGAACTTCTAAACCTGAGAAACTCGTTTTTCTTTCTTTCTTTCTTTTTTTTTTTTTTTTTTTTCGATTACAGAATTTGAAACCTAACAATATACAAATAATAAATAATACATTTTTGTGTAATAGAATTTTATGAAAAGGCCTATTTTAATACTTTCCTGTTGGATTTTTAAGAAGGTGCCAGTTTTATTAAATGGATTTTTGTGTAATGGCTCTAAATAGACAACAAATTATGCCTAAATCGACTTCTGAAATTAAAATTCATTATAAGTTAGAAATTAAGACAAAGTTTTGAAAATCTGGTATGGTAAAACGCATAATGTATGAAAAATATGCATAATATGCATGAGGTTAAATTAGAATATATAATTTTTCAGCGTGTTTTGGGGATTTCTTATCAGTTTAATTGTTAATATTGTATGCCTCGTTCGTCTTTCCTGAGGAAAAATTTGCATATAATTTTTATGGAAACATATGGTTTTATATGAAAAATCATAAAAATTTTATGTCATTATATGTAAACATATTGTATTCATATGGTGAACATTCTCCTTTCTATGGTATTCCAGATGATTTATAGCAGCGGTTCCCAATCTATGGGTCGCGACCCACTGGTGGGCCGCGGCAGTTGTTTTGGTGGGTCACGGAACAATCGAGGTTTGTCATCAAAATATATCTCTTATTTCGTCTGTTTAAAAATATATCACAATTTCAACAGGAAATTATATTTCGAGGGAAAAGCCTTCATTTCCTTCTAGTTTCATATACGAACAGAATATCTAGAAAAATCAGTTCTGAAGTCCTTGATGAAATTCAATATTCCATGCTTATGAGAACATGCTTTTTTCTACTTTGCAGTTTTTGAAAGACAAGTACTGAGACAAACTGATCAGTTGATGTATGTCCCCACATTGGTAAACACCAGAACCAGAAATTTCATTGATTATAAAGAATATTTTCATAACAATTAAATGTATTTTTAATTATCTTTATAGTTTGTGCATTGTTTTAATTACTACTTACGCAGACTGAGATTACCGATTCCTGTTTTTAATGATAAATTATCTTCCGTGAGAAAATTTGAGTTTTTTGTAGGATAGGATAGACCAGCATATAGAGATCGTACATAAATTACTATAATGTATACTGGTATACAACTTTATCTTGAGTGGGCCGCGAATTTTTTTTTTTTTTTTAATTGAAAGGTGGGTCGCGAAAATTATTTTCATTGAAAGGTGGATCGTATATCAAGAAAGTTTGGGAACCACTGATTTATAGGATAATAATAATATGTACCATACATTATATGGTATTCCAGAGCAACGTATATGGTAAAATTATAGAGAAATGAAATTTGCCATAAATTCAATGATGTTTCATAGCATGATGTATGGTAATCATACGATAATTGTTTGTACCATAAATATGGTACAAACAATTTATTACACAATGTTATACAATATTTCAAAGCATGGTGCATAGTAAAATCTTAAAATATACAATACTTTTTCAAATATATTGATTTTTTGTAAATTATACCATAGCATGAAAGATGGTAAAATCATATGAAAATGCTTTGTACTATTTATTCCGAAATTCTATGGTATTGTGATTTTTGTACCTATCATACGTTATACTAGAACGTATTTAAAAAGAATTCGAAACACTTTTACGGTTTCAATTTAAGAAGTTTCTTAGACTACTTTTAAGTTTGCAGCTGAACATATGAAACATGTATTCAAAGTTTACTCATATAGGAATTGTTTGCTTTATAGTTTACACTCACATCTTGAGTGTCAGTCTTGACTGATTATGAAGTGTCACTGTGTCATAACTGTCATAATCATAATGTAACTGTCATTGTAATTCAATCATAATCCTAACTGATTATGACTGAATTATAATATGCGTTATAAATAAAAAATCTTATGGGAGAAATTAAAATAATTTTACAAAGATATATATTTGACATATTCCCTATAAAATTCTAACAGCGATACAGACGTATGAGACTAGAAAAAAAAAACTTCAAAAAAACTTCTCTGTTTTTTAAGCTTATAATAACGTTTAAATCGTATTTCTATCATAATTAAAAGAGAGAGTATTTTTACAGTTTGGTTTGTTTTCACAAAATTTAATTTACAAGCAATGATTGTCATGGATATGACTTTTTGTGCTAATGCGTTTTACTTCATGATGGGTTTTTTTCTTTCTTTCTTTCTTTTTTTTTTTTTTTTTTTTTTTTTTTTACAATTTTTCAGATTTAAATTTATATTAACTCAAGAACCATTGAAGATACATGCTTTAAACTTTGAACATGCCCTTTTTTATTATTTTACTTTAATTTTGATTCAGCAAATTAAAATATATATATATATTTACTTTTGAAAATATGATTTTTACTTTCTTCTATCTTCAATAGAAGAAATTATTGTAATCCAAATTTTTTTCGACTTCCGGTTTTCGACGGATTTACATGTTTTAGGGGTCAGAGATTCCAAAAAATATGTTTTTACAAAATGTCTGTCTGTCCGTGTGTCTGTCTGTGTGTATGTCGCCATTCTACCATCAAAAAGTGTATGAAGTTATGCATAGAATTGAACCAATTTTTTTTTAATGTTTTTGGCTGTGGCAAGCAGGTTTTCCTTCAGTTTTGAAATATTCCGCCGGAAGGGGGCGCTGCAATAGCGAATTTTATGCCATTTTCAATATTGCACCGCATAAAAGTGTATGAATTTAGTTCTAGAACTGAACTAAATTTTTTGTTATATGATTATTTTTGGTAAGGCAAGTAGGTCCTCCCTGAATTTGAAAAAAAAAATCTGCCTATCATTCTATTGTCCATCAATTCGTGCAGAGACGGAAATTCGTTTTTACTTCAATTAATTGATTGAAGCAGAAATTTAGGATGAAAATCAAAGTTGGTATGGTATTGAATTAAAATTATTAAAGCATTAAAATGGGTAACTATTTTTTTTAATAATAAAATTTACGTATGAGATACAAGAAAGTTTTGGGATTGGCACATCCAATTAGTTTAGAAATAAGTTGCATCATTTTTTTTCAAACTTTTATTTTAAATATTTTAATTTTTTATATAAATTAATTTTTACAAAAATGAATCAAAATTAAAATTTAGGTGTTCCTTTTTATTCAAATATAAAAAGACTGAAATTCTACAAATAATATTTTGAGTTAAATAGTTTTGAATTACTCCACTTTTTAAATGAATTTTAAATTTTAAATTAAAAAGAAATTCTGAGAAGTTTTGTAATGTTATTTTTTTGCAAATAATATGTTTAATCATCCTCCAAAAATTCAAAATTTTAATTCAAGAAATGATTTTTTAATGTATCCCAGATATATAATCAAAATAAAATAAAAATGTCAAAAATAGCCTATATCAAAAGAAATATTTTTGAATATAGTACCTCTGACAATAAAGTTCGGTAATAGTCCTGTAACATTAATGTAGATAAAATATTAACGAAAATTACAGTACCATCTTTCGAAATAGTCACCTCCCATAACTATGCACCGCTGAGATCTGCTGTACATGTCCTGGGAAACTCGCAAGAAGTCTTCTTTTGGGATACAGTTTAAAAGCATCGTCACGTTTCGTTGGATAGCAGCAATACGATCAAATCTCTTTCAAAGAGAGTTTGAGCCGTGAAAATAGGAAGAAGTCTGGAGGACTGAGATCTGGCGAGTATGGTGAATGTTCAGTTTGCACAACCCCTCATGATTTTCTTTCTGAGAGTGTTCCAAAGATTAAAAACAAACTTTAAACTGATATTTCATTTGTTCATTTTCCTGTTATCAGTTAAGAACCAACACACTGAACAAGCACTTAGTATAGCACGTCTTACACAGAACATAAACGACGCTCAACTAAACAAAGGTGGGGGAAGATGGTCAACACTTGCCTCTATGCAGGTGCAGCGTTTTGTTTCCCCAGTATTACCAGATCGATTGTTCTGAATTCATTCACCGAAATTTATTGTCAGAGGTAGTATTTTAAAAGAACATACAGATATTTGAATCATAAAAATAATTTTTGAAAATAACTCATTAAAAATATAATTCATTACAGATATAATCGTAGAAAGAAAACTAAAAACAATTCATAAGTTAATTCAGAACTTAGTTTTAAATTTTAAATTCATTTTATATGCAAAGTTTCTTATTTTATTTAAGCGTAATAATTATTAAAGAGATAAAAAATATTTTATAATCTATAAAAATATAAAAAAATCTACCAACCCGTTCCCAAGGTTGAAATACATTAGTCAGCTTGCTTCCCCATATCCCTACAAGATGACGCTACCAAAATTATTATTATTTTTTTAATATAAAGTACCATTAAAATTACCATACACTTAACGTTTATATGGTTTTCATAGAATCACTTTTACATAGGCAAAAAACATATGATTTCACTTATGATTTTTTATGCTAATTCTATGCCATTTTTTGCTGAGGGTTGATGAGATTTCAACTATGTTAATAAAAATTATAGTTATTAAATTTTTAAAGCTGCTTTAAAAATAAAGATGTATCGAAAATGTGAAACATTCTTTGTTAGACTAAAGCGCGCATCGTTACTGGAAAAGCAAATCAGGACTGACAGGCTAAAAGGGGCAAGGTTAAAAATCTTGCTTTTGCTCATGGGCTGGTAGCACGCACTTCCTGAGTAATATAATGAAAATTTGACACTTTGGAAATGTGTCATTTCTATTTTTCATGTATGTTCACCTAGTTTTCATTTATGTACGTTTGTTGTTGTTGTGTTTTGTAGCAATATTTTGGAATAATGCTTTTTTTAACTAACAACAAAGAATAAGTATTAACTAAATGAAAGATGAATAACAAATATCACCGTTTTAACCTCTGTAGCCATTTGTATTTCTTAAACCTTTCCGGCACGGGTAAACTCTGTACTAAAATGAGAAATTATCGACTGACACCGGAATTCACAAACGAATTCTTCAGATATTTTGAATTTCTTAATTTAAGCTTTTATTGTAAAGGCAAAATTTTACTAAAATATTACTAATGCCGTTTGTAAGTTTGTAATTAAAATTAGGTATCCCAGACCGGGCACAGTGTGCCGGAAAGGGTTAAGTATAGTGGATTTTTCACTTAACATCAGATATATGATACAACTAAAAGCTAAAAAGAATTCAAATAAAATTTTTACATGTTTTTTATTTGTACAATTCTCGTATTTAACATTCAGATACTAATTTAATTATTGAAATAGAAATAATGACACAATGAAATTTAAAGATGTATTAAAAGATGACTGTTAATATAAAATTACATTATAGCCCGATTTTGCCATGGTACAGATCCAACATTGCTAGTAAAATAAGTTGCGAATTCATTCCTTATTTCTTGAACATTGGCTCGGCTCCCAACGTTGTCCATTTCTATATCATTATCTTCAAACCCAACCAAATTTAATGTATCTTCTAATCTAAATCCGTCGCGATCTCTTACAAAATTGTGCAGTACACAACATGCTTTAACTATATCATCAGAAAAATCTACACTTGTGTTTAAAGCTCTGTGAAATATTCTCCACTTATTAGATAGTAATCCGAAGGTACATTCAACGTAACGCCGAGCTAATGTTAAACGGTAGTTGAAAATTCTTTTTTTAGGAGTCAAGTTGTGTCCTGAATAAGGAGTAAGTAGAAAATTTGTAAGACCAAATGCTTCATCACCCACTATAACATATGGCAATGGAGATGTTGCTCCAGGAAATTGCACAGGTTCTGGAATGCCAAGAGTTTTCTGATTTAAACCAGTCCATAAAGAAGAATTTTTGAATATATTGCAATCAGAATCTTTTCCGTATGCTCCTATATTGACATAAATGAAACGATAATCTGAATCAGCCAATGCTAATAAGACGATAGAAAAATGGTTTTTGTAATTATGAAACAAGGAACCGCTGTTGTATGGCTTTGTAACTCTAATATGTTTGCCATCTATTGCACCGATACAGTTAGGAAAATGACCTCGGGTTTCAAAATCTTTAGCTATTTGTATCCATTTTTCTGTTGAAGGTAATGGAATGCATTCCTCTTTCATGATGTCCCAAATGTCAACACAGACTTTTCTAACTATCTCACAAGCTGTTGATCGACCAATACAATATTTTTCCGCTATATCTGTTAAAGTGCTCATTGTTGCTAGATACCTAGAATAAAAGTTTAAATAATTAAAAAAGTATTCTTCTACAAAAGACATTTTTTCTCCATAGTGCTATATCTTTTTCTTGATTTCTTTAAAACTGAAAAAAAAAAAAAAAAAAAAAAAAAGTTAACATTTTCAGGATTTTAAATTTGGTTACACGCTAGAAACATATTTTGTAATATATATTGACGTTTGCCGATCTCTTTGTTGCAATTTCATAAAATGGATCACCATTTTTTTTCTTTAATAAACTAAAGAAAGAAATAAAAGTCTTTCAGTAGCAAACTATTGCTTTTATGAATTGCTCAAGGCTATATTACGCTAAAAATGATTGAAATTTTTCAAGTATTTTATAATAGATTTGATATGAACTGCCGATTATTGATTGTTGTTGAAAGAAATAGCACTCTGGATAGTAAAAGTACTTTTAAAAATTAATTTCAATAATGATGCAACACTAAATTATTACATAATGTTAGTTCATTTCAGTTATTTATTTTTCAGAAAAACTCGTAATTTCAAAATGGAAGAGCATTAGAGACAGTTATGTGAAATCTAAGAAAAGGGAAAAAGAAATTAATAAAAGCGGATCAGCTAAAAAAGTTTGCCATAGATATATATATGCAGAAAAGCTGTTGTTTTTGGAGAAATGCATCCAGTTACGAGAAACTGAAGAAAGTGCAGAACCCAGTATAACAAATGTCGTCGATGAACCGACTGGTGAAAATACTTCCCCATCTAGTTCCGCTACAAGTTCAGCAAAGCGTAGAACAGCATATGGAAAAAAACGTAATTATGATATAGATAATGAATTTTCAGGTTACTTAAAAGACGCTAGAGAAGTGATGAAGAAAAGAATTCTAGAAGATAGTGATGATGAAGATATGGCCTTTTTCAAATCAATTTTATCTACAGTTAAGAAATTGAATCCTCAGAAGAAAATGCAGTTTAGAATCCACACGATGAGTTATTTACAAAGTCTCTCCACGAAGGAAGACGAATCTGCGACTTTACAACCTTTTCAACAATCCGCAATGCACCGTACTTACATGCAATCACCTTCTTTACATCATACACATTTTCAACCTTCTGAAGTCTTTTATCAAAAAGGTCAAGTGAATCCTCAGTATCATCAAAGACTGTACCATGTTCCCACAAATCTCAGATCTCCTCAGATCCCTGTCCCCCCACATCTCTCTTATACTCAGCAACCATCATTTACCGAAAGTGCTTCACCTTCCTCATCTGCGACTTCAAGTACAATTACCTCACCAGATATTCTTCAACATTCAGAAAATGATTTTTCCTAAAACGTATATTATTGTAATTATACTTAAAAAAAGAAAAAAATGGTTTGTGTCATAATGTAGATTCTGTTCTTTATACAATATTTTTTATGTCCTTTTCTAATTAATTTATTTCTTATGTATTCAATTTTCGATTCAATTTCAAACTGAATATTAAAGGGTTTTTTTTGTAAAGACAGTAATATTATATTATTTAAACCATGTAATTATTTACTTATTTATTTATTTTTATAAGATGAAATTTAATGCAGCATTTAAAATATATCCATATTTTTTTTTTTTTTAAGTCATTTGATTAATTCACTAATTTATTTTTTCTACATATGCCATGCAGTAAAAACTAGTACTTGAACTAACCAAACTACAAACTGTGCCAAGAGTTCAATTTGTTCCAAAACTGACCTCCGATATTTCTTTGTTTTAGTAAATATTTAAATATAGTGCGAATTCATCGGAGCTCATAAATATTGAGCTCCGTAGTCCAGAGAAATAAATTGAAACTATAGTTCATTTTCCTCCATCTCCAAACATTTGCATTTATTTCTACCAAAGCGCTGACGCATGTGGCGTAGAGTGTGTAGCCTACGTAGAAGCATACTTCTATTTAAGTTTAGCAAGTATACAATGTGTCCACTCTAAACGGTGGCCAATGGCTAATTTCCAAACCGTTAGTCAAAGACATGTAGCTCTAGTTGTAAAAATTCATTAAAAAAGGTGCAGAATTGTTTTTTAAGCAATTTAGGTAAAAAAAAAAAAAAAAAATGCGTAAATTAAATTTGTATATGGTTCTCCCGTCCTATAAGATATTTAGTAAAAATTTTCCATCACTTTAAAAAGCAATATAAAAAAGGTACCATTCATCTAACATTAAAATTGGCCGAGTTATGAAACTTTAAATTTCACGACTTAAACCAATTTTCTGTAACTGAAAATGGATGAGTTGGACTAAGCTTTAAGAGAACGTACACTACGTGCTTAAAATTATAAAGGGCGTCCATCTCCAATGCTGTCTAATGTCTATTTCCTAAACCATTTATCACAGACATATAGTTAAAGTTATAAAAATGTTTTGAATGAGGTAAAGAAATATTTTTAAAGCGATTTAACTAAAGATTTTACCACCATATAAGTTTTACGGCAGTGTTAATTTTATTAATTAACTTCTAGATTGGTTAAAATAATTGAAGACGTGAGTTTCAAAATTCTCTTTATCGAGAAAATCAAATTTTGGGAAATCGCGAAAAACCTTTAAATGTCTCCATTAGTTTTTATTATAAATTTGGATTACATCAGTTCAGGTTATTATAGACTGATAGAGAGAACAAAAGCGATAAGACAAGTTTTGAAATTCACATCCTCAATTGTTTTTTTACATATTTTTTATTTTGTAAGGAAATGAAGCTGTTTCTTTTCATGATTTTTTTAAAAAGGTGTATTATTTTAACATGCTTTTATTTTACATATAAATTCGTTTGTATTTTTCCTAGTTCAATATTTGTATTTAAATTTTACTCACTTCCAAATGTCCGATTAAGGTTCAATTTGCATACTTATTTACATCCAATGGCAATGTTATATAAATACCATTTTAAGTGCGTACCTTTTATTTATTTTATAGGACTACACCAAATTCTATTAAGTTAAGTAATCTAATACAATTTTAAATCTGTACCATTTTGTAACGAATTGTGACTATTGCTTTTCATAATTTAATTTAACAAAATTTCTGTTTTTTTTTTTTTTTTTTTTTTTTTTTTTTTTTTTTTTTTATTTATAGTTTTAGTGCAAGTTGCATATTTTGCTTTAATATGTAAACATACATTTAAAAATAATAGTGTAAAAACTATTTTACTTCAATGCAAACATTGAGAGTAAAATAAATGTTAAATGTTATATCTGATGTTCATTTTTATTTCCACTAAATTTTTGACTGAACCCTATTTTGCAACAAAAAACATGCTTCAACTTTAGACAGCTATTACTTATTCATTTTTAATTGCACAGAAATGGGACTTTTTTTTTTTTTTACTTGTTAGATTAGTGCTAAAAATTTACTAAATATCACTTATAGGATCGGGCAACCGTATAAAAAAGTAATTTTCATAATTTTTTAATAAAACTTTTTTTACCTAAATCGCTTAAAAAATAATTCTTTACCTTTTTAAAAACATTTTCGCAACAAGAACTATATGTCTATAACTAACAGTTTAGAAATTAGCCATCGGCCACTGTTGAGTGTGGATGCACTGTATACTCAATAATTTACTGTCTTAATAGTTTCCGAATGGTGATGAGGAATGCCAGAATCAATAGCAACTGTAACTGCAGTTTTTACTTGCTGCTTTTTTTTATGTTTTTTTTTTAAAATATTTTCTCTGATTACCTTTCTGTCTTCAAGCCCACCTAAATTTACGCTGAAGTTTACAAGAGTGCACCTCCAGTACTTCATTACTTTAATGCGTATTTAAATATTAGTTAAAGTCTTATATAAATATTGCGCATTGAACCCCACCAGTTGGCACATAGAAATCCTTGGTGAGTAGGATTTTCTGATAATTCTCAACTTCTGCTCTTTTCATGTAATCGATTTTTAAAAAATATTTATAAATACATAAATAGTGTCAATTAAAAGAAAAAAAAAATCTTTTCTGAAAACGAAATTGCTTTAAATGATACGCAAATAATGTGCGGAATATAAATATGCAAGAGCGAGAATAATTTTGTCGAATTATTTCAGATCTTATGATAATCAGATGCATAGATCAATTTCAGGGACTATCAAAAGTATTCCGTTACATTACAGTCAATGGGGAAAAAAGTTGCAAATGCATTTTAATGGTGTTACATTCATTCGAACATAATAAAATTGACATGAACCTATGATGTATATGCATATATGCTAAAATATAAATTCTGTACAATCTGAGATGCAAGAAATATGTATTATTAAATTACAAGACCACACAAAAGTATAATAATACATAATTACATCTACATAATACTATACTGAGAAACATTGTTTGGGACATGTTTTAATTATATTAAATTCCGCCACATTTTATGAATATGATATACGTTACTGAGGTGTAATGAAAATTACTTCCTGTATGTTTATAGGAACACAAAGAGTCCAACCACTGTACTGCATTCGAAGTATTGTCTACTATAACAGGAAGATCTGTATATTTTTAAAACTTCGTTGTCATACGAACGCATCTCATTTGCTACGCTTCACGTTCAATTTCCAACTTGTTTCAATTGTATTTTGCTCCAGAACTTAATGAAAGTATACTAATAAAACAAAACATTAAAAATTTAAGTTAGAAATTCATTACATTAAAGGATTTATAATGAAAAAACATAAAACAAAATATTTAAATTTAAGTTATGAATTTATTATAATCAAGGATTTATAATGTGAATATAAAACAAAATATTATTGATATTATTAACTGTTAAACATTAACTAACATTAAAGAATTTATATTGTAAAGATATAAAACAAAATATTTAAATTTAAAGGATTTATAAGATAAAGATCATGTTTTACTGAAATCAAGTTTAGATAAAATAAGGCATTAAAATAAAGTCTCCAATCTTAATTCATATCATTATCTAAATGATGTGCTGTGAAACTATGAAATATAATTGGCATATCTTCAATTTTATCATCCCTTTCCAATAGTCCAAACTATTTAATATGGAATTTTAGAATGCATTTAAAATGATAAATGTTCTTGAATTATCCAACCGTTTTCAGATAATTATATAGCCCATCAATTTGGTACTGATTGATTCCACAATTTTCCTTGAGAGATGCTTATATGGATATAATATCATCAATAGAACGATCTCACTATTTGCTGAAAAACATCCCATAACAGTGATTTATTCTTTTTCGTTATTTGGTACTACAGAATACACATCAACTGATTTTGGTCCCAAAACTTTCTCTGTTTCAGAGCACAAAAGAAAACCAGTTTTAACTGCATTGAAAATTCTCTCTGTATGCTTTAGAATTTGGAAGAAGATAGTAATATCTTCTTCTAAATATAATTCCGCATTTCTGAACCAACCTAAAACAACTTCTTTTGTAATGGCACATCTAGATTTTGTCAAATGTTCTGCTTGTTTTTTGTACCAATTTTGGATGACTTTTTAAAAGCAACTATTTATTTAAAAAAAATTGCCTTTATTAAATTCTAATAGGTAAAATTTAAGCATTAAATTTGATTATTTAGTTTTCAGTTAAACCAAAATATTTTATCTTTACTGAAATTACACTTTTTGTATTGGTCACTTGGGTGGTCCATTACTGGAAAATCACGAAATAAGCAATCCAGTAATGGACCACCCCTCTTAAAGTCTTAAAAATAAATAAAATTTTGTAAATGTCCATTGGTATATTAAATTCAATGTTTTATATTGCTAACCAATGAAAAACATTCAATTTTTACGGAAAAAAAAATATATAAACTAAGTAAGTAAAATCAGCTCTTAGCATGTTCATTGAGATTTTCAGTGAAAAACAGAAAAACTGTGAAACTTTATTTTCTGCTTCCTAATTGTTTTGACGAAAAGTGTAAAAAATTAATCCAGCTTATAAAGCATGCAAGGTGGAGTTCAGAAGAAAATAATAAAAGCTTAACTATTATTTATTATTTTTTTATAAACCAAAAAATGCGAGGTGGCCCATTACTGGAAGGTGGCCCATTACTGGCACATCTACCCTACATTTGTTAACCAGAGAAAATAAAAAGAAGAGAAATTTTTGAGAAAATTATTCTCTGACCGTTTCATCAAAGCATATAAAAACAATTATAAAAAAGGTGTGCTGCGTACTTACCTGAGAGTTAAAGCTAACATTTCTTCTGGAGGAATACATGATCTCATATTAGTGTCTTCTTTCATAAGAGTAGGAGTTAATTTCCACAATAATTCTTCAAAAGAAGGTTTTGACATGCGGTAATAATTGAAAAATTTCTCTGGAAATTTCTGCAAATTTGGGTGTTTTAAATAAAAATGCCCGGTAAGTAGTCGGTCACTAATTATGGGATGTACCCAATACCGTCTGTGTACATTTCTTCTTTTTATTTCTTTGTATAACTTATACAAAATTAGAGAATCATTCAATTCCTGAAGAACATCCATTTTTCTTGAAAGCAAACATCGAATAGAATCTTTTATGATTAATATCGTCTGCTCTATTTGGCGGTAACGGGAACGCTCATCTGACCGTAGTAGCACCGATTTTTTTTTTCACGTTGAAAAAACAAACGTACAAATTGTCTGTCGTCTGACATTGGCCTATGGTGATATAAAATGTGACACTGTTTAACTTGAGTATGCACGTTTCCGTAATATCGTCTGCTCGAGTAAATGCATTGTTCAGGTTAAGAGGTTAGTATATCTTGTAAGCATGAAATAAGCGGAATTGTTTGAAATAACTACAGTTGAATGATGCTGAATGCTTTAATATTGTGTGTTGATAGTGAATACGCACATCCTTAAAAGCTTCATAAACAAAGCAATGTATCCCTAATATTTGAAAATGCTGTGTGCATCTAGATCTCGATAAACGAGTAAATGTTTGTGAAAGTAAATATGTTAAAATAAATCAATTTCAATTCAGTTGTGAAACATAAATTTACTTGCCTGACAATCAGTCAAAAATACATCATAATTAAACATTACGATTGTGATTTGAATAATAAATTTTCAATTAAATGAAATATATTTTAAATATTATGATTTATTTAATTTGCAGTCTGTAAAGGAGGTAGAGATATTTATCATTAAGAAATAGTTTCCATAGATGCATGAATTCGTATATAAATAGTTAATCAATTGGGGGGTAAGAGAATTTTGGACTTACCCCTTTCAACTATTCTTCTTTTTTTCGATGTATTCTTTTTAAATACATCGCTTCTTCTTGACGACACGATTTGACACTATTGCTTTGCATAAATCACAAATTCCTTTTATGTTTACACTACTAGACTTAAATTCATATTAATAAAATGATTGGAAGAAAACGATGTTTTTAAAATGTAAACAGAGAGCGAGATCGCCCTCCTTCTTTATTGAAGACATTATCATAACAGAATTAACAGATTTTACACTTTTACTTTTTCTATAAAAAGTAACAAAAAATGTTTTATTGTTTATTAGTCAATTTATAGTTTTATTTATTGAACAACATACATCTGACTTGTATGCTCGACATGAATCCTGCTTGTAAGTCATCGTCAATATACAGGGACGAGATAGCATAAGGGAATTTTACAACACAAGAGAAATGCAACCAGGAACTCCACCCAAAGAGGGCGTGCAATGGAGCCAGTGGGATTCGAACCCACAACCTCTTACGCCCCAAGGAGATTAGCGGCGTGGTCCTTTGACCATTCAGCCACGGAGGCCCATTTATAGTTTTAATTATTGTATGACAGTTATTATTGTTTTTAGTAATGCACGCGGCATATTTCACATTATTATGTTCTAATAAATTCACTAAATTAGTTGGTTTTTAACACATATTACTTAATCTTTCTGCATTGTGCAATAGAAGTTTAACGTGATTTCTAATCACTTATATCTGTCATTGTTAACATTTCACTTGAGTTTATTTTGAAGTTAATGATTAAAGTTACCGGAACTACTCTTTATACCATCGACCAAAATACTATTAAAGCAAAATAAACTTAACATTTCCACTATGAGATGGCATTATTCTATTCTCTTTTAAGAACAATTTAAAGAGTCAATTTTTTTCAAAACACACTTATATCAGATGATTTAACCCTTAACTAGTGAGGTGGGGTGTTTTGAACCCCAAAGAAATTGTATACGAGCTCTATATTTGAAAAAATTTTATACTATTTATGTACGTGAATTTATATGTATGTATACACTCACCGTTCTTATTCAATTGTTTATATGCAAGTAAATAAAACAAAATTTACAGGAAATTCTCTTATTATAATTCACTAAATTTTAAAAAGTGCACAAGAAATAAAATTTTGAGGTTTTATTACACTCCACCTCACCCCTTAGATAGAAAAAAATCACCTCATCACTTATAGTCCAAGAGCCGACCTCACAAAACCTTATGTGATCGAGCACAAGAAAAAATCCTTCACTTTATGGAAGAGTAGTAATAGGGAAATCTAATGATCCATTCTGGCGGAAGTGAACTGGTGTATAAACCGAAAATTGATACCACTAGTGGTTGACTCATAGGTTTAGCATTGTGTTTGCCGTACAATCATAGGTATGAAAACATGGAAAACTGGGTGCAGGAAAACACAATGCTAATCCTACGAGTCAACCACTAGTGATATTAACTTCTGGCTTATGCACCACTTCGCTTCCGGCAGACATGGATGATTAGATTCCCCTAATACTACTATTCCATAAAATAAAGGTTTTTTTCTTGTGCTCGATGACATAGGGTTTTGTGCGGTCGGCTCTTGGACTATTAAGGTTTAATAGAAGAAGCAAAGGAAATCGAAATAGAGTTAACGTGCTGCTACAGATTACAATGAAGAAATAAAGAAATATTTCTAGTTTGTCTTGGAGTATTAGAGTTAACACATTGTGCAGTTTATTTTGATGCAAGTAGCAACAAATCAAATGAATACCTTAGTTTTGAAAAATAAAACCCCACACATTCTGATAAGATTAGAAAGTTAGATTATTGTGTAAATACAGTGTAAATCAAAGTCGGCAGTTTCAAATTCTTTTTTTTTCTTCCAATTCTGAAATTTCGCATTTATACCCGATAATATTCTTCCGCCCTTCTTTGGTCCGAAACCCAAAAATCTTATTGCATTGAAATATTTTATTACATTAAAAATTTCTCTTTTTCCCTCTCTCTGCGTAAAATGACGTTTTCAACAAGTTTCTACCTTAACTGGAATGAGAAATTATTTTTTCGTTTTGGCATGTCTTCAAAATCAGGCTTTCAAGCAATGGATGTCATTGAAAAGAATTCTTGTGAAAATGCGCTCTCCTTCATGATGGATTTTTTTCACCATTACTTCTATTTAAATTGTTATAAGTCAAAAACCGTAAACGATAAATGGTTCAAACTTGAAAAATGTCTTTTTAAACTTTGCTTTTGTTTTATTTTAATTTTGATTAAGAAAGTTTAAAAAGATGATTTGTTAAAAATGTTACACAATTTTTTCTCAAATTTTTATTTTAAATATTTTAAATTTGTATTTAAATTATTATTTTTAAAAAGCCTAATGAAAATTAAAACTCATATATTTCTGTTTATTTTAATGAAAAAAAAATTATGAATAATAGTTCGAGTTATGATTTTAAATTATCCCACTTTTTTAACATATTTTTGATATAAAAAAAATAGAAGTTTCATCGCGTCAATTTTATTACAAATAATATCATTAATCCTCACAAAAAATTCAATGTTCTAATTCAATAAATAAAAACTATTTTAAAATGTATCCCTGACCCCCTTAAATAAAATAAATCACATTAAAACTATGAAATACCATTCAGATCATATAGAAACTATAGATGACTTTCTCTCTCAGTTTACAAAACTCTTTTTCCTACCTCGCTACTCCCTCCCCCTTTCTATTCACGAAAAAAAAAAAATAAATAAATAAATAAATAAAAATTTTGATACACTTTTTTTTAACCTATTATTGATATCTGATACCTGATTCCGACTCATTTTCATTTCACTTTGGCAACGTCCAACAGCCTTTTTATCCTCTCCGTATCTGAATCTCTTCGATTTAGTAGACTATGATAACAACTAAAGAGATAACCGCTTTCTCAAAGCACCGTCAATATGCTTTCCAAGATCAAAAAAGGATTTTTTTTTTTTTTTTTTTTTTTTTCACAAGATGCCTTGAGATTTAATCTATAGAAATGTACAACAGGAGGATAAAATTTTTTATCGAAGCTAAGATCTAACAGATTATAAAAAAAGAGGAGTACAAAAGAAAAAAAGTAAATTTTACATCAGTCATGTTCGTGGAAATGGTTTGAGAATTTGCATTAAAGTCCCTAATCTGTTGTTTATAGCTATCGATTAAGATAGCAACAAAATAAAACAATACATATAATTTGAACTCAGCTGCGAAAATTCTGCGAGACTTAAATAAGTATGCACTTGACCAAGCTCTTTATTGCCAATCGTAAGATAGTTAATTGTCTTGCAGTAAAAATGTTCCGAGTAATATTTTTAAATCTCTGTAATCATGGATGAGGAGTATTGTGTTAATAGATAGGGTGTCCACACAAAAATTTAGCATGCTTTAAATTTTTACCTGTTGTAGATATCTAGACGATGTAAATTGCAATGTTATTGAAAAGAAGTGAGAATCAGGATTATGGAAATAAAATTATCCTTCCATTAATCTTCAAAAAGCAACACTTTTTAAAATTTTACCCTTATTTAGTAGGCCTATACTTTATACGTATACTATAAGTTATGTTTCAAAACATTTTAATCATGCACTCTGGCATAAGTATACACTTAGTGAAGTCTTTATTGTCTATTGTAAGATAGTTATTTGTCTTGTAGTAAAAACATCCCGGGTAGTTTTGTTTATTCTCTATACTTATGAATAAGGAGTATTGTGTTAATATCTCCTAAAAAATTAAGCACGTTTAATTTTTTTTAACTGTTGTAGATATTTAGATGATGTAAATTGCAAAGTTTTTAATAAAAAGTGAGAATCAAGATTAATAATAATATTTTTTTTTTCAGAAGTTTCATCGTGTGTTTTTGTTTTACAAATGACATAATTAAACATCACAAAAAAATCACAATTCTAATTTAATAAATAAAAATTATTTTAAAAAGTGTCCCGGACCCCCTTATATAAAAAAAAAACTTATTAAAACTACGAAATACCATTCAGATAATACAGAAACTATATATAACTTTCTTTCTCACAGTCCAAACTCTTTTTCCTACCTTAGAATCGTCCTCTCCCACTTTCTATCATGACAAAAAAAAAAAAAAAAAAAAAAAAAAAAAAGATTCTCATACACCCTTTTTAACCTAGCATTGATATCTGATACTTGATTTCGACTCATTTCACTTTGGCAACGTCCAATAGTCTTTTTATTTTTTTCCTATCTGAATCTCCTCGATTTAGTATAGACTCTGATTAGAACTAAAGAGATATACCCGCTTTCTCAAAGCACAGTCCGTCGATATGGGTTCTAGAATCGAAAAAGGATTTTTTTTTTCCACAAGATGCCATGAGATTTAATCTTTAGAAATGAACAACAAAAGAATAAAATTTTTCTCAATGATAAGATCTAACGGATTATAAAAGAAGAGTATGAAAGAAAAAATAAATTTTATATCAGCTATATATGCACGGAAATGGTTTGAGAATTTCTTTTAAGGTCCTAATCTGTTGTTTGTAGCTGCCGATTAAATATTAAATTATTATTAGATATTTAAATTAATATTTTTAAACACGCCGAATCAAAATTAAAATTCATTTATTTCTGTCTATTTAAATGAAGAAAAAAACAAATTCTATCAATAATATTCCGAGTTATAACGATTTTAAATTACCCCACTTTTTAAATAAATTTTTAATATAAAACTTTAAAAAAAACCAGAAGTTTCATCGTATGATTTTGTTTACAAATAATATAGCTAACCACGATAAAAAATTTCACAATTTTAATTCAATAAATAATAATTATTTTAAAATGGACCTCCTTAAATAAAATAAAATCGTACCAAAAAACTACGAAATACACTTCAGATCATACATAAACCATAAATGACTTTCTTTCTCACACTACAAAACTCTTTTTTTTTTTTTTTTTTTTTTTTTTTTTTTTTTTTTTTTTTTTTTAATCTCACCACCCTTATCAAATTCCACTTCCTATCACGAAATATATATATATATAAATATATATATATATATATATATATATATATATATATATATAAAGTTAGTCATACACTTTTTTACCTATCATTGATATCTGATACCTGATTCAGACTCATTTCACTTTAGCAGCGTCGAATAATCTTTTTATCCTTTCCGTATCTGAATCTCCTCGATTTAGTAGACTATGATTAAAACTAAAGAGATAACCGCTTCCTAAAGCACCTTCGATATACATTCCAGGATCAAAAGAGGATTTTTTTTTCACAAGACGCCATGAGATTTAATCTTTAGAAATGTACAACAGGAGGATACAATTTTTATCGATGATAAAATCTAACGGATTATAAAAGAAGAGTATGAAAGAAAAAGTCAATTTTATATCAGCCATATATGCGAAAAATGGTTTGAAAATTTGCATTTAAGTTCCTAATCTGTTGTTTATAGCTACCGCTTAAGATAGCAGCCAGAAAAAAAAAAAAAAAAAAAAAAAATTACACATAATTTGAACGTCAGCTGCGAAAGTTCTGCCAAGCTTAAATAAGTACACATTACTTAGTGCAGTTCATTATGGCCCATCGTAAGATAGTTAACTGTCCTGAATAAAATTGTTCCGGGTAATTTTGTTTAATCTCTGTAATCATGAATAAGGAATATTGTGTTAAAAAGTGTCCCCGAAAACTTTTAGCACGTTTTAAAATTTTAATTGTTGTAGATATCTAGATGATGTAAATTGCTAAGTTTTTGAAAAGAAGTGGGAATCAAGATTATGCAAATAAAATTATCCTTCCATTAATTTCCAAAAAGTTACACTTTTTAAAATTTTTTCCGGATACAGTAAACCTGTACTTTATACGTATACTATAAGTTATGTTTCAAAACATTTTGACAATACATTCTGATATAAGTATACACTTAGTGAAGTTCTTTATTGTCTGTAGTAAGATAGCTAATTGTTTTGCAGTAAAAGCATTCCTGGTAATATTGTTTAATATCTATAATCATGAATAAGGAATAGTGTCTTAACAAGTGTCCCCCAAAAATTTTAGCACGTTTTACATTTTTAACTATTGTAGATATCCAGATGATGTAAATTGAAAAGTTTTTGAAAACAAACGTGTATCAAAGTTATTAAAAAAAAACAGTAGTTTTATCGTGTGATTTTGTTTACAAATAATATAGTTAAACATCGACCAAAAAAAAAAAATGTAATTTAATAAATAATAATCCTTTTAAAATGGACCTCATTAAATAAAATAAAATATTATTAAAACGACGAAATATCATTCAGATCATACAGAAACTACAGAGGACTGACTTTCTTTCATTTCCGACAAAACTCTTTTTCCTACCTCCCTACCTCTCCTATCACAAAAAAAAAAAAAAAAAAAAAAAAAAAAAAAAAAAAAAAAAAGATTTTTATACACTTTTTTTTCTTACCTAGCATTAATATTTGATACCAGATTCTGACTCATTTCACTTTGGCAACGTCCAATAGTTTTTATCCTTTCCGTATCTGAATCTCCTCGATTTCGCAGATTATGATTACAACCAAAGAGATGACCGCTTTCTCAAAGCACCGTCGATATGCTTTCCAGGATCGAAAGAGGATTTTTTTCACAAGATGCCATGAGATTTAATCTTTAAAAATGTAGAACAAGAGGATGAAATTTTTATCGATGATAAGATCTGTCGGATTATAAAAGAAGTTTAGTACAGAAGAAAAAGTGAATTTTATATCAGCCATATATGCAAGGAAATGGATGAGAATTTGCATTCAAGTTCCTAATCTTTTGTTTATAGCTGCCGATTAAGATAGCAGCGAAAAAAAATATATAATTTAAACATCAGTTGCGAAAATGCTGCGAAACTTAAATAAGTATACAGTTAATCAAGTTCTTTATAGCTCATCTTAAGATAGTGAATTGTCTTACAGTAAAAATATTCCGAGTAATATAGTTTAATCCATGTAATCATATCTAAGGAATATCGTGTTAATATACAAAGTGTCTACAAAATTTTTTAGTACATTTTAAATGATTGATTGTTTACAGAGTATCATGTATAATGTCGTTTGTCATATTTTCTGAAAAGAGCATTTTTTTATATTAAGAACTCTACAAATTATAAAGAAAAAAACTTGACAAAATTTCGGATTTTTTTCATAAAAACCCTAATTTCGTTACGAGTGTACATGCTAGCCACATAAAAATGAACACAGTTTATTACAATAAACCACTTAATCATAATGTACAATTTGAACACTTTTGCCGCATTAGTTTTGAATTATCCCATTTTAAAAATAAATTTTTAATATAAAACTTAAAAAAAACAACAACAACAAAAAAAAAAAAAAAAAAAAAAAAAAAAAGAAAAAAAAAAAAAAAAAAAAAACAGAAGTTTTATTGCGTAGTTTGGTTTACAAATAATATGGTTAACCATTACAAAAATTTTTACAGTTCTAATTCAATAAATAAATTTTTTTTTAAATGTGTCCCGAATCCTCTTAAATAAAATAAAATAAATGAATTAAAATTACGAAATACCATTCTGATCATACAGAAACTATAGATGACTGACTCTCTTAGCCTATAAAACTCCTCTTCCTACTTCCTAACCTTCTCTCCTATCCTGAAAAAAAAAATTATAAAAAAAAATTCTTATACACTTTCTTTTTTTTAACCTACCATTGATATCTGATATCTGAAACTGGCTCATTTCACTTTGGCAACGCCCAATAGCCTGTTTATCCTCTCAGTACCTGAATCTACTAAATTTAGTAGGCTATGATAGCAACTAAAGAGCTTTCTCAAAGCACTGTCGATATGCTTTCCAGGATCGAAAGAGGATTTTTCCCCCACAAGATGTGATGAGATTTAATCTTTAGAAATGTACAACAAGAGGATACAATTTTTATCGATGATAAGATCTATCGGATTATAAAAGAAGTTTAGTACGAAAGAAAGAGTCAGTTTTATATCAGCTATATATGCGAGGAAATGGTGTGAGAATTTCTATTTAAGTTCCTAATTTGTTGTTTATAGCTGCCGATTAAGATAGCAGCGAAAAAAAAAAAAATATACAGGGTGATTCAGCTCGTCGGTGACAAACTTTAAGGATCGATAGAGCACACTTAGACGAACATTTTTGAATAGGGAATGTAGGGTCCCTGACGCGATGGTAAGGCGCTAGGCGCTTTCGAAAATTTGGGTGCTGAAATTCGAAACGTCATAAAAACTAGGGAAATGGTTAGATTTTCTTGCTTGTTGCGTCGAAATGATTCTGTTTGTTTAGACTTTCTTCAGTACCAATTTGATAAGCGTATCTCTTAAAACATGGATAGGGGGCGCTGCAGACTTTGGAGAGCTAGACAACAACTTTAAGCCCGTTATTTTGATAATTTAACACATGCTCGCCAAAGTTTATACTCTAACTTAAAGTTTGAACCCAAAAGTAGAGCCCTGCAAAAAGCGTAAGAGCCGGAATAAAATGTCAAAGTACAGGGTGGTCGAAATTCGAAGGCTCCTAAGAGATAAACAAACAGATTTCTTGACTTATGGCATGCATTTTCATGATTCTGTTTGCTGGGGCTCTCTGAAACTCAGTTGAACGGTACAAAAAGAAACATCGATAGGGGGCGCTTTGGGCAAAAAACATAATTCGTTGACATTTCGGACGCTAACTGGAAACGGGGCGCTACGATCAGTTAGAAACAAAACAAGAGAGTAATTTACTTATCATAAGAAGCTATTAAAACTGCAGTTTGTTTGTTTTTTTTAACAAACATAGCTGGTTTCAATCATGCACAATGCGCGCAATAAAATTTACATAAGGTGCTTTTTGCTGATTTATGCAAAAGATATCGTACCATATCGATATGCAAAAGATACGTAATGCGTAGACGACAACGCGAGATGACGTAGTTGTATGCGCAGACACGTCTTTTGAACGTGCGGTACCTACTTAAGCTTCGGGTTACTTGTCTGCAGATCGGTAGTAGGATGGAACGGTACACAAACTCTGAATTGGCTGACATGCATTTGGCGTATAGCGCTGCTGGTTGTAATGGACGAGCCGCTCAGCGGTTGTACGCCGAGCGTTACCCCAACAGGCAAATCCCCTGCCATGCCTTCTTCGCTCGAGTACACCAGAGGTTGTCCACAACGGGATCTTTCGACGGAGGCAGGCCTGAACGGGAGCGATCAGTGAGCACCCCCGACAACGAAGAGGCTGTGCTTAACCTGGTTGAGGACAACCCAGGTCTTAGCACGAGAGATATCGCCAGACATGTTGGCATTTCGCAAGCAACTGCGTGGCGCATCTTACGTTCCCGGAATCTGCACCCCTACCACATCCAGCGGGTGCAGTTGCTCAGAGAGCAGGATTTTGGCCCTCGAGTGGAATTCTCAAGATGGTACTTGGCGATGAGATCCAGGGATCCCCGTTTTGTAAACAGCATTTTGTTTACGGACGAGTCCACCTTCAGCCGGGAGGGAATGTGGAACGCCCACAACAGTCATGTGTGGTGTGATGAAAATCCACATGAAACCAGAAGCCGAGCAGCCCAGGAGCGTTTCTCAGTAAATGTGTGGGCCGGCATTCTGGGGGATTGCCTCATTGGCCCTTATTTGTTACCTGAACGGCTGACAGGTGGAAATTACCTGATTTTCCTGGATCAAGTGCTGCCGCAGCTTCTGGAGGAGGCGCACGTACCCGAAGGTTCGCGTCGCCAGATGTGGTTCCAGCACGATGGAGCTCCGGCCCATTACACGAACGACGTGCGTCTCCATCTAAACGCAAGGTATGGCCAGCGGTGGATCGGGCGTGGGGGTCCAGTTCACTGGCCTGCCCGATCACCAGACCTCACCTGCTTGGATTTCTTCCTTTGGGGTTACCTGAAGGCCGAGGTATACCATACACCTGTCAGCAGTGCTGAAGAACTTGTGGCGCGCATTGTGGCAGCTGCAGGGCAGATCAGAGATACTCCTGGCATTGTTGGAAACACACACTCCTCAATGCGACGGAGGTGCGAAGCCTGCATCATGGCCCAAGGTCGAAATTTCGAGCATCTTCTGTAGTGTTATTTTTTGTAAATAAATTTCCAGTATCATTGATGTTTTTGGTCTAAATTTATTCAGAAGTGTTGAGCAGAGGTAGAAAATGTGTTTTCATTATTACTAACTGATCGTAGCGCCCCGTTTCCAGTTAGCGTCCGAAATGTCAACGAATTATGTTTTTTGCCCAAAGCGCCCCCTATCGATGTTTCTTTTTGTACCGTTCAACTGAGTTTCAGAGAGCCCCAGCAAACAGAATCATGAAAATGCATGCCATAAGTCAAGAAATCTGTTTGTTTATCTCTTAGGAGCCTTCGAGTTTCGACCACCCTGTACTTTGACATTTTATTTCGGCTCTTACGCTTTTTGCAGGGCTCTACTTTTGGGTTCAAACTTTAAGTTAGAGTATAAACTTTGGCGAGCATGTGTTAAATTATCAAAATAACGGGCTTAAAGTTGTTGTCTAGCTCACCAAAGTCTGCAGCGCCCCCTATCCATGTTTTAAGAGATACGCTTATCAAATTGGTACTGAAGAAAGTCTAAACAAACAGAATCATTTCGACGCAACAAGCAAGAAAATCTAACCATTTCCCTAGTTTTTATGACGTTTCGAATTTCGGCACCCAAATTTTCGAAAGCGCCTAGCGCCTTACCATCGCGTCAGGGACCCTACATTCCCTATTCAAAAATGTTCGTCTAGGTGTGCTCTATCGATCCTTAAAGTTTGTCACCGACGAGCTGAATCACCCTGTATATAATTTGAACGTCAGCTGCGAAAATTCTGCGAGACTTAAATAAGTTCACATTACTTAGTGCAGTTCATTATGGCCCATCGTAAGATAGTTAACTTTCTTGAATAAAATTGTTCATGGAAATATTGTTTAATCTCTGTTATAATGAATAAGGAGTATTGTGTTAATAAGTGTCCCCCAGAAATTTTAGCACGTTCTAAATTTTTAACTGTTGTAGCTATCTAGATGATGTAAATTGCAAAGTTTTTGAAAAGAAGTGAGAATCAAGGCTGTGGAAATAAAATTATCCTTCCATTAATTTTCAAAAAGCTTCACTTTTTAAAATTTTATCCGTATACAGAACGCGTATACTTTATACGTATACTATAAGTTATGTTTCAAAACATTTTAACCATGCACTCTGGTGTAAGTATAGACTTAGTGAAGTTCTTTATTGCCTATCGTAAGATAGATAATTGTCTTGCAGTAAAAGCATTCCGGGTAATATTGTTTAATTTCTATAACCATGAATAAGGAGTATTGTGTTAATAAGTGTCCCCCAGAAATTTTAGCACGTTTTAAATTTTTAACTGTTGTAGATATCTAGATGATGTAAATTGCAAAGTTTTTGATAAGATGTAAGAGTAAAAATTATAAAGAATATTTTTTTTTTTTTTTTTTTTTTTTTTTTTTTTTTTTAGAAATTTCATCGTGTGATTTTGTTTACAAATAATATGGTTAAAAATAATAATAATAATAAAAATCACAATTCTAACTCAAAAAATAAAAATTATTTTAACCTGTATCCCAGATCTCCTTAAATAAAATAAAATCCTATTAAAACTACGAAATACCCTTCAGATCATACAGAAACTATAGATAATTTTCTTTCTAATCCTACGAACTCTTTTTCCTACATTAATACCTTTCCCCTTCCTATGACGAAAAAAGTAAAAAAAGATTCTTATATACTTTTTTTAAAAACCCAACATCGATATCTGTTACCTGATTCCGACTCATTTCACTTTGGCAACGTCCAATAGTTTTTTTTTATTCTTTCCGTATCTAAATCTCCCTAGATTTAGTAGACTATGATTACAACTAAAGCGATAACCGCTTTCTCAAAGCACCGTCAGTATACTTTCCAGGATCGAAAGAGGATTTTTTTTTTTTTTTTTTTTTTTTTTTTTTTTGTTTTTACAAGATGCCATGAGATTTAATCTTTAGAAATGTACAACAAGGGAATAAAATTTTTATCGATGATAAGGTCTATCGGATTATAAAAGAAGAGTACGAAAGAAAAAGTAAATATATCAGCCATATATGCGAGGAAATGCTTTGAAAATTAGCATTTAAGTTCTTATCTGCTGTTTATAGCTGCCGATTAAGATAGCAGCGAAAAAAATATACATAATTTGAACATCAGCTGCTAAAATTTTGCAAGGCTTAGGTAAGTATACACTTAGGTAAGTTTTTTATTGCCCATCGTAAGATAGTTAGTCTTGAGATAAAAATGTTCGAGGTAATATTGTTTAATCTCTGTAATTATGGAAAAGAAGTATTGTGTTAATATACAGGGTGTCCACAAAATTTTTTAACATGCTTTAAATTTTTACTTGTTGAAGTTATCTAGATGATGCAAATTGCAAAGTTTTTGAAAAGAAGTGAAAATCAAGGTTATGGAAATAAAATAATCCTTCCATTAATTTTCAAAAAGTTAAACTTTTATAAAATTGTTACACATATAATATGCCTATACTTTAAACGGATACTATAGGTTATGTTTTAGAACGTTTTAACCATCAGATAGTTAATTGTCTAGCAGAAAAAACATTCCGGGTAATATTGTTTAATCTATATAATCAAGGATAAGAAATATTGTGCTAATATATTGGTTGGCCAAAAAAGTTTTAGCACGCTTTAACCCCCTGGGTCCTTGGTCCGACGAGGTCCTCTGTTCTTTTACTTATAAAAGCTAAAATATCTAATTTTTTTTTCTTTTTTTTTATATCACTTCTTAATACTTGAATGTATTTAGAGTTCAATGGAAATAAACAGATGCCTGCATGTAAGCTGCCTCCCTCATAAAATAAATGTTACTTTTATTTGAATTTACAAAATATCTAAAAATCTTCAAAAAACAGTGTTACAAAAATTATTTTTAAATGTGTCCGGACCTCCTTAAATAATATAAAATCATATTAAAACTACAAAATACCATTTAGATCATTCAGAAAATATAGATGACTTTTTCTCTTATCGTTACAAATCTCTTCTTCCTACCTCGCTACCCCCTCCCCTTATCTACCATGAAAAAAATATAAAAAGATTCTGATACACTTTTTTTTTTTAACCTAGCCTTGATATCTGATACCTGCCTGATTCCGATTCATTTCTCTTTGGCAACCACCAATATTCTTTTTTATCCTTTCCGTATTTGAATCTCCTCGATTTAGTAGACTATGATTAAAGTTAAAGAGATAACCGCTTTCTCAAAGCACTGTCGACATGCTTTTCAAGGATTGAAAAAGGATTTTTTTCACAAGGTGCCATGTGATTTAATCTTTGGAAATGCACAACAAGAGGATAAATTTTTTTAAGAATGATAAGATCTAACCCATTATAAAAGAAGAGTACGGAAGAAAAAGTAAATTTTATATCAGCCATATACGCGAAGAAATGGTTTGAGAATTTGTATATAAGTTCCTAATCTGTTGTTTATAGCTACCGATTAAGATAGCAATGAAAAAAAATATAATTTGAACATCAGCTGCAAAAATTCTGTGAGACTTAAATTAGTATATACACTTAGTGAGGTCCATTATGGCCCATCATAAGATAGTTTACTGTCTTGCTATAAAACTGTTTCGGATAATATTGTTTTATCCATGTAATCATGGATAAGAAATATAATGAATATACAGCCCACATTTTTTTTTAGCACATTTTAAATTTTTAACTGTTGTAGTTATCTAGATGATGTAAATTGCGAAGTTTCCGAAAAGATGTGAGAATCAAGATTATGGAAATAAAATTATCCTTCCATTAACCCAACCTTCCACGGCCACAAAAAGTTTTAACAATCTTTAACCAACTCGGTCCTTGGTACTACAAGTATCTCTGTTCTTTTACTTATAAAAACCAAAATATCTGATTTTTTTTACAATCTTACATCACTTCTTAATCGTTGATGGTTTTTAGAGTTGAATGAAAACGAACAGATTGCATGTAAGCTTCCTCCCTCATAAAATAAATGTTATTTTACAGAATATCTAAAAATCTTCAAAAGACAGTGTTACAAAAATTATTTTTAAATGTGTCTGGACCTTCTTAAATAATAGAAAATCATACTAAAACTACAAAATACCATTCAGATCATTCAAAAAATATAGGTGACTCTTTCTCTCACACTTACAAAACTCTTGTTCCTACCTTGCTACCCCCCTCCTCTTTCCTACCACGAAAAAAATATAAAAAGATTCTTATATACTTTTTTTTAAACCTAGTAATGATATCTGATACCTGATTCCGATTCATTTCACTTTGGCAACCACCAATATTCTTTTTTATCCTTTCCGTATCTGAATCTCCTAGATTTAGTAGACTATTGATTACAACTAAACAGATAACCGTTTTCTCAAAGCACTGTCGAGACGCTTTTCAAGAATTGAAAAAGGATTTTTTTTTTTTTTTTTTTCACAAGATGCCATGAGATTTAATCTTTAATAATGTACAATAAGAGGATAAGACTTTTATCCAAAATAAGATCTATCGGATTATAAAAGAAGAGTTCGAAAGAAAAAATAAGTTTTATATCAGTCATTTATGCAAGGAAATAGTTCGAGAATTTGCATTCAAGTTCCTAATCTGTTTTTTATAGCTGCCGATTAAGATAACAGTGAAAATATATACAATTTAATCCTTAGCTACGAAAATTCTGCGAGACTTAAATTAAGTTTACACTTAGTGAAGTTTATATTGCCCTTCGTAAGATAGATAATTGTCTTGCAGTAAAAATGCTCTGAGTAATATTATATAATCTCTGTAATCATGGATCCTTATCCATGATTAGATCAGTAACAATACCCCTTAGTATAGTGTTATTATACAGGGTATCCACAAAATTTTAACATGCTTTAAATTTTTACCTGTTGCAGATATCTAGATGATGTAAATTGCAAGGTTTTTAAAAAGAAGTAAGAATCAAGGTAATGGTAATGAAATAATCTTTCCATTAGTTTTCAAAAAGTTACACTTTTAAAAATTTTATACGCATACAATATGCCTATACTTTATACATATAGTATAATTTATGTTTTAAAACATTTTAACCATCAGAAATTTAAATGTCTTGCAGTAATAACATTCCAGGTAATATTCTTTAACCCCTTAACGCGCAGTGTTGCCGCGTCGGCAACAGCTAAAGTTCCCCTGTTTAGAGACAAAAAAACTCCGTGAATATTTCAAAAACTACTCTAATGGCTACTTTAAATCTTTCTTATGAGTTCTAGATGGCAGCACCACAGAGATCAAACTCTACTGTTTTTAAACAATAGGTAAAATGTTTTACTGTAATACGCGCTTCACAGCAATGCTCTTCTCACTGCGCTTATTAATGCTTTACTTATGGGAGGTGACCACTTCGGCAACAGCTGTATAATTAAAATGGTTAGTGCAATCTTTACAAAACAATACCTGTGTACTCCTCTAGGCCTAAATAGATTGCCTAATTTATTTTTTCTTTAGATTCCAACTTTAAAGTGTAGTACGCCGGAAAGGGTTAATCTATGTAATCATGGATAAGGAGTATTATGTTTGTGACGTATCCGGCAACGCCGTCACGTAAAAGGGTATTGAATCATGAATAAGGAGTATTGTGTTAATAAGTGTCCCCCAAAAATGTTAGCACGTTTTAAATTTTTAACTGTTGCAGATAGCTAGATGATGTAAATAACAAAACTTTTGATAAGAAATAAGAATCGAAAATATTAAGAGTAAAATTTTTTTTCAGAAGTTTCCTCGTGTGATTTTGTTTAGAAATAATAGCATGAAGCATCAAACACACACACACACACAAAAATCACAATTCTAACTTAATAAGTAAAAATTATTTTAAACTGTGTCTTGGACACTTTTAAATAAATGAAGTTTTATTAAAACTACGAAGTACCATTCAGATCATACAGAAACTATAGATAACTTTCTTTTTTACCCTACAAACTCTTTTCCTTATCTTAGTTCCTCCCTCCGCCTTCCTATACGAAAATAAATAAATAAATAAATAAATAAAATTAAAAAAAAGATTCTCGTACATTTTTTTTAAATTTTTTTTTATATATTTTTATATTTTATTTATTATTATTATTATTATTATTATTATTATTATTATTATTATTATTATTATTATTATTATTATTATTATTTATACCTAGCATTGATATCAGATACCTGATTCCGACTCATTTCACTTTAGCAACGCCCCATATTCTTTCTTATCTTCTCCGTATCTGAATCTCCTAGATTTAGTAGACTATGATAACAACTAAACAGATAACCGCTTTCTCAAAGCACCGTCGACATGCTTTCCAGGATCGAAAAAGGATTTTTTTTTTTTTTTTTTTTTTTTTTTTTTTTTTTTTTTTTTTTTTTACAATATAACATGAGATTTAATCTTTAGAAATTGTACAACAAGAGGATAAATTTTTCATCGATGATAAGATCTGTTGGATTATAAAAGAAATTTAGTACAGAAGAAAAAGTAAATTTTATATCAGCCATATATGGGAGGAAATGGATTGATAATTTGCATTTAAGTTCCTAATCTGTTGTTTATAGCCGCCTATTGAGATAGCAGCGAAAAAAGAATATATAATTTAAACATCAGCTGCGAAAATTCTGCGATACTCAAATAAGTACGCACTTAGTCAAGTTCTTTATAGCTCATCGTAAGATAGCTAATTGTCTTACAGTAAAAATATTCCGAGTAATATAGTTTAATCCATGTAATCATGGATAAGGAATATCCTATTAATATTCAGAGTGCCCACAAAATTTTTTAGCACATTTTAAATGATTGATTGATTACAGAGTATTATGTATAATGTCTTTTGTCATATTTTTTGTCTTTTCCTGAAAAGAACATTTTCTTATATTAAGAACTCTGCAAATTATAAACAAAAAACTTGACAATTTTTTTTTCATAAAACCCCCAATTTCTCTACGAGTATACATGCTAGCCACATAAAAATGAATAGAGTCTATTGCAATAAGCCATTTAAACATAATGTACAGTTTGAACGCTTTTGCCGCATTAGTTTTGAATTATCCCACCTTTTTAAATAAATTTCTACTATAAAAATTAATTTTGTTTCAGAAGTTTCATTGTGTGATTTTGTTTACAAATAATATGGTTAAGCATTGCAAAAATTTTTACAGGTCTAATTCAATAAATAAAAATTATTTTAAAATGTGCCCTGGACTCTCTTAAATAAAATAAAACAAAAGTATTAAAACTAACAAATAATAGTAAGATCATTCAGAAACTATATATGACTTTCTCTCTCAGCCTACAAAACTCTTCTTCCTACCTCGCTACCCCCTCCTATCACGAAAAAAATTATAAAAATATTCTTATACACTTTTTTTTAACCTATCATTGATATCTGATTCCTGATTCCGACTCATTTCCCTTTGGCAGCGTCGAATAATCTTTTTATCCTTTCCGTATCTGAATCTCCTCGATTTAGTAGACTATGATGACAACTAAAGAGATATAACCACTTTCTCAAAGCACCGTCGATATGCTTTCCAGGATCGAAAGAGGATTTTTTTCACAAGATGCCATGAGATTTAATCTTTAGAAATCTACAACAAGAGGATAAATTTTTTATCGATGATAAGATCCACCGGATTATAAAAGAAGAGTACGAAAGAAAAAGTAAATTTTATATCAGCCATATACGCGAGGAAATGGTTTGAGAATTTTCATTTACGTTACTAATCTATTGTTTATAGCTACCGATTAAGATAGCAGCGAATATATATATATATATATAATTTGAACATCAGCTGCGAAAATTTTGTGAGATTTAAATTAGTATATACATTTAGGTTCATTATGGCCCTCGTAAAATAATTATCTGTCTAGCTATAAAACTGTTCCGGGTAATATTGTTTAATCAATGCAATCATGGATAAGCAATATTGTGTTAATATACAGGATGCCCACAACTTTTTTAGCATTTTTTAAATTTTTAATTGTTGTAGACATCTAGATGATGTAAATTGCAAAGTTTTTGATAAGAAGTGAGAATCAAGATTATTAAAAATAAAAAAAAGTTTCTCACGTTTCATCGTGTGATTTTGTTTACAAGTAACATAAATAAGCATCACAAAAAATCACAATCCTAACTCAATAAATAAAAATTATTTTAAACTGTGTCACGGACCCTTTTCAATAAAATAAAATTGTATTAAAACATTCCAACCATACAGAAACTATAGATAACTTTAAGTTCCTTATTGCCTATCGTAAGATAGTTAATTGTCTTGCAGTAAAAACATTCCGGGTAATATTGTTTAATCTCTTTGGTCATGAATAAGGAATATTGTGTTAATAAGTGTCCAAAAATTGCAGCACATTTAACATTTTTAATTGTTGTAGATATCTAGTTGATGTAAATTGCAGAGTTTTAGAAAAGAAGTGAGAATCAAGGTTATTAAGAAAAAAAAATTAAGAAGAGTCATCGTGTGATTTTGTTTACAAATAATATGGTTAAGCATCACAAAAAAACCCTCAATTCTAACTTAATAAATAAATTTTTTTTTAAATTGTGTCTCGGACTCCCTTAGATAAAATGAAATCGTATTAAAACCACGAAATATCATCCAGATCATACAGAAACTGTAGATGACTTTCTCTCTTATTCAACAAAACTGTTCTTCCTACCTCACTAACCCTCTTTCTCATCATGAAAATAAATAAAAATTGTTATAATTTTTTTTTTTTTTTTTTTTTTTTTTTTTTTTTTTTTTACCCAGCATTGATATTTGATACCTGATTCCGACTCATTTCACTTTGGCAACGTCCAATAGTCTTTTTATCTTTTCCGTATCTGAATTCTGAATCTCTTAGATTTAGTGGACTATGATTACAGTTAAAAAGATATAAACGATTTCTGAAAGCACCGTCGATATGCTTCCCAGGATAGAAAGAGGATTTTTTTTTCACAAGATGCCATGATATTTAATCTTTAGAAATGTACAACAAGAGGATAAAATTTTTATCGATGATAAGATCTAATCGATTATAAAAGAAAAAGACGAAAGAAAGAGTCAATTTTATACTAGCCATATATGCGAGGAAATGGTTTGAGAATTTACATTTATGTTCTTAATTTGTTGTTTATACCTCCGATTAAGATAACAGCGCAATAAATCTATAATTTGAACATCAACTGCGAAAATTCTGGAATACTTAAATAAGTATACAGTTAATCAAATTCTTTATTGCCCATCGTAAGATGGTTAATTGTCTTGCGTTAAAAATTTCTGAGTAATATTGTTTAATCTCTGTAGTCGTGGATGAGGAATATTGTGTTAATATACAGAGTGTCCACAAAAAAAAATTAACACTCGTTAAATTTTTACCTGTTGTAGTTATTTAGATGATGAAATTGCAAAGTTTTTGGTAAGAAGTAAGAATGTTGATGAAATTATCCTTCCATAAATTTTCAAAAAGTTTAACTTTAAAAATTTTTATTTTCATACAGTATGCCTATACCTTATATGTATACTCTAAATTATGTTTTAAAACATTTTAACCATCAGATTGTTAAGTGTCTTGCAGTAAAAAATTCTGGGTAACATTGTTTAATCTACGTAATCATGAATAAAGAATATTATGTGAATATACCGGGTGGCTACAAAAATTTTTAACACGTTTTAACCCCCTCTCTTCCTGATTCCTCATTCAGGGACCTCTATTCTTTTACTGATACAAACCAATTTTTTATTTTCATTTTTCCTTACTTTTTAATAATTGAATGTTTTTTGCGTTGAAAGCAAACGAACTAAGGTGCGTGCCTCATAAAATAAATGTTATTTTCATCGGAGTTCGTCGAAATACCATACAGATCATACAGAAAATATAGATGACTTTCTCTCTCATACTTACAAAACTCTTCTTCCTACCTTGCTACCCCCGTCCCCTACACCTTGCTATCACGAAAAGAAAAAAAAAGAAAAAAAAAGAAAGAAAAAAAAACCTGATTTCGTCTCATTTCACTTTGGCAACATCCAATACTCTTTTTATCCTTTCCGTATCTGAATCTTCTAGATTTAGTAGACTATGATTACAAGTAAAGAGATAACCGCTTTCTCAAAGCACCGTCGACATGCTTTTTAGGTAGCTTTCATTACAAAAAGTAAAAAGCTACCTATTGCAGCCGTCCGGAGGAAAGCACTTCCGGAAAATTTTGGTATATTTTCACCGATCATGACCCCCAGACTCCAAAACCACCCTCCGTTCAAATGTTGACATATATATATATATAACCATATATGTATATATATATATATATATCTGATTTTTGTCATGCGATAACTAACGTATTTATGAACCGATTTAAATGAAACTTGTTATGTACATAGTACATACAAATGTCTCGACCGAGTTCGTTGGTCAGCATCATCCGCCATTTTGTTTCAAAATGGCGGCCATTTTAAATTTAAAAAAAAATTTAAAATTTAAAATTAAATGCGAAAAAATTAAAAGTTGAAAAATATTTTTCTTTTACATGTTAGAACTTAGAACAAAGATTCCAGAACATTTTGTTTTATGTCTATATCTTAAAAAATGATTGAGTTATAGCGCTTTGAATTTTTCTTATGGCTGACATTTTGAAACGATCTGATTTTTGTCACGTGATAACACGCGTATTTATGAATCGATTTCAATGAAACTTGGTATGTACATAGTACATACATATTTCTCGACCGAGTTCGTTGGCCAGCATCATCCGCCATTTTGTTTCAAAGTAATGGCCATTTTAAATTTTTTAAAAAATTTAAAATTTAAAATTAAATGCGAAAAAAATCAAAATTTGAAAAATATTTTTCTTTTACGTGTTAAAACTTGAAACAACAATTCCAGAACACTTTTTATTTTGTCGATATCTTACAAAATGATTGAGTTATAGCACTTTGAATTTTTCTTATGGCTAACATTTTGAAACGATCTGATTTTTGTCACGTGATAACATGCGTATTTATGAACCGATTTCAATGAAACTTGGTATGTACATAGTACATACAAATGTCTCGACCGAGTTCGTTGGCCAGCATCTTCCACCATTTTGTTTCAAAATGGTGGCCATTTTAAATTTTTTAAAAAATTCAAAATTTAAAATTAAATGCGAAAAAATTAAAAGTTGAAAAATATTTTTCTTTTACGTGTTAGAACTTAAAACAACGATTCCAGAACACTTTTTATTTTGTCTATATCTTAAAAAATGATTGAGTTATAGCACTTTGAATTTTGCTTATGACTGATATTTTGAAACGGTCTGATCTGAACGCTCCACAATGTTGCTTTAAAATGGCATACACTTTATGATATCGTGGAATTTGGTGACTCTCTAAATCGCTTAAAATAAAACCAGGTTGAATAAAAGATGACTAATTTCTAAAAATTCCTATTAATATTCAGTCTTGACAAAAACTAGTATTCAATCTTATAAAATCACTAATTTTATAAGATTATTTCCACTAATTTGAGCTTAGTATTTTTGAACAATGTAACTTACTTTAAAATAAATAAATAAATATATAAGTATATGAAAGCTACCTCTTCCTCCCGGCATTGCCGGAAGGACTTTCTAGAATCGAAAAAGAATTTTTTTTTCACAAGATGCCATGAGATTTAATCTTTAGAAATGTGCAACGAGAGGATAAGAATTTTATTGATGATAAGATCCATCGAGTTATAAAAGAAAAAGTAAATTTTATATATCAGCCATATGCGAGGAAATGGTTTGAGAATTTGAATTTAAGTTAATCTGTTGTGTATAGCTACCGATTCAGATAGCAGCTAATTTGAACATCAGCTGCGAAAATTCTGCGAGACTTAAGTAAGTATATACTTAGTCAAGCTCTTTATTGCCCCTCGTAAGATAGTTAATTGTCTTGCAGTAAGAATGTTCCGGGTAATATTGTTTAATCTCTGTAATCATGGATAAGGAGCATTGTGTTACTATACAGAGTGTCAACAATTTCTTTTTAACACTATTTAAATTTTTACGTGTTGTAGATGCGTCATTCCAAAAATAAAGGTCCCTTGTCCCTTTTGAGAAATTTTTTTTCAAAAAACTTTTCATTTAAAATGAAATAAAAATATCATTGAGAGGGTTGTATACATATTCAAGAGTAGAAATTGAATATTAGCAGCACACTTTTTAAAAAATATTTATCACTACACTTAGAAACACAGATACATTGGCTGAAAAATGTCCCCTGTGTTACCATATTTTAAATAATTTTCTCATTTTTTCTTATTAAAATAGAGAATTCCTTTTACAATATTAACACTTTGATATAAATGCCCTCATTCAGTGCCATATAGTTTTTTGCTTATGTATATATTTTTTCATGATATAGGCATATTATGTCCCCCGTGTTACCCTTTTTTCATTCTCCCTGTATAAAACTTTATATAACTTGGTAAAACTTACTCTAATATAAAAAAAAAAAATATATATATATATAGTAAAACTTATTTATACGTATTAGCCAGTGCATATTATAAAACTGATTCATAAGAAAGTTTTTTCGCTTTTGTTCTGATAAAGGAAATGTCAGTAACATAGGGGGCAATAAAGTAATAAAGGGGACATCCTAATTGAACATAAAAAAAGTAACAATTTTAAAAGTGTACTTATGTATTAATTAAAAATGTATTTCTGATACAGACCAACAAATGCATTAAAAAACAGGATATTCTGTTGTATTCAAGTCAAGTTTCTAAACTTGGGTTTTTTTGTCTCTTAACAACATATCAACCAATATCATGGTAACACAGGGGATTAGTAACACAGGAGACAAAATGAAATAAAATATCACCTATGTATTACTATTTTCATAGAAACAATGTAAAGTTAGATGGAATATTTTCTTTTAACTAAGACTTACAATTTAAATGCCAATAAACCAGAAAATTAATAATTAATCGAAATAAATCAATAGTAACTCAGGGGACACACAAAAAACACACCCACCTTCAAAAATCACCTTTACTTAGATAATATTCTTCAAAATTCAACAAATGAGGAAAATGACTACCTAGGATGAATGCTAACTCTAAAAGTACATGAATGACTGCTGTAACAACATTTAGCTTGCAAATTCTTATTTTAATAGGAAGAAAAAAGTGGCGGTAACACAGGGGACAAAAATTAAGGGACACAGGAATTTTTCTTATAAAATGAAGGAAAATATTTGCAAAAAATATTTAAAGTATATAGGGATAATATAAAGACTACAAAGACATAAAAAATATCCTGAAAGATAACTTAAACGATACATATAGTAAAAAAATTAGGGTTTAAAAAGTAAAAATTGTTCTTGGGACATGGCTTTTTACAGGACACAATTATTATGAAAGTAATTTGAATAACAATAAATGGAATTTATCTCAAATTTAAAAATTGCATTAAAGAAAAATGTCTTTAAAATATATTTTCCAATATTTAAATTTAATTTTGAAACAAAATTTTAGAAAATATAGCAATACAAAGTGTCGGGACACCAAAGGGTGCTTTTTTTTTGGAATGACCCAGATATCTAGACGATGTAAATTGCAAAGTTTTTGAAAAGAAATAAGAATGAAGGTCATGGTAATAAAATAATCCTCTCATTAATTTTCAAAAAGTTAAATTTTTTTAAATTTCATACGTATACAATATGTTTATACTTTATAAGTTTACTGTCAGTTAAGAGCTATGCAAACATAACGCTATCAACTTTTTAGTAATTTTGGTCCTCCTCCTTTCCTTTCGATATCATACGTTATGATTTCTCAAATCTTCCCCCTTCCTGGTAATGATATCCTTATCAAAGTGTAATTTTTTTTTATATTTAGAATTTTTTTTTATATTTAGAATTTTTTTTTTTATATTTGAAGTGATATACGAAACTGGTTATATTTATTTTTTGCATACTTTATTGATTCAAATTAAAAAAAAGTTAATAAATATCGCTTTTTATCAAATGCTACTTAAGAGAATTAATTACTATGTTAAGGTATTTTATTCTAGTTTTTTATTACATAATGCATTCAACAGTAATGAAATCCTGTCGTATTAGCACCGAACGAAGGGGAAGCAGGACGTTTCGGTCCCGCCATTTCGGTCCTGCCATTTCGGCCCCGCCGTTTCTGTCCCAAGACACTTCGGTCCCTAGCCATTTAGGTCCCCAGACATTTTGGTCCCTAGCCATTTCGGTCCCAAGACATTTCGGTCCCTTCTCCTGCAAACTGAAATTTTGTGAAATAAGACATAATATTTAGGGAACATTGCAGAGTTTTTAAACAGAAGGCCATAAAATCTTAGTATAATGTAATTATAAGTGCCCGAAAACCGCACACACGTATAACTTATCCAAAATATTATAATTCAGACAATTTTGTATGGTAATCCTAATCATAATTGGTATTCCTAATGATAATTGGTAATCCTAATTCTCAAAACAGTTAGTAATTTTAATATAAAAATAAAATTAATGTTCTATTAAATATACTTATTATTAATAACATGATTAATTTGCATAATGAATTTTATTTTAAAATAATACATAATTCATTTTATATTCAATGCATCATTATATTTCCTAGTAGTTCTAAACTGAAATTTATCTTTTGCTTGTTTATTTATTGTATATTTAAAACTATAGAAATTTAAAACAATTAGTATTGTTAAAAATAAAAATAAAATAAGAATTATTATTATTTTTTTTTTTTTTTTTGGAAAGCAAGAGCGAAAAGGTAATAAAAATAAATGAAACAATAAATAAATAAAAGCTTAGTTTTGTCATTTAAAAATTAAAAATAAAATTATTTAAAATATTATTATATTACATTTTAATATATTTTATTAAATTACATGTTATATTTTATATATAATATTTATATTAGTATATAAATTTTATGTAAAAAAAAAAAAAAAAAAATCATCTTATTAGAATGAAATAGACCCAGTTTCAATAAAATTAACTCACAAAAATTGTCTCCGTGGCGTGAGAAGACTGTTAAAAAATGCAATCAATAAATACTATTATTATTATTAAAAAAAAAAAAAAAAGTGGCGGAGGCAAATTTCTAAAAACAATTTTTTTCATAGCATGCCCAGTTACGAAATCACTATTGCTTTCACAATGTTATAATGAAAAGTAACTTATGAAAACAAATTTATAAGATGCAATTTTGTATTATAAAAATAACAATAAAAAAAAAATTGCTACTCAATAAATATATCTCATTTCTGAATTATCAAAGGAGAGGGTGTAGATGGGTGATTTGAGAAAATATGTATATATTATAACTTATAACTGTCTAATTGAATTATTAAAGACATTTATTATCAAATTAAATGGAAGAAAAAAAATAAGCGCAGATTTTTTTATTGTTTAATTAATGCTAATTTAAAGTTTCTAAAAAAATCTACATAAACAGCCAGAAAAATATTTATGGTAGTTTATATAAAATACTTTTTAGTTTATATAGTTTATAGAAGTTTATATAAAATACTGATACTAATAATTAATAATAAAATTTAAATTATTTATTTTGATTAATAATAATACTACTAAAAGCAAAAGACAAAAACTTTAAGGCAAAGACCCTAAATTTATAGCAGATTGTTTAACCAAACAAAATTTTCAGCTCGCTGTGATTTCATTGTCAGGAGTTATAAAAGTTTAAATTTATCGGGCTCTTGTATTCAACTTTTTTCAAAACTTGGGGGGGGGGGGGAGAATAAAAAATAAATAAAAAAAGGTCCGAATAATGTTGAACTTGTACCATATGGCAGGCCCACAACAATTAGAATCCGACTTATGAGATAGCAATCAAAGAAATAACAAAGGACTGAAATCACTAAGGATCTAAATGGCAAGGGACCAAAGTTGCTGGGGACCGAAATGGTCACGGACCGAATAGTCTCGGGACCGAATAGTCTCGGGACCGAAATGGCCAGGGACTGAAATGTCTCGGGACCGAAGTGGCGGGACCGAAATGTCGTGTACCCGAACGAAGGAGGGGTGGAGAGTAGATAGAAATTCTTATCAACAAAGCAAGTGAACAACATGCTTTCTCTTTTATTAATTAGTAAACACAAGCTTCATTTCAAATATGGTTTCACGAACCGTGAGTTCTTAATATAAATTAACATTGTTTTTTGAATATGTGATAAACAATATTGCACATAATACTCTGCAATCAGACTTAAAAAAATAATAAAAATCGTATGAAATATGTGTAGGTTTACTAAATAATTTTTTACTGCGCATTGCACTGCAAATTGTAAATAAAAATCTTGGAAAAATTTGGGACTTCTTTTTTTATAAAAATATTAATTTTTCTACGAGTATACATGCTATCCACATAAAAATGAACACAGTTTATTACAATAAGCCACTTAATCACTATCTACAGTTTGAGCGCTTTTGCTACGTTAGTTTTGACAGGGTTATCCAAAAGATATTCATTCTTTTTTAATTTGTTGACGGTCCCCTATGGAGTTTCGGGAAAAAAGCTTCTCGGAAATGTATGACTTGTACTATTATATTTATACACTAAGAGTTTCAGGATAATGCCTCTTCTATTTTTCTAGATATTTAACAAAATGTCTAAAATCGCAAGTGGACGGTCATCTTTGGCCATGTAGTGTATATGCATACGCGTATAAATAGAATAGGAATGTCAAGTGTTGGGATATTCCATATTTTAGAATTAAATAAAATTTTATAATAATTTAGTGATTTTAATGATAACTTTGTATTTTCATAAAAATAGATAGCCGACTAAAAAATGATAACATACTATTTTAAACCAAAAGCCATGTTACAAATATATATATATGTATATATATATAAATGATATCGATATCAAAAGCCACCAATCTCTACCCTCTCCCAGTAAAAATATATCTTACGATATCATGTGCCAGAGCCCTATGATGGGAAGGTGTGAGAATAAAGCCGCCCTTTTGAGATTGGCCGGATCGTATTGCAATATCGTAGAGAGACCCAAGTTCATGTTTTACTTTTTTTTTCTGGAACGAAGTGTTTAAGGCATTATTTTGATGAAGAAAACTCAATTCACAAAATCTGGACTAAATTGGCTTTATTTTGCTGAAGACTTGAAATATGAGCATTTTCAAACATCCGGAATACAGCATATTTATTCAAATGTGCACTCGTACTAGAAAGAACGTCTTGAGTTCTCAAAGACCACAATTTGTACATGATGAATTGTCAGCGACAAAAAACACAAATCTAAATATATTTTCACATGAGCATGTAGCACGCTAACATAACTGTACTCGAAAGTAATTAAGAATTATTAGTCACCCTTGACCACAAAGAGCGTGCGTGTTTATTTCACCATGTCAAAACATAAAACTTGACAAAATTTTCACATTTCACAAACGCCAAAAAATTCTTTTGGCACAGAATAGATTCCTAATCCGAGCAAAAAAATGTACAGGTAAAAAGGACCGTTACATGACAAGCAAAGGGGAAATTTTAAAAATGAGTGTTGTCAAGAATATAGCATTTATCGCGCGAGGCGAGAACGTACAACACACGGCAACCCTAACGAAATTACACAACAGGTAACAAATTAAGTTCTTTATACAAGACAAAATGAAATGATTGGGAAATAAAAATAGCAGTTACTTAAAACAGTCGTTTGATATTTAATCAACTGAAGAACAAGAAAGAAAAATCTAGAAATGGAATGATATTTTAAAATTAATTTGTTACTTGTTTTTTTTTATTTATTATTATTATTTTATATGCACTTGGAGGCGAACACACAATAAAAATACGTATTAAAAATGCTTTTCTTTTAAAATTAAATTTTAAATGAGGGGGGGGGGGGAACTAACATTTGAAAAATTAATAGAAATATATAAAATAGAATATGTGTTACATCACAAGCCCCTCTTTACTACTCAAACATTTTTAACCTTGCGCTCTGACAAGTAAAAAATTTAAATTTCCTTTCTTCTATTATCAAGAGTAGTGCTATCGAGTTATGATTTTTTCTTTGCATTTTATGAAATTTCGGATTATTCGGGCACGAAACCATCGTCTGTGGACATTTTGGATTAGTATGCGCAGAGTCTCATTGATGTAAAAAATATTTATGCCAAATTTCAAGATGATTGGACTATATTTAGAGGTTGCACACTTTGTCACTTTTCTAAAAGTAGGCAAAAAATATAATTTTTCAATTTTAATTACTTTTATTGAGAAAACACAAACTATAACTTTTTTTTTTTAATTTGACACTTAGTTTAATAGGTAGTGAGGAGAGAATGAGTGGGTTGGCGCCGGTTGTATTTGATCTGGGGATCTCGTGATCAGGAAGCGAGAGCGTTTGCGTCACGCAAAAGGTCAAGGCAGGTACTTTCTGCTAGTAATTCGCTTTATACTGATCGAGGTCGCTACAGTAGTATTAAAAGCAAAATATGAGTTATATTAATCAACTTTGAACTGAACGATACACTTTTTCTTTTTTGTTCGTTTGGTGACCACTTTTCTGTGATGCTCAACTACACTCCTATCCTAACCGATTCGTTATTTATTTACTTACTTTTTATTTGAGCAATTGTTTTTTCTGTAATATCGTTGACCAGTTTAGGAGTGTACACATGGCTTCTTAGAATATCACTGATGTATTCTGTTACGTCGTGTATCTCAAACAATTCTTTTCAAGAATGGATTTATTTTATTATTTACGAAATGTTTCAAGTAATTTCCTACAAAAACTATGTTTTTTACCCTCTAATCGTTTCAATTCCTTTTTCAATTCCTTTTTGATTTGAAAATTTTTAGTCGTGTTTTCCTTATCAATATGAACGACAATACATTTATCCAAAAAAGCCAATTCTATGTTTGTTTAAGAAGCATACTAAAGGTGTCTCTTAGGAACTGTAAGAATACTGTTTTTGGCGTCTGCCTCTGCTTAAGTGCTCAGAAGCTCTAGTATATCTAAAACATTCTTTGGAGCCTTCGAACTTACAATTACTTTGTGTCAAAAGTGAACATAGATGACGCTGACAACACATACATCCCGTTTCAAAATTTTCGATTGAGAAATGTTCAACTGGTTGATGAAGAGGGCTATTTGTAAGTGCATTATTAGCTTTGCTATCCACCTTGCTTGAAACAGAGCTCCTGGGATCCTGAAACTGAAGTCATTTTCAAAGTAACCTCCTAGTTACACAAGTGAGAGTTGTAATAAGTAAGGGAATAAGTAATTAGTAAGTTGTAATATGTGAGAGTTTGTAATAAGTATCTTTGTAATCTTCTCGTGGATGATTACCGTCATTTAGAAAATTTTGAGGGTAGTTAACCATTTTCACTCATTGTTCTTGTAGAAAGTATTAAACTATATTTTTTTCAGTCAGCATTAGGGTATATGACATCTTATTAAAATTAAGCGACTATAGAGTTCCGAGGAGGGCAGAATCGCATTTTCTGGCCTCTGAAAACACAAAATCTCAAACCTCCATCTCAATGAAAGGGGAAGAGGAGACGTCCCTCCAGGCCACCCGTGAATTTAACACTGCTTTCCTTTATACTTCCTGTAGTTTAGTACTGGTAGATTTAGCTGCATCAAACATTGTTTCTTTCATTTCTTTATAATAGTACATAAAGACTAAAAGTGTTCATTCCTTTGAAAGGAGTCGAGTTCCTGAAAACTTAACACTAGGCACTAACAATTTTGAAACAATTTCTTCCCCTACTGGTCGTAATGTAACAGAATACTTCACACTGTTCCTGTAATTGAATTATAACATCATTTTTTCATAAAATTTAAAATGACTCGAGAAAATTCTCTATCAATTTTATATTTAAAATTTCAAACTGTTTGGTTTGGTTTTCAAACTGTTTGGCTGGCGCTGTTGCATGAGGACATATCGACGGACAGACAGGCGTATGGACTAACAGACGGGTTAGACGACGACTATAGGTAATACGTATTTATATAATTACGAACGTATCTAAAAGCAAATTTCAGGAATTGTCATCGATAGCTGGAAAAATATCCGAATGTTTTTGCGTAGTCCTCTATATGATATACAGATTTGTATATATATTGCATAGTCTACAAAAATTATTTCAGTTAGGAAACGTATAGTACAATTGAATACTTCATTGAATACTTCTATTGAATACACTTCAGCAATTTCCTCGAATAACAAAATAACAAAAATCTACTCGATAACTTTTGTGTAGCACTGTATATGATCTATAGAATTTACGGACAGCAATATTAAAAAAAAAAACCCGACTGTAACCGAACTGTAACCGAATTTTTTTGTATGTCCCTGTAAATAAACTTTGAATTCTACGCAAACCCTATTCTATTGTAAGTAATAAGCATCTTGTATTTCGTGTCATTGATGTAAATCAATTTTAATATATCTGAAATATTGTGACATAATTAAAATATTTCGAGAACAATTTTTTTCCTATAATGTAATGGAATTCTTTACAATGCGCCTTGTAAACTGATTATAAATGTTGCATACTTTATTTTCAATGCAGAATATACCATACAAAAACCGCAGTAACATATACCAATTGCTTGGCATTCTGAGTTTATTTACGCGAATTAGAGAGTAGGCAGATAGGCGGGCAGAGAAACCTTATTCTTTCAACACTTTTAAAATACGTTGAAGAGTTTTAAAAAGCAACATTATGTTGGGAAACATGTTATCAAGATCAATATTTCAAAATCTAGGAAAATCGCAACGATTTCTGTAAAATACAGTGTTTAAGCAGAGCTCTCTATTTTACATTGTTCAATCAATTGTGATAGACTACACGAAAATTAAAGAAATTAAGTACTACTTTCAGTTGTAACTACTTCTTATGTGTTCCTGCTTAAATATTAATAAGTCTATACATATTATATCGATCATTTTGAATATGATGAAAATTTGAACTATTTTCATAAACTGTTTTAGAAGTGATGAGAATAGAGAAATGATGGTTACTCGATCCAAAATCATTCCATGCTACAATTTCCAGTTTTTTTTTTCTCTTAGCTCTTTTATAATCTCCATTCTTGGGATTTGGCAATAGTTCAAAATCAAAAACAGTTATCGAGAAAATGGAAATTTCCACCAAGACACCTTCCTGTTAGATATTTTCAACCTCGGGAACAATAGAAGCAAACTGAAAGCTATTGAACTGTCATTTGTCTTCAACTAAAAGAGAGAGCATTTTCTTTTCTATTACACAATGTATCTCAAATCGCCAGATGAAGACCGCACGAAATATACAGTCTTAAATACTCTGAGATTATATACAGTGTGTTCCAGAACTTCGTGTACAAACTTGGAGGTGAGGCAGAGAACATCGTTAGGAATCATAATTACATAGGAAAGCATGAACGGTATCGATAGGTGGTGCTCTATGCGAGCGCGCAATGTTGGCACAATGTTGCCATTGGGATACTTTCTCTTAATTCAGATTTCTTGATTGGCAACACTTTTTGAAAACGATAAAATTCTCCTTGTTTTCGCATTAATTAATATGCCATTAACATTAAAACTACCGGAAATGTAAGTTAAGTTTTATAAAAACATTAAAACATTTCACTCCAGAATCACGACTTCACATGACTTCAAAACTGTAGTTGGAAAAAATATCTTAATCGAGAGACCAAAAACAAGTGTCATGTCTTGCTGCTAAAAATCAGTTACGAATCAGTAGGAAAGCTGCAAACAGTGGGAGAGGGCAAAGAAAATAAAAATTGGAGGTTTTTGATCAAATATTTTGAAGAAATGTACATGCAATAAATATTTATAACAGGGCAGGGGTGTAGTTTTAAAAATAACAAAAGATATGCGCTCTAAGCAGAGGGTATACCCTAGAGTGCATATACTAAAACTTTCTTTAGAAACAGAGGGTATACGGCGTATACCCTCGTATACCCTCCACTACATCCCTGTAACAGGGTACATCGCACGAGGCAATTGCTCATAGAATAAAGTTGCACGTCTGTAATAGACCAAAAAAACATTGAATGTGGTACGTAATAGATTCGAAACATGCTAGTCACCTGGTGAAGCACAAATTTTATTTATTTATTCATCTATTTATTATTATTATTTTGCGAATGACTCTAAAGTTTCGAATGCACCAACAAGTCTAAATGAAGCATTTAAAAGTATGTACGTGAGTTGTACTTGAACTGGAATTGGTTCTTTGCTAATTTCTGTGGTGTCTATCGTATTATAATTTTGGATGCTTATTCATCTTATCATTAATGAAAACCAGGGTATTTATTTAATACTTCTGGGCAATCAGCTGTTATCCTTCATTCAATAGTCTCTTGATGAATACCTTATGAATACGCTCTTTTATTTTTTGCTATGGTACTAGTCTTGTTCACAGCGTTGCATGCATATGCGATTGATTTGATGAGCATTTACGGATCCGATAAAATCTCAGGATTTTAGACTCATAGAAAATCTGAGAGTTAATTTGGAATAGCAACTTAAACCTCTACATGTTATCCCTGTATTTTGGTGGCTTTACCAGATCTATTCATGAGCGAGGGACGACAACTAGATATGCATAACCGTAGAACCTTGTAGACTCCATTCGTCGACTAATCCAAGTGATAATCAAGGCTGCGGTATGCATAGCAATAGAAATTTCCACCGACTATACTCATTGCTATTATAACGTGTACGACGGTTCTTCAAAATTTGTAAAATTAATATTAATTTAAATGAAAAATCGTGTATTAATAGATATGTGTTCTGAATATTCTTGCTACTTATATAGCGGGCGACAGATGCAAAAAACATCTCCTTAACGAATTCACGGCGGAAATTTCACAATTAAATAGAACTCAATTAGCACATCAAAATGGAATTGGTCTGCCAAGTCATGACCTGATGCAAACCACCTGCAAATCCAATTTTTGTGGTTGATTGGTAGACTCCCATTGACTTTTCTAATGGAATTCCTGCATCTGGTAGCATATTAGAATGAAAATTCATGCAAATATATCTATCATACATGAGAATTCCTCAAGACCTCCATTCAACCACTAAAATTGGGTCTGCAAGTGGTTTCACCGAAACATGAATTAAGAAACCAGTTCCATTTTGATATGCTAATCAAGTTGTATCTAGTTCCGTAATTTCAGTCGTGAATTTGATAGGATGATGGCATCTCCAATTTCGCACGGTCTACTATTTTTCGTTTAATCAATTAAATTTCATTCAAATTAGAGAGCTACTTACTTAAGTTTTGGAAATAGCTAAATAAAATTTCAAACCAATTCCCATTAAAATGCAGATTTAATTACATCTGATATCACGATCACGATCGATTAAAGTAATTACTGTTAATATTTGCATTATAAATAATTTCATAGTTCTGATAATAATCACAGGTTTTGTAAATTACATAGTAATTCATTTAGTATATTTCGCGATTCTAAGCTGATACTGAAAAATTATCTATTACATTACACCATACTACAAAGTCTTCAACAATGACAATTACAATACAATGTATTTTGAAGAGATTTTAGTAATTATTTATAATTTTAGATTGACTGCTTGAATTTAAACGATCAGTTCATTGGATACTAAAATTAAAAATTTACATGGCCATAATGTACCAAACTGCAGCCAGCAAAAAATATAGATCGCGTAGACCAAATCTTCCTTTTTTTGGCTCTCACGTGAACAGGATAGACTGGTTTCCAGCCATTGTCGAACTGTTATGCGATAACGACAAGCTGATAAACAGTCGATACCAGTGGAGAACTGCAGCCTGCCTCTTTCGTTGGCTACGCAGTATGTCCTAATTTCATAACAACTGATTTTTTTCCAATTGAGTGAAATAATTCTCAAGCTGAGATTCGAAGCCAAACTTTTTGACTTAAATTGCCAATGGTCTTCTTATTGAGCTACCGGAACAGACAAATGGCGAGGTTTATGACTAAATATCACTCAAATAACCTTATTGGCAATACAACCCCATCTGACATGTAAGCACCTCAAACGATCGATGGCAAGCCGGGGGTTGTTGTAAATAAAATTTTTACTGTGCTCTTAACATCTTAAATTTGATTAAACTATTTTCCTTCAATAATTATTTGTAAATTAAATTTATTGGTGCTACTTATCTAAATAAGAATTCAGTAATTGTAAATTATCTATTAGGATTTATTAATGAAAGGATAATGGAATACAAAACTAGCAACGTTAAAAAGCACCAAATATTGTATATAAACAGCAGACCGGTTTCGGTAGCATTTAGCGTACCGTCGTCAGTTCCCTGATATTTGGTGCTAGTTTTGTAATCCATTGCATTGCACCAAGCTCTATCTGAATACTAATTTATCTTGCTATAACGGAGCACTGACGACGGTACGCTAAATGCTACCGAAATCGGTCTGCTATTTATATACAATATTTGGTGCTTTTTAACGTTGCTAGTTTTGTATTCCATTGTATTGCACCAAGCTCTACTGAATACTAAATGAAAGGATAAATTGATTTGAAAGAAACATTAAACGAAACCTTCTGCGCTATCACACATACTCACTTCTTTATTCTATTCACACAGCTATATTTTAAAAGCAAATTTTGTAGTATGTTTCTCTTGTACATGTTGCAACAGTACAAATAAAAGACCTGGTCCCAATCGATTAAAATTCGTGTAGGAGATGCAGGTCCCGATGTGCTGTGAGAAATGACATAGGACAGATATTAAGTTTAACGCTTTTTATTTGGGGCCGAGAGGGGGGGGGGGAAATTTAATCATTTAAGTTTAGGAACTCGAGAAAATGGAAAATTTCTGCTAGGGGCTGTTCCTTTTCAACGACAATGTCGTTGTGCATTATTAAAAATACAGAAACGCGACGCACAATGTCGCTGTGCCGTCGCGTTTCTGCTACAGGGCTACGTAGTATGGTTACAAATCGATAGATCATTTACAGAGCTGCACAAAATAATTCTGTTACTTTCCCATTTATAAACAGTAATCGCTCGAATTGGGTTTTGAATTTTCTAATCTGTTTACATAACTATCATCTTGCGCATGATTAAACAGTGAAGTTTTTACTGCAGTATTCTGAATATGTTGGAAAATGTTTCATAATGTCTAATTGGCGCATGACTTTTCGTTTTTGTTTTTGAAAATTTCCGAATTTTCCCTCATTAAAATAGATGGTGTACAGTATGCACGAAATATATTTTTTTTTGCTTCTCCTAATTAGAGAATAGGATTAAAATTGTGCAGTGTTTTGAAAAGAAAATCTATAGCATTTATTTTATTCAAAGAAAATATTTTTGACAGCTTTTTAAATTAATATTCCTGTTATATCCGGATTGTCTTTTAGTGAGCTTAACATTATTTATTTCTCTAACTATAAATTTAAAATTGTACAAAATATTTTAAAGATAATACACGGAATCTTATAACTTTTAAACATCGACTTTCCGAAGCTTATTAACTACTTCAATATTTCGAACTAAAATTTTTCTTTTGAAGAAAAGATAAAATATATCGTGTCATTAGTATTTTTAATAATACTCAACACGATATACTTTTGTAGCATACTTTAAAATGTATTTTCTACTTATAAACTTCTATAACAAACTTAATTTTCTTCCATATTTATTTTTATTTTATTTTATCATTTATTCTTTTTTAAGAAGAAAGGAGAAAATCAAAGAAACGGGAGATTGAATTTACTTGGAAAAAATCCAATTTGTGTTTCAGGGTCTTGGAAAAACTTATTTCATAAAAATGAAAATTAAAGTAAAAACCATAAATGAACAATATTGCCATTCTGATGGAAAAAAGGAAAAATAGCGTGAGAGAGGAAGGAACGATAAAAAATTCAAGTTGGAGAAATTCCAACAAGAATTAGGACCTAAAATTTCTGTAGATATTATGGAAATGATCGATTAATTAAAAATATTTTCCTTAAAAATATTTTCCTCGTATCTAATGTTATAGTTTTTATATCTCAAAATGTTTTAAACATGCCACAGAATATTAAAATAAAGTGAAAGAAAAAATATTACAATTACCTGTTAAACAATTCCTTAAACGTATAAATACACATTCATATTATATGTATTATTTTTATATAAAAGTACTAAAAGCATTGTGACAAAAATGTAATTTTTATTGTCCATCATGTGACATGAAAAATAAATTATATTTACATCACAATAAATCGTGTATTTGGATAATCCTTGGTTTCTTGAGGATTGCAAATGAATTAAAAGTCGGTCAAAGTGACTTTATAGTAGAATCACAAAGATGGTTGTAGTCATATGACAGTCATAATATGATAATTTAAAGAAGTCATTTGTTTGTCGCCTTTAAAACTGTTATAATTCAAACGTTATATGGTTGGGTACTATAAGGTGAGTTTATCAACCAGTAGAGCAAACTTCTAAAGTGCTATTACACGAAAAAATTTCAAGCGACAAAAGTAGCTTGCGACTCGTCAGTTTCCCTGCAATTCATTAGCGGTTCGGAAAAAGGCTTTTCCATCGTCAGATTTTCATGTATTTGATTGGCTGTTACATGCGACTCGCTTCGTTTCAGATATCAAAGGATGACTGGGGATGCGTTCAAAACGACTCATCTGGAGCCATAGGATGACATTGAGGCACTATGAATTTTAAACGACTTTTACCCTTCGTGTGAAAGTGCTATTACACTTTCTAGCGACATATTTTGTCGCTATAAATTTTCTAGCGACAAAAATCGTATGTTTTCTAAGCATTTTATTGGCTGTTCGAGGAAAGGCTTTTCGATCGTCAGATTTCCAAGCATTTTGATTGGCAACTGGCTTCATTTCAGGGTGTCATAGACGCTCCGTCACAAAATAGATGTTTACTTTCCCAGCAACTCTTCTGAAGCCATAGGATAACTTTGTGACGCTTGAATTTGAAGCGACTTTAACTCCTCGTGTAATAGCACTTTAATAGCACTTTAAGAGGGCGGGTTTTCCCAAAAAACGAAATCTTGTTGAAACGAGTTATTATGTTAAGAAAGTTTGGAACTCAGTGATATAATTTTCGACAGAAGTTGACCAGCAGAAAAGTATTTTTAGAAGATTTACGTAAATGCGCTGAATTAATCGGTAATTTTCTTTAAAAAGATTAAAAAAAAAGGTGTTATACGATTCGACTATATATATATAGACTGTTCTACCTCTATTCTATCGACTGTTGTTGACTAATTCAGAGTGCTGAGAATACATCTGAAAACTAATTACTGTAGAACATCGATTATCCGAACTAATAGGTGACCGGAGGTGTTTTGATAAACGGTATTTCGGATAACCATCATTTTCGAAGAAACATACTAGGGTTATATGAGCACAGTAAAACAAATGAACAGTGATAATAAACAGAAATGTGTAAACATTTTGTACGCCAATGTTTACAGCAAGAAGAGGAAAAAAAATCAAGGAATAAAGCGATCAATGAAATCCGCAGGAACTCAAAAATTCAATCTTCAGATCTTCATTTTTAGAAAGATGTCCGAAATTTTTTATTGCTTCAGAGAGGACATTCTTTTTCTTGCTTCTAAATCTCTTATACATTTTAAAGAAAGCAATTGAACGGAATCTCACTCTTCTTGTTGCTTCACCCACTTCGACTCTGTCTCTAGGCACCGAAAAGCTTCATAGGTAGATCGCGACAACTTGTTTTTCGTCACTAATGTTCTCTTCGCGTCATGTGTTCACCTAAAGGGGTTTGATATTCCTTAAAAGGGCGCAAGGATTTCATTGTCTGTCAATATTTGCTGGCCACCAACATCATATTAGAGCCATTCTTGAATGCTTTCCTGGTCACCATCTTCAAATCATGAAGATCCTTGCATTAACTTACCCAATTCTGATACAAATTCAGTGTTTGATGGCTCTTCAGGTACTGTGGAAAGACATCTGAAGGAAGAATTTTACACCAAGCTTTTAAAAAAAATAGTGTTCTTGAAAGAGGCCCAATCTTCTGCTGCCATGTACACACCATCTTTCAAACTGAAATTTGAATTTCGCCATTTGGAACGCGTTCGTTAAACTGGTCGTTCGGTTGACCGGTGTTCAAATAATCGATAATTCACTGTATGAAATTAACGTAGCGTTACAAACTATTTCAAAGTACAGATTTTCTGTTTGTTTTATTTTATTTTTTTAAGTTTAAGGAGTTTTCGACTTTAACCAAACTCGAGTTTTTGTTAATAACTTTGAGAAAAATGAACATATTGTAATAAAAATTCACAGAGTAGATATTGTAACATAAGATTTAAAAGATCTTGTGAAATGGGGTAAATATGATGAAAAGGGCTAGAAATCTGCCTTGACTGACTGGGCAAATTTTTTGCGTAATACGGAGCGTCGAGTTTGGTCTCCAGCCTGAAACACGCATGTCCGCCGCTTTTTCCAATCGCTTCGTATATTGAAATGTTATTGCTTGTGTATATAGAATCACTGAATTCAATTATTCTACTTTTCTACCACTTTTCGTGGAGTTATCGTAGTTCAAGAGCCGACCGCACAAAACCCTATGTTATCGAGCACAAGAAAAAAATCCTTTATTTTAAGGAAGAATAGTAATAGAGGAATCTAAGGATCCATGACTGTTGGAAGCGGAGTGGTCCATAAGCCAAAAAATATACTACTAGCGGTTGAATTGAAGGTTTACCATTGTGTTTGTCCTACAATCGAAAGTATGAAAACATGGAAAACTGGGTGCCGGAAAACACGATGCTAATCCTACGAGAGTAGAGGGATAATGACAGTTCAGCTGCATGAGGTGGCATGTGGAGGGTGGTGCATGGTGGAAGTGGAACCACCACCACTTATCAGAGAGAGGGAGGTTCTCCACCACCACCTGAATGAGAAGCTTATCTGATGGAGAATGTATCATACGCTAGTAGGATGATGGGGAGGGCTTAAAATTGAGGGGGCTTAAATTTTTAGGGTTTGTAACTTATAAGATTATACTATAGTAGAGGGATGGATGTTTTGAGTCTGTTACAGTATGATGGGATTTTTAGAGAGAAATGGAGGGGTTATTTTTTAGGAGGGGCTTAAAATTAAGGGGGGCTTAAAATTTTTTAGGGAGTTTAACTTTAAGTAGAGATTGGAATCAACTTAGAGTAGGAAAGATATTTGAAAATGGGTGAAGGATGTTTTGACACTGTTACAGTATGATGTGATTTTTAGGAAAGGGGGGAGGGCTTAATTTTTAGGGGGCTTATTTTTCTGAAAGGCTTGAATGTATTTTTTTTCTTTAAGATTGGAATCAACTTAGAGTAGGAAAGAAATTTAAACATATCGTAAAATATGTTATAGTAAGATGAGATTTTAGGAAGGGGGGAGGGCTTAATTTTTAGAGGGGCTTAATTTTTAAGAGGCTTAATTTTTTTATTTCGCATCTGAAGCTTATAATATCATACTCTAGCAAAGGGGTAACCTCCTCATTTTCCAAACTTCACGCCCCCCCCCCGGAAGATTTTTATTTTGATGCTGCCCTCTGTTGGTTGTGAATTGAATTTTCGTTGGAAATTAATAATTTTTAAAAATTGAGTCTGATCAATTAAGCATTGCTCATCACGCCTGTGAGATAATTGAGTATTGCGATAAGGAGGAAGGTGAGTCTGGTCAATTAAATATTAATCACAATTGCCCATTGCCCATTGCCCATCTCGCCTGTGGCCGCAGAACTGGTCTTCTTCTTCTTTCGTTGGAAATTAATAATTTTTTAAAAATTGAGTTTTCCAAAAGGCTTTAGTGGGATTCGAACCTGTAAAAGAATTTCTTGACTTGATAATTTGTTGTGGATTAATCTAATCAAGCCAAGAAGTTCTGGTTTTTAAGTCGAAAAATTGTTTAAAGGTTGGTAAAATCATACTTTAGCAGTGGAAATTCACCCCCACCCCTTCCATCATACTTTGATTTAATTTAAGTTTTAATATCCGTTGCTCTTGCGGTCGTTTATCAGGATTGAATAAGTTTTTATTAGAGTAAAAAATTGAATAATAATTTGAACTTTTTTTGAATATTATTATTACATAAAATTATTTCAAGATTAAATAGGAAGTTAACAAACAATTTAACCTTCTGTAATCACTATTAATGTCTTCTATTACAATCGAATCATCTCTAACTTAAAATAGTATGTTATCAACACGTATTCACTGCATTGTTAAAACATCCGATAACCAAACAATTTTAACAAGAACTAGCAGATATAAGAAAAATATCAACTAAGATTAGATTTCACTTATTTACAAAAGTCAAGAAAGAGAACTTTGTTTGATGTTACAACTAAACTTTTTAAAACGACAATTTAATTCCACCAATTCATATCATATGATGTTTTTTAGAGGTTCCCAAAAACTCACTTTATTCAATTTACATTTACGTTAGAGCAAAAATGAAAATATTTTCTTAATTTATTATTTTTTTAATATTAATATTGTAAGTATTAATATTATAATCTTTATTATTCAAGCACCTTCATTTACTCAGCACTTAAAATATATAAACTACTTCATTATTAATTATTTTTCGATGTACAGTTCTAATAAACTGTTAATTTCCATGCATTCATTTTAATAAGTTTGATGTATTCACATAAAAAGTATTTATACAAGTTATCATCTATTAGCCAATAATGACAAATTTAAGCAGTATACTACTTTAGTATAGTATTGTTTTATCACTGTGCTGAAAATAAGCGATTCTTTTTCCATTAATTTACACATGAATTTTATAATCAATTAGTAAAAAAAATACAACAGCATGATCAACATCGGATAACAACGAGCCTTACCTATCAAATACCATCATATTATCAGATCACTTTGTAAACCAATCCGATTATTTTTTAAAAAACAGTAGCGCCTCCTAGAATTTAACAGATTTTTGTGAATCAGTAGAAATTTATCACAATGTTTATTGTTTTTTTTTTTTTTTTTTTTTTTTGTCATATGAAGATATTAAGCGCCGTTCTTTAAGTGAGTGCTGTACAAGAAATTTCTTACTTCATGAATATGGAATCTGATTTACCCAGTCAAGAGGTGCAAGTTTCGAATAGTGAAAGATCACCCTCTTCATCAACCCAACCATCCTTTTCTTGTATTCAATGTCAAAAATGCTTCTCTAGAAAGATTGCGTTAACCAGATATCAAAGATCCCACTTGGATAAAAAGCCCTTTAAATGTGAAACTTTCATTCAAAGTACTGGTTTAAAACGACATAGTGTAACTCATTCCAAGACACCCACTTTATATAAATGTGATAAATGTGGAATAGAATTTTATAGAAAGCATTCGTTAAGAATTCACAAGAGATTTCATAAGACATACAAATGCGATGAATTTCCAATAGAACTCTCTAAAAAATATTTGTTAAAAATTCACAAGAGATCTCATAAGAAGTTTCATGTTTGTGAAAAATGTTCTAACTCGTTTCTATCAAAGTCTGCTTTAACTAAACATAAAAAAATTCATTCTCAAAAGGAATATAAATGTAAACATTGTGGTGTTATATTTTACTCTGATATCGATTTTTTATTTCACAAAAAAATTCATTACAGGAAATTCGAATGTAAACACTCTAACAAAACATTTAACGTAGACACCAAGTTTATTCAACATTTGATTAAAATACATAAATGAAAAAATGCAAACTTTGTCAAATCATGTGAAATGGTTGGTTTTCTGTACAGTTTATAAATTTTTTGTATTTTTATCATTATCGAGAATGATGAATAAATAATGTGTAAATGAAAAAAGCTTTTGTCTTGTATTTTTGTTATAACAATTCGTGAATTTTAATAATTATTTCACGATTTTAAGAATTTTATTTAAATTTTAACATTTTTCAAAAAGAACGAAACTGTTAACACTATGTATCATTAATTACTTAGATTAAAACTTTCACCTAGTGTTGCCACAAAAATTTTAAAAAAGAGCGAAACTGATGACATTTTTTATCATATACTTATGTTAAAACCTGGTGTTGCCACAAAATTCTTCAAAAATAATAAAACCATTGATTTAATATATAAACTACCATTTATTTACAAAGACTTTTTTTTAGATTATTAAAAAATGGTCTTTGACTGATTTTGACTAATTGACTAATTTGTTTAATGTTCAACTGTAACCGACGCTGATTTTTTAACATACATTAGGATATGTGTTGCTTTTAAGCATTCAGTTTGCAACTAATTTCCGTTTGAACTTCATCAGCGGCTATACTTATTTTTTTAAAAATTGATTCTGTAGTAAATTTGTTAAAAAGACCTCTCGACGAAGTAGTTTCTTCTTCAAAGTATCAGCGTTTAGAAGAATGTAATGAACCTACTTATGTGAATGAATTAAACTTGCCGAGATTAGAAGTTCCCAATGCATTGAACACTAACAATGAGACAATATCATGTGATTATCCACTGAATGTGAAATCTGAGATTAATACGAATTTTTTTAACTTAATTTCCCAAGACGAATATTTTCAAGAACCCACTACTAGATGCGAAGAGACTGTGTTTCAACCAATCAACCTTTCCCAAGCAAGTGATGAAAGCCAATCCACCACTTCATCCAAGAATGTCACTCCACGAACTAAAAGGGGTAAATCCTATAATCGTGTTATATTTCGAGAAGAACTCAGTGATTGGATCTTCTTAATTTTAAAACTGTATAACAGACAATTTTATATACATATTCAAGAGTTTAAACGCAGCGGGCTTATTAATGAAGAAATTGTAACGAAAAATGCAATTTTTATGGATGTTAACAGTTGGTACGAATTTTGCAATAAAATATTTTCATTTAATTTGAAGTATAAAAGTTCCTCGTTTGTTGCTAATAACATGGTATTAGTGTTAAATTCTAATAATTCTATCATGCGAATTAAACATTTAAAGAATTATTCTCACATTGACTTGAACGAGTATCAGTTACAAAAGTTAAAAACAAAAGCCTTTGATCTGAATAAGGAACTTCTTCAACATATATATGTAAAGCATTTACCAAACTTAATAAGACAGAAATGTATCGTTAGTCACACATCTTTAGAAAATGAACGCATGTGCCAACATAAACTTATAACGTGTATTGAAAATAGTATGTCGAGTATATTAAAGCGCATTTTTGAATGCAATGGATGTATTTTTAATCACGAATCTGTAATCTTTCATCCCTGTTTGATATTAAATAATCGACAAAAATTTGAACAAATAGGAGAAATGTTATTAACTCTAATAGATTTCGACTTTGTTATTTCCTCGTTTTGATACGAAGTAGATTGTATTAGTGAAAACTTCTTATCTAATGTTAATGTAGAAACCATTCAAAACGAATTACTTAAAATAATGAAATAAAATGTTTTATTGTTCTCCTTAATATGTATGTTTATTTCGTTTAGCTTTTTCAATTTGTGTGTATATAAAAAAAGAAACATTCCATAATTTATAAAAAATAAATAAGTTAAAAAAAACTTTATAGAAAAAATTATTATCAGTAGAAAATTTTTGCCAAATGTTTAAAATATATTTTAAAAATTTTAAAATTTATTACAACTCATCAAAAATGAGTTTACTGATTTATATGAGTATGTACGTTATTTTCACTCTATTATCTTACTGTAACATTACAACAGATTCATAGTTAAACACATATAAACATTAGGATGTATATAAAAGCATAGATTAATATACTCTCTTGTTTTATTAAAAAATAAAATAACTTCAAAAAAATGTTAAAAAAATAAAAATTTTATAAAAATTAAAAAAAAAATTCATTAGATTAAAAAAAATTTCACAAATTAAAAAAATATATTTCATAAGTTTACAAAAAAAAAAAAAAAAAAAAAAAAAAAAGTAACATAAAAAGTTTTATCGAAAAAAAAAAGTAACATAAAAAGTTTTAACAACAAAAAAAAGTATCATAAAAAGTTTTAACAAAAAAAAAAAAAAAAAAAAAAAAAAAAGTATTATAAAAAGTTTCAACATAAAAAAAAAAAAAAAAAAAAAAAAAAATTAAAAGTTTTAACAAAAAGAAAAAAAAAAAAAACTTTACACAAAAAATAATATCAATAGAATTATTTTTTTTCAAATGTTTAAAATATATTTTGCAAAAGTTAAAATGAGTTTTCTGATTTATGTATATTATTTTCACTGTATTATCTTACTGTAACATTGTTCGGTCGTATTTATTCTGTGTATTTTTGGCAACGATTTTTATCGTCTGCGTTTGTTTTTATCAGTTCATAGAATGTTTTTAAGAGAACGTAGCCATGAGCGGCTAAGTTGTGAGCTAGTTAAATAAATACAGTTCATAGAGTTTTTTAAATATGAGTTTTTATTGAGTTTGTTAATGTTTTAAATGAGTTATCGACATAAATTGTGGTCCGCCGACCACGAAGGATCAGCTATTATAAAGTACCATGCGTAACTTTCTGAATTATTCGAATTCAAGAAGTATGATTGGTGAAATGAGAAGTTAAATACGAAAAGAATATTTTAAAGTAAGTGAAAGTGATTTTTCTTATCTGTACTGTTATATATAAATTTAAAACAATGTTTAAAGGAGCAAAAAAGGAGGATTTAAGGCAAATAGCCACTGAAATAAATCTAAATATTAATGATAAAATGACTATAGCTGATTTAAACGATATTATAGAAAATAGCGAAATATATAAAAAGAAACCAGATTTTGCTACAGAAATAGCTAACACCATAATTGAGAGTCGTAAACATGAAGAACAAAGGCAATTTGATCTTGAAAAATTTAAACTTTAACGATCAAAAAATGGATTTGAACGATCAAAAAATGGATTTGAAAGATCAAAAAATGAATTGGAATTAGCTAAAATTAAATCTGAAACTAAATCTGTTATTACTGAAAGTGAAGTAAAAATGGAATCGTTAGATCAAATAAAAGTATTAAAACTTTGACTGTAAAAGTTCCAACTAAGCCTGAAGGATGGGGTTTTTTCTTTTCTTCTTTAGAACGAGCTTTCAAAACTAAAAATGTTTCGGAACAAAATAAAGCAGAAATTCTGCTGAATTTATTAGGTGACAAAGCGTCTAACATTATAACTTATTTACACGATACAGATATCGATAATTATGAAAGAATAAAAGATTTAGTCTTAAAAGAATTTCAACCAACACCTTATTTTTGCCTAGAACAATTTAGAAAAGCTTTTAAACTACCAAATGAGACTCATGTACAATTCGCCTCACGACTGATGACCAATTGGAATTATTATCTAAATTTAAGAAATGTGTCCGATTTCGAGAGTCTAAAACAATTGATTGTGTCAGATAAATTATATGAAACATTAGATAAGGAGACTGCTTCTCACATTAGTGTGAGACAAGGAGATAAATGGTTTTTACCAGAAGAATTAGGCCGTGAGATTGATTTATATTTTACATCATGCGGAAAATCTCTTACTGAGAATTTTGATGTTAATCGAAAGTATAATTCCAAAAGTGTAAATAAAGTATTTTTAACTGATGTTAAAACATTAAACTGTATTTTGTGCCACAAACAGCATCATCTTTCAAAGTGTCCAGATTACTTAAACTTATCTGTTAATGAAAGAGTAAACATAATAAAATGTAACAAGTTATGTTTTAATTGTTTAAATGTACACTCTGTAGCCAACTGTACATCAAAGAACAATTGTTTCTGCAAGAAACGACATCATAAAACTATTCATTTTCCCAAAACAAATAATAATACATATGTGAAAGAATTTGTTTCTTCAGAACATAATACACAAGGTAAAATAAATGTAGGAGAATGTTCAGATTCAAGACTAGCAAATTATGGCACATCAATGTTAAACGCTAATGCGGAAGAGTTCGTTCAGAAAACTCTTATTAGTAACTATTCGAATAAAAAGAATAAAGTTTTACTTTCAACTGTTATATGTTTTCTAATTGATGAATCGGGATCTAAATATAAAGTGTTTGTTAGATGTAGGCAATGAATCTAATTTTCTATCCCGCCATTTAATAGACATGATGAATTTGAACAAAGAGAGAACAAACATTTTGGTGTCAGATCTAAATGATGACACCTTAGTAATAAATCATAAAGTTAATGCATCAATAAGCAATAGAAATGGAAGTTTTGTAAAAAATTTAGATTTCTTGATAGTTCCAAAAAATAACTGCAGATTTAACCCCTTCGCGTCCAATTGAAATTTCAGCACAGGATTTTCGTAATGTAATATTAGCAGATGAGAGATTTAATATCCCAGAACATGTAGATATGCTTCTTGGAGCAGGAATTTTCTATGAACTTTTAAAACCGGGACAGATTCGTATTAATAATTCTGATCTTATTCTACAAGACACAGTTTTCGGTTTTGTAGTATCTGGAAGTTTTCCAATAGAAAATGAAAATAAAGTTCATTGTGGTTTAATAAAGAAAGAAACTAACTTAGATAAAACACTTCGAAAATTCTGGGAAATAGAAAATATCGAGATAGAAAAACCAAAAAGTAAAGAGACTTTAATTTGTGAAAAACATTTCATAGAAAATTATACCCAAGAAAAAAGCGGCAGATACGTTGTTAAAATGCCCCTAAAATAAGATCCAACTACATTAGGACGTTCTAAACAGATAGCAATTAAAAAATTGAATTCTTTATGGAATCGCCTAGCAAGGGACCCCGAGTATTTAAGATTATATTCCGATTTTTTAAAAGAATACCAACAGTTAGGCCACATGGTCGAAGTTAACGAAAGCGAGGAAGAAAATGGATCTTATTACATTCCCCACCTTGGAGTGTATAGAGGAATAGAAAAAAGTATGTCAACACCTTTGAGAGTAGTTTTTAACGCCTCTTCTTTAACGACAAAATGAAACTCACTTAATTCTATTCAGTATAATGGGGGTGTAATACAAGATGATTTATTCTCAATTATGCTGAGATTTAGAAAATACATCATCGCTTTCACTGCAGATATTCAAAAAATGTATAGAGCAATTTGTATTCATCCAGATCAAAGGAAACTACAAAAAATTTTATGGAAAGAAGGTGTAAACGAACCAATAAAGAATTTTGAACTAACTACTGTTACTTATGGTACTGTCAGTGCACCCTTTTTGGCCATGAGAACACTACTTCAGTTGTCTAGGGATGAAGAAAGCAAGTTTCCTTTAGCAGCACCCGTGCTGAGAGAAGACATGTATATGGATGACATCTTATCTGGATCTGATTCTTTAAGTTCTGCATTAGAGCTCCAAAATCAATTAATAGAAATTTTAAAGAGCGGAGGAATGTTATTACATAAATGGTGCAGTAATGCTCCACAACTTTACCAAACAAATGACAAGATATATCCCTTTGGTGATTCAGAAGAATCCAAAACATTAGGTGTCTTGTGGAAATCGAGAAAAGATTGTTTAAGTTTCGATGTAAAAATTCATAATGAGGTAAATGTCACTAAAAGACAAGTGTTATCAATTATATCAAGTTTGTTTGATCCTCTTGGATTAGTATCTCCTATTATAATTAAAGCGAAAATATTTATGCAGAAATTGTGGTTATTGCAATTAAATTGGGATGACTTGTTACCGGAAAAAGAAGCTAAGGAATAGGGAGAGTTTTCAGATAATCTACAGTTAATTAACAAAATTGAAATTAGTAGGTGTATTTTATTGAAAAATGCTATTATAATCGAGTTACATGGTTTCAGCGACGCTTCCGAAGCAGCCTATGGTGCAGTAATTTACTGCAAATCAGTATCAGAATCTGGAGAAATGTCAGTGAAATTAGTGACAAGTAAATCAAGAGTTTCCCCCTTAAAGCAATTAACTGTTCCCAAACTTGAGCTGTGTGCAGCTGTTTTATTATCAAAACTAATTAAACGTGTGATTTCTGCTCTCAAGATCAATATAAACAAAATCTTCCTATGGTCAGATTCTATGATAGTATTGTCATGGATTAAAAAAGAACCGTACATACTAAAAACGTTTGTTGCGAACAGAATTTCAACAATACAAGAGCTAACTGAAGGGATGCAGTGGCGACATGTTCCTTCTCAACATAACCCAGCAGACCTTCTAACAAGAGGAATTAATCCTGATAAGCTAATCTCAAATGAGTTGTGGTGGAGTGGCCCAATGTTCCTAAAAGAAAAAGACTATCCAAATACAACCATACCTGAAGCAGTTGATTCCAATGACTTTTCAAAAGAACTGAAAAACTTCAAAACTAATGACTTTAAATACATGTCTTTTTTTACAGTTTCTAATAATACCTTTGTGCATGATATAATTGATTTAAGTAATAATTATTGTAAGATAATTCGTATTTTAGGATTTATTTTCAGGTTTCTTAGCATTTGTAAAAAAGAAAGAAAAGAGGGTCCTTTAGACCTCGAGGAGCTCAAAAAGGCAGAAACTTTTTTGTTAAAAAGTGTTCAACGAGAATTTTTTGACAAGGAAATAAAATTCTTGCAAAAAATCAGGTGAGGTAAATAATAATAGTCAGATAAGAAATCTTCACCCATTTCTTGATAAAGCAGGTCTTCTTAGAGTAGGAGGTAGGTTAGCAAACAGCAACTTAAATGCTAACCAAAAATTTCCAATTTTGCTACATAATAAAAGTAAACTTACTCAGATGATAGTAGAATATTTTCATAAACGATATTTACATTTAGGCCCACAAGCTTTACTTTTCCAGTTAAGGCAGAAGTTTTGGCCTTTAAATGGTCGTGAAATATGTAGAAAAACAGTTCATAACTGTATTATTTGCTTTAAAGCAAAACCCATCTCATGTCAACAGTTCATGGGAAATTTACCAAAAGAAAGAGTAATTGAGAACTATCCATTTAATTGTTCAGGTGTAGATTTTACTGGGCCTTTTCTCATAAAATATAAGTACCAACGTAAAGGGATTTATCACAAAGTATATGTAGCCATATTTATTTGCTTTGTAACACGTGCAATCCATTTGGAGATTGTTACTGAATTAACTTCGCAAGCCTTCATAGAAGCTTTAAAAAGATTTTTTGCTAGGAGAGGTAAAATTGCTTGTCTTTTTTCTGATAATGCTCAAAATTTTGTAGGCAGTAATAATGAACTCAAACGATTACATAATTTAGTTAGAACTCCTGACGATAATTTATCTGGATACTTGAGTAGTGAGGGTGTTAATTGGAAATTTATTCCACCAAGGGCTCCAAACTTTGGAGGTCTATGGGAAGCAGGAGTCAAATCCTTCAAATATCATCTGAAACGTGTGATGGGAAATGCAAAATTAACTTATGAAGGATTTTTGACTGTAGTAACACAAATTGAAGGAGTCCTAAATTCGCGTCCTCTTGTGCCTTTCTCATCTGAACCGGATGATTTGAATGCTTTGACTCCTGGCCACTTTTTTATTGGTAGGCCAATCAACTCTATTGTTGAACCGGAAATAAGTAATGTTCAAGATTCCAAACTAAAATTATAGGAAAGAACTACTAAAATGATTCAGTGTTTTTGGAAAAAATGGTCCAAAGATTATTTGAGCTCATTACAACAAAGAACAAAATGGATGTTTGAAAAACAAAATGTTAAAATAAATGATTTAGTAATTATAAAAGAGGACAATGTTGCTGTTTGCAATTGGCCTCTAGGTAGAATTGTAGAGTTGTTTCCAGGTAATGATGGAATTATTAGAGTAGTAAAAGTGAAAACACAAAGAGGGTTTTTTAAGAGACCAGTGTCAAAAATATGTTTATTACCCTTGGAAAAGTAATTGTTATTCATTTTAATTTGCTATTTATTGTTTATTAGTATGTGTTGTATTATTTATTTAAAAATTTTATGTGTAATAATGTATTATAATTGTGGTTGAATGAAAATCATTCAACGGGGGCCGGTATGTTCGGTCGTATTTATTCTGTGTATTTTTGGCAACGATTTTTAACGTCTGCGTTTGTTTTTATGAGTTCATAGAATGTTTTTAAGAGAACGTAGCCATGAGCGGCTAAGTTGTGAGCTAGTTAAATAAATACAGTTCATAGAGTTTTTTAAATATGAGTTTTTATTGAGTTTGTTAATGTTTTAAATGAGTCATCGACAACATTGCAATTCATTCATAGTTAAACACATATAAACATTAGGATGTGCATAAAAGCAATGCATTAATATACTATCTTGTTATTAAAAGATAAAATAACTTCATAAAAATCTTTTCAAAATTAAAAAAAAGTTTCATAAGTTTACAGAAAATAAAAACTTTATGAAGAAGTTTTAAAAATATTTCATAAATTAAAAAATATGTTTCATAAGTTTCCAAAAAGGAAAAAAAAATCATAACTTAAAAGTTATTTCAAAAGCTCTAAGAATATCACAAAGTTCTAACGTTTAAAAAATATTTTTCAAATTTTAAAAAATATTACAACTTATCAAAAATGAGTTTACCGATTTACTGATTTATGTGTGTATCTTATTTTCATCATATTATCTTACTACCGACATTAAATAATGTTCGTAGTTAAACATTTATAAACGTTAACAAATGTATAAAAGCAATAGATTAATATAGTGTTTTGTTCTATAAAAATTAAAAAAGTTAAAATTAAATATAAATTAATTCTTTTGTTTTATAAAAATTCAAAAGCTTAATAAGTATTTAAAATATTTTGTAAATTTAAAGAATGAATTTCTTCCAACTTATTAAAAATGAGTTGATCGATTTACCTACTTATATTTTACTTTCATTATATAATTTTTCTATTGACATAACATTTCATAGTTGTATAAAAACATTGATTAATATACTCTTTTGTTTTATGAAAATTATAAAACTTTTTTCAAAAAGATTAAAAAATGTGTTACGTAAGTTAAAAAAAAATATTTCAAAAGTTAAAAAAAAAAAGATTTCATAAGTTAAAAAAAAATCAAATGTTTAAAAAATGATTTACAAGTTTAAAAAAAATATTACAACTTATCAAAAAATGAGTCTACATATTTATATTATCTTACTACCAACATTACAGAACGTTCTTAGTTAAACACTTATAAACATCAGCAAATGTATAAAAGCAGTTGATACTTTCCTGTTTTTATTAAAAGTCATACTAACTTTATAAAAATGTTTTCAAATAATAATAAAAAAAGCTGATAAGTTATTAGATTCTCCCATTTAATTACATCTCATTGATAAGTTTTAATCAACCATCCAACCATTCAACTGTTTTCACAATCAACTATTATGTGAGTTAGGATCTCATTGATAAGTTTTAATCAATTAACCAACCAACATTTTACGTAACCAACTATTTATTTTCCCTAGCAATCAGCTATTTATTTACCCTAGTAACCAAAAAGCTTTTATCGACACATGAACAAAATGTTAAGATGCAAGACTCGTCCTTTTTAATCGAAAAAACAATGACTTATATTATAATTTTTTTTCTTACTTTAATGAAACCTTCGCATGTGCATGGTAAAACTTGGAAAAATTCATTTAATACACAAATTTAAAGTTAGCAGACAAGGTCTTCACACTTCTTTTAGTATTGTACTAATATTTTACCAAATATCTTTAGAACTCAACAAGGATTTAAATAATTATTTTAATAAAAATTGTCATTTGTAAGTAACATTATTGAACTAACTTGGAAAAATTAACTTGGCAAAGCAGGTTTTTGCTGTTCCAACTTAGTAATATTCATAAGTTTATATGTTAATCAACCTGTTTGGTTATGTCCCAGCATGGCTTTATAAAATATATCTAAAAAACAGTTTAATATTAATGTTTAAAAATATGCAGTTAGTCTTTTATAGATAATTATTTTCACTTCTTTTATTTAAAAACACTTTTAAATAAAATTAATACAGTTGCCAATTTATCAGAGTGTTATGAAATGTGCATGCAAAACTTTTAATTATAATTTTCACATTTTAGTATTTCAAATTATTGTTTTCAAGGTGTATTAAAATTTGGAAAAATATTTAATTTTCATGCATAATTAAATTAAAATAGTTTAATAATAAAGACACATTTAACATTCTGTACTCACCATCGCAAAAGCACGTCCAACGCAGTTAAGGGTTTGGGAAGAAATGAAAAATTCAAAGTCCTTATCAGAAAATGTTATCAGATAACCATTTCAAAACATCTGTGACGCCACAGAACATGTGTAATCAACTGATCACGTGATGTATATCACGTGACTAGCTGACTAATGCTTTGTTTTCTAGATTGGTTCTTATAAAAATTCATTTTTGAAGTAATTTAATCATTTTAATATTTATTAATTAAATAATTAATTAATCTTATTAATTAGTTTAATTAATTCTTTGTTAAAATGTATAACAAAACACGATAATTATTCATCACAGATATTAGTTACAATCAACATTTGTTATGAACTAGTGAATTTTCGTATCCTGTTTTTTTAAGATATCTGGCACTAGTCACGTGGTATACATCACGTGATCAGTTGATTACACATGTTCTGTGGCGTCACAGATCTTTGAAATGGTTATCTGATAACATTTTCTGATAAGGACTTTGAATTTTTCATTTCTTCCCAAACCCTTGACTGCGTTGGACGTGCTTTTGCGATGGTGAGTACAGAATGTTAAATGTGTCTTTATTATTAAACTATTTTAATTTAATTATGCATGAAAATTAAATATTTTTCCAAATTTTAATACACCTTGAAAACAATAATTTGAAATACTAAAATGTGAAAATTATAATTAAAAGTTTTGCATGCACATTTCATAACACTCAGATAAATTGGCAACTGTATTAATTTTATTTAAAGGTGTTTTTAAATAAAAGAAGTGAAAATAATTATCTATAAAAGACTAACTGCACATTTTTAAACATTAATATTAAACGGTTTTTTAGATATATTTTATAAAGCCATGCTGGGACATAACGAAACAGGTTGATTAACATATAAACTTATGAATATTACTAAGTTGGGACAGAAAAAACCTGCTTTGCCAAGTTAATTTTTCCAAGTTATTTCAATAATGTTACTTACAAATGACAATTTTTATTAAAATAATTATTTAAATCCTTGTTGAGTTCTAAAGATATTTGGTAAAATATTAGTAGAATACTAAAAGAAGTGTGAAGACCTTGTCTGCTAACTTTAAATTTGTGTATTAAATGAATTTTTCCAAGTTTTACCATGCACATCGAAGGTAACATTTAAGTAAGAAAAAAAATTATAATATAAGTCATTGTTTTTTCGATTAAAAAGGACGAGTCTTGCATCTTAAAATTTTGTTCATGTGTCGATAAAAGCTTCTTGGTTACTAGGGTAAATAAATAGCTGATTGCTAGGGAAAATAAATAGTTGATTACGTAAAATGTTGGTTGGTTGGTTGATTAAAACTTATCAATGAGATCCTAACTCACATAATAGTTGATTGTAAAAACAGTTGAATGGTTGGATGGTTGATTAAAACTTATCAATGAGATGTAATTAAAGGGGAGAATCTAATAACTTAACAGCTTTTTTTTTATTATTATTTGAAAACATTTTTATAAAGTTAGTATGACTTTTAATAAAAACAGGAAAGTATCAACTGCTTTTATACATTTGCTGATGTTTATAAGTGTTTAACTAAGAACGTTCTGTAATGTTGGTAGTAAGATAATATAAATATGTAGACTCATTTTTTGATAAGTTGTAATATTTTTTTAAAACTTGTAAATCATTTTTTAAACATTTGATTTTTTTTTAAACTTATAAAACCTTTTTTTTAAGACTTTTGAAATATTTTTTTTTAAACTTACGAAACACATTTTTTAATCTTTTTGAAAAAAGTTTTATAATTTTCATAAAACAAAAGAGTATATTAATCAATGTTTTTATACAACTATGAAATGTTATGTCAATAGAAAAATTATATAATGAAAGTAAAATATAAGTAGGTAAATCGATCAACTCATTTTTAATAAGTTGGAAGAAATGCAGTCTTTAAATTTACAAAATATTTTAAATACTTATTAAACTTTTGAATTTTTATAAAACAAAAGAATTAATTTATATATAATTTTAACTTTTTTAATTTTTATAGAACAAAACACTATATTAATCTATTGCTTTTATACATTTGTTAACGTTTATAAATGTTTAACTACGAACATTATTTAATGTCGGTAGCAAGATAATATGATGAAAATAACATACACACATAAATCAGTAAATCGGTAAATTGATAAGTTGTAATATTTTTTAAAATTTGAAAAATATTTTTTTAAACGTTTGAACTTTTGTAATATTCTTAGAGCTTTTGAAATAACTTTTAAGTTATGATTTTTTTTTTTCTTTTTGGAAACTTATGAAATATATTTTTTAATTTATGAAATATTTTTTAAACTTTTTCATAATGTTTTTATTTTTTGTAAACTTATGAAACTTTTTTTTAATTTTGAAAAGATTTTTATGAAGTTATTTTATCTTTTAATAACAAGATAGTATATTAATGCATTGCTTTTATGCACATCCTAATGTTTATATGTGTTTAACTATGAATGAATTGCAACGTTACAGTAAGATAATACAGTGAAAATAATATACATAAATGAGAAAACTCATTTTAACTTTTGCAAAATATATTTTAAACATTTGAAAAAAAATTCTATTGATATTATTTTTTGTGTAAAGTTTTTTTCTTTTTGTTAAAACTTTTTATAATTTTTTTTATGTTGTTGTTAAAACTTTTTATAATACTTTTTTTTTTTTTTTTTTTTTTTGTTAAAGTTTTTTATGATACTTTTTTTTTGTTAAAAATTTTTATGTAACTTTTTTTTTTTTTTTTTTTTTTGTAAACTTATGAAATATATTTTTTTAATTTGTGAATTTTTTTTTTAATCTAATGAATTATTTTTTAAACTTTTTTATAAACTTTTTATTCTTTTAACATTTTTATGAAGTTATTTTATTTTTTAATAAAACAAGAGAGTATATTAATCTATTGCTTTTATATACATCCTAATGTTTATATGTGTTTAACTATGAACCTGTTGTAATGTTACAGTAAGATAATAGAGTGAAAATAACATACATACTCATATAAATCAGTAAACTCATTTTTGATAAGTTGTAATACATTTTAAAATTTTCAAAATATATTTTAAACATTTGACAAAAATTTTCTACTGATAATAATTTTTTCTATAAAGTTTTTTAACTTATTTATTTTTTATTAATTATGGAATGTTCCTTTTTTTATATACACACAAATTGAAAAAGCTAAACGAAATAAACATACATATTAAAGAGAAAAGTAAAACATTTTATTTCATTATTTTAAATAATTCGTTTTGAATGGTTTCTACATTAATACACTATATTGCCATTGATTATGGGACACTTGCGATTTTAGACATTTTACTAAATATCTAGAAAAATACATTAGGAATCATCTCGAAACTCTTCGTGTATAAATATAACAGTATACGTCATACATCTCCGTGAAGATTTTTTACCGAAACTCCACAGGGGACCGTCAACAAATTAAAAAAGAATGAACATCTTTTGAATAACCCTGTCAAAACTAATGTAGCAAAAGCGCTCAAACTCTATTTTATGATTGAATGCCTTATTGTAATACACTGTGTTCATTTTTATGCAAATAGCATGCATACTCGCAGAGTAATTAAGGTTTTTATAAAAATGGCCCCAAATTTTTCTAAGTTTTTCCCTTATAATTTTCAGAGTTCTTAATATAAAATAATATTTTTTTCAGAAAATATGACAAACAACATTGCACACAGTACCCTGTAATCAGAATTAAAAGATAATGAAAATTGTATACAAAATGAGTTGGTTTACTAAATAATTTTTTACTGCGCATGCGTCAACGATATCAAAATTTCATTTGCATATTATGTTAGCTAAATGTATAGGGCAACTTTTGTGAAAGTCACAAAATCATAACTTGAAAATTCTGAAAATAATCGTCAATTGAATAAGTTGAAAATCCGTTATTCTCAAAATGAAGCAAAAACAAAAGGGGTTGTATCCATATATTCATTGATTAGTGTCAATATAGAATACACAATACGGGATGTTACGACTACTTTTGGATAAAATCCCTCATTTTTTTGCTTCATTTTGGAAACAACGGATTTTGTCCTTTTTCTATAGACGATTACTTTCAGAATTTTCAAGCTATAATTTTGAGACTTTTACAAAAGTTGCTCTATACATTTAGCTAACATAATATGCAAATGAAATTTTGATATCTTTGACGCATGCGCAGTAAAAAATTATTTAGTAAACCTACTCATTTTTCATACAATTTTTATTATTTTTTAATTCTGATTACAGGGTATTGTGTGCAATGTTGTTTGTCATATTTTCTGAAAAAAATATTATTTTATACTAAGAACTCTGAAAATTATAAGGGAAAAACTTTGAAAAATTTGGGGCCATTTTTATAAAAACCTTAATTTCTCTGCGAGTATGCATGCTATTTGCATAAAAATGAACACAGTGTATTACAATAAGGCATTCAATCATAATCTAGAGTTTGAGCGCTTTTGCTACATTAGTTTTGACAGGGTTATTCAAAAGATATTCATTCTTTTTTAATTTGTTGACGGTCCCCTATGGAGTTTCGGTAAAAAATCTTTACGGAAATGTATGACGTATACTATTATATTTATACACTAAGAGTTTCGAGATGATTCCTAATGTATTTTTCTAGATATTTAGTAAAATGTCTAAAATCGCAAGTGTCCCATAATCAATGGCAATATAGTGTATTAGATAAGAAGTTTTCACTAATACAATCTACTTCGTTTAAAAACGAGGAAATAACAAAGTCGAAATCTATTAGAGTTAATAACATTTCTCCTATTTGTTCAAATTTTTGTCGATTATTTAATATCAAACAGGGATGAAAGATTACAGATTCGTGGTTAAAAATACATCCATTGCATTCAAAAATGCGCTTTAATATACTCGACATACTATTTTCAATACACGTTATAAGTTTATGTTAGCACATGCGTTCATTTTCTAAAGATGTGTGACTAACGATACATTTCTGTCTTATTAAGTTTGGTAAATGCTTTACATATATATGTTGAAGAAGTTCCTTATTCAGATCAAAGGCTTTTGTTTTTAACTTTTGTAACTGATACTCGTTCAAGTCAATGTGAGAATAATTCTTTAAATGTTTAATTCGCATGATAGAATTATTAGAATTTAACACTAATACCATGTTATTAGCAACAAACGAGGAACTTTTATACTTCAAATTAAAAGAAAAAATTTTATTGCAAAATTCGTACCAACTGTTAACATCCATAAAAATTGCATTTTTCGTTACAATTTCTTCATTAGTAAGCCCGCTGCGTTTAAACTCTTGAATATGTATATAAAATTGTATGTTATACAGTTTTAAAATTAAGAAGATACAATCACTGTGTTCTTCTCGAAATATAACACGATTATAGGATTTACCCCTTTTAGTTCGTGGTGTGACATTCTTGGATGAAGTGGTGGATTGGCTTTCATCACTTGCTTGGGAAAGGTTGATTGGTTGAAACACAGTCGCTTCGCATCTAGTAGTGGGTTCTTGAAAGTATTCGTCTTGGGAAATTAAGCTAAAAAAATCCGCATTAATCTCAGATTTCACATTCATTGGATAATTACATGATATTGTCTCATTGTTAGTGTTCAATGCATTGGGAACTTCTAATCTCGGCAAGTTTAATTCATTCACATAAGTAGGTTCATTACATTCTTCTAAACGTTGATACTTTGAAGAAGAAACTACTTCGTCGAGAGGTCTTTTTAACAAATTTACTACAGAATCCATTTTTAAAAAAATAAGGATAGCCGCTGATGAAGTTCAAACGGAAATTAGTTGCAAACTGAATGCTTAAAAGCAACACATATCCTAATGTATGTTAAAAAATCAGCGTCGGTTACAGTTAAACATTAAAAAAATTAGTCAATTAGTCAAAATCAGTCAAAGACCATTTTTTAATAATCTAAAAAACAGTCTTTGTAAATAAATGGTAGTTTATATATTAAATCAATGGTTTTATTATTTTTGAAGAATTTTGTGGTAACACCAGGTTTTAATATAAGTATATGATAAAAAATGTTATCAGTTTCACTCTTTTTTAAAATTTTTGTGGCAACACTAGGTGAAAGTTTTAATCTAAGTAATGAATGATACATAGTGTTAACAGTTTCGTTCTTTTTGAAAAATGTTAAAATTTAAGTAAAATTTTTACAATATCGTGAAATAATTATTAAAATTCAAGAATTGTTATAACAAAAATACAAGACAAAAGCTTTTTTCATTTACACATTATTTATTCATCATTCTCGATAATGATAAAAATTCAAAAAAATTATAAACTGTACGGAAAACCAACCATTTCACATGATTTGACAAAGTTTGCATTTTTTCACTTATGTATTTTAATCAAATGTTGAATAAACTTGGTGTCAACGTTAAATGTTTTGTTACAGTGTTTACATTCGAATTTCCTGTAATGAACTTTTTTGTGAAATAAAAAATCGATATCAGAGTAAAATATAACACCACAATGTTTACATTTATATTCCTTTTGAGAATGAATTTTTTTATGTTTAGTTAAAGCAGACTTTGATAGAAACGAGTTAGAACATTTTTCACAAACATGAAACTTCTTTTGAGATCTTTTGTGAATTTTTAACAAATATTTTTTAGAGAGTTCTATTGGACATTCATCGCATTTATATGTCTTATGAAATCTCTTGTGAATTCTTAACGAATACTTTCTATAAAATTCTGTTCCACATTTATCACATTTATATAAAGTGGGTGTCTTGGAATGAGTTACACTATGTTGTTTTAAACCAGTACTTTGAATGAAAGTTTCACATTTAAAGTTCTTTTTATCCAAGTGGAATCTTTGATGTCTGGTTATCGCAATCTTTCTAGAGAAGCATTTTTGACATTGATTACAAGAAAAGGATGGTTGGGTTGATGAAGAGGGTGATCTTTCACTATTCGAAACTTGCACCTCTTGACTGGGTAAATCCGATTCCATATTCATGAAGTAAGAAATTTCTTGTACAGCACTCACTTAAAGAACAGTGCTTAATATCTTCATATGACAAAAAAAAATAAATAAATAAATAAATAAAAAATAAATAAATAAATAAATAAATAAATAAATAAATAAATAAACAGTGTGATAAATTTCTACTGATTCACAAAAATCTGTTAAATTCTAGGAGGCGCTACTGTTTTTTAAAAAATAATCGGATTGGTTTACAAAGTGATCTGATAATATGCTGGTATTTGATAGGTAAGGCTCGTTGTTATCCGATGTTTATCATGCTGTTGTAATTTTTTTACTAATTGATTATAAAATTCATGTGTAAATTAATAGAAAAAGAATCACTTGTTTTCAGCACAGTGATAAAACAATACTATACTAAAGTAATATATTGCTTAAATTTGTCATTATCGGCTAATAGATGATAATTTGCATAAACACTTTTTATGTGAATACATCAAACTTACTAAAATGAATGCATGGCAATTAACAGTTTATTAGAACTGTACACCGAAAAATAATTAATAATGAAGTAGTTTATATATTTTAAGTGCTGAGTAAATGAAGGTGCTTGAATAATAAATATTTAGGTGAACTAAAGTTAAAAATGTAATATTAATACTTACAATATTAATATTAAAAAAATAATAAATTAAGAAAATATTTTCATTTTTGCTCTAACGTAAATGTAAATTGAATAAAGTGAGTTTTTCGGAACCTCTAAAAAACATCAAATGATATGAATTGGTGGAATTAAATTGTCGTTTTAAAAAGTTTAGTTGTAACATCAAACAAAGTTCTCTTTCTTGACTTTTGTAAATAAGTGAAATCTAATCTTAATTGATATTTTTCTTATATCTGCTAGTTCATGTTAAAATTGTTTGGTTATCGGATGTTTGAACAATGCAGTGAATACGTGTTGATGACATACTATTTTAAGTTAGAGATGATTCGATTGTAATATAAGACATTAATAGTGATTACAGAAGGTTAAATTGTTTGTTAACTTCCTATTTAATCTTGAAATAATTTTATGTAATAATAATATTCAAAAAAAGTTCAAATTATTATTCAATTTTTTACTCTAATAAAAACTTATTCAATCCTGATCAACGACCGCAAGAGCAACGGATATTAAAACTTAAATTAAATCAAAGTATGATGGAAGGGGTGGGGGTGAATTTCCACTGCTAAAGTATGATTTTACCAACCTTTAAACAATTTTTCGACTTAAAAACCAGAACTTCTTGGCTTGATTAGATTAATCCACAATAAATTATCAAATCAAGATATTCTTTTACAGGTTCGAATCCCACTAAAGCCTTTTGGAAAACTCAATTTTTAAAAAATTATTAATTTCCAACGAAAGAAGAAGAAGACCGGTTCTGCGGCCACAGGCGGGATGGGCAATCGGCAGTGGGCAATTGTGATTAATATTTAATTGACCAGACTCACCTTCCTCCTTATCGCAATATTCAATTATCTCACAGGCGTGATGAGCAATGCTTAATTGATCAGACACATTTTTTTAAATTATTAATTTCCAACGAAAATTCAATTCACAACCAACAGAGGGTTCATCAAAATAAAAATCTTCCGGGGGGGGGGGGCGTGAAGTTTGGAAAATGAGGAGGTTATTCTTTTTGCTATAGTATGCTATTATAAGCTTCAGATCCGAAATAAAAAAATTAAGCCTCTTAAAAATTAAGCCCCTCTAAAAATTAAGCCCTCCCCCCTTCCTAAAATCTCATCTTACTATAACATATTTTACGATATGTTCAAATTTCCTTCCTACTCTAATTTGATTCCAATCTTAAAGAAAAAAAAATACACTTAAGCCTTTTAGAAAAATAAGCCCCCTAAAAATTAAGTCCTCCCCCCTTTCCTAAAAATCACATCATACTGTAACAGTGTCAAAACATCCTTCACCCATTTTCAAATATCTTTCCTACTCTAAGTTGATTCCAATCTCTACTTAAAGTTAAACTCCCTAAAAAATTTTAAGCCCCCCTTAATTTTAAGCCCCTCCTAAAAAATAACCCCTACCCTCTCTCTAAAAATCCCATCATACTGTAACAGACTCAAAACATCCATCCCTCTACTATAGTATAATCTTATAAGTTTCAAACCCTAAAAATTTAAGCCCCCTCAATTTTAAGCCCTCCCCATCATCCTACTAGAGTATGATACATTCTCCATCAGATAAGCTTCTCATTCAGGTGGTGGTGGTGGACCTCCCTCTCTCTGTGAGGTGGTGGTGGTTCCACTTCCACCATCCACCACCCTCCACACGCCACCTCATGCAGCTGAACTGTCATTATCCCTCTACTTACGAGTCAACCACTAGTGGTATTAATTTTTGGTTTATGCACCACTTCGCTTCCGGCAGACAGGGATCATTAGATTCCTTTATTATCTCTTATCTTTAACTTTAACTTTCTCTATCTCTCTTATCTTTATTAATCTCTTCCATAAAATAAAGGATTTTTTCTTGTGCTCGATGACATAGGGTTTTGTGCGGTCGGCTCTTGGACTATCGTACTTCGCAAAAAAAATTTCTTAAAATGTTATTATGATATTTTATTTTTTCTAAAAGTCATTAACAGAAACAAGAGATGCATTACGATAGAAGAGCCTACATTTTTTTCCGCTTAATAAGAGTTTGCGACTCGAGACTCTAATAGGAAGTTTGCATGTTTTGATGGGAAACTATAGTGCAATATCCTGTTTGTATAGTATAATATATACAGTACTAGCAGGCTATGCCCGCTGCGCTGGTCAATATTTCAAAATTAATTGTGGATGAAACGAACTGGTGAATTTAAATTTGTATTTTAAATAATTTGGACCTCTAGCAGCACCTTGCTCATTGCTGAAAACGATTTAGACACCATTGTGATATTAAATGATCTTAAACGTTCCGCAAAAACCAGATATTTAGAAGTAACTATTTTAGTTTATTACTAACTGTGCACATTTGGAAGCGAAATGAGACCATTATGGCAACAGGATTTAAACTTTTCGCTTATCTGAAGAAATATTCGCGTTTGTAATGACCGAAAGGTGGCGTTGTATAGACCTGATAATCGTTTGTTTACGTAGTGCTTGCTGTTTGTTCCATGTTGTAGCATAGTATAGCGAAACCCGTTTAAAGAGCTATTTAAAGTGCAGTTTTTTATCTTTTTTATTTAATTATGGGAGATAAATTACAAATATCGACAATTTTAAAATTTCTAGATGCTGGAAAATCTTGTAATTGCTTTAGAGAAGCTGAAGCAATTATTGATTCAAAGAGATTAGTAATGTGCGGCATTAAATTTAATGCAAAGAAGAAGAAATAGAGATTGTAGGCTCGTGTTTACAAACAAGCCAAACAAAAGGAAATCCCCATATTATTTCAGGTTTGCTAGTAAAGGAAAACAAAAATTTGAAAAGAAAAAATTTGTCTTGCTCTTGCAAAAGCTGGAGCAAGCGAATCATGCAAGCATTGTGTTCCTGTCATGTTATTTTGCCATGAGTAAGTCAAATGTACTTTTTTATATTATAGATCTAGACTTTGTGTATAAAATTTTGATTTTAGATAATTTTAATACAAAGAACCCAACGTTGCATGCGTTATAGAACTGTTTATTTATTTATTTATTATAGAACTGTTTATTTATTTATCGGCCTTTTAAACACTGATTTCAGCGGAAGATGCTCACGGTATCAGTTCTATTTCGTTTCAGACTTTGTCCGCGAGAGGGCGTCTATTTCATTTCAAACGCGAATTAATTATTACAGTCGTTACCATGGTACAACTTCTGAAAAATTTCTTCACAACTTTTCATTATGTGAAGCCAGGAACCCAAAGCTACTCCCACCTAAAAAGTTTATATATATATTAAATTTTGTCCGCGCGATAAAAGGCACAATTATGCAAGAATCGTCTTCAAACTCGTCAAGTACATTGAGATGGTTAATATTTCAGTGAGCATTGCAAATGAGCAAAATCGGCCCAAGGGGGTGGTAATTGGGAAGGGTTCAAAAATTTGAATACCATCTTAACTTGGCTTTCACAAAACCAGCTCTTACAAAACAATAGCAGGAAAAAAAAATAAACATTTTTCGTTACAGCAAGTTGTCAACGATAAAAAAAAAACACACACATTAAAATTCTCACTGCAACTATTTTTTTTATTATTGCAAAATTTCCTCCTGAAAAATGAAAACAAAATTATTTGCTCTTTCGTATTTAAGCATTTTCTCTTTAGTTATTTAAGATAAAATTATGTAAATTTGGCGAACGATTTGGCGAAATTGATTGACGTGATAATCAAGTAGTAGCCAATTTACACTTTTCATATTTCACAAAAGATTTTTACACAGACATCATATACGCAATAAGTTTAGCACGATTATCTTGCAACTATAACGTGGCAAAATCCTCGTTTTAGAATACCAAAGAAATTTATGTTAATTTTATTATTTTCTATCATTCTAAACAGCAATTAACAATAAATAAAAAGTAACTGTAGAAGAAAACAATAAATATTTCAAAAAAGAAAAAAATGAAAGTAAATAAACAACTTATCATCAGATAAACAACTATAGCTGGGTTACCATATGAGGCAAATAATGCCATTTTGGCGCCAGTGAGATACCTCAATGAGTATATGACCAAATCCGTGACAAAATTTCCATTTGAAAAAAACTGTAATCGGTATTTATACTGCATTTTCCCTACTTATGTATGTACCTAAAAATGCTCTAACACATTTAAAAGAGAGTGAGAGAATTTAGTAATTGTGAACATCGCTCCGGCTTATGCTTTCTTGGTATAAAATCGCATTGTTTGATGACAAAAGTAAATTCAAACACCCAAATAAACAAATAACATACAATTAGCAGATAAAACCATTTTTTAAAGTAATTCTGATATTTTGTCAGTAAGACACATAATGGTAGAATTAGATTTTTAAAATATTTTTTTTAAAAATAGAAAAATGTTATTTACGTTTTATCTAATAAAATATTTAAAATACATTTTTGTTAGCCTGCGCGAAAGAGAATAGCGAAAGTTTGATTGAAGAAATATTGAAGAGGAAATTGTCGATTAAAAAAGACTTGTAAATTTTATTCAGCGGGAATTTTTCATTTCAAAATGTTGAATTTATCTATAGTAATAACGCATAATTGCATAAATTTACTTTGAATTGCAAAATTTCCCCTTCAGTACTACTTGGTTATACCGTCGACCAATTTCGCCAAATTATACAAATCGCCAAACTATTAGCCAGATTATATAGATTAGCATAAATTTTCATTTAAATAACGAAAAACAAATTAGCAGAACATATATAAAAGTAGAAATAAAATGTCGAATTAAAAATCACTTGATGACATAATTAGTATTTATATTATACTTAATGTCAAGTGAATGGGACATTTACAATCATCCATTATTGACATTTAATCTTGGAATTTGGGGGTAGATTTTTAATTGATGGGGTAATCTTTCCTTCTTCAGTTTTTAAATTTTAAAACTGAAATTTTTCCTGTAAGTGAAATTGACGAAATGGCGCAAGAAAAATTAAATTAACAATGAAAACATTTGCAAAAAGAAATAAAAGAGTTATATCTATATAATTTACGATTGAATATTAAAATGTACTCTAAAAATTATCTTCACTTGAAAAAAAAAAAAAAAAAAAAAAAAAAAAAAAAACAACAACATTATTGCGACCATTAAGAACCTAAGTCAGGCATTAAGTCAGTAGTGCATTTTCGGCTTAAAAACACATTCTTTGGCGACAAAAGCAAGATGAAAATGGTATAAAAACGAATAGTAACTCACAACTTACAGTGTCTTTTACAATCAGATCTGCTTTTTTCTGCTGTAAGTTATATTATACGGAAATTCGATAAAAAAGAGAAAGAAAATAATAAAAAGGGAAATAACTATCATTCAAAATTCATTTAATCAATTTCTGAAATTCATGTTTTTATTCTAACACCAGGGATAAGTCGCCAAAAGTTGAACCAATTGTTATATTTCGCGTTAATTTATTTTTTAAGCATTACAAATATATATATTTTTTTCATTTTCAAGATAAATATATTTTTATAATATTACGCCTCATTTAAGTGGTCTTTCTTTATTATTATTAATGTTATCAGTAGTTATTTTCTGCTATTATTTGCAAGATATTTGTAATATTTCTAATAGATATAGCCATTTTAATTCTTTTAGCAATTATAATTTTCGCCAAAAACAGCTACTGGCAACCCTTTTTCAAAAATAACCGAAAAATACGAAATTTACTACGAAAAATCAGAGTTATCCCTGTAAATTTGAATCATAAACCTTCGGAAAAATATTTCCTATCGAATGATACAATCGGCAAAAAAATCCATCGGGTTGTTTTTGAAAACACTCGTTTGGAAGTTTAAGAACTTCTGCTTTATAATATACTAGTAGATCGAACCCGGGCTTCCCGGGTTACATAGCAAAGATAAAACCATTTTTTAAATTGAAAACTTTAATGAATTTTCTACATGTAATATGCGTTTTAGATTGCTAACTAACTCCAAAAAAGCATTTTAAGCCTTAAACCCCTTGAAAGGGGTGGGATAAAATTTATCCCACTTAATTTTAATTTCACAACGCCACATTGATGCCAGTAATTTGAAATAGCAATTTTATTTTTCTCAAATACGTGAAAAAACGCTTTTAAATATTTTGAAACAAATTTGTTTTTAAATTCTGGTGTCAATCAATCATTTCAGCATTTTAAGAATTGAAGTGCTTTTTCCCTCAAAGGGTTAAATGTCTTGCTGATTTTTTCATTCATGTTTCGTTCATAAAATTATACTGTGAAAAGTATTGGTATGAAGATTTGTATTTGATACTTTATATATTTTGTATTGTATCGTACTTTACATATTTTTTATCTTATAAAATTCAAAAAATTAACATTAATCTCAATATTATATTAAATCAATCTTTGAATTAAAATACTACATAGCGAAAAACATGATTAGGCTAACATGGTTAGGTTAAAGGGTTAAATGAATATTATTAATTATTAATTATGGAATCAAATAAAGCTATGAAGTATATCAAAAGTCACATTTCCGTATTAGACGCTTGCCAGAAGTTATTAGTCAAAGATTTCGTTACGGCAGCAATTTTGTTTCTGGTCATTTCAGTGCTTCGAGCACGTAATTTAATTACATTTCTGTTAAATTTGTATTTATTTTATTTTTTTATTTATAAAGAAAATTTTAATTTTGCTATAGTATATCAGCCGGAAACAAATCCTGAACTGTTTATATTTTTCGAAGGACAAATAGATTAATCATCGTAATCGAGTTTCACTCGGTAGAGATATATTTAAAAATAACTCGCACCTGATTTTTTAAACCACAGCCAATCAGTAAATTGAAATATAGTTTTCAAACAAATTCAAAGCATTTTCAAAGTATTTTTTAAAATTTAAACTGTAAGTTGTTTGATTACATGTTGAACTTGTAATTTTTAGTAATTTAATCTGAGTTTTAAACCACTCTTTTATTTTACTACTCATGCAATTTTAATTTTATAATGGGGAATTATTAGGAACAATATTTATAAATTTATGAGTAAATTGTGTATCATTTTATTAATTAATGGAGATACGTAAAATTGAAAAAAAAAATGCTTGAAAAATATAAGCTTGTAATAAATGAGTCAAATGAGATACAGTCTTCAATCAAATTGAATTTCAAAGTAGATTTTTTTTCCTATATGACGAAGTAAAAATTAAAAATGTGCGACATTTAGAAGATTAAAAAATTTCAGTAACAAAAATTTCAAAAAGTCATTTTATCCTGAAAGGTTGTCATTTGCAAAATAACATCAGTGCACACGGGCACATTTGTTCGTTACAATATAGATTTTGCTCGTATGAAAAATCGGTACTATTTGATTATCCCGTCGACCATTTTTGCCAAATTAAAAAAATTGCCAAACTAAAAGCCAAGTTATATATGTTGACATAATTTTTATTTTAAATAACAGAAAAACGAAAAAATTAGTAAAGCATAAATAAAAATACAAATAAAAAGTGGTATTAAAAACCACTTGATGACATTTTAAACATGTGTATCGTGTTTAATATCATTGAATATGACATTCACAATCGTCCATTATTGGCATTTAATCTTATAAGTTGGCGATAGCTTTTTGGTCGACGGGATAACCAAGCAAAACCGAAAAATCTTACGCGCTTTTAAAATGTTAAAAGTAAAGAAATGACTGCACTTACATTTTTTCGAAAAAGTTTGCTTCAAAGTTAACTCTATGACAAATTTAAAATTCGTTTTATAAATTAAAATACACAACACAAATTAAAAGAATAAACATTAAAATACACAAACATTGCACTCCGTCACTTCAACGTGCAAAGAAAGATGCCTTATTTTCCGTGAAATACGCAAACCTTGATTTTTACAAATCATGCCAAACCAAATTTTCAATTACATTTTAAACGTTGAATATTAGCGAATTATGAAATCTCATTTCGTCATTTACATCGTTCTTTTTCTATTTCAGATCAATTTTCTATGTGAAAAATGTACTTTTTTTTCTTTTCTGAAAATATATTTGGAAAATAAAATTTGTTCTAAAAATAAAGTAAAAAATAAATAACATAAAAAATATAATTATTCCCAAAAGAAAGAAAAATTAAATAATTTTGGTAAAATGCCAGGTAAGAAAAAGGAACTAAAAAAATCGTCTGCTCTAGCAAGTTTAACTGAAATTTATAAAAAACTACATTAAGCTAATAATGTTATTTTAATATAATTATATTAAATAACTTTAACAATTGGGCAAAAATTTGGGGAACTGGACATTACTTTAAACCTGGAATAATTGCCAAGACCACCTTTGTTTGCTTCTCTAACTCGGCGAAAAAAATTCAACCTGGAGGGAAAAAAATTCACCTTGAACAGGTACTAAATTCTTTGACATCAGATGTGCATTTTTTCTCTAAATAAAAATGATCTGCTTAAATTTTAAAGTAGCATTTTATTTTGTTATAAACAAAAACTATAGTACTAAAAGTTTCCACAGACCTGGTCATTGAAAGTTTTCTTCTTTTTTGCGAAAACACGCGGTTGTGTTTGGGCTTAATGTAGCAGATTTCTCAGGGTTACATTTTTTGCACCACTCTCAGCCACCACACATAAGTCCTCTCTATTTCTTCTTTTTACTTTATGGCTATTTTTCCTTTACTTTGCACCATGGCCAACTACATCTATAAGGCCCATTTATTTGAGATTAATGTATGAAATCTCCCGCCAGAGAACTCTGATACTTTGCCAAGTTACTCTGACCAATCGTGCAAACTCTGAACCAAAACAATAACCATGTGCTCAGAACATAAATCAGCTCATACAATGCTAATTTGGGCAGGGTTTGTGCCTCGTGATCCAATGAAAAGGTTCAGGGTTTGAAGCTGAATCCAGCTTCACTTTTTCGGCGGTTTTTAGCGAAATGCGCAGGCCGTTATATCTTGTTGGTAATGCTTTGCGCAGAAATGGAGTATTCAAGTTGCCACCTCCAGAAAAATTAAATTAAAAACTACAAAAAAATTAATATCTCAAAAACAAATTAAGATACCGTTTTCAAACAAATTGCATTTAAAAGCACATATTTTTCTCTACACAACGGTGTAAAGATTGAAAATGTGCGATGTCTAGGAGTTAAAAAAATTGCAGTAATGAAAATTGTAAACGTGAAATTTCATCAGAAAGTGTTGCCATTCGAAAAATGACGTATGCGTTACGCACAGATACGTTTGGCCTTTATTATATAGATATGATGTATACCGACAAGCTAAACATTTAAACCGCCAGTACATTATGTAGATGCAGTCATCCACATCGCCAATCCGATAGAAGGGGTCGGTCTTTAGTTCTGTGATGTAGATTAGTGAACACTGGAATATACACCTTATCTTCTGGATGCTTCTGTATACCTTTCGAAGTTATTACTTAATGTATCCCCTCTACACATAAAATATATATACCCCCGTATTTTTTTACGAATACATCATTGTTTAATGTACTAAAGTGTAGGATCGTACTTTTTAAGGACTGCCAATGCTGGATTGCATAACGTAAATACGGATCGCACGACTTTCACACTATTTAATAGCCTAGCAGATAAGGTCCTGGTCAGTGAAAAGAAAGAAAATTTGAGGTGTTATGCAACATTAGTTTTGTAAGTTCATCGTGAGGAATTTCATTTATTATTATGAGTTTAAAAAGATGCACAAATATGTTGTACCTTTTTCTAAGGGTAATTATAAAACTGGATCTAGAGTAGTCACTTTTTTGCTTTCTAAAAGCTCAAAACTTGAAAAGTAAACAGATTGCTGCTATTCATTGGAAAGATTATTTTTCAGCTAAACAATCTAAAGTTTTTTCTTTCATTACTAGGGGGCTCCGCCCTCTACGAGCTACGCCCATCAACCCCTGTAGATACTTTACAAATCTAAAAGCACGCTAATTTAATCGGCTTTTAAACAATTGCAAAACATTGATCTTTTTTATTTTATTTTATTTATTTATTTAAGTGGCAATTGATCTATAAACGGATTTCCATTCATTTCCCTTTTATTGGGGAATTTTAATATCTAATGAGTTGCTGTTAAACATGTACTGACTATTTACATGTTTGATTAAACATGATTCGACGATAAGACACAGAGACTTTGCTTCCAAATATTTTTTGAACCGCGATATAAGAACATTTTTAAATAAGGTATTTTAAATGTACCGTTTAAAATGTAATTTTCACTATATTTTTCTTTCTCTTTTTAATACATTTATTGCTTGATAAGATATATTACTAGTGCCGTCTTAGAATTCACAACAATAGCTAAAAAGATGATATTTAAATATGAAGTAAATGTCCCATCTAAATATTTTTTTTAATAGTAACTGTTTCGCAATATTAGTTGGCCATTTTAAATGTGACGTAATTTCTTTCACTTTCTGCTTTTAACACACATGAGATAATTTATTTATTATTTAAAAGTTTTCTTCTTTTTTGGATATTCGCATGAATATACTTAAATTTTATATATCATTGTGCGCGCGGCAGCGCGCTACAATAATATGATTGAGCGATGGTGCACACGGATTTTTCAATTTTTCTTTTTGCAATAACTAACTAAATACTTATCCAATTTTGATGATTTTTTTTTTTAAATGTTCGTCTGACCAAGAAGCACAACATAGCACAAAAATTATTTTTTTTTAATGGCATACTGTAGGTGTACTGTAGAGTATTCTGAAAATCGGACAAAAATTTTGTGTCACAGCACTTTTCTCGAAAACTACTAAAGATAAAAACTTAATTTTTTTTTTTAACAAAAGACAAACTTTTTATCCCGGGGTAGTCATCGAGAAAACGTTATTTCGCTGGGCGGTTTTTCTGAAATTGCGTATTTTCCAAACTTGGTCATAAATGGGTATATCTAACGTTCTATTGCAGATAGAATGTTGCGGTAAAGTTTATTTTAAAGATTTTGCGATGCTAATTAATCCTGCAAAAATTCATAGCTTTACGTTAAACAGTTTTTTTACAAGATGAAATAAAAGAATGGCAGTCATCAATCTAAGGTACTTGTGATCATCGGAGAGAAAAACCAGTTACACCATTCGATTAAGCATAAAAAAATACAGAATGCTTTTTTTTCTTTTATTTTTAACTTAATTTTTTAACAAATTATGAATTTTTTTGAAATTTTTGACATGCTGATTTTTGTCATTTTTTAATGAATCATTTACTGAATAATTATGCACGGTGTCTAGCCCTGGTGGCTGTTAAATTTGATTTTTAATTTTAAATTAGGCAATTTTTTGCACCATACCAAATTTATATTTTATCCATTTCTTTCATTTATTTATATTTTGTTTTTAGCACAATGGCATCAATGGCAAAAATGCCTGGCATACCTGTCAAATATTGGGGCCCTGTACTTTAACAAAGTGTATTTACTATAAGTATATACCGTATTTATTTTAATAGAATGCGCCCTCTAATAGAGCGCGTCTTCTAATAAAGTGCGCACCTTGGTGCTGATTGAAAAAATAAATATACGGAAACGATATAGTAGATAAGTAGAAAACGATTACTTAAATGCATTATCGAGGATTCTCATCGATCAAAATAGAGATATTCTATCAAAGCGATGGAGTGGCGATGCAGCAAAAGTTTCAAATTTTGAACAATGTACCACTCCTGTAAACTATAGCGCCAAGGATATGCACACTGTTAAAAATCTGCTGCATTTTGCTGCAACGCACTCCCCTGCTTGTATAGAAAACGGTTACTTGGCCGTGAAATGGCGCTTTCTCATTGGTTGGAATAGAGATATTATATACAAGTGGTGGAGGGCGTTGCAGCAAAATGCAGCAGATTTTTAACAGTGCACTGTTAAAAATTTGACCCATTTGTTGCAGAGTCACTCCACAGCTTTTATAGAATGTCTCTTTATGGCCAATGAGAATGCTCCATAACACAGTAAAGCAATCGTTTCCTATAAAAGCGGTGGAGTACGTTTTTAATAAGTCCGTAATAAATACGGATTAAGAAAACAAAGAAGCATGGTTTTTGTATCAAACTTTACTCTTGCACAAAAAAAGGTCCTGTTTTTGGCAAAAATAATGGATATTTGAATGAAAAATCTATTCTTTGAAAGGATTTATTATTTTATTCACTTTAGTAAAAAACTGATTTTTTTTTTTTTTTTTTTTTTTTTTTTTTGAAAACCACCGTAGAATTTTGGTATAGAAAAACCTGTTTAAAAATTTTTTTTTAATTTGTAACACCAGAGTATTAGAGTATGTAGCATTTTTTAATTTCAATACAAATAAGATTTTGTTTTCTATATATAAAATACAAAACAAGTTGTGCAGTATCCCTATGGAATATGGAAAAATAGAAGGACTAATGAAAAATGCTCCAAGGAGCAGTGCAAAAGCAGAATATGATTTTATTTGAGCATTAAAAAGTAATGGACAAGTGCTTCTGTTAATTACTGAGCATGAGGAAGGATAAGGGATCCCTTCTTGGCTACAACTCACTTCAATACCAACTTTGAAAAAATCATATTTGCGCTTTTTTCGTGAAAACAAATCAGTCGCAGTTACTATAAAAATGTATAGTGTAAAGACGTAACCATTAAAGATGCAGCTTAATTAGACATAAATGTAAAGGAAGGCGACATAATGCCAGATACCTAGTTCCTGCAGGTATCACATTCATGCACTGCCACCAAGCATACCCTAAGTGTATAATTGCACAGAAAATTGATTTGTAGTATAGTGCAGAGTGAACAGTGCAGTTAACATCAGAGATGTAGTACAGGCTATACGCCGCACACCTTCTGGACTTTTTAATAGAACACCATATACCCTCTGTTTTTCAAGAAAGCTTATAGTATACACATTCTAGAATATCCCTCTGCTTAGAGCATATATCTTATGTTATTTTTATGACTACACCCCTGGTTAACATCTAAAGCACGGTGGAAAATTCTACTAAAGAACCGAAAATTTCTTTTATATGGAAAAAGCGCAAATATGATTTTTTCAAAGTTGGCATTGAAGTGAGTTGTAGCCAAGAAGGGATCCCTTATCCTTCCTCATGCTCAGTAATTAACAGAAGCACTTGTCCATTACTTTTTAATGCTCAATTAAAATCATATTCTGCTTTTGCACTGCTCCTTGGAGCATTTTTCATAAAGAAGATGTTTTAATTTTCACTGTCTTAGAATTGGCAACCATAGTTTAAAAGATCATTTTAAAAATGTGAAATGTCTACATCATAGAATAAAAAGAACGAATAGCGATGAAATATGGGACGAGGGTGAAGCGAAAAATGCAACACTAAAATCCGCTACATTAGGCCCAAACACATCAACGTGATTTTGCAAAAAAAGAAGAAAATTATTAATAATACAATATTTAATAGATGAATTTCAACTGACGTCACACTAGAATTGTTTTTTATTTGCCCTTTAAATTTAGTTGATTGTGATTGGTTGGTTCATAATACCAGCTACAAATAGTGGATTATGATTGGCTGGATTAAATTTGATTGCCTGCTGATCACGTGGTTGAAATTGAGCTATGCCTAATACAATGAAAGCTACTTTAGAATGCTTAAATATAAGCAGATCATTTTTATTTAGGGAAAAAATTACTGCCGATGTAAAAATATTCGGTCCATGTTCCACGTGATTGTTTTGTTTGTTTGGGCTGAATGAAATCATTTAAATTTGAACGATACAGCTAATTACAAACCTTTTTTTACGGCATTACTGCAACTCCATCTATCTCTTCCTTTTATGATTTTCTCTTTACTTTTAATCCATGGTCACACATAAATATATTTTAAATTTAAACTGTTTGCAATATTACTGTTTGGCTATTTTAAGTTATATATTTATATATATTTTTTCCAACTACGGTGGTTAACGCATTTTAATGAATTCATTATTTTAACATTTTCTTTTTCTTTTAATATTCACATATAAATGTAGTTTTATGACATAATTTTCAATATTTCGCGCGTTTAACTTGTAATTATTTAATTCTCATTTAAAAGTCTTTTTTTCTCTGTTTGTGATAGTCACGTGTAAATACTTCTTATTTCAAGGGAACAATTATTCTTTGACCATTTGGCAACAATTTTAAATATTAACCTTTTCTAAAATATGTAAAAATGTCTCTCGAAATCCTGAAAATTTGAATCAAAAATGGAAATAAATTCTCAAAAAAGATTCAAATTAAAAAAATAAATGCAGTTTGTACACCGGGAACTTTTAATGAATAAATAATCTAAAAATGCTTAAATTCCTATGTACAATTTTTAGATCCTATAAAACTTTTTTAATTGAATGATTTTAGGTGCGTTCGTAATTATACAATTATGTAGCACCTATAGTTGTCGCCTGATACGTCCATCTATTTGTTCCTCCCCATAAATCAACACAAAAAATATGCAACCGAGTGGTTTGAAACTTAAAATGTTATAGTTGTTGCATAATTATTGTCGAATCATTTCAAATTTTTATAAAAATTGAATATATATTTCAATTACAGGTACAGTCAAAATATTCTGCTACATTACGATCAGTGGGAAAAAAATAGTTTTAAATGCATTTTAATGACGTTATACCCTTTCGAACATAATTAAATTAATATGGATTTATAAAGTGTTTTAAAATATACATCCTGTAGAATATGCAGTGCAAAGAATATTTTTTATATATTTATAGGGCTACACAAAAGAATTCCGTTACATGACGGATAGGAGGAAACACTGAGGCGTATTTTAATTACATTAAACTATTATCCATCTGATAGAATTGATATATCTTGCTAAGGTTTACTACAAGTTATGTCTTGTACAATAGAAAGTGCATAGCATTTTCAGAGATAGCCAAAAATTTTCGGATACGATACTGTATTAGTCCAGTCATTTAAGCTTAAATTAGGTAAGAATCTCGGAATTCGAGATACCCAGCTGTAAATCTGTAAATACTTGTATATTGACACCCTAAAAGTTATCTCAAAACCTACATATGGTAGAGTGTACGCAACTATTAAATTCCAAGATCAAAGGTCACAAAAATCGGTTTTTTGCGCTTTTTTTGTAAATATCTCATTTCCTATAGGTTTTTTGCTATTTGTATTTATTATCAATATTGTAGAATGCAAAATTCTCTACAAATTTTGTTTGAAAATATTTTTTCATACGTCGAACCGTTTTCGAGATAGAAAGCGGAGAGCGCGCGGTCACAGCATCACTTCAGGTGAAACGGTGCCTCCGGTCGAAAACGCGCCATATATAGTTGATGAACTATCGATAAATCAATGATTATAAATATTTATCAATTTTTATTAACTATTATATTATATTTTATCTTTTTCTTTATGCATTGTATAGTATAGTTACGACCGTCTTCTCTTTATTTCAGGTAACTGTTCTTGATAACTACGGACGTACAATTTTAAGAAATATGGCTGATTTGTGTTTTCTACGTAATAAGTCAGATTCGGGAGGTGAATCATTTATTGAAGTAGTGCGCGGTATGAAAATTCTACAAACTGCAAGTGTCGAACGAAACGACGGAAAAATTGATTATTTAAAATCAGTAACCTCTGTTAAAGTGCATGAAAAGTGTCGAAGTGTTTACATTAGTAAAAACTGTATCCAAGCAGCAAAACGGAAACAAGAAGAAGGAAGAAACTATAACTTCTTCATTAGTACTCCGTAAAAAACGAGGTGCAGTGTTTGATTTTAAGAATCAATGTTTATTTTGTGGCGAAGTTGCTGATGAGGCTGCAGAGAAAAAGAAAAGAGAAAAATACAGGCGGAAGATAAAAAATGTGAGTACTCTTGAGCTCAAAGATAATGTTACCAAAAAAGCAGAAGAACGTGCGGATGATTTCGGAGAATTGGTGAAAAGTCATATAATTTTACAGTATGATTTGGTCGCTGCTGAAGCGAAGTACCATGCTGCTTGCTTTACAAATTTTTCAAATAAATCATCATCATCATCACAACAAAATCGTCATTGTATGACAACATGAGTCCAATTGATTTTTTTCTCAATGAAAATAATGTAACGTTCATTATTGATGGCGGATTTCTTCTTCATCATGTTGTATGGAGCAGAGAAGATACTTTATCTATTATTTTTGATAACTACAATAATTATTTAAAAAGGCATTACAGTTCCAAAATAATTGTTGTATTTGACGGATATTCAGACTACAGTAAGAACGTAAAAGCTATGGAGCAGCAGAGAAGAACTGCTGCACTTTCAAAAACGTATAAAGTCTGTTTAGATGAAACTATGGTTGTACCAGTTACTCAAGAAAATTTCTTATCAAATCGAAATAACAAAGATATGCTCATTAATACCTTAACTGAAAAATTACAAGCTGCAAATATTACTACTAAACAAGCCAGAGATGATGCGGATGTTCTTATTGTTGAAACTGCAATTGAAGAATCAAAGTCTGAAAAAACTGCAGTTATAATAAGACAAGATAGTGATTTACTTGTCATTTTAATTGGGCGTACACTGTCTTACGAACAAGAAATTTTCTTTAAAAAAGTTGGGAAAGGAAATGTAAAAACGGAGATATACTCGACTAAAAGTTTTGATAATTATCCTCATTCCAAAACACAAATTTTATTTCTGCATGCAATAAGTGGCTGTGACACAACTTCTGCGCTTTTTAAAAAGGGAAAAAAAATCATTTTTAAAAGTTTTTGAGAAACTGACGCATTTGGATGAACTAGCTGAAGCATTTGAGGAAGAAAATAGTTCGGCCCAGAGATTATTAGAGAGTGGAACTCAAATCTTATTGGCAGTCTATAATGCTCCGAAATCTGTGAAAAGTCTCGATCATCTTCGTTATATGCATTACGTCAAGTCTACAAATTTTAATAAACCTGTGCAGATTTCAATTCTTCCACCAACAAGTGCAGCTTCTCATCAACATTTCAAACGTGTATATTATCAAGTTCAAACTTGGTTAGGGCATGATTTGGAACCCCAGGTATGGGGTTGGGCAAAGCAAAACGATTTTCTGGAGCCTATCATGACAATTTTACCACCTGCTCCAGAAGATTTGTTAAATACAATTTTCTGCAACTGCAAGAGTGGTTGTGGTTCGCGATGCGGATGCAGGAAAGTGGGCTTGCAATGCTCTTTAGCTTGAGGCCAATGTAATGGGCAAGCTTGTCTGAATGCAGAACCATATCAGAGCGACATTAACGAAGATGAAACCTTTGACCCCGAAATCATGGAACAACTTGAGACAAATGTCGCTGAAGACGATAATGAAGACCAGTTTGAAATTTACCAGCAGCCGAAAGACGACGATGAAGAGGAAGAAGATGATTAAAAACATAAATTATAGTTTTTGTACCCTTTAAACCATTTTTTTACTTTTAATAAAAATAAATGTATTGAATAGTATTTTTTAATCAAATGATTAATTCATAATTTATTTGTTTTTTTTTCATCATGTAAGTTATTAATATTATATTAATTAGGTTAAAATTCAGGTTAGGTTATAATTCCTATATTTTCATTAACAATTCTGCAATTACATGGACAGGTAAGTGTTGTTAAATAAATTAATACTGAATAAAAAGTGGATAGGTTAGGAAAAAAAATGATATATGGCGCGTTTTCGACCGGAGGCACCGTTTGACCTGAAGTGATGCTGTGACCGCTCGCTCTCCGCCCTCTATCTCGAAAATGGTTCGACGTATGAAAAATGTTTTCAAACAAAATTTGTAGAGAATTTTGTATTCTACAATATTGATAATAAATACAAATAGCAAAAAACCTATAGGAAATGAGATATTTACAAAAAAAGCGCAAAAAACCGATTTTTGTGACCTTTGACCTTGGAATTTAATAGTTGCGTACACCCTACCATATGTAGGTTTTGAGACAACTTTTAGGGTGTCAATATACAAGTATTTACAGACTTACAGCTTGGTATCTCGAATTCCGAGGTGAACTTACTATAATGACTGGACTATATCCGAACTACTGTATATCAGCTATGATTGCTAGAAGTGCATTTTTAGTTCTTATGTGAGTCAGTTTACTAAATTTTTGCATATTACGCTGCGGTATAAATGATGTACATCATGTACCGGGACAGTGGCGCCAATTTTTGAAAAATATTGGGTGGGCTTAAAAATATCTTGGTAAAATGGTACGACTAGTTTGTTTTTCTTTGAAGGGTGGGATAATCATGTTTTAATAAAGTTACATAAATATTTTAATAAATTTTTGTTTCCTTATAAAGACACTAATATTTATTGTAATATCATCATGTCATGAACACGACTACAAATTGAAATAAACATGAACATTTCAGTCATTTTGGATTAATAGGTGTCAGATGGAGAATAAAAACACGTGGCTATTGACAAAATAAATTTTGCCCCTTAGGAGAAAAATAATTATAAAAAATAATGAAATAAATAACTAGATCGAGCAATGAAAATTTGCATGCTATAATTCAAAATTATTGGGTGGGCTCGAGCACCATGGGCCCATATAAGTTGGCGCCGCTGTACCGGGCTACACGGAAGAATTCACAAGGATTCCCAAGTATGAACGAAAATAGTTTAAAGGTGGTTTTTAAATGAGTTATGCACTTTTACGCTGAACTGCATTTAATATACTAAGATATGGTAGAAAATAGATAAAATTATATCCAGGCTATGCAAATAGTTGGTAGAAAATGAAATACGATAATAAATTAAAAAAAAAGACCTCTGATGTGCATTGCAGAGTGTTTTTTATAGATTAAAGGGTGCGTAGTATTTATCTACATTTACAGAGAAGCACAAAAAATTTCCGTTCCGGGTAGAATAGGATCTATTTTATCACGTGAAAAAGGATTTCTTAATGTTATTCTGTTACTGTTGAAAAGTGTTTCATAATTTATGCGTGATGCATGCTTTCCCGTTTTTGTGTTGCTTAAAAAAAAGGAAAGAAAGATAAAATGAAAAATTTAAAACTGATAAAACTTTCGAAAAGTTCAAAAAGAAAGAAAAACTGATAGATTTTTTTTTCAACTTTCAATTACGAAATTTTTCATTAAAGAGAAAGAATAAACGAAACAGGTTTCAAAGAAGAGATGAGAATATAAAGACTCGATAAATTTCCCGCCTGTCTCTCTCAATAAAATATCACCGGAACATTTACCAAGATCTCAGTCAAAACAATCTTCAAAAATAAGAAATAAAAAAATATACATTGGTAGATGGAGTGAAATAATTGAAAGATTATGTTTTGTAGTATTTTTACTTTTTGTTATACTTGCAATACAAATCACAGTGATAATGAAGTTGTGTAAGATTAAAGTTTCAGAAGTAATTTCTAAATTTATTTTTAAACAGAATTTCTAATTTTGTTTGCACTGATATATTTCTTATTATTATTACGTTTTTTCTCTTTTTTTTCATTACAGAGCGTGTAAAGTCAACATAAATCTTCTCAGCTCTGAATTCAACTTTCTGCTTAGTTTTTGTTTTTGGTTTATAGCTTTTAAAGTATATTTATCTTTGCATCGCTTACCAAATTATTTTAAAAATTAGAAATTTTTGAAAATAATATTTTTTAATGTAACGTTAAAATGAAAAGATGTTTGTATGTTAATAAAAAATAAAGGAATCAAATTTAATTAATAATTTTGCAAATAAAACTCTCCCTCTTTTATTTCCATTGTTAAAAATTGGAAACTTTTGCTGCCTCGTCACTTCACCACTTTTATATATACTGAGTCTTTTTTTTTAAATATACTCTGATATCACTACCTTGACCCTTTTTACCTATACATTAATCTACACAATTACTAATTAGATCACCATTAATGAAACTTGGACCAAAAAGTCATTGGTAATAATTATAAGCTATAAATTAGAGAGTTATTAATTGTTAAGTCAATGTAAACTTTCCAAAAGGAAAGTCAACATAGCTTAATATTACTCATTAGATTGATTAAAAGAAAGATAATCATATGCTGTGAATACCCAGAATTGAAATTTGTTGCCAAAGAAAACAAACACAGCAGTTGGGATTTTAAATCTTAATCTATACACAAATGATACCAGAAGAGGGAGAATTCAAAATTTACATGTAAAGGCCGAAAATCATGACATAAGTTTTTCTACAGACAGTAATAATAGCAATAAATTTTTAAGTCAAACAACATATGAGAAGTGAGCTCAGAGTACAAACCCAATAATGTTTGGCACGTGAATGAGTATAGTGTACAGTTTAGGAAATCTTACTTCAAATGTATTACTTTCAGTACTACACTGGAAAACTTTTGATTGGCTATTTTTTAAGTCATCTACTACTGAATTTCCCAAGCATGAAATCAGCTGTTTCCAATAAAAAATGGTTATAGATAATATGAATAAAAATTAGATGCTATAGATACACCACCCAGCGCTTGATTAGACTTCACCATATCTTCCTTCAAAAAAAGACTTGACCCGCGTCTTCCATGTGCCTCAAAAATTCAACAACACTCTCAAAAACTTTTTGATATATCATGGAATTAATTTTTTTCCAGGGGGGTCCACCCCGCCTGAAACAATAAAAGGAGTCTCTTACTATCCTATGCTAAATGCTGGTCCACGTTTTCACTAACTTTCTTTTAAAAAAAGAAAAAACCCATTCTCCGAGCCATTCTCCAGACTTGCTATTGAAAAAAAAAGCTACGGGGTCTTACTAACTTAAAACAGGGTCTGTAAACATGTGCTCCTCAAAAACTCGCATCTCATTGGTTAGTTAGTGCCATGGCAACACGTAGTGAATGGGGTTTTGAAGTATCACTGGTCTCCGCCGCCACGGCAACAGACAATAGTATGTGCAGATCACGTGGTCGTAACACGCCTATGAAATCCTTATAGCAGTTCTGAGAATCTGGGAGGGATAAAAAGGGGGTACTGAATAAGTTCGGATCCCCTAAGATTCCCACGATAAAAGAAACATTCGGGGGCGAGGGGTAATTTAGGAAGGCTCTTACGAATTTTCTACGATCGAGAGACTTTAAGGTCTACGCACATAGCACTAACTTCTTGCGTTATCTTTGATCTTTCGTGTGGGCGCTTTGATGTATAAATTGCACTTCTAGTGCACTGAATCTGAATTTCAAGAGAGAAATCTAACGCGAAATCAGTTGACAGCTTTACGACTGAAGATAAGGTAGTTAGAAGTTCCCCTTCCTTTGTCAATTTGGTAGGGTCAGTCCTTCAAAAATCATTTAAAGAGATTTCACCCTTGTTCCGTTCGAAAACAAAGATTGATTGATTGCTCTTTTAGTGTAATAAAAGCTAGTGCTGTTCGCTCCCAGCCTTACAAAGTTGTTGTAAATAATTTTACTTAAAGTGAAAGAGATTGGATACTTATTGTTAAGCTACTTGTGAAGTCTACTCACGCAAAGCATGTACACAGGGCCAAAATACACATGTTCTAAATTGATTAGATGAATTTATGGTACGAAATAAAATTTGACAGTGCCTTTAAAAGTGGGGTCTTTTTTCTGAAAGAACATCTAACTATATGTGTGGTTTCCAATGAAACCTATTAACAAAAAGGGGCTATAAACTGCCCCGGTGGCCAGCTCCGTGGGAAAAATAGGGAAGTATCCAGTCTTTTGCTGGTTTAATTAATTATCAAGTTCTTTACAGGGGTGCGTTTACAAATTACTTTTTTTTACTTTATAAAATACCCGTAACATAGAATATCGTTATTTTGACTAATTAGAATGCTCTATAATACAGTGAAATAATCGTTTTATGTAAAAACGTTGGAGTGACGATGCAACAAAAGTTAAAAATTTTTAACAGATCATTTAAGGGGGCTCAGGGGTTGAAATAGTTTCAAAAAATCGATTTTTTATGATCTAATTTGATTATTCAATTAATTCTCAACCCAATGCAAAAAACCGCATAAAAATATTTACATTTTTAACGGATTTATAAGCATTTATGTATCAACACTTTCAAAGCCGCACCAATATAATTTCAACTTTAAGTCGCGTTTTCTCAAAACTTGATTTTTGATGACTAACAGCAAGATTAAAAAAAAAAAAAAAAAACTATTTGATGGAATGGTTTAATTTTTTTTTTGCATGGATAATTTTTATTTTAAGTATGTTTAAACTCTAAATAAATGAAATATTTAACCAACGAACTGTTTGTTTCTTTTCTTTTTTCTTTACCTAAGGATACGTAATTGTAATGAATTGACGGGAAAAACCTTCTGTTAACAAAAAATGAAACAAAACAAAATTAACTAATTTTACTTTTTTGGAAACCAAAGAAGAATTCCATTTTTTTTTTCGCCCACAAGATGTGTATATAGAGTCGAGTCTCTCTATAACGAAATTCTATCCAACGAATTTCTCTATTTGAAAATTTTTTTTGTAGGAACAGTCAATTTTCTCATGATTAAACTGAAAATAATCTCCATATGAGAAATATATATCTCCATTTAACGAACTTTTTCAAAACTGTTCTTTCATATGTTCAGAAAACGCTTCAAATTATTTGTAGAATAATTTTTTTCGTTGATTTTTGGTTTATATTTCATAGCTGCATTCCTTTACCTTATTCCTTATGTCAAAAAGAAAGTATTCATCCCCCCCCCCCACCCTGACAAGAAAAACAACCTTTTTGCATGGTTACATTTGACTTTATTTTAGCCATGATGAGCATGCGTTCTTGGAAAAGATTGAAACATTTGCTTATTACTGGAGCGATTTTCAATTATCACAAAGCATTCTATCATATAAAACCATTCCATTGTCGTCTTGAAAATGTTGTTTGTTTCTTGGTTTAAATAGTAAAGCAGGAATAAGATAGGGATAAGGGGGGCGATTGCATAAAAGGTCGTCTTTTTTAGCATATTTTCAACTACCTAAACTAACTCTCATTACTTTTACTGTTTAGAGTGGATATTTGTTGTTTGTGGCGACTCGGAACATTTTTTGTTGTCAGAGACCATTTGAATGAAGAATTGTTACTAAATGTCGTCTATGCTGGTGTTATCTTCTACTGCATCTGCATAAAATTGCTTCTAGAAGAAACACAAATCTCTCTTCGATAAAGTAATAATTTTGAAAATGATCAATAAGACACAGGGGAAAAATAGGAAGTGGCGAAAATGTTTGAGATTCTGGAAAAATTGCGTTAAATATTTCAAAAACTTAATTAAACAGCTCAAATACAATTCTGTTTCAAAATTTAAACATTAAATGAAAATTTTTTTGCCGTTCTCTATTCTACGAATTTTTCTATATAACGATTTTTTTGATTGAACAGTGGATTTCGTTATATGGAGACTCGACTGTATATATATGTGTGTGTGTGTGTGTGTGCGTGCGTATCTACTCTAAACATTTTTTTCCCTTCCAAGTGGATTGTGGATCTTGATCAAAAGAATAAGCGAAGATAAAAGAGAAAGATCTGAAATTTTAAAACTGATGCAAGGTTTAAAATGTTCAAAAAGAAAAAAAAAAAGAGTAATAGATATGCTAAGCCTAATTACAGAACTTACACAACATCAAAGCCAGTCTTGTCGGCTAAATTGAAAGTCAAGATCATTACACACATTTAAAACTTTACTTTTAACATCTTCGCTACTGAGTATCAATAGAATATTATTAATCATTACCGAATTATTTTTTCTCCCATTAGACTTTAGAGCAATATTTTTATTTTATTTACACCATCTCGAATCTTAGGCTTCGAAACATATCATTCTGATTGCGAAATTGTAATTATGTCTGAGTATCATTAGTAAAATAGGACAAAACGGACCCAGGAATCGAAGAGATTAAATAAAAAAATCATAATAAATGTAACATATGGATGATTTTTATTTTGAATATTTGATAAATGTACATAAATTAAATACAGTAAACATCCTCTAATCCGACACCTTGCAGAACTTGAAGTATTCCGGATTATGAAATTTTCTCGATTACAGAATGAACATCGAGAAAAACGCGTAGAAGTAAGAATCAAATAAAAAGTGGCATTAAAGCATGATTTCTAATTTTTTTAACAGCTTGAGTAGAATGTAAAAAAATATACTCAATAATGTTAAGTGCAACATATGCACATGAGTATAAAATGAAAACGTACACTGTAGACCTACACAGCAGGCCTAGTCGTAGAAGCCTTTTTAAACATATCTCGAGTATCAGTTTCTTTTGTAGAAGTTTTCTCTTTATAAAACAATTTTTTTCTTTCTTTCTTTCTTTTTTTAGCAAATTATTTCTTATGATATGAAGTTCTGTAATTTTCACGAGGCTGAACGAGCTGTTGCGCTGAGAAAATTTGATAAAAATATTCAACGCATCAACTGCTTGATTTCAACTGATATTGTTTGATTCGTCCAAATCATCTTCATCAGAGCCAACGTCTTTAGGGGCTTTTAGGTTATAACACTCTGAATGATAGCTTCATCATTCATCACTCAAAATTTGCCGTGTCCGCTCATCAAAATCTGCTTTAGCCTACCTCTTTAGTTCTTTACGATTATTTGTGTTTTCGAAAGTCGTCCCGGATTATGCATCATGCCAGGCCTTAGAATGCCAGATTAGAGGATATTAACTGTATTTACCAAAATATTTCTTGTTTTATTTCTTTAAATGTTCTTAAATTTTGCACGATAATTGTTGAAGAAATATAAAATTGGTACAACGAATTATATCGATGCAATAGTGAAATGAAAAAAAAAAAAAAAAAAAAAAATTGTTGTTAGCAAATACAAGAAAAAACGGTTTATTCTTTTTGGTACTTCGAAAAATGAACTCTCTTTATTTATTTTACGTTCGAAGATTATATCCGAGTGCAGTCCGATTTTTTTTCCCTTTTTCCTCCTCAATGTGGATCTTCCTTAAAATACTTCATCAAAGGAACGAGAGAAGGCAAAGTTAAAAGAGATAGAACTGAAAATTCGAAATTGATGCAGCACTTGAGAAGTTCAAAAAGAGGGAAAAACTAATAGAATCTTTTACGGCCGTTTACAAAACTTTTCACTATACAAGAGGGGAAAAAAAGAAGAAAAAGAAGTAAAACCAAGCAACTAAAAAAAAAGAAAAAGAAAAAAGCGATGGAATTATAAAGATTTAATAAATTTTCTGGTATCTTTGTCAGTATAAGTTCCCTCAGAACATTTACCAAAGATTTAAGTGCAAGTAATCTTGGAAAAGAAGAAGAAAATGTGCTTTGATAAATAGAGCGAAATAATTGAAAAATTACAATTTATAACTTTTTTAGATTTTTTCTTTTTCTAGTTATAATACAAATTGTCATGGTAACGAGATTTTAAATAAAGTTTTTGGAGCTTCATTTTTGTATTTTAAAAATCGAATTTAGCTTATACGTGTACATTCTCTATCATTTTTGTTTTTTAATGATTTCTAATTAAAAAACGTGTAAAGATTAATTTCGCAATTTTTGTTAATTTATGAGTAAATTTAATAATGATTGTATCTTCATATGGCAAAAATGAAAGTTAAATAAAATAAAAAATACCTATGAAAATATAAGCATTAAATCAATGTTTTATAAGGATGTTTTAAAATATGTTCACAAACTTCAGTGTTCCGTACCTAATAAGAAGCGCTGTATGTGAGCACATCTGTAAAAAAGAAAAACCGAGTTGCATTCAAGAGTATAGAACAGAGTTGTGTTTTGTTTTGAAAAGTGGCATTATGAGTTAGAGTTAGGGCGCATTATGAGTTAGAGTTTGTGTTGTGAAATAAATATTTACGTGTGTTAAAATATGTAAAACTAGCGGATGAAAACTTTAATAAGCCAGGTCGTATAGATTTACTTTTAAGTGCTGAGGTTTTTTTATGAGCTGTTACGACCAGTGCAAATTTGTCAGGTTAATAGTAATTTGATTTTTCAAAATACGGTCTTTAGTTATGTAGCAAGTGGAAGTTTTCCCATTCCAAGTCAGGGGAGGATACATTGTGCATTAAATATAAATAGAAGTTTTCATATACGTCCATTAAAAACATTTCAAAAATATGCATTAAAATATTTAATTGCTATTAAAGGACGTTAAATACTAATAAAAACATTAAAAGATCTTAATAATTTTTACATGTTTCGATTGTATTTACTCAATCATCATCAGAAAAAGGAAATACAAATAAACACAAAGATGGAAAATGACAAAAAACTATTATAAATGAAATTAAAAAAAATTTTAAAAATAAAAATCACGCGCGTTATATTATAATTATGTATCACGTTGCTTAATTTTTAAATTATTTAACAATTCAATCCAAATATTTGGGATTTGAAATGACAAGGAGTCATTGCAGACCACTGAGCTTCTGATGTAAATTTCAATACTCTCTCTAATAAAAAGTTGCAAATAAAAATCTGACCTATAAATGAATATGTATATGTATATGTATATGTATGTAAATGAATGTGACCTATAAATGAATATATAATGAAAGTAGATTAATTTATAGGTCAGATTTTTATTTGCAACTTTTTATTAGAGAGAGTATTGAAATTTACGTCAGAAGCTCAGTGGTCTGCAATGACTCCTTGTCATTTCAAATCCCAAATATTTGGATTGAATTGTTAAATAATTTAAAAATTAAGCAACGTGATACATAATTATAATATAACGCGCGTGATTTTTATTTTAAAATTTTTTTTTAATTTCATTTATAATAGTTTTTTGTCATTTTCCATCTTTGTGTTTATTTGTATTTCCTTTTTCTGATGATGATTGAGTAAATCTCTAAGAGCAATGCAAAATTATAGTGGCACAATACAACAAAAATTAAGTACGTTCCTTATGCAATACAGAAAAGCTCCAAACCTCACGACACTTCATAGTCCAGCCATGCTTATGTTGAAGAGAGAGATTCGGACGAGAATCGATCTGCTGCGTCCTGATCTTAAAAGCAGAGTGGAAGAAAAAGTTCGTAAAGGAACTTATGAATTCTCTGATAGGGGATTCGAAATTGGCGACAATGTCGCTGTACGAAATTACCGACAAGGCGACAAGAGATGGAGGTTTGGAAAAATCGTTAGAAAAGATGGACAGCTACATTACACTGTCGATGTAAATGGCCAATTGTGGCGTAGACATGTCGATCAAATACGGGATGGAGGAGACATAGAGGAAAAAGAAAGCGAGCTCCGACGATCCTTTTCAAAACCTGCCATTCCTGTGCAAGATGCTGATGTTCCGACAACTAGTGCTGAGTTAGCACAATCACCCACTAGTGTGGAGGCGGAGACGACTGATGCAACACCAGTCTCAGTTACTACACAAGAGCATGCTCCACTCAGTGTCCACGGTTCAACTCCAACACCACAACCAGTTCGCCGATCTACTAGAATCCGGAGACCTCCTCAGCGATTGGACTTGTAGTAGAAGTTTAGGAAGGGAGGAGATGTGGTGTATTTAACTGTAACCGCAACTTAAGAAAAAAATGTAAATAGAATGTTTTTATGTAAGCGGCAATTGTGCTATGCCGATTGTGTGTATCTGTGATCGTCTGCTGTAAATAATGTGTCCGTATTAAATAAGTTCTTTTAGTAAGATGAAAGTTTTATTCTTCCAAAGTATATATATCTTGCTAATGATATTAAATCGATATTTAGTTCATATATTAAAATAATATGTGATAACCCCAAAATAAAGAAGCTATAATTTGCGAAGAACACTTTGAGAAAAACGTTAAAAGAGACAGTACAGGGAGATATATTGTTAAAATGCCGTTAAAAGAGGATCCGCTTTGCTTAGGAAAATCCAGAGATATTGCCCTTAAAAAATTAAATTCAATGTGAAATCGATTTTTAAAAAAGCCTGAATATTTAAAATTATATAGAGAATTTTTACGCGAATATGAAAGATTGGGTCACATGACAGAGATTTCGGAAAGCGGGGAAGAAGAAGGAACCTATTATATACCGCATTTAGGAGTCTACCACCCTGATAAGAGTACAACAAAACTTCGTGTAGTTTTTAACGCGTCTTCGAAAACAACCTTAGGGAACTCTCTTAATTCCTTACAATATAACGGTGGGGTAATTCAGAAAGATCTTTTAAAAATAATGACAAGATTTCGTAAGCATATTTATGCACTCGTAGCTGACATTAAGCAAATGTATAGAATGATTTTAATTGATCCGAGCCAAACTAAACTTCAGAGAATTCTTTGGAAGGAGGGGGTGAATGAACCAGTTAAAACTTATGAGCTGAAAACTCTTACTTATGGAACAGTAAGCGCCCCCGTATTTATCCACTAAAGTTTTGCTTCAACTATCGAGAGACGAGCAAAAGGACTATCCCTTAGCACCCCCAGTTTTAGAAAGAGATTTTTTCATAGATGATGTGTTGAGCTTCGCAGCCACTCTAACCGAAGCTAAAGAGCTGCAGTCAGAGTTATTGGAGGCTCTCAAAAATGCAGGAATGTATTTGCAGAAGTGACATAGTAACAATTTACAGTTAAAAACAGAACCTGACAGTGATTATAATTTTCGAGAAGAGGCAAAAACGCTAGGTATTTTGTGGAATCCTAGTAGTGACAGCTTCACTTTCCAAATCCAAGTAGAAAGTTTAGTTTTTCCTACTTAAAGAATCGTGCTTTCAACAATCGCAAGAATTTTCGATCCACTTGGCCTTTTAGGGCCTGTTGTTACAAAAGCTAAAATTCTAATGCAATCTCTCTGGTGTTTGAATTTAAATTGGAGTGATCTACTTCCTGAAAGAGAAGCGCAAGAATGTCAAAGCTTTATCCAGTCCCTGCCAGTAGTGAACAATGTGAGTGTTAAAAGGTGCATACTAATTGATAAACCCGTTTTTGTGATGCGTCCGAATCTGCCTATGGATGCGTTATTTATTACAAATGGACGTCAGGTGATGGAGCCTTTAAAGTGAATTTGGTTTGCAACAAATCCCAAATAGCACCCCTTAAGCGTCTTACTATACCAAGATTGGAGCTTTCTGCAGCTGTTCTCTTAGCAAAACTGATAAGCAAAGTAAAAAGTGCCTTACAACTAGAGACCCCAGACATTTATTTATGGAGCGATTCAATGATCGTACTTTCCTGGATACGAAAGGAGTCATATCTTTTCAAAACTTTTGTTGCCAACCGTGTAGCGACAATACAGGACTTGACAAAAGTTCAACAATGGCGTCATGTATCTTATGAGAACAATCCAGCAGATCTCATTTCAAGAGGAATGGATATTGAGAAACTGGTTAAAAACGAACTATGGTTCAAAGGTCCGACGTTTTTGGCTGAGCGAGATTATCCCAATCGTGAAATTCCTACGTCCGTCATTATAGACGAATTTTCACAAGAACTAAAAAATTTAGATCAAAGTGACTTATCTATCTTTTATGTACATTCTAATCCTTTTATTCAAGTGTTATTTGATATTAGTAATTGTTATACTAAAATATTGCATGTTGTAAGTTATCTTTTCAGGTTTATTCACAACTTGAAGAATCCAACTGAAAAGAGGTTGGGTCCTTTGAAAACTCAGGAAATAGTAAAAAGTGAGATATTTATAATTAAAGAGATTCAAAATAACGAGTTTTCAGGGGAAATTAAGTGCTTAATTCACCAAAAGAATGTTCCGGATAAAAGTAAGATAAAATGTTTAAATCCTTTTTTACATAGGGATGGAATGGGTAAATGGTAGAATAAAAAATTCTAATTTAAATTTCAACAGTAAATTCCCAATTATTCTGCCTAAGAGTCATAAATTAACTAAGTTAATTTTAGAGGCGTATCACAAGAAATATTTTCATTTAGGCCTACTTCCCTTTTACATTATGTGAAACAAAAGTTTTGGCCAGTTCAGGGTAAAGCAACATGTAGGAAGGTCGTGCATGATTCCATTAAATGTTTTAGAATTAAACCTGTAGGTGTTAAACAGTTAATGGGTGATTTACCAAAAGAGAGGATAACTCCTGATTTCCCATTTAATTGTTAAGGAGCCGATTTTTGTGGCTCATTCCTTATTAGGTATAGAAATCAAAGAAAAGGAATTTTGGCACAAAATATATGTGTGCATATTTGTATGCTTAGTCACAAAGGCCATTCATCTCGAAATTGTGACTGATTTAACATCGGTGGCCTTTGTGGCATGTTTAAAGAAATTTGTGGCTCGCAGAGGTTTGTGTTCGAAATTATATTCGGACAATGCCACAAATTTTATAAGAGCTAATAAAGAGCTTTCTAAGTTACATTACTTAGTCTTGAAACCAGATGAGAGGCTTGCAAATTATTTGTCAACTGAGGGAATTAACTGGAATTTCCTTCCTCCAAGAGCACCTGATTTTGGTGGCCTCAGGAAAAGTGGTGTAAAGGCGTGTAAATATCATTTTTAAAGAGTTTTATGAAATTCTAAATTGACATATGAAAAATTCTTAACGGTAATCACCCAAATAGAAGGAATTTTAAATTCCAGACCACTTGTACCTCTGTCATCAGATACTGATGTGTATGATGTGTTAACCCCTACCCATTTCTTAATTGGCAGACCCTTAAATGCCATTGTTGAGCCAAATTTAACTGAGATTAAAGACAATCGGTTGTCTAACTGGAAAAAACTAACAAAAAACATTCAAATTTTTTGGAAGAAATGGCATATTCAGTATCTTGACAATTTGCAACAGAGGTCCAAGTGGATGGTAGAAAAAGATAATGTAAAAGTTAATGAGTTAGTGCTTCTTAAAGATGAAAATCTACCGCCTCAAAAATGGGCATTGGGTAGAATAATAGAAATTTATTTTGGTGAAGATAAACGGGTCAGAGTTGTTAAAATAAAAACTCAATCTGGAGTTTACAAACAACCAATATCAAATTTTTTTATTTTGCCTGTTAATCTGCAATGTTGTACATATTTTTTCTGTGTTTTAATATTATCTATACATTGTTCTTATTTTATGTTTACATTCAAAAAACTGTATAATTTAATGGTTGAATGTACCATTGCAACGTGGGGCGGAATGTTCCGTACCTAATAAGAAGCGCTGTATGTGAGCGCCATCTGCAAAAAAGAAAAACCGAGTTGCGTTCAAGAGTATAGAACAGAGTTGTGTTTTGTTTTTAAAAGTGGCGATATGGAATCGCATTATGAGTTTGAGTTTGTGTTGTGAAATAAATATTTACGTGTGTTACAGTCCGCTAATTGAATGAGTTGCGATTTCTTCATGCTATCGACGACATTCAGTTTATAATTGAGTTTGTATTCTTAAGTTCAATATCTATTGTTTATTTTTATTAATAAAAAATAACAATTTTCCACTGTGGAAACCATATAAAAAAAAACAAAAAAATAAATAAACAAGTCGAAAATTGCACGTCAAGCTTAGCAAATGAGATGCGGTCGTACTTTATAAGAAAGTTTTAAAAATATTAAGATTTTTGATGTAATAGTATACAGTTCTTTGGATACAGTACAGCAGTCGAAATCTTTTGTGTGTCTCTGTAAATACTTTCTGCTTTTTATTATACCGGAAGTAACTTGTAGAAAACCTCAGCGCATAACAATTTCATAAAATGTGAAATAGTTTAATGTAATTAAATGGCACCCAAAAGAATGTTTCCCTTTATATCATTATGTAGTGAAATATTTTTGTGTGGCCCTGTAAATTAGTAACAAATGTTCTTTGCACCACAGATTGTACAGAGTGTATATTTTAGTTCATACTTATATTTTATGGATGCATATCAATTTTGTTATGTTCGAAAGAGTGTAACACCATTAAAATGCATTTGAAACGATATTTTCCCTTATGCCATAATGTAAAGGAGTACTTTTGATTGTCCCTGTAATTAAACTATTCATCCGATTTTCATGAAATTTGAAAGGATTCGACGAAACTGTGCAACTATCATATATTTTAAATTTCAAACGATTCGGTTGGGTAGCTTTTGCTCTATTATATGTATCTGTATCCGCCTGTAGACCGAACCGACAGGTATTTTTTTTTTTTTTTTTACTCGGCACTGTTTAGAGTATTTCTTTAGAACTTTAAGATTTTCATTAGAAGTAAATTAGGAATGTTTTCGCTAAGACAAAAATATGTAAATGTATATAAGTTTGTGTATACGTGTTTGTACCGTCATAGAATGTACTAGTAAACAACTATGTTGTCTAACATTTTGACTTTTATTTTGCGATAAGGCTCCACACGTCACTGAAAAAGACCCGGATAATGATGTTAAGTCTATGGGGGCGTTCTTTTACAGCCGGGCTAGTTTTTACTTTTTCAATTTCGGTTTCAGATTTAAAACAAAAATACTTTAACTTTCGAAACAAGTTAGAACCGGTTCTGAAATTGAAACTATCATAATATAAAAAATATATAACCGAAATCGAAAAAGTAAAAACTAGCCCGATTGTAAATCATCCTCAGCTATCCTATGCAAAAAAAATCATGTAAAATATTAAAATTGGAGCGAGATATTTGAAAAGAACGCTGCCATAGACTTTACATTATCATCCGGGTCTTTTTCTGTGACTATTGTGGGGCCTTAAGAGTCTGCGAATTTATGATCGCTGCTGCCATTGGTGGGTGAGTGAACGATTCGAACTCCGGATGTCCCATTAGAATTTTAGGGACAAGAAAATTTTGTATCTTACATATTTTTATTTTTTAAAAAAGAAAAATTAGAAATCAATTAGTACATGGGAATTCCGAGGATATTTACGAGAGTTAGAGCACGGCCATGCGGCCAGATAAACCGAAGTCATAAACACTTTTCAACTACGTTGGAAAGTGTTAAAAAAGTTTAAAAAGAAAGGATTGTCTTTTTTTTTTATATATGCGGCTTTGCGATCAATTACAAACTTCGTAAGACAGGAAATAAGAAGTAGTAAAATAAACTAAGAAGCTTCCAAGAAAAGATAAGATTCAATAAAAATTGTCTTGTGTCTTTGTCAGAGCATTTTCAAAAGGAAATTTACCAAAGATTTAATTCCAGGCAATCTTGGAAAAAGAGAAAAGAAATAAAAAATGAAACAAAGTAAATGGCTTTTGTGAAAGCGACGAAATAATTGAAATGTTACATTTGTAATACTTTTTTTTATGTTGCTTTTTTAACTGGAATGCTAGAAAACAGGAATTCTGCTTTTTTAAGTTTAGTTTCGCCAACGATGAAAATATATACAAGGTGACCAGAAATAAAACACCCCTACTCTGACCTCCATGGATATCGAACTACTCAGTGTAAAGGGTCAAAATTTTGTACACATACTATTAAAAATATGGGGAAACGGATTTCACGAAAAAAAAAATTAGTTCCTGAAATCACCGATAGGTGGCGCTGCACAACTGGAACTATGATCAAAAGACACAAATAATAATAAAAATTAAAATGTTTATGCGGAATGGAATGCTTCCATGCTTCCTTTTTAATTTTTCTGCCCCTTATGGAAAATAAAAATAGTAAAGAAGCTAGAACTCCCGTTGTAACTGCAATTTCATACTGTAACCAGAAAAATTTGCGTAAAGCATGGGTAGAAGCCATGTTCTGGGTATAAAAGAAGTTAAAAGGTGGGGAATGTCATTCTTATTAGTGATGGCTGTCACGCTGCCAGAACGCGCTTTGCTTGTGAAGTTGTTTTACGAGAATAAAGGAAATGCTCCAGCAGCACTTCGAGAGTTTCGCCGACTTAAGGATTTGCGTAAGGGACCATTGCTTCCACAAGCTCTCAGGAGAATGATCGCTCGATTCGAGGAAACTGGACATCTTGGAGTTCAGCCTGGTCGAGGACGCAAACCGGTTCGTTCAGATGTCGTTGAAGATGTTGCCACCGGTATTGTTGAACAGTCAATGGATAATGTTTTAGGCTGCAGCAGTGCACGTGCAGTGTCACGACACTTGGGTGTTCCCTATAGCACAGTGTGGAACATACTCAGAAAAATGGTGCATTGTTTCCCGTACAAAATCCGCCCTAATCAACAATTGCTGGCCACAGACAGGGAGATGCGACTGACCTTTGCATTGACATTTCTTGCTAGAGTTGAAGTGGATGCATCGTGGCCGTGGCAGATTCTGTGGAGCGATGAGGCCCATTTCCACCTCAGTGGAACAGTGAACACCCATAACTGTCGCATATGGAACACGACAAACCCCCGTACCTTCCAAGAGATTCCACTCCACTCACCGAAAGTTACATTCTGGTGTGGATTCACAGCCACATTCATCCTTGGACCGTTCTTTTTCGAAGAGGTTACTCCCAATGGCCTTGAGACATGTACCGTGACGGCCAACAGGTACAAAAGGATGCTCGAAACATTTGTTGTACCCCATTTGCAGCAGAGCCAATGCCTTGACACCATTACTTTTATGCAAGATGGAGCACCTCCACACATTGGACTCCCTGTGCAACAGTTTCTTCGCCAACATTTCACCAATGACAGAATAATCAGTCGCGCGTTTCCGACAACTTGGCCATCTCGTTCACCGGATCTTAATCCGTGTGATTTTTGGCTTTGGGGACACTTAAAAAACCTTGTTTATCGAGAACGTCTGGTAATCTTGGCAGATTTGAAAGAGAGTATCAGTCTGCATGTGAGAAGCATCTCAGATGACCAGTTACGATCCGCAGTTGAACAAGCTGTCCACAGACTTCACATTTTACATCTTCAGGAAGGGAACCATATTGAGCAGCATTCCCTGCATCGATAACGTCCTTGTTTCATGTATGCTTGGTACTTTCAAATAAAATGTGTTTAAAACGTGTTTTTGTGTCTTTTCAGCATACGTCCAGTGGTACAGCGCCACCTATCGGTGATTTCTGGAACTAAATTTTTTTTTCGTGAAATCCGTTTCCCCATTTTTTGAATAGTATGTCCACAAATTTTCAAGCCTTTACACTGAGTAGTTCGATATCCAGGGAGGTCAGAGTAGGGGTGTTTTATTTCTGGCCACCCGGTATATATATATATATATAGCAACAGTCCCAGCAACATCTACAAAAAAATATGCATTTGACACTACCGCAAAATACTACACAATTGCAAAAAAAGCAATTTCGTCCTTCAATTAATAAAACAAAAGAAACAAAAATTGACTATCTAATGGTTCATGTGCCTTTGTTTGCCTGAAACATTAATTTAGATATTTCAAATTATATATAGAGTTTATAACAGCTGCATGTTTTATGAGAAATCTTTCATTTATATATTTTTAAAATAGTATTACATTTAAAGCATTTTTTTCAGATGTTATGGGAAAATGTCAACAAAAATATATTAATCTACTATTTTCCGGCTATTTTTCCTTTACTTTCTACAGAAATGGAGTATGCACATTTAAAGATGTAGTGCAAAAAACCACTAAATAAATAAATAAATAAATAAATAAATAAATAAAAATAAAAAATAAAAATAAAACCTCAAAAAGAAATTGAAATGCAGTTTTCAAAGAAATTGCATTTAAAAATATCCCCTCCCCCTACACAACGGTATAAAAATGAAATATGTGCGATGCTTGGAAGTTTAAAAAATTGCAGTAGAGATGATCCCATACAATGATAAATTTTAATCCACGAGCCAAGAGCACAAAAACCTAAGGTACATAGCACAAGAAAAAATCCTTTATTTTATGGAAGAATAATAATAGCATAATCTAATGATCCATGTCTGCCGAAAGTGATGTGGTGCATAAGTCAAAAATTAATATTACTAATGCTTTACTCGTAGGTTTATCGTGTTTTAAAATTTGAAAAGACTCGACAAAATTATACAGCAATTATATATTTTAAATTTCAGACGATTCGGTTGGATCGTTTTTACTCTGTTATATACGGACAGATGGACGGACTGAACGACGACCATATAGATGCAACGTGTTTATATAATTACGAACGCCCTAAAAAGGTAAATGTGGCATAAAATTACGAAAAATATTATAAAATATTGCATCCATTTACTTACTAGAGGGAGTTAGTTTTAGTTCCTTCTTAGTACAGTTTTTCCACACCATTTACCGAAAATTTATTCCAAAGCAATATGGAGAAATGAAAAAAAAATTACTTTGATAAATGGAATGAAATAATTAAAAGATTGGGATTTGTAAAAATATTTAATTTTTCTAATTTGAGTATAAGTCATTACGATAACGGACCCGAATAAAATTCTGACAGTATTTTGTGTTAGATAAATTTTAAGCACGATTATTCATTCGGTAAATTAATTATAACAGATGTAAATTTTCCATTTTGGGCATAATTTCGTATGCAGCGATTTTCTGCATTTTCATATATTGACCTTCGATTTATTCTGTTGAGCTGATCCAGAGTATCAGACCAGATTAAGTGATCGTTTAGTTTAATTGGGTGAAATAGTCCTCCAGTGTTCGTGTCCGGGATGGCTCAGATGGAAGAGCATTGGCGGCTTCAGCCAATACTTCCCTGGTTCGAATCCTGGCCCGGACTTTTTTCACCCAATATGTAAAATTTACATCTGTTAGTATTTTGTGTATTTAAAGTTTTTGAAGCAAATTGACATAAACGGAAAACTGCAGATTCTAAGGTTTTGTATTTCCTAATGCATATCTTATAGCAGAACGATACTGGTCACTAAACGATTGCGGCACTATTTTATTATTATAATTATTATTTGGATGCCAAGAAGATTACGGAAATTAACTCTGTTGAAATAAAAGCCCGAGCTTGTATAAAAATTTTTGATGCTAAAATAAAAACAGGATATAATAAATAAATAAATTAATTAATTAATGGACAGGAGCTAGAATTAATTGCGCTCAGAGAGTTCCGTAGAATAAATATTCGAATGATTAAATGTTATCATTGAAATAAAGTCATTTCTAAAAGACTAATAAAATTTTGTAAAAAAAAAAAAAAAAAAAAAATATTGAGTTTAATATTAGGTATAGCTGTATGTATTAGAAAAATATGAAAGGATATGTATCATTATACAAAATGAGCAAAATTTAAATAAAAACGGTTATTTTTAGAACAAATATTATTTGTTAAAATGGCAAAATGTTGGCCATCGAATACTGCAGGTGAACAATTGCTTCACAGTTTAAGCTTTATGTTTTCAGGTATTGTTTTAATGTATCCAGATTTTAGTTTGCACTCTGTATATCAGTAATTACTACTAACGAGTATGTTAACTTAGTTGTAAAATCTATTGCTTAACAAAAATCATGTTATCAGTTTTATCAAAAACTCAAGAAAAGTTATGAAATTAGGCTATTTTACTGGTTCTTTAATACGTTTTCTTTAATGATATCGAATCGTATAAATTAAAATTATTCGCTCCTCCGCAGCTAATAATCAAACAGGACTAACGCAGTATGTCATTCCGAAAGTGAATATTGAATTGCTAGAATACTCAATGTTATCTACTGTCTTATCGCTTTGAATTGCTAATAAGTACAGTAAATCAGTTTTCAAAGGGAGAGTCCGAATTAGAGACATCTAACTTAACAATGCTGCGTTCGCGAGCATATTTGGCCACCTAATAATGTCTTATACAATAGAAATATACATCTGGCGAATTTGATTTAAATAATTTATGTAATGAATGTTGATGCAAATTAAGGCTTTACAATTACTATAATGGTATGTGAATAATCATCACCAAAGCTATGAAATTAAACGGCATAAATGAAATACATTTGGTACAAAATAAATAATAAGGCTCAGGATTATTTCAGATGCTTTTTTTCTTTTAAAAAATTGTGGTGTTGACAATGTGGGTGTTTTTCGTTTCAGAAAACACTGAATGAAATTTCTTAATAGATTTTACGTATATTTCGTATTCAGAAATCGGAAGCTGTTAATTATATTTTAAAATTGCTGTATACTATCTTTAAGGCACAGGGTGTCCATAAAAATATTATAGATTCTATTATGTAGAATAACAGTTTAATTTTGACCAAGTGTCGGCAAGTAATTATAATTGGGCTCCGGATACCTTTGAAAAACTTTATAGAGGACCAAAGAAGAAAAAAAACCCTCTTAAGTAATATAAATAACTAATACTTTTAGCTTGTTATTTTTATATACACATATATGTAGCAGAAAAGTCATGTGTTTGTTCGGTCAAATTACTACATACACAAGAATACTTACAGAAAATTTGTATATACACATAATAAAATAGAATAATAAAATATGCTTTAAAAAATACTAACCGACTTCAAAAAAAGCGCTAAAAAGAATTAAAACAATTAGTTTACTGTGTTTGGAGCATTTTCATTGGTCAAAGTAGAGATGATATCCAATACAAACGGTGTTGTGATTGTGCGGCTATATAGCTGTAGAATTTTAACAGTATAAACTTTCTTATTGATCAATCTGCTTTCGCTAACTTCGCAAAATCTATCTAGATCCCGCCCTTTGTTCAGTCCAGATTTCGCACTTTGAAGAAAAAAGATCTCGTATGTGTGTGAGAGTAATTGCCTGAAATATGAGAGCTTTTTATTGGACGATTGCTTTAAAAAGAATTTGAATATTTAAAGTTTTTATTTTTAAAAAGTTCTAATCACTAGAATTTAATGAAATTAAAATGGGACCACATAGGTATCTTATACTTTCAAAGAAAAAAAAATATCAAAATCGGTTCATATTTAAAGAATTTATGAGTTAATAACAAGAAATACATACAGTTCGAATTCATAACCTCCTCCTTTGAAGCTGGTTAGAAAACAGGTATACGTCGAAAGTTACAATTGCGGTATTGAGCCATATTTTTAAGCCATGGCCACGTGGTGAACAGATAATACGAAGAGAGTCTTTAATTGTGGCCGTACGTTAATCTCTAACAATATTTATTCTTCAAAAATTTCATTTTGGAGAAATTTTTATCGCATGCATATGTGGAGCCAAGCATAGTAGCGAAGTTAATAACTAGTTTTTTGCAATTTGCCTTCTTTTCTGAGACATGTTTACCGGAAAATTATTCAGGAAATGCAATTTTATACATTTGCAAGGAAATATCTTCTTGCAAGTCAAGTATGTATTTTAAGTTATTTCAATACTGAACAACTTCGGAGCCACATCCTTCCATTCTGACGCTGGGGCAACTTCATACGGCGCACATACGGGTATTTGACCGATCTGGGCGGCCAAAAGTCAAATTTTCTAAGTACTAAAACCGTTAAACGAATGACAACCTGAGTTAGAGGACAGTTTTGTGAACAACAACCAACCATTCAACCTTTCCCTGGCCAACGCATCCCGTTAAAACTTTAGTCGGAATTCAATCATTCAAGTTGTTGTTTGTGTCAGTTCTTGGCGTTCGTATAGAGACGTTACCTTTGAAGTGAAATATATATTATTTTACGTTTATTTTGAAAGTACTTGTGATGGATCCTGATACAGCAGGTAATAATGCAATAATTTATTATATTTTTTTTATTGTTTTATCGTTAAGAAGTTTAATTGATGCACTTTTAAGATACCCTCATTTTAGAGTAAGATTATTTCTAAAATAATTTATTTAATCGAGTTTTTGTTGTATTGCCCAACCATATCCTGTTATAATTTTTAACTAAATCGAAAGTTTAAAGTTTTGAGTAATGCAAAATTAAAGAAACTGCCGCGGAAAAGCGCGGATGTGTATTTTCTGGTACTTTGAACATTTTTTACGAAATATTAAAAAAAATTTGACTATCGCATATAGCATTCTAGAAGAAAATATTTTTATTGTAGGTTCACAAGATACCTCGAAAGTAAGAGTTGTGACCCGTAGATGCTTGTTTAATCGAATGTAGAGTTTTGATTTGTCAAATTTTGAAGATAAATTAAATTTCTTAAAAGATCAGCTGATATCGAATGAAGATTACACAGACAACCAAATTGAGAGATTAAAACGCAATTTTCACGATTTAAATCACAAATTAAAAAGAGATGGATAAAAGCACACAAGAAAGAAGACATATTTATCAAAAACAATCAATCTGGGCTAGAAGGAACGTTTGATATATCTATCATACTACAACCTCGGCCTGAACGACCATCTAAATTATTTATAGAATCAAGTGAGAGAACTAAGAGGAGAAAAACAGAAGTACGATCTTCTCTAGAAAAGGAAGTAATAATTCATGCAGCTCAGATTGAGTTGCAGAAATCTGGAAAACGAGATGCTTCTGAAATAAAGAAATCATAAGTAGTCCGAAACGTGCAACAAAATATAAAAAGGCGTTTTCTAAATCAGAGATCGAAAAACTGACTTACTCACGCCAACTCAAGCATTGTCCATGTTCGTAGAAGCCGACTTAACTCGTCGACAATACGAATTAGTGAGGAATACCAACAATAAATTCTTTTTTTGTTATACCTTGCTGCAAAAAGCGAAACAAGAATACTATCCGCTCCCAGATTCATGCCGAGTAACAAGTACTTATGCCGAAACCGACATACAGTCTTTGGTTGACCATACAGTTAAACTTTTATCCATGTTCCTGGAAGAGGTTTTAATAACAGGTTTTAACTTTATAAAAAATTCTGCGATGTCACTAAACGCCACAGTGGTTAATTTAAATGGGAACAGGTTTTCAGTCAGTTATGTCTTCATTATGACAATGGTAGATGGCAAGGTCTGCAACGCTGCGACTGGCACAAAATCCACAAGTCAGTGCTACATATGCGGTGCAACTTCTAAGGCCTTTAACAAAATTGATTTTCAGAAAGAAATTAATCCTGAAGCTATCGAGTTTGGTCTTTCAATTTTACATCCTCGAATTAGACTTTTGAAAGCATTCTTCATTTAGCTTATAAATTGCCAGTAAAGAAATACAGAGAGCGGAAAACTGAAGCTGAGAAAAAATTTGAGATGGAAAAAAAGCTCAAAATTCAGAATAGATTTCGCGAAGAAACAGGTTTACTGATAGACATGCCAAAGGCAAATAAATATTGGCAACACCAATGACGGTAATACAAGTAGGAGGTTTTTTGAAGATCCCAAATTGGCTTCTGACATAACAGGCATTAGTTATTATTTAATATATTGCTTAAAAGTCATACTCGAGGCAACTTCAAGCGGACATATAATTGATCCAGAAAAATACGAGAAATATGCATTAGACACTGCTCGCTTATATGTAGATTTGTACCAATGGCATCCAATGTCTCCAACTATGCATAAAATATTAATTCATGGTTCAACTATCATTAAAAATGCATTATTGCCCATTGGGCAGCTTTCAGAAGAGACCGCAGAAACGCGCAGTAAGCATTTTAAGCTATACCGCCAAGACTTCGCGCGAAAATTCTCGAGAGAAAGCTGCAACAAAGATATTTTGAATCGGCTACTTTTAACATCAGACCCTTTTATAAGTAGAATGAGAAACGTTATTGGTAGAAAAATGAACTCCTTTTTGCCAGAAACTATTGCTCTTCTTTTATCTGCGAAGCCCAATGTTAATGATGATTCTTCAAAGTGACGAAAATGAATATTAGCATTCAAAGATGAAATTATTTTAATAAATCATCTTTATAAATTTAATAAATGTATTTTTTCTTTCACTCATACCATTTAAAATAGATATATGCAATAAAATAATTTTGGCCGCCTAGATAACGCAAATACCCCTATGTGAAGGAATGAAGCAAGATTCCAAAACTTTACAGAGAAGGGTAAGTTGTCTCAATTGTTTAAATCGCCGCGGCGATTTAAACAATTGAGACAACTTACCCATCTCTGTAAAGTTTTGGAATCTTGCTTCATTCCTTCACAAGATTTAACATAAACAATTAAGACAGCTGCATCTTTCACCATCTGTTAACCCTTCAAAGAAAAACAAATTAGTCGAACTATTTTAGAAAAATCTTTTTGAGCACACCCAATATTTTTGAGCCAACCCAATATTTTCCAAAAGTTGGCGCCACTACTCATAACGCTTCTGCTAATACGAATGTGTTTGATCCCCTCCTAAGCGATCATTTACTCCCCAGGCTTCTGATTAGCAGTACAGCGCAGGATGCTAATTCGAACCCCAAGGAAAATGTTTTCTAGGGACTCTCATAAATCTGCTCACGAATTTCAGAACACATTAATAATAGTTATTATGTAGGTTATTTTAAATACATTTATGTTTATTCAACTCACTTTCTTATTAAATAAGTCATAGTTATGAAAAGATTAATATTTAGTTTTAAAATTAAATTAATGTTCATTTCAGGATTATGTACTATTTGTGATCCCTACAAAGTGTTCCCTGAATTTATGGGCCAAATTGTAAGGGAAGTTAAAATACATATAAACAGGTGTGTGGTCGCAAAAATAACAGAGGATCTACGCTCTAAGCAGAGGGTATACCCTAACGTGCGTATACGCAGGCCTGACTATTGCACGGCCACCCGGGATCCATGTCCTGGACACAAAATTTCTGAGAGGCACAAATTTTTCCTAATTTAATTTGCATTGAAAAGTACAATTGTGAGAAAAATGTGATATTTGAGATATTAATACAATGAGATGACAAAAACATCTCAATATGCTCAAAGCCACCTTTCAATAAATAATAGAAAAAATATTTTATTTTTATTTCTGGAACCATTTTTTAATTTTCTGGGAGACCTAATATTTTGAGTTGGCGCTTTTCAAATAAAAATGTAATGTATATTAAAGAAAAAAAAATTGGCGTCAGTAAATGAATCAATTTAAGGGGGCACGAAAAATTGAAAGTGCCCTGGGTGTAGAAAACTGCTAGTCAGGCCCTGCGTATACTATAGCTTTCTTTAGAAACAGACGGTATACGGTGTTCCTTTAAAAAATCCAGAGAGTATACGGCATACACCCCCGTTTACCCTCCACTACATCCCTGCATATAAAGAAGAAATTTTGGCAAAGCAATATGGGGTGAAAAGTTAGGGTGAACAGCAAGATATTTGGAGGAAATGAAAACAAATATTTTATTGGGATAATAGTCCAAGAACCGACAGCACAGAAACCTAAGGTATTAAACACAAGAAAAATCCTTTGTTTTTTTAAGAAAGTAACTTTAATTAGCTTTTTTTAATTAAATTATTTGTACTTAAAATTTCGATAATAATATCTAATGACATGAATTTTTGATTTGATAATATTTTTTGTTTTGTTTTGTGTGTCGACTCTCCTTAATTTTTAGGCGAAAGCCGAATTTCATTGGTAACGCTGACACGTGATTTTGGAGGTGATAAGACAATTTATTTATATTCTAATGTTTCGAAAAAACAAAATTTGTATGTTTATTCCCTTTTTATTTTCTTTCAAAATATAATTCATCTCATTATTTCACAGAAAACTTACAATATCCTTTAACTTTTTTTTTTTTTAACACTTAGTCGTTTATAAATCTTTAATTTTTTATCTCATACAGCAACTTATGATATACTTTTTAAGCAATTTACTTTTTGCTTCCTTTAATTCTTACATATTGTATGGATAAAAAGAATGTAATTGTATTACATAATTGTATTTTCATTATATCACTTTCTCTTCGACCTTGCATTTCCCCCCTAGAGTGTTTTATAAATAGCATCTAATTACGCATATCAGCATGTTAAAAAGAAAAAAATCGCTAAACAAAGACAAGGGATCAATTGTGTTTTTTTAAACCACTCCAATCGCTTTTTATTTGTTCATCTTTGCACTCCATTGTTTCCCTCAAAAAACCCGGAGCGTGTTTATTTTCGCGTTTCCGTGCGCTTCTTTTTTTAGAAAATCTTACTTCGGAACTGATTTTCCAAGAAACGACACCCGAAAGTGGAGTCAAAACAATCACTAACAGCTGCAGCGACCCGCAATAAAAGGCGGAAAATTAAAAAGTAGAGCAAGCTTTTTTAAAAGCACAACACCTCAAAAGAGAAAAGAACAATAAAGGCGAATGATGTAATTTCCCGCGATTTTTTGTTTCCTGCTTTAAAAGTTTTTGACATAAAAAAGCCCCCTTTTTTATTGTAGGAATTATCTTTTACTTGTTTTGATATTATTGGAAGAATTAATAGTAAACCTTCCACTGAAAGTATTTCTAACTAAACTGTATTTTTTCAAACTTTTTAACTACTTTATTAGTAGACATAAAATTATAAACTTAAACAGCGAAAGTAATATTGAAAATAATTGTAAGTAAATGGTGTGTTGTAAGTTTGATAAAAATAAATCAAAACTTCTATGTTAAATAATTAATTATATAACTTAACTAAAAATTTTCAATTAGGTACTTCGCTTGTTTGTTTTTAACCCCCCCCCCCCCCAACCGTCGAGCAAAAGGGCAAAATTATAATGTTGTTTTCCCTGTAAATGTTTTTAAATGCCAAAAGAATATGTTTTCACCAACATGATATAAAGATTTTTTAATACATATAGGTATATAAGCCTGAAGATTAATAATCACAAACTAATTTATTAAAACTGGATTTTATATCTACAGAATTATAGTACTTTAAATAATGTTTTAATTGCAAAACTTACCGCTTAGTGAACGGGTATATCTGTTCGCGACGGTGTGTGTGCCTACTTTCGACGCAGTTTTATGAAAAATGTGAATTTTTTGTCATATACATGTGTTTTTTAGTTAAAAAGGGAACAAAACTATGCATTCATATAAGTTTTAATGGAAATTCATTTAGCTTTTCAAATTTAGGCTATATTTAATACAGTCGGCTCTCGTTAATTCGAAATCGGATAAATCGAATCTTCGCTTAATTCGAACTAAACATGAAGTTCGGAAATTTCCAATAACAGAACAACGTTAAAAAGTTTAATTTATTCGAATACATTTTCTCTTCGCTTCGCTTAATTCAAACTAACGAGATTCCAATTTTTCTGTTTTCCTTACTTTCTCCCGAACTTCAGATTTTTGAAATAACTTTTTTTTTCTTTCATTTTTGTCAGAATTGTTCTGAACAAGTATACATATAGTTCCATACATTTGATATTCCCTTTTTTAATTCCCCGTCTGTCAATCAAGGCGCCTCCACCCCATCTTCGTATGTGTTTGTTTCTAATCCCTTAATTAGTTTCTATATTTATATCTTTTAATTTAATATTAATTCATACTCTAATTATAATAGCCGAAATATATTAAAAAAATACTACAACATTAATTTCTTTGTAACTGTACTCCTTAAAACATGTTTCCCTTTCATACTTTCCGTATTCGAACTTCGGATAATTCGAACATTTCTTGTGGTCCCGACGAGTTCGAATTAACGAGAGCCCACTGTATTTCATTTTTGTTTTCAACGGTTTAGCAAACCACTTATCTGTGCTATACGTCAAAAGATTTACAATACCTCTTAAATTTATTTAGATATACCAAATCTAGTATAGAAACCGTGATTTTAAAGAAAATTGTATATTTTTTTCAATAAAAATAGCTCTTAAATTAATATATACATACTTACAAGTATATTTTGCTTCATAACATAACAGTAGATGAACAAAACCTTGATAAAAAAATTTTATTTCAATACCTTAAGAACTTTTTAAGAAATGATATTTTTTCGTAAACGTACACAATGAACAATGCAGTTTTCAAGAAAACACAAATTAGTATTTTGATGTAGCAGAAAAAATTATGTATAAAGTTTATAACTTTTAAATCCACCATATTTGTAGGTGTTTATATATTTTTGCACATATTATGTAATATGGGTGTTTATAAAGTCCCGGACCTATTTTGATGTTTAATAACTCATAAAATAATAAAAATAGATTAAAATTATAATAACATAAATGGTTAGATGGACTCTAAAAGTTTCATGACCCTTGTCAATGAACTTCCACGTGTGGCTCCTTCGTCGCACGGAGAATATCAAGTCGATAGTTCATGGATACCGACATGCTTGCCGCTAGCTGGCGTGAAATTGACTATCGACTTGATATTCGCCGTGCGACGAAAGGGGCACACGTGGAAGTTCATTGACAAGGGTTACAGGCACGTAGCCAAGGAGGGGGCTAAGGGGGCTGAGGCCCCTCCCGAAAGTTTAAAAAGGATTTTACAAAGTTATCTCTAATGATGAAGATAGACTAGTTTGAAAAGTTGGAATGTTTTTCTTGTTTTTATCTTCCATTACATTAAAACTACGCACATTTTAGTTGTAAAAATATAAAATTGTTCAATTATAGTTATAGCAATCCCTTGTCATATCAGTCATTCAAATATATTGTTTTTTTTTTTTTTTTTTAATTCATAGCTATCACTAAAAATATAGGTTTTTCTTAAAATGCAATTTTAACTGTCTTTATGTACAGTAAAATTCGATAAAGGAAATTCTATATCATTAATTTGACTAAGAAAAAGTAAGTCTAATACACGTATGGCATATAAGTTAACTTTAGGAGTCAAATATAAAACATTCTTGCATGTTATGATATTTTTAAATTTTTTTTCTATCCTGATTATCTTATGCATGTAATGAAAACAGAGTCATTAATATTAAAATATTTTGCAGGGGATACAAAAACTTTAATGAATGACTCTGTAAAATTATGTAAAAATTAAGCATTTTAAAGAAATTACCTTTAAAAATGGTATTAATGGTATTAATACCATAATGGTACAATGGTATTAAATGGTGTTTTATTTAAGAAAATTAGTGGCGAGAAATTTTGAAAAGGAATGGTTTGAAAAAAAACTTTTGTTTATCGAGAAAGCTCAAAGACGCCACGGCGTGCATTTTCCTTTATGTCAGGTTCTTCACTGAACAGTTTTGCTCTAAATTGTTTTCACATAAATCTTTAATAGAAAGAAAATCTGCACAGAGCAGTCAATTCATCTGATAAATTTTCCTTGTCTTTTGAAAAATAATCAATTATAGAAATTACTAATACCCCTATGTAGGAATTTTTTGGCAACTTTTCACAGCACCATCCAGGAGAATTTTCAGGGACTATTTCTAATATTCTAATGAGCTTATTTTGTGCAGAGCGAGAAATGCCATTTAGTTGTGATCATGAAAGCAGTCCACTAACGTTATAAAAACCGATAAATAAAAAGAATATTGCCCAGTTAAACTGATGGCATTGAGCTTACAGGCTACGCATACTAATTGTACAATACAGCCTTATATTTTCAAGGGTTAATTCCGTTCGAAAAAAAAAAAAAAATTAAGCAGGGAACACAGCTCCCCCTTTCCCCTTTTTATACTTAATCATTGAACCCTCTAAACTAATCAGGACCATGCTTTATCATACAAAAAATCTATATCCAAAATTCAGAGCAAATCGGAAAATTATTAATAAAAAACTCATTTATGTAATTTAAGAGGAGTTATCCCCTCTTTTATACTTAATCATTTAACTTCCAAAACTATTCAGAAATTTGAACGAAATCTGATAATTCTGCATGAAAAATCCATTTACATAAATTAAAGGGAGGGGCATGAGCCCCCCGTTCCCCCTCTTTATAATTATTCAATGATGACCTAATACTTATCAGGGTGGTGCCTCATCAGAAGGATCCTATATCTAAATTTTAACGAAAACTGATATTTTTGCATGAAAAACCCATTTATATCAATTAAGAGAAGGGGCATAAGCCCCGGTTCCCCCTCTTGTACATATCGAATGAATTCCAAAAATTAATCAGGGAAGCGCCTTATCGGAATATATATATATCAAAATTTCAAGTATATCCCATATTTTTATCATGAGTTATCGCGTTACGCACATACGCACATACAGAACGGGCGGGCACACAAGCTTAGTGATGGGCGATTTCGATTTTTTAAATCGATTTAATCGATATTATGGTCAAATCGATTTAATCGATACTATAAAATTTTTAATCGATTTCTCAGAAGATATTATTTTTATTTTGCTTCAAAAGTTGAAGATAAAGCAGTCGGATGTGCCAATCTCAAAAAGTCTTCTATCTCATACATGATAAAACTTCTAAATGCACTATCACATTGTCAATGTCAAATTTAAATTATTTATGCCCATCATGAAGATTTAAAAAGTATAGGTTGAAGTATGAACATTTTAAAAGAAAATAAAAGCATTGCGTTTTCCAAACAAATCGCTGAATTTCGGTCCACCCCCTTTTAGATGTCTGTAACCGAAATATATGCAATTCAAAGAGCATCACAGCGACACCTGTTGTGCAGTATACTCTCAAGCCTAATAAGAATCTATTTATGTGAAAGTTTAACAGAATATGAAATTTGATTAAATTTCATGCATAATTTCTAAGATATAGCTATCACTAATATCGTGAAAAATGCAGTATAGCAGAGCAGTATTATATAACTTACACAAAAACCTAATCAGGAACAAATTATGATAATATCTAAGAGAATATTAAGTTTGATGAAATTCCGTTCAGGATCTCTTGAGATATGATCAATAAAATCTTGTAGATCCTGAAAAAGCGGTTGAATTCAGGGGTTAGCCCGAAGAGGAACATCTCCGCCCCGGAACTTTGAAATGTCTCACGAAAATATTGAAGCTTCATGTACAAAGTCCCCCCCCCCTCTCTGAAGTATAGAATGCCCCTTCAAGGAGACATAAAAATCCCTCCCAGTGAAAAATATCTGAATTCAACACTGCTGATAAAAGCAGCATAGCAACGCCTTCTGCATAGTTATTTACACTGAAACCTAATAAGCACCAAACTTATGAATGTGAAGCTTGAAGAAATTTTCTGAATTAGTTTCTGAGATGCAATTATCGCAAAAATCAGGAAAAATGCAGCGTCACCAGCCGCTAGATTTAAATCAAAACTTAATCATTAACAATTTACGTTAGTATCAAACCGAATCTGAGTTTGGCAAAAATACGTGCATTAGTTCTTGAGGTATCTATCTTGCAGTAATCATGAAAAATACAACATAACAGCGCCACCTGTAGAGCGATTTTTACCATAAGTAATCAGCACCAATTTATATGAAAGTCTAGCTGAATCTAAAGTTTCAAGAGGTTCCAGGCATTAGTTCTTGAGATAGAGCGCACACAAAATTTTGTAAGAGACAAACAAATAGACAGACTGAAAGACAGACAATTTATAAAAACAGTAAAATGTGTTATATTTAACAACATATTCGAATTTTGTAAGCATTAGTTTATTATTATTTTTTAAATAACGTCATACAAACAAAGAATTTTTTTTTTTTTTTTTTTTTTTTTTTTTTTTTTTTTTTAAAATAAGCAACATATAATGTCTAGAATTATATATGGGTGTGTAAACATGTTTAATAATCTACATAACCCTCTCCCCCCCCCCGTTTTTACATAAGTTAATAGGAATTGTCTTTTTTCTGTAATTATCTTCTTCTTTATAGTTTTTCAAAATAATAATAATAATATATATATAATAAAAAAAAGGAAGTCTATCAAAATGCAGAAGATTCTCTCCTTTCCTCGCCCCCTCCCTTCCCCCCACAGAGGGCATCTTCTGCCGTTTGTACCTATATCCCTCGTGTTGATAATCGGCTGTCATAAAATAAACCAAACCTTTTCTTGTCTACCCTATTTAAATCCTCTATCTTCACAGTTTCCTTTTCCCCGCCGAAAATCTTGCCAGTCCTTTGAGTCAAAAACAGACGCAAAATCACTGACCAATCACATTACAAGGTGATAAAGCCTAGATGAAAAATTGCAAGACTATTTTTAATGCAAGTAGTAGATCGATCTTTTGTAGTAGATCGAATCAGTACAGAACCTTGTGTAGTAGGTCGATGTCGATGTCGATGTCGATGTCAGAATCGATTTTATTTTGATTTACTAAAATTGAAATCGCATTTTGAAATCGATTTTTAGATACAAGTAGTGTTGTTACTTTTTAGGTGCGTTCGTAATTATGTAAATACGAAGCACCTATTGTTGTCGCTCAGTCCGTCCGTCTGTCTGTCTGTCCGTCCGCATATAACAACGCAAAAACTACCCAACCGAATCGTTTGAAATTTAAAATAGATAATTATAACATAATTTTGTCGAGTCATTTCAAATTTTTTTAAAATCGGATAGATAGATCAATTACAGGGACAATCAAAAGGATTCCGTTACATTACGGTCAATGGGGAGAAAATTTTCAAATGCATTTTAATCGTTTGAAATTTAAAACATATAATTATTGCGTAATTTTGTCGAGTCATTTCAAATGTTATGAAAATCGGATGTATAGATCAATTACAGGGACAATCAAAAGGATTCCGTTACATTACGGTCAATGGGGAAAAAATTTTCAAATGCATTTTAATCGTTTGAAATTTAAAACATATAATTATTGCGTAATTTTATCGAGTCATTTCAAATGTTATGAAAGTCCGATGCACTGATCATTTACAGGGACAATCAAAGGTATTCCATTACATTACGGTCAATGGGAAAAAAGATTCAAATGCATTTTTATGATGTTACACTCATTCGAACATGATAGAATTGGCATGAATCTATAAAATATATATACTAAAATATGCATTTTGTACAATCTGTGATGCAAAGAATTTTTATTATTAAATTACAGTGCCACACAAAAGTATTCCACTACATAATGCTATACGGGGAAACATTGTTTGGGGCGTGTTTTAATTATATTCAACAATTTCACATTTTATGAATAAGATATACGTTTCTGAGGTGTAATAAAAATTACTTTCTGCATATTTACAGAAACAAAAAGATTTCGACTACTATACTGTATCCGAAGTACGCTCTACTATATCAGCAAGATCTGAATATTTTTAAAACTTCGTTATCGTACGAACGCACCTCATTTGCTACGTTCACATGCAATTTCCAACTTGTTTGATATTCTTGAAATCGATCTACGTTTCAGGTTGAATCGATCTTTCCCTTTCTATTGTTTTAATGGTAGCAGTAAAAATTTCAAACTCAAATATTAGGCGAACCGTTGATTTTAGAGGGGTAAGACTTAGGTATGTCAAGATATTCTAAGGTATGGTCAATCGAATAGTGATGACCATTATACCCTAGCAGCACATAGGGGGTGGGGGGCAGGGGGGGCAATATTCAATACAGGTATGGGTGGGTCATGTGACATATCGTTGCAAAGGTCTTGGCCTGGGCTATCCATATCTGTATATCGCTTCATAATATAGTTCAATTTTCAGACTCCAGGGGGCATTTTTAAGCTTTTTTGGGTTTTTTTCCCTTCTCCCACTTTGTAGTGTATCATTTTATAGGTCTTGACTTGTAGACCTCAAAATCTTGAATTGATTGGTAGAACTGATGTAAAATTTCGTATAAGAAAGGATTACCAATCTTTTTTTCAAACCAGATAGTTCTAAAAGTAAAAATTTCAAACTCAAATATTAGGCGAACCGTTGATTTTAGAGGGGTAAGACTTAAGTATGTCAAGATATTCTAAGGTATGGTCAATCGAATAGTGATGACCATTATACCCTAGCAGCACATAGGGGGTGGGGGGGCAGGGGGGGCAATATTCAATACAGGTATGGGTGGGTCATGTGACATATCGTTGCAAAGGTCTTGGCCTGAGCTATCCATATCTGTATATCTCTTCATAATGTAGTTCAATTTTCAGACTCCAGGGGGCATTTTTAAGCTTTTTTGGGATTTTTTCCCTTCCCCCACTTTGTAGTGTATCATTTTATAGGTCTTGACTTGTAGATCTCAAATATCTTGAATTGATTGGTAGTACTGATGTAAAATTTCGTATAAGAACGGATTACCATTTTTTTTCAAACCAGATATTTTTAAAAGTAAAAATTTCAAACTCAAATATTAGGCGAATCGTTGATTTTAGAGGGATAAAACTTACTGATGTCAAGATATTCTAAGCTTGGTCAATCGAATAGTGATGACCATTATACCCTAGCAGCACATAGGGGGTGGGGGGCAGGGGGGCAATATTCAATACAGGTATGGGTGGGTCATGTGACATAGCGTTGCAAAGGTCTTGGTCTGGGCTATCCATATCTGTATATCTTTTTATAATATAATTCAATTTTCAGACTCCAGTGGGCATGTTTAAGCCTTTTTTTTTACTTTTCCTCTTACCTCGATTTGTAGTGTATCATTTTAAAGGTCTTGACTTGTAGACTTCAAATATCTTGAATTGATTGGTAGAATTGATGTAAAATTTCGTATAAGAAAGGATTAAGGTTTTCTTTTCAAACCAGATTTTCCTAAAAGTAAAAATTTCAAACTCAAATATTAGGTGTACTATTGAAGACTTACGGATGTCAAGATATTCTAAGGTATGGCAATCGAATAATGTTGACCATTATACCTTAGTAACACATAGGGGTGAAGGACGGGAAGGGACAAAATTCAATACAGGCATGGGTTTACGGATTTTCTTCAAATTTTGGATATATTTTCATTCTAATAAGGTGCTTTTCTGATTTGTTCTGGGTATTCATTGGTTGTGTAAAAGGATTCGGGGGCTACTCTTCTTAACCGTTTAAACGCCAATGTTCCCAAAAGGGAACATAGGATTATTTGCAATGCAAAACATATATTTTCCAATATAATTACGATGTTTTTATTTTTCCTATAAAATATAAGGTTGATTTTAACTTTTGAAAAAAAAAAATATGTTTAAGCATTTATTACAGGTATAAAGAGTATGCAAATTCCTTAATTTACATAAAAATATAATTTTTGTTTTTATCGTTTCTGTATATTACTCACATTTGACCACTAGGAATCTAAATGTTTTTGGAATTCGAGAAAATACTCAAGAAGAACATTTTTAAATTTGTATGCATAAATCAAAACATTTGAAGTTGTAATATGAGAAAAACAAAATTATTATTACATTGCGATATTAATTCTGCTTGTAAACAGTTAATTTAGGTAAATGGTTTTTTTGGTGCAGAATTAACCGATTTGTTGCCGATGATAGGTTATGCGCTGCCCGACCATTGAAGGTACAGTTATCCATTAATCCGAACTTAGGTCGCTTCCAACTTCTTCGGATAATCGACGCTCCGCTGTATTTTTATTTCTTTGTTAACCAGAGAAAAGTATGTTGTTTCACTGTTAATTATTCTTATGAAAACAACATTTTTTTTCTGTTAACTGCTGAAAATTTGGTAAACGTTAAAAAAGAATAATATTTTACAAGATGTAAATGAGATGAGGCGATATATATTTTAAAAGAGAAAAAAAATTTAGTCACATATTTTTTAAGCAGAATTTCTGCTTTTAAATTGGTGGATAATTAATAATTAGCATGTGCTGATTGTGCAATTAAATCATCACAGCTATTTTGAAAGAAGATTTGCAATATTTGCGTTTCCCACACCCTTATAGAAGGTCTTAAAAAGACTGAAAAAAAATATTTTTTTTGAATAAATTTAGAGCTTTCAAAATTTTATTCATATGCGAATTTTTAAGAAGAATGACGTTTAAAGGAAGTAAGGCTCCGTTTGTTTGGTTGAAGGAGTATGTAGAAATTACATGTGTTTTGGATTGAAGTATATATATATATATATATATATATATATATATACAAATCATTTCTCCCTTTTATTTTTTTATCTAACCGAGATCTTTCTCAAAAAAATAAAGTTAAATATAATATAAATTATTATTAAAATTGTATCTAAAAATAATAAAATATAAATCCTTATTATTCTACTCCAAAAGCTGTAATAGCTTTTTTCTGTGCCTCCCTAAATGGGAGTGAGGAGTATGAGGTGTTACGGCTCTGCTGATTAGCCAAGTTTTAGAATTACTAATTTTGAGCTCATCTGTGTAAAATCTAAAAATATCGAAATATCGATTTTATTGTATCGATTCTAGAATTTAGAAATCGATTCTTATTATAATCGATGTCACTTTATACGATGTCGATTTTAATCGATTCTCAAAATCAGGGGCGTAAATCCCGGGAGGGTTTGGGGGGGGTGCAGCACCCCCCCCAGAAAAAATCAGTCGGAAAATTACCAGATCGCTCGGGAAAAGTAATCTTAGTCGGAAAAAAATAGTATTAACTTATAAACTAAAAAAACGGAAATATCATACGGAAAATTTACCGTTTAATCGGAAAAGGCATACTGTTTAATCGGAAAGTCGGAAAAATAGTATTATGTATTGCCCTATAAAAATTTATAAATTAGAAAAATGGAAAAATCAGTCGGAAAAACTCTTGTTCGATTAGAAAAAATGGCATTAACTTATAAAAACTTATAAATTGGAAAAACTAAAATATCATTCGGAAAATTTTTCGTTTCCATCGGAAAAAAGGCATGTTTAGTCGGAAAAAACAGTATTACGTATTAACCTATAAAAATTTATAAATTGGAAAAATGGAAAAGTCAGTCGGAAAAAATGGTGTTAACCTATAAAAACTTCTAAATTGGAAAAACGAAAATATCATTCGGAAAATTTCCCGTTCCATCGGAAAAGGCATGTTTAATCGGAAAAAACAATATTACGTATTAACGTCTAAAAGATTATAAATTGGAAAAACGGAAAAATCAGTCGGAAAATTTCTTGTACGATCGGAAAAAATGGTATTAACCTTAAAAAACTTATAAATTGAAAAAACAAAAATATTATTCGGAAATTTTTCCGTTCCATCACAAAAGGCATGTTTAGTCGGAAAAAATAATATTACGTATTAACCCATAAAAATTTATAAATTGGAAAAACGGAAAAGTCAGTCGGAAAAATTCTTGTTCGATCGGAAAAAAAGTATGTTTAGACGAAAAAAAAGGTATTTGTCGGACGTTCCTCTCAGTCCACACAACTTTGAAGAATGTCCGTGGTAGATATAGCTGCCACCACAGATATTACTAGGTGATATCGGTCACCCACTGTGAGGTTTGTGTAAATGAAGACTTACGCTAGTAACTGAATTTTCAGTTTATTAAGAATATATGTACACACAAAATACGCTATTTACAAATATATACAATTACAACTCGGATATAGGTGATCCGGTTCAACATTAAATTAGATACCGTAAAGATTGGTTGTGTACTATTCCAATTACACTTTCCACCTCACACTCAATACACGTTAAATTCACTTTATTGGAGCTCAACCTTGAGTCTCCCAACACAAGTATACTAGGCCTGCACTTCTTAGCCCAGAGCACTAAACACCAGGACGTCTGTGTCCTTTGCTCACCAGAAAACGCACACTTTACGCTCTTCCACACAGAGCAACCTCTAGGTCCGAAACCAAGGTACCGAATAACTGATCTGAGGCAAACTTGCCCTTTCCAAATCACTGCTTTCCCCAACATAAACCCCTTTGGAGCTTCCTCATTGGACACATACTCCATTCTTTTCTTGCTTAGTGACATGCTGCTAATCTGCTCATCATCCGCATACTTCACTGACAGATGGACATGCCTCTCAGCTATCTCCTTTCTCTAACACACCACATGCAAAGGATTATCTGGCAATTCCCCTTTCCACAAAGAAGGAATGTCACCTTGGAAATTCTGTACACAACCATACAATACAAAATATTCAAATAGAGAAAGAGTAGAAATTACATTCTTTAGCACAGGTGCTATCAGATCCTGACAGTATTAATCTATAAATATTTATGAATTGGAGAAATATTTTTGTAGTTTTTAATTAAATAAGAAAAACAAGTTAATTAGTTTAATTTACTAATTAATATAACTTATCAATATATAGGATTTTATTTTTTTGATAAAACTATTCAGAAAAATTTTGATTTGTCAAATATTGTGTACTCGGAAACCTCGATATGACGAAAAAAAAATTATGTACATATTGTAGCAATGTTAATGTTATTTGTAACTGAGGAATTTTGAGTAAAACCTTAATATTCCGATTTTTTTCTGTGCCTTTTGACTTCGAAATATCGAAATCTACCTGTATTTATTTACTATAGGAAAGTTTTTAGTTTAGTCTCGAAATTTTAAGCTATAGTGATTGAAGTGAAGAAACTCCTTTTTTTTTTTTTTTTTTTTTTTTTTTTTTATCTAAACTTTAAATTTAGTTAGAAATATGTATCACGGAATTTAAATGGTATCCGATGAAAATTCAAAACTGAAATACAAATATTTAATGTTTTTCCATATCGAAATGTGGATGTTTTCCACTCTATACAAATTTTACCTTTAACTGAAAATAATTATGGTTTTATTTTTTCCTACTAACTAATATTCTGTTTTCTTTTTATTTTATTAAAAATATATAATTAAAAATGTGAAACTGTTTTTATTTACCTTTTCACGTATTTTTGGATTGATTTAAAAAAGTGCTTAAGAAATACAGTCGAGTGTCTATGTAACGAAATCCATCGTTCCAGTAAAAAATTCGTTATATAGAGAAATTCGATGTATAGAAAATTATGTTAAAAATCGTATTTAATGTGTAAATTTTGAACAAATATTATTTTTGATCTTTTGAATTAAGAATTTGAAATGTTTAAAAGTAAATATTAACCTAACATTCTATTTCTTAATTATTTAAGCAGTTTCAAAAAAGAGAAGAGACATTTATTTGAAAGCTTAATGAAAATCAAATAAGTAAGACTTGCATTAATTTCAGACGAAGAAATCTGTAATTTTTTGTCGTTTTGATTTTAAAATTGTTACGCTCTAAAAAAAAAAAAAATGCTCAAATTTTAGCAAGGAATGGAAAATTGTAGTTAACATTTTCCTCCATTTGAAGGCCTCTCTTATGTACCTCTCATTGATTCCTTTCTTATATGTGTAACAATCTAATTGACTCTGGTTTGAGAAGGATATTGAAAGGTGTGTGGGAGGTGAGATGAATTCGTTGAATTTAAAGAACAAGGAGAGAAGTAAAAAATAAAAAAAAATAATAAAAAATAAACTCAGCACTGAACGATAAATCAAAAATAAGTGGTGGAAAATTGATTCCATATGATTTCGAAACTTTTTTAAAACTGAATAAATTAAGACCAATTTATGAAAAAATTCGTTATACGGAGATAAATATTTCGCTATATAGAGACTGCTTTTAATGTAATCATGCGAAAAGGGGACCGTCCCTACAAAAAATTCGTTATATAGAGAAATTCGATGCATGGAGTTTCGTTATAGAGAGACTCGACTGTATATATGATGTAGGATAAAAATTGAAAATACTCAAATACTTTGAATTTTTATCTCGAAATAATATGAATATTTTACAGTATACGAGTATATTTCTCTCAGAAATAATACGTTCGTTTTTTTATTTTATTTTTCCTGAATCAATTGTATTCATTTTTTTTTAAATATTTTTATTAATACTATTGTATTTTGTTTAGTCCGAAAAATAAGGGGTAGCATCAAGTTGTTATGCTGTTTTTAAAGTTTGTCGTTAGAAAGAATTAAAACTTATATTAAGAAATCCCGTCTAAAATATTCCTTAAGCAAACAAATTAAAAAAAAAAGAAAAAAAGACAGCTAGAGATTTTAACTGACTTCTGAAAAATAGAAAGATAGAACATTTTTTTTTCTCTTCAAAGTAAAGCTTGGGCACCTAGACAACTGGGCGCTGAACTTCCTGTCCTATGTGTCAATTACAAAACAAGCAGCACCTGCATTAACTCTATGTTTAAACAACCGTTAGTATTCAAGCTCATAGTACGAAATCATTCAATTACAAAATGTTGATGCGAGAATATTTTGATATTTGGCTAATAATTCAATATTTTTGCATCAGTTATGTCCTCACCTAAATGTAAGAGACAAAAAGTGCAATCTGCGTTACGTAATTCCATTTTCGATAATGATATGATTATAGGAACACACATAATAAACAAAAACATGCTGATAAAATTTCAGCTCATATACATATACCGTTTTGCGTTGCTGGAGTTCCAAAAAAACCTTTTGAAGTAAGTAAGCTACTTTATTACAGAATATTTTAGATATATAAAATGTGCAAATAACTATTGTTTTCATATCTAATAATAGATTTATTTATTTATTTATTTATTGAGGGGACAAATAAATTTTTTAATAATTTGTAAAAATGTACTGTTATTCGATATATATTAACGTTTTTTTAACAGTTAGTATCGCAATTCCCGAACTATTTGTGTGTTCTTGGCGCAGCATGTCCCTAAAGGAACCTTGGGGCAAAAAAATCTATACAACCAACCAACCGAACTATTTGCTGTTTTGTTTCAAACTGGAGATGAGAAGCTAGTTATTATTTAAATTTTATGAAGTCATTAATATTTTTAACTAAATTTTTTCTTTCAATATTTTTTCTTTCTTTTTTGCCAACCATTTTACAATTCGCAAGTCAATGTATTTAGTATTGTGCATGAAGTTAAAACTGTAATATGGATCTTTTTATATTTTATCAATATTATTTCATTAATACTAAGAAAGTTAATTTATTTTTTGAAGTTCAAATGTCAATATATGTAAAATATTCTATATTTTTAAAACTTTGTTATAGTACCAGATATAATAATTTTGTCTCACTGCATAACAATAATTTGATCATTATTTTGTACATAGATTTTTTTTTTTTGTGTGTGTGTGTGTATGTGTGTGTGAGTGTGTGTATAGATAAGAAACAAAATTTAAGCATTTGAAACTTGAAAATAATTTCGGCCTTGGGAGAAGATAAAATGACACAACTTTTGATTGTTTAAAGCTAATTGATGATTAAATCGATCTTTAAACCTCTTTTGCAATTTGAAATTTTTTACTGATACATTTTTTTTTTTTTTTTTTTTTTTTTTTTTTTGAGCTTGGTGTGCCTGTGTATAGCGGAAGGGGGGTTGTAGAGAAACAAGAATTTTACTTTTGACTTATGCGTTTCGTTTTTTTTGTTTTGTATTTTGTGCATGTTTTCATACGGTGACAGCAAAACTGTTGGCTCTATTTAATTGCCTTATTTATTTATTTATTTATTTATTTATTTATTTTTAAGAATAATTTGAGTATAATTTGAAAACACAATGAATTCGCACCTGAAAACGTAATACTTTTCTTTAATAATTTGTTATTTATCTATATAATGCATCTAATATATTTATATGATATATCTAGTATATATTTTATCTAATGGCTGGGCAACGGCGGGCGGGTCAGCTAGTAGAGATAGCTGTACATATATACAATAGTTTGTCCTGACTGACTGATAATCAGCGTTCGGCACAAAATATTGAATGTAAAACCATGAAAATTGGAGAGAAGATACGTCTTATGATATACGTGTCCACTAAGATGGAATTTTTGAAATTACCGCCCCCCCCCCTAAGAGAGACAAGCGGGGGGACGGGGTCAAAAATTTTGGAAAACTTACCATATCTCAGCAAACATTTCAGGTAGGAGCGTGAAATTCCAGAAAATAAATATACTAAAAATATTATTAATACTATACACATAATACAACGATTTTTGAAATCCCCCCTCAGGGGGTTAAAAGGGGGGGAGGGGTAGAAAAATGTAGGACATTTGGCACATCTCAGCAGTCTTTTTAAATAATAGCATGAAACGGCAGAAAATAAAATTATTAAAAACTAATTAAATAAGTGTTTCAGCAGTATTTATAAATTTCCACTCCCGAGGGGTTTAAAGTGGGGGTGGAAAAATTCCATACTTTTTGGACCATGTGGCGTATCATAAGAGAGCCCTCAGATCACTCTTTCATATTATAAACCTCTCTCCCCTCCCCCTGATCCCCTCCAATTTCCCTACCGTGGACAATTTTCGATCTTTTTTTAAACTGTAGCGTTTTATCATTTAAGATCGGATTTTTTTACAGGGCCCTCCGATAACTATTATTTATGATATATGAAAAATTCACAGTTAGAGGAAGAGTCTACTTTGAGAAGGGAAATTTTTCCTAAATTTGGCCTACATCTCTCTTGTGATATATCATTGGATACCCACTTAGTCCTCACAAGTAACCGCTTTTCTAAATTTAGCCGACACCTTTCGTGTGATATATCGTTGGAAAGCCCTGCGACTGCTTATTCATATTATGCACTACCCATGTCCCTCTCGGGTGGTACGATTATTCCATCAGGAGATCGTCTACTAATGGGTAAAATATGTTGTTATATAAGACTAATAATAGCATAATATAAGATTATTTGACTATCTCCATACACTAAGTCATAATTATCTTGAGAATTATAATATATATATATATATATATATATATATATATATATGTATTAGTCCTCATGTTGGCCATAGTACTCGGAAATTTTTCTTCTTGAAAGTCGGAAATTTATGCGCCTACACCCCCCTACGCGACTAGAGTGGTTTACGCCCCTGCTCAAAATTCCCAGAATCGCCCATCACTACATAAGCTCTTAGGCTTTGATAGCCTGTGAGCTAAAAAGACTGTAAGCTAAGACCGGTTGGTTGGTTGTATTTATGAATGGCAATTATCAATACGAGATATATGGGTCCTAGGGGAGGGGAATACCCACTATGGTGGTATTTTTAAAGAACCCACCCGTATTTATGCAGGCAAATCCAAGTTTCGAAGAAAACAGTGGAAATCACGATTAGGCCAACGGGCTCGATTAGGCTCGAACTCACAAGGAAGGTCTCCATAGTGCGCATACTCAGATTATTTTGAAAAAAAAATATTAATTAAACTACTTATGTATGTAATAAAGGATCAGGCAAAATTAGCGGCGGAATTACATTATAAATTATGTAAAAAAATAAAATACTTTGGAACATTTGGCGTGAAAAGACGAAAGCGTCAAGCGATTTGGCGCGCTGCACTTCTTGCCAAAAGCAAACGATTTTAATGTAACTGAAAATGTTGGATGTTTGGAATGCGTGTTAATGGTATTTAATGAATTTAAACATAAACAATGAGAGAGTTTAATATATTATATGCATGTATATTGCATTACATATATGTATATATATATATATATTGACAGTTGGGGTAATAATTTAAATTATCATTGGAAAAAATATTTTAATAAATAAAAATAGTCACAGAGAAAATTTATTGTCATACATTTAAGCGTATTCAAAAATAAAAGCCAGATGTATCCATGGCAACAAAATTGAATCGACAATGTTCAATTAGGCTTCGAGCTTGAAGCAATTTTAATAAATTTAAATTATGAATTGTTTTTTAAATCGCAAATTTTGATGAATAAATTTGAATATAATATTAAATTTGCACATAAATATCGATATAACAAAATTATCCTTAAAACAAACTAAAACTGTCAAAACTAAAATTATTTAAATTAAATTTATCTAAACAAGTTCAACATGATACTTTTTTTTCCTTTTAAGTGCATTTGACGTGAAAAAGCATTTTTTGAAATTGCATTCTAACGCCAACCGATGATAAATCGCCAAATAATGAAATTTTCATTATTTTTTTACGGACATTGCATGGAAGTTCCGCCGAAATTTTTTTTTATAAACATATATAGCCTCATGAGAAGAACATTTTGTAATTTTTTTTTTCAGATTTTTCGGAGTATGCCCGTATAGAGACCTTCCTAGTCAGCACCTCCCGTGCCGTCTACAGTTTTGAGAGCAGAATCGCTTCGCCACTGGTGGTGCGTTAGCTAAGAGCGCTTTTAAGATTTAGAACAAAGCCTGGAAATGATGAATTAAATAGACATAGTATAAACAGACGTAAAAATGTTATTTATTTCAGAACAGACATATGGAATGAAAATATTCAAATATTCTCGAGTATAGTTCCCCCCCAAAAAAACTAATTACCAAATTAAATAACGTGATTTGATTTAGCTTTTTCTTTTTCTAACTGATAACTAGGCCCCTGACCTGCCTGGTTGCCCCAACTAAACGGGTTTGACGGGTTGGCACCTGGTATCGGGATGAGTGACCGCCTAATCGCCGCGTCGCAGCAATAAATCTAACGAGTGTCTATATCTTTATCCTAAAGGTAGTGCCCACTGCTTATTTGTGAATCTTCTTAATCTGGTTACTTAAAATTTTGATCTTGTTGTAAGTTGATCTCATAATTTAGAACCTCGGTCAGGTGATGAGACCTTCATCTGGAGAGTCATCTCCAGAGGCATAATTCACAGGTAACTTGGAGGACTTTGCACCCACGACGGATTTTACAGCACCAGGTGCCATAGCGTACATGACGGACATCGGCTGTCTCCAATTCAATCACCAGACCCCTAGCTGCCAGATTTCCTTAGCCGAGGAGTTACTTGTCTGGCAACGGAGCGGTAGCTGTTGAAACTATGGACATTTCAAGCACATAATAGCTCACCCTTTGTGTTAGATATGTGGAGCATTTATAAAATTAATAAAACCCATATTTCGGGAAAATTGCTTAGGTTTCATCCCAGTAAATGGATTGTCCGACAAAAATTTTATTCATCTATCGATTAATAATTTTATAAGACACTGCACTCGTAATGCGAAACACTTGCACGCTAATATTAATCATGTGTTTTAAATCTATTCAAAATACTTGTTTTCATTTCAATATTTTTTATAATGTTTTTCTGTTGGATACATGAGGCTCATCTCAAACATTGTTAGTTGTGCGTTTTAACACTTTCCAACAAAACTGAAAAGTGTTTTTGTTTTCGGATTGTCTGTCCGTGTGTCCGCGATCTAACTCTCGTAAATACATTCGGATTGCCATAAAATTTTTAGATGTTATTGAAGTTTACCCAAGCACGAACCCTATTGAAAATGAAGTTACTACCATGATTAGTTTATTTGCAGGGATAGTCAACAGTTTTTCGTTACATTACGGCCAAAGGGAAAAATCGTTTCAAATGAATTTTAAAGGTGTTACACCCTGGCAAACATATTCAAATTTATATGCCTTTGCGACGTGCACTAAAATATGCATTCTGTAGAATATGCAGTGAAAATAATAGTTATTATTCATTTACAGGGCCACACAAAATAATTCCATTGCACAATAATAAAGGGGGGGGGGTCACTTGTCTGCGACATATTTTAATTATTTCAATTATGTTAAACGATTTTATGCACAATAAAATTGATATATGCCACAGAGGTTTAATATTTCATGCATGATATGAAGTGCATAGGATTTACAGGCACACACAATAGATTTCAAATAGTATATTCTATCCGAAGAACTGTATATTATCAATGGTGACTGATGGATGAATGTAATGTGTTTTTAATTATGATATGCGCTTTTAAGTTTCACTAAATGTATGCATATTATACGGTGTATATAAATGCTAAGTTGATTATACAGAGTTACACAAAAAAGCTCGTAAAGGTTACTGAATATGAGCGTAATTTACTTAAGGGTGTTTTTTAAATATGTTATGCATTTTTAAGTTGAACTGCTTTCAGTTTACTAACAAATGTTAGTAGAATATAGATAAAATTGTATACAGAGTCACGCAAAGAACTGGATATATGGTCACCTGTGGATGATAATTTCTGGAAATGTGATTTAAATAATTTTATGAGTGTTTTTATTTGAATAAAAGTTTAGTAAAATACTGACGTGTAAATAAAGTACTAGGTAAACTACATGGCTGAACAAAAATACTCAAGTATGTTTCGATCTATTAATATAAATTGCTGAAAGAAAAATTTTAACCAATTAGACGTTTTCTTGCTAAACTAAATTTCTTCTTTTTATAGTATGTACATCAGGATTGTTTAAAAATATTGTTATGCATATTTGGTTATGAACAGTAACACCTTATTTTTCTCAATAACGAAGTTTTGTTAATGATTTCAGGAAGTGTTGGAAAATGTTTCCCAATCATGCTTAAAGCATGATTTTTCTTACTGTTTATACTCGTTTCAGTTTTCTTTCTAAAAACGCACACGGTTTCTGAATGTTTCAGAAACTGGAAGTGCCCTTCAAAACCGTAAAATTGTAACAGTAATCGAAAAATACGAAATAACATTTTTTGACATGTTTTCAAGTATTATATGTAGAAATATACCTTAGCTTAAGACTAGTTTATATTTTATCTACGATTTTAATTATGCAAATTATTATTGTAAGACCAGAAAAATTCCAAGATTAAGCCCCCTCCGAAGGAAAATCCTGGCTACGGGCCTGAAGGGTCATGAAACTTTTTGAGTCTATCTAACCATTTATGTTATCAATTTTAATCTATCTTTATTATTTTATGAGTTATTAAACTTCAAAATGGGTCCGGGACTTTATAAATAACTAACAACGGGACTTATAACTAACTGTATTATATATTTGTGTATTAAAATGAATTGTTTGTTTTTCTGTGTCTTTTTAAACAATCTCTTCTGATTTCAGAGAGTTAATTTCCGGTTTATATTTTAATCTACAACTTCTTCCTAATTATTGCTGGAACAAAAATAAGAGTATGTTTTATCCTAAGCATTTGAACTTCAAAATAGAATAACAATAAAAAAAAAATCGAAATTTTTCGTAAAAACAGCGATTTGAAGATAGACACATAACTTAATTGAAAAAGGACAGAATTCCTGCGACATCACAGAAGGTAAAATGGCAGCATGATAATTTATTTGCACTTTTTATTCAGCAGGATTTTTTTTTTAGCTGTTTCTCTTTACAGCGTTATTTTATTGTCACACTTATGAATTAATCAACCTAATTAATGATAATATAAGCACATTCTTTCATTATTTAATTATTAAATAAGGGAAATAATAATAATAATAAAAGTATTTTCTGCAGAAATTAAATGAAACCATTTTTAAAAATTAAAATTAACACAGAAAATCTTTAAGTAAAAGCATATTTAAGAAAAATAAATTTTATTAACATAATTTATAAACAAATCTTAGTTTGAAAACTTGAAATTTTGCTCATTTATACAGACATTAGCTATCAATTGATTTATTTTAACGTTATATTTCTAATAAATTTCTAAAAATCTGCGCAGAATGCATCTCAAATTAAAAGAAATATGAAAATAAAATTAAAGGAAATATTAAATGAAATATTATTCAAATTAAATGAAATATTATTCTGATCTATTATATACATTCAATCCTTTCAGTAGCGGAAAAAAATATTCAAGTAAAAATAACAAATGTAAGACATAATGCTTTACAATCTAGCTATTTTACAATATTTCCCTAAACAGTTGTTTTTATAGCCTCGAATCGAAAGGAAGAATAGGGTCCATTGCCTTTGTAAATTGGTAGGACTTGAAACCGAATCGAAAAAAAATCAGAGGCAATACGCTAGAGAGTATACACAAGCCAGTATATGCTATAACTTTATTTGAGAAAGAGAAAGTATACGGCGCTTTTTTTAAAAAAAATACAGTGGCAGTCTTCTAAAAATCCGCAGTGTACTTTGCACTGCAGCCATGTTTCTACTAAATAATAAGGGGAACATTGATACATGGGGCACATTGATACATTCCCTCTGTTGCTCATAGAGTTATTACAGAAGTTTCACAACAGCTCCAAAAGGTGATGCTAGTGTACACAACAACATACAGAATGTCTTTAGCATGATTCAATAGTTTGTTGAAATGGGACGGGTGATTTAGTGTTTTTATAGATCCAAAGTAAATTTGAGTTGTACAATTGCAATGGTATTATACAGCTGCTCCAATATTTTCAACAGAAAAGAATACTCTCCCTGGCAAGTAAAGCTACTCTTTATCAGTTCCTCATTCTTTATTGTTAGATAAATTATGAAGTGTTGGATTTGAGACTCGTTTTATTCAAAATGACTGTATGGGATACATTGATACAGTATATGCCGGGCACATTGATACGTATCAAAATGTACCACGCTAGCTACAGACAACCTAAATCCTTGTCTAGTTCATTTTTTCATCACCTTTTATTATTTTTTTTTTTACCATACTCTCTTTAATCCAACCATTTTTAGCCAAAAATTTCTATTATTAGTTTTTATTGAAGTGAAATAGCTCTATTTTTTATATATATATTAGAACATTTTATAGTATTTTTGCATACAGAAGACGTTAACGAATTCGAACAACATCTAGTGCTAGTAGAATCAACTAAAAGAAAAGGACGGCAGCCTGGAAAATCTCGAATTTATATCGATTCTGCGGAGAAAAAAGTATTTTCGACATGAGAAATGTTAAATAAGAGAAATAAGCTGCAGAAAATAAAGGCTGCAAAGGATAATTATGTTATAAATAGAATTTTTAGTATAATTATCCTTTATTTTATGTTTATAAACCATTATATAAACAGAAAACCTGATATTTTTTCCATCTTTCCTAAGAAAGAAAATATGGCTAGGGTTGAAGTGCCAGATATGACAAAGTTACACAATCAACAATCAGACAAAGAACAACCAGAACATCAACTCATTATTCATTTAATTTTGATTGCTTAAATATTACTTACAAATAAATTATGGGTGATATGAATTTCTATAAATAAATATAAAATGGTTTACTAACTAATTTTCTATGATAAATACGCATTGGTATTATTTTGCCTCTATTTTTTCCAAATGTATCAAAGTGTCCCATAAGGTGTATCAATCTGCCCCGGGGATGGGGCACATTGATACAAATGACTTTTTTTTTATTTTTTTTAAATTACATGCAAAAATACTATATAAAACAACGATTGTACGATTTTATAACACACTACACATGTTTTGCTGACACCACATGGAAAAATAACTTGAAATTTCTTCTGTCTGGACATCAGAAAAATTCTTAGAAAAAACTGTATCAGTGTGCCCCAGTTCCCCCTATATAATAATATAAAAAAAAACAATATATCTACACTAGTTTGTTAAAATTTTTCAATAACTTGTTTTTCGTTTTGTTGAAATCTGAATAACGAAATTAACAATAAAAATATATGCAACAAAAAAGTATAGTTCTGTGTAGCTTGTAATTACCATTTTGATATTTTTCATTTTTTATTTTGATGCACTAAGTAATTTCCCATTTGTTTAAATCGAAAAATATTCACAAGGAAGGATTTGTAAAATTAATTACTAACATGAATTATGTAAAGATATATGAGGAGCCCAGAAGCCAATGGGTACAAGTGACAAAATGTCGATTTCGAGTAAATTGAGTTTAAAGATAATTGATGTTAAATTGGAACATCAATAACAATTGACTAAATTGAAATAGGAAACGTCTGCTTGTTGCATTCTAATCTTTGAACTCTCATTTCAATAACTGTTAAAAAAATAGAGTACAATTTTCGTTAAATGTATAATTAATCAATATTGTTTGTTTTTCGAAAAAAGTGGTTTATCTCTATAACTCTCCAAATAATCAAAAAATAACCTATATTTCTTTACCTGAAATGAAAAAAGCATATTTCCAGATACCCTGTGCACTTAACTCAATTTTTTCAATTTTGTCACTTATACTCCTTGGCTTCTGGGGTCCTCATATATGTTTTCTTCAGAACCTTTTATTAATTCTTCTTTTATGTTAATGCAGTCATCAAAAGATTTTAATTGATACATATAATATACCATTGTGTTAAGAAATAAAATAGAATTATAGTATGAAAAAGCAGTTTATAAATGTATGGTATGTATTTTCATGTATGGAAAAATGGGAACATATGATTACATGCCTTGTGCCTCTATTTTTTTCTTTATATTCCTTTTAGATTTATTTTCCTTTACGATTTTGTCTACATATTATCATATTTATAATTTTACATATTTTAAAAAGAAATAAAATATTTTGGCAGCATTAAAAAAACGTAATTATTAATTTTCTTTTAATAATCTTTTAATAGTAAATATCAATTCTTTTTTCTATTGGCGAGCCCCTGAGTGATTTTGTGCCACAAAACCCGTTTAACCAATCAACCGTTTTTGTATCTGAAGTAAAAATTTAAGTTAGTAGTTTTTATTGATTTATTTATTTATTGCCACGAAGTTTGGTTTTTATGCTGTAACAGTATAACCAGTTCTTCAAGTTTAAATTTCGATTGTATTAAAATAATTTTAAAAGCTGCATGACTTATTTAACTAAAGTTTAGTAAACAAAAAAAGTGTTAGTGGAGATACTTGTGATGCTGAGAACGAATCGTCTGCTTCAAACAGAGACAGATTCAATAATAATAATAATAATAATAATAATAATAATAATAATAATAATAATAATAATAATAATAATAATAATAATAATGCTTGAAAATTATTTTAAACAACAAAAAATGAGTAAATTGCGGTTCAGTTTTCAAACAAATTGCATTTCAAAGTATTTCTCCCTATTCGACAGTATAAAAAATTGTTACGATGTTTAAATTGTTACGAATAACTACGATGTGTTGAAGATTAAATATTTTCCATAAAAACGGAATTTAATCTTACTGCACTGTTAAAAAAATTTCCGCGAAATTTCAGAAAATCTAAGGGTAATCCATTATCTTTAATCTCAAGTAAAATTGCAGAGATTGGAAAAATAGAGTTTCTGTTAAATTACAGAGAAATTATTCGGTCAATTTATATTAGACTCTGTAAATTAGCATCGTTAAAAATACACAAGACTGCAAAAGCTTCAAAATAAGTAAACCTCTCAATCTTCGATGAGCCTAAAAGAATCTTTTGAACATTTGAGTCATTTTAAACTGCAGTATCATTTTTTTTTTTTTTTTTTTTTTTACATACGATTTGTTTTTAGCTGTCCTGTTGGGGTTTAAACCCGAGACTTCTTCACAGTGGAAGAACACTCCACGGACTGAACTATAGGAGCTTTTGTTATTTTGTTCAAAATATGTCTTTTATGATTGAGCGGGGAAAAATCGATAAAAATTTCCACTAACACCGAGGAGATGATTTTTACCTTTCTACATTATTCTAACATAAAAAAATGAAACTAAATTTTCTTTCCTAATATTTTTAATAAAATAGTAAAATAATTTTATAAATGTGTATTTTGAATTTTAAGTTTTAGCAAAGATAAAAATATCTTTAAATAAAGGCGAAATCCCCACAGGGAAGTAGATATAATATAAGTGAAATGTCGGTAAAATGATGACCGAGAAACTTGATCGAATGCATTTAACTGAGTATTAGTGCATTTAACCGAGTACTAAATTTACAGAGAGTCTCACTTTTTTTCTGTATTTTTACAGAATTTTTTAACAGTGTGATATTGCTAACGTCAAAATGACGTCAGCGTTACGCACGAACACATTTTGTCCTTTATAAACCAAACAGTAGATACACACAGGAAAATACTCAGTAGGTATATTTCTTAATAGGATTTATTATTAACAATATATTACATAACCTACTTACAGCACTATGAAGTAACAACACATCTTTAAAAGGTCCATTGAAATGTTTACAAAATGGCTTTGCTTTAAAATGACGATAGACAAAAATCCGTTTTAATTCATTAATAACACTCTCCGTCTGACATCAGCTCATACTTTCCGTAATAGCTTTCAATTTACATTTACTCAAAATATTTCTGAAGTATTTAATTTTTGCAAAATATTTTATATTATCAAGCTAAGACAGGAAAATTTTACAGCAATATTACACATTTACGTAATGTCATTTTGTGTTAATACTCCTACAGGATTCTCAAAAAGGATTATTTCTCACAAATTTTCAGATAACACGCAGAAAAAAATTCTTACTTTGTATTTCGTTAAATGCTAAATTCAAATGTCTAACGATATTTATTTTTATAAAAACAAATTAAAATAATAAATAAAAAAGTTTGCAGTAATTTTTAATTAGCACATATCATTTCTTATAAAAAAAGGGGGGTTGGAGAAAAGAACTAGAATAGAAATGACTCTCAGAATTTAACAAAGATTAATGATTAAATTGGAAAAATGAATAAATAAATAATTTTTCTGATACATGGCTACATAAACAAATAATTGGTTAATTATAAACTAAATAATAAACTATTCAACCAATCGATTGTTTAATTAATTCTTTTACATACTTATAGATGTATCCTAAAATTATTTTTAAAGTAAATACTATTAATGAAATTTGTGTAGTAGATTTAAAATTATAAAATGCCTGCATGTAAATCTATTTTATTGAAAGCATTACCAAATCTTTAATTTTATACAATCAATTCCAATCATTCTAGGTGTCGGTCATTAGGAGTATGAAAAATTACATCGAAATGTGAAACTGAAATATGATTGCATTGAAGCGTGTATTTCCTTTTTTTATTAAAAAATCTACAACCATCGAAGATCTGTGGACGTGCTTTTTATGTCTTCCATGAACAGCAGAACCGTGGATGACGTTCTAGATTCTTTGTCTTTCGCAGAAGGACTGCAGTAGTCCAGCAATGTACTCGGCAACGAACCCGTCTGTTTTTTCTGCATTTCTCTTTATTCCCGGAATACCATTGATTGGCCCCTTCATCCCATATCATCGTCATCTTCTTGATCTTTTATAATGCCTATCCTTCTCCCACAAGTCCTGACTTTGTGAATAACTTCTTCTTGCATGAGGTTGAAGCACATGGCTATTAGAGCCATGCCGAACAGTAAGTAAAGAGAACACATAACCAATTTCTCTTGAGAACCACCCTCTGAAATGACGGAATCACCAGGAACTAAGTCACCAAAACCTGAAAAAAAAGAAGAAAAATTACAAATTCCTTTCATATATTTACAAATTCATTATATATATATATATATGAAAGGGATAAGAATTAAAATCCTTATTCCTAATTTTAAATCTCATTCTAAAATCCGTTTTACACCTTGTAATTTTGTTTCACATAACATTCATTACTTTCGTCATCAGAGAGTAGAAAATGTTGACTTTTAGACAATTTTCCTTCATCTGCGGTTAAGTACTTGTACGTCACAGATCTCCCAAAATCGTGCGGATCTTAATCACACGCCAAAATCAAATCACGTCACAATATTAACAGCAAATTAATCATTTAAAGTAAATATTACTTACAAATGTACAGCTTACCCTCCTGCTAAAAAATATTACAAACCACAATATGTTGGAAGAACGAACCCGTAATAGTTTCGATTTTGATCATTTGAGACCCTTGCACTGCGCAACCTGAGATCATATAGGTTCCGAAATTGACATAAATGATTTGTGGAACCTCCGATTCAACTTGTGGAGATGATTCTAAAATAAAGCGACGATATGAATGAGTTCGGTATACTAAGAGGTTCCCGAGTCTAATTATTATCCACACGTTATCCCACACATATTCATTATACATATAACCAATAAACGAAATTATTCGTCAAAAATATGACATTTGGAATGCGTTTAAATGAAACGATGCGAAAGACTTTCAGCAGAGAAATAAATAAAAAAAATGCCAGCTAAGGGCGTAATATTGATTATATACAAGCTTATATACCACAGAATTGGTTTATCCAGGCAAACAGGCACGTAGCCAGGGAGGGGGCTAAGGGGGCTGAAGCCCCTCCCGAAAGTTTGAAAATACAAAATTATCTGTATGATTAAAAGATAAGTTTTGTTTGGTTTTATCTTCCATTACATTAAAATCAATTGCATTTTTAGCTGTAAAAATATTCATTTACTGAATTACAGTTACGGTAACCCTTTATTAAATCGGTTATTTTGATATATGTTTTTTTAATAGGTATGTACCACTAAAAATATAAATTCTTTTTAAAAAGTAATGTTTATCTCTTTATGCGCAGTAAAATTTGATCAAGTGTAATTTCTTATTATTAATTTGACTAAGAAAATTAAGTAGAAATATACATACGGCATAAGAAAGGTCAAGAAAAATTTGGAATACTATTTTCTACATGTTTCAGTCATTGGAAAAAGGCTAAACGTTTTTCTTAAAACATATACAATTAGATTATCACAAACCGTATGTTATTTTAACAAACAAACTTTAGATTTCTTCAGGAAAATAGAAATATAATTATTTCATTGTTGAGTCTAAAGAGCTCCAGGAAAAGAAGAAATTAGTGCAGCCCTTAAACTAATACTTGAAATTTAATATCTTATTTTGTGCAGAACGAAATAGCCACTGACCACGATGACAATCCTCTAACTTTAGAGAAATTGGTATAAAAGAAGACTGATAGCTAAGAGTTCTTTTAAGCTTTGAGCAAAGTCTGGAGTGAATGAGAATGAATTGAAACGAGATATTATAAATATCCTTAGAAATGCTATTTATTTCACCCCAAAAACTTAGAATGATATCATTCAAATAGTCTAGGATACATTTACCAAAGTATTAATTATCAAAATTAATATTGCGATCTGTTTTAGCTTAATTGCTGATGAAACTATGGACATTTCAAGCGCAAAACAGCTTGCCATTTGTGTTAGATATGTGAACTATTAAAAAATTCACAAAATCCAATAATTCGGAATTTTTTTTTAAAGTGTTATTCCAATAAATGTCTTCTCTTCCGAAAATTCAAGAAAAGTAATTTTACAATATTGTGATGAATTATGTCTTGCCATGTATAAATGCGTCGCATAGGCATATGACAAAGTAGCCAATAAGTTTGGTCATTTTAGAGGGGTTCATTCTAGAATTCTTCAGAGTATTTAAAAATTAGATATGTCCTCTGTGAAAGGCATTGGTTAAATCTTAAATTGTCTAACAGCATGCTGATTGCCTTCATTCAAAAGTGTCATGGACTTGTCAAAGCACCGACAAAAGTTTTAAAAATCACCTGAAGGCAAATTTAGTGCTTCAAGAAAAATTGCATCATATATCCTAGAAAACAAAAGAAAATAACTTCTCCGCATTTGTAATACAAATTTTATCGAGAGGCATGAAAGCATATTGACTTTTATAGAGCTATTTAAAAATACATTTGTATTAGCTCAGAAAATATTTCGAAAAACACATGGAAGATTTCTTCAACAGCTGGAGCTTTTTTGGCAGTCAGGGAGAAAAATCATTTTCTCATAAGCTTGTCTGTTTGTCAGAATGTTTTCTGTCTGACAGTCATAGTAAGTTCTTCTTCTAAAAAAAAAAAAAAAAAAAAAAAAAAAAAAAAAAAAAAATTTCGTCATATAATATTGGCTGTAACCCATGCTAAAGATGCCTAATTGTTTTACATCAGGGCTGTCCAACGCGGCGTCCGCGGGCGCCATGGCGCCCTTCGTAAGTTTTCATGGCGCCCTTAGAAATGATTCATGAAAGACTTTATGAATAACTTTATGAATAACTTCATGTTACTAAAATCTGTTTAAATAAAAACCCATTAAAAAAAAATTCTTTAAAATAGTTAGTGTTCCACACGATTTTTCTTTCATAAAAAGCATTAAATTTTAGCCTTTTATTACAAAATATTTTGATAGACCCTCTTTTTGTAAAATGTAATTCTAATTTTACTATGATTTAACCTTTTTTCCGAAATTATTTTTACATCGAGCTCTAATTATATTTTAGGAGGTATTATGGCTTATGTTGTGAGGTGTTTGTGCATCGTATAAGACGTATGAATATCGTTACTCTTTACAATAGTTGCCAGTATTGCTTCCTTTTTTATTCAGAAAATCGAATTCTTAGCAGAAATTTCGAATAATAATTTTTACTTCAATAATAATTTTTAATTTAAAATAAAAATTCTTCTTTCGGAAATTTCTGTATGAATTTGGAATTTCTGCATATAAAAGAGAATCGAAACTAGCAACCCTGCAACCCATAGTAAATTATTATATTTTCAGACATATTAATAATGACGCCCTTCAATGTTTGCTATTTGATGAAGTGCGCCCGCGCCTAATGAAAGGTTGGACAGCCCTGTTTTACATAAATATGTAGAAAAATGATGTAGAAATCGTTTGTAAGATTTTGTTGTACATCAAAACTTCGGGAAGACATCTTCTGAACTGAAATAAAGATCTCAAGGATAACATTTAGACAGGCAACAGGTACAAACCTTCAAATTACATCCACTGACAAGTTTTACAACATCACGGTCTTATTTCCCCATGTAGAAAATCTTATTCAAAATTTAAATTATCGATTAATTTCGAATGAAGACATTCTAAGAGATTCCCAGTTACATCTTCCAGGATGTGCTTACTTTAAAAAGCAAGCAAATTAGAGAATCTCATGCAGTATTTTCAGGATAAAGTGCCAATGTGGCAAAAGAAAACTGTATATGAATTAGGGTGCAAACAAATTGCTAATGTTGACACCAACACAGAGGTTTTAAAAGTTTTAGTACTGTAATGTGACGTATTACGATAAAATCAAACACTTGCTGACAGTTTTGGTTGAAAGCCGAGTAACAGTGCTGAAAGATAGTTTTTGGCAAAGAAAATAATTAAAACTTTGACTCGAAGCGTTATGGTCGATGACAGACTGAGTAGCTTTTTCATGGTTTCCATTCTTTGGGGAATTACAGAAGATCTTGATAAGTCAATCAGCATCATGGCTGAGAAATTATGATGCTTGCTTCAAGTTGTACTAGTAAACTGAATTGAATTCAGGGGGTGGCCCGGGAGGGAGACATTCCCCTTCCCCCGGAGAAATGAGATGTCCCACCCCGGAAATTTTGCGATTTTGTGTTTTCAAGGGTCAAAAAGTACAATTCCCCCCTCCTCGGAACACTATAATGTCCCCCCGGAGCCCCAAAAATCTCTTCCGGAGAAAAGTGCCTGAATTCAACACTGCTAGTAAATTTATTTTACTGCTGAGCCAAGCATTAAAGACTGGTCACGTGAGTAATAGGTCTGAGTTAGACGCGTCTATTGTTGATAATAGGACTAATAGCAATGAAAAGAGTTTTTCCTACTATTGCTTTTGTCGTAAATGGAGAGGAATTTCGTCCCCCTCCTAATGCTTCCCAACCTTCAGAGATGTCCATTATTTTGGCAGTATGCCAAGACAGGTCTTTTAAAACTGGTCAAGCAGTACCAAGAGTATCATTTATAATCATTGTTTCTGTTACACTAGTAAACAGTGTTGAATTCAGGGGGTGGCCCGGGAGAGGGAGAATATCATCAGCGAACATAATCAGAGAATGTGAAATACAAACATAATTTTTATGATTACATATGAGTGTAGCAATTATTATTATTTTTTTTAAATAATGCGTGTTATTAATTTTATTTATGGATTAATAGTTTCAAGACCTCGCATTCGTAATGTCATATTCTCGCACGTTAACATTAATCCTGTGTTTTAAATCAATACATATTATTTGTTTGCATTTCAATATTTTGCAACTTTTTTTCATAGTATAGGAGAGAGCAGGGCACGTTTGAAATTTTTTTTAAAAAATGAGTACTTTTCTTATTTGAATTATATTTTTTGAGTTTTAAGTATTACATACTAAAAACAGTGCATTTCTTCATCATATGAACCAGAAATTAAAAGTTTTCCATATAAATTAAAAAAATTGTGAGGATTTAAAAAGATGAAATATTTCTGTTCAAACCTGCCCCATGTAGGGGTACCTTTGAACAAGTAAGGGGCACCTTTGAACAAATAAATAAAATATAAAAATTTTGAGAGTTTTCATAAAACGCTGCATATGTTTCAGGAATATAAAGTAATATGAATAAAATTTAATAACTATATTTTATTGAAACTAATAATTTTTCTGTTATTTAACCAAACTTAAATCCTTCAAAGTGGATGTCAAAAATCATTGTTGAAACAACACAGAATGTGTCTCCAGTTATGTTTGGTTGAGAAAACTTTTTTAAATATCCTTGTAATACACCAATATGATACCTGATGCTTTTGGAAAATTAAAAATTTTCACACATTCACATTTTTTATGAAAAAACCTGACTTAAATTCCGTTTTATCAAGCACGAAAGCACTAGTAATTCCATAGTTTGGGAAAGAGTAAATGAAAGAGTATAGGCTTTGTTCCATGAATCATTATTGTGTATCCGGAATTTGCAATTATCAAATAAATGAATGCCATCATCAATTTAGGTTTGAAACTTCCAATCGCTGATATATCCAGAGATTCTAATATATCTGTGCAGTAAGGAAGGATTGCTAACAGTATAAGTTCATGTTCTTTGACATTCTTAATTAACCTCTTTTCACATTGAAAAAATTCCAAAAATAGTAATATTTAGGTAATATTTACTTGATAGTTTTAGATGTTCAATAGTGCTCCATCACATGGAGTTCAACATTACAATTGTTGAATAAAACAAAGCTTATAAACTAAAGATTACATCTTTATTTAAGTGTTCAACAATAAATCAAAATTTTAGGGATATAAAATTTTGAACAAAAATCTTACAACATTATTTTCTTAAGTTTAGATTCAAGAGGGAGAAAAATACATATCTTGCTTAGACATTATTGCGCATACGAAATGGATCAGCTTTGTATATTTATTGCACTGAAACAGTAGTAATGTATTGCCATAGACATTTTTAGAAAATAATTTATTTGTAGGAAAATATTTAGAGTGTTCAAAGGTGCCCCCAGTTCACATGTGCCTCTCTCTCCCCTACTTGAGGCTCATCTCAAACACTGTTAGTTCGTGCTTTTTAAGTTTCGCAGAAAACTTTTCCTAAAAATTATCTGGTTTTCGAACCGGTTTGGAAACTGGAAGTTTTCTTAAAAGTTAAAAATTGCAACAGAAATTGAAAAAATTAAATGTGAAATAACAATATTTGACATAGTTAACAAGTATCCTATGTAGAAACGCACATTAGCATAAGCCTAGACTTTTTTTAATTTTTTTACTGAATATTATTCAAATTACTTTTGTAAGAATAGAAAAAATTCCAAAATTGAGCCCCTCCCGAAAGAAAATCCTGGCTACGGGCCTGCAGGCAAATACTGCTCACTGTGTCTACCATTATTGTCAAGTACCGTTTGAAACCTCAAAATGGCACGTTCAACAGTCACGCGAAGCAAAATCTTGGAAATATTGAAGGAGTGACGGAAAATACTGCCCTTGAGTTCTGGCAATTTTTCGTTTTGAAGTCATGGCACCTCTGAGAATTTTTTTAAAAGCTCAAAATATTTGCAAAGCTTCTGACGCGCAATCATCCTTTTAATAAAAAAGTTTCACAGCACGATTTTGTAAACTATACGACAATTTTCGTGGAAAAAATATGAGACTGGTGGCAGATTCATATCCTTTTTTGATTTTAGATTTTCAATGTTCGCGAACAGATATATCATGTGGTTACAAAAACTTACATATCCGTGAAAAAGTTTTCAGAAAACACCCGCTGGTGGCCAATTTTGAAATGAGTTTTTTTCGACTAAATGTCTATTGCATCACTTCATTTAGATGCATTTCAAATTTAATATTTTTTCTGAGGAATACTTTCGACTACAAACAGTTCTTATAAGGTGAATATTAAGTATGTACAATCTGCAGATAATCCATTGATAAACATTGTAATGAAGAAACTCAAAAAGAAGATAAACTTGGTTTATCAAATTACACAAAAATCACAAAATATTTACACAAAACTGTCAAATCAATCAAGTTTATGATACATTTTTTACATTATGAGAATTAGCTCTCATAAAAGTTTAAGCACTAGAACAAAGATATTATACAATTAGATTACCAAATATTACATAATTATGCTATTTTCTTATCATTTAATAATTTCTAAAATATGTTAAAGATAAAATTTTAAATTTAAATAATTTTAGAATTCGTGTTATAAAAGTTTACAACTTCAATATTTTGGCATTATTTTGTATTCACATCAAATTACAATGAGTCATGGATCATGATACCTAAGGTGTTCTAAACAGGCTCATTTCCCCTAAAATCTTAATTGATTTTAGAAAAGACTAGTCTAAATGCGATAATTGATTTGCAGTAGAAAACTATTTTCGTTTTTAACTTGATATATAAATGTACGCATTACGCTGCATAATTTCTGTGATGTGCCAATGTAGTTGTATAGAAAACTTCGTCTATGTTATAGACATTAAATTATTCCTTCTTTTTAGGTGCATTCGCAATTACTTAAATATGTAGCATCTATAGTCGTCATCCAGTCTGTCCGTCCGTCTATCCGCATGTAATAACTCAAAAACTACCCAACCAAATTGTTTGAAATTTCAAAAATACGGTTATTACATAATTTTGTCAACTTATTTCAAATTTTATGAAAATCGGGTGCATAGTTCAATTACAAGGACAATTAAAAATATTCCATTACACTGCGGTCAATGGGGAAAAATAAATTCAAGTGCATTTTAATGACGTTACACTCTTTCGAATACAATAAAATTGATATGCATCTGTGAAATATATATTAAACTATGCATTCTGTGCAATCTGTAGTGCGAAGAATATTTGTTATTACTTTACAAAGCCACACAAAAGTATTCCATTATAGGGGGGGGGGGGAACATTGTTTGGTGTGCGTTTTAATTATATTAAACTATTTCACATTTTATGAAATTAATATACGTTGCTGAGGTTTACTACAAGTTACTTCCTGTATAATAGAAAGCATACAATATTTACAGGGACACATAAAAGATTTCGGATACTATACTGTATCCGAAGTACTATATACTATTACAGCAAGTCTAAATATTTTTTAACTTCGTTACAGTGCGAAAGTCAAATGTAGCAAATAATTGCTACATTTGATGTGAAATTTCAGACTTGTTTAACGCACAATCTTGTATTCGTGAATTCTTCTTGAAAGTTTGAAAAAAAAAAGGAGAAATTACCTTCATATCGAGCACACGCTTGCATATTCGTCTGTTAATAATAAAATCCAAATTTATTTTAAAAACGAACTAGTCATTGGGGGCCACCGTAATACTACCCATCATGGATATGCATAATATAATATAAGGTGAGTCATAAATATTGAAATAATAGGCTATCTCCTTAAATATTGCTTCTAGAACAATGCTTCCAATTGCAAAAATTCATAAAAGAAAAGGTAAACATTTTGATAAGATAAGTTGAAACTCCATAGGGAGGGAGGGGGGTCTATTGGAAAAATTACGAAAATTAAATTTTTATACGGCCCCCGTAGGATAAAAATTCCAATTAGGAAAACTTTCCTTATTCAGTCCTGAGTTAGTCACAAAAAATTACAGCTTCATATCTTCAAAACTCGCAGAGTTATAGCGGTTTAAATAATTCATCAGGTTTTAAGGGATTAGACACAAATTGAAATGCGCGCAATTCAAGAAACAATGTTACTTTAACACTTCCAGGAAACATGTAAAAAAATATATCTTTTGAGTTAGAATTTCGTTTATTTTTTTCGTTTTTTGTGATGGTTAGCAATATAATTTGCTAAGAAAATCACATCTTAAAATTTTTCATAAAATTTATAAAAATTTCAAATAATTTGTACTAATTTAAATGGGATAATTTAAAATCGTTATAACTCGAAGCATTACTTATCGGATTTCAATTTCTTTCCATTTCATTAAAGATGAAAATCTAATTTAAGTTTTGTCCCAGGATTTTTGTTCAATTTTTCTTCCCCCTATTTTTTTTCAATATTAATTTTAAAATTATTAAAAATGTTTATTTAAAAAATAATATAATTAAAAAAATCATACTTTCAAAAATAAATATTTTTTTCAAATTTGCCGAAAAAAATAATGTAAAATAATCAAAAATGTTTAATGTTTTTGCACTTTTTTTCTTCGACCCTTCTAGACTTTTAATGATTTAAAGACGAGAAATAGTGGGGAACAAACTTTTCATGCAGAAAAACGAATTTAAAGTTTTAAATAAAGTTTTGCTCCTAATAAAACGATTAAAGCTTTTTAAAAAATTGAAAGTGTAAAGTAACTCCTTTCTGTAGTTAAAACTTCCGATCGACTTTAACTTTTCTCATTTCCATCTCCTTTCTGTACTGTTTAAATGTCCGTCAGTTATTTAAAACAAAGCTTTTTCCAAGATGCAGATTAAATCTTTTTTATAAATTTAGCTCTCACAACTTCAGGCTTTTTATCGTCCTGGAGAGGCTATTAAAAAATCTGTATTCTGGGCCTAGACCGAGACGTTACTTTTTTATGAAGTCTCGCCTGGCCTAACGTATTTTTCATACTTGAGGGGACAGCTTAATTTTTCCTAGGTCTGCATTCGACGAAATTTTCAATCTCGGTCTCGACACAATCCGTATTAAAATCACTGTTTCCAACTGACGTAATGTGTGCATGAAATAAATAAAATTTGGCTCAATCTAAATTTTTATGAAAAACACATAGATTTTAAAATCGTTTTTATTTTACGCACACACACGAAAAAAAAAAAAAAAACCTTTTAATTTTTTAAAAAAAGAATAGCATTTTCAAAGGCAATTTAAATACAATAACTCCAACGCATAAAATCTGTCTATGACGGAATTATCTCTAAAACGGAAAATTTGTTGATCCATGCAAAAAAATATAATAATACGCGAGAAAAAATAAACTCCATTCAGACACCTCCTAAGTAGGATATTTGTCTATAAAGTATTTTTTCTTTAATATGTGATTCCGTCTTAAAAAGTTCTACTGTATAACATTTTTTCTAAATTTCCGACGCATCGAATATGGATTAACGATATTAAAATATAAGTGAAACATTTATATATAAATAGAGATTAATTGATAAAATAAATATATCACAGCCTTTGGCGATTCTTTAATAATAAAAAGTATAAATATGAAAAAAGAAAGCTATAATAAGTATTTTTTGGTCAGAACTTCTCCATACGAAACAATTTTTAACCACGCGGAATCTATGTAGAAATTCATAGCTGAGACGGGCTGTGATTTAAACTTTTTTCCAGGCCGGTCCGGGTTATGATTTTAACATTTCTTTAGACCGGGCCGAATTTTTTTTCTATGGGTCGGTTTGGGAACGGACCTAGATTTTTCGACCCATGCAGACTCCAGTGCAGACTTGCACATTTTGAAAACAACTTTAGCTTTTAATCAATACGCTGATTTTTTATGTCCAAATAAGAAGCACCGTCTTAAATCGAAATTTAATAACGGAGAATTTGTAGACGATCCCTCACTTTCTTTCAAAATGAGTCAACAACTCTTAAATTACAGGCATGGTTAAGTGGTGTAAGTCACGAATTTTGGAGAATTTTGGATTCTAATATCTCTGTGAGGTTTTTAGATATGAAGATGAAATTTTTTAAATTCAATTTAGGAATGAATAAGGAATAATTTCCTATTTGGGAATTTTGTCCTATGGGGACCGTGTAAAAATTTAATTTTCGTATTTTTTCAAGTAGACACCCCCATGAAGTAGCAACTTATCTTATCAAAAATTTCACCCTTTTTTATGAATTTTTGCAATTGGAAGTATGGGTCTAGGGGCAATATTTAAGGAGATAGCCTATTGTTTCGATATGTATGATTCACTTTGTATATGAAAATAAAACACGTGTTAAATATTTATAACATACACTGCAATTCCAGAACAAAATGTAAACGTATATTTAAATATTGTTAATATACATAGTAATGGTCTATTAATGAATTGCTGATGAACCAATTTCGACAATTTTTTGTCGTAGTTTAATCCTTTGACGGGTAAAGCACTTCTATTCATAAAATACTAAAATGATTGAATGACACCGGAATTTTTAAAAAAAAATATTTCATAATATATAAATGTTTTTTTTTTACGTTCTTTGTAAAATTAAAATTTTCATTTAAAAATTCCGGTGTCAGTGTGGCATTTCGCAATTCAAATTAAGTGGTATTCTGGGCGCGTATACGCGCTTATAACCACGAAAGGGTTAAATGCCTGAGTAGTTTGGCATTTAAAATAAAATGCCAAACTACTCAGGTAGTATCGAGCTGCATAAAAGAAACATCCTTATAACTCCAAAAATAATAATCATATCAACTAACAGTTTACTGCGTCGGATTAAGCGTCTCATTTCCAATCATAATATATCTCTGAATTGAAATATGAATGAAATACAGGGTCATGAAAAATTGAAGAATGTGGAAAACAGAATTACAAATATCTCGGCAACTAATAATCCAATTGACTTCATTCTTTATGCAAATTTTGTGTTATTTTATTTCCTTTTACGCCCACTAGTTAAAATAAAAAAAATTCGAAAATTTTTATATACCTTTCATCAGAAAGAATTTTTCATGAGTCTGAAAAAAATATTTCCAGATAATCGAGGTTACTGATATTAAATAGGCTTCGTATCATTCTTACATCCCATTCTTACATACTAAGTTCATACAAAACTTCAAATCTCTATCTCAATTTGTTCGTGAAATAGAGCGTTTACAAACATACATACAGACAGACGGCAATTTTTTTTTCTAAAAACGTTTTTCGAAATCTTTACTATCTGAAATGTGTTAATGCGTCAAATTTTTTTTTTTCGATTTTCAAACGATTGCAAGATTTACCGTATACTACATATGATGTGTAAGTAAAAACGAAAACTTCTATAAATTAAGATTTTTTATTTAGTTAAAAAAATAAGTAAAATAAAAACTAAACCAACAACAAAATAAAGAAACGTTTTCGAATTTAAAAATATAAGGTAGAACCCGTCAAATTTTGAAGAAAGAAAATGTTTAAGAAGGAACTGTTTCATTAACTTATAATAAACCTACAAAATTAGTTATAGTAAAAAATGCATTTTATATTGGTACGTCTAACTCTTAAACAAACGATATTTATTGTCAAATTAACAAAATACTATTTCTATAAAACGCAGTTGTAGAAATTGTTAAAACTAAACTTTAATCGGATATGTAAGCAGTAAAAAATAATAAAGATATGTTATTATGATAAAGTTATCACTTAAGGTTCTTATGCTAGTATTCCAAAATGATAAAAAGCAAAATTTATTCAACTTTGACTCAATCATAAAAAAAAATTTCCGGTGAAATCTAAACCCTGCATCATTTCCGCCATATCAAAATTTACAAATGTACATTTCACATCTGTATTCACGTTTCAAAAACATTGACATTCTAATTTGATAATTTTGATTCGAAACTTGAAGTCTCAATGGGCTAATAGCTGAAATAGATATTAAACTGTTGATATTCTTTTACGTGTAAATCAAATTTTGTAAATGAAGTCAAAATTTACCGGGTTTTATGACAGAAGATATTTAAATTTCTATTTTTTCCCTTTTAATGAAAAAAAGGCAACAGAAAGATACAACACTCAATTTTTTTCCTTTTTTCCTTTGTTTTAAATAGAAATGGAGTACTCTTGTTGCCACGATTAGTAAAAAGGTATAAAAGCTGCAAAAAAATTAATATTTCAAAAACAAATTAAGATACAGCTTTCAAACAAATTTCATTAATATTCAGTATTGACAAAAACTAGTATCCATTCTTAAATAATCGGGTTCCACTAATTTGAACTTCGTATTTTTAAATAATATAACTTAATTTAAAACATATAAATAAATAAATAAGGTATATGAAAGCCACCTCTTCCTCTCGGTACAGCCAAAAGGACTTTTTAATCTGAAGTGAATAGCTTAAACTCATTAAAATAACTTTTTTTTAATATTATTATCATTAGATTTGGAAAAAAAAATGATGCATGTTTTTTGAAATTTGAATGTGGCTTCAACTTCATATATATATTTTTTAAATCTAAGCTTTATTTAATTATTTAATTAACTTCAGATTATTAAGAATTGTTTATTTTATGCATAAAAAATATCAAGTCCATATCTTTAGTAGTTTGTAAGAAAAGGTACATTATTTTAACATGGCAGATATAGGGATTCCGACTGCCTTTAACAGAAAAATCCTGTGGCAATGCTGCCAGGAAATTTTCGTGAATTGAAAAACATATTTCTGACAGTGAGCCCAGCGTTGCTTTCTCTGTGTTTATATGATTTTGTTTAAGAATTATATATTTATAAAGCTAGTTTTATAAAAGTTACCTGGCATACCATATTTCATATATATTTGAACAAGCAAGTTTTTGTTTTATTGTGCAAGAAGTTTCATCTGCCATAATATTTTAATAATTAATCAGATGTTTCTCTACCTTTTTCAGCGCCGTAAAATCCAATATGGAACGCCGGTAGCTAGAAAAATGTCTATATACTTTATTTTTAAAAGCAACTTCTACTACCTTGTTGCAATCGAATTTGAATTTTCCATTTCTTCTGAGACTATATTTTAATAAAATTCTTTTAAACTCACATCATATCAAACAGCATAAAATCAGATTGAATTTCCTTACTCACTGGTTCAATATGTTATTCTATTGAAAATTATTATAGCTCTCACGCATTGACTAAAATAATAATGTGCAGAAATTTTTTTATTTATTAAAGTTTGCTATTAATCTGTGCAGATAATTGAAGTCTTAAATTCTGAAACAATTCTAATATTCTCTCAACTTTTCATAAATTTTCTAGTAACTTTTATCATTTTTACATTCAAATAAAAGTCTGTTTGACTCAATAGGGAGAGCAGGGTGGTTTATTTATTTATTTTTTTTTTAAGGTACACACGCTATATAGCCAAAGGTTACCGGCCATTTGGGATTTTTGACATTTTGTTAAATATCTATAAACATATATGAGGAACTATCCTAAAACTCCAGGTGTGTTAACAAAATAGTACAGATCATACATTTCCGCTTGGTTTTTTTTCCCCCCAAAACCCCATAAGGGACTGTCAATAAATTCGAAAAGAACGAATATCTTTTGCATAACCATGTCAAAATTAAAGTATCAAAAACTTTCAAAATGTAGATTGTAATTAAATTGCCTATTATAATAAACTGTGTTAATTTTTATGAGGATAACATATATACTCCTTGATAAATTAAGGTTTTCATAAAAACAGTCTCAAATTTTGCCAAGATTTTTGCTTATAATTTGCAGGGTTCTTAACTTAAAAAAAGTTCTTTTCAGAAAATATAACAAAGAGCATTGTATACAATAGCCTGTAATCAGAATTTAAAAAAAAAGTATGAATAATAAGCAGGTTTACTAAATAATTTTTCACAATGCATGAGTGGAAGCAATCAAAATTTAATTTACATAATGCATTTGCGAAATGCATAGAGTAACTTTTGCAAAAGTCTCAAAATCACAGCTTGAAAATTCTGAAAATTATCGCTGATAGAATATATTCAAAATCTATTGATTTTAAAAGGAAGGGAAAATGTGAGGGACTGTATCCAAATATAGTAATAATTTGCAATAATTATGTATGCTCTATTGGTACTGATCAATAGATATATGGATACAACCCCTCATCTTTTTTGCTTCCTTTTGGAATCAACGGACTTTGAATATATTCTATCAACGATATTTTTTAGAATTTTTAAGCTATATTTTTGAGACTTTCACAAAAAATGGTTTATACATTCATCTAATACATTATGCAAATTGTATTTTGATTACTTTCTCCCATGCGCAGTGAAAAAATTATTTACTAAACCAGCTCATTATTCAAACAATTTTTATTATTTTTTAATTCTGATTACAGAGTTTTGTGTACAATTTTGTTTGTCATGTTATCTCAAAAGAACATTTTTTTATATTAAGAATTGTGAAAATTATAAGCAAAAATCTTTAAAAAGAGTTATAAGGCAAGAAATAATTAAAAAAATATAATAAGGCAAAATTTGGGGCTGTTTTTATGAAAACCTTAATTTTTCAACGAGTATATATCCTATCCTCATAAAAATGAACACGGTTTATTACAATAAGCAATTTTATCATAATCTGCAGTTTAAACGCTTTTGCTACATTAGTTTCGATAGGGTTGTCCAAAAGTCATTCATTCTTTTTCAAATTGTTGACAGTCCCCTACAGAGTTTCGAAAAAAAAAAAAAAAAACCTTTGTGAAAATTTATGACGTGTACTATTCTATTTACACACCAGGTGTTTCAGGATAATTCCTCATGTAATTTTTTACATGTTTAACAAAACATGAAAAATCGCAAGTGGCCGGTTACCTTTGGCTATACAGTGTATATCAGATTAAATACAAATTAAACAATTTTTTTTAATTGCTTTTAAGTTTGTTATTTTGGCGATAAAAGAAAAAAAAAAAGAATTTGCAGGGAAATTTTTATTTTGGCTTATCAGATGTAGTAGAATGATAATAAGACAAGTTGTATAGAAACTATAAAAAAGTATACAAAAAATAAATAAATAAGTAAATAAAATAAAAAAAATCATAGTTTAAAAATTTGAATAGAGTATTAGCCATAGCCTAATGCAGGGCTGTCCAACCTTTTCGTAAGCAGGGCACCTAAGCTTTTAGTACTCAATGAAGGACGCCATTTTTCATATGACTGAAAACATGCAGAAGTACAGTAAAACCTCTAAATAACGGACAGCTCGGGAGCGCTGAAACTGTCCGCTATTCAGAGGTGTCCGTTATTAGGAAAACCTCGGCGGTTCAAAAGTTGATAAGGAAATGCGCATGTTTCCTTTTTTGAGTCATATATGTCCTAAATATACGATCGTAAAAATACATCACCGTCTATTATATAATTAATCAGAAATTAAATTTTTTTAGCACTAAAACTGAAACGAAATTGTGCACACCTTTTGCTTTTGCATGCGATTCCATGTAATTTGCTTTTCAGTGTCAATTTCTAGTCAAGATGGTAATTTTAATATCTTTGAATCATCTTTTTTTTTCTTATAAAAATTTTTATAACTGTTCACCATATTTTGCCGCTTCTTAAAAACATAAAATCTCAAATTTTCAAGGAGGGAGGAAGCATACCAATGCTCTGGAAGGGACATTTTCTCCCAATTCACCCATTCAATTCAATACAGGGCACAAGAAGGGGATTTTTCCCCAGCCTAACCCTAAATTTATCAGTGGTCAGAAAAATTGTCCCGATAAATTTAGAGATTTTTTTTTCACTTTTTTTTTTCAAATTAAAAATAAAATTCTCAGCCTTCATCGTCAAAATTATTGTCCACTATTCGGAATGTCCGTTATTCAGAGGTTAATCATATAAAAATTAAGGTTTTGGGAGTGGGGATCGGAAAACTGTCCGTTAAATAGAGGTGTCCGCTATTCGGGAGTGTCCGTTATGGAGGTTTTACTGTATTACATGCACATCTTAATGATGCGGGAATGAATCTTAAGGTCGTAGACAAAAAGCACCCACGGTTTTGAAATTACATGTATTAAATTTCTACTTATAGATTTTTCTACGTAAGGTCTACTTCATAAATGTTTGTAGCGTAAGGTACCAAACACTTTAAACATGCCTATAAGAAAAACAATAACAAAAAATAAAAATAAATAAACATGGAAATCAAAGATATTGCTAGGTTTCTTTTAGGATGCTAAACTACGTTTTGACTCATTTTGAAAGCGTGGATTAGTTTTATAGAAAGTACGAAAAGAAAAACAGGTATGATAGTGACCAATGCATATAGCTGATTCCAGGGAGATAGTCTGGAAGTGCTTTTATTGATGGAAATCATTTTGCAATGTTTTATTAATTTTTCTAGGCAAACTGAAAAGAAAAAGCTTAAAATTTCAAAAATCAAGAAGGAAAAAATGAGCTGCTTTATTCCTCGTATAAAACACCAAACCTACTGTGACAACAGCAAGATAAAAAAAATATAAAAAGCTGAAATTTAAAGCACATGCAAATTTGTCTTCAAAGGGGCGGGAGAGGGGGGGGATGAAAAAAGTTTATGTTACTTCTTAAATATTAAAAATAGCTATTTCAGAATATTAACAAATTTAACCATCTTAATTACACTTTATAAACAATAACTAGAAATCATTAAAATGTGCATGCTTAAATTTTCAAAGTATGTTTCTGGCTTTTAATATGTTTTCGCAGGTTTTGAAATATCTCTCATGAAAATAAGACTGATTTTTAAGAAAATTTTCTTTATAATGGAATTTTACTGCTAACAAGTGTAATAACAAAAAACCTTCAAAAGGGCGCCAAAAAAATCTGCAAAGAGCGCCATGGCGCCCGCGGGCGCCGTGTTAGACAGCTCTGGCCTAATACATTAAAAAAAAGTACATAAAATATGCAGGATATAGATTATAAGTATATATACTATATAAAAAAGGCATATAAAACATAAAAAGTATATATAATATATAAAGTGTTATAGTGTATTTAATAAAATTCCGTCGCTCAAACGAAGTTTATATACAATGGATGTACCATTCTAAATTTTTATACGCACCTCTAAACCAAATGTAAGATCTGTACATGTTATTGATTTATAAGATCATACAAAAAACTGGTGGAACCAGAGCGAAAAGTAGAGCTCGATTTAAAAAAAATCTTACAGTAAAATTTGGGAAATATTTTCAATGTGCGTGCAAAAGAAAGGGAATCAGATGATCTGTAAAGCTTATGAAATAACCCAAATTTTTGTTAGCTGAAAATGAGGACTGAGCTGTACTAGTGATGGGCGATTTCGATTTTTTAAATCGATTTAATCGATATTATGGTCAACTCGATTTAATCGATACTATAAAATTTTTAAGCGATTTCTCAGAAGATATTATTTTTATTTTGCTTCAAAAGTTGAAGATAAAGCAGTCGGATGTGCCAATCTCAAAAAGTCTTCTATCTCATACATGATAAAACTTCTAAAAGCACTAACACATTGTCAATGTCAAATTTAAATTATTTATACCCATCATGAAGATTTAAAAAGTATAGGTTGAAGAATGAACATTTTAAAAGAAAGCATTGCGTTTTCCAAACAAATCGCTGAATTTCGGTCCACCCCCGCTAGATGTCTGTAACCGAAATGTATGCAATTCAAAGAGCATCACAGCGACACCAGTTGTGCAGTATACACTCAAGCAGTGTTCTCGCTGGCATTTGACCAACGTTAGTAATTTGGCTAATTAAAAATAAAAAACATTCGCCAAATGAGAAAAGTATTAGCAAAATAAATTCGCCATGTAGCACAAAAAAAAAAAAAAAAAAAAAAAAAAAAAAGAAAAAAAATTGTTAATTCTTTAATGTATTTTTTTTTTCAATGTGTTCTAAAATAAACCAAGTTTTTATAACTGTGACAGCAATACAGATTAAATATATATGAATATGTATGAAAAACGAAAAAGAAAAACCAAAAATTGAGCACTAGCAATTTGGCGAATCTAATCGCTAATTTACTCGCCAAATGAAGAATTTAGTCGCAATTTGGCGCATTGGCGAGCGACAGCGAGAACACTGCACTCAAGCCTAATAAAACAAGCGTAATAAGAATCTATTTATGTGAAAGTTTAACCGAATATGAAATTTGATTAAATTCCATGCATAATTTCTAAGATATCACTAATATCGTGAAAAATGCAGTATAGCAGAGCAGTATTATATAACTTACACAAAAACCTAATCAGGAACAACGTATGATAATATCTAAGAGACTATTAAGTTTGATGAAATTCCGTTCAGGAACTCTTGAGATATGATCAATAAAATCTTGTAGATCCTGAAAAAGCGGTTGAATTCAGGGGTCAGCCCGAAGAGGAACATCTCCGCCCCGGAACTTTGAAATGCCTCACGAAAATATTGAAGCTTCATGTACAAGAATCCCCCCCCCTTCTCTGAAGTATAGAATGCCCCTTCAAGGAGACATAAAAATCCCTCCCAGTGAAAAATATCTGAATTCAATACTGCTGATAAAAGCAGCAAAGCAACGTCTCCTGCATAGTTATTTACACTGAAACCTAATAAGCACCAAACTTATGAATGTGAAGTTTGATGAAATTTTCTGAATTAGTTTCTGAGATGCAATTATCGCAAAAATCAGGAAAAATGCAGCGTCACCTGCCGTTAGATTTAAATCAAAACTTAATCATCAACAATTTACGTTAATATCAAACCGAATCTGAAGTTTGGCAAAAATACGTGCATTAGTTCTTGAGGTATCTATCTTGCAGTAATCATGAAAAATACAACATAACAGCGCCACCTGTAGAGCGATTTTTACCATAAGTAATCAGCACCAATTTATATGAAAGTCTAGCTGAATCTAAAGTTTCAAGAGGTTCCAAGCATTAGTTCTTGAGATAGAGCGCCCACAAAATTTTGTAAGAGACAAACAAATAGACAGACTGAAAGACAGACAATTTATAAAAACAGTAAAATGTGTTATATTTAACAATATATTCGAATTTTGTAAGCATTAGGTTATTATTATTTTTTTTAAATAACATCATACAAACAAAGAAAAAAAAAAGCAAAGTTTTTTTTTTTTTTTTTTTTAAAGAAAATAAGCAACATATAATGTCTAGAATTATATATGGGTGTGTAAACATGTTTAATAATCTACATAACCATCTCCCCCCCCCCCGTTTTTAAATAAGTTAATGGGAATTGTCTTTTTTTTGTAATTATCTTCTTCTTTATAGTTTTTCAAAATAATAATAATAATAATAATAATAATATATATAATAAAAAAAGGAAGTCTATCAAAATGCAGAAGATTCTCTCCTTTCCTCGCCCCCCCCCTTCCCCCCACGGAGGACATCTTCTGTCCTTTGTACCTATATCCTTCGTGTTGATAATCGGCTGTCATAAAATAAACCAAACCTTTTCCCGTCTACCCTATTTAAATCCTCTATCTTCACAGTTTCCTTTTCCCCGCCGAAAATCTTGCCAGTCCTTTGGAGTCAAAAACAGACGCAAAATCACTGACCAATCACATTACAAGGTGATAAAGCCTAGATGCAAAATCGCAAGACTATCTTGGATGCAAGTAGTAGATCGATCTTTTGTAGTAGATCGAATCAGTACAGAACCTTGTGTAGTAGATCGATGTCGATTTCGATGTCGATGTCGATTTCGATGTCGATGTCGATTTCGATGTCGATGTCAGAATCGATTTTATTTTGATTTACTAAAATTGAAATCGCATTTTGAAATCGATTTTTAGATACAAGTAGTGTTGTTACTTTTTTGATATGCTTGAAATCGATCTACGTTTCAGGTTGAATCGATCTTTCCCTTTCTATTGTTTTAATAGTAGCAGTAAAAATTTCAAACTCAAATATTAGGCGAACCGTTGATTTTAGAGGGGTAAGACTTAAGTATGTCAAGATATTCTAAGGTATGGTCAATCGAATAGTGATGACCATTATACCCTAGCAGCACATAGGGGGTGGGGGGGCAGGGGGGGCAATATTCAATACAGGTATGGGTGGGTCATGTGACATATCGTTGCAAAGGTCTTGGCCTGGGCTATCCATATCTGCATATCGCTTCATAATATAGTTCAATTTTCAGACTCCAGGGGGCATTTTTAAGCTTTTTTTGGGGGTTTTCCCTTCCCCCACTTTGTAGTGTATCATTTTATAGATCTTGACTTGTAGACCTCAAATATCTTGAATTGATTGGTAGAACTGATGTAAAATTTCGTATAAGAAAGGATTACCAATTTTTTTTTCAAACCAGATATTTCTAAAAGTAAAAATTTCAAACTCAAATATTAGGCGAACCGTTGATTTTAGAGGGTTAAGACTTACGGATGTCAAGATATTCTAAGATATGGTCAATCGAATAGTGATGACCATTATACCCTAGCAGCACATAGGGGGTGGGGGGCAGGGGGGGCAATATTCAATACAGGTATGCGTTGGTCATGTGACATATCGTTGCAAAGGTCTTGGCCTGGGCTATCCATATCTGCATATCGCTTCATAATATAGTTCAATTTTCAGACTCCAGGGGGCATTTATAAGCTTTTTGGGGTTTTTTTCCCTTCCCCCACTTTGTAGTGTATCATTTTATAGATCTTGACTTGTAGACCTCAAATATCTTGAATTGATTGGTAGAACTGATGTAAAATTTCGTATAAGAAAGGATTACCATTTTTTTTTCAAACCAGATATTTCTAAAAGTAAAAATTTTAAACTCAAATATTAGGCGAACCGTTGATTTTAGAGGGTTAAGACTTACGGATGTCAAGATATTCTAAGATATGGTCAATCGAATAGTGATGACCATTATACCCTAGCAGCACATAGGAGGTGGGGGGCAGGGGGGGCAATATTCTATACAGGTATGGGTGGGTTATGTGACATATCGTTGCAAAGGTCTTGGCCTGGGCTATCCATATCTGTATATCTCTTTATAATATAGTTCAATTTTCAGACTCCAGTGGGCATTTTTAAGCCTTTTTTTTTACTTTTTCCCTTACCTCAATTTGTAGTGTATCATTTTAAAGGTCTTGAGTTGTAGATTTCAAATATGTTGAATTGATTGGTAGAATTCATGTAAAATTTCGTATAAGAAAGATTAAGGTTTTCTTTTCAAACCAGATTTTCCTAAAAGTAAAAATTTCAAACTTAAATATTAGGCGTACTATTGAAGACTTACGGATGTCAAGATATTCTAAGGTGTGGCAATCGAATAATGTTGACCATTATACCTTAGTAACACATAGGGGTGAAGGACGGGGAGGGACAAAATTCAACACAGGCATGGGTTTACGGATTTTCTTCAAATTTTGGATATATTTTCATTCTAATAAGGTGCTTTTCGGATTTGTTCTGGGTATTCATTGGTTATGTAAAAGGATTTGGGGGCTACTCTTCTTAACCGTTTAAACGCCAATGTTCCCAAAAGGGAACATAGTATTATTTGCAATGCAAAACATATATTTACCAATATAATTACGATGTTCTTATTTTTCCTATAAAATATAAGGTTGATTTTAACTTTTGAAAAAAAAATATGTTTAAACATTTATCACAGGTATAAAGAGTATGCAAATTCCTTAATTTACATAAAAATATAATTTTTGTTTTTATCGATTCTCTATATTACTCACATTTGACCACTAGGAATCTAAATGTTTTTGGAATTCGAGAAAATACTCAAGAAGAACATTTTTAAATTTGTATGCATAAATCAAAACATTTGAAGTTGTAATATGAGAAAAACAAAATTATTATTACATTGCGATATTAATTCGGCTTGTAAACAGTTAATTTAGGTAAATGGTTTTTTTGTGCAGAATTAACCGATTTGTGGCCGATGATAGGTTATGCGCTGCCCGACTATTGAAGGTACAGTTATCCATTAATCGGAACTTAGGTCGCTTCCAACTTCTTCGGATAATCGACGCTCCGCTGTATTTTTTTTCTTTGTTAACCAGAGAAAAGTATGTTGTTTCACTGTTAATTATTCTTATGAAAACAACATTTTTTTTTTCTGTTAACTGCTGAAAATTTGGTAAACGTTAAAAAAGAATAATATTTTATAAGCTGTAAATGAGATGAGGCGATATATATTTTAAAAGAGAAAAAAAGTTTAGTCACATATTTTTTTTAACCCTTTCCGGCGTACTGTGCCCAGTCTGGGATACCTAATTTTAATTTAAAACTTGCAAACGGCACCAGTAATATTTTAGTTAAATTTTGCTTTTAGAATAAAAGCTTACATTAAGGAATTCAAAATATATATAATGAATATTTAAAAAAATCGTTTGTGAATTCCGGTGTCAGTCGATAATTTCTCATTTTACTACAGATTTTGCCCGTGCCGGAAAGGGTTAAGCAGAATTTCTGCTTTTAAATTGGTGGATAATTAATAATTAGCATGTGCTGATTGTGCAATTAAATCATCACAGCTATTTTGAAAGAAAATTTGCAATATTTGCGTTTCCCACACGCTTATAGAAGGTCTTAAAAAGACTGAAAAAAAAATTTTTTTTGAATAAATTTAGAGCTTTTAAAATTTTATTCATATGCGAATTTTTAAGAAGAATGACGTTTAAAGGAAGTAAGGCTCCATTTGTTTGGTTGAAGGAGTATGTAGAAAATACATGTGTTTCGGATTAAAATATATATATATACAAATCATTTCTCCCTTTTATTTTTTTTATCTAACGGACATCTTTCTAAAAAAAATAAAGTTAAATATAATATAAATTATTATTAAAATTGTATCTAAAAATAATAAAAGATAAATCCTTATTATTCGACTCTAAAAGCTGTAATAGCTTACTTCTGTGCCTCCCTAAATGGGAGTGAGGAGTATGAGGTGTTACGGCTCTGCTGATTAGCCAAGTTTTAGAATTACTAATTTTGAGCTCATCTGTGTAAAATCTAAAAATATCGAAATATCGATTTTAGTATCGATTCTAGAATTTAGAAATCGATTCTTATTATAATCGATGTCACTTTATACGATGTCGATTTTAATCGATTCTCAAAATTCCCAGAATCGCCCATCACTAAGCTGTACTGGAGCCTTATATTCAGAATTATACTATTATCCACTCAAAATGATTACTGAGGAAAGTAGTCAATAGAATATATTGTTATGTTGTCTCAAATCGGTTAAACCCCACAATGCTAAACAAATATAAACCATGATGTGATAATTAAAGTATAACATTAATATAATCAAGTTGTTGAGGAATTGATGTAGATAAGTATGTTTGAACACAAATATTTAGTATATGATTGAATCGTATCTATTCAAGGTTTTGAGTTTACTTGGAGCTTTGATCTTCCAGTTATCAAAACAGCTGGTATGGAATTGTGTTCACACTTTGTACAGAACGAACCGTTCTCATACTTCATTAAATCAGCCTGTAACATATAGTTATGAAGCCAAATTTTTAAACTGGTTATGGATGATTGAAATACGGAAAGAGTTAAAAATGCCTCTTTTTCCCTGATTGATTTTAAAGCACCAGTAAAGCTCAGTCCTCATTTTCAGCTAACAAAAATTTGGGTTATTTCATAAGCTTTACAGATCATCTGATTCCATTTCTTTTGCACGCACATTGAAAATATTTCCCAAATTTTATTGTAAGATTTTTTTTAAATCGAGCTCTACTTTTCGCTCTGGTTCCACCAGTTTTTTGTATGATTTCATAGCTTTTTCAGATCCTTTCAGGAACTTTATCTATCATCTTCAACTGCAAATCTAAACTATTATTAGTATTAGTTTAAAATTATTAGTAGGCATATTAGTTTGGCGAAATACTTGAAATAACGCCAAGTTGGCTTTAATTTTGGCGAGTAATTTTGGACGCCAAATTTGGCGATATATCGCCAAGTTGGCGAAAAACTTGGCGACATTTGGCGACAGAACCGCCCCCTCCCAGATGGTAGTTCCACTGCAGTTTCTCGGTATCTATGTAGATTTTCTTATGACGATAGGTATCTACCCAGATTTTCATAGTTTCATATTCAAATAGTTATTTTTATAAATATAGAAGAATTTTTTTCCTAATTATCCCTTTTTAATTGAAGTATTCTATATTGTAGTAACTGTTTTACTTCGAAAACACTCAAATAAAAGTGCGATGTTGTTTTAACACATATTTAATTACAGTTTATATATATGTTTATGAAAAATATGCATTTTCTTTTTCGAATGACGTCAATTTCAAAGGTTCAAAACTATCAGGATAATCAGAATTTTTATTGATCTATAAAAAAAGAACACGTGTTATCGTTTCTTTTTTAAATTATTGAATTGCTTTTTAGCTGGTGGCAATTCGAAAGCAACAATTGAATTAGCAATTAAAAAGGAGAGATTTCTATAATGTTAAATTATGAAAGGAATAGCGTTATATAAATTTTAAATGGGTGCCATTTCCTTAATTTTTGATATTTTTTTACCGGACCTTCGAAAGGCGCATTCCTAAATTAAAAGCTTTCGAACAAGCTATTACACGTCGCTGAATGTTTCCTGGTTCGTGTTACAATTGAGTTGTTTCTCTTTTTTTTGTTGTTTCATGAGCAAAAAGTGCCAAAACAAGGGTTCTGGATCTCCGAAACTAATCGGTGGATCTAGATGAATTTTTGCAAACTTTGAGATCTAGGGTAGGACACTTCCCCTTTTGAATTTCGTCGCAATCCGATGATTGGGTCCAAAGTTATTAAGAGGCAAACTTTGGATTTTAACATTAGAGATGCAGCTGAGCTCTACTATACAGCACTATCGTGCTGTATGATACTTGCAAGATCAATACATTGATTCAAATAGATTCGGCATTTCAAACATTATTGTGATGCCTAATTATGCATGTTTTGCTTTTGCATGTTCCTGCAAACGAACTATAAGAACTGTAAACATATGTGGCTAACAAACCCATTCAGGATTCACCCCACAAAACTACATTACACATCCCCAATTTAGTTCGAATTCATTCAAAGTTTTGGAGCGTGATGATAACATTTGTATTACACATATATACGTACACAAACACATACAGAAGGGACAGAAGGGAGAGGTTCATTTTATAAATCAACATTTTAATTTAAAATATAAAATTAGATTATTTTAAAAAAATAGCGAGTTCGGGCACATCTACAAATAAAGTGCTTTCTTTTAAAAGAATGATTATCAAATTCGGTTCAGTAGCAACACCAGGTCAGATGACTAAAAAAAAAAACCTGTTTTTTTTAAATATACAGGGTGTCCCAAAAGGTCGTTTACAAACAATGCTGGTCTGTCACATCATGATGAACAAGATTTACATAGGAACTTGTGTCCGAAAATTCAAACTGCAGCCGCTAGAGGGCGATAAGTGCACGAAAACGGGAGAGAGGGAAAAACAATCATTTCAGACGTGGACGTTGAAGGAGAAGGATGAACGAGTTTAGTAAAGCAGAAATGGCCGACATGGCGCCGGTGATGGAAATGGACGAGCAGCGGCACGGATTACCTTGAGCGCTTCCCAAACATACGTCAGCCCAGTCATGCTTTGTTTGGTCAATTGCACCGCAGATAGCGTGAATCAGGAGCTTTCAAAGTACGTAGCCAGATCGATCGAGAACATACTACACGCACACCTGTCGAAGAGGACACCGTGCTACAGGAGTTTGCCATCAACACGCAAACAAGTCTCCGAGAAGGCGAACGTGCCTTGGGTATAGGTCGTTCCACCATAATGCGCATACTGCACGAGGATATGCAACACCCTTACCACTTCCAAAAAGTACAGGCATTGTGCGATGACGATTATCCCAAACGCATTGCATTCTCACGCTGGTATTTGCAACAGCGAGACGCAAAGCCAGATTTTCCTTCGTGGATTTTGTTTTCTGATGAATCGTGCTTTATACAGGTTGGTGTCCTAAACCTGCAGAACATGCACGTATGGGCGCATGAAAACCCAAGATGCACAAGTGCCCATGCTCATCAAAAACGTTTCACTGTAAACGTTTGGGCTGGTATTATCGGTGACAGGTTGATTGGCCTTTACCTTCTACCTGAACGCCTCGAAGGAAATATCTATCGCATTTTTTTAGAAAGAGTTTTGCCGGATCTGATGGTTGACGTTCCAGCTGCTACACGCCGAAACATCTGGTTTCGACATGATGGGGCGCCTGCCCACTTTAGCTACGCTGTTCGAGAATACTTCGACAAGACTTATCGCTGCATCGGTAGAGACGAACCAGTCCAATGGCCGCCTCGATCCTTCGACCTGACTCCCCGGGATTTCTACTTGTAGGGACACATGAAGTCCATGGTGTACGGCATACCCGTAACATCGGACATGGATCATATCGGATGCGGCAGCACGTGTCCGTGACACTCCTGGCCAATTTGAACGGGTGCGTGAATCCATGAGCCGAAATTGTGAAACGTGCATAGTAGCATATGGAAAGAATTTTGAACATTTTCTGTGATGTAATGATGTTTTGTGTAATAAAAATCATATTAACACCGCTGTCTATATCATTTTTTTTCGCCTCATAATAACTTGCACTTATCGCCCTCTAGCGGTCGCAGTTTGAATTTTCGGACACAAGTTCCTAGGTAAATCTTGTTCATCATGATATGATAGACCAGCATGTTAAGTTTGTAGACGACCTTTTGGGACACCCTGTATATATGATCATAAATCCGGATTCCAGTGAAGCACCTTGTATTTTTTTGACTGAATTGTAATCATAGTTTGACGTACAAAAAATATTTCTTGTAGTGTGCAAAACTATCGTTAAATTTTTTTTCAATGCTTTGGATCAACCAGCATATTGTCAAATGTACCATTAAATTAATTAAAGATTTATTAATTAAAGGATAACTTGTTTTAAAAGAAATATTAAACGAAACCCTCTGTGCGATCAAACTTAACCACTTGTTTCAAAAATGAACTTGGTCTATTACGGTTGTGAACTTCTTATATATTTCACTTAATTTTAATTTGTGTCATGTAAATTTTAAATTTGTGTTAAAATTTCTGAATTTTTTCCCTTTTATAATTTACAAAAAACCTCTTTAATTTATTGTTAAATTTGGTACTACTAGGTTATCCCGTCGACCTAAAAATTATCGCTAAACTATAAGATTAAATGCCAATAATGGATGATTGTGGATGTCACATTCAATGACATTAAATACTATTCACGTGTTTAAAATCTCATTAAGAGATTTTTATTTCATTTCTTATTTGAATTTTTATTAATATTCTACTAATTATTTGTTTTTTCGCTATTTAAAATAAAAATTACGTCAATATGTATAATTTGGCTATTAGATTGGCGATTTGTATAATTTGGTGAAATCGGTCGACGGGATAACAGAGTAGTACCTTAAATTTATATGCACGTAAATTTTGGTGGCATTTAAACATTTTAATTGCAGTCTTTCAAGGAGGCAAGAAGTGTGTCTTACCAATAGTACTGAGAGTAACGAAGCAGAAGTAGGATCCATCCAGGAATCCCCATCCCTCCCAGAGGGAGAAGAGGACAGCTCCTCCTGATATGTAGCCGACCAGGATGACCATGCAGAGGGTGATGGGAACGGAGACGCGCGCTTTGCCATTGTACTCGTCCTCCTGGTACATCTCCTCCGGAATGGGCTCGATGCGCACCTAAGAGAGAAACATCACCATTACAAACTGTTCAAATCTACTATAGTCTATCACTCCTTTTTATAGTTTCAGTCAGGGACGCCAACTTAAAAAAAAAATTGGGTTGGCTCAAAAGTATTGGGTGGGCTCAAAAATATTTTTGTAAAATAATACGACCAGCTTGTTTTTCTTTGAAGGGTTGACAGAGAGTGAAAGATGAGAATTTTAAGTCAAGCTATCACGTTTTAATAAAGTTGCAATTTTATAAAATTATATTCTCATTCGTTTTCTTTTATAAAGATATTGATGTTTAGTGTCATATCATGACATCATGAACTACAAATTAAATTAGCAAAGTTTTACATGGAGTAAAACGTTTCAGTCATTTGGCATTTATGGGTGTCAGTCGGAGAATTAAAACATATGGCCACTGGCAAAAGAAATTTTATTCTAAGGAGAAAAATGAATAATAAAATAATAATCAAACAAATAACTAGAACAATGAAAATCGGATGCACTATGATTCAAAATTATTGGGTGGGCTCAAGCCCCACGGGCCCATATAAGTTGGCGCCACTGGTTTCAATTGTATCAAAGAATCACTATTTTTATTTCATTAAAACAAACACATGGCCTGTCCATTAATCCCTTGGGGACGAGTGACAAGTATACGTGCCGCAAAAAGGCTTAAGAATCCTTGTTTATTCCCACCAGTAACATTTTTCTGTGAAATTTGCCTTTTACAATCGTAGTATTTCCTCGATTTAACCAAGCACAAATTTCTGCTTTTAAAAAACTGGTGACAAAACATTAAAAATTTCGTAAAAGGCTCCCGTCGCGAAGTGGTAAAGTAATGAGACTGAATTTTTCACGTCAAGCAGAAGGCCGAGTAAATGGCGCGAAATGATTGTAAGCGATACGTGTGGTGGTATCTGTCAACAACAGACTCTAGCAGAATTCAGTTGTCTTTGCGCCTTTGCAGCGCCTGGGATCACTCATAAAATAGATAAGTGTTTAAAAGTGCGTCAGATTTTCAAAATGAAACAAACTGTCCAGTAACGATACGCCATAAATTTTTGTGTAAAACTAAACAAGCTGGCCAATGCGAGACATCCCATGTTTCAAGAAGCCAAAGGGAAGGATTCTTTACCCAAATCTCAAATGTTTAGGTGTCACAAAGCGTTCAAAGAAGGGAAGAGAAAGCATCGATGACGAACAAAGCGCTGGACGTCTGTCAAGTTCTCAAACTTCAGACAGTGTGATGCTAAGTGCTTTTGGTTTCTAATCGTCAGGTAGGTGTCCGAATTAATTTAAGAGCCGACAGAACAAAAATCTATGTCATCGAGCACAAGAAAAAAAAAACTACATTTTATGGGAGAGAAGTAAAAGGGAAATCTAATAATGCATGTCTGCCGGAAGTGAAGTGCTGCATAAGCCAAAAATTAATATCACTAGTGATTCACTCGTAGGTTCATCATTGTGCTTGTCCTACAAACAAAGGTATGAAAGCAATTAAAACAGGGAGCAGGGAAACACAATGTTAAATCTACGAGTGAACCACTAGTGGTATTATTTTTTGGTTTATGCACTATTTCACTTCCGGCAGACATGGATAATTAGAATCCCCTATTACTACTCTTCCATCAAATAAAGGGTTTTTTTGTGCTGGATGAGGTAGGTTTTTGAGCGGTCGACTCTTCGACTAAATGGTTGGGGAGGCGTTGGTACTTAAAAAATTTATTGTATATCAAATTGTCACGGAAGAACTTCGAAATCGAAAATTTGAGACAAGCTGGTTCTTCCAGTTGACCCAGTTCCTGTCAAAATACAACGTTGCAACGCTTCTTGAACCACTGTACAGCCTCAATCTGTCATCGCCTGACTTTTTTCTATTCCTTCGCTTAAAATGCAGTTTAAAGCTTCGTTGTTTCGGCAATTTGGAGTGCAAGCAGAAAAACGTAACTGGCTTTATGAACAGCATTCAAATTTAACACTTTTAGGCGGTTATAAATGGGAGGCAGAGTTGTTCAAAATGGTGCATTAATACAGAAGGAAGCTATTTCGAAGAATAAAATGTGTAAAATTATCTTCAAATAAATGAGTTTTATGGAATCGGTCTCATTACTTAATGGGCAGAAGATGTATACAGGGTGATTAAAAAAAATGTGGACAAATTGGTATGACAAATCAGGTATACGACAAGGATAAAAAATCACATAGGAACATAGGGCCGCAAACCACTTATTCAGTCACAAATACAGGGTGTTTCATCCAAACTCAATTTGGCTTGACGGCGATAAATTTCAGAAAACTGAAGTATATTATAATAAAACATTTAACAGACTGTCATATCTCCACATTTCTGCTGCAGGTGTGCCTTTGTTCCTACAGCTGGGAATGTTGTCGAAATTATTGAGCCTTTATGTGGGCCGTGAGAAAATAAGCAAGATGTCTCCAGCTGAACAATGTACAAGGATTTAGTGTCATGCCTCCCGCGCTTTATGTGGAGGTCACCTTACACAGGTGTTTTTTTTTGCTTGCATTTCTTTTGGCTGTGAAATCAGTCAAGGGGAGGCACCATTTTATACCGAATGGGAGAAGGACGCCTTGACCCCTGGATCGAGATTGGAAGAAGGCTGAGGAAGGTGTCTTTCCTCCCCCCCCCTTGTGAATGTTGACCAGGGAAGGACGTTTGGTTCTTGGCTGCTGGTCGGACAGTTGAGAGATAGATCTCTCGAGATTACGTTGGAGGGAGCTCTGCTCTCTCAGACCACTGCTATACCCAATATCGGGGTTTGAAGTCCGGGTGTCCGGCGAACCAACCGCTCTGAAAGTCAGAGCATTTGTAACTGTCATTTCTCATTAAAATTGTGTAGTTGTTGAGTTTATAAAATTTAGTCTTGAATATTTAATTAAATTTCTACAATTTATTGCAAGCCCATCTGCCACTACGCCACAGCTAAACTAAATAAATTATATTGGTGGCAGCGCGTTTGGATCTGAGAGTTAAGTTAAAAACTCTGGACCCGTTTCTTCAGTTGATTTTTGGGACTTTCATCGCTTGTGAAATTGGACTTTCGCCAGAGTCGTGTGCATGTTCGACAATTTTTTGGACTTTCATCGCTTGTGAAATTGGACTTTCGCCAGAGTCGTGTGCATGTTCGACAATTTTTTGGATTTTCATCGCTTGTGAAATTGGACTTTCGCCAGAATGGTATGCCTGTTCAACGTTTCCTAGTGTGAATTCGTCTGGTGGAGCACCCGTCCGGAGTTTCATCTGACTGATTGCCTGGTATTGTCTGGTGGAGTACCCGTTCCGTCGCCTAAAAGAGGGGTGAGTTCCTTTTAAATGCTTTTTGTGTTGCAAGGTACTGGTCAATGAGAAAGTTAGAAAAATTAATTTTTTAAAATTTAATTTGAACTGGGAATGTTCGATTATGTGGGTGTGGTAGAGATAGGTTAGTGTATTGTGTGTAGAAATTTGTTTAAGGGTTTCACTTTGTTGTATATGCATTTCTCTAGTGTGTTATTTATATGTGTTATTATATCTATTTTTGTCTCATTTGGAAACATTTGATCATTCATATATATATATATATTTTAAGTTAAGGTAGGGAGTAATGATATTTGTTTTGTATGTTATGTTGGGGCAAAGTGAAAAGAGTAGCATATGTAAGAGTTATGGAATGTAATAATTTTGAAATTATAATTAATTTTGAAACTATATTTAATTTGAAATCTCATTGAAATTTTGGAAATCTTATTTAATGTTGAAATAACTCAAAGATTAGGTTCTTTGTTTTTGAAAGGTTAGAATTGTGTATAGGAGTGTTAGTTAATTGTTATCATGGCTTTTCTAAATAAGTTAAAAAGGCAGAAGAAACAAACTTTAATTTTGTTAGCCAGAGAATTTGAGGTTGATGTGTCGGATTCAGACCTGATTAAAGATATTATAAAAGGCATAACGGAATCGACAGAATATGATGAGGAAACTGGGGAAGCTTTCTTAGATCGTATTTTAGAGGAATTAAAGGAAGCGGAAAAGGAAAGATTAGCTAGGGAAGCCAAAGAGGAGAGGGAAAAAGAAAGGTTAGACAAAATAGCTAAAGAAGAGCGCGAATATGAATTGGAAAGGTTAAGGCTTTCTAATGCTGTAGAAACAGCGAGTGTAGGATCGACGGTTTCCATAAATACTGAAAGGACCAGAAAAATTAAGTTAAAGGACTTAGTCCCAAAATTTGATCCGAAAATCTTAGATATTACTTTATTTTTTATGATTTTTGAACGTCAGGCTACAAAAGAGAAAGTTAAGGAGGAAGAATGGGTGTCGCAATTAATTCCGTTGTTACCTGCAGAGATAGCTGAGTTAGTTGTCAAGGAACCTGCAGATAAGGGAGATGATTATTATCACATGAAGAGTATGTTATTGACTAGGTTTAGACTAAGCACGGTTGCTTTAAGGTTAAGATTTGAGGAGCATAAAAAAAAACCGGGTGCGTTTTGGTCTGATCTGGTTTATGAGTTGCTTGGCTATCTAGATAATTGGTTAGAGTCCGCAAAGGTGACTGATTTTCAATCTTCGAAGGAATTAATGCTTACGGAGCAATTGAAAAAACGGGTTCCCCCTGAAATTAAGGAAAGGTATCTAGAGAGTTGGGAGGAATTTCGCGAAGCTTCTGAATTAGCGACCAAACTAGATTATTATGAGAGCGTCAAGAAAACGTTAAAAAAAACGGATAGTAAACCTTGGGAAAGGAGGTCTTTTGGAAAGGGTAAAACAGGGAATAATTTGAAGGAAAGGACGGAAGATCGGAGGAAACCGGAGCCTCAGAATAATAGGGAACTACCTAAGGTAGAAAAAAATAAACGCTTTGAGAAAACTAGGGAAGTCGTTTGCTTTCAATGCAATGTTAAAGGGCATATACGCCCGGACTGCCCCAGTTTAAGAAAAAGAGAGGAAAAAATAGTGTGCCGATTAGTCGGAAATGTAGAAGTAAATGAGAGTTTTGATCCATATATCAGTAAAGTGAGAATTAATGGCGTTGAAAGGGATTGTTTAAGAGACAGTGGTAGTGGAATCGATTTGCTAGCAAAAAGTTGGGTAAATCCGGAAGATTTATTAGGTGAAGTAACTTGGGTACGTCAACCTTTAGATAAAACCTGCTTTTGTTTACCTTTGGCTAAAGTCACAATTCAAGGTGAATTTGGAACTATTGTCACTAAGGCAGCTGTTAAACCGGATGATTTAGATCAGGGATTCTATTTAATGGGTAATGAAACCGCAGAATTAATTGAGAAGCATAAGGAATCTCCTATACCTGTTTGTGCTGTAATTACGCGTAGTCAAAGTCGGAAGAGTAAACAAATGGAAGTCGAAATTCCGGGTGAATCCGAAACCGAAACTGAACCTCTCACTTTAAATGAAGAGGATGGGGAATTTCTACCGAAGGCTGATGGGGAAAGTATATTAGGTTAAATTTAGGGGGATGAATTCAAAAGGGAACAGCTGAAATGTCCTTCGTTAATTCCTTTGTGGGAAAGAGCAAGAACTGCCGAGGAAAAAGAATTTAAAATTGTAAAGGACCGTCTTGTGCGAATAGTTGTGAGTAAGTTGGGGGAAGAGAGAATGCAATTGTGCGTTCCGGAGAAGTTTAGGGAGGATTTAAAGGCCCTTTGTCATAATGAAGTGTCAGGACACCTGGGAACCACAAAGACTAAAGACAGAATTTTGAGGCATTATTTTTGGCCGAACTGTTATCAAGAGATTGAACAATATGTTAAAACTTGTCACGAATGTCAGATTGTTGGTCATAATAGGGATAAAGTGAAAGCACCTTTGAAAATTGTGCCTGTAATTTCGGAAGTGTTTTCAAAAATAAATATAGACGCCGTAGGTCCATTACCCAGGAGTCATAAGAATAATAGATATTTACTTACTGCTATTTGTGTAGCGTCGAGGTATCCGGATGCTATACCGGTGGAAGATATCACGTCGGTCAGTGTGATTGATGCCTTGTTGTTGGTATTTTCTAGGACGGGTTTCCCTAAAGAAATCCAGAGTGATTTGGGAAAATCCTTCACCAGTGAGTTAACTTCTGAGTTTTTTGAACGCTTTGGAATCAAAGTGACTCATAGTTCGGTTTGTCACCCGCAGAGTCATGTGGTGGAGAGATGGCATTCTTCATTAAAAAGAGTCCTTAAAGTGCTTTGTTTAGAATCAGGAGAAGATTGGGAGAAGAATCTATCAGCGGCACTGTTTGCGTTACGCACGGTGACCCACGAAAGTTTAGGGTTTAGCCCTTCTGAATTGGTTTTAGGGAAGAATCTGAGGACCCCTCATACTATTGTTTTTGAGAATTGGATGGATTCTGGTGATACCGATCCAACGGTTGTTGAATACATCTTGGATTTAGTCAACAGACTCAAAAAATGTCAGGATTTGGCTTCCGAGAAACTGCGCGAATGCCAGGAGAAAAGGAAAGTCTGGTATGACAGAAATGCAGTGTCTAGAAATTTTAATGTGGAGATAAAGTGTTGGTTTTAGCTACTTCTAAGCCCAATAGAATGGCTGTAAATTGGCTGGGGCCGGGAACTGTAACAGGAAAAATTTCTGATACAAATTATTTGATTGATTTACCTGAAAAGAGGGACAAGAGTACCATTTATCATGTAAATCTGATGAAACCATATTACCGCAGGCCGGAACGTGTTAATTTGATTATTCCGGAGGAACCGCAGGAGTCTGAAAGGGACGCAGAGATACCTTATCCGGCACCGGATTCGACTCAGTTCGATTTGCGGGAAATTGTGCGGGAAAGTGGGTTAGCGGAGCGCGCTACGGAAAGTCAAATTGATAGTTTCTGTAGAATGTTAAGACAGAATGGGAAGGTATTTTCTGCAGATCCGGGTAATACTAAATTAGTGGAGATAGACATAGAGCTCACGAGCGACGCCCAGGTGCGGGCAAGGCCTTACAGGATGTCCCCCAGGCAAATTACAATTTTGCAAGATGAAATTCAGAGATTATTAGATTTGGGGGTGATAGAAATCGGTCAGTCAGACTATACAAGTCCGATGATTCTAGTTGAGAGTCCTGGCAAGGATCCTAGGCCTTGTGTGGACTATAGAAAATTGAACGCGATTACGCGCCATATGTATTTCCCCTTGCCGAATATCGAGGAAGTTGTGCAAAGGGTGAGCGCCGCTCCCTTTATAACTGTTATGGATCTGACGAAGGGGTATTTTCAAATTCCCCTCTCGAAGCAAGCCCAAAGGTATGCGGCATTTGTGACCCCCTTTGGCACGTACATACCTAAGAAAATGATGTTTGGATTAGCCAATGCGCCGTTCTATTTTTGTAAGTTAATGGCAGAGGTTTTACAGGGGATGGAGATTTTTGCGTCGCCATACATCGACGACATTGCGGTGTATTCTCCTGATTTTGAAAGTCACGTGAAAGACGTGGGGAGAGTATTGGAGAAATTACGGGAAGAAAACCTTACCATCAAACCTTCTAAGTGTCAATTTGCCCAAGACCACGTTAAATTCTTAGGTCACGAGATTGGGTCGGGTAAAAGATCCCCGGGGGAGGCTAAAATACAAACAATTAAAGATTTTCCTACCCCTTGCACAAAGACTCAAATTAGAGCATTTTTAGGAATTGTGGGGTACTATGGGAGGTACATCCCGAATTATTCTGTTATCGCGGCTCCTCTCACCGACGCGTTAAAGGGGAGGGTTAAAAAAGAGAAAATAGAATGGACGCAAAATTGTCAATCCGCGTTTGAAAATTTAAAGGGAAAGTTAGTAAGTAAACCTGTACTCTATGCTCCAGATTATTCAAAGGAATTTATTGTCCAATCAGATGCGAGCGAAATTGGGGCCGGTATTGTGTTATCCCAAATGAGTAACGGGGAAGAACATCCCATAGTTTATTTGTCCAAGAAATTTAGTCAGGCTGAGAAAAATTATTGTACGGTAGAGAAAGAGTTAGCGTCTATCATTTTTGGAGTAAAAAAGTTAACTTATTATCTGGATGGCCAGGAATTCCTGATTCAGACAGACCACGATCCTCTCACGTATCTAAAAAAATGATGGGAGCTAATGCGAGGCTATTGCGCTGGGCCTTATGCCTACAACAGTTCAAATTTAGAATAGAGCATAAGCCAGGAAAAGAAAATGGGAACGCCGATGGTCTGAGCCGACTCATCCCTTAGCCTTTTTAAATGAATTACGAAAGTTGTAAATATTAATTATCTAGCATATTTTTAATTCCAGTGTTTAGCATTTGTGTTTATGTATTGTTATTTATTATTGTGTTTCCAAGTGAGACAAGGTGCGTGTTATGTGAAAATTGTTCTCGGAAAAAGGTAGTTAAAATTAAGCGATAGGATATTTAAATGTGCCTTGCCTTGCCTTGCCTCACAAAGGGTGTTTGAAGGGAACGAGCTATCCTTGTGGAGCTTTCCTAGTCAAGCCCAGGAAAACTCTTTAGGGGGAAGGAGTTGTCATATCTCCACATTTCTGCTGCAGGTGTGCCTTTGTTCCTACAGCTGGGAATGTTGTCGAAATTATTGAGCCTTTATGTGGGCCGTGAGAAAATAAGCAAGATGTCTCCAGCTGAACAATGTACAAGGATTTAGTGTCATGCCTCCCGCGCTTTATGTGGAGGTCACCTTACACAGGTGTTTTTTTTTGCTTGCATTTCTTTTGGCTGTGAAATCAGTCAAGGGGAGGCACCATTTTATACCGAATGGGAGAAGGACGCCTTGACCCCTGGATCGAGATTGGAAGAAGGCTGAGGAAGGTGTCTTTCCTCCCCCCCCCCTTGTGAATGTTGACCAGGGAAGGACGTTTGGTTCTTGGCTGCTGGTCGGACAGTTGAGAGATAGATCTCTCGAGATTACGTTGGAGGGAGCTCTGCTCTCTCAGACCACTGCTATACCCAATATCGGGGTTTGAAGTCCGGGTGTCCGGCGAACCAACCGCTCTGAAAGTCAGAGCATTTGTAACTGTCATTTCTCATTAAAATTGTGTAGTTGTTGAGTTTATAAAATTTAGTCTTGAATATTTAATTAAATTTCTACAATTTATTGCAAGCCCATCTGCCACTACGCCACAGACATTCTCACCTTTGTTTTAAATGCGATAACACCAAACAAAAATGGTAGAAGTTTGCATTATGCGCATCAGCAATATGCACTTGGCACCTCACATTTTGGATTGCGATAATCAGTTTATACGATATCATCGATTGCTTGAGCAGTATGTTTTTCCAGATATTTTTGTAACGTTATCACATTTCACACAAAATAAGGTTCATGACATTGCATTTTTATTACAATATTTTTATTTTCCTCGAAATTATTATTTTCAAACCGGGTATAGCTAGAATGAAACACCCTGTATTTATGACTCAATAAGTAGTTTGAGACCCTATGTTCCTGTGTGATTTTTTATCCTTGTCGTATGCTTGATTTGCCATATCATTTTGTCCACGTTTTCTTGAATCACACAGTATAATTAACAATAACCATAAAATGTAATAAATAAGATGTATATGTATTAAAAACACATAAACTTGTTCGATGGTACGTGTAAACAAGAATTTTATATGAAATTATACAAATAAAATTAATGGTAAAACATAGCATTGACGTTTCGAACTGATTTTGCAGTCATCTTTAGGATAAATATAATGTTGAAATGTTTACAAGTCTAGAGACGAAAGGTTCCAGGCGAGACTTGACTAATAATATGAATGGAAATTTACAGCTAGTGTAACTGATATAATTGATCAAAACACGACAGAAAAATTTCGTCTTTAAACATTTCAACGCTACATTTATCCGGAAGACGACGACAGCAGAAAAAATTCGAAACCTCTATACTATGCTTTATCATTAATTTATTTGTAAAAGTTCTTGTTTATAAGTATCATTGTGCAAGTTTGTGTGTTTTTAAAATGATTTAATTATTCAATATCTGTGCATATTTTCTATTACCACAGAATAAAATGCCTTTATATGTACGAGTAGCTATATGCTCACAAGACGCGTGATGAGATTCTAAGTTTCTGTTCAAATTAAGGTACCCACATTATAGAACTTGATAATACTCGTCTGATCGCGTTCATTTAGGCAAAATAGAGAAGTAAACAAACATTAGATAAAAATGATTGATCGCCAAATCTGTTATTGTCAAAAACAACCTCAATTATCCAATTTTTACTGTGCACATATTATTACTTTGATAAATAAAGTTGATTTATTACAGAGTTTTAATCCGTGCTGCCATGCTTTTTTTGTGTGTGTGTGTGTGGGGGGGGGGGGGGGGAGTTGAAGAATAGGGAAAAAACTTTGAATAATATTTTAATGTAAAACTATTTTTACATTTTGTAAGTGGACTTCATATTTATCTCCTCAGAAAGAATCCGAAGCGATTGGGAATTATAGTCGTTGCTTATGCCAGAGAATAAGACTTTTCCTAAATAAATCAGCCTAAGTACTGGATCTGCTGTATAATTTAAGGTTATGAGAGGGAAATAAATAATTTTATCTTTAAAATTCACAGATTGTTTCTGGCTATGCGCTTTCGTAATCCTCTTTGTCTTAGCAAGATTTCATTGTAAAATAAAAATATACATCAGGCTAAAAAGAGCTTTGATTCCAAAGTTTTAAAGACGATCGAAGTACTAGAGTGAATACTAGGAATATTTGATCTACTTATGACTAAAATGCTAAACAAAAAACAAAACAAAAAAAAAAAAATTAAATTATTGCAATAATTTATTATGTGAGGCGTTGCGGGTATGAAAGGCAAAATCAACAAATGCAAATAAAAAAAATAAACGGTCAACGGTCAATAAATATACAAGTGTGAATTATTAACTGTATTATTATTAAATAAAAAGTTGCGAAAAGAAATGTAAGATTTTTGTAAAAACTATACAACATTAGATTGTGTATAGTCGTATGTACTAAAAAAGTATGAATGGATATATCATAAAAGTTTAAAGAGGCATGAAGGCTAAATAATATTAAATATTGCTATTATGTACAACTCTTCTTTAACACTTTGCAACAAAATTGAAAGGAATAGTTACTAATCATTTACAAGAGCACAAAAAAAGAAATGCATTGCAAAATGGTATAAGGAGAAATTTTTGTGGCTTATTTTAATATGTTCAGCTATTTCATATGTAATGAAATTGCTATATGTCGGTGAGGCTTATTATAAATTATTTAAAGTATAATACGAAGTGTGTAGCATTTACAGAGCCGCGCAAATGATTTACCATGGTATATTCCATCAGAAGTACTGTATAATATCTGTGATAGGACGAAATGCATTTGTAATTATGATATGCACTTTTAAATTTCACTATATTTATGCATTACTAATATATGGTGTGTATAAATTCTATAATCGATGTACACAGATAGCAATTTGTTGATAGCAATTTGCTATTTTATTGGGTCAATTTCAAATTTATAATTCATAGAAGCAGATAACAATTCGTTGATAACAATTTGACATTTAAGTGAATCAATTTCAAGTTTGTAATTCATAGATTTGCTGTTAGGTTTTCTGAAAAAATAATTTTTTACACTAAAAATAAAAATAATATATGCCAAATTCAAAAAAATAATGTACATACTTTTTTTTTTTTTTTTGCAAAAAAAAAAAAAAAAAAAAAAAAAAAAAAAACTTAATAATCTTAAAATAAGTTTAACACCAGAATAGTTATATGAACTACCTATAAGAATTTTTAACCCCCCCCCCCTCTTTTTTTTAAATATTAAAATTATTTTAATTTTTCTGGTTACATTTCTACTTTACAATTTTTCTCAACTTTTTTTATTATTTATTAAATGAAGTTTGTATTACATTTTGCGCTGCTGTATGTAATATGAAGAAACTTTTACACGTAAAATTACTTATGGGAGTACCGAAATTTTACTATTTTGAACATATTCAACCTAAAAAATATCGGAAATATCTAAACGTGGTATTAACAGATTTATAAAATTTATAAATCTTATAGCATATTAAAAAGAAATGCTTAGTTATTTATGGCTGTAATGCAAGCCTTCTATACAATAAATGAATATATAACATTCACAATTTAAATTTTAAAATCATATAATACATAACATTCAATGATGGCCAGAAAAGCTTTTTTTAAAAATATTTTTTGATGGAAATAATGACAATTTAAATTGATAAAGATAAAAGTCAGAGACTTGAAATGCTTCTTATGTGTTTTGTTATCCATAAGAAAAGAAAAGAAATCACCAAGTTACTAAGAATTATTAAATGTGCAATGTTATCAATTTTAAAGCAAAATGTAAACGTCTCTTCAAACATTTTGCAAAGATAAAAATACAGACTATATAACACTTTGAATATTCATATAAGTTAGAAAGACTAAAAATGAAGATTTATCGCCGCATTTATGGAATTATATTAAAATCAGAAATTTGAGAAAAAATTACTTTCTTTGAAAAATGAAAAAATATATATATATATTTATAGTTAAAGTTCTACCAGATTTCTTTCAGGTGAATATAGTTCATTAGGGAAATATACATTCCGGTTGATATAAAAGTCAGGGCGAACTTTAAAAATGAATAATTCGAAAACGAATCAAGATACAAAGATAGGGTTTGCCCCGAATGGATTGAGTAGAAACTGGGTTTTGTGTAACAAGGAAAAAATAGTTTTGTTGGCAACCAACAAATGACGCTATAGTGTTTTATTGCACCAAAAGATAATTTACAAGTGAAATAAAATTTTGACAACATACAAGTCAGCTTAATTTTAATTAGAACTACAGTAACTGTTCGATGTACTGTCCATCATTCATAAGTGCAGCTGTTAGACTAGGCACTACACGATTTACAGCACTTAAAAGCGTTTATTTCGTTATGGCAGACGGGATCTTGCAGTACTATTTGTGATGCCGTTGGTCCCCAACAGAACTATTTTTGTCGTTGCCACACAAAACCCGGTTTCTTTTCCATCCATTTGGTTCAAACCTGCAAACCGTATTTTTGTATCTTGATTCGTTTTCGAATTATTCATTTTTAAAGTTCGTCCTGACTTTTGGATCACCCGGTATACATATGTGTGTGTAGCAAAATGTTTGTGCGGGGGGCATTCATGATTTCACAGATATTTCGATGGGGCTTGGCCAATAAAAGGTTGGGAACCACTTTAAAAACTGAACAAAAAAAGGAAAAAAAATAGTAAACACCAGATTTATAAACTATTTACTTTTTTGCGTTATTTAGACTTATTTACTTTTTTGCATATATTAAAGAACTTTATTGCATAAAATTGCTAATAAAAAATGTTAAAAAAAATCAGAACTCACAACTTTTTTTTAAATTTATTTAACTTTAAATGCTAATATTCTCGTCTTCGGTTAATATAATGCCTTTGGTTGTTCTGTGTCGTCTTTTGTTTCTTGAAACCAAGGCGATGGAACGTATGGGATAATAGATTTCTGTCATTCAATTTTTACAGGAGAAACAGCAATAAAGGAATCATCAAGCCACGCAAACTTAATTTTGAACTTCGAGGTGGATAAACAGGTGGCCTTTCTTACCTCAGTCAGTTTTGACACCAAATTGTGTGCTATGTGGAAGTAAAATTCCTGCTTCTAATTTTTAGTGACCTCAAAAGCTTGCCTCTTAAATCTGGCACCTTTTTGATGACCCTCTGTTTTTGAAGAATAGTATAGTCCAAAATAAAATCTTGCTTGGCTTGTAATATTGTGAATGGTCTATCTAACGACAGTTTTGAATAAATTACCTGTACTGATCCTTAGAAAAGGCGTGGAAAGGCTGAATATCTCTCTGAATAAGTCCAAAATACAAAACATAAGAAAGGATGGAATTAGAAATGGACAAGTATTATAAAGACATGTAGTATTTTGCCACATTTACCCTGGTATATTGAAGACAGTTTGGGCAACATTAAATTAAAATTTTAGTTTTGTCTGGATCAGTTTGTCAGCTGTCCAAAACATATTTTTTTTAATGACTCATCAACGTGTGACTAAAGGGACTAATGTACATTAGTGGTTTCTCGTTTTACTATAGTTTCACTCCACAAATACATTTCAAGGAGGCTCTTTATTGTTATTGTTGTTAGTTGTATGTCTTCAGTTTCTGTTTATAAAATTGGATATTAAAGCTTAATCTAGGGAAATTCTAAACTATTTCGACTTTAAGCTCCTTTATGAACTTAAAAAAAACTGAAAAAAGCTACGATGGAATTATCATTATTTTTTAAGTCAACAGAATTGATGTCAATAATAAAAATGACAGACAATTTTTGGTTTTCTAAATTAAATGTATTCCTGAAGATCGAACATGCGACAATTTTTATTTCGCTAAATATTCTTAAAATATATCATTTAATCACAGTATTGTACTGATTGAAATAAAAGATATTTTTTGAAGTAAAAGATAATTCCAATTTCAAAAAAAAAAAAAAAAAAAAAAGAATCTAATAATCTCGGTGTTTTTCCCCCTCTCTCTCTTTATCCACAAACAATGGAGTTATTTCGTTGCAATCTTGAGAAAAATGTCATTCAAATAAAGATATTAAAAATAATATCTCGAATAATTATTCAAATTTTTAAATTCTAACATTATTTTGAAACCTGTGGATCGACATGAGTATTTAATATTGATTTTACCGCCAGAGGTTCTATATTTTTGGAAAAATAACTGTGAAACATAATCAGTCGTTTTATAAAATCATTTCATAAATGCGTTTCATTAGGATTATATATATATATATATATATATATATATATATGTATTATATATACAAGGTGGTCATAAAAAAACGTTGCCGATATATTGAACTCTAGCGACCGGTCTGTTTAACCGATCGAGGTGAGATTTCAGATATAGCTATTCAGAGGTATGAGCTCGAGATTCTGTGAACGGCAACAAAATGGTGCTCACGGCTACGTTATAGTCACAGAAACTCGAAATTTTACAATGGCAATACCCATTATTTTTCATCTCAAAATGCTCAGCGCATGCGAAAACCCTAAAGAGCGTTGGAACCGTATGTGTATCGCAATAAACGGACGCGTTATGATTGTACAAAAACAGCTCTGTGAACGGCCCTCAAAAAACACGACAAGGACGCACGAAGAAAATTTGAATATGACAGAGACAAAATACCAATCACGGAACATCGTTTGCGCGATAGTCAGCGTGGAAAATGGATAAAAAGTAGGGTGGGAATGTTAGTTCTTCAGTCGGGAGCTCGCAGATGCCGACAAAATGACTCCGTTCTTGGTGAATTGGTTAAACTCTATAATCAAAATAGGATTAATGCTGCGAAAACATGGCGTGTTTGCCTTCGAAACCATCGCCAAATATTTGGCTCATGCAGCCTACAAGCTCTTCGTGATTTAGTAATGAAATTCGAAGAAACTAACTGCATTTGTGATAGACCGCGACCCGGACGACCAACTGTTCCTGAGAATACTGTTATAGAAATGCATCACATAGTGATCACAGGACACATGCAAACTACAAGAGGTGCATCTCGTATATTTGACATACCGAAATCAATGATCCTAAAGGTACTGCGCTCTGTAATCCTCAAGCTTCCTTACCGGTTCCTCCACAGTCGAGATATTGGAAGTGAGATACCATCAACAACGTATAGACTTTATTAATGAATTTCTTATCCAATATAATGGAGATAACGATTGATCCCTTCGCATATTATGGACGGACGAGGCACATTTCACCTTAACTGGTAATGTTAACGTCAACACCAAAAATTGTGTGTACTGGGCAGACATGAATCCGAAAGGTGTGGCACCAGTACCTTTACACGACGTCAAATTTACTGTGTGGTGCGGCATTGCAGGAACAATTATTCTCGGGCCGTACTTCTTTGAAGAAGTGATACCAACGGGATTTGTAACTTGCTCTGCAACAGGCTTCCACTAAGCGGCAATGCTGCAAAATACGTCATACCAGAATTGTTGCAGCGAAATGCATTGAATGACTTCGTTTGGTTACAAGATGGTGTACCACCACATACAGCGAAGTCTGTTCGCAGAGTCCTAGAACAGCATATTGGCGACTGTGTCATCTCATGCCATTTTCTATTTCAGTGACCTCCGCGATCCCCCGACCTCACTCCTATGGATTTCTGGTTCTGGGGGTATCTAAAATCTAGAGTGTATATGTGCAATCCACAAGCTTTGCCGGATTTGAAAGATTCAATCAAAGGTGAGATTGCAAACATCCCTCATGCGATGTGAAGTTCGGCTGTATTGGCTACAGTCACCCACATGCAAAGTGTAATTGCCTGTGATGGCACCCATGTGGAAAATGTGTAATCAAAATAAAAATTTACTTTTCTTCGATCTGTGCTGTAATCAATGTACTGACCCTGTGTCATATACAGATTTTTTCCGTGAAAACCAATCGTATTTTTTATGGAGGGAGGGGGATTCGCAGAGCTGTTTTTTGTGCGTGCATAACGCGTGCGTTTCTTGAGATACACATACGGTCCCATCGCTCTTTAGAGTTTTCGCATGAGCTGAAAAAAATGGGTGTTGCCATTGGAAAATTTCGAGTTTCTGTAACTATAACCGTAGCCGTGAGCACCATTTTGTTGCCATTCACAGAATCTCGAGCCCATACCTCTAAATAGCTATACCTGAAATCTCACCTCGATCGGTTGAACGGATTGACCGCAAGAGCTCCATATATCGGCAAAGTTTTTTTATGACCACCCTGTATTATATATATAGGATACATATATATTGTGAAAAAAAAAAAAAAAAAAGAAACATACATCATCTTCAATAATGTGAGATAAAGGTGGTGGAGGTGGTGGCGGTACTCCCAGATGGAACTTTTCATCGACTTCTAAGCCATATCTACCGCTGGAGGACGAAGCATTGCCAACCACGTGCTGCACCCTGTAACTCTCAGTCGCATGACGCCTGCGTCTTGAATCGTGACTAGAATTGGAATCACCGGTGCACGCACACGCCCTACTGTACAGGTAGCGGAAGGCTTTGGCCAAGATGTCCCCGATGTTCGTCAGGTAGAGTAACATGAGAGGAATTCCGATTATCGCGTAGAATATGGTGGCTATCTTGCCGGACGGAGTCCTAGGTGCAATATTGCCATAACCTAAAATGGAAAAATAGTTTGCATCAATTGCAGCATATAGAGATATGAATTGTGTATTTGAAATTGATCAAACACACGATTATACAATAAATACATGGCATCTTTTTACCATGATGAATATCTAATACTTAAAATAACTAGCATAACGTAACAAATAAATAATTCTTAAAATGGGGGTACTGAAGAAAAAGATACCAATGTACATATTTTAAGTAGTAAGAATTTCGTTTGAAAAAAGCGATAAACAGCAAAATAACATAAAGACTTGTTGCCATTGGAGACATTCATCTACGAAAAACTCAATATCGATTTGAAAAATACTTGTTATTTAAAGCATTATAATAATCTAGTATTATTACAGTTTTTTTTTTTTTTTTTTTTTTTTTTTTTTGGTGGCGATATTTTTGCTTTTATAATTTCTAACTATCGCAGGATATTTTTTCAGAATATGTGTGCTACTGCTTATTTTTTTTTACCAACATGCTTCAGAGAAATAAAACTCAGTTGTACAACAGAAAAAAAAAACATTTTTGTAGGATAAAAGTCAGGGAAAGACGTATACCTGGATATAACATTTTATAAGAAATGAAACATTGGTGTACTAACAATTAATTTTTTTCTAAAAATATAATTTTCTTGCTAAATAAAGGTAAAATAACTGTAAAATAAAAAATAAACACTGGAACATCTTCAGTAAGCATGTGTGCTTGTCAGACCTGTTGTTTAAACTGCAGTTTTCCGCGGTTTAAACACTTTAGAAGGACCTGAACACAACTTGTTTTTACTTTCGCCTATCTTTATAAGAAAATAGTATTGGTATCATGAAAAATTTCGACTTTCGGTTTTCTGTGGTTTAAACATTTTAGAAATTCCTGAACACGACTTGATTGTATATAGAAAATGCCTATCAGAATGTAACACAAATTTTGTGGGCGGGCTATCCTATGAAATAATGCAACAAATTTAATAAAGTTTTACATTCAATTAGACTCTGATGCAAATTAATGCGGATTAGTTGTTGGTGTTAATCGCCCGACAGGTGACTCTGCTATGCTCTGTCTGCATTAGCTCTGAATTAGCTCTGTCTCAAGACCTAATGCATGGATTTTTATCAAACTTAAGATTTAGTTACATGTTGACATAAGACATTATTTTTTAAGGTTTGGTGTAAATCGCACAACAGCACTGTCGTGCTGGAGTTTTCACGATTTCCGCAATAGAACTCTAGAACTAATGCACGGATTTTCACCGAATTTCAGATTAAGTTAGACGTTGAAATAAATGCTGCTTATTAGGTTTTCATGTAACTCTCCCAACAAGTGGCAGTGCTGTGCTGCTATTTTCAGAGATTACACAATAGATGTATCTCAAAAAGTAATGCGTGGAATTTAACCAATCTTCATGATATTTTACGCATTCAAATAAACAAATACTTATTTTATTTCATACCAACAATTGTCGCTTTTGTACTCTTTGGATTGGGAATTTCGTCTGCAGATATTTAAAAAGGTGTTTGCTAAAATTCAATGATTTGTTTGAAAAATGCAATAGTTATAACTACTTTTAACAGACACTATTCAAAGAAAACATACCTTTAGAATTCTCATGATAGGCGTAGATTGTCAGTTTCATCATAATAGAGAATTTCGAAACATTAATATACATGAGATAGAAGAAAGTTTTGGGATTGCCACATCCGACTAGTTCTTGTTTAGTTGTAAAGTTTAAAGAAAGAGAAAAGAAAACTTTATAACTTTTTTTTTCTTTTCAAATACCTATTTGATTGACCATATTAGAATAAGCTATCTATATTAATCCCCTGATCGCCGAGCAAAAGGGCAAAACTGTAATTTTTTTCTCTGCAATTTATTTTAATTGCTAATAAACGAGGGATTTCCTATCATGGTATAATTTTTTTGTTACGTATATGCTTATAAGTCTTGAAAGTATCAATCATAACTTAATGTTTGAAAACTGGATTGTATTTGTAAAATTATATTAATTCTAAAAATATTATTAATTCTACAAATATTATTAATTCCACTGCTTCAACTGCAGTGAAACCTGCAGTCTAGTGAACGGATATATTCTGTCGCGGCAGTGGGAAGGTAAATACGATATTGGTCCAAAGCAAAATAAATTTTAATAAAAATTATAATTAATCATACTCTCCTCTGTCAAACAAACTATCTTTCCAATATTAAAATTCATCCCCCACTAAACAGCACAGAAAATTGTTTTTTAAAAAGCGTTTTCATTTTTTTTTCATCATTACTTAAAAGAATGAAAATTCATATATTAATACTAAATACGTTAAATATTTTTAAGAACGAATTTTAAAAACTAGCATTTAAACGCTTTTCATCAATCCATTCATCATGCATTTTCATAGATTTAATTTTACAAAAAAAAGTATTCTTTTTTTAAGGAAAAAAAAATGCTTCGTCTGTTTTATTTATTTTTTCTTCTATTTTCCCAATAAATTGAAAAAGAAATTTCTCATTAAAAGGTGAAATCAAATCGAAATCAAATGATTTCGAGAGAAAAGAACAAATATAAATCATTTAATTTTGTTCTTTTATATCTTTTTATCTCTGAGCAAAATCAAGAAAGGAATTTCACAAATATACATTTTATATATATGTATCTAACTTTAAAAGTAACTCGCAAAATATAACACTAAGAGAGAAAGGCATTTTTTAGAGTGCTGCCAAAAAATAAAAGATTTTGATCGACATCATCGATTATAAAAAAAAGAAGAATTCCCCCCCCCCTTTTTTTTTCTTTTATAAAAGTTAGCTAAAAATTTTCTCTGTAATATTTTCTTGAAATATTTTTCGGTGAGATTTTACAAAATAATAATAATAATAATAAATAAATAAATAAATAAATAAATAAATAAATAAATAAATAAAATTAAAAAGAATTAATTTTATTTTATTTATCTATTTATTTATTTAAAATAAATAAATAAATAAAATTAAAAATAAATAAATAAATAATAAAGGTGAAAGAACGAAAAAGAAATGCGGCATAATTTGTATGTAACTAAACATTAATAGTAATTTTTTAAAATTCCTAATACATCTTTGTTTTATGATTTTTTAAAAAATAAGTATTTCTATACATTTTATTAATATATACACTGCATGGCCAAAGGTGACCGTCCACTAGCGATTTTAGATATTTTCTTAAATATCTAGAAAAATACATGAGGAATTATCCTGAAACTCGAAGTATATAAACATAATAGTACAGGTCATACATTTCCGTGAAGATTTTTTCCCGAAACTCCATAGAGGACCATCAACAAACTGAAAAAGAACGAAAATCTTTTGGATAACCCTGTCAAAATTAAGCAATGTAGCAAAAGCATTAAAATTGTAGATTATGATTAAGTGGCTTATTGTAATAAACTGCATTTATTTTTATGCGGATAGCATGCATACTCGTAGAAAAATTTAGGTTTTTATAAAAACAGTCCCAAATTTTTCCAAGTTTTTTCTTATAATTTGTAGAGTTCTTAATATAAAACAATGTTCTTTTCTGAAAATATGACAAACAACATTGTAATGCTTAGCTTACATAGCTTGTAATCAGAATTAAAAAATAATAAAAATTGTACATAATATCTTTTAATCAGAATTAAAAAATAATAAAAAGTGAATGAAAAATGATCAGGTTTATAAATAACTTTTCATTACACCTGCGTAAACGCTATCAAAATTTCAGGTGGAATAGCAAATTTGAATATTGAAAAACACCGTAATCACTGGCGATAAATTGATAAATAAGCTTCATTTATTTTTGCTGCAATCCACTTTAATATGACGCATATCTAGCTTAAAAAGGCTCTATAAGAAACAAATTGCTATTTTCTTTAGTTCTGCTAGAGGCTAGACTCTATTCAGATCAATTTCTTTAATTTTAACATTATTTATAAACGTGAATTAGTTGGATGTGCCAATCCCAAAACTTTCTCCTATCTCATACGTACATTTTAACAATTAAAAAAACATTTACTCATGTTAGTTCTTTAATAATTTTAATTCAATACTATACCAACTTTTATTTTCATCTTAAATTTCTGCTTCAGTCAATTATTCGGAGTAAAAACGAGTTTCCGCCTCTGCACAAGCCGATGGACAATAGAATAATAGGCAGATTTTTTTTTTTCAAATTCTGAGAGGACCTACTTGCCATACCAAAAAATAATCATACACAAAAATTTTAGTTCACTTTTAGGCATAACTTCATACACTTTTAGGTGGTGCAATATTGAAAATGGCACAAAAATCGCGATTGCAGTGCCTCCTTTTGGCGGATATTTTTTCAAATCCAAGGAGGACCAACTAGCCATAGCCATACACTTAACAAAAAATTTTTTGTTCAATTCGATGCATCGCTTCATACACTTTTGGTCGGTACAATATTGAAAATGGCACAAAAATCGCGATTGCAGCTCTCTCTTCCGGCGGAATATTTCAAAATTGAAGGAGGACCTGCTTGCCACAGCCAAAAACATTCACAAAAAATTTGGTTTTATTCGATGCATATCTTCATACACTTTTGATAGGAACAATATAGAAAATGGCACAAAAGTCGCGATTGCAGCGCCTCCTTCCGGCGGAATATTTCAAAATTGAAGGACCTGCTTGCTACAGCCAAAAGCATTCACAAAAAATTTGGTTCAATTCTATGCATATTTTCATACATTTTTTGATGGTAGAATGGCGACATACGGACACACACACAGACATCCAGACACATACACGGACAGACAGACATTTTGTAAAAACATGTTTTCTGGAATCTCTGATTCCTAAAACGCGTAAATCCGCCGAAAACCGGAAATCGAAAAAACTTTCTATTACAATACTTTCTTTTAATTAAAATAGAAGAAAGTAAAAAAAAAAAAAAAATTGTAATATGTGTATCCTATAGGGTACACCGGATCTAAAGAGTATAAATACAAGTTTATTTATCTAATTTTAATTGGCAGAATCTTTCTAAAATTTATTAAATGATTGTGCAAATAATCTAGAAATATTGAAAAAGTTCACGAGAAATATTTTAGAAGCTGTAATTTTCATGAATTCATAAATTGAGACATAAGGGGTTAAATAAATAAAAATGTACCATATTGAGGTTCGTTTAAAGTTATTATCTCAGATCCGGACAACGGTGGGTCGGTCAGTTAGCATCATATAAAATCGATCTTATATTCAATTCTTCATATCCCATTACTTCAAATATTTCAGAATAAATATCTTTCTGTAGTTAGAAATTGTTTAATTAAACATTTTACTCTTATATGAAAAAAAAAAAAAAAAGAAAGAAAAGAAAAGAAAAGAAAGAAAGGGGAGGCGTTGTGTGAAAGAGTGATTGGATAGTTTTCGTTCTTACCAAAAAAATCTCTGCAATGCAATATAGAAGTGGAACATTTTAAGTAACGTATTTCCTCTGTTTCAGCGCAAGTCAAACAACTGCTCGTGACATGTCGAGTACAAATCAGTGTAAGAACTTTTTCTCGTCTCTTGTCTTTGTTTGACGTATCATTTCTTGCATCTAGTGCTGAGTAAACACTGAGGAGAACAAGAAACTCGGCTAATTATTTGCGTTGTCTATCAGAAATGAAAATGAAGATAACAATCTACCACTGCAGATTTATATATCATCTGTAATAATTGTCTTTTGCACAAGTGCTTGTCACTTTTGCTTAACTTTTTTTCCCCCAGATATTTCTTTTTTTTTTCTTGATTTTTTTATATTAAATGATATGATATATTATAATGATGATATATTAAAAAATATTGGTAACGTACTGTTTTATATCCTTTTATTTAATTCAAGTTGGTTTTTGCATGAGAATTTTGAGAACTATGTAATTTACTTTGAATTCGCTTTCTGACATACTAGAATTATAAAAATTATGCACAAAGATATATTTCAATAACAATTCAACATGCCAAACCATTCTTGTCAGAAAAGGCCAACGAGCTGTGAAACTGTAACAATGAAACATTTTAAACGCGAAAAAATAGAAAATAAAATAAGAGGTAATAATAATTGTTCTGAAATACTCTATAATCAGTTAATAGTTTAATATAAATTAAATTATAATTACACGTTAAGAAAACAGTTTAGACATTTTGAATATATTCATTTTAGTAATGATTTTCGCTTGTTGCCATATCTTTAAAATGAAACACAGCAAAAATTATAAATTTTTAAATAAACTCATTAGCCGGCGCTCTCTGTCTGGTGAATTTTTCATACTTCTAATCAACATCAAATTAATGTAACTGACTTTTTTTTTGGGGGGGGGGGTAAAATTATGAATTGCCCTCCTGAAATTCGGCGTGATTTTCAAAAAAAAAAAAAAAAAGAATTAAATGAAGGAAATTTGTTAAAAGATACAAAATCATACAAACCACATTCAATTTACACGAGCAACGCCGGGCAGGTCAGCTAATCTAATATAAAGTCGAGCTTACATTTAATTCTTCATATCTCATTATTTCAAATATTTCACAATAAATATCTTTCTGAGTTTTCACATTATTTAATTAGACGTTTTACTGTTATGGGAAAGAAGAAGGAGAAGTGCGTTAAAGAGTGATTGGTAGTTTTCGTTCTTACCAATAAAATCTCTGCAATGCAATATAGGAGGGGAACATTTTAAGTAACCAATTTCCTCCATTTCAGCGCAAGTCAAACAACTGCTCGTGACATGCTGAGTACAAATCAGTGTAAAAGGAGAACTTTTTCTTGTCTCTTATTTGACGTATCATTTCTTGCATCTAGTGCTGAGTAAACACTGAGGAGAACTGGAAACTCGACTAATTATTTGTGTTGTCTATCGCAGAAATGAAAATGAAGATAACGATCTACCACTGCAAACTTATATATCATCTGTAATAATTGTGTTTTGCACAACTGCTTGTTGCTTTTGCTTAACTTCTTTTGCAGTTTTTTTTTTGCGTTTTTCTTTGGTTTTTTTTTTTATGTATATACAGTAAAGCATCGTTTATACGACGATCACTTATACGACGTTTACATTTATACGACGTTTTAATGTGGTCCCGATTCATTCCTATTCATTTTAATGTAAAAATATATCTTTTATACGACGCTCAAAATCGATTATACGTCGATTTTTTAATTTTGTATAGGTTTATTTTTGTTTATTTTTCTTGTGTATTTTACGAACGAGAGGAAATTGGCAGCTATGAATGACACCAAAGAGCGTGTTTAAATGCACTCCACATTATAAAAATGTGGGCTGGTGTTCGATTAGTCTGAAAAATCAGCTTACGTGTAACATATTACACTGGGAGGGGTAATTTTTTTTCGGGGATGGTCAGCTTTCCCGATCTGTTTAAAGTTGCAAGTAGACTATCCTTCTAACTGTTATCAGTATTGGCGAATTTTAGTTGGCCACGCGGGTTTTTGATCTTTAACTTTAAATGGAAAGAAAATGATGTTATGACTGCTTTCGGTGAAACATGAATAAAGGTACGCATATTTAAATTGCTTTCTAATCCCTCCCCCTTGTTTTTAAGATTATTTGTTTATTTTGGTTTGTTTAATTTAAAAATTCATACATACCATCACGTTAAACATTAAAATTAAGTGAAAACAAAATTAATTCTAGTTTTGGAAGTGAAAATCGATTATACGTCGTTATCGTTTATACGACGTTCTTCCGTAGTCCCTTCGGCGTCGTATAAACGATGCTCCACTGTACTAAAAATTATTGGCTTCGCAAATTTTTACATTCTTTTACTTAATTCAAGTTGGTTTTTGCACAATAATTTTGAAAGTTAAGTAATCTATTTTTTTACTCGTTTCCTGATATGCTAGAATTATAAAAATTATATATAAAGACGTATTTCTGAAAACAATACAACATTTTAATGTTTTTAGAACTTAATTATAATGTAATATAGTCGAATCTCCCTATAATGAAACTCCATCCATCGAGTTTCTCTATATAACGAATTTTTAGTAGGAACGGTCCACTTTTCGCATGATTATATTAAAAACAGTCTCTATATAGCGAAATATCTGTCTCCATATAACAAATTTTTTCATAAATTGGTCTTAATTTATTCAGTTTTATAAAAGCTTCGAGATCATATGGAATCAATTTTCCATCACTTATTTTTAATTTATGGTTCAATGCTGAGATTTTTTTTTTTTTTTTTTTTTTTTTTTTAATATTACTTTTGTCCTTGTTCTTTAAATCCAATGAATTCATCCCACCTCCCACACATTTTTCCACATCCTTCTCAAAACAGAGTCAATTGGATTATTACACGTATAAGAGAGAAATCAATGAGAGGTACATAAGAGAGGCCCTCAAATTGAAAATGTTAACTACAATTTTTCATTCCTTGCTAAAATTTCAGCTTTTTTGAGAGCGTAACAATTTTGAAATTAAAACAACAAAAAATTACAGTTATTTTTGTCTGAAATTAATGCAAGTCTTCCTTATTTGATTTTCATTAAGCTTTCAAATAAATGTTTGTTCTCTTTTTTGAAACAGCTTAAATAATTAAGAAATAAAATGTTAGGTTAATATTTACTTTTAAACATTTCAAATGCTTAATTAAAAAGATCAAAAATAATATATTTTTTTCAAAATTTACACATTAAGTACGATTTTTAACATCATTCTCTATACATCGAATTTCTCTATATAACGAATTTTTTACTGGAACGATGGATTTCGTTATATAGAGTCTCGACTGTATTCTTAACAGTTGTATTCGAGTACAACAATAATGCATTTAATTATGCGTCAAACTACGCTCGCCAGAAAAAGCCAACCAGCTGTGAAATTCTAACAATGAAAGAATTTAAATGTGAAAAAGTAGAAATAAAATAAGAGAGTAATAATTGTTTTAAAATATTCTATAATCAGTTAATAGTTTGACACAAATTAAATTATAATTACAAGCTGAGAAAACAATTTAGACATTTTGAATACGTTAATTTGAGTAATGTTTTTCACTTGATGCCATATCTTTACAATGAAACACAAGAAAAATTACAAAATTTTAAAGAAATTCACTAATTGGCACTTTCTATCAAGCATAAAAAAACGATGAATTTTTTATAATTTTGACTGACACCAAATTAATGTAGCTGCCATTTTGAATATGTTAATTTAAGTAATGGTTTCACTTGTTGTAGTTTTTTTTTAAATGAAACAGTGAAAAAATTACAATTTTTTTAATTAATTCATTAGCTAGCGCTTTCTATCAGGCTTTAAAAAAAAAGAAAAAAAAGCGGTTAATTTCAAAATTCTAACCAACATAAAATTAATGCAGCTTATTTTTGGTGTGGGCGGGAGTAAAATTATAAATTGCTCTCCTGAAATTAGGCGTGATTTTCAATACGAATTGAATGAAAGAAATGTGTTAAAAGATATAAAATCATACAAATTTCATTTAGGGTTATTATCATGTACCCAAACAACGCTTACCAATAAAATCTCTGCAATGCAATATAGGAGTGGAACATTTTAAGTAACCCATTTCCTCTATTTCAGCGCAAGTTCAACAGCTGCTCGTGACATGCTGAGTACAAATCAGTGTAAGGAGAACTTTATTTATTTGAACAACATACATCTGATTTGTGTGATCGACGTTAGAGCCTGCTTATAAGTCATCGTCAATATATAAGGACGAGATAGCACTAGGAAATTTACATCACCAGAGAAATACAACCAGGCGCTCCGCACAAAGTGTGTGTGCAATGGAGCCAGCTAGAATCAAACCCACAACCTCCAGATTAGTAAAGCGGCGTCTTAACCACTCGGCCACGGAGGCGCTAAGGAGAACTTTTTCTTGTCTTTGTTTGACGTATCATTTCTTGCATCTAGTGCTGAGTAAACACTGAGGAGAACTAGAAACTCGGCTAATTATTTGCGTTGTCTGTCAGAAATGAAAATGAAGATAATGATCTACCACTGCAGATTTATATATCATCTGTAATAATTGTCTTTTAAACAAGTGCATGCCGCTTTTACTTGACTTCTTTTGAAGATATTTTTCTTTTTTCTTTAATTTTTTTCTGCAATTCTTTTGTTGAAGAATTCTGAAAGTTATCTAATCTATTTTTTACCAGCGTTCCTCATATGCTAGAATTATAAAAATTATGCACAAAGATGTATATCTAAGGAAAATACAACATTTTAACGCTTTTAGAACTTAATTATAATGTAATATTGTTTATAGTTACGATTTTATTCGAATACAACAATAACGTATTTAATTATGCGTCAAACCATGCTCATCAGAAAACATCAACGAGCTGTGAAACTGCAACATTGAAACAATTTAAACGCGGAAAAATAAAAATAGAACAAGAGTGTAACAATTGTTTTAAAACACTCTATAATCAGTTGATAATTTAATATAAATTAAATTACAATTACACGTTGGGAAAATAATTTAGAAATTTTGAGTATGTTAACAAAAAAGAAGTTAGAAGTTGCAATTACAAATTTCAGACGTTATGCGCATGCCCAGATGTCAGTTTGGCAAAGTTAGGTCAGTTACAATATGTTTAGATAATGCGAACAGGGGAAGTCAAATTAGGGGATTCCGCTTCAGAAAATTTAATCGACTTGAAGTTAAGTGACTCAACTATCTCAGCGTGAACAGGATATAAACATACGACTAGAATAGAGTAAAATAGATCTGATTGATGCAATAGATACATGACTAGAACTGTAAAATTGCTTTGGTGGCTGAGGATAGACATATGACTAGAACAATAGAATAGATCTTTTGACTGAGGGTAAACATAGAACTAGAACAGTAAATTGCTCTGGTGGTTGAGAGTAGACATACGACTAGAACAGTAAAACAGATCTGATGGCTGAGGGTATATATACGACTAGAACAGTAAAATAGATCTGGTGGCTGAGGTTAGACAAGAACAAACAGCAAAATAGCTCTGGTGGCTAAGGGCAGACACGGAACTTGGAACGGTAAAAAAGGTGTGGCGGCTGAGAGCAGACATATGATTGTAACAATCAAAAAGCTATGGTGACTGAGAGGACATACGACTGGAACGGTAAAAACAGCTATGTTGGCTGAAGACGTACATATGACTAGAACAGTAAAAAAGCTGTGGTGGCAGTGGCCCTGGGCAGACATATGACAAGAACTGTAAAAAGGCCACGATGATTGAGGACAGACATGCGATTAGGACAGTAAAAAAGTTGTAGTGGCTGATAATTTACATACGACCACAAAGGAGTAAGAAACATTTTTTTTCTTTTGAGTGTATAGGTATTTTTTAGATATGCTTCAATTTTACTTGAGAAACATGTGTATAGGGAGCTTAAAAAAAATCAGAAAGTATATGGCGTGTACCATCATATATAATCCTCTACAGCCCATATATATAGAATATAAAGCCAAATTAATCATGGATGCTCACTTTCTGTTTTGCAGGATGTGCATACAAACAGATTCGTAATTATACCCGTATTTACAGAAAATTACTGTTGTCATTATTTATCTCATTGTTTTGTAAAAATCAATGTAATTTTATTCAATTTCTTTCAATGTGATTTTTTTTTAGTATTTCCAAGAAATAATCAATCTGCATTAATAAAAAAATATATTCTAAAATACATTGCGTAGGCAAAATCAATGTTGATTTTTTTCCGTAGGAAAGCAAATATAAAACTAAATTTTAAAAGAAGTACTTGAAAATTTTTTTAGTTTCGAAAATATTCCGTAGTTATTATGTAAATAGAATCTCTTAGCCTTTAGAAAAACTAAAATACCCACTTGGTATTCCTCCAAAACTTTTTGTAACTTGACCTACTCAAGAATCTGTATAGAATAAATCCGACTATTATTTGTAATAGATATCGCGTATTTCTTATTTGTTACGTTCATGTTGAGATAGGTTAAAATGATTTACGACATTGCTTTCTCATTCTCTTTTTTATTTTTATTTTTATTTTTATTTTTATTATTTTTTTAGAAGAAAACGTAAAAAATAGAAAACAATTTTTTAAAGTATTATTTTTTCCCGATCGTGATATTACTTGAAATTATTATGAAGCATGCCAAAGACACGTTAGCACAAGTTTTTTTAATGAAATAAAATAGAAAGACGAAAAAATAGAAACAAAATAGAAATATAAAGTAAATAAATAGCAGAACAGTAGAATAGCAGTTTGTTTTATGAAATTTATCTGTAAACATATTTCATATTACTAAAAAAGTTCAAGGTCTATATTCTCTTCTTAAAATAGCAAAACTAAACACTTTATTGTATTCCACACAGAGTGTTTCAGAGTTTGTGCATCAAAAGTGGCAAATAATAATGAAATGCGTTCGTACTAAAACTATTTTTATAAGTAATTGGATCTTGGTGCAATAGCTGTAGAACTCTTATGTAAAAATGCATGAATACCGAATTTATTACGATTATATGTATCAAATTAAGTTAAACAGAAATAATTGGACTTTATCTTAAATAAGACGTAATCATTATGGCAATCTAGAATCATTATCTTGCGGGGTTGGGAAAGCAAAGTGCTAGTTACCAGGAAAAGAGACATTATTCATGCAGGAAATAATCTTTGGTTTCGTAGACGAAAGAAACTAGTCAAAAGAAAAGTTATTTTATTTAATATTAATAAAAAAGCAATGTTTAAAAGCAATGTTAATTACTAATAAACAATTATTTAATGTATTATAACTAAAAATGTACACTATGACTAAATAATGTTCTTTATTTTTTATAGAGGAATCAGAAGTGGAGGGGAGGGCTAATTCTCTCAAGATCTTGGGGACTTGTTCAAACATAGAAATAATGTGGTAAAGCGAAGATCTTGAAAATGCATCTCTGGGTAAAACTCAAACAAACTTTCTCTATTTTTAAAAAGAATATGGTGCATTTCGCATGTATTTACACTGTGACAACACAAGACAAAACTACAGTCGATTCTCGTTAATTCGAAATCGTATAAATCGAATCTTTGCTTAATTCGAACTAAACATGAAGTCCCGAAATTTTCAAGGGCAGAATAATGTTAAAAATTTTCATTTATTCGAACTCATTTTCTATTGACTTCGTTTAATTCGAACTAACGTCAAATTCGATTTTTCATTTTTCTTTACATTCACACGAACTTTAGATCGTTAAAATAACTTTCTTTCTTTCATTTTTGTCAGAATTGTTCTGAAACTAATATACATATAATTCCATTCATTTGATAAACGCTTTCCTACTGCCCCATCTGTCCATCAATGATACCTGCAACCCTTCTTCCATTGTGCTTGTTCCTAATTCCTTAATTAGTTTATGTATTTATAACTTTTAATTTAATATTAAGTCATACTCTAATGATAATGGCCAAATAAATTTTAAAAAAATATCATAACATTAATTTCTTTGTACTAGTACCCCTTTAAACATTATTTTCCTCTCATACTTTCCATGATTCAAACTCTGGATAGTTCGAACATTTCTTGGGGTCCCGACGAGTTCGAATTAAAGAGAGTCAACTGTAAATAAATCTCAGGTTTCCAGGTTGAAGTTTGCCAGTGATATCGCGAGAAAATTGGCACATAATCGAATCCGAAGGGAAAAAAATTATCGTAAGGGAGACTTGAGAGGGTTGACCATAGGACAGGCTGGACCTTGTGGTGGGCGATAACGAGACTTTTTTATCGATTTTCTCGGTTGTATGAATATCTCGATATTTTTCGACTGAAATTTTTCGATAGACTCCAGTTTGCACATGCTTGTTCTATTTTGTTTACACACCTGATATTTCAGAATAATTCCTCATATATTTTTCTACATATAAAAAAAGGCTTAAATCGCATGTGTTCGATCATTAATGGACATGTAGTGTACGTGTAATTACATAATTACGTATAATAAATTAATATCTATGTATATTTTCTATCCATTAATTATACTTTTTTTTTAAAAATGGGCTATTTCAGCTTTTGTTTCCAGCTGAAAATAAGAAAATCATCGAAATTCTGTTTCAGTTTTAATAAGCTGTTTCGGTCGATCGTTATTTTGAAAAAAATATTGCGAAAAGTAAAATATTTCTATATAAACATTATATATTGAAAGTTTCAGAAACAGAAAAAAAACTTTGATTTGCTTTGACCTACCAAAATTTAAAAAACAAACAAACAAACATATTGTATCGATTTTCAATATCCGCAAACAAATAATAATAAAAAAAAAGGGCCAATCAACTTTCTTTTCAAATCTTTTGTGGAAACATTTGATACAAACCGAAGTCCGGGGGAAAAGTTAAATTTTATGGCTTTTCATCCATTTTTAAGGGGACAGAGTACTTTTGTAACTATTTTTTCAATTTTGAATAATACTGTAATAAGTGTTGCCACAATATTTAATAGCAAAAACAAGGTGGAACCTTTCGAATTTCGACAAAAATAAATGCTTAAGAAGGAACAGTTTCACTTATTTATAATAAACTTTCAAAATTAGCTACAGTAAAAAATGCATCTTACAATGGTCAGTTTAACTCTCAAACAAACATTATTTTAAGCTAAAATTAAGAAAAAAAATATTTTTTCTATAAAACTCAGTTGTCTAAATTGTTAAAATTAAACTTTAATCGCATAATAAAAATATAATAATAAAGCAAAATATAATTAAGATCAGTTATTAAGATGAAGTTACCAATTGAGCCTCTTATGTTTGGTATAAATAAGTTAAAAAATAAAATAAATAAATAAATATTTCAAATTGACACGATCTTAGAATTTTACGTGAAATCCAAACCCGTCATAATTTTCATCTTCTCAAGATTTACTTACGCACATTTCAATTTTTATCTATTTTTAGAGAAAATGGCGTATTTCTTTTGCCACAATTATAAAAATGGTATGTAAAAACTATAAAAAAAATTAATATCTCAAGAATAAATTGAGATACAACTTTCAAACAAATCGCATTTAAAAGTACTATTTTTCTCTATACGATGGTGTAAAAAATAAAAATATGCGATGTTTAGAAGAATAAAATTTTCAGTACCGAAAATTGCAAAACCGAATTGCATGTGAAAGTGTTGAAATTTACAAAATGACATATGCATTACGCACAGATACGTTTGGCCTTTGTAATATAGATAAAATAAAATAAAAAAATGTTTTTGCAGAACAGCCTATTTTAGTGAAATTTAAAAAAATTAACTTTTTTTTAAAATCCCCACTACTTCTATAAATATGAATATTATTGCTTCAGTTTTTTCCACATTCATTTGAATATACTACATAAAACTGTGCATGAATTTTTAGATGTATGGGATTTTAGATTTAACATGATTTTTTTTCTCTCGTGTATATAAAAAAATAAAGTAAATTCAACAAAGTCTCAATCTAAATATTAAAAAAAATAATAATAACTATAAACTTCAACGAGAAATCCATACACAAAAATATTAAATACTTTATGGAGAACAAGTAAAAAAAAATCAAACCTCTATCTAAATTAGCAAAAGTAAAAGCTTTAGTATTTATTAAACAAGCAAGTTATAAAAATATGAGCAGGGAGAAAAATGATTTTAAAGTTTTAATTTGCATGGGTCATTGTACACAGTATATTAACAAAAATGTACACTATTTCGCGATTTAATTGTCGTTAAGGTAGGTAGCTAAAAATGACGCGTCAAAATAGTTACAATTAAAGAATATTTCAATTAATATTAAAAACAAGTTAGAAAGTACACGTGAAGCGTAGCAAATGAGGTGCGTTCGTACGATAACAAAGTTTTAAATATATTCAGATCTTACTTTTATAATAGATAGCATTTTTTGGATAGAGTATAGTGGTCGAAATTTTTTTTGCGTTACTGTAAATACACAGGAAATTACTTTTATTATACCTTAGCAACGTATATCATATGCTGTACTATATACTTTCTTTTATACAGGAAATAATTTTTAGTATTCCTCAGCAACGTATACCAATCTCATAAAATGTTAAATAGTTAATTACAATTAAAACGCGCAACAAAAAATGTTCTCCCTATACCATTATGTAATGGAATACTTCTGTGGGACCTTGTAAATCAATAACAAAAGTTTTTTGCACCAGAGAATGTGCAAAATGTATATTATAACATGTACTTTACAGATGCATAACAATTTTATTGTGTTCGAATAAGTGTAACACCATTAAAATGCATTTGAAACTTTTTTCCCCATTGACCGTAATGTAACGGAATACTTTTGATTGTCCCTGTAATTGATCTATGCATCCGATTTTCATAAACTTTGAACTGACTCGACAAAATTATGTAATAATTATATATTTTAAATTTCAAACGATTCGGTTCGATAGTTTTTGCGTTGTTATATACGGACAGATAGACGGACAGATGAACGGACGGACTGAGCGACAACAATAGGTGCTACGTATTTATATAATTATAAACGCATCTAAAAAGAAAATCGATATTTTGGCCAATCTCAACGTACTGTGTGCCCTTAAAATAATAAAAATGGATTCCCCCCCCCCCCCATTCTTTATTCAAGACACTTTATAAACGAAAAAGGCCAACAAGCGTACCTTTCATTTAAAACATTTTTAAATAGAATTGGCAGAAAAAACAAGTTAGAAATTGCACGTGAAGCGTAGCAAATGAGGTGCGTTCGTACGATAACGAAGTTTAAAAAATATTCAAATCTTGCTGTAAAGTAAATAGTGCTTCGGATAGAGAATACTGGTAGAAATCTTTTTTGTATTCCTGTAAATATACAGGAAGTAACTGTTATTACACCTCAGCAAACTTATATCATATTCATAAAATGTGGAGTAGTTTAATATAATTAAAACACGCCCCAAACAATGTTTCCCCGTATAGCGTTAGTGGAATAATTTTGTGTGGCCCTGTAATTTAATAATAAATATTCTTTGCATCACAGATTGTACAGAATGTATATTTTAGTTAAATACAATACTTCATAGGTTCATATCAATTCTATTATACTCTAAAGAGTGTAACACCATTAAAATGCATTTGAAGCTTTTTTATCCACTGGCCGTAATGTAGCGGAATGCTTTTTTGATTGTCCCTGTAATTGATCTATGGATCCAATTTTCATAAAATTTGAAATGACTCGACAAAATTACATAATAACTATATATTTTAAATTTCCAACGATTCGGTTCGGTAGCTTTTGCGTTGTTATATGCGGACAGACAGACAGACGGACTGAACGACAATTATAGGTGCTATGTATTTACATGATTACGAACGCACCTAAAAAGGACCATCCTTTATTGCAAAACTATGCTAACACATGGCAATAATTATTTGTTACACTTAAAGCCTCGTGTAATATATATTGGTAACAATTTTCACTTGAGATAATGATAAGGATTACGGGGATTAGTAAAAGTAATTCCAAATCGCCAGCGGCGGGGGATCATGATACGATAGGGATAATCACTTATTTTCTATTATCAGTTCATAATCTGATATATTGTATCTCTATTCTGTTTGATTTTTCTCAAACAATCTTTCTCAAATACTGAAACAGTGATTGGGAGCCCACAATTTGATACAATTCTAAAAGAAAAAAGAATTTACAGATTATAAAAAGAAACGATTGAGTAGGATCACCCCTAAAGTTTGAAATAATTTGACGTGAGAAACAAGTAGGAAAAATCAGATATCAGGTATAGATTATGAAACACTTTCTATCACTAACAAAATATTAAGAAATGTCATTTTTTCACAAAATGAAAAGAAATATCTAAATAAGCAATTTAAAGGGGGTCTGCATATACAACATTATCATTTTAGGGAAAGGGGAGGGAGATCTGGTACATGATATCGTAAGATATCTCTACAGAGAGGGAGGGTTGTCTTTTGACATCGATATAATTTTTGATCCCATTAAAAATTTTTTATTTTTAGGTGAAGCATGATTATTTTGGTTCAAAATATTGAGTTATCTTTTTTGAGTCGGTTATTTATTTTTATAAAAATATAAAGTTATTATTAAAATCACTAAATTATTTAAAAAAATTTTTTATTCTAAAATATGAATTTTTATTTAAAAAAAAAAAAAAAAAAAAAAACTCTTTATTTTAAATGTACATTTGTTAAGTATAGACTCACAACCATAAGTTTTTAATTAATTCAATTACAAATAACTAAGGATAGACAAGAAATTCTGTATAGTTTTCTTTTCGGCCCAAGATACATGAGTTTCGTCGAAAATCCGCTTTTGGAGAAAATGTCGCCAAAAAATTTGAACGGACCAAAACTATCTGTATTCCAAAAATCTCGTTTCTTCCTTCAGAAATTTTCAACATGACTCATCGATTTCAGCTGTATTAGCACAAGACACATTTTATTTATTGCTATGAACTTCATTGTTTACAATTATCATTCAAGACGACATGAGAATTCAGTGTAATATGCCCCAGAACAGAAGTCTGCACCGGCCGAAATTTTCAGGTCCGGGCCAGACCCGAACAAAAATTTAAATTTTGGCCTGAGCCCGGCCCGACTTGTACAAAGAAATATCGGCCCGATAGAAAAGTTAAAAGTTCGGTCAAAGGCCAACCAAACCAGAAAACAACATTAAAATGTGAATTTCTACAGAACATTTACATTTACATCCATTTGGTTAAAAATTTGCACCGTACGAAGAATTCTGATCAAAAATATTTATCTTAACTTTTTTTTCATGCACTGTTAAAAATCTTGCAGCATTTTGTACAGTCAAATCACCGTTTTCTGAAAAACCAGTAACATAATCGTAATTTAACTCTATTCTGACCATAAAATCGGTAATAATAAGTTCAGAATAACGAAAAAGACGGTTGTTTTACTTTTTTTGTAGAAAACGGTCAAATGACTGGATAAAATGCTGCAGATTTTTAACAGTGTGTTTATAATCTTCATTCTTACAGAAGTGCTGCAGGCTGCGATATTTATGTTTTTAAATGAACTTCTATTTTTTGTAGGCAAATTTTTCAGTTATTATTAATACTGTTAATCCATATTCCATGTATTGAAGTATAAATCTGAAAAATGGAATACAGTAAAATTATCTAAGACGGAAATGCATGGAAAAAAGAATGTGTTCTAGACAAGTTTCCTGCTTAGTAAGTGTAAATGTGTTATATATCCTTTCTTGCGTCTTAGTATATTAATTTTGCATGATCAACAGTTTTTTGTTTGTTTGTTCAAAACAAGAATCATAGATAGGTTATTTTTCACTCTTTTTACAATATTTTAACTTAGCTATAATTTAGTAAACGTACAATTATTTAAAAAGAAAAAAAATTGTAGAATAACGGCGATTTAAAAATTTATGCTTTTTTATTTATTTATTTATTTATTTGGATTAGACCTTATTTTACTGACTTTTAAACGGACCAGGCCACGCGGAGCGAATGATTTTCATACGGGCTGTGTCACAAATAGAAATCAAAATTTCGGACCGTGAAGACTAAGTATTAAACAAGCTTCAGCTCTGTACAGGAAAAAAAAGTTAGTCCCGACTCGGCCCGAGAAGAGGGGAGACCAGTTCCAACCCGGCCCGAAAATCTTGAAAGAAAAAAGGCCTGAGCCCGACCCGCGGACCGGCTTTGCAGATATCTACCCCTGAATCAAGATTTATAGGGGAAAAAAATCAAATAAAGATTTTCTTCTATGTTTTATTTACTCGCTGAATAAAGCATTTTCTTGCGATTTGTCGCAACGAGAACCCTAACTACAGGTCCTCTTATACTATTTGTAAGGCCATACTTATAATTGATGCTCGTTTTTTATTTTCCCGGTTTTATAGATTAATTAGGTGAAAACCCAAATTTAATAAGTAACAAAAGTAATTGTATTTGAAAAGAATTATTATTATTACCTACCGCATTCTTTTAATATCGATGCTGTTTTATTCAATTTCTTTCAATGTGATTTTATTTAGAATTTTCCAGCAATAATCAATCTGAATTGATAAAAAAAAAAAAAATATCATAAAATGCATTACATAAGAAAAATCAAAATTGATTTTTTTTTCTGTAGGAAAATAAATATAAAACTAAATTTTGATAGAAGTACTTGAAAACTTTTTTAGTTTCGAAAATATTTCATAGTTATTATGTATATAGAATCTCTTAACCTTTAGAAAAACTAAAATATTCACTTGGTATTCCTCCAAAACTTTTTGTAACTTGACCTACTCAAGAATCTGTATTGAATAAATCCCACTATTCTTTATAATAGATATCGTAGATTTCTCATTTGTAACGTTTATGTTGGGATAGGTTTAATCATTTACGACGTTGCTTACTGATTTCTTTTAAGAAGCGGAAAAAATAAAAAAATTTAGTTTTGTTATCTTTTGTTGTTGTTGTTTCGGTATATCGTGATATTACTTTAAAGTATTGTCAAAATATGTCAAAGACACGTTAGGACAAGTTTGTCTAGTAATGATAATAATAATAATAATAAATAATAATAATAACAATAAAAAAACAAAGATGAAAATGTGATAAAACCATTTTGAAGTAGCTTCGGAAATTCAATTTTGGAGCAGTAAAACAAATTTTGGAGCATAAAAAATGTAACATTGGAAGAATAAACAGTTTTCGTAAGCAGACAAAAATTTGGTTCGCGATACTTTCCCAAAAGTGACTGACGAAATTCGTATTTCTTTTTCTTCTAAGTAATGATACGCAAGCGATTTAAAACTAAACAGAGATAATTGTGATTTTTTGCTGCAGTTGATTGATTTTATCAATGATCTACTGACAAACTGTTGCAGCGATTTTATTAATGACCTATTGACGATTTTCCTGATTTTTCTCGTGACTGACTGACGAATTTCGCGATGGTTTTCCGTGACTGACACAAAATTTTAAATTTTTAAACGATTATTTGACGAAATGATGGATTTTTACTACGAGTGATTGACGAAATTAGCTATTTTTACCCTCGACTAATCGAAGGTATTCACGATTTTTTGCCTGATTACTTGAAAGCTTTTCTTTTAATTGTGGCAGTCATTGCAATTTTCGAGCAACCGACTTCACGTAACATTTTTTTAACGGTGCTATAAATGACCTAAATATTCTGATTAATATGCACCAGAATCCAGATTTATAGAAATAAGAAATTAAAGATTTTCTTCTATTCTTTTTTCCTTGCCATGGATCAGATGTAGATTTTACAAAGGGCAGTATTTCAAACATCTATATCTCTCCTTTCTTTCTTTTCGTTTTTTTTTATTTCAGGACATTCTTTTTTTTTTCCTTGATCAAATTAATTTTTTCTTAAACGCTGAAATACTTTAACATTTGTTAAACAATCTGTATTTCTAATTAGTGCACTAAAGATTTAAACAATATCCAAACAAGAATTAATCATGTAGCTAAATAATATGGAACTTAAATTACATTAAAATAATTAAAAGATCTTATTGAAAAGATAATAAACAAATAAATTAGAGACAATATATGGAGAAGAGAGTAAAAAAATAGCATTATCTAACCCATCTTTTCCCCCTAACGGATGATATCTGACGTGCTAAAATTAAGGATCGACCTAAGCAGCTTTTTAAGACCAGATTTCGATAATTTTCATAAAAAGTCTGGCATTTTCATGAAAATGTCCAATTTTTTTCAAGTAATTAATATATGTGTATATTATACAAGGTTATTAATTAATTATACGTTAATACTAAATATACATAAACATTAATTAATCATACGTGTAGCTCAAGTTGGCTTTTTGTGCCTCTGACCAAACTTTTAAGTGTTTAAATAAAAATGAAATGTAATTGTTTCATAAACGACACCAAATTACTTTCTAAATAAACGAATTTCGTCTAATTAAAAAGTGTTTTAGGATTACATACTTCGATTTCTCATTTATAATGGTTTTTATAAATGATCATGTCTACACTAGAATTTTCTGAAAGAGTATTCAAACCACTTCTGTAGTTTCAAATTAAAGAAACATCTATTACTATTAAATCTGCAGCTTTAATGAGCATAGGAGATAGGATGCGCCATTTAACCCTTTATCTACCAACGGTACTTTTAAGTACCATTAAAATAACTTATTATAAAATTCTTTTAATACGTCGATTACTTGTAATACTGTTTAGAATAAGTTACTTTATCTTGTTCCAAAAGCATTATTGGTTACAAAAAACAAAAACATTTTTAATTTTTAAACATTTTTTGCCTTTGCATCTTTTTAGCTTTCTTGGCGCTGAAAGAGATGGATGGGGATTTTTCAATGCGGAAATATTTCTATATTTATATTGTAAGAACATAATATTTGTACATTTTATAATTCTACAAAACTATCTATATTAATAAAGGGTCATTCCATGTCAACTGGCCTAGAGGCTCCCACTCGACCCCCTTCGATTTTTACGTAATTCATACAGAATATACATGTAGGTATAAGATGAACATTTGGAAACTGTTTAGTGCCAAAAGTAATATAGATGGGGCGCCAGGGGTCCATTTGTACCAATCACTATTTCATGGTCATAGAAAAAACGGCCAAATCATCAAGTTTGGCATCATATTTCTCATGATATATGAAACCTTACTTATTGAAAATAGGTGGTCTAGTACAACTTTTTATGCTAAAAAATTTAATATCAGTATTATAAATCACAAATAAAAACTATCGTCATTACTAGGCCTCAAAGTAGGCCGTACGGCCAATCTGGTTGAATTTTACCCTTACTTTAACATGCTGTAACTACTACAAATATTATTTTACAAATTTGTCGCTTTACAAACTAATTACCTATGAATGCGTCATAAAGTCGCTAAAGTTGTTTTTTAATTGCTTAAATATTCAATAAATTATTCATGTTCAAAATCTAATAAAAAATTAAAATCGTCGATTTTGCGCCATTTTCAGAAGCGTATATCTCAAAAGGGACACTTCTGATTTGGTTACAATTAGTACCAATGGAAAGAGCATATCTTAATTTATAATAAAAACTTTATTTCATTTTGGGCCTCTTAGATATAGAAGAAAAATAATAAAATTCAAAAACCTATTGTACGAGATAATCCAGGATACATACGAGAAAGGTATATACAGGGTGATTCAGCTCGTCGGTGACAAACTTTAAGGATCGATAGAGCACACCTAGACGAACATTTTTGAACAGGGAATGTAGGGTCCCTGACGCGATGGTAAGGCGCTAGGCGCTTTCGAAAATTTGGGTGCCGAAATTCGAAACGTCATAAAAACTAGGGAAATGGTTAGATTTTCTTGCTTGTTGCGTCGAAATGATTCTGTTTGTTTAGACTTTCTTCAGTACCAATTTGATAAGCGTATCTCTTAAAACATGGATAGGGGGCGCTGCAGACTTTGGAGAGCTAGACAACAACTTTAAGCCCGTTATTTTGATAATTTAACACATGCTCGCCAAAGTTTATACTCTAACTTAAAGTTTGAACCCAAAAGTAGAGCCCTGCAAAAAGCGTAAGAGCCGGAATAAAATGTCAAAGTACAGGGTGGTCGAAACTCGAAGGCTCCTAAGAGATAAACAAACAGATTTCTTGACTTATGGCATGCATTTTCATGATTCTGTTTGCTGGGGCTCTCCGAAACTCAGTTGAACGGTACAAAAAGAAACATCGATAGGGGGCGCTTTGGGCAAAAAACATAATTCGTTGACATTTCGGACGCTAACTGGAAACGGGGTGCTACGATCAGTTAGTAATAATGAAAACACATTTTCTACCTCTGCTCAACACTTCTGAATAAATTTAGACCAAAAACATCAATGATACTGGAAATTTATTTACAAAAAATAACACTACAGAAGATGCTCGAAATTTCGACCTTGGGCCATGATGCAGGCTTCGCACCTCCGTCGCATTGAGGAGTGTGTGTTTCCAACAATGCCAGGAGTATCTCTGATCTGCCCTGCAGCTGCCACAATGCGCGCCACAAGTTCTTCAGCACTGCTGACAGGTGTATGGTATACCTCGGCCTTCAGGTAACCCCAAAGGAAGAAATCCAAGCAGGTGAGGTCTGGTGATCGGGCAGGCCAGTGAACTGGACCCCCACGCCCGATCCACCGCTGGCCATACCTTGCGTTTAGATGGAGACGCACGTCGTTCGTGTAATGGGCCGGAGCTCCATCGTGCTGGAACCACATCTGGCGACGCGAACCTTCGGGTACGTGCGCCTCCTCCAGAAGCTGCGGCAGCACTTGATCCAGGAAAATCAGGTAATTTCCACCTGTCAACCGTTCAGGTAACAAATAAGGGCCAATGAGGCAATCCCCCAGAATGCCGGCCCACACATTTACTGAGAAACGCTCCTGGGCTGCTCGGCTTCTGGTTTTATGTGGATTTTCATCACACCACACATGACTGTTGTGGGCGTTCCACATTCCCTCCCGGCTGAAGGTGGACTCGTCCGTAAACAAAATGCTGTTTACAAAATGGGGATCCCTGGATCTCATCGCCAAGTACCATCTTGAGAATTCCACTCGAGGGCCAAAATCCTGCTCTCTGAGCAACTGCACCCGCTGGATGTGGTAGGAGTGCAGATTCCGGGAACGTAAGATGCGCCACGCAGTTGCTTGCGAAATGCCAACATGTCTGGCGATATCTCTCGTACTAAGACCTGGGTTGTCCTCAACCAGGTTAAGCACAGCCTCTTCGTTGTCGGGGGTGCTCACTGATCGCTTCCGTTCAGGCCTGCCTCCGTCGAAAGATCCCGTTGTGGACAACCTCTGGTGTACTCGAGCGAAGAAGGCATGGCAGGGGATTTGCCTGTTGGGGTTTCGCTCGGCGTACAACCGCTGAGCGGCTCGTCCATTACAACCAGCAGCGCCATACGCCAAATGCATGTCAGCCAATTCAGAGTTTGTGTACCGTTCCATCCTACTACCGATCTGCAGACAAGTAACCCGAAGCTTAAGTAGGTACCGCACGTTCAAAAGACGTGTCTGCGCATACAACTACGTCATCTCGCGTTGTCGTCTACGCATTACGTATCTTTTGCATATCGATATGGTACGATATCTTTTGCATAAATCAGCAAAAAGCACCTTATGTAAATTTTATTGCGCGCATTGTGCATGATTGAAACCAGCTATGTTTGTTAAAAAAAAAAAAAAAAAAACTGCAGTTTTAATAGCTTCTTATGATAAGTAAATTACTCTCTTGTTTTGTTTCTAACTGATCGTAGCGCCCCGTTTCCAGTTAGCGTCCGAAATGTCAACGAATTATGTTTTTTGCCCAAAGCGCCCCCTATCGATGTTTCTTTTTGTACCGTTCAACTGAGTTTCAGAGAGCCCCAGCAAACAGAATCATGAAAATGCATGCCATAAGTCAAGAAATCTGTTTGTTTATCTCTTAGGAGCCTTCGAGTTTCGACCACCCTGTACTTTGACATTTTATTCCGGCTCTTACGCTTTTTGCAGGGCTCTACTTTTGGGTTCAAACTTTAAGTTAGAGTGTAAACTTTGGCGAGCATGTGTTAAATTATCAAAATAACGGGCTTAAAGTTGTTGTCTAGCTCTCCAAAGTCTGCAGCGCCCCCTATCCATGTTTTAAGAGATACGCTTATCAAATTGGTACTGAAGAAAGTCTAAACAAACAGAATCATTTCGACGCAACAAGCAAGAAAATCTAACCATTTCCCTAGTTTTTATGACGTTTCGAATTTCGGCACCCAAATTTTCGAAAGCGCCTAGCGCCTTACCATCGCGTCAGGGACCCTACATTCCCTATTCAAAAATGTTCGTCTAGGTGTGCTCTATCGATCCTTAAAGTTTGTCACCGACGAGCTGAATCACCCTGTATTACGACAGAGTCTTTCAACATATTTTGCATCATTCTTTTTTATTACAACGATTAATGCATAAAATAATTATCACTTTTTCTGGTCACAGTTACTTCCTCTTTACCATTATGAATGATTTGTAACCACATTGCCAATGAGTTATATTCAATAACCAGGCAAGATTAGCTCCTGGTTGGGTATTGCATGTTTCAAACTCGAGGGTACCTAACGGGATCCATAGATTATTATAGACTAAATATTTTGATTATTTCAAGCTTCCATTATGTTGATTCATGATCTTCAAGCTATAAAAAACATTACTCATTGGTTCAGTTTGTCAAATTTCTTATTGATTGCGATTGCAACAGCTTTCGGTAAATTGTATTGCTGACTAATTTTTGTTTTTATTGGAACTGGAACAGTAATTATTATATGCTCTTCGGGAATCCAACAAAGATCTTGTCTCTTGGGCCCATAAAATGTTTCCGAAGGTCCATGAGGGTGCATAAAATTTATTAGGACATCGTTCTCTTCAAGTGAGATTTCATGTACATTTCCAATCCACCAATTTTTCTCGTAGATACAGGCAATATACTGTCCAGGCTGTATATCGGATAAGGATACATTGTGAAATGCAGTCTTAGCTCTTTTATCAACATGTGTTATAAAGAATGTTGCATCATTTGATATCCTACTGACGCGAATTTGTTTTTCATTTAGTACAAAATGATGATGTTCTCTTGTTCCAGGAATTGTACATCCGATTTTGAAGCGCTCTTCTTGCTCAATTTTTACTGCTTCAATTTCTTTTTTTTGAAACAAAAATGAATTGAATTTCCTTTGTATTCTTTTCACAGAAATCATATAGATCCGTTGGAGTTAAAATTTGGTTTTTAATTGGCCTTTGAAGACTTGCCCTTGCAGCTAACCGTTTTACAGTTCCTCCTATTCCGTCACAGGGTGATTTCCCATGACTTGTGCCAAAAAAGTTCCACTCTGCAGAAATTCCGAAGTCAGTTTGGTGATAACAAAGATTCAGAAATTTTTTAAAATTCTTGTACTGCGCAGAAGATCCATCGCTAAAATAATGTATATGCATAATTTCGTCAAAGCTTTTTTTCAGATCCTCCATTAGTTTTATTAAAAATGTATGTACCGCAACTGATTCATGTTTGAGACAATCACTAATTACGCAGTAACTCGCACTTTTAATTTCCGAATTATCTTTAAAATAGATAACAAATGGGTGCAATGTCGCTTGGCTGTTTTCCCAATGGAAACCTTGAATAGCATCCTGGATTACAAAACTGTAATTTTCTGCGAAGTCCATCAATATGATCAGTTCATTTGGCTTAAAAGTATCTTTGGTCATCCTCAGATGTTTACCTTGATGCTTTGAAATGTAGTGATGCGTAGAAAGTGCTGAGATTTTCAATACCAATTCTTCAATAAAATCTTCAATTGTCATCTGTTTCGTTTCTAACGTGTCACGATCTGGATGAACCCATTGTTTAAATTCAATGGTGTCTTCTGGATCACTATCTTCGAAAATACTTTCCAAAAAAATTTTTAAATCATCTGTTCCAGGACATACTTCGCAGCGATGAAGCATACAATCTTTAGAATTCAAGTCACAAACTGTTTTACTTATAAGGAATTTATAATCTACATCAGTTGGGCAACTTGCTAGCATCAACTTCACATTTTGATGCATTTTACACACACATTGGGAATGGGAACCAGCTGCACCAACAATCACACACCATTTTAGTTTTAACTCGCAAAATTTGGAGAATCCGATTTCCGGCCCATTTCTACTTCGATATACTGCAAACATTTCTTTCAAATTGCTTAGTAATAGATGCTTCTGCATCTGAACTTTTCTTCCATCTATCCGAACAGAAATGAAATCTTTTATTCCTGGACATATTCGACTAAATTCTTCATCTTGAAAAAAAATTATTACTCTTTCTTTTACGTTTTCTGACAGCATCTTATCAAACTTTGTTCTTGGTAAAGCCAATATTCCATTTTCCGCTTTTAATTTTCGCGCTGTTTTTACCATTCTTTCTGAAACTCCAAACTCTTCCATAACTTCTTTTATTGTCCAACTTTGAGGTGCCATTGTTACTATTTGTATTTGTTCTGGACGTTTTGACAACTGTAACTTCTCCTTCAAATCTTTAATTAGCTGTTTGTAATCTAAACAGTCTGGGCATTGGTTGCTTGTAGTAGGTTGTCTTAATTCACATGGATCTATACCGGCAACAATAGCTATTTTCTTTGAAATTACATCTTCAGTTTCACTTATCTTTCGCTTTGCATAGCTTTTAATATCCCTTGTTGATGTTCGTTGAAATTTTAAAGGAGACAAATCAATAGATGTTAGGCTTTTGTTCAATGTTTCTGTTACATCTATTTTATCTTGCTCCAATTCGCTTGGAGATGAGGACCATGTTGTTCTTCTTTCTTCGAACTCTTTTCTGCATGATCTGCATATTTTTTGGCCTGGTTTGATATTTTTCTTTGTTAAACCTGTTAAGTAATTAGAATTTTCTAAGCTGATGGACCACAAAGATTTTCGTACACAATGATTTTTTTTATTGAAAGGATTACAGCATGTTCGCTGAAAAAACTCAAATTTATGCAAAAGCAATTTTTCGTGATGAAAGCATATTTGCGAATTTTCTTCAAGATGCAATAAACTTCGGCGATTAATTAATTCCTGTTCTTCAGAGGAAAATTAAAATCGCATTAGAATATTAAAAAACATTCTTACCTGAGTTGTGATGTTCGAAAACGCCTTTAAATTAGTTAATTTCTTTAAAAAATGATGCAAGTTTTAAAGAAAATTATAACATTCGACTGTAAACGTTATCACATCCGCATAAGTCGTACTGTTAATTCAAAAAGAATAAATGGAACAATTTTGTAAACAAATAGCACTTTTCAGTTCAATTCTTGAAAATCTCGTCTGCGTATCATAGAGTCTGAGATAGAGTTAGAAACCACAAAACATATAAAATAAAAACAAACTTTCAAATCTTAATGTAATAACATCTCAAATATATATATCAACATAAAGGAATTTAATAGCTTAAATTCCTTTATGCTTAAATTCCTTTATTTAGTGCTTAAAGGGTTAATTAATATATATAGAATGAAAATAATGTGTACTAATCTAATATATATACTAGTCTTTACTTTAAAATCGTATTAAAATCACATGAAAATATGATTTATTACTATTATGTCGCATCATTCAATGACCAAGGAAAAAAAATACCTTCATTCATAAAAATAAATGAAAATTCATATAAATAAACATATTTGCACTACTCAACGCATGCAATATAATTTTTGAGGAGAACTAAGGAACTTTTGGGATGTAATTTGTTCAAAATTAAAATTCTTTGAAAGAAAAAATCTTGCTAAAATAGCGCAGAAAAGGTTTGGTGAATTTTATTATTTTTCCTCTATATGTAAAAGGCCCAAAATGAAATAAAGTTTTTCTTATAAATTAGGATATGCTCTTTGCAGTGGTACTAATTGTAACCAAATCAGAAGTGTCCCTTTTGAGATATACGCTTCTAAAAATGGCGCAAAATTGACGATTTTAATTTTTTATTAGATTTTGAACATGAATAATTTATTGAATATTTAAGCAATTAAAAAACAACTTTAGCGGCTTTATGACATATTCATAGGTAATTAGTTTTTAAAGCGACAAATTTGTAAAATAATATTTGTAGTAGTTACAGCATGTTAAAGTAAGGGTAAAATTCAACCAGATTGGCCGTACGGCCTACTTTGAGGCCTAGAATTGACGATTGTTTTTATTTGTGATTTATAATACTGATATAACGTTTTTTAGCATAAAAAGTTGTACTAGACCACCTATTTTCAATAAGTAAGGTTTCATATATCATGAGAAATATGATGCCAAACTTGATGATTTGGCCGTTTTTTCTATGACCATGAAATAGTGATTGGTACAAATGGACCCCTGGCGCCCCATCTATATTACTTTTGGCACTAAACAGTTTCCAAATGTTCATCATATACCTACATGTGTATTGTGTATCAATTATAAAAAAATTGAAGGGGGTCGAGCGGGAACCATGCCAAAATTTAGGACACTTGACATGGAATGACCCTAAAATAACAAATCGCTCTGTGTGTGTGTGTGTGTGTGTGTGTGTGTGTCTGCGATAGTTAGCAAAAACTACGGTACGTACGAAGCTCAAAATTTTTCTGAGAGTAGCCCAGTATCTCTCCTGATGCACCTGACGCTCAGAATTTCAAAATTCTATTTATTAACTGCGTAATTAATTAAATTCCAAACCTCACTCTCATAAAAAATCGCTTTTTTTTTTTAGCTTTTTTTCCTTTTTATTCTCTTATGGTTGGTTGGTTGCATAAAATTTTCGCAGAAATAATTTTAAAACTGGGTCTGACCCATGGAGGAAGAAGATAGGTGGAGGTGAACTAAGCCTTAAAAAAGGTTTACAATGTGAATCCATTTATCGCTCAAATTTTAGTGTACCAAACAAAAGCACGTGGAAAATTGGAAAGCTTCCAAAAAAGGAAGGGATTTTGTATTAATAAGACGGATTGAAAGAAATTAATTACAGCTAAAGCATTTTTTAAGAAGAAATAGGAAATTTTTAAAATGGTCTTTGTTCTATTATTATATATTAAAAGAAATGTTTACTTTTAAAGTAATTGAAATTGGGAAATTATTATTATTATTATTAAATGTCATTATTATTATTAAATTTAAAATTAAAATTAAATAAGAAATTGAAAACGTTTGATACGAACTAAAAATTGTATTATTAAAAGTTTTCTTTTTGCAGTAATTTTTATTAACACTTTTCAACAAAATTGAAAAATGTTTATGCATTCGTTTTGTCTGTCCGTCTGTCCGCGCTCTAACTCTCATAAATATACTCGGAATACAAAGAAATTTTACCATGTTATTGAAGTTTACACAAGCACAAACTCTATTAAAAATGAAGTTTCTACCACGATTAGTTCATTTACAGGGACAGTCAAAAGTTTTCGATTATATTAGGGCCAATGGGGAAAAATCGTTTCAAATTAATTTTAAGGATGTTGCGGTCGGACAAACGTATTCACATTTATTTGCATCTACGAAAAGCACGCTAAAATATGCAGCTAAAAGAATAGTTATTCATTTACAGGGCCACACAAAATAATTTTAATACATGATAATAAAGGAGGAAATTGTTTGCGACATATTTTAACGATGGTAAACGGTATCATGTGTAATCAAATTGATATACGTCGCTGAGACTTAATATGAGTTATTTCACGCATAATACGAAGTGCATAGCATTTACAGGGACACACAAAAGACTTCAAAAAGCATATTCTATTCGAAGTACTGTATATTACGCATGGTAACTGTTCCATGGATAAAAGGCATTTTTAATTATGATATGCGCTTTTAAGTGTCACTAAATGTATTCATATTATAGGTGTGCATAAATGCTATAATAGTTACACATTTAAGATATACAGGGTTACTCAAAAGAACTCGGAAAAGTTACTAAATGTGAGCGTAATTTACTTAAAGGTTTGTTTTTAAAAAAGTTTTGCATTTTTACGTCGATTCGCATTTAGTTTATCGTGAAATGTTTGTAGAATATAGATTAAATGATATACAGGGTCACGCAAAGAACTGGATACAGGTTTGTTTAAGGATGATAATTTCTGGAAATATGATTTAAATAGTTTAAAGAGTATTGTTGTTTGATTAACATTTTTTTATTTATTTTTTTATATAATTAATTTTAGCAAAATACTTTCGTGTAATAAAGGCAGGGGTGCCCAGAAGAGGGGTTTGATGACGCAAAATGCATCATACAATTTTTTTTTTTGGGGGGGGGGGGGATTTTGAGAAAAAATAATTTTTTTTTTGGGGGGGGGGATTTTTAAATTCTTAATATTTCCTTTTTTTACTGTTATTATTATTATTATTAGCCTCCAATGCTCTTTCTTTCAGACAAGCTAAAAAATGTCGTGTCATCAGCCCTGAATTTTCTATTGAACTGATGTTGATAATTATTTTTTTAAATGAAAGCTATTTATTTGTAGTTGTGCCCATTTTAGTTATTTTTTAAGTTATTTCCATTTTTATATTTTATTTTTAATTTTAAATGCTTTTTACGATATTTCTTCAAAATGGTGGCAATTCAGTTTAGCTTTTCTCTCGATAATAAAAATTTCACGCAAAGGAAAGTAAGAGTGTTTAAAATGATATAATGTTGCTTAAACTGTAATGTTGAAAAAATATAATGTTGCAACATTATAAAAAAAGTGATATTATAATTTTGCTTATTTGCTCAACGCTTAAAGCTGCACAAATAAAAATGTATGTTAAATTTGCAGCGAGACTAGATCCTTGAATGAGTCGGGTTGTGTATTTTTCCTGAACACGAAAATTCTATTCAAATCGGAATCCAACATAAATGTTTTTTTATCGATCTGAACCGCTAATATTTGAATTCGAATCCGACACATAAACAGTATTCCGCCTGAAACAGAGCTAATTTTAATACTTACAACGTTATTAAAAAATTCCAAAACAAGTTTTAAAACAAATATTGTTAGCATATAATCATGCTTTACATTAATAAGAACAATTTTTGACAAATATAAAAATTTTACTTCTTCAAAATAACAGCATTATCAATAAAAAATTTTGAGAAACAATTAATAAACAAGTTGGAAATTACACGTGAAGCGCAACAAATGAGGTGCGTTCGTACGATAACGAAGTTTTTAAAATATTCAGATCTTGCTGATATAGTAGACAGTACTTCGGTTACATTATAGCAGTAGAAATTTTTGTGTTCCTGTAAATATACAGGAAGTAATTTTTATTACACCTCAGCAACGTTTATCATATTCATAAAATGCTAAATAGTTTAATGTAATTAAAACACGTCCCACAAACAATGTTTTTCCGAATAGCTTTATGTAATGGAATACTTTTGTGTGCTCCTGTAATTTAAAAACAAATATTCTTTGCATCACAGATTGTACAGAATGTATATTTTAGTATATATATACTTCATAGGTTCATGTCAGTTTTATTATGTTTGAATTAGTTTAACACCATTAAAATGCATTTGAAACTTTTTTTCCCATTGACCCGTAATGTCATGGAATATTTTTTGTTGTTCCTGTAATTGATTTATGCATCCAATTTCTATAAAATTTAAAATGACACGACAAAATTATGTAATAATTATTTGTTTTAAATTTCAAATGATTAAAATGCCTTTGAAACCCCCCTTGACCGTAATGTAACGGGATACTTTTGATTGTCCCTGTAATTCATCTATGCATAATTGATCGATCTTAAATTTGAAATAACTTGACAAAATTATGTATTAATTATGTATTTTAAACTTCAAACTATTCGGTTGGGTAGTTTTTGCGTTGTTATATGCGAATGGACAGACAGACGGATGTACTGAACGACAACTATAGGTGCTACGTATTTACATAATTACGAAAGCACCTAAAAACAACAGATATAAAACATAATAAAATTTGAGAGCTGTAAAATAAATGAGCTGATTTTCACGCAGTAAAAATTTCGATTCTTATCATGTTTTTAAAATTATTCGAAAATAAATTACACATATTTTAAGATTAATCGCATTTAAATACGAAAAATGAAGCATAAATACAGGGTTTCGATATTACAAATAGATTTATTCTAAATAAATAATTCAGGGATAAAAAAAAAATCAAGATGAATATATAAAAAGAAATTTGTTTTGTTACATATTAATAATTGCATTTAAATAATATTTAAAATATAATAATGAAAACATTCTTTTAAAATCATGTATGAAAACATAAGTAATAAATATTAATCTAAAATACAGATTTCTGATTGCAAACGATTTAAAGATATTAGCAAAATAATGTTATCTTTTCAAGAAAAATGTTAAAAGATTTTCTATTTTGATATTTAAAACACATATAATGAAATAATCAAAGAAATTTTTACCTGTGAAGCGCTGTCTAATAAAAAATTCGACGATAAAAAAACAAGAGCAACCAAATACGGGTTTTAACCGATTTGAATTCATAGGCGAATCAAAGCACGTGGTTTTGTTTGGACTTAATGTGACTTAATGTAGGGTTACATTTTTGGCATCACCCAAATCATTATAGTTCACCTCCAGTATATTCTTCCTCCATGGTCTGACCTTTAAAATTCATAGACTGGCAAACTTTAAATGAGGATTTTTTTAATCACAGCTCCTGTACGCCATGGAGGAAAAATATAGGTGGTGGCGAAGTAAACCGAAAAAAAAAAAGTTTGCAATATGAAACCATTTATCGCTGAAATTTTAATGTCTCAAAATAAAGCACGAGGAAGGAATTTTGTATTAATAAGACGGATTGGAAAAAATGAATTACAGTTGAAGCATAATTTACGAAGAAACAGTAATTTTTTTAAATGTTTTTTTCTATTATATTATTTATTAAAATAAATGTTTGCTTTTAAAATAATTGAAATTGGAAAATTAAAAATAATTAAATGTCAAAACAAAATTAAATAAAATATTGAAAACATATGATTTGAAGTAAAAAATTGTATTACTAAATGTTTTCTCTTTTTTTTTCAGAAATTTTTAATACTTTATAACGTAGATTAAAAATGTTTATGATTTAAGAACATGTTAATAATTCCATGTCAATATATAAAATATAGTGATGAAAAGATTCTTTTAAAATCATGCACGAACACTTAAATAATAATATTAATCTAAAATTTAGATTTCAGAGTGCAGACGATTTTAAGATATTAACGAAAGATGTTGATTTTTGAAGCAAAGTCTTAAATGATGCTTCTATATTGATATTTCAAAGTCATATGATAAAAATAATCAAATAATTCTTGCCTATGATTGATCTAATTGTATATTTCATGCATTCTGATCGTGTATTACAGGAAATAATGGCACAAAGCGTTATTTTTTAAATGAAATTTTAGTCATCTATTCAATAACAGTTTAAAAGGTAAAAAACAAAAACAAAGAAATACTGGTTTAAACCAGTTTGAATTGATCGGAGTTTCAAAGTACATGGTTTTATTGGTGCTTATTTGGACAGGGGCGTGCCAGCAGTATTCGGCGCCTGTGTGCAGAACTGCATTTGGCGCCCTACGCCCCCCCCCAATCCAATCGCCTGTAAAAAAAACTTTATCCCCCCCCCCAAAAAAAAAAACTATGACTATTTATAAATGTATAGTTGTTATTCTTTTGGAGTTTTTTGAATCAGAAAATTTATTTAATAAAATATGTCTTGTTTCTTTACAGTTCGTACTTTATTTCATTAAATAAATAAATTTCTGTTTCCAAACATGCTCTAATTACTTGAACAATACAGAAGGATGGTAGCTATGTAAATAAAATTCGTAACACAGTAAAACCTGTGTAAATGAAAGTACTCTCTATCAAAATCCTACGTTACGGTAAAATTTCATTATCCCGGAGAAAGTAATTTAATGCAATAACAATATATTGCATCTAAAAGAAAGATGTTTGTTTTTACTTTGCATGTATTGACGATGGCTAAGAAAATCTACCGCACATAAAGATCTAAAAATTTGGATAAGGATTGATGATGGTAGATGCACCGTACACCTGACACTCAGTTTTTTTTTAATCACCCGAAATATTAATTAAAAACCCTTAATGATCATCGCAAAATGGCGATCTTTTATTCCTCAACGAGATCATGCTTGCGTCCTTCCCACTGACCAAAAGCGTAACGTTTGATTTTTTCTGCATTTTGGGATTCCAGCAAATTGGGATATAGTGAGATCCTGGTAAAATTACAAATAAATAATAATAAATAAAGAAAACCGATTTCAATGGTATTTTTAATTACTATTTCAAAAACCTTTTTATTTGGTAGCGATTCGCATCAGTTCTCATGTTTTTCATTTCTCTGAAGTTTCAAACGTAAAAAACAACAACAACAACTGTTGATACAATCACGGTATTTTTCAGGTTCTAATAATTTTCAGGTGTGAAAATATTATTATTTATTGTTCAAAAAATTTTTTGAAGTCATTTCAAGGATTCGCCAAACATATTTTTCTCTCTCGGTGCAAATTATCTCAAGATATCGTTTCCCAATTAAGAAATATGTGATTTGATTATCATTTCGCGTTAATAAATTAAAAAAATACATGTATGAGGAATTGTGCGGATTTCCATTATTTATTTTATCAAGAATATATATATATATATATATATCTATATATATATATATATATATTGGTCAAAATTGAAAGTTTTATATCTAAATGTCAGAAAATAAATACAAATTGACAGCTTGAAAAATCACACAGAAACATGAATAGCACCGCCGATATACTCTATTGAAGGCAGTGGGAAATCAACTCGAGCTTCGATTGGATGGATTTTCATTTAAAAAGGAAAAATCATACAAATTCAAGATTATACACTGCTAGAAAATATTTTTATTCAAAATTATAAAGTCAAATCAACATGTTGCTGAAGACATTGCCCTCCCCACACCCCATCTTTACATTCGTTTGGAAAAAATAACATTCAACAAGGGCGGATCTGGAGAGTTCTCAAGGGAGGGGGGGGGGGGGGATTTTAAAAATTCAGAGACTCGAAACTCATGCGCGGGTCGGGACTAATATTTTCACTGCGGGTCGGGTTTGGGTCCGGTGAACTTCTCTATTTTCAGAGGGTCGGGTTTGGGTCCGGTTGACTTCTATTTTTCAAGCGGGTCGCGTTTGGCTCCGGTTGACTTCAAATTTTTGAGCGGGTCGGGTTTGGTTCCGGTTGACTTCTATTTTTCAAGCGGGTCGGGTTTGGTTCCAGTTGATTTCTATTTTTTGCTGCTGGTCGTGTTAGCTAATCAGGGGCGTGCGAAGAGAAAACTGCGCCTGGGCAAAGTTTCAGTTTGCCCCCCCTCCACTCCCCCAAACGACTTTTCTTGTGACAAGCCAAAAATGATGTTGGTAGTATAAATTTGACGTCCTTTAAACTTCTGAACATGAGACGACCGCCCCTTTCGCACCACGCTGTAACCAATGCTTTTTCTGTGGTTCGTATTTGGGTCCGTTTGACTGCTACTTTTTACAGTTGGTCAGGTTAACTTCTACTTTTTTTGCTACTTGCTGGGTTTTAGACCGGTTGATTACTATATTTTGCTGCTGGTCAAAAACAAAAGTAAATTTTTAAAAATGTATTTCGTAAGATTTCGCAAAACAAATCTACAACATAGATATATTTTTTACGAATAACAAATAAGTAAGATGTCAGTCCAAATTGGTGGAGGGGTGAAGAATTGCACGAATCCCGTAGCCCAATGATGTTTATCATACAGGCTGGGTCGGACACTGAACAGACGTTTAGCTTTTACTCAGGGCCGAGCCCCGACCTGGAAATTTTTATCAATACAGATAAGACATGAGTTCGGGCTCTTTTTTCAGAATTAGGTCCCACCCGAGCTCGATTTTAAATCCGAGCTCGCCCAAACCCGAAACATTTTGCTTTATCAGAGCCCGAGCCCGATAACGAAAGTATACAGCGGAAGAAAAAATGTATAATATATATATTTTTTTTAATGTTAGGGGAAAAATTATAATTTTTTAAACCACATTTTACATAGAAATGTTACTTTTAAACGAAAATTTAAATTTAATATTATCAAAAGAAAAGTTTGGTATAAAATAAAAATGTACTTAATACATAAAAAAAATTGTCATATTTTGTCTCTTTTAATAAGAAAACATTATGGACATGTTAGTGAACTGTGTTTCATAAATAAATGCATGGAATTTGAAGAAATTATTGTCGATTATTTGTCGAATCGGACAACATTTACCAATTTCCTATGAAAAGTGCACATTTTTAACTATAACCATTTCATTCCTCATAACAATCTTTTGGGATAGGTGTGACCCAGACAATAATATTAAATTTATAAATTTAAATTCCAATGCTATTATAGGAATAGAAGAAACACTGCTCAATTGCTTTCTGTCAGAATTGTCATATATGTAACGTAAGTAACTTGTACTCACGACTACTCAACTCGGCTCGAGAGATTGTTCTATGTTTCAGTTTTGTCTGTGATCGTCCTGAATAAATGTTGTGTTTGTGAACTCCGGTTATATTCATTTATTTGTTCCAATTATTATATGGCGCAGCCGGTTCAAAAGAACGTTGCCTTTTATGAAATGAGAAATACTGAAGATTCCGTGGTAATTATTTAATTTAAAATGCTAACTATTTAATTTTTCTTTTGTTTCCTATTACCTGAAGAAATGGCTACATCGGGATTAAATCCTCCGAATCCACTTTCTATGGATGGTAATGTTGCAGAAAATTTTAAAAAGTGGAAACAAAAATTTGAATTGTATATGTTAGCGAGTGAAAGTAATAAAAAACCGCCGGAAGTTCAAGTTGCAATTTTATTGCATGTAATTGGAACAGATGCTTTGGAAGTATATAATACGATGGATATTGCAGAAGAAGATAAGAAAGATGTCTCTAAAATAATGCAGAAATTTGAAGATTTTTGTATTCCGAAGTCAAATGAGTCAATTGATAGACATTTATTTTTTAACCGTACACAACATTCTCATGAAACATTTGATGAATTTTTAACTTCCTTAAAGAAACTTTGCAGCACATGTAATTTCGGAGAACTGAGAGATAGTCTAATTCGTGATAGAATTATAAGTGGTATAAAAAATACACAGCTGAAGGATAGACTATTACGCGAATCTGATCTTAATTTGGAAAAGTGTATAAAGATGTGCAAAACACAAGAAATTGCCGAAATACAGATGAAAACGCTGAATGAAGAGAAAACCGTGGAAGCACTTAGAATAAAATCAAAAGCAGGAAGAAATCGTCTGCCATCAAAAAACTTTGAGAATAAAAATGAAAATCTAATAAAGAAGAATCGTTTCCATGGTAATGAAAATTATCGCAAATACAACAACTCAGAACTTGGAGTACAGAAATGCCTAAAGTGCGGTAAGTCTCACTTTAAAAATTCTTGCCCTGCTTATAATAAAACTTGTTTTATTTGTAAAAAATTGCATCATTTTGCGAATATGTGTAGATTTAAAAAGAATGTTAATATTTTGAGAAGTTGTGATTCTAACGAATTAATGAGTGCCCAAAATGATAATTCAAATGAATATGTGTTAGGAGCTATAAAAAATAATGAAAGTAAAAATAAACAAGATTGGTTTGAGAAACTTAAAGTAAATGTTTCGAAGTATTTATTTGTAAAATTAGATACGGGTGCTCAATGTAACGTATTACCATTACATAAATTTAAACAATTAAATTTAAAAGAAGGTATAATAGAAAATTCAAACATGAAGTTAACTAATTATAGTGGTTCAGAAATCAGTGTTGTTGGTAAATGTTCTTTAATATGTGAAACGTCTAAAAGTGCAAAAGCAGTAGTAGATTTTCAAATAGTTGATTGTGATAATAAGGCTCCTGCTGTATTAGGATTACCTACCTTAGTTGATTTAAATTTAGTTAGCAGAATAAATTCAATTACTTTTGATAAAAAAGACATGCCAGAAATTTTGAAAGAATATTCTGATCTTTTTAAGGGAATTGGCAATTTAAAAGGTTTTACTTATGATATTAAACTGAAACCTGATGCCGTAGGTAAAATTGAACCTTGCAGAAAGGTACCAATTAGTTTAATGGAACCATTGAAAAAAGAATTAAATGAAATGATAAATGCCAAAATAATTAAAAAGATTGATGAACCCACCGAATTTGTTAATTCCTTAGTTATAATACGTAAACCTAATGGTAGTTTAAGAATATGCTTAGATCCACAATATTTAAATTCTAATATTTTGAGAGAACATTTTTATCTTCCAACATTTGAAGATATTGCTTCTAAAATGGCTGGTGCTCAAGTTTTTAGTATTTTGGATGCTAATAAGGCTTTTTGGCAAATTAAATTATCAGAAGAGAGCTCAAAATTAACAACATTTAACACCCCATTTGGCAGATTTTGTTTTTTAAGGTTACCATATGGTATTTGCTCAGCTCCGGAAGTGTTTCATAGAAGTTTTAGTGAAGTTTTTGGGGGAGAAGAAGGAGTAGAAATTTACATAGATGATTTATTAATTTGGGGAAAAGATAAAAAAGAACATGATATGAGGCTTAAAAAAGTTCTTGAGAAAGCTCGTGAAAGAAATATTAAATTTAATTTGAATAAGTGTAAAATTGGAGTAACAGAAGTCAAATATTTAGGACACAAATTTTCGAAAGATGGTCTTAAGCCTGATGAAGATAAAATTAAAGCAATTATAGCTATGAAACCTCCAAATAACGCTAAAGAACTAGAAACATTTTTAGGTATGATTACATATGTTTCAAAATTCATTCCGAATGTTTCACAAAAAACCGCAATTTTAAGAGATTTAATTAAAAAAGGTAACATATGGAATTGGAATTCTATTCATGATAAATGTTTTTTGGAATTAAAAAATACTTTGGCAAAAAATCCGGTTCTGCAATATTTTGATGCGTCGAAACCAATCACCTTGTCAGTTGATGCCAGTAAAGATGGGTTAGGAGCAGTGCTTCTCCAAAATAATTTACCAGTTGCATATGCATCTAAAGCTTTAAATGATACTCAGAAAAACTATGCACAGATAGAAAAAGAGACATTAGCTGTTGTTTTTGGCTGCGAAAAATTTCACCAATATCTTTTTGGAAGAACATTTAAAATCGAGAGTGATCATAAACCACTTGAAGCAATATTTAATAAACCTTTTGATAAGTGCCCTGCTAGATTACAAAGAATGAAAATACGTTTACAACCATATGATTTTAAACTTTATTACAAACCAGGAAAAGAATTGTTTTTAGCAGATGCTTTATCTAGATCATTTTTGGAAGAGACGTGCGACTTTTTTGAAGGTGATATCGAGGCATATGTTGGTATGATTACTGAAAGTATTCCTATGTCAAATGAAAAATTTAAAATTTTTCAAAAAGAAACACGAAATGATCCTGAATTACAAGTTGTATCTAACTTAATTTTGGAAGGATGGCCGGATGATAAACTTAAAGTTCCTGAAATTGCAATGCCTTATTATAGTTTTCGTGAAGAATTGACAGTTGCAAATGGCTTAGTTTTTAAAAACTCGCGTGTTGTTGTTCCAAAAAATCTTAGAAATGATATGCTCAATCGTATACATTATGGGCACATGGGTGTTGAAAAATGCAAAAACAGAGCACGGGAAATTTTGTTTTGGCCTGGTATGTCAAAAGAAGTAGAAGATCTTGTATTAAATTGTAAAACATGTTTATCATATAGAAAATCAAACCAAAAAGAACCATTAATGCCAAAAGAAGTTCCATATGGCCCATGGGAAGTTTTAGGAACTGATTTGTTTCACTTCCAAGGTCGAGTACATTTGCTAGTTATAGATTATTTTAGTAAATATGTTGAAACAGCTTTATTAACAGAAATCTCAAGTCTTGCTACCATCAAAGCATTAAAAGGTATATTTGCACGATTTGGCATTCCCAAACTTCTATATTCTGATAATGGTCCGCAATATGACAGTTTAATGTTCAAGAACTTTGCAAATTCTTGGAATTTTCAGATCAAAACATCAAGTCCTAGATTCCCACAATCAAATGGAATGGTTGAAAGACATCTGCAGACTGTTAAGTACATGCTCAAAAAAGCTGATTTTGATAATAAAGACCCATATTTAGCACTTTTAGAGTACAGAAATACACCAATATCCAATAATATTCCATCACCATCAGAATTATTATTTGGTCATAAAATTAATGGAATTATGCCACGTAAAGAAGATTTTTTCCGTACTAACCAATATGATGAAATTCGACAAAAATTATTTTCTCGACAACAGATTCAAAAATCTTATTATGACAGAGGCTCTAAATTACTTAAACCTTTACGGGAAGATGATGTTGTATTTTTAAAAGATGGTACCCAGAAAGATGCAAATCAGCTTGCTAAAGTTATAGGAAATTCTGAAAGACCGCGATCTTATCGCATATTAAAGGAAGATGGTCAAGTATTAGAGAGAAACAGAAGGCATCTTCATAAAAGTCCTCGTAACATAAATTTTGAAATGAAAAATAAATCCAGCATTTTAGATTGTGAGAAACCTACACATGATGTGAACCTTCCTGAGAAAGAACCAAAATCTTCTACACCGGATTTGAACTCTCTACCTTCTACAATAACTCAATCCAACACCGATAGCTCTAAATCTCCAACAAAAACATATTCTAAATTTGGAAGACTAATTAAAAAACCATCCTACTTAAGTGACTATGTTACCTGATTATTATTTTATTAATTACTATTATATTTGTATTTTTCAGATTTTTTGCTTTAAAAAAAAGGGGAGATGTCATATATGTAACGTAAGTAACTTGTACTCACGACTACTCAACTCGGCTCGAGAGATTGTTCTATGTTTCAGTTTTGTCTGTGATCGTCCTGAATAAATGTTGTGTTTGTGAACTCCGGTTATATTCATTTATTTGTTCCAATTATTATAAGAATAATATGAAAAATAAATTTACTTACGACCAAAAGTGACATCGTAAATTTCAGAGTACAGCTTCAGTATCAGCAGAATTCACAAAAAAAGAAACAATTATTAAAATTATTTCCATATGAAAAGCGATTACGACCTGTGTACGCTGTGTACAATAGAAATCTTAATTATTCGCCAACCGCAAACTAAAAGTGAAAGAAAATATCCTCTTAGCATTAAATGTCTAAATAATAATAAAATAAACAACTCTATTGCAAAATAACCAATGCTACAAACAAAAATCAAACTAAATTCATTATTCCCGCCTTTTCGTTGGCGCCAGACCATCGTCGGAAATGACAAAATAGGTCTGCAGAAGTTACTAATAATTTGCTTTTAAAATAGCATCGTTTGCTAAAATAGAAAAGAAAAAAAAAAAAAAAAAAACAATTTCTGCTTTCCCTTCATTCTAATCAAAATGGCAATATAGTGATTTAAAAAGTAATAAGTAATGTTTAAGCGGGGAAAAAGCTTATTTAATATTTTCTATTCATTGATAAATCAAATTTATAGGTTTCAGAAAAAATGAGTCCGAGTCCGAGCACTGTCTCATCTCTAATACAGACATTTAAAAAGAATGACTCCAGGCCGGACTCGACCACGAAGAAAAACAAGTCTGGCCCGACCCAAATCGACAGAAAATAAAGATCAGGACACGGCCCGACTCAGAAGACCTGACCTAGCCCCACATTAGGGTGGGCGATTGCCCTTTCGCCATCTAGCCCCCCCCCCCCTCACACACACACACACCTTAGATCCGCCATTGCCTAATTCATGAATTGGCGCGCCCCGGGTCGGGCCGCGCAGCGCCGACCTTGGGCTTCAGTCCAAGTCCTATTCCATGAAGATCTCTCATAATGGTTTGAAACCTTTATGGGCCCAAGGGGGGGGGGAGATCGCCCCATCGCCCCCCCCCCTTAGATCCGCCATTGACATTCAATATTTTACTTTAGAATATTTAAGGTTATTGTAATTGGCCTAGGTGATCCAAGGCGGTTGGTTAGTAGGACATAAAGTGCACGGGATTTTAAAACACTTTTTTCATAAATTTATATTTTTCCATTCATATTAACAGCCATCATTGTAGTTTCTAATTTATCTATGTCTAAATTGAACTTTTGTTGTTGTTGTTGTTATTTTGCCATTTTAGTCTCTGTAACGTCTACGGTTATGTGTAATGCTAATAAGAGCTCATATTTCAAAAATTCGATTTTATGTTCGGAAATGAAATGCACTAATCTTACAATCATTACACTAATTTATGCAGTATTTGAATAGACGCGAGTGTATGCAGGGAGTGCAGGGAAATATAAATTAGATTTTTAAACAGAATTTCATTTGAATTTTTGGAATAGAAATTAATTTAGTGACCTTGGAATCTTTTTCAGGGAGGCTCAAAATGTTTTAGGGTAAGCTGAGGCGCCCATAGAACCTAGGGTACCTGGACCTTGTTTGTAACCTTGTTGTACCGAAGGTTGAAGAAACACTAATAGCACCCCCTTAGCTATGGCCCTGTGCATAGTCCCCAAGATCTGGTTTTACATTTTTTCTTTATTCAGTATTCTCCAAAGCGCCCCCACGGACGCCACGATTGCGCCCTTAGGTTTTCTTGGCACCCATTGGAATGTGTCCTCTTATTAGCTATTAAGATTAAAAATCCTTTTTAAGAGATACATTTTTAAAAATTAAAAATATTTGAATAGTTTTCTTGTTATAGTTATCGATGACCTTAAATAAGTTTTAATTATTTAATGCTATTAATTTGTTATTCAGTGATTAAAGTTTCTATAGCTTCTTCATATACAAAACTTTTGAAGATAGATTGCCCTCTGGAAATCTAATTTTAAATTTATTCTGAATTAAATTATTTTAAAATAGTTTCTGAATCATAGGGGACTTATAGCTATCAGCGTGAGATATACGCGCATCATATAAGACGTTTCTAACATATAAGTCTACCTCCTATTCATGGACTGATATTGTAGGAGAAACATTTACCAGTATTTCCGAATAGTAATTTTCTTCTTATTTATGATAAATTCTAAAGTAAAGTGACAATTGTTTCTTGTAAATAATAATAAAAAAAACAAGTGAAATTTAGCTCCTACGGCAATAAAACTGTATATTACGCTTTTCCACCGCAGTGAGATAATAGTGTTGCATATTTTCAGCTATGTGAATTACGGCGCCTTTCATTATTTATAACTATATGAGGTGCACCTCTGTTTTATAAAGGTTGGACAGGTCTTGTCTAAATGATTTATTAGAGGACTCATAAGTAGAATAAAATAAAATTTTAAAGAAAGAAATTAATACTTATAAATAATTTGTATAAGGTAAATCTATAAAAGATAACTCAGATGCTAAGAAAATATAATATTTTTTATATTAATATTTTTTTTAACATTTGCTTCTCAACTGAAATCTTTAGGCGCCTTTACTACTTCGGCGCCTGTGTGTGCCGCACACTTTGCACACTGGGTCGGAACGCCCCTGTATTTGGACTTAATGTAGCGGATTTTAGAGTTATATTTTTTTGCGTCACCCCAAGACATTATACTGCCACTCTATTAATTTCTTTTTACTATATGGTTGTACGCATATTTTTGGCATTTCGAACATTAGAATCTATGATTAATTACCTGTGTTGCAGTAAAAAACATTACACAATACTTTTCTATGAGTTTATTTTTTTAATCATTGATTAAATTTAAATGTGTTCTATTCAATTTAAAATTGTAATATGGCTTTAATTTGTTTTTAAAACAAAAATAAAATAGCTGTTCGGCGTATAATTGTTTGTATCCGCAAACGATTCATTCACCATAATAAATTATCAAATAGCAAAGTAAATTATCTATCAGAAATAGCCATAAAAAGAATAGTAGCAAAACAGATTATAACCTTAATGTTTAGACAAATTTAAACGTAGCCCGATCCCAACCAGAAAAAAAAACAGACCACACTCCGATCCGTGGTACACAAAATTTCCGTGAGTATAAACCCGACCTTGACCTAAAAATTCTGTTTAGAAAAAACTATGGATTTGATAACTGACCCGAACCAAATCTGAATCACGCAAAAATGTTCAAGTGAAGCATAAACTGTTTCAAACAAGGAAAAATAATTTTCGTGAGCATGAAACCTGACCCGAACCTAAATATTTTCTTTAAAAAAACCCGAAATATGACTCGAACGAAATCTGAAACCGATAAAAATATTCCAGAGAACTATAACCCGATCCCAGCAAGGCAAAATACTTTCCATGGTCATAAACCCGACTCAAACCTAAAAAACTCCGTTTGAAAAATCCTGAACTTTGACTCAAACCACATCTAAATCTGACCAAAGTATTCGAAAAAAACATAACCGGATTCGAGTAAGACAAAATAATTTCCATGGACATGAACCCGATACGAACCTAAAACTCCCATTCAAAAAAATACTTGAAATTTGAATCTAATCAAATCTGAATCTGACAAAACTATTTCAAAGAAACGCAACCGGATCCAAACAAGACAAAATATTTCCATGGACATGAACACAATCCGAACCCCAAAAATTTCTTTGAAAAAATCGCGAACTGAACGAAATCTGAACTTGGCAAAAATATTCCAGTGAAGCATGTCCTTATTCGAACCAGACAGAATTATTTCCGTGAACATGCAATAAGACCCGAACTCAACAGTTATATTCGAAGCAAAAACCCGAAATCTGAATTGAACCAAATCTGGACCTGACAAAAATATTCCAAAGAACTATAACCCAATCCAAGCAAGACGAAATAATTTCTATGGACATAAACCCAACTCGAACCTAAAAAATTCGATTTGAAAAAAACTGAAATTTGACCCAAACCACATCTAAATTCGACCAAAATATTTGAAAGAATCATAACTGGATTCGAGTATGACAAAATAATTTCCGTGGACATGAACGAGGTCCGAACCTAAAAATTCTATTTGAAAAAATACCTGAAATTTGAATCGAACCAAATCGGAACTTGATAAAAAATATTCCAAAGAATCGTAACCGGATCTGAATAAGACAAAAAATTTCCATTCACATGAACCGAATCTGAACCTAAAAAATTTCTTTGAAAAAAATCACGAAATCTGAACTGAACCAAATCTGAACTTGAAAAAAAAATATTCCAGTGAAGCATTTTCTTATTCGAACAAGGCAGCATAATTTCCGTGAACCGCAAGAAAACCCGAACCCAAAAATTCCATTTGAAGAAAAAGCCGAAATCTGAATTGAAACAAATCTGTTCCCGACAAAAATATTCCAAAGAACCGTAACTGTATCCGAGCAAGGCAAAATAATTTCCATGGACATGAATACGACCCGAACATTAAAACTCAATACAGTGAAACCTCCAAATAAAGGACACTCCGAATAAGGGACACCTCTATTTAAGGGACAAAAGTTGCGGTCCCAAAGATGTCCCTTATTTGGAGGTTTCACTATGTAAGGAACTCCGAATAAGGGACACCTCTATTTAAGGGACGAAAATTGCGGTCCCATGGGTGTCCCTTATTTGGAGGTTTCACTGTATCAAAAAATACCTATAATCTGAACCGAACGAAATCTGAACCCGACAAAAGTGTTCTAATGAATCATAACCAGATCCGAACAAGACAAAATAATTTCCATGGACATGAAACCAATATATAGTTTGGTAACATTTAGATTGAAATTACATTACGGTAAGTCTTTGATTATATTTAATTACATTTAGTTATATTTAATTACAGTTACAATTAGGTTACGGTTAAGTTAAAGTTAGGTTAAAGTTAAATTGCATTTATGTTATGGTTAGAATAAGGATATGTTACAATAAAGTGAAGGCTAGGTTACATTTATGTTATATTTAATTTACGGTACGGTACTGTTAAATCAAAGTTAGGTTACAGGCAGGTTATGGTTACGGTACAAAAGTTTACGGTTAGGAATTTATCCATAGAATGAACATTACACATGATATGATTAAAAATAACACTTACTTTTGTTAAATGGCTCTGAAATTATAATAATACATACCAACATTTTAGCTACCAGCGAGTATCGATTTCATTCATGGTATAGTCGGATTTAAGAGTGATATAATTAGTTTGAAATTCTAAATATTTCACTTGGGATTTCTATGTGAAAAAAATAATTAGTTACGTGACTTAACAGTGATTTTTGATAACTATCAACACTTTAACACGAAAATCACGCAGTCGTTGAATACATATTCCCTCCCGCGTTTCTCATCGATCATTTTGAATATTTTTAGAGCTTAACATTAGCTTTTTTTAAACCGATTTTTCACACAGTCAGTGGCTACGTATTTCAGACAATGCATTTCTGCATGTTTCGAATTAATGATAAAATCATACAAATTTCAAGTTCGTTTAATATTGTTAATACGCACCCGGGCAACGCCGGGCGGGTCAGCTAGTAAGAAAATAATTGAAAATAAAAGATTTGAGTGGGGTTATAAAAATTGCACAAAATCCCTGTAAATTCAAATTTAATTAATTCTTCTAAATCCTTCTAAAATCCTTCAAATATTTATTAAATGATTATGTAAATCTTTTAATTTAGTCTAAACAATTCGCATAAAATGCTTTAGAATGTAAAATTTTCATGAATTCATAATGCGGTAGATTAGGAGACTGATGGTATGGAAGAAGGGTCAAAGATGAAAGACATTAGACAACATAACAAGTAACTGAAATTTCAGTAGTTGCAGCTAACTTTTTTAACTATAGGCTTTTGTTTTATTGCATATTTGTTATTTTCCCCTTTTATAAGGAAACTTAATTTTGTTATGGTATATTAGCCGGAAAACCTAGTTTAGGGGGTGCAAGTATATAACGTTATAAACTTTTTAGTAATTTTGAATACCCTACACCACTTCCGATAACATACGTTATCATCATCGAACCCTCCCCCACCCCCCCCCATTCGGTATTGATATCGTTATCAAAATGTTTTTTTTTCTTTTTCTTTTTTTTTCTAGAATTTATTTCTTTTATCCGAAGTGATATACGAAATATGTTGCATTTATTTTTCGCATACTTGTATGATTCAAACAGGCACGTAGCCAGGGAGGGGGCTAAGGGGGCTGAAGCCCCTCCCGAAAGTTTGAAAATACAAAATTATCTGTATGATTAAAAGATAAGTTTTGTTTGGTTTTATCTTCCATTACATTAAAATCAATTGCATTTTTAGCTGTAAAAATATTCATTTACTGAATTACAGTTACGGTAACCCTTTATTAAATCGGTTATTTTGATATATGTTTTTTTAATAGGTATGTACCACTAAAAATATAAATTCTTTTTAAAAAGTAATGTTTATCTCTTTATGCGCAGTAAAATTTGATCAAGTGTAATTTCTTATTATTAATTTGACTAAGAAAATTAAGTAGAAATATACATACGGCATAAGAAAGGTCAAGAAAAATTTGGAATACTATTTTCTACATGTTTCAGTCATTGGAAAAAGGCTAAACGTTTTTCTTAAAACATATACAATTAGATTATCACAAACCGTATGTTATTTTAACAAACAAACTTTAGATTTCTTCAGGAAAATAGAAATATAATTATTTCATTGTTGAGTCTAAAGAGCTCCAGGAAAAGAAGAAATTAGTGCAGCCCTTAAACTAATACTTGAAATTTAATATCTTATTTTGTGCAGAACGAAATAGCCACTGACCACGATGACAATCCTCTAACTTTAGAGAAATTGGTATAAAAGAAGACTGATAGCTAAGAGTTCTTTTAAGCTTTGAGCAAAGTCTGGAGTGAATGAGAATGAATTGAAACGAGATATTATAAATATCCTTAGAAATGCTATTTATTTCACCCCAAAAACTTAGAATGATATCATTCAAATAGTCTAGGATACATTTACCAAAGTATTAATTATCAAAATTAATATTGCGATCTGTTTTAGCTTAATTGCTGATGAAACTATGGACATTTCAAGCGCAAAACAGCTTGCCATTTGTGTTAGATATGTGAACTATTAAAAAATTCACAAAATCCAATAATTCGGAATTTTTTTTTAAAGTGTTATTCCAATAAATGTCTTCTCTTCCGAAAATTCAAGAAAAGTAATTTTACAATATTGTGATGAATTATGTCTTGCCATGTATAAATGCGTCGCATAGGCATATGACAAAGTAGCCAATAAGTTTGGTCATTTTAGAGGGGTTCATTCTAGAATTCTTCAGAGTATTTAAAAATTAGATATGTCCTCTGTGAAAGGCATTGGTTAAATCTTAAATTGTCTAACAGCATGCTGATTGCCTTCATTCAAAAGTGTCATGGACTTGTCAAAGCACCGACAAAAGTTTTAAAAATCACCTGAAGGCAAATTTAGTGCTTCAAGAAAAATTGCATCATATATCCTAGAAAACAAAAGAAAATAACTTCTCCGCATTTGTAATACAAATTTTATCGAGAGGCATGAAAGCATATTGACTTTTATAGAGCTATTTAAAAATACATTTGTATTAGCTCAGAAAATATTTCGAAAAACACATGGAAGATTTCTTCAACAGCTGGAGCTTTTTTGGCAGTCAGGGAGAAAAATCATTTTCTCATAAGCTTGTCTGTTTGTCAGAATGTTTTCTGTCTGACAGTCATAGTAAGTTCTTCTTCTAAAAAAAAAAAAAAAAAAAAAAAAAAAAAAAAATTTCGTCATATAATATTGGCTGTAACCCATGCTAAAGATGCCTAATTGTTTTACATCAGGGCTGTCCAACGCGGCGTCCGCGGGCGCCATGGCGCCCTTCGTAAGTTTTCATGGCGCCCTTAGAAATGATTCATGAAAGACTTTATGAATAACTTTATGAATAACTTCATGTTACTAAAATCTGTTTAAATAAAAACCCATTAAAAAAAAATTCTTTAAAATAGTTAGTGTTCCACACGATTTTTCTTTCATAAAAAGCATTAAATTTTAGCCTTTTATTACAAAATATTTTGATAGACCCTCTTTTTGTAAAATGTAATTCTAATTTTACTATGATTTAACCTTTTTTCCGAAATTATTTTTACATCGAGCTCTAATTATATTTTAGGAGGTATTATGGCTTATGTTGTGAGGTGTTTGTGCATCGTATAAGACGTATGAATATCGTTACTCTTTACAATAGTTGCCAGTATTGCTTCCTTTTTTATTCAGAAAATCGAATTCTTAGCAGAAATTTCGAATAATAATTTTTACTTCAATAATAATTTTTAATTTAAAATAAAAATTCTTCTTTCGGAAATTTCTGTATGAATTTGGAATTTCTGCATATAAAAGAGAATCGAAACTAGCAACCCTGCAACCCATAGTAAATTATTATATTTTCAGACATATTAATAATGACGCCCTTCAATGTTTGCTATTTGATGAAGTGCGCCCGCGCCTAATGAAAGGTTGGACAGCCCTGTTTTACATAAATATGTAGAAAAATGATGTAGAAATCGTTTGTAAGATTTTGTTGTACATCAAAACTTCGGGAAGACATCTTCTGAACTGAAATAAAGATCTCAAGGATAACATTTAGACAGGCAACAGGTACAAACCTTCAAATTACATCCACTGACAAGTTTTACAACATCACGGTCTTATTTCCCCATGTAGAAAATCTTATTCAAAATTTAAATTATCGATTAATTTCGAATGAAGACATTCTAAGAGATTCCCAGTTACATCTTCCAGGATGTGCTTACTTTAAAAAGCAAGCAAATTAGAGAATCTCATGCAGTATTTTCAGGATAAAGTGCCAATGTGGCAAAAGAAAACTGTATATGAATTAGGGTGCAAACAAATTGCTAATGTTGACACCAACACAGAGGTTTTAAAAGTTTTAGTACTGTAATGTGACGTATTACGATAAAATCAAACACTTGCTGACAGTTTTGGTTGAAAGCCGAGTAACAGTGCTGAAAGATAGTTTTTGGCAAAGAAAATAATTAAAACTTTGACTCGAAGCGTTATGGTCGATGACAGACTGAGTAGCTTTTTCATGGTTTCCATTCTTTGGGGAATTACAGAAGATCTTGATAAGTCAATCAGCATCATGGCTGAGAAATTATGATGCTTGCTTCAAGTTGTACTAGTAAACTGAATTGAATTCAGGGGGTGGCCCGGGAGGGAGACATTCCCCTTCCCCCGGAGAAATGAGATGTCCCACCCCGGAAATTTTGCGATTTTGTGTTTTCAAGGGTCAAAAAGTACAATTCCCCCCTCCTCGGAACACTATAATGTCCCCCCGGAGCCCCAAAAATCTCTTCCGGAGAAAAGTGCCTGAATTCAACACTGCTAGTAAATTTATTTTACTGCTGAGCCAAGCATTAAAGACTGGTCACGTGAGTAATAGGTCTGAGTTAGACGCGTCTATTGTTGATAATAGGACTAATAGCAATGAAAAGAGTTTTTCCTACTATTGCTTTTGTCGTAAATGGAGAGGAATTTCGTCCCCCTCCTAATGCTTCCCAACCTTCAGAGATGTCCATTATTTTGGCAGTATGCCAAGACAGGTCTTTTAAAACTGGTCAAGCAGTACCAAGAGTATCATTTATAATCATTGTTTCTGTTACACTAGTAAACAGTGTTGAATTCAGGGGGTGGCCCGGGAGAGGGAGAATATCATCAGCGAACATAATCAGAGAATGTGAAATACAAACATAATTTTTATGATTACATATGAGTGTAGCAATTATTATTATTTTTTTTAAATAATGCGTGTTATTAATTTTATTTATGGATTAATAGTTTCAAGACCTCGCATTCGTAATGTCATATTCTCGCACGTTAACATTAATCCTGTGTTTTAAATCAATACATATTATTTGTTTGCATTTCAATATTTTGCAACTTTTTTTCATAGTATAGGAGAGAGCAGGGCACGTTTGAAATTTTTTTTAAAAAATGAGTACTTTTCTTATTTGAATTATATTTTTTGAGTTTTAAGTATTACATACTAAAAACAGTGCATTTCTTCATCATATGAACCAGAAATTAAAAGTTTTCCATATAAATTAAAAAAATTGTGAGGATTTAAAAAGATGAAATATTTCTGTTCAAACCTGCCCCATGTAGGGGTACCTTTGAACAAGTAAGGGGCACCTTTGAACAAATAAATAAAATATAAAAATTTTGAGAGTTTTCATAAAACGCTGCATATGTTTCAGGAATATAAAGTAATATGAATAAAATTTAATAACTATATTTTATTGAAACTAATAATTTTTCTGTTATTTAACCAAACTTAAATCCTTCAAAGTGGATGTCAAAAATCATTGTTGAAACAACACAGAATGTGTCTCCAGTTATGTTTGGTTGAGAAAACTTTTTTAAATATCCTTGTAATACACCAATATGATACCTGATGCTTTTGGAAAATTAAAAATTTTCACACATTCACATTTTTTATGAAAAAACCTGACTTAAATTCCGTTTTATCAAGCACGAAAGCACTAGTAATTCCATAGTTTGGGAAAGAGTAAATGAAAGAGTATAGGCTTTGTTCCATGAATCATTATTGTGTATCCGGAATTTGCAATTATCAAATAAATGAATGCCATCATCAATTTAGGTTTGAAACTTCCAATCGCTGATATATCCAGAGATTCTAATATATCTGTGCAGTAAGGAAGGATTGCTAACAGTATAAGTTCATGTTCTTTGACATTCTTAATTAACCTCTTTTCACATTGAAAAAATTCCAAAAATAGTAATATTTAGGTAATATTTACTTGATAGTTTTAGATGTTCAATAGTGCTCCATCACATGGAGTTCAACATTACAATTGTTGAATAAAACAAAGCTTATAAACTAAAGATTACATCTTTATTTAAGTGTTCAACAATAAATCAAAATTTTAGGGATATAAAATTTTGAACAAAAATCTTACAACATTATTTTCTTAAGTTTAGATTCAAGAGGGAGAAAAATACATATCTTGCTTAGACATTATTGCGCATACGAAATGGATCAGCTTTGTATATTTATTGCACTGAAACAGTAGTAATGTATTGCCATAGACATTTTTAGAAAATAATTTATTTGTAGGAAAATATTTAGAGTGTTCAAAGGTGCCCCCAGTTCACATGTGCCTCTCTCTCCCCTACTTGAGGCTCATCTCAAACACTGTTAGTTCGTGCTTTTTAAGTTTCGCAGAAAACTTTTCCTAAAAATTATCTGGTTTTCGAACCGGTTTGGAAACTGGAAGTTTTCTTAAAAGTTAAAAATTGCAACAGAAATTGAAAAAATTAAATGTGAAATAACAATATTTGACATAGTTAACAAGTATCCTATGTAGAAACGCACATTAGCATAAGCCTAGACTTTTTTTAATTTTTTTACTGAATATTATTCAAATTACTTTTGTAAGAATAGAAAAAATTCCAAAATTGAGCCCCTCCCGAAAGAAAATCCTGGCTACGGGCCTGGATTCAAATGAAGAGAAGTCAATAAAATATCACTTTACATATGAAAAAAAAAACTTTATATCAAATAATAAACGAAAATACTTAATATTTAAAAGCATTTTATAATAGCTTTTTGTTACATAATGCGTTCAACAGTAATAAAGTCCTGTTGTACTTTCCCGAAACGGAGGGGAGTGGGGGACAGATAGAAATTCTTATCAACAAAAGAAGCGGACAACATTTTTTTTCTTTTTTATTTATTAGTAAACACAAGCATAATTTCAAATACATTCCATTGCTTTCTCAAACCGTAGTATTTATGCATACTCATATAAAGAAGAATAGGAATGTCAAATGTTAGATTCCATATTTTACAATTAAATAATTTCATACTATTTTAATTAATTTGATAATAACTTTATGTTTTCATAAAAATAAATAACAAAATAAAAAAGTTAACGTGCTATTTTGTTCCAAAAACCATGTTACAAATAGAAAAAGAAAATTTTGATTGGATCAAAAATTATATTTATATCAAAAGACAACACCCCTCCCCCTAGACATATCTTACGATATCATATGCCAGACCCCCCTCCCCACTAAAATGATAACGTTATATTTGCAAAGCCTCTTACCCGGAAGTACTGTAAATTCTAATAGTGTGTTTATTAGAACATAAAACAAGTAAGAAAAATCATGCGTCAAGCATAGATTTTGAAACACTTTCCAACACTTCCTGAAATCTTTATTAAAACTTTGTTATTTAGGGAAATAAAATGCTACTGTCCATAGCGAAATATGTATTCCAATACTTTTGAACAGCCCTGATTTTGATCCGTCGGTTGATATATAAATACTATATAATGGGAAAATTTAGTTTAGCGAGAAAATGCCTAACTGGTTGAAATTTCTCTTTCAGCTCTTTAGTCTAACAGATGGAAAATACTTCAATACATTTGTCCTGCCCTATAATTTACCTAGCACCTTTATTACACGCCAATATTTTGTTAAAATTTAGTTCAAACAAACACACTCTTAAAACTACTTAAATAACATTTCAAGAAATTATCATCTAGGATGACCATGAAGCTAATTCTTTGCGTGACCCTGTATATCATTTTATCTATACATTCGACAAACATTTCTTAGTAAACTGAAAGCAGTTCAACGTAAAAATGCATAACTTACTTAAAACACCTTTAAGTTAATTACTCTCACATTCAGTAACCTTTATGAGCTCTTTTGTGTAACCCTGCATATCAACTATAACATTTATATACAGCATATAATTTGCAGAACTTTTAGTAAACCTTAAAAACGCATAACATAATTCAAAATGCATTTTAACCATCCATCAGCTATCATCGATAATATACAGTTACTTCGGATAAGAATATTAGATTTGAAATATTTTGCGTGTCCTTGTAAATGCTATGCACTTCATAATTTGCGTTAAATATTTAAATATTAAATCTCAGCGGCACATATCTATTTTATGATACTTGAAATTGTTTAACATTATTAAAATATGTCGCAAATAATTTTCCCTTTTATTATTGTGTAATGGAATTTTTTTGAGAGTTCCTGTAAATGAATAATAACTATTATTTTGACTGCATATTTTACAGAATGCGTATTTTAGTGCACTTTGCGAATCCATGTAAATCTGAATAAGTTTGACAGGGTATAACACCTTTAAAATTCATTTTAAACGTTTTTTTTTTTTTCATTGGTCGTAATGTATCGAAAAACTTTTGACTATCCCTGCACATAAACTAATCATAGTAGAATGTTTATTTTCAATAGGGTTCGTGCTAGGGGAAACATCAATAAATATAAAAATTTCATAGCAATCTGAGAACATTTGCGGGAGTTAGAGTGCGGACAGACGGCCATCCGGCCAGACGGACAAACAAACCGAATACATAAACTCTTTGCAACTTTGTTGGAAAGTGTTAAAAACGAACTTTGCTCATCTAAACGTTTCCATATTGTCAACTATTTTTATAATTTTTTTTTTTTTTTTTTAAGCAAAAGACGCAGAATTTTTACTCACCGTTCCAGAGTGAGCATTTACAGTAATTTAATATACTTTGTAAGTGAGTCGTGCAAGACTTTTCAACATTCTCCTGTATTGCTTTTTAATCATGATTCATACTAGCGCTTTTCGTAAATAAATATACTGGACTACAAAAGTATAAAAGAAAATACATTTCCTCTGATCTTTTCCGATATTTCTTTTTTTCTTTTTTCTTTTTTTTTTTTTTTTTTTTCAAGTATAAAGTCTGGATGAGTGACTTTAGGCTTTGAACGTAACTTTTTCCATCTCTCTACAATCTCGCAGACATCTCAACTTGTGACGTCAATATAACACTGGATTCTTTCCAACTCAAACACGTCTAAAACTCTTTTTAAATTTCATGACAAAATGTTCGGCCAGAAAAGAGGATCGAAAAATTGAACTGACGTCCGACTCCCTTGGAGGCTCGGATTTCTCCCTGCTCGCTGATGTGTATTTCACGAAAAGTAAATTAATAATGAAACGTCTTAATGCAATTTATTTCGGAAGGGAGACTTATTTAATTGTCTGAAACTGAATCTATAAAGTTAAAAAGTATTCCGTCTAAAGCAAAGTGTTTTCTTTTCTACATCGATTTAAACAAGTTGGAAATTGCACGTCAAACGTGGCAAATGAGGTGCGTTCGTACTATAACTATTTTTATAAATATTCAGATTTTGATGCTATAGCTGTTAAACTCTTATGCAAAAATGAACGAATGCTAAATGTGATACGATTGTATATCTTAAATTCAGTAATACAAAATAATAAAACAACATCTTAAATAGTACGTAATTAATATGGAAAATTTAGAATCATTATCTATTAAGGGATATCATAGAATTAATTATTTATGATAGGATTTAGTAGAATGAAGGAAGCTCTTGTTATTATCATTTTAAGTTATTATCCGTTTTCATAAAGTTTAAAACACTCGACAAAATTCTCCAAGGATCATATAACATTAAATTTCAAAATATTTATTTAGTAGATTTGCTCTGTTTTAAGCGGACAGGCAAAGAGACCAGATGTTGATTATAAGTGCAACATATTTACATAAATACGACTTTTCTCCACTGACCATAATGTAATGGATTAATTTTGAGTGGCTCTGTAAACGAACTATGGAAGTTACGTAATTTATTTTCAATACCGAGAATTGCATAGTAAATCTGAATAACATACACTGTCAGAAAAATTCGTCAATATACACTAAGTTATCGTTATTTTTTCACAAATAATTTCTGTTCTCCCAGAAAACGTATTTGTTCTGTGAGTTCATTCCGAGCGTCGAAAAATGAGGAAAAGTTTCCGTTTCTATCCAGCACGCATGCGCATTGGGTCTGTTAGTAATAAGTTCGAATTTATTTTTAAAATGAAAAACAAAAATATTCTATTGATTAAAATGTCTAATTTAGTTTTAAAAGACAAAAATGTTTTCGAATTTAAAAATAAATAACAATTACTTTCTTTATTCGTTCAAAAATTCTCACAAATAGAACATCCATGTTTTTTCTCTAACATTCTACGTAATATATTTAAAATTCACATTTTTATACTATATTAATACTAAACGTAAAAAAAACCCAGCTACAGTTTCATTAAAGATGAAATCTTTCCGAGATTAACTGCATAATTAAAAGCTTTTTAACGAAATACACCAACCCACACCATATGAAATGAAGAGTTCTATTTTAATGCACAATCATCATGAGCAGCCGTAGCGCCGTGGATTAGCGTTGGTCTGGTAATCCTGGGGTCCTTGGTTCGATCCCCGCCTCTTCCGCATTGGTTTTTTCCAAACTTTTTTCAAGTGACGGATATTTTTCCTCTTTTGACAGAGAAAAAAATAAACAGAAAATCGTCAATATACAGACAATTTCTGGCAGCAGTGCTGCCAGTGCATTTTCTGTGAAAAGACGGAAGTTTTTTTGAGAGTGTATATCAATTACAGAGGAATCCAACTATATTAATGCAAGTTAGAGTGCATACAGACAAACCGAATTCACATTCACCTATGTTACAAAGCCTTCAATAGATCCATCCATATCAATTTTATTCTGTTTGAAAGGCTGTAACACCGTTAAAATGCATTTGATAATTTTTTTTTTTCCATTAGTTGTAATGTCACGGAAAACTTTTGACTTTCCCTGTATTGAACTGTGCATCCTATTTTCATAAAATTTGAAATGACTCAATAAAATTTTGCAACAATTTACTTATAAATAACACTTATAATTTCAAAGCATTCCGCCGGATAGCTTTTGCTCTGTTATATGTAGACGGACAGACAGACGAACAAACGGACGGACGGACTGAACGACGATTATAGGTACTACATATTTATTACGAAAGCACCTAAAAATACTATTTTAATCGTTTTCGGCTCGTTGTCCCAAAAAAGGACGCCTAATTTTAATTTTACTGGCTCCAAGAATTAAAATTTTCCTTTTAAAACATATCGGACAATAAGCAAGTTCGTATTTTTTAATAAATTCTGGTTTCAGTTAATTTTTTCAAACAGATTTACTCCACCCCGGAAAGGATTAAAGCATGTAAAAATATTAGAAAATTATTCTAAAAATCCTGTAAAATTTTGTACAATTGAGTATAGAATTCATTTCTAAATTGTACTTTTATGTACTACTTGATTTGCCAGTATGTGTAAATTTCAATGATTTTAACATTTTAAAACGAGTCGGCAGTTGCACGTCAAGTGTAACAAACGAGGTGTGTTCGTATTAAAACGAAATTTTAAAAATAGATGTAAGGGGTATACAGTATTTCGGAGAGCCGAAATCTTTTGTGTGTCCCTGTAAATACTATCTGCTTTCTATTATACAGGAAGTAAACCTCAGCAACTTATATCAATTTCATAAAGTGTGAAACAGTTTATTATAATTAAAACGCGCCCCAAACAAAGTTTACTCCTACAGTGCGTGTCAAAAGTTTAAGCACAACAGAAAATTTTAAAATAAAATTTTCTAAATGGGTGAAGGTTACTTCCCTTTTCACCTAGCCTACAAATTGTAGTTTTAAAAAGATAGTTAACAGATTCATGCTATAAAGTTTATCTTAAATAATAAAATTTATCAAAACAACAAAAATGAGTGTGTCAAAAGTTTAAGCCCAGTAGTTTTTTAGTCTTTAGCACAGCGGTTCCCAAACTTTCGTGGTGCGCGACACGCCTTTTAATGAAAAAAAATTTCGCGACCCAACTTTCAGTGAAAAAAAAAAAATGCGACCCACCCAAGATAAAAGTTGCATATAAGTATAACAATTTTTGTACGACCTGTATATACTCGGCTACCTTATTCTATGGAAAACGCAAATCTTCGTACAGATAATAATACAGATAATAAACAAAAACAAGAATCGATAATCTCAATGTGCCTAAGTGAATAGAAATTAAAACAATGCACGAACTACAACGATAGTTAAAATGTGTTTAATTATAATGAAAACATTACTTTATAATCAATAAGATTTCTGATACTTGTGTTTACCAGTGTGGGAACATAACGCAGTTCGTCTCAGTGCTTGCCTTTCAAAAACAGCAAAGTAGAAATGTTCTCATGAGCACGAAATGTTGAATTTCATAATATGTCTGGATATTCTGTTCGTGTATTAATCTAGAAAGAAATTAAGGATTTTTCTTTGAAATGCTATTTCCTGTTGAAATTGTCATATCTTTTTAATCAGATGACACAAAAGGTATATTTTAGATGACAAACCTCAAATGTTCCGCGACCCAGTAAAACAACTGCCGCGGCCCACCGGTGGGTCGCGACCCATAGATTAGGAACCGCTGCTTTAGCAGAACAAGAATTTAAAAAAATTAATACTTGATTATTGCTCTTTCTGCTGAATTACTTTAAATATACGGTCTTCCATCGTTAAAATGAGGTTCTGTATTGTTTCTGGTCCATTTTTAAACCAAGCGTTCACAATGGCATCTTTCAAATCTTTAACTGAAGAATACTGCTTTCCATTTGGATAAACTGCATGAATGAGAATACCCCACATATTTTTATAAAGTTTAAATCAGGACTAATTGCCGACCATTTCAAAACAGACACTGTTTTCGACTGTACCCTAAATCTTACAAGGGGACCACCAAACATGGTGCTCACAGATTTTGATGAATTCAAAGTATATTGTAGGGGTCATACCATTAATTATTCGACTGAAAGGGTTCTTTCAAATGGGCCTTAGTTTTTGAGAAATTGGGGGTCAAAGTTCAGCGTATATTTTAAATACTCATTAGTAAAGCTGTTTGTCAACAGCTTCGTGGCTCCGCGGTAGCGTGCGAGAATCCAGACCCGGAGGTGGCGGGTTCAACTCCAATTTGGAGCCTTTTTTTTTTCCTTCTTTATATGTTTCGTATATGTTAAATTTTTTAAGCAGAATTTGAAATTCTACAGCTTTTAACTTATTAATATTTTCTTATGGGGATAGTTTACATTTTTCATTTTTTTTTCTTATTTAAAGAAATATGGTTCAAATGATAAACTAATTACACTTCAAAATTCATAATCCGGAGAATTAGAAAAAAATGAAGTAAAATAAAATATACTTACAGGAAATCCCCTCTATGTTAAACTTATTGAATATTTACAGACAGTAAAAATGTTTACTTTGCTTAACTCTTCCAAAAATATTTCAGAAAAAGTTTTTTTTAAATTCAGAATACGACGACAAAACAAGTTAATGGTATGGAAATAAGCCAATCGCTTCTTAAACTTGAATTTAAAAAAAAAAAGACCAAACCGATCCGGATTATCCGGAGATCCGGATTAACGGGGTCCGAATTTTCGGGGTACTACTGTACTTTAATATTATTAATTCAACACTATACCAACTTTGATTTTCATCTTAAATTTCTGCTTCCAGTCAATTAAAAAGAGTAAAAACGAGTTAATGTGGATCATGATATTTATTAAAATCAATATTTTTTCCTTATTCTCTTCTGTTATTATTAGCTGTTTGTGAATAGCCGGCTTATCAAGATCCGAGTTCCCGTATCTGTACGAGCTGATGGACAATAGAATGACAAAGAATCGAGAAAATGATGCAAAAAGCGATATCACAATGCTCCTTTTCCACGGCATATTTCCAAATTCAAGGAAGATCTACTGGCTATAGCCAAAATCATACACAAAAATTTTGATATAATTCTGTACATAAATTTATACACTCTTCGGTGGTACAATATTGAAAATGGAACAATATTGAAAGTGTTCGTTTTGAGGGACACACAGAAGACTTTGGTTAGAAAAGAAATTGAATTATTGAAGCCTATGAGCAATAATTGCTAGAAATGCGTACTGAATTCAATACGCGATTTTAATTTCAAATTATTTTTTATGTCTTATTGGTATGCATAAACTCTATAGAATATATACAAGGCTATACAAAATTTCTCAAATACATTTACATATACATTTGCAATTTACGATAATTGCTGAATGGAAACTTTGAACCGTGCTACTTGCGTTTATCCAATTAACTTTTTGCATACTATATATCCTGCATGTAAATCTATATACTACAATACAAAGCTGCACAAAAAAGAAAGAAAATTTGTACATTTTCTATACTATTAATTGCAATAGCAGAAATTTGGTTTTCAAATGTGTTATGCGTTTTCGAAAATGTTCATTTAGGCGACATCTTTACTGTGAAGTAAAGTCCTGCATTGGTCGGATTGTACCCGACCCCACCAGCAAATTCCCTTTTAAATAAACCCGAATAGCAAAAATAATTTTTTGTAACCCGCAGCCCTATCCGTACCCGCAACGCAATAACAACCCGCAATGAAATGAAAGTAAATCATATTTTAATGTTTAAACTAGTAATTGGGGGGCACCGTAATACTTACCCATCATACATATGCATATATAATATATGAAAATAAAACATTTGTAAACTATTTATAAAATGCATTGCAATTCCAAAACAAAATTTAAACGTATACTTAAATATTTTTATTATGCATAGTAATGCTCTATTAATGAGTTGCTGATGAATGAGTTGCTATTTCGACAAATTATACAACACGCCAAACTACTCAAGTAGTACTGAATTGCGAAAAAGAAACATCCTTATAACTCCAAAAATAATAATTTTATTAACTAACAGTTTATTGCTTCGGATTAAGCGTCTCATTTCCAATTGAAATATATCTTTGAATTGAAATTTGAATGAAATACAGGGTCATGAAAAATCGAGGATTGTGGAAAACACGATTAAAGGTATCTCGGCAACTAATAATTCGATCGACTTCGTTCTCTATGCAAAATTTGTTTATTTGTTTGTTTGTGTTATTTTATTGCCTTTTACGATCACTCCTTAAAATAAAAAAAAAATCGAAAATTTTGATGTACCTTTCATCAAAACAAATTTTCCGAAAGCCCGAAAAATTAGTTCCGGATAATCGAGGTTACTGATATTAAATGACGACAAATATTTTTTTTTTCTAAAAATATGTTTTTCGGAATCTCTACTATCTGAAACGTGTAAATCCGTCAAAACAATTTTTTTCGATTTTCAAAACTTACGCTATACTACGTATGAAGCAAGACTTACGCTATACTACGTATGATGAGCAAGTAAAAATAATCTACAATTGTGTCTGTAATACCATTTTATGTTTACATTGAAGAATGAACATATCATCTATACCTTTTAATAGTTAAATATAATAAAACCTCTCAATAGCGGACATTTCAGCAACGTTAACATTGAGTCGGGTTATCTCAATTTATGTATTTTCTTCTCGAAATGAATCTAATGTTCTTTCTGCAGGCCGGGTTTACACTAGAAAATTTCTTGTGGATCATCTATAGGTTTTTTGCAACAGAAGTTGTTGAGAAATTCACAAAAAGTTTGTTAGAAATGAAAATAAATACATATTTGAAAATGCATCTGTATATATTCAATTTAATACATGAGAAATAAAATGTGTAAAAGAAAGAGATTATAGATTATTCTTTATTTATGAATCATTTCTTCTTCTTTTGAAATATGAAATCAGTATCAACATTTTGTTTTTGATAGACACAAAAACACACGCATCGTATTTTTGGTACTTTATGTACACATACATATACTACGTGTGTGTAGATTGAGAGGTGCAATAAATAAATAAATAAATAAATAAGAAAAGAACAAAAAATCGTGTCAACCCAAATCTGACTCGCAAGAATAAAAAATCAACCTGATCCAAAAGGAAAAAAGATAAAAGTCAATCCGACCCGCAACGAAAAAAGCTAGTGCCAAAACGACGCCACCTGGCGGCAGTGTTGCCAGATGGGCTACTTATTTTAAATTCAGATTCTTGATTGGCACCACTTTTTAGAAACAGTAAAATGCGCCTTATTTAATGACACATTAATAAAGCCGAAAACAAACGGAATTTCGCCATTTCAAAAAAGTGGTGCGAATCAAGAAATCTGAATTTTAAAAAAGTAGCCCACTGGCAACACTGCCTGGCGGGTTTGTTTAAAAGCATGTGAACCCGACCCTATGCAGGACTCTATTGTGAAGGTTTTTTTTTTTTTTAACTATTTGTAAAATGGTTGTTGTCCTCGGTAGAGAACTGGGAAATCTGAAGTGTATCTGAATCTTATTATTGGTTGAATTCCGCAGCTTATATTTCGTCCTCTTGTTGCCACGATGACAAAAAAAAGTAATAAAAACTTTTAAAAAAATAATAATTTGAAAACAAATTGTGATAAATATTTCAATTAATCAAACAAATTTTGTTTAAAATAGCATTTTTTTCTCTATGCAACGGTGTAAAAATTTAAAATGTGCAATGTTTAGAAGTTTAAAAATTTCGAAAATTTGAAAACTGAAATTTTATTTACAATTTGTTTATGATGGATCCATAAATATTAATGTTTAATCCATGTCGTACGTAATATGAGGCGTTCAGAAGTCAGTTTGATTAACTCCATCAAATTAAAATGCACATTTCAAGCAGTTAAAGTTGTATATCTATAAACTACTGTTTTTATTTTCACAATATTTTGACTATACTCGTTAACTGTCTTATAATCAAGGGTAATTCATAAGCTCAGTATACATATACAGGAAAATTTCAACACAATCGTACCATTAGTTGAATTTCTAAAAAAATGGAGTCAGATTGACTTCTGAACGCATCATCTATAACTTTGTTATTACAAAAGTCCCATTTTTGATCATACATTTTTTTTGTTGCAATTCCCTCATAGCAACGAAAAAAAAGTGTAGTTAAAATGCGTGTTCTTTTGAAAAAAATATAAATGAATGATTTCAGATAAAACTTGGAATTATTATAAAGTGTATTTAATTTTAAGTATTTATAATTCTGTTGCAAATAAATGAAGGTATATAAATCATTAGATAGCCGATTTTTTTAAGTTTCTTGATAGTGACGTTATACGCATACTTAAGTTGTTTAAGACTTATCAATGTTCTATTCTCCAGCGGATGCGAATGACGTCATTTTATACAAAACAAAAGCGTGTCTTAAAACTGAAATATGTTTTGCATCATCAATAGTTAATTAATTAGTTTATTTATTTTTTTATTATTAACGAAATTCTTTACTTTTTTATTTATTTATTTTTAATAAAGAATTTATTTATAAATTTTAAATATTTTTATAATCCGTCTTTGGTAATATAATTTTTCAAATAGTCGTTGAAATTTGTTAAATTACTTTTTTTTATTGTATTCTGAATATGTTTGCAAGTGCTTCATAATCTATGCTCGTAGCATGATTTTTCGTCGACGTTTTAAATTATAGAGTATTTTGCGATTTTTTGGGATAAGGTTTGGGAAAACACTCTTACGATACGCATCACTGAACTAGAAATACAAATCCTAAGGGCGTAAATAAATATGTATATCTTTATAGGAAATCACGCATTTAAATAGGAAATTACAGTTAACAAAAGAACTGAGAATAGATTCAATCAGAATTTCTCGGAAGTTTTCGGAATTTGCTCCAGTTCTAAAACCTTTCCAAATCTCTATTTCTCTTAGCTAGATATAAAAAGAAGTTTTCTAAGTCTTCTGAAAGTAATTTAATGAACTTTGCCGAAGTAAATTGTCCAAAATTTATACTTATTTAGAAAGGTTTCTACAAGTTCCGCAATGCTTAAATAGTAGAAAAAAATTACAATTTATTTAAATACTGAAAATGTACATTAACAACTTTAAAATAAACAAAATTTATAAGTATTTACATTTTTTTCTTTAAAACATGTATAGTGTAACTCAGGAGTTACATATTTTTTTTCTTGGACATTTGGTGCTTTTATTGTGAATTACTACTATGTGCTTTCTTAAAACCTCGGCCACAAAATAACTCAAATTGAGCCAAATCCACCCATCTCAGGATTTGAAAGTCAGTTTTTCATGAAAAGTTGAAACAATTCGAGTGAATGAGTTGATTTTACGCAATTTAAATCAAGATGAGTAATTTAAATAAGAAATTTAAATCCAGATGAGTAGAACTTTTAAAAAATAACTAACTCATTCAGGATCCAATAAATTACAGCTCTTTTCTGAGAAGCCAAATCGACTCTTTCGTTTTAAGAGTGTTGATAACAAGTCATTTAAAGCTGTGAAGTCTGTTTTTGTTCTGATTTATTATCATAGTTATGTTATAACATCTTTGATAAAATCGTTGATACCGCTTTCAGTGTGCTCGACTGGCGTTTTTCTCTAACTTTATAAGACAGTAATTATTAATTCTGCAAACCATTAAAAGTATTATAAAAATTATTATATCGTTGACTAGTTGTTATTGTGCAGCATACACTCTTGAAAGTAAGAATATAATTTAAGACAAGGAAGAAAAAATCTCTAGAAAAAAACTGGAAAGAAAACTCTGAAAAAAAAAAAAAAAACACTCTTACGATACGCATTCCTAAGCTAGAAATACAAGTCCTAAGGGCGTAAATAAATATGTATATCTTTATTGGAAATCACGCATTTAACAAAAGAACGGAGAAATTCAATCAGAATTTCTCGGAAGTTTTCAGAATTTGCGCCAGTCCTAAAACTTTTTCGATTCTCTATTTCTCTTAGCTGGATATAAAAAAGAAGGAGTTTTCTAAGTCATCTAAAAGTAATTTAATGAATTTTGCCGAAGTAAATTGTCTAAAATTTCAACTCATTTAGAAAGGTTTTTTACAAGTTCCACGATGCTTAAATAGTAGAAAAAATTACAATTTATTTAAATACAGAAAAATGTGCACTACGAACTTTTAAAACAAACAAAACTGATAAGTATTTACATTTTTCGACTTACTTAAAAGAGTCCGGGACACATTTTAAAATAATTTTTATTTATTGAGTTAAAATTCTGAAATATTTTGTAACAGTTAACCATGGGATTTGTAAACAAAATCACACGATGAAAACTTTAAATTTAAAATTTGAGAAATAATTGGTGTAATTTAAAATCATTTTAGCTCAAAATATTACTTGTAGAATTTCATTTTTTTTTCATATAATTTAAAAGAAATATATAAGTTTTAACTTTGATACAGCATATTTAAAAATATTAATTTAAATAAAAATTAAAAATATTTAAAGTCAAAATTTAAAAGATATATTTGTAACTTAGAAAAAAAATCATTTTGTCAAAAGTAAATATTTTTTTTTCAAATTTGCTGTATCAGAATTAAAGTAAAACAATAAAAAAAGCCATGTTTCAAGTTTCAACCATTTATCTTTTAACGGTTCTTGACTTATAACAATTTAGATGCAAGAAATGGTGAAAAAAATAATCACGTAGAAATACGCAATTTCACAAGAAGTCATTTCCATGGCAGTCATTATTTGAAATCTAGATTTTGGCAACAAAACAAGATGAAAAAATTTATATTTCCTGTTCTACTTAAGATAGATACCTGATTCAAATGTCATTTTAAACAGAAAAAAAAACAGAAGAAGTTTTAATGCTATAAAATGTTTTAGAAAATTTTAAGATTTTTGTGTATTTGACCCTCTTAAATGTATAGTGTAACTCAGGAGTTACATAATATTTTTTTGCTATTTGATGTTATACATCGGTCTTTTTGTGAACTATTATGTGTTACAAATTTGAAACAACTCGAGTGAGTGAGTTGTTTTTAAGCAATTTAAATCAAGATGAGTAATTTGAGTAATCATTTAAAAAAAATTACAAAATTTTCAAATAAACAATGTCGATGATAATATTTCTTCCCTACCAGAAAATGAAAAATCCCTTTTCTCGATCCTCTTGCTGTGTTTTTTTCCAATGAGAAAATGAAATATTCCTTTTTTGTTGTCCCTTCCGAAAGAGAATGAGGATGTTTCACTTCCTCTTAGGGGAAAAATGTGATAATGGACATTGCTTTTCTTCTGAATTTTGTCATTTTTTAAAATAAAAATATCACGAGGCCCCACTTCTTTTTCTTTTCCATGTTTTTGTACATATATTCACCTACTGCGTGACATATTTTGTTTTATTTTACTGATGCGATTATTTGAAATAACATTACTTTGCAGATTTTGAAAATTTTGAGTATTTAACAGGTTATATCTGCTAACAGCAACAATATCTCGGTACAGTACTGCATTATTTTACTTGTCCTAGTAGTACACTTTCATATTCTATAAGTATAGTTTGGGGTACTATTGCTTAAATAAGATATTAAGTGCGGAAAATGGACAAAAACGTCATTTTGACTGTACTTTGTGACAACATAACAATGTAAAATAACAATGTCTCATGGAAACAAATACATTTTAATAATTAGGTATGGCTATACTAACAGTTTATGCCGAAAGAATTTTGGGATGTTGTTGCTTGCGAGAGATAGAGTGCTCTAAATATACCAGCATTTCACTTTTCAAGAAAAATGACATTCACAACCTTGAACTTTGACATTTTCTATAGAAAAGAAGAAATTTTTTTCAGGGCTTAAAAATTGCAGATTATTCATCAAATATGATCTACCTCAACATATAAAATAATCAAGCAAATCAAGAAATACAGTTATTTCACTTTGTCTGATTTTCAAAATAAGGGCTCTTAAAAATTCATAAAAATCATGTATATACGAGTACCTTTTCATTGACATATCAGATATTATAAAAAATAAGTATCAAAATGTATTTCCAATGACAGAACACCATTTCAATATTAATAACATAATATGACATAGCTTTTACTTACCTATCACACGTACTATAGGGTAAGTCTTGCAATCGTTTGAAAAGTCGGAAAAAAAATTTGGCGGATATACTCATTTCAGACACTGAAGATTCCGAAAAACATATTTTTAGAAAAAAGTTTGCCGATAGTATGTCTGTGTTCTATCTGTCTGTCTATAAATGCACTAGCTCTCAAACAAATAGGGATACAGACTTGAAATTTGATGTGTATCTAGTATGTAGTAATAGGAAGAAGCCTATTGATTATCAGTAACCTCGATTATCCGGAACTATTGTTTTCGTACTCTCAAAGTATTCGTTCTAATAAAAAAATATTATTATTATTATTATTATTATTATTATTTTAGGTGTGGGTGTAAAAAACAATAAAAAAAACATAAATTTTGCATAAAGTATGAATTCGAACGGATAATTAATTGCCGAGATAGTTGTAATCCAATTTTCCACACTCTTCGATATTTTATGATCCTGTATTCCATTCAATTTTTAATTCAATATATATATTAATTGGAAATAAGGCATTTCATCCGAAGCAGTAAACTCTTAGTTAATAGGTTCATCATTTTTGAAGTTATAAGGATGTTTTACTACTTTTACTACTGATTATTCCGTAGATCAAAAAACTATCACCAAACTATAAGATTAAATAGCGATAATGACTTATCGTAAATGTCACATCCATGTGACATTAAACACGTTACATGTGTCTGTATGTGATATTTAATAGATGTTTTATTTGAATTTTTATTAATCTTTTACTAATTTTTTTGTTCTTTCGTTATTTAAATTTAAAATTATGCCAATTTGTATAATTTACAAGCAATTTAGCGATTTATATAATTTTTCGAAATGGGTCGAAGGAATAATCAAATAGAACGCAATTCACTAATAAAGCATTATTATGTATTATAAATATTTAAATATATACGTTTCAATTTTATTTAGGAATTGCAGTGCGTTTTCTAAATAGTTTACTCACATTTTACTTTCATATTTTATATTATGTATATCCATGATGGTTAAGTATTATGATGACCCCCAACGACTAGTTTTATTATAGTTTTTTATTATTAATTTTGAACAGATAGAATATCATTTTAGGTTTCAGGATTTAAATAACGCAAAAATTTTTATTCAAAAATAATGATATTAGACATACAGAAAATAGAAATAATAGTAATAATTCTGAACACGCAAAAATCTTACTTTTACCCCCCCCCCCAAAAAAAAAGGGTTAAAGCAAAGCGAATTCTAGGAAAAATAACTGCTGAAAATTTCTGCTTAAATGATGCACTAAATTAGAACAATTGTCTTTATGTTTTACAAAGCAAACAAGTTTAGTAAAAGAAAATGTATATACGCTTAAAAATGATATCTTTAAAGGGACTTCACGAAAATTTGATGCTAAAACGTGCGGAATAAGCCCTTTACAAAATGTCAAGAAGTCATGTTTCAAACACCGTTTCAGAATTTCGGAAATGTTCTTTTTTATATTGATCAAATTTTTGAACTATAGACATAATTTCGAGCTTAAATTGATACATATACATATATATTATCCCCAAGGCTAGAGTAGTATTTTAAATATATAATCTTTTTCAATAGATAAAATAGATCGTTTTTTCGATCGGTAATTTAAAGGTACTGTGTCCGTTTAAAGAAGTATTTTTAAAATTTTTTGGGCCGAGAGAAACATTTATTAAAAAGCTACGAAATTTAAATTTTTGTACGGTCCTCCGGTCTTACAAATGATAGTCAGTAAAAATTTCTAATTACAGTGATAAATAGACAAAAAAAAGGTCCCAATTTTTTACAGTAAAATTGACCGGGTTGTGAAACTTTCAATTTCATAACTTAAACCAATTTTCTGCGTCTGAACACAGATGCATTGGTCCAAGATTCTAGGGATCGTACATAAAGTGCTTTAAAGTATTAGAAGGATTTATTTTACGTTTACATATCTAATACATTGCAATGAAAGGAGTTTTAAGATAACTTTAATTTATATTGAGTTTTAGATTAGATAATCTAACTGTATTTCAAAATATGTAACATTTTACGAAGAATAGCCACTGACACTTTTCATTCTTTCATTAAACAAAAATTCTGTCACTTTTTAACGTATAGTTTTAATGCAAGTTGTATATATATATTTTAGTATGCCAGAATAAATCATTTCAAATTTATTTTACAATAATAATTATAAATTAAAACTAGTTGGATGTGCCAATCCCAAAATTTTCTTCTATCTCATACGTACATTTTAATATTTAAAAAAAAAAATAGTTACTCATATACTTTTAACTTCATATACTTTTAAGTGATACAATATTGAAAATGGTACAAAAATTGCTATTGCAGCGCTCCCTTCCGGCGGATTTTTTTCAAATTCAGAGAGGACCAACTAGCCATAGCCATAAATTTACACACACACACACACACAAAAAAAATGGTTTAAATCGCCCCATTCCGCGGAATATTTCAAAATTGAAGGATGACCTGCTTGCCACAGCCAAAAACATTCACAAAAAATTTGGTTGCATTCTATGCATAATCTTCATACACGTTTTGATGGTAGAATGACGGACACACAGATACACAGACAAACGGACAGACAGACATTTTGTAAAAACATGTTTTTGGGATCTCTGACCCTCAAAAACGTGTAAATCCGTCAAAAACCGGAAGTCGAAAAAAATTTCGATTACAATACTTTCTTCTATTGAAGATAAAAGAAAGTAAATATAATCATTCGACCGGCGCAGAGATCGCTTAGCACAGAGCGCGCGTTTGAGCCGCGGTCCTTTATCTTTCCTACTCTTATCCCGCCTCTGTAGCAGAAACCAAGTTGAAAGGTCGCGAGAGCCGAGACTCTAGCGAAAGCCAGGTTTAAAAGAAAAGAAAAAATTGAAACCGGACAAATTTAGAAGAGAAATTAGAGAAATTAAAGACACCGAAAAAAGGAAGGGGTGGACTCAGATCTCCGAAGTTATCGTACGGCCTGTTACATTAAGCTTTTTTTTTTTTTTTTTTTTTTTTCAATTGTAATTATTAGGTGCATTCATAATTATGTAAATACGTAGCACACCTATAGTTGTCGTTCAGCTCGTCCGTTCATCTGTCCGTCCATCTGTCAGTATAATATAACAACGCAAAAACTACCTAACCGAATCGTTTGAAATTTAAAATATATAATTATTACAAAATAAAGTCGAGTCATTTCTAATTTTATGAAAATCGTATGCATAGATCAATTACAGGGACAATCAAAATAATTCCGTTACATTACGGTCAATGGGGAAAAATGTTTCAAATGCATTTTAAAAGTGTTACATTCATTCGAACATAATAAAATGCATATGCATCTATGAAGTACATCTTATAATATATATTCTGCATAAGAACATTTGTTATTGATTTACAAGGCTACACAAAATATTCCATTACATAATGGTATAGGAAGAATATTTTGGGGCGCTTTTTAATTGTAATTAACTATTTAATATTTTAAGAGAATGCTATACGTTGCTGATGTGTTATAAAAGTTTCTTCCTGTATATTTACAGGAACACAAAAAGGATTTCGATCACCATACTATATCCGAAGTACTGTCCACTATAACAGCAAGATCTGAAAATTTTAAAACTTCATTATCGTACGAACGCACCTCAATTGCTGCGCTTCAAGTGCAATTTAAAACTTGTTATTATTATTATTTAAAATCTGATGACTATTTCAAAGCAAAAAAGATGTTTCAAATTTAAAGAGTCATTATTCAATCAGTTTTAATTGTAGAAGAATAGCACTTTTTTTGTTTTACTTCTTAGTGTAATAGGGTATTTTTACTAAATTTAAATTATAGGACTGGTGGACCTTATAAAAATTTTGATTTCGTATTTTTTTAATAATTATTTTTCTTGACCCAAATCTCTTTAAAAATATTTCTTTACCTCATTATTATTATTTTTTTTTTCAATTGGAAGTATATGCCTATGACTAACGGTTTAGGAATTAGCCACTGGACATTGTACCTGTATGCATTAATCACGGTAGTGAGGTTTCATATATTAAATACGCACAATTCAAGAGGAAGGAAGGGAGGTGTCGGTGAAATGTTTCAACTAAATGATACATTGGATAAAACAGGTTAAAAAAACCCAAGAAATTCGCCTAACGTAATTAATGGATGACCCCTAATCTTCATGAAATATAATACTAATAAATCAGAAGTAAATTACGTGATAATGTGAACATTGACTCTCATATGAATAACTAAACTGGGAAAAATCAAAGATGTTTTACGATGTTTTTGATGCTTTTGTTTTGTAAGAAAAATTCGCACAAAGCAGAAAACGACAGAAGTTCGTCAGATCAAGAATTCTTATAATTTCTTCTGATCAAGCCATTTTATTAAGGTTTCAAGAGAAACCTAACAAAAAATAATGATCCTCTTTTCAGAATGCACGGGGTAACACCTCGTTTGTCATAAGGTCGTTTGATCTGTCACAGATTTAGATAAATGTTTGTTTTAGTAAAAGACATGAATTACAAGCACTTTTTTTTAGCCAAAGAACCAAGAGATGAAAAATGAATGAACTAGTCCTCAGGGGCTGTATATATATATATAATTTTATTTATGTAGGGGAGAGAAATGTCTAGAACTTGGTATTGCAAAAAATCTTTTAAGGCAGGGTCTTACGTTATTATTTTTGATTTAATAAAAAAAATTCTTTTTTCGCTAATTTTTTCTTTACATCAGTGTAGCTTGTTATGTTTTTTAAAGAATCTATTATCTGTTTTTATAAAAAGGCAAAGTTATTATTAAAATCATTAAATGATTATAAAATCATTTTATTTGAAGTATGGAACATCACAACATTCGCCATTTGTACTTGTTTGCTGTATGCTCATATAACACTGATAAACAAATTTTAACGAATTTTCGATTTCTCTATATATGTTGGGTGTTTCTTATAGATTTCAAGCTGCTCAAAACGAATATGTTTTCAAAAATTTTCTATCACCCTCCAATTTTGAGAAATTTCATTAATACGTTTTGGAGTATGTAGGCATCGTATAGGCATTATAATTATATTATATTATTCTCTTTCATGTATTTGATTCACACAAACATTCCTTTTTCTTATTACAACGATAGAAGATACAGCAAGACAGTAGAAACAGATGTCCCCCTAATAAATTTTATGTTAGCGACCTTGAACAGACAGCTCTAGCCACCCCCACAGTATTTGACTTTAACGCAAATCCCTGACAGTGGAAACTTATTTTTCGAGGCAAATATATTACTATTTCTTTGTTCTGTAAGACTTTTTAATTAAATTTTGATTATAATTATCGTATTTTCCTCTACAATATGTAAAACATTTCTAGAGGATGCGTTAATGAACCCGATTCTTTTTGCTGTGTGTGCGGGGAGCTAACTTTGAAAAAGCATCGATGCGCCTATCATATGTACTTTGGATATAAAATAGGTGAACGAGATAAGAAATGGGTACCTCGTTATACACAATGTGCTACAAACCTCCGGACGTGGATGAAAGGTACAAAAAAGTGTATGTCCTTTGCTAGACCCATGATATGGCACATGCCGAAGGATCAAATAACTGACTGCTACTAATGTATTACAAAAATTAAAGGATTCTTTGCAAGAAGTAAACATAAAATTAAGTACACGAACTTAGATTCAGCAATGTGACCAGCGTTACATAATGATGATTTACAAATACCGAAACCTCCAGAAAATTTTACATAAGATGATGCAGCAGTAGAAATGGAAATCGCTGAAACTGAAACTTCCTCTACATCTGATATGAACTATTCTCCTGACATAAATGAAGAACCACACCAAATTACTCTAAAAGAATTAAAGGATTTTGTGAGAGACTTAAATTTATCAAAGAAAAACTCAGAATTACTTGATCAAGATTGCAAGGCTGGAATCTCCTAAAAAACAATACAAAGATATCTATTTATCGAGACTGATATAAGAAATATTCAACATTTTTCTAAAGAAAAGATGATTTATGCTATTGTAATGATATAAGTGGTTTAATGTCTGCTTTAAATTGTCCATATAACTCGGTTTGGTTTATTTTTGTCGTCCGATTATCTACACTAATGGGATATAGGACCAGGGGGGAGTGCCCTTCGTGGGGGTCTTTCTAAGGGAACCTAACCCGTATTTACGCAAGGTTCGAAGAAAACCACGAAAACTCCGAACGGTTAGGCCGACAGCCGCGATTGGGTTCGAACCCAGCACCTGCCGTCTACCAGTTGAGAGGTCTGAACCTCTCGGCCACTGGTGGGGCCCATATAACTCGGAAAAATGACCTATAAGAGAGCACCCACAGATAAGACATTTACCGCTACATAAAGTATGAAATTTCTTATTAATATCATTTCTTTTTACAAAAAATCTATATTTTTCTGAAACTTTATAAACAATGCATACTTTCAGTGTTTTAAATATTAATTGTTAGCTTTATAAATGTTTATTTAAAAGTTTGTCATTACTGAAATACCAAATGATAAATTTCATAAGGTGTATGTGTTGAATAAATACTACAAAATTGAGATTTTCAGGATTTTGAATTTCTAAAAAATCTGTGGGTGATGGAAACTTTTTAATGGCATATTCTTTCACAACACCACCTAAAATATAAAAGTCACCACATACTTAGTTAGAAACAGAAACCTTGTTTATCAGTGTAATTAGAGAAATCAGGTTCAAAATTATACTTGTAAATATTAAATGCGATCAAGAAATGGGGACAACTGCTATCCACCTGCCTTTTTAGCTCACAGGCTATCATAGCCTGAGAGCTTATGTGCCCGTCCGTTCTGTATGTATGTGCGTATGTGCGTATGTGCGTAACGCGATAACTCATGATAAAAATATCGGATCCACTTGAAATTTTGTATGTAGGTATATCCTGACAAGGCGCTTCCCTGATTAGTTTTTGGAGTTCATTCGATATGTATAAGAGGGGGAACGGGGGGCTCATGCCCCCCGTTAGTTGATATAAATGGGATTTTCATGCAGAATTAAGTTTTCGTTCAAAATTTAGATTAGAATCATTCTGATGAGGCGATTCCGTGACTGTTATTAGGTGTTCATTGAATAAGTATAAATAGGGGGACAGGGGTTCTAATGCCCCGCCCCCCTTAATTTATAGAAATGGGATTTTCATGTAGAATTAAGTTTTCGTTCAAAATTTAGATTAGGATCATTCTGATGAGACGATTCCGTGACTGTTATTAGGTTTTCATTGAATAAGTATAAATAGGGGGAACAGGGGCTCTAATGCCCCCCCCCCGTTAGTTGATATAAATGGGATTTTCATGCAGAATTAAGTTTTCGTTCAAAATTTAGATTAGGATCATTCTGATGAGACGATTCCGTGACTGTTATTAGGTGTTCATTGAATAAGTATAAATAGGGGGAACAGGGGTTCTAATCCCCCCCCCCCGTTAGTTGATATAAATGGGATTTTCATGCAGAATTAAGTTTTCGTTCAAAATTTAGATTAGGATCATTCTGATGAGGCGATTCCGTGACTGTTATTAGGTGTTCATTGAATAAGTATAAATAGGGGGAACAGGGGTTCTAATTCCCCCCCCCCCGTTAGTTGATATAAATGGGATTTTCATGCAGAATTAAGTTTTCGTTCAGAATTTAGATTAGGATCATTCAGATGAGGCGATTCCGTGACTGTTATTAGGTGTTCATTGAATAAGTATAAATAGGGGGAACAGGGGCTCTAATCCCCCCCCCCCGTTAGTTGATATAAATGGGATTTTCATGTAGAATTAAGTTTTCGTTCAAAATTTAGATTAGGATCATTCTGATGAGACGATTCCGTGACTGTTATTAGGTGTTCATTGAATAAGTATAAATAGGGGGAACAGGGGTTCTAATCCCCCCCCCCCCCGTTAGTTGATATAAATGGGATTTTCATGCAGAATTAAGTTTTCGTTCAAAATTTAGATTAGGATCATTCAGATGAGGCGATTCAGTGACTGTTATTAGGTGTTCATTGTATAAGTATAAATAGGGGGAACAGGGGTTCTAATGCCCCCCCTTAATTTATATAAATGGGTTTTTCAAGCAGAATTTTCAGATTTCGTTCAAATCTCTGAATAGTTTTGGAAGTTTAATGGTTAAGTATAAAAGAGGGGGATAACTCCTTTTAAATTATATAAATGCTAAATGGGTTTTTATTAAGAATTATCTAATTTGCTCTGAATTTTGGATATAGATTTTTTATATGATAAAGCATGTCTTTGATAGTATAGGAGGTTCAATGATTAAGTATAAAAAAAGAGGAAAGAAGAGAGCTGTTTCCCTTTCTTAATTTTTTAACGGAATTAACCCTTGAAAATATAAGGCTTTAATGTACAATTAGTATTTGTAGCCTGTGAGCTCAATGCCATCAGTTTAACTGGGCAGTATTCTTTATTTAGCTCACAGGCTATCATAGCCTGAGAGCTTATGTGCCCGTCCGTTCTGTATGTATGTGCGTATGTGCGTAACGCGATAACTCATGATAAAAATATCGGATCCACTTGAAATTTTGTATATAGGTATATCCTGATAAGGCGCTTCCCTGATTAGTTTTTGGAGTTCATTCGATATGTATAAGAGGGGGAACGGGGGGCTCATGCCCCCCGTTAGTTGATATAAATGGGATTTTCATGCAGAATTAAGTTTTCAAAATTTAGATTAGGATCATTCTGATGAGGCGATTCCGTGACTGTTATTAGGTGTTCATTGAATAAGTATAAATAGGGGGAACAGGGGTTCTAATCCCCCCCCCGTTAGTTGATATAAATGGGATTTTCATGCAGAATTAAGTTTTCGTTCAAAATTTAGATTAGGATCATTCTGATGAGGCGATTCCGTGGCTGTTATTAGGTGTTCATTGAATAAGTATAAATAGGGGGAACAGGGGTTCTAATGCCCCCCCCCGTTAGTTGATATAAATGGGATTTTCATGCAGAATTAAGTTTTCGTTCAAAATTTAGATTAGGATCATTCTGATGAGGCGATTCCGTGACTGCTATTAGGTGTTCATTGAATAAGTATAAATAGGGGCAACAGGGGTTCTAATGCCTCCCCCCCCTCTTAATTTATATAAATAGGTTTTTCAAGCAGAATTTTCAGATTTCGTTCAAATCTCTGAATCGTTTTGGAAGTTTAATGGTTAAGTATAAAAGAAGGGGATAACTCCTTTTAAATTATATAAATGCTAAATGGGTTTTTATTAAGAATTATCTAATTTGCTCTGAATTTTGGATATAGATTTTTTATATGATAAAGCATGTCTTTGATAGTATAGGAGGTTCAATGATTAAGTATAAAAAAAGAGGAAAGGGGAGAGCTGTTTCCCCTTCTTAATTTTTTTTTCGAACGGAATTAACCCTTGAAAATATAAGGCTTTAATGTACAATTAGTATTTGTAGCCTGTGAGCTCAATGCCATCAGTTTAACTGGGCAGTATTCTTTATTATAAGAAGTTCTACTTCGAAAAACCAAAAACGAAAAAATAAAATATAGCGATTTTAGAAATCAACCACAAATATACTATGCAAAAAAATTTTATTTAAATTTAAACATGAAATTCGAAGACAACCTGCTCAGAGATTTAACATTACAGAGGCAGCGTTCTAACAGTAAGAGTCTAAATAAGGATGCTTCTATGTGTTTCATAAAACTATGGAATGTGTGTTTCGAAAGGCTAAGTGTTTTTAAAAAGCTCTCTTACTCACTAAATTGCCGAACGAATAGAATAGGGTTGAACGAGTCAATTTTGACTAATCGTTCGGTTTTGTTTTGTTGTTTTAACCGCGTTTTGAGACACTTTGAAGTGTTTGAATAAGAATTTATTTTATGTTCTGACAGTTTTTTTTTATGTATTGAGAAGAACAGTATTAATTTTGATTAATCGTACGGACCGTTTTGTAGTTGTCTTAACCACATTTTGAGATATTTTGAGGCGTTGGAAGTAGTATTTATTTTCTGTTCTGACAGAAATTTTTGATGTTCTGAGAAAAATAGAATTGAATGAGTCAATTTTGATTACTCGTACGGCTTTGTTTTGTAGTTGCCTTAGCCACATTTTGAGACATTTTAATCTGTCAAAATTAGTATTTATTTTCTATTCTGACGGAAATTTTTTATGTTCTGAGAAAAATAGAATTGGACGAGTCAATTTTGACTGATCGTTCAGCTTTGTCTTGTAGTTGTGTTAACCATGTTTTGAGGCAATTTGAGCTATATCGGACTTTATTTCCTATTCCGACAGAAATTTTTGACGTTTTGAGAAGAATGGAATTGAACGAGTCAAATTTGACTGATCATTCGGCTTTGTTTTGTAGTTGTTTTAACCACGTTTTGAGACACTTTGAGGTGTCAGAATTTATTTTCTATTCTCACAGATGTTTTTGTTCTACTGATAAACCATTTGGCCAGCTTTTAAGTTTTTATGAGTGTGAAGGTGTGCATTTGAGAAATTTTACTGTTGTTATTTTCTTTACTTTTCTGGAATATCCATGAAACCAAATAAGTGTATTGAAATTCAAAGACTATCTTTCTCCGAAAATCATCTACATGTATACATATTATGTAATAATTGTAATTGTAGTGTCAAAAATAAAAAATATACATACTATCTTCTAATAAAGTGAATCAGGGCATGTTGCAATATTGCTCGTCCGATAATTTTACTATCAGTCTTTACATTTTAAAATTAATCATACTTTCTTAACCGTGCTTTAAGGAATAGATTTTTCATTACTGTTTAATTGATTAAACAAAATACAGCTAAACACCTTTTTTAACTTTGCATAATATAGCTATTTTAATGAAATGTTACATAAATCTTAATTTCATTGCCTGAAATATTTTTTTAAAGTTTAGAACTTCCGCTACTTAAGATATAATATTTGATCATTCTTATTACTCCTTTTCTTTTGGGTTGATATTGGATTTTTTGCGGAATATTTCAAGCAAAAGTTAATAACTGAAATTTCTGCAAATTTTACCAATTTACATGCAAATTTATTCTGGTATCTAAAACGACGTCCTGTATTTACAATATAAAATGTACATAAATAAATAAAATGTATCGAACGCCAACATTTATTTTCATTAAAACAATGTAGCAAAAATGCAAACTCATTTGGAATTCTTCCAGTTCACTGAGTACTCTTTTTCGAGATTTCGTTAAAGTTTAATGTCAAAGACTTCAAGTAAAAGTAATGATATTTATAAAATAAAGTTCACTGCAACAATGTTTAAAAAGCCTGTGAAGTATTTAAGCTAAACTGCCAGGAGATATAAAGAACAAAAATAATGAAATATGGGATGCATTCTATAAATTTGACATTTTCCTTGCAAAAGGGGCGTGTAGAGAAAAAAATTAAATTTTGTTACAGCTTACGTAAGATGAATGAGTTTGCTAAAATAGTAAGAAGATATAATTCGATGTATTTTACTTTTCTTTTATCTAGATCAGTCTTATTTTTTTCACTTGTTTTTTGTAGAAGATATTTTATATAAAGGTGGGAAAAAAAGAAGTTTTATGTGAAGATTTCTTATAGATGGTAGCGCAAAAGGGAAAATCTTTGACACGGAATTTAAAGTGAAACGCCAATGGATGGAGTAAAATGAAAGACAAAGAAAGGGGTGGGGAATCTAGATTTTGTGACGTAGAGGTAAGTTTTAAGGGGCCGCTGCAGTGAAACTCCCCAATCGTGTAATCCCATCATATGGGAAAAATGTGAAGCGCGATGCCTCATTATCTAATATTATTGAAATACCGTTTTCACCACCAGAAAGTAGATGTCAGATGCCGATGATGCGCTTTTAAAAATTGTCTACCCAAATTTTAATATTTTTTAAGAAGATGGTAAAATTTAATCAAATAGGAATTTCAAAATTGATAGCATTTTCTTATGTAGGGGGAACTGGAGCACATTGATACACACCCTCTACACTCACAGGTCATTACATGAAGTTTTAAAACAGCTCCAAAAGGTGATACTAGTGTACACAACTACATACAGAATGTCGTGGCATGATTCAGTAGTTTGATGAAATGGGACGGGTGATTTATTGTTTTTGTAGGTCAAAAGTAAATTTGAGCTGTACAATTGCAATGGTATTATATAACTGTTCCAGTATTTTCAATTAAAAATAATATTCTCCCTGGCAAGAAGAACAACTCTTTATCAGTTCCTCATTCTTTATTGTTAGGTAAATTATGAAGAGTTGGATTTGAGACTCATTTTATTCAAAATGGCTGCATGGGGCACATTGATACACTCTATGTCGGGGCATATTGATACAACCTATATCCTTTTTAGTTCATTTTTTCATTACCTTTTATTATTTTTTTACCATACACTCCTTAATCCAACCATTTTTCACCAAAAATTTCTAATATTAATTTTTATTGAAGTGAAATACTCTAATTTTTTTTATCTTATATTAGAACATTTTATATTATTTTTGCAAACAGAAAACATAGGAACTTATCCAAAAACTAGTACTAGTAGAACTAATAAAAAAAAGGATGGCAGCCAGGCAAATCTCGAATTTATATCGACTCTCCAGAGAAAAAAGTGTTTTCGACATGAGAAATGTTAAGTAAGAGAAACAAACTGTAGAACAGAAAAGGATAATTTTATTATAAACAGAAAAGTAGTACTAGTAGAACTAATAAAAAAAAGGATGGCAGCCAGGCAAATGTCGAATTTATATCGACTCTCCAGAGAAAAAAGTGTTTTCGACATGAGAAATGTTAAGTAAGAGAAACAAACTGTAGAACAGAAAAGGATAATTTTATTATAAACAGAATTTTTACTATAAGTATCCTTTATTTTCTGTTTATAAACCGATTTATCAACAGAAAACCTGGTAGTTCTTTCACCTTTCATAAGAAAGAAGATAATTCTTGGGTTAAAGTGCCAAATATGACAAAGTTTCCACAGCCAACAATCAGACAAGGAACAGCTAGAACATCAGGCCATTATACATTTAATTTTGATTGCTTTAATATTGCTTAAAAATAAATTGTGGGTGATTTGAATTTCTATAAAAAATATAAAATGGTTTGCTAACTCATTTTCTATGAAAAATATGCATTGGTGTTATTTTGTCGTCATGTTTCTCAAACGTATTAAACTGGTCCCATGAAGTGTATCAATCTGCCCCGGGGATGGGACACATTGATACAAATGACTTTTCTTTATTTTTTTTAATTACATACAAAAATACTATATAAAACAATGCTTGTACATTTTTATAACATACTACACAAGTTTTTCTGTCACCACATGGAAAAAAAACTTGAATTTTCTACTTTCTTCACACCAAAAAATTCTTAGAAAAAACTGTATCAATGTGCCCCAGTTCCCCCGACTTAAAATTTACGTAGACAATTTTTTAAAAGCGCATATCATTGGCATCTGACGTCTAATTTCTGATGGCAAAAACGCTATTTCAGTAATTATATTAGGCAATAAGTCATTGCTCTTCAAAGTTTTAGCCATAGGCTTACATGGGATTTCGCGATCAGGGGATTTCACTGCAGTGGATCCTTAATCTTACATCTGAGAACTCATGCATAAAACTTGCAGTTAATTAGGAAAATGACGCTAGCACGAAATAAAGTTTATATTTATTGAAGAATTTGGATGAATCTTTTTTCTCAATCATAAGCGGGAAGAAAAGTGCGATTCGTTAACATTATACTGTAAAGCGCAAATGTGCATATCATCTAAGGATGTCGAGGTCATCACTAATATTCCATCAAAATAAATAAATAAATAAATAAATAAATAAAAAATAAAAAAGCTTAAAAAAATTAGTATTAAAATTCGGCTACCAAACATGTTGTGTGAACCAAATATTTATGAAAAGATACATAGCTTATTTTTTTGGAAATAAAAAGAAAGCTCATGTATATTGATTGTTACTTGAATCTTTTCAAAAGAAATGATACTTGGTTGTATGTAAAGATGATTTGCAAATTTCGATATGTCATATTATTGGCATTGTTAGCATTGAGCCGCATAAACATAACAGAAAAAATTAAAAAAAATATTTTATGTTTGCTGTATAATATTATACAATTAAGTTTGATACAACGGCTATTGAATCTTTATTTTCAAGTATTTATTCAATCGTCAGTTTCTTCAGGTAATGTTCAAAAGTTAATCCATCAGCAATTCCTCAATTCTTCTGATTTAGTGAAACATATCCTTTTTGTGAAAGAGTTTTCAGTGATAACATATTGTAAGGGACGAACTCAACCAAAAGCGATATAATTTGTAAATAAAATCATGTGACGGAACACAATTTTAACCTTGTCTTAAACATAAAATATACAATATGAACTTTAAAACGCTCACTGTATTATTTAAAAGGCAATTAAAATAATCAAGGAGATATTAATAATTAAACATGTACATTTTATTTAAAATATCTCAGCACTTTCAAACTTATCCAAGGCTCTTCTTCTATATTTTTATAACTAATTGTTGTTTATTTAAAATAAATAGTTTCTGAGAAAATCGCATTTTTTTGTTAACACAAATTTCGATTTTCGGGCGTTTAGCAAAATTTTTTAGGAGCCATGGAGATACGCGTCTTCGGAAAAGTATAAAAGTATTGTTGACAGGGTTACCGGCTTTAAGCCGGGCCAAAAAAAGCCGGCCGGCTTTTTTTGATTTTATCTACTTAAAAAAGCCGGCTAAAATTGAAAAAAGCCGGCTTTTATTTTTAAAATGTTAATTTGTATCAAATCCATATTAAATTTGGATTTATTTATTTTTAATACATTTTTAATTATTTACTACTAAAAAAAATATAAATTTCTATTTAATTTTTCAAATAAATAAGTCTTTATAACTGCTAGAAGTCAACTATGAAGGCATTATGTCCGAAAAAATATATAAACTTCTATATTTCATAGTTCTACATACATTACACATTCTTAAGAATTATATTTAATTGAATTATGACAAAATGTAAAACATCAAAGCATTCATGGAAACATTTTTCAGGTCAATATGTAAAGATTAAGTCATAGAATGAATAATGTTGAAAGAGAAATAAGGAAGGATTCAGTATTTGAGGAGAGTTTATACATAATTATATAAACTTAAACAACAACAACAAATGTTCTAATAAAATTTGTTGAATTAAAATTTTGAATAGTTCTTTGTTATTTAAAAGTGCTTATATGCCGTATTGCATGAATATATTCATGCATACGCTAATTGAGAATACTGAAATAAATTGTGAAATATAATATATTATGAACTATGCATAATTCATAATACTACTTTCAATAGCGAGAAATGATGATTTTTTATATATATATGATTTTAAGTGTTTATAGGGAATAAAACATGACATTTTAATAACTCTTAAAATTAGTTGAATAATAAAACATGTAACTAAGTATGAGCATTTTATAATTTAGCTGACATAGTTGCAATTCTGACTATAAATTACTAGCAACTCCATCAATGTGTTATTCTAGTATTAATGTCTTCATTATTGAAAAATGGGTTATAACCCAATTTCTCATAATAAATCATAATTAAAATCCCAATTTTTTTATTTAATAAATTTATTAAACTCAAAGTAAATTAAACATCATTAAAACTAGTTAAAGGACACTTAAAAAATGTGTAGCTTATAATAAAAACGCTTCTCCGTATAAAAGCCAATTTTGGCCAAAATAGGCCAATTCTGGCCAAAAAAAAGCTGGCTAAAACCAATAAAAGCCACCGGTCTGGCTTTTTTAAATTTTAGTTGGTTTTTTTGCAACCCTGATTCTTGATAATGATTTTTGAAAAAAATTGTCTGTAATTACCCGGTATATTAACACTCAAAGACACTGGCGACATGCTCCATGCGCCATCGGCTTGTATATATTTATAGAATGCAATGGCCTAATTTATATAAATATATGAAGGAGTTGTTTCAGTAGCTCAGTTATTACTAACAAATAACATGCGAAGTTATTCAGATTGATATTTTTATGTTTTTAGTTAATATATATGCATATTTTAATTATTTTTTGTAAATTTGCTATCAGATTCACCAACTTTTCGAGCAATTTTCGAGCCAACATTTTATTTCCTCCAACTTTTTGCGAAATATTGTCTCAATACCCTGCACACAACAATATCCTCAAACTTTTTTCCGTAGTGCTAAAAAAGTCTCTACTATCCGCAACTTTTTCTCCAACTTTCAACATTTCAACCAATCAGAGATAAGCGATTGATACAAAAAGGCAATAAATATTAACGGCTGGTACTAGCAGTACTGGTTTTCCTCCGACTTTGACTATGACACTTGTAACCTTTTTCTCCCTTTGAACGGTAAAAAGTGGGGGTTAAAATCGGCTGAAAAGTTTGATGCAGGAAAAAGTTGTGAATCTGATAGCAGCTTAAGAGCCCACACTATTGACTGAAAAAGACCTGGATGATAATGTCAAGTTTATGGGGGCGTTCTTTTCAAATATCTCGCTCAAATTTTAACATTTATATACGTATTGCATTAGATAGCTGAGGACGATCTACAATTGCCTAGTTTTTGCTTTTTCAATTTCAATTTCAGATTTTTTTTAATTACTTCATCTTTCGGAACCGGTTAGAACCGGTTATGAAATTAAAACTATCATAATATAAAAAATACATAGCCAAAATCGAAAAAGTATAAACTATATATTTGAAAAGAACGCCTCCATAGACTTGACATTATCTTCAGGGTCTTTTTCAGTCAGTAGTGTAGGCTCTTAAAAAGCCTGAAATAATTTCCCTTCTTGAGATATGACAGTCCAATGCGCTCACATGCCGACTTTGTGATATTATTTTAACATCTTTAATGTTTCTTATGTTTTAGAGCGTATAGTTATATATTTTATTGCCTTTTAAGTAATAAAATATCATAATTTTGATATTGTATTTTTAAATAGTCTTATGTACAGAATACTGTGGGTTTTTATGCATTGTTGCAAGTTAATTACCATGTATAAGTCGTGTATAAGTCGAGGAATTTCTGAGAATTTTAGGCAAGCAAATTGGTGGTGGTTGAGAAGGGGAGGTGGCCGACTTATACACGAGTAAATAAAAAAAAAAGAAAAAAACTTCAAATATGGCAAAATTCTGTATAATAAAATAATGTATAGAATATACAAATAATAATAAATTTATCATTATTTTTTTAAATGATTTGTATTTGTTTACTTATTGTTTTTGATTTTTCTATTTTGATTTTTAGAAAAATTTGCATTTGAAAGTTATTAGGTCGAATTATACACGAGTATATACGGTAGCAGTTTTAATTCTTCGCTTTGAAAACAATCCATAAAAAACTAACTTTTGGATTTTGATTCTTATTTATTATATTTCTGTATTGCTTTAAATTTTCTCAAATAAATATCTGAGGTCTCTCAGGGACATCTCAGACTGAGATGACCGGGAAACATGAAGCACAACATCAAGCGAAAATAAGTCTTCAAACGGCTAAATACCCATTTAAACGAAAATGAAAGCAGTTGATCATACAACGAGTAATAAGCGTATAATATAAAAAAGTTGAAAATTGCACGTGAAGCGTAGTAAATGAGGTGCGTTCGTACGATAACGAATTTTAAAAATATTCAGATATTTCTGTTATAGTAAACAGTACATCGGATACAGTATATAGTGGTCGAAATCTTAATGTTCTTGTAAATATACAGGAAGTAATTTTTATTACAACTCAGCAACGTATATCATATTCATAAAATGTGAAATAGTTATAATTATAATACCCTCCAAACAATGTTTCCCCTTATAGCATTATGTAGTGGAATATTTTTGTGTGGGCCCTGTAATTTAATGATAAATATTCTAGAATATGAGGAATGTATATTTTAATATATATATACTTCATAGGTTCATGTCAATTTTATTATGTTCGAATGAGTGTAACACCATTAAAATGCATTTGAAACTTTTTTCTCATTGACCGTAATGTAACGGAATACTTTTGACTGTCCCTGTAACTGATCTATTGATCCAATTTTCATAAAATTTGAAATGACTTGACAAAATTATGTAATAATTATATGTTTTAAATTTCAAACGATTATGATGTATTTGAAACTTTTCCCCCATTGACCGTAATGTAACGGAATCCTTTTGATTGTCCCTGTAATTGATCTATGCATCTGATTTTCATTTCATTTTCGGAACCGTTTTCGAAAGTAAAAATATCGTTTTATACAAAAAAAAAAAAAAAAAAAAAAAAAAAAAAAAAAAAAAAATCTTCAAACAAAATGTAAGAAACATATCTTAAATTTCTACCATTTAGTATTAACGAGCAAGTTTTTCCAGGAGACTGATGTAGCTTCTTAATAACAAATACTAAAGAGTTATACCAACAGCATTTTTAAATGGTAAAAATATAATAATAAGTTTAATTCATTAATACTGGAAAAAAATGAAGTAGAAGAATTTTCTAAGAGAAGAAAAAATTGTAATAACATTTAACCTTTTTTCTAGAAAAATATTAAGAGAAAAAATTCTGAGTTTTCAAATACGTCGATAACTATATCCACAAAAATACTTGGAACTATTTTCATGAGCCGTTAGCAGTGTTTAAGAAAAAGCCTGCATTCTCTAACGGTTACCTTTTAGTAATTCCAGGAATTGCATTTTCTTTGTTTCGCTATTTCCTTTATTCCTGAAAGTTAATGTAGCATATAAAATTCCTTCAATACTTCTACATTTGCGAACGAATAAAAGAAATCACGCCATATGTTTTATTGTGTAAATAAAAGCTTTTTATTCATTCATTTATTTACTTATACTTTTTGGAAAAAATATATACCTTTGTACAATACACCTACGTACATACTTTCTGTAATTCGAACATATCAGGAATTGAAGGAAATATTGATCACAAAATTTCATCTTTATATACAGTGTATCACAAAAATGATCATGAGTAGTTCTTGAAAAATATACAGTTTCAACATGGTGGAATACACTACAAATTAGTGAAACACTTTTAAAACATTGGCAGAATATAAAAATTAACACTTCAAATCGTTTTTGATTGTCTTGTGAATGTGTTGCGAACATGCTGTGCCGAGAAAAAAAAGGTGCAAAATATTTTGTTAAAAATTGTTAATGTTTCCAGAAATGCAGTTATTGATATTTATTGGCAAAATTAATCAACACACTTAGTAATCTCCTGCATTTTTTTCCCTATAAAGCAAACTGTCTTTTATTTCTTTTTTAAAACTGTATAATTTTAAAGTTGCCATGTAAAAAGTGTTTTAAAAGTGTTTTACTTGCGTTATTTTATATATGTTTTAAATTGTGTGAGTGTTTACAATGTGCAATTAATTTAGTGTGATGTGCAACACAACACTATTGTAAGAAAATACTTTTGTCAACACTATTTACAACGCCATTTCAACACAATTAACAACACAATTTTCAGAACCCGATTCTAGATAGCAACACTTTTGAACTATATTAAGAACACAATCACAACACAAAATGTTTTGTGTATGAAGTTTTCTAATTCACAACACTATAAATTTTGTGACAAAAAGTGTTCTAAAATGTTTTTATTTGAATTTGCAAAATAGAAATAAAGTTAGTTAATAAATTAAAGCAATTAATTTACAGATTTTCTTACGTTATACAATGAAATGTTAATAGAGATTTCTTTTTGGATTTTTTTGAAAAAATATCACAACATAAGAATTGCTCAAAAATGCTTCCACAAAAGTCTTGATATGCATGTATTTTTTTTTTAATATTTCACATATCTGCGTATTTCACTGAACGTACAGTCATACTTCATTTAACCCTTTGCATTCCTTCGACCAGGGCTGCGGAGTCGGTGGGAAAAATGGCCGACTCCGACTCTCACTCCGGAAATTTTAACGACATCGACTCCAATCCGACTCCGGGTTGGCTAATATACTGTAAAAAAAAAGGGTCGATCTACTAAAAAAAATTTACTGATCCTTGTAATTACTAAATTTTTTTTTTTTGTAATCTTACTCGGTTACAAGGAATTTGTAAGTATTACTAGAAAAAAGCTAGCAACGAATAGAGTTAATAGTTTTACATTTTTAATAGCTGTTAATAAAACTCACTTGGTGTGGCCGTGATAGCCTAGTGGCCATAGCACCGAACTCCAGGCTGAAAGTACCCGGGTTCGATGCTGGACGCCACCAAATATACACCGAATGTATGCAATGTAAGTACCCGTTAAATAAAGGGATTACGAAAATCCTGTCGTAGCAGTTACCATGGGTAATTATCTCTGGACTTTCCCTTCCCTTTAGAAACATGTCAAAATAGAGCAGGTGGCAATGTTTGGTGTTGCCATCTATTGCGGCTTTGCCGAAAATCTTCCGCTTCAGAAGTCTGTCTTTTTACTTACTGGATGCAGCTCGAAGGAAGCTCCTGCCCTTCGGGCACACGTAATGGTTATTAAAAATAATTTTGGAGCTATTACTAAAATTTGCTTGGTGGCTCATACTAAAAAGTTTTAAGTTAGTTATACAAAAAATTCTTTTGTTCAGTTTACAAAAAAATGTTTGTTTCACTTGCAAAAAAAAAAAAAAAAAAAAGTTTGTAATGGTTGCTAAAAAATTCTGTGGAATACAAATTTACTAAAAAATTTTTAGTAACCTTTTGAATTTTTTTCACAGTGTATACATGTGTTGCTGTTGGCCAAAATTACGAGAGGATGCAAGAAAAATAAGTCTAAAATTTCACTGTTTCGCTGTTAGTTCAGTTCTTAAAGATTTGAAAAAAAGAAAATGGAAAAAAATATTTTCAATTTTAATAATTTTCAAATTTTGTGTATCACAAACCTGAAAAATGAAAAAGAAAACAAAACAGAAATTTTAACTATTACGGATACATGGACTTAAAAAAAGGGAAATCTTTACAATTTGGATGCTGTCTTTTCCAGAGCAGAAAAATTTCGATGGAATGGTTAAAAGATGAGAATTTTACCAGTTTGTAAATAATTCGAAATATATGAGAGTTTTTATTAAGAACGGTTTTTATCTACTGTGTACGCTGGAAAGTATACTGGGTAGCCTGATGTAATCCAAAAATAACAATAATAATTCTTTTATGGATTTAAAATTACATATAATTGGTTTAATTTCACTTCAGACTTTTTCACAAAAATAGCTGGAGTCGGAGTTGGCTTGTATTTAGTGACTCGAATTCCGACTCTTTTGCTCAAAAATGGTCCTGACTCCTACTCAGCAGCCCTACCTTTGACGCATCTGACGCGACATAATCTTTCTTTGCAAAATTTGTTTTTGGCACTAGTAACGAAGGAAAATAAAATTTGTAAAAGAATTTTTGATATACTGTAATTGCAGGTAACTTTTGTTTGAAAAGTGATGCCAACTGAATAAAATTTGTTTAAGAGACGTTGGAGTCGAAAGGATTAGCATAGAATACGAGAAAAAAAAAAAAAAATCCTTGCCGCCTTGGCCTACAGGTGGAGTTAGATTTCGAAGTTAGGCATAAATTTCACCAACCAAATCTAAATCAAGATTAGAGATAAACCCAGCTTCATCAAGAATGGTCAAGTTTCCTAGATTCTAAGAATGAAGTCTAGAAACCTAAACCTTGCGTGAACTTCAAAATGTTAAAATATGCCAATCTTTTCATAGTTTGCTTTTTATCATGTTTCAATACGTTTTTACAAACTCACATGACGTTATGTATTTACATGCTTTTCGTCCATTATATTTCGTGTATGACATAATATTTGCTTTAAAAATAAAAATAAAAAAAAATCTTTCAAATTATTTATTTTATTTTTAGTTTTCATATGGAAATGTTGTTATCGAAAAGTTATGGCGTAAAACTCAATTTTTCTTAAATTCGTCAAACTATCTTTTTTTTTTTTAATTTTTCCCGTGCAAAGTAATTGTTGTATAAGAATTTTATGTACTACTCAGTGTACTTTTATGTACTCTTCGACCGAAATATTACCGCTAAATTATAAGATCAAATGCCAATAATGGATGATCGTGAATGTCAATCCAATGACATTAAATACGATACATGTGTTTAAAACGTCATTAAGTGATTTTTTTTCGACGTTTTGTATTTTTATTAATATTCCACGAATTATTTGTTTTTTTTTTATTATTATTTAAAATAAAAATTACGTCAATATGTATAATTTGGCTATTAGTTTGGCGATTTGAATAATTTGGCGAAATCGATCTTGATCGATATGACATCTGTGCCAAATTTTAACCCTCTCCCTTTCTATCCGATAGGGCCTATTTTGCCCATTTGCAATCACCGCCGAAATATTAACCATCTGAATGCCTTTTGCAAGTTTAAAGACGATTCGTGCATGATTGCGACTTTTATCGTGCGGAAAAAATTTAGTATATATAAACTTTTTAAATGGGAGTGGTTAGTTATGAAGATTTTTTTCAAAAGTAGTACCACTGTAACGACTGCAATAAGTAGTATTTCTTATGAAATCTACCTAAAGCAACTTTTATAAGAAATAATATCATAAACAACAAACGTTTTATTTCAAAATGCAAGCATTGTTTCTAATTTATCAAATGGAAAAAAAAGCTTCTATTGGCGATATTTGACTTTGAGTCCGGCTAACGGAAAAGCGCCAATTTACTTGAATTCTTATTTTACGTCTCAGCAATAACATCCTTACAACTATATATGAGACACAATAATGGAGTTCATTATCATCAACTCCTGTGTTTGATTACAGTAAAACCCCGATTTATCGATCCCGCATTGATCTTTTTATTTCTACGGTCTCTGCAAAAATGATACTTAAATAACGTTAACTAAATCCGCAACCATCGTTCTTGAAAATGTCGTTTATCGTTGAAAAAATTTTCTGCTTACCGAAATGAAATTGAAAGTCATGCGAATCCAATAACATACGAACTGGAATGACTTATTTTATCCTAAAATTATTCGTTTGGGTTGATGATGGCGACAATAATGCAAATGAAAAGTGGTTGTATATAGCAGAGGATGTGATTATGTTTTCATTAACAGAGATGTTGCGATAGGATAACTTTCATGCCGATTAAGATGAGGCATCAATGCCAAGTCTGTCTGCCAAGCAACGGCATTTGAAATTGTATGAACTTTTGTAAATGCATATGAGATTATAGAAAATAACCAGAAAAATGGTGTATTTCTTGAAAATTTATTTTTTTTATTTAAACAAGTTGGAAATTGCACGTGAAGCGTAGCAAATTAGGTGCGTTCGTACGATAACGAAGTTTTAAAAATATTACTCTCATATATCAATCTCATAAAATTGTAAATAGTGAATTACAATTAAAACGCTCATCAAACAATGTTCTCCCTATACCATTATGTAATGGAATACTTTTGTTTGGCCTTGTAAATCAATAACAAATGTTCTTTGCACCACAAATTATGTAAGATGTATATTATAATATGTACTGTATAGTTACATATAAATTTTATTAAGTTCGCATGAGTGTAACACGATTAAAATGCATTTGAAACATTTTTTCCCATTGACCGTAATGTAACGGAATACTTTTGATTGTCCCTGTAATTGATCTATGCATCCGATTTTCATAAAATTTGAAATAACTCGACAAAATTATGCAATAATTACGTAATTTAAATTTCAAACGTATAGAATATATTTGAAACTTTTCCCCCATTGACCATAATGTAATTGAATACTTTTGATTGCCCCTGTAATTGATCTATGCACACGATTATCAAAAAAATTGAAATAACTCGACAGAATTATGTAATAATTGCGTATTTTAAATTTCAAACGATTAAAATGCATTTGAACCTTTTTGTCCATTGACCGTAATGTAATGGAATACTTTTGATTGCCCCTGTAATTGATCTATGCATCCGAGTTTCATAAAATTTGAAATAACTCGACAAAATTATGCAATAATTATGTATTTTAAATTTCAAACGTATAGACTATAATTGAAACTTTTTCCCCATTGACCATAATGTAATTGAATACTTTTGATTGCCCCTGTAATTGATCTATGCACACGATTATCAAAAAATTTGAAATAACCCGACAGAATTATGTAATAATTGCGTATTTTAAATTTCAAACGATTAAAATGCATTTGAAACTTTTTTCCCCATTGACCGTAATGTAATGGAATACTTTTGATTGCCCCTGTAATTGATCTATGCATCCGATTTTCATAAAATTTAAAATGACTCTACAAAATTATGTAATAATTATGTATTTTAAATTTCAAACGATTCGGTTGGGTAGTTTTTGCGTTGTTATATGCGGACAGACGGATGGACTGAACGACCACTATAGGTGCTACGTATTATATAATTACGAACGCACCTAAAAAATGAACGAAAATCCAAATCCTATGCATTTTTAAAAAGAAATATCAATTTTCTATAACTTCGTTTTATTTATTTTACAGTTTAGTAAGCAACAAATTAGTATTTATTAGTATACTGTGCAAATTGCATGCATTACTAATGCATAAGCCTTGTGTTTTTTGCGTTTTGAAGTTAATCTACATTCATTGTTTTTTTTTCTCGCGCCCCTTGAAAAACGGTGGATTGAGGTTCTACTGTATTATATCATATTACTGGATTTAAATATAATTAATTTAGAGGACACATTCCCTAAACACACTCTCTAAAATACGTCAACTATATTGGAAAACTGTCTATAGAAATATTTTAAATACTAAAAGTAGGTTAATTATATAATAATTAAAAAAAAAAAGAATATTTAAATTGTTTTTATTACTTTTTCAGCCGATGCTGACTATTAAACGTCAAGTAGTCACTTCTAGTTTAAATACACAATATTAATCAATTATCGAAAAAGAAATAAAAAGAAAATGCTGCTCATTAATTTTAATGAAGTGCTTAAATTAAATAGCACTTTCATCATTTTTTTAATTTATTTGCTGCTTTTATAAGCAGCTCTATAACCTTATGAAATAAATATATGAGTCTACCTTTTAATTAAAAAAGAAAAAATGTACAAGGCGTGCAATAGGCTGGGAATGGAGTAACTTAAACTGATTTTTTATATTGGCATAGATTATTAACACAAAATCTAGTAAGTACAAGTTTTTATGAGTGATTTTAATTAGAATTGTCTAACTTTTATAAACATTCTGATTTTTTATATCAGAATGTTTATAATCTCATACTTTTGATTTTTTTAAGTTATACATAATAGAAAGCAGTAAATCTTTAATGCAAATTTGCGCGATAAGAAATATGTATTTTTTCGTATATTTATTTTTCATGTAAAGATGTATTACTTATACATCTAACAGCATCAAAATCAACAAAACAAATATTTATCTTGTGATCTTACTTCGAAAATGTTTTTAAATGAAAATCAAGCAATAATTAGAAAAAAATATTTGAAGAATATTTGATACATATATAAAGCATGTGTGCAAAGGAACCAAACTGCTTGTACAAAAAATGTAACCGCGTTGCGGACAATAAATATTTAATAAATTCATTTACTCTATTTTCGTAATATAATTTCTTTTTACTGAAATTTTTTATAATTCTCGTTCAATTTACTCGAATCTGCGTAGTAAAATTGTTTAACTATCTAACGTCAGAATATTTAGTTCACTTACCGTATTCCCCCCATTATAGGGGCATGCCGGATAAAATCGATTTATCGGCATGCCAGAAAATATGAGGTTTCGCTACTGGAGAATGGGCGGTTGATTTATTTATTATTTTTTTTAAAAGAAAAATTTTCATTTTAAGAAAAAAACATCAATATTTTTTTTGTTTTCTGTCTCCCTCTATATATTTTTGGATTTATAGTTATGTGATTATTAGATTTTATTTATCTTACTATTATGCAAAATTTTCATGTATTGTGTTTCTGTTACTGGTTGACGACATTAATTAAATTATCATGTTAATTTACTCTTCTGATATAAGGTAATCAAATATTTTTCTCCTTATATATTTTACTTATTTTATACATAGTAATAATATTTCTGTTCATGTAATAATTTATGAGACAATCTATTTTTACAATGTAAATATGGAATTGGCACTGGGGAGAGAGCTTTATATGAAATAGTATGAGAAACATGAAGCAGGTTTTTATTCTAATGAAAAACATAAACTAAATAATTATAAAAATAGGGAAAAACTCTGTCTTGCATTCTTGCTCCCCAAAAGATGTCGTTGCTACTGAATCCTTTTTGTTTTCGATGATCCTCGGTTTTTCCGACATGCCGGGAAGACCATGGACTAATATAACATTTAAACATCTGGTCTCCTCAAATTTTGCGGCATGCCAGCTAATGCGAGAGAATACGGTATAAAAATGAATTCGTATAAAGTAACTTAAAGTCTAAATTTAATACCAGATCACCATATCGGCATAAGTGTTGCCAGTTGGCTAGTTTTTTTCTTTTTCTTTTTTTTCTTTTTCTTTTTCTTTTTTTTTTTTTTTTAATTAAGATTTCTCGTTTGGCACCATTTTTTCAAAATGGTGATGTAATGTAAAGTTCGCCTTGTTTTAGTACCCGCTGGCAACACTGGTTATCATTAATCCTATCAAATTTCATCAACCCTACACCTACCACAGATGAGTCCGATGGATCCTATAGGTACATTCAAAATGAGACTTTTTCTAAGAGAAAAATATAATAAACGTCTAAGAGAAAAATCATTTTCAATGTGTCTGTCGAGTCCATCGGAGAAACCTGATAGGCATAGGGTTAAACACTGCAGACCCTTCCCTCTTTATTTCCTCACCTGTTTGCTATGGGAATTTTATTTGTCAAATTTAGAAATTGGTTTTGCGATTTCTAGTGTATTGTTGTAGAGTCTGATTTACACTTTTGCAACAGTTCATTTTGCTGCAAATATTTTGTTGCAAACTGGGATCTAATAGTGTATTTTTTGCTTTATTTCTCTATTATAGGTCAATATTATTACCTCTGGGTAAATTTCGGATATACTCAATATAAAAAAGACCAGAATTTTTCTTTAGATGAAAAGCAATATACTTAAATATTGTAATTAGTTATACGATTCTCTTTGTTCGAAAACCTACACTCATTGAAACGATATGAGTTTAATCCTTTAACACACTGTCAAAGAAGCCAGATGTTATATCCTATTCACCCTCCTCTATTGCACTACATGGCCAAAGCTGGTCGGTCACTTGTGATTTTATCCATCCAGAAAAACACATGAGGAATTACCTTGAAATTCTAAGTATGTAACTATAATAGTATAGGTCATACATTTCGGTCAAGATTTGTTTTGCCATGGGGGGACGTTAACAAATTGAAAAAGAACGAATATCTTTTAGATAACCCTGTCAAAAATAATGCAGAAAAAGCATTCAAACAGTAGATTATGATTAAGTAACCCATTGCAATAAACTGTATTCATTTTTATGTGGATACAATGCATACTCTAAGAGAAAGTAAAGTTTTTATAAAAACAGTCCCAAATTTTGCCAAGTGTTTTGCTGGCAATTTGCGGAGAAGTAAAAATATGAAAAAAAAAATGTTCTTTTCAGAAAGTATGACAAATAACATTGCACACAATGCGCTATAATCAGAAATAGAAAATACTAAAAAGTGTATGAAAAACGATCAGGTTCTTAAAATAATATTTCACTGCGCATGGTGATTGTAATCAAAGTATAATTTGCATAAAGAGTTTGCAAAATGTTTAGAGCATCTTTTGCGAAAGTCTTAAAATCATAACTTGAAAATTATCATCGATTGAATAAGCTCAAAATCTATTGTTTCCAAAATGAAGCAAAAAGTTGAAGGGCTCTATCCACAAATCCATTGATTAGTGTCAAAAAGAATGTATAATAAGTACTATATTTGAATACACCCCCCCCCCCCACTTTTTTTGTTTGCTTTATTTTGGGAACCATGGATTTTAAGCATATTCTATCGACAATAATTTTCAGAATTTTTAAGCTATGTTTTTGAGATTTTCACAAAAGTTGCTCTATACATTTAGTCAACAGAATATGCAAATTAAATTTTAATAGCATTTACGCATATGCATTGAAATATTATTTAGTAAACCTGCTCATTTTTATACAACTTGAATTATATTTTATTTCTAACTGCTCTGTATTGTGTCCAGTGTTATTTGTCATGTTTTCTGGAAACAATATCTTTTTATATTAAGAACTCTGCAATTTATAAGCAAAAAACATTACAAAATTCGGGACTTTTTTTTTATAAAAACCTTAATTTCTCTATGGGTCATTCCATGCCAAATTATCCAGCAATTTTACGAAATGTTATCCATCATCTCAGATTTTGACGAAACTTGGTACATGAAAACATACATATATAAGATGCTACCATGTGAAATTTTAATTGAATACAATTAAAATATTTTAAAATAGAGGCATCTGAACATGTGACACTTTTTAGCACTTTCCAACAAAGTTGAAAAGTGCTTATGCATTCGGTTTGCCTGGCCGTCTGGCCGGATGGCCGCTTCTCCTCCCTCTAACTCTCGTAAATATACTCGGATTGCCATGAAATTTTTGCACGTTATTTAGGTTTACCCTAGCATGAACCCTATTGAAAATGAAGTTTCTACCGTGATTAATTTATTTACAGGGACAGTCAAAAGTTTTCCATTACATTATGGCCTATCGGGAAAAACGTTTCAAATGAATTTTAACGTTTATAACACTTTCCAAAAGTTAAAAAAGTAATTATGCATTCGGTTTGTCTCTTCGTCTGCCCGTCTGCCGGTCTCTTCGTCTGACCGTCTGTCAGTCTCTCCGTCTGTCCGTCTGTCCGCGCATAACACCTGTAAATATACTCGAATCGCCCTGAAATTTATGTATGTTATTGACATTTACCCTAGCACGAACCCTATTGAAAATGAAGGTTCTACCACGATTAGTTTATTTACAGGGAGAGTCACACATTTCCCATTACATTATGGCCTATGGGAAAAAATCGTTTCAAAGGCGTCTTAAAGTTGTTACACTCTGTCAAACATATTAAAATTACATGCATTTAAGAGTTGCACTAAACTATGTATTCTATAAAATATGCGGTGAAAATATAGTATTTTTCCTTTACAGGGCCACACAAAAGAATTCCATTGGATAATGGTAAAGGGGGAATAGTGTGCGACATTTTAAAAATATGTATAACAAAATTGATGTATGTTACTGAGGCTTAATATAAATTATACGATACTGTCTTACATAATATGAAGTACATTGCATTTACAGAGACACACAAAAGATTTCAAATAGTATATTCCTTCCGACGGCGACGGACTGTATATGTATCCGATGATGGCTGATGGATGGATGTAATACATTTTAATTATGATATACGCATTTAAGTTTCACTAAATCTTTGTACATTATAAGGGTGTGTATAAATCTTATAGTTGGTATACAGGACTATCCAAAAGACCTCGCCAACGTTACTGAGTATGAGCGTAAATTACTTAAAGGTGGTTATTAAATAAGGTATACATTTTTATGCTGAACTCCATGCAATTTACAAAGAAATGTTTGCAGAATATAGATAAAATTATATACAGGGTCTCGCAAAGAATTGTGTACATGGACACCTGTGAATGATAATTTATAACAATGTGATTTCAGTTGTTTTAAGAGTTTTGGTTTAAAATGAATTTTAGCTTCTTACTGACGTGTAATAAAGGTGCAAGGTAAACTATAGGGCTGAACAAAAGTTTTCAAGTATGTTTCCCATTTATTAGCAGAAATTGCTCAAAAATATTGCAATTTAAAAAGAAATTTTAAGCTTTTTTCTTGCTAAACTAAATTTTCCCATTTTATAATATATATATCAACAGACAGATCAACTACAGGGCTGTTCAAAAGTATTGGAATACATATTTGGCTATATATTCTTATTTCCCTAATTAACGAAGTTTTTTTAAAGATTTCATGAAGTGTTGGAAAGTGCTTCATAATCTATGCTTGACGCATGATTTTTCTTACTTGTTTTATTCTATGGACATTTGTAGAGAGTTGTTTTTCTGTATGGTTGCACAAAATACTTTATAATTCTTCACCAAATAATTAAAATGGTTAAATTTTTTGGAAGAATATTCTTTATATATATTTCATAAAGTTACACCAATTTTTATGTATTATTATTTTTTTTTTTTTTTTACAATAAATATATTTTTTAAATTTTTCAATATCTATATAAAATTGACATTTAATGTATGAATTTCAAAAAAATATTTTTAAATGTGCCGCCCATTTTATTTTTCTAAATATTATTTTATGAGCTCTATGTTAGTCTATCTTTTCTCAGTAAAAAAATTAAAGAGGTGTTTTTTGAAAAATTTGAGAAAAAACATTTTTTTAAAAATTCTTTTAATATTCACGTAAAATTGACATTACATGTATTAATTAAAAATAAATTTATATTTTTTAGATGTGCCACCAATTTTAATTTGCTAAATATATTTTATAAGCTGTTTATTAGCCTATCTTTTCTCGATAAATATATATATATATATATATATATATATATATATATATATATATATATATTAGAGATGTTTTTGAAAAACTTCAGAAAAAATTTTCTTTCAGATTTTTTTTATATACATCTACTTTGAAGCACGCATAAACATATATAAAGAAATAATCTAGCATAAAGATGATCTGGAGACTGATAAACTTTATTAATATTCAGTCAACTCGTAAATTATTCCATTACTAGAAAAGGATTTAGGTTGTATCAATGTGCCCCGACAAAGACTGTATCATTGTGCCCCATGCAGCCATTTTAAATAAAATGAGTCGCAAATCCAATACATCATAATTTATCTAAAAATAAAGAATGAGGAACTGATAAAGATTAGCGTTACTTGCCAGGGAGGGTATTTTTTTCGGTTGAAAATACTGGAACAGTTGTATAATACCATTTCAATTGTACAACTCAAATTTACTTTTGACCTACAAAAAAAATTAATCACCCACCCCATTTCATCAAACTATTGAATCATTCCAAAACTTTCTGTATGTTGTTAATTTTCCTAGTATCACCTTTTGTAGCTGTTGTGAAACTTCCTGTAATGATTCTGTGTGCTGTACAGGGGGTGTATCAATGTGCCCCAAGTATCAATGTACCCCAGTTCCCCCTACTTTTTTCCCATCCACAATTTTTTTGGACAAAAATCAGACTAAATTGAGGTTCAACATAAAATAACACATGTAAACTAAGTATACAGATACTACATAGTTTCAAGGTTATATGATAATTAGTTTTTAAATGAGAGTGCAGACAATACCAAAAAATCAATGTTTAGAAAAATGGCTTCAAAGTTGGCCTATAACATTACAGCAAATGCTTTTATGCAAGATATTTTTGGCCACAAATTCTGTTCTAATTGGTATTTTTATAAAAAAAAATTTTACTGTTAATTTGTAACTTTTGAAGGTATCATCTACTCTGAAATTTGAGAAAAATCATTTTTTTAAATCATCAACTTGATCTTTTCCTTAAAGAGTTAAATATCTCTTTCTTTATTATTAATCGAAGCACATTAGCAGAATTAAAACAGAAGAAATTGAATTATGTAGTAATGAATTAAAAATTTTAATGAAAAATATATTAAAAAGTGCTTGAGTGATATTTAGCTATTTCTATATGAGGGTTGTCCAACTTTTTACTTCCTCGGACTGCCTTTAAGGTCAGTCAGGCTGGAAATTTCCCTTTCTAATTCTGAACCTATGGGCTTGGCATACATATATAGGCTGGGGCCATAATCATAAAAATGGTATCTACATATAGTACAGTGGCTTTGTACTGTTAGATGAGACTGCTTACAGCGCCACCTGGCGCAAAACGACAGAATTAGCGTTCCTATCTCTAAAACGGTACGAAATAAGAAGAAAAAATAAGTTACAAATTTGTAGAGCATCATCGATTTAGTACAAAAAGATTCCGTGTGGACATGAATTGGACATGAATGCTAAGAACAGACGGCTATAAAATGCGATCAAGGCCTTTTTTCTTCTACTTTCATTTCTCCTTCTTTTCTGCATCTCTGTATTCGAATTATATATGTTTCTTTTATTAACATTAAACTGTTTTTTTTTTTTTTTTATAAATGATTGGGGGATTATGCATACGAGGATATTAAGATACAGTGAAAAGAATGAAATTTCTAAAACTGATATCATTAAATTTTTCCAGGGAAAAATGACGGTTATCCTTTATTACGTCCTACCCATGTTGCTGGGAAGAACATACGACATGAGGACGAACAGTCCGAGTGTGGATATCTTTCCTCAAGAAGTCATCGATGCTGCCACGGTAATTGTCATTTCAAGTAAAACTAATCGTGCATGAATCGTTGAAAATAGACCGGAAGGCGGCCGCACAGGCCATCACCTCATCGAGTTGGCAGCTGAAATTTCAGATTTGTTAAAACTCCTCTTTTTAAAATGCAACTGGTCTGGCTAGACATATATTGTAGGAAAATTCTTGCAGACTCGATTTTAATGATTGATCGGTAAGTTTATCCTTGTGTTTTCCTGCACCCAAATATATGAAAATACGGAAGACTGGGAACAGAGAAGCACCATGTTAAACACACAAGTCAACCACTAAAATAGGATTTGGAGGCGCTTTCTTTCAAGATATGGTTTGGCAGACCAGTTGCATTTTAATATGTGAATCGAATTTTAACATTAATCTTGGAATTTCAGCCGTCAACTCAATAAAGTGAGTATCTCTGCGGCTGCCTCCTGATCTAGGGATTTTGTTCCTTTTTACACTGTTTCATTTAATTGAACTTGGTTTTTGCTGCAAACATTTATATTTTTAATCCATAAAAATAGATTACAAATGTCTATATACTCTCTTTTAATAATAAAAATTATGTATAAGGATAAATTTCCAATGACAATACTCCATTTTAATATTTTAAGAATTAACTTATAAATTAATGAATTATGAAACATTTTTTCGCTAGTCCGTCACAGATGATAAATAGCTGATATTTTATGGCTACATTGTATATGAATTAAAACAACAATGTATTAAATTATGCGCCAAATCACACTAACCATAAATTATCCACCACTTAAATTGTCTATAAAAGTGTAACAAAATAACATTATATATATATATATATATATATACTAGCTGACCCGCCCGGCGTTGCCCGGGTCCGTATTAACAATATTAAACAAACTTGAAATTTGTATGATTTTATCATTAACTGGAAGCATGCAGAAATGCATTGTCTGAAATACGTCGCAGCTGACTTTGTGAAAAATCGGTTTTAAAAACAACAACTAATATTAAGCTCTAAAAATACTTAAAATGAGCAATGAGAAACACGGGAAGGAACATGTATCCAACGATTGCGTTAGTTTCGTGTTAAAGTGTTGATATTTATCCGTAAAAATCACTGTTAAATCACGTAACTAATTATTTTTTTCGCACAGAAATCCCAAGTGAAATATTTTGAATTTCAAACTAATTATATCACTCTTAAATCCGACTATACCGTGAATGAAATCGATACGCGATGATAAAAGATTGGTATATAGTATTATAATTTCAGAGCCATTTAACAAAAGTGTATATTTTTAATCAAAGCATGCGTAATGTTGACTCTGTGGGCAAATTCCTAACCGTGAACTTTTGTACCATAACCATAATCTGTCTGTAACCTAACTGCGACTTAACATTACCCTACCGTAACTTATATAGGGTAGATGTGCCAGTAATGGGCCACCTTCCAGTAATGGGCCACCTCGCATTTTTTGGTTTATAAAAAAATAATAAATAATAGTTAAGCTTTTATTATTTTTTTCTGAACTCTACCTTGCATGCTTTATAAGCTGGATTAATTTTTTACACTTTTCGTCAAAACAATTAGGGAGCAGAAAATAAAGTTTCACAGTTTTTCTGTTTTTCACTGAAAATCTTAATGAACATGCTAAGAGCAGACTTTACTTACTTAGTTTTATATCTTTTTTATTTTTCCGTAAAAATTGAATGTTTTTGTTTGGTTAGCAATACAAAACATTGAATTTAATATACCAATGGCCATTTACAAAATTTTATTTATTTTTAAGATTTTAGGAGGGGTGGTCCATTACTGGATTGCTTATTTCGTGATTTGCCAGTAATGGGCCACCCAAGTGACCAATACTAAAAGTGTAATTTCAGTAGTGATAAAATATTTTGATTTAACTGAAAACTAAATAAACAAATTTAATACTTAAATTTTACTTACTAGAATTTAATAAAGACAATTTCTTTATAAATACAGTCAAGTCTCTCTATAACGAAACTCCATACATCGAATTTCTCTATATAACGAATTTTTAGTAGGAATGTTTCCCTTTTCCCATGATTTCATTAAAAGCAGTCTCTATATAGCGAAATATCTATCTCCAAATAACGAATATTTTCATAAAATGTTCTTTATTCAGTTGTAAAAAAATACTTCGAAATCACATGAAATCAAATTTCCATCTCTTATTCCTAATTTATCGTTCAGTGCTGAGTTTTTTTTATATTACTCCTCTGCTTGAATTTTCTTGTTCCTTAAGTCCAACAAATTCATCAACCCCTCCTTTCACACACCTTTCAACATACTTCTCAAAACAGTGTTAATTGAATAGTTATACATATAAGAACGGGATCAATGGGGGTAATTGAAGAAAAAACAATTTACAATTGCTTCAAAAAGGCCGAATTTTGTATACAAGAGGATAATGTGGATTCTGAGGAAGAAGAAGATGCGACTTACGCAGACATAAAGAGAACAAGTTGGAAATTGCACGTGAACGTAGCAAATGATTCATTCCAATTCTATTATGTTCGAATGAGTGTAACATCATTAAAATGCTCTTGAAACTTCTTCCGCATTGACCGTAATGTAACGGAATCCTTTTGATTGTCCCTGTAATTGATCTATGCATCCGATTTTCATAACATTTGAAATGACTCGACAAAATTACGCAATAATTATTTGTTTTAAATTTCAAACGATTAAAATGCATTTAAAACTATTTTCCCTATTGACCGTAATGTAACGGAATCCTTTTGAATGTCCCTGTAATTGATCTATCCATCCGATTTTCATAAAATTTGAAATGACTCGACAAAATGATGTAATAATTATGTATTTTAAATTTTAAACGATTCGGTTGGATAGTTTTCCGTTGTTATATGCGGACAGACAAACGGACAGATAGACAGACTGTCAGACAAACGGACAGATAGATTGACAGACAGACGGACTGAACGACAATTATAGGTGCTACCTATTTACATAATTACGAACGCACCTAAAAATAATTATCTGTTATTTTTTGTAGGGTGGCCCATTACTGGAACATAGGCGGTCCATTACTGGATCATAGGTGGCCCATTACTGGGCATTTGGGTGTTTAGACATATTTCTATTATTTAAAATGGAATTTTTATTTCTATTGGGAAATGTAACTGTGGGATTAGTTAAATATTGTTGAAAGATTAATCTAATATGAAAAAAATTGGAATACAATAATTATAAATATTAATAAAAAATTATTTTTTAGAGAAATTCCTTAAGGTGGCCCATTACTGGCACATCTACCCTATAACATAAATGTAACCTAGCCGTCACTTTGAAATATCAATATAGAAGCATCATTTAAGATTTTGCTTGAAAAGTTAATTCTTTCGTTAATGTCTTAAAATCGTCTGCATTCTGAAATCTAGATTTTAGACTAATATTTGTTATTTAAGTTTTCGCGCATGATTTTAAAAGAATGTTTTCATAAATATATTTTATATATTGACATAGAGTTATTAATATGTTGTTAAATTAAAAACATTTTTTCATCTACGTTATAAAATATTAAAAAGTTCTGAAAAAAAAAGAAAACTTTTAGTAACACAATTTTTAGTTCAAATCAAATGTTTTCAATATTTTATTTAATTTTATTTTGACATTTAATTATTTCGAATTTATCAATTTCAATTATTTTAAAAGCAAACATTTTTTAAAAATAAACAATATAATAGAAAAAAGACCATTCTAAAAAATTACCATTTCTTCGTAAAATACGCTTCAGCTGTAATTCATTTTTTTCAATTCGTCTTATTAATACAAAATTCCTTCCACATGCTTTTGTTTAGGACATTAAAATTTGAGCGATAAATGGTTTAATAATGCAACCCTTTTTTCGGTTTACTTCACCACCAGCTATCTTTTTCCTCCATGGTTTACAACCGCTGTGATAAAAAATCATCATTTAAACTGACAGTTTGCCAGTCTATGAATTTTAAAGGTCTGTTCCAGCTTTTTTAATTATTTATGCGAAAATTTCATGCAACCAACCAACCATAACTAAATGAAGAGAAAAAAAGAAGAAAAAAGGCGATTTTTTATGAGAGTGATCTTTGGAATTTAATTAATTACTCAGTTAATAAATAGAATTTCGAAATTCTGAAGCTCAGGTGCATCAGGAGAGATATTGGGCTACTCTCATAAAAATTTTGAGCTTCGTACGTCCCATAGATTTTGCTAGCCATCGCAGACACACACACACACACACACACACACACACACACGCAGACAGAGCGATTTGTTATTTTATTAATATATAGATTGATTATTCAGTGCATGCTCCCCCCCCTCCTACATTTCAAAGATTCTGAGATACACATTTAGACGGATTCTTCTATATCCTGTCAAAATAAACATAACTGCCATATTTTTCTAACAAATCTAGAATAACTTTTTTTTTTTTTTTGGGGGGGGGGGTCTTCACAATTTTTATCAAAATAATTTCAATTATTAATATATAATATAAAAGTATTCACTATTAAAACTAACATCAAGTCTAATCTTCATAAACAGAAATAAAATTACAATACAATCCCTCAAATCTGCACAGCTTGGAACCAGAGGTTGTTCGGATTTTAAAATAAGCTAGTTAACTACCTTTTGATTTTTCTAGTTCAATTTTTTTCCTTTTTTTAATGTAAAACGTAGGTATACACCTATCTACTTAAAAAATAATATTCTTGCTTAATGAAACGCATTTGTTTTAATTCTTAATCCTTAACTCCTGGCCTCAAAGACATGCGGCTGTATTTAATTTTCATAATTTAACTTGTAATTTTCAATAATATTTATGTTTACATTATTTTTTTATATCATTATGAAGACTATTGGTAAAACAAAATTTAAAGTATCGATAGCAAGCCAAGCTTTTAGCAGATAGGATATTCTAATATTTTTAAAGGGGATGCTTATAATTAGAACTTTTGTGACATAGATAGGTAAAATTAGGAAAGCGAAGGGATATGTTTGGAATTTATAAATTTCTCAGAATTTTTGCTGCTTGCAAAATATATGAAAGGGGGAGAAATGTTTGAAGGGGTTTACTTTTGGTGTAAATTTATACTTTCCACATGTTTTAAAGAAGATGCAAAGATCAAATTGTTTCAATAAATAGTTTATAAATCAGTTTATATTTAATCTTATCAATTGTTTTTCAGTTAGTATAATGGAGGATTTATTTGAATGCGTACAGGTAATTAATATTGTATAATATGAATTTTATACTTAATTTATTAAAATAACATTAAAACAAGTTTTTAGAAACAAAATTATAATATTTGTTTATTATTATTAAAGGTATTTTTGAAGAATTTTTAACTTTAACAATATAAATATAGTCTGTAAAATTAACAAAAAAATTTTTTTCGCAAAAATTTCAAAAAACACCTTTTTATTTTTTTTTTATTATTAAATGTTCTCCTTATAAACTATGTATATAAAAAAAGATTCAGCCAAATCAAATGGGTGGCACATGTGAAAAAAAAAAAATGAATTACATATTTTCATATTTTTCTTAACTTCTTAGATAAAATATTTTTTTAAAATAACATTTGATTTCTAAAAAGTTTTATAGAACATTCTTTTAATAAAATACATTATTAAGAATCTCTAAAAAATTATATCTAATTTTATCAATAATATTTGGGAAAATAAGCATTTTCATCCAACATTACATGTTTGATGGAAAATCATTTTCAGCAAAAAAATGACTGAGAGGGGGATTTTTAAATGATTGTAGCTCATGAAAAAATTATTATTTTAAACTGAAATTTAGTGAAACAACATATCTTTAGACATTGTTTTTGTGTATAAAATTTCATAGAAATCTGTGACGGTGGGTGACATGGTCTGGATGAAGTGACATGGAATGATCCTATGAGAATACATGCTGTCCGCATAAAAATGAACACAGTTTATTACAATAAACCACTTAATCATAATCTACAGTTTGAACGAGTTTGCTACATTAGTTTTTACAGATACATTTTTGTGCATAATAAAAATTTTAACATCCCGATTATTCTTGCAGTAAATTCCACTTCAGATCTTTTCAAACGGCATAATGGAAAAAATATTTTAGGCGAAGTACTTAATCTTAGACAGAATGAATATCAAAGCTCACAAACACTTGTTGAGGCATCTTTATCCTCTCAAAGACTGTCGGTTGATCAAATAAATGGCTTTTAGATACATACGAAGAACGTGAGGCCTCAAAACGGCTAAAGTTCCTTTTTTTTTTTAAATTCAGCATAATCTATTATTTATTTTCCTAAAAATAACTAAAATGTATTACTTAAATGTCAATATCTTATTGCGAAATATTAAAATCATTCCATTAATCTATTACCCCTTTTTAGAATAAAACACATTTATCAAAAACTTTAATTTTGTTTTATTTATTTAATTATCGTCTTCTGGCGGGTCTAAATCAATCCGCATGGGCCTGCATACTACGCCGTTGGGTAAAGAGTTCTGACACCTAACTCCGCACCTGGCTCAATGGAAATGCTAGAAGTGTTACACAACTACCTTCGAATGAACATTATTGGGTTTTTAATTCAGTGCGTAAGTAGGAAGGCGTGGCCATTTTATCTGAGAATTTTGATGGAGTCAGATTTCACTGAGAGAAAGATCAGAATTCACTGACCTACCAAATGTTCAGCATGTACGTGCTTCTTCTCGTAATGTGTCAGCTGTTGCCATAGTGTTTGTAATTTCACGAAAATGCCTTTGCACTGAACACCTTTTATTCTTTGTGTTTTTTTGTGACATAGGCTTAGAAAGTCGGGAGGTTTAGTGGTGATTATGGAGTAACTTTGGAATGGGACGATAATAAACAATGTATCCTGATTTTTCATAGAAATTTTCATTATTTGAAATTACATTTAATGTATTTCCATATGCCAATGACTTCGACTGCAAATCTGTTTTATGGAATGTGATTCCTGATGACTGATCGATCGCCGACTTTGTTCGCGTCATCCTGTTCGCTTCGTCATATCTTGTGTTTTTGCGGGAACCCCTAAAAATATCATCATATACATATTAATTTAAATTTAACTCTACCTCCATTGCTTCTCGGTCCATCTTATGCCCATCGGTTTTTGTTACAGGTTTTGTATTTTATAAAGACCAGAAATGTCTCTTTTCCGCCTTATTTTGATTTAAATTTTATTGCAAAATTTTAAGAAATCTCGTGGAAATTATTTCGGCACTTTCGGCAAGATTCAGTGGGACCTGGTTTATATCTCTGTAATAGTCTTGTTGACTGCAACATTTAATTGTTGATGAGTGTCGTAATTCAGATTGTTCTTGTCATCGTCTTGAAATGGGATATTTAGTCAGATAAAACCTCCTTCGTGTAAAATTGTAGCCTGATTAAAAAAAGTCTTTTTTAACACTTTCAACAAAGTTGAAAAATGTTTGTGCATTCGGTTTGTCTGCCCTTCTGTCCGTCTGTCCATCTGGCCGTACGGCCGTCTGTCCACTCTCTAACAAATTGCTTAGCGTTTAATAAACTTCGTACAACTCTGTTCAAAGACTCATCATTTAACAGTTCGTTTTATTATGTATGATATTTGATATTTTATGGAAAATGTTTACATGCATTAAACGGATGCTTCTTAAAATATTTATGAATATTTAACGAGAAAATAATGACATTCTACTAGAACAGTGTTTTCAGTGGGCTACTTTTTTCGAATCTGGATTTCTAGATTAAAACCCCTTTTCAAATAATAAAGTCCACCTTATTTTCGCCTTAATTAACATGTCGTTAAACCAGGCAAATTTTACCATTTTGCAAGATATCTTAATTTAAAAAAAAAGTAGCCATTTGGCAGCACTGGACTAGAATACTTTTATTGAAATCGGAACATATATGAGAAGACACAAGTAGTTATTTTTTCACTAGAAAATAAAAAAAAGCATTATCCAATAGCTTTCAGAAATTTTGTGTATTCGGATAGTCAAATTATAAAAAGGAAAATATCAACAATTATCATTATACGACAAGAAAACTGCCCATTTCCTTGAATTAAAGTAATTTCTACTTCCCGAAAAGCTGTTCTAATTTTTTTTTCCTTCTTTCATCAACAAAAACTTTCCGACATACTAGTAATATATTTTTGCAGGTAATCGCATTACATTTGCAGACATTACTAACTAAGCGCCTAAGAATAAAACTTTTTCTCATTTTTGTACGAGATACATCTGGAACTATAATGGATTTCTCCCATATGATGACCTTTTTGGATTGTAGTTATCTAAAAACCAGATAAAAACGACAATTTTTATATTTTCGGAAGGATTTTGCATTTAGATGAGGCAATTTCTTGATATTTGAATTAGAAGAGCTACAAATCACTTTAAGTACTTATAAATGAAAATAATGTGAATGTTTTACAAAGTGGCCAGTTTGGAACTGGGAAAAAGTTTAAGGGTTTTGGTCAATGAGGCCCCAAATTTCGCTCGATAATGTTAAACTTATGTACGTGTAATATTCTTAATTTAAAAAAATATATATATCGCTTCATTAAATTAATATTTTTAACTTCTTTCTCTCTCTTTAAAAAATGTCTTTTTTTTTAATTGACAAAACATTTCTAAAAAAGCTTAATTTAAAATTGTGTGTGCTAAAAGGTGACAATCTGGGAATAAGATTTCAACACTTCAAACAAAATTAAGTATATATTTTATAAGCATTTTGTAAACTAAAAAAAAGAAAGAGACATTTAAAGATATTAATTTTCTGAAGAGATATTTAAAAACAGGATTACATTTCACGACATAGTTTTAACATTAGCAAAGGGAAAATTAGATCTCACATAATAATAATAATAATAATAATAATAATAATAATAATAATAATAATAAATAAATAAATAAATAAATAAATAAATAAATAAATAAACACTCGCGTTAAGAAATTTTAAAACAAATTCTCTAAAACATTTTTTTAAAAATTCACATAAAATTTTCCTGCAAAATTTTTCATTGCTCCAGACCTGGAACTATTTTACATCAATTAATCATATTCACCACGAATTAATTCTATGGAATTCCTAAAATCTCCTAAAGAAAATTATCTGACATAATTTACTTTTTTTAACATATACATCAAGCCACTAAATTGTAGATTTTCAAAATACAGTGGACACTCTCTATCTGAACACTCTCTAATGTGAACACCCCGGTATTATGAACACATTTCGATGGTCTCGCGAATCTCCATAGACTTAACAAAAGATGGATTCTCCGTATTCTGAACACCCCGCTATTATGAACGCGAACTTTTGGTCCCCATTTTTACTCTACCTCTCTGTAAACTGAACATATGTTTGCAATTTGAATTCGAATTCCCATCATGGAAATTTGGAGAAACTGTTACAGAAAAATAACAAAGTTTAATGAACTCGATTAAAAAATAAGCAGAGAAAATCACAGAAATATTTTAAGCATTTACTTGAAATTGTAATTTGTCTGAATATTTTAGATAAAATCTTTAATTAAATGTTGGAGCACCTGTTATCACACTGTTATAAGCTGTTTGCTGTAAAAAAAAATATAATATATGATTTTTTTTTTTTTTTTTTTTTTTTTTTTTTTAGATAATATAAAAATTTAGTTTTTCATTACTTGCAGACAATAACGGTAAGTTAAAATAATTCATTTTCATCTTACTTATTTTAAATAACAGTTTTACATGAATAAATGTTAATCACAGCTTAAGAATGACATTTTAAAGATTAATTTTGGAATTTTCGACTGATTTCTTCAATTGACCAACTACAAAAAAAAAAAAAAAAAAAAAAAACCTTTGCTTATAAATTTGTTGTTATTTAACTTAAGCCATTTGATTTTCAACCATAATAGGGCATTCTTTAAGGGTTGTAACAAACTGTATAACTTAAAAGGAAGGAAATACAATAAAAACGCTGTAGCACCGACCTTATTTGATCAACTACTGGTTCGGTCAATCTATACAGTAGTAGTAATAATACATTTGCAATCTTTCTCTACTATGAACACCCCCCTAATCTGAACATTTTTGGTCGGTCCCATGAGTGTTCAGAATAGAGAGAGTCCACTGTACTTATTAAATCATTTATTCTTTAGTAACGAGATCCTATTAGAAAGTTTCAACTAAAAACAGAAAACACAAAAGGAAATTTTACTTGAAAAATATCGTTGTTGTTAAAATACAATAATAATAAAATACCTTCCGTCTGTCTTGTATATTCAAATACCGATTTTTTATTTTAAATATTAAAATATTTATCTAATTATAATTACTAATCAGTAATTCAAAATTGACTAGATTTCTTTTGGCGAATTTCTAAAATACAATAGATGTCCGGAAACAATCTCAAAGGAAAACTTTTTTATTCATCTTTGTCGACTCGCAGATTGAATTTAAAATTCGAAAATGTCAACAAATGGAATTTATGGCTTACTTTCCAATTGTAAGAATAGTTTCTCTGGTTTCTTTCTTTTATTTTGTTTTAGTCATAATTCAGCATTTTGAAATCTCTACGGATACATTTAGAAAATGTTATTGCCAAAAATAACTGTAAAGAATGGCTTGCTTAGTACAAAAAATCACTCACATAAAGAAAGTTTAAACAAAATTCTAAAAAACCGCGCTGTACTTGTTCCCTGAGTTCACATGAGATTTTACTGCTATAATGTTTAATTATCTCAGCAAATGTCTTTAATTTTTCCAAGATTCCTCACAGTTTCCTAATAAGTTTGTTTAATTTTTAGTAGTGTTTTTTCGGTCGTATTTATGCTTTATATTATTAGCAATGATTTTTATAATCGTCTGCGTTAGAGTTGATGGAATGTTTCGTTTTCAAGAGATAACCACGGTCGTAAACTGTGAATAAATATCAGTCATCAGTGTATTGGAATATTTTAGTGAGTCTTTATTTATTACAATTTTCTATGAGTATACACTAGTATTTTCACTCCGATATGAGCCATTTAACAAAATCATAAATATGCCTGCGCTGTTTTTTAATTATTATTATTAATGTTATTTTTATTATTATTTTTTTTATTATTATTATTATTATTTTTTTTACTATGTCTTACTGATTTTATCTTTATGTTACTGTTTGACTATTGCTTTTCACATTTACAGTATTTTACCGAAAGCGTACAAGATATAAATTGATCTAACTTATAATCTGTCGGCTTTTTATAGTTTTAAAATAGAATTTTTACATTTTTTTTTTTCTTTTTCAAAAGCATAAGTGTCAAAACAAAAAGGAATGTCATGATTTTAAAATAGTTTGCCATGATTTTAAAATAGTTTATCACAATTTAATTTATTTTTAAATTGTTGCCCTTTATTGTTTAAAGAATATTTCACATTTGTAAGAATCATTTTCTTTGATTTCTTTCTTTTCAGTTTGTGTTAGACATAACACGTCAACTTGAGCCTTCATTATATACATTTATGAGTTTACAGTTATTGCCAAAAATAACCATGAACTATGACTTGGTTCTGCTAAAAATCCCTAGCATTAAGAAATTCTAGGAAAAAATCAATAAAAACTCTTTTTTACTGTTTTCAGAAGGCAAATAACATTTTCCCATAAAAAAAAGAAAAAAGAAGAAAAGAAAAAAAAGTTCCATTTTTTCTTTATTAAAATAAATGCAACAGATTTCCTCAAATCTTCTAAACATATAGTACATGTGAGTTAGAAAGAAAAACAAAAACTAATGTTGTGCTCATCACAAAATTTTCTTCTTTATAAATCAAATCAATAAAGGAATGTTAAAATTCTAGAGCTAAATTCGTCTTCAGTAAATAATTTAAATTCATATGAAAACGCACAATAAAATGTACTAAAATTATTTATAGATGCATACAAATAATATAAAATTATTTCAAATACATTAAAAATCCCAAAAAGATTTCAGCCATAATCATACTGCTATCTTCAGTGGTTATTTAAATGTTGTTATTTTCCCCTTACGTCTTGGAACCACTGAAAATAGCAAAAAAAATTTTGGAATTTTATTACATTTTTAAGATATTTTAATGTATTTTAAATAATTTTGTATTATATGTATGCATCTATAAGCATTTTTTGTACATTTTATTTGTTAATAGATGTTTTTCATATGAATTGTTATTCAGGTCTATAACATAATTTAAATTGGTGATACAAGTATCATCAGTATATTCCGAAGAAGCCACTGAAATTTTGGCTCCCACTTCATCTCCTACTCTAGACGATCCCAACCAAAATTGAATGACGATCTATTCCTTTTATATCACTCTGAATTCTGCACACATAAATTGGAAATATAAGCATAAGAAACATCAAAGAAATCATCGATCGGCGGTACTCCCTTTTGGGAGGTTTTAATCCTGTACCAGTTCATGCAAGGAAAAAACTTCATACGAAATTTCATCCTATTGTATGAAGTGGTTTGTGAGTGACCTCTATGTTTGTATCAGACTTAGACACAATGACCCATTGACTCTCGGAAGACATTTTCTAAAAGCAGTTACATGTGTTCATGACTTTTTAAAACTTATAAATCTGTCGGAAACCGGAAAGAGACATTTTTTTCTTTTATTCAACACTCTCTTCTTATGTAATACATCGAAAAAAATGTGAAGTATAAATTAATACAATTAATATTATTGCCAAACATGTTACACACATTAAATTGCCACACCAGAGGATCAAGATTATATTAAGCCGTTTAATCGTTAATATTGTGATTTAATTAACTGCTTTTAAAGAATTTAAAATTGAAAAAAAAACTGTACAGAAAAAAAGCATTATTTGTCTAGAACAATTAATAAATAAAATAAGAATGACAAAATCGAATATCTTTCATCTGCACATGTCTTATTTAAATATTGAATTTATTAAATGGTATAGGGGGGGGGGGGTCTAGGTGTGATAATGTAAGATTTCCAAAGAGGGAGAAGGGGGCCAAAAATCCCAAAAGTTGATAATGTTATATTTGTGCATCCCCTTATTGCCAGATATAATTAATGTAAGCATAAAGAATGGTTGGCTAGAACACAAAGTCACCCCTATAAAGAAATTGTAAGAAATATTTTATAAAACGGCTGTATTTTTTCTTTTCTAAATATTTATGAAGTTCACGCATAAAAATATCTTTGGTTTTCTTATAGTAATTAATTCAATAAAATTCACAAAATATGATACAAAAAGGGATTAGAAGAACAATGTAAAAGTTGGAAAAAATAAACTAATATAAAAATTTTGTTATGAAAGATTTTATCTAACTAAATTTATTCTACCGAAAACGTTTGCTGAATCATTATTATTTAGTAAATGAAAACTGATTAAATTTATTTTTTTGTAAATTTAGAGTGCACAAGAAATGTCATCTTTTAAAGAGATTATTATTTATTTTTATTCAGTATACTTAGCCATCCAACTTTTTAGATTCAAAAGCTGAAGTAAAAAATAAGCCATAGCATTAATTAAGATTTACAGAATATTTCCATTTGTATAAATAATTTTTCTGTCTTTCCGATATTGTTTCCGTCATAATTGGATACTTTGCACTCATTGTAGATGCATTTCTGAGACATTATTGCCAAAAATAAGTGCAAAAAATGGCGTGCTACTGCAAAAAATCACCAGCATTAAGAAATTCCTAGAAAAAATCTATAAAACAGCTGCTTTCCCCGTTCTCTGAATGCACATAAAACTTTACGGCGAAAGAAAAGTTCAGTTTTCAGACCAAGTATGACATTCTCTTTAAATTTTCTTTGTTTATAACACTATTTTAATTATTTTGTTTAAACAGTATGCTGTTTTTGTTTTCTGTATATTACTTTAAACAAGAAAGAAAAATAATCATGCTTCAAGTATAGATTACGAAGCACTTTCCAACATATTCAGAATAATGTAACAAAACTGAACTCTTTAAAAAATTAAAATATTACGTATCATTTCACCACATGAAAAAGTATAATGCATAAATTAAATTTCAGCTGTTCCTATCTACAATCGGGAAATTATCCGAATTTTCCAGCAACCCAGCATATGATATAGAGATTTATATTTATTAACAACCTGCATTCCAAAATTTAGTTCATTTAAGAGATACATATATTTCAGTTGAAAATTTCCCTTCAGCAATTTCCTCGAATATGCGAATACTTTTATGCAACCCTGTAAATGAGGTATAGAATTTATATATAAAGAGTTATATCCAAAAAAATAATTAAATTTAAAAGCGTAGTATATTCCCAATTTTGAAACATACTCTTCAGCAATTATTACATAAAACCGATTTCTTTTGTGTGTCCCTGTTAATTAATAAAAAATGCTATGAATGCTCCAGTCTTAAAACGAAAGAGGGGATTTAGTTTCTAAGGATGGAGCTGTCATTTACTAGATTGTGAATCAGTTGTTAAACATTTTACTCATCTTGATTTAAATTGTTTATTTAAATTACTCAACTTGATTTGAATTGCGTAATAACAACTCGTTCACTCGAGTAGTTTCAATTCTTTGTGAGAAGCTGACTTTCAAATAGTGAGATAAGTGGATTTCGGCTCAGCTTGAATTATTTTGTGGCTGAGATTTTAAGAGATTCTGTTTTAATGTGATCGTGGTGAAATCCAGTGACTTATATTAGTTTTGATACACTTGAAATAGCTAATGTCATTAAAATACTCCCCAAACGATTTTCGCCATGTACCATAATGTAATCGAATTCTTTTGCGTGTCCCTGTAAATGAACCTTTTATCGTACATACTTCAAATTCAATACCAAACGTGCTTTGGTGATCTTAAATAAGCTTTATCAATTGCACGGAAATCCGAGTATATATTTATGGGAGTTAGAGCTTAGACAGACGGGAGGACAAACAGAAAGCATAAGCACTTTTCAACTTTGTTGGAAAATGCTAACCAGCATGAATATACCTATTCGGCTTTCTGCATTCCCTCATTCACAGTATTTTACAATAAATGCTCTAATTTCGAGATCATATAACAAAAAATTTGGATACTATTCATCCTACTTTTTATATTTTGCACACTTTTCAACTTTAATGGAAAGTGTTTGTGAATTCGGTTTTGTCTGTCCGTCTGTCCCTCCACATTATAACTCGGATAAATATATACTCGGATTTTCATGCAATATATATTATTCATGCAATATATCTTTTCGTGTGATAAATTGCGACATATTGGGTAAATATTTTTTATCATGGCATGTTTGGTATTGAATGCGAAATATGCAGCATTAATAGTTCATTTACAGGGGCGCCAAAAAGAATTCCGTTTCATTTTGGTCAATGAAAGAAAAATGTATGCAGAGTACATTAGTGTGACAATACGCTGTTTCAAATGCATTGAAATGATACAAATCACGGAATTTCATTGCAAGTGGATTATTACAGAATAAGGCATTTATAGCATTTATCGTTTCATTTACAGGAAGGCACAAAAAAATTTAATTAACTTTCAGCAATAATTGCTGGAAGCACGCTTTCAATTTCGATATGCGATTTTAAATTTAATATTTTTTGTTTGTTTGTTTGCCACTCTTTGTGGGTATTTTGAAGTAAAGTTTTTAATTTCCTAATTCAGCTAAATATTTGTATACATGTAGATAGGCACAAATCTATGTACCCTATACAGGGAATGCTCAAATAATTCAGATAATTTTCCAACTGTAGACAGAAAAAGCAGATATTATGATATGAAATGTGTTGCATTTCCAAATGGTTCAGTTAGATATACTATTTCACCTAATTGATTCCTTTTGGCGAAGCGGTCCTACGTCGAGACCATCAAATTTTAATTCCAAGCTTACAAACTTCACCAAGAATATTTTTATAAAATTTTTCTTTTACAGTGAAAGTTCAAAATAACGTGTTTTTAATTTCTAAAAAACTCGTTTGTAAATTCCGGTGTCAGTCAATCATTTCATCATTTTACGAACAGAATTTTTCTGTATCGGTAAGAGTTAAACGATGAAGTTTTGCTTCATTAGTCTCAACGTGTTCTCTTTTCTTTGGTCTACAGAGCCTTCAAATACGCAACTTTGAACGAAACAAGAAAAAAAAAAAATCCTGTGTCAAGTAAAGATTACAAACAAGTTCCCGAAAACTGGAACAAAATATCACTGTTTCAAAAGGTGAAAAAAGATGTCTAACAAGGAAGGTTTCTATACGGGCATACTCAGAAAATTCTGAAAAAATTACAGAGTCTTCTTGTGTGGATATAAGTGTCTATAGAATTTTTTTTGAAAAGAAAAAAATAATGTTCGTAAAATATAGGGATGCACCGAACAGTGATTTTGGCCGAATGCCGAATGCCGAATATTCGACCTACAGGCGAACCGAATACCGAATATTCGGCTAGCTTAATAGTAACTGCTAGGCCGAATACCGAATATTCGGCTTGTCGAATAATTTTATACTTCAAAGTTTAAAGGCATTAAAATGTTAAATTTTAAAATAGTTTTACATAACAGAAATTTTCATTTCATAATCAAGAGCTTTTTTCAAGTAAACTTTATGCTGAAGAAAATCTGCTTTGATTTATTTATAAGAAGAGGATAGTTATAAAACATTTTTAATTAATAAAATTTTAAATCCTTCGATTGTTCTGTGAATTAAAACAAATAAATAAAATTTTCTTAAATTCTAAAACAAACATTTTAAAATCAAAGCGAAATTGTGAAAAACTTGGAAGAAAAATTGAACAGGATCATATATTATTTGTCAGGAAGGGACTAAAGTAAAAGTAAATAAATCATATAATCTATTCAAATTTTATATGGTGGCAACTCAGCAAGAAGAATTGTTTTACTTCTTTTTATAAAGCGAGGAAGTTTTTAAATGCATCCTAGATCAGTGTTTGGAGTAGGCGATTCTTTTCAGCGATTGTAAATGTTTTTAAAATCTTAGAGAGAAACAGATTATTTACTGGACAATGTTCAGGAACTTGCATTTGTACATAATAAATTCCTATGAAAATCCTCATGATTGGTTAATTTTCTTAAATGATACTTAATAAACAACAAATTATGTAAAAATATTCTCTTTTATTTAAATATATGATTCTGTTTCTAATTATTCTGAACATCTTTATAAATTAACTGTTAAATATATAAGTGTTATAAGATTTTAAAAAATATGTTTAAAAAATTTTTTAAGTATTCGGTTAGCCGAATAGTTTTATCTTCGGCCAAACCGAATATTCGGCAACATGGCCGAATAGGCCAAATACCGAATAGATACCGAATATTCGGTTCATCCCTAGTAAAATAATGAACATTTCGTTTATTTGGCGGTTGATCACCTTTGGCGACGAAATAAAATTTCCAAAAATAATTTTTTTTGTCAAATATTTTATAAGGTAAACATGTTTCATGTGTATTTAAAATATATATATATTTAAATAACTTTAGTTTTGTCAGCTTTAGTTTGTTTTAATTGTAGTTTTATCATATATATACAGAAAGTTAACTGTGAAATACAGTCGAGCCTCTATATAACGAAATCCATCGTTCCAGTAAAAAATTCGTTATATAGAGAAATTCGATGTATAGAGTATGATGTTAAAAATAGTATTTAATGTGTAAATTTTGAACAAATATTATTTTTGATCTTTTTAATTAAGAATTTGAAATGTTTAAAAGTATATATTAACCTAACATTTTATTTCTTACTTATTTAAGCAGTTTCAAAAAAGAGAAAATACATTTATTTGAAAGCTTAATGAAAATCAAATGAGGAAGACTTACATAAATTTCAGAGGAAGAAATCTGTAATTTTTTGTTGTTTTGATTTTAAAATTACGATTGTTACGCTCTCAAAAAAAATTCTCAAATTTTAGCAAGGAATAAAAAATTGTAGTTGATATTTTCCTCCATTTGAAGGTCTCTCTTATGTGCTCTCATTGATTCCTCTCTTATATGTGTAACAATTCAATTGACTGTGTTTTGAGAAGGATGTTGAAAGGTGTGTGGGAGGTGGGATGAACTTGTTAGATTTAAAGAAAAAGGAGAGAAGTTATATTTATATAAAAAAAACCTCTCCACTGAACGATAAATCAAAAATAAGTGATGGAAAATTGATTCCATATGATTTCGAAGCTTTTTTAAAACTGAATAAATTAAGATCAATTTATGAAAAAATTCGTTATATGGAGATAGATATTTCGCTATATAGAATCTGTTTTTAATGTAATCATGCGAAAAGGGGACCGTTCTTACTAAAAATTCGTTATATGGAGAAATTTGATGTATGGAGTTTCGTTATATAGAGGTTCGACTGTATTATGAATAAAAAAAAAAATAGTAATAAAATAATTTCAATCTCAAAATGAAGTCCAAATGAGCATTGTCGATTCAACGTTTTCAACGGAAACAAAAACTTCTCTGATATTGGAATGTATTGCTGCAGCATTTTTCATCTGGTCTTTATTTTGGAATACGCTTAAATGTATGAAAACATTTTTTATACATGAAATTATTTTTACAATGATAAAATTAAATAACAGCAGCAACAAGCAACATAAATATGTGTACAGAAAGAAATTATACGTATTAAATTCCTTTATTCTTTAAATTAAAATTCATAAATACCATTTACACGCATTTTAAAATCTATTGATAAAGAATTTTCAGTTACATTAAAATAGTTTGTTTTTGACGAGGAAATGTGCTGCTCGCCAAATCGAGTGACGTTTTCGTCTTTTCATGCCAAATATTCGAAAGCAGTTTTTTTCAGAGTTTCTACTGTAATTCTGCCGCTAAATTTGACTGATCCTTTATTACATACAAAAGTAGTTTAATTAGTATTTTTTTTTCAAAAAATTCTGAGTATATCCAGTATGGAGATCTTCCTTGTAAGTAAATAATTAGAAAATGGATTACACATTTGAAAACCAGATTTTAGCAATTATCATCCATAGCAGGAAAAATACACCAACATTTTGCGCAGTATTCTGTATGTATTGAAAAGTGTTTCACAATCTATATTTGATGCGTGAGTCTTCTTTCTTCTTGATAATCTATATTAATAAAATAACAAATCGCTCTGTGTGTGTGTGTGTGTGTGTGTCTGCGATAGTTAGCGAAAACTACGGTACGTACGAAGCTCAAAATTTTTCTGAGAGTAGCCCAATATTTCTCCTGATGCATCTGATGCTCAGAATTTCAAAATTCTATTTATTAACTGAGTAATTAATTGAATTTCAAACCTCACTCTCATAAAAAATCGCTTTTTTTAGCTTTTTTCCTTTTCATTCTCTTATGGTTGGTTGGTTGCATAAAATTTTCGCAGAAATAATTTTAAAAACTGAGACTGACCTTTAAAATTCATAGAGTGGCAAACTATCAATTTAAATGAGGTTTTTTTTTTTTTTTTTTTTTTTTTTTTTTTCTTTATCACAGCTGCTGTACGCCATGGAGGAAAAAGATAGGTGGTGGCGAAGTAAACCGAAAAAAAGAAAGGTTTGCAAGATGAAACCATTTATCGCTGAAATTTTAATGTCTCAAAATAAAGCACGAGGAAGGAATTTTGTAATAATAAGACGGATTGGAAGAAATGAATTACAGCTGAAGCATATTTTACGAAGAAATCGTAATTTTTTTAAATGTTTTTTCTATTATATTATTTATTAAAATAAATGTTTGCTTTTAAAATAACTGAAATTGGAAAATTAAAAATAATTAAATGTCAAAACAAAATTAAATAAAATATTGAAAACATATGATTTGAAGTAAAAAATTGTATTACTAAAAGTTTTCTATTTTTTTTTTCAGAAATTTTTAATACTTTATAACGTAGATGAAAAATGTGTATGATTTAACAACATATTTATAATTCCATGTCAATATATAAAGTATAGTGATGAAAAGATTCTTTTAAATTCATGCATGAACACTTAAATGATAGTATTAATGTAAAATCTAGATTTCAGAGTGCAGACGATTTTAAATCATTAACGAAAGAATGTTGATTTTTCAAGCAAAGTCTTAAATGATGCTTCTGTATTGATATTTCAATATCATATGATAAAAATAATCAAATAATTCTTGCCTATGATTGATGTAATTGTATCTTTCATGCATTCTGATCGTGTATTACAAGAAATAATGCACAAAACGTTATTTTTTAAACGAAATTTTAGTCATCTATTCAATAACAGTTTAAAAGGTAAAAAACAAAAACAAAGAAATACTGGTTTAAACCAGTTTGAATTGATCGGAGTTTCAAAGCACATGGTTTTGTTGGTGCTTATTTGGACTTAATGTAGCGGATTTTAGAGTTAAATTTTTTGCGTCACCCCAAGACATTATACTGCCACTCTATTAATTTATTTTTACTATATGGTTGTACGCATATTTTTGGCATTTCGAACATTAGAATGTATGAGTCATTAGCTGTGTTGCAGTAAAAAACATTACACAACACTTTTCTATGAGTTTATTTTTTTAATCATTAATTAAATTTAAATGTGTTCTATTCAATTTAAAATTGTAATATGGCTTTAATTTGTTTTTAAAACAAAAATAAAATAGCTGTTTGGCGTACAATTGTTTGTATCCGCAAACGATTCATTCACCATAATAAATTATCAAATAGCTAAGTAAATTATCTATCAGAAATAGCCATAAAAAGAATAGTGGCAAAACTGATTATAACCTTAATGTTTAGACTAATTTAAACATAATCCGATTCCAACCAGAAAAAAAAAACTGACCACACTCCGATAAGTGATACACAAAATTTCCGTGAGTATAAACCCGACCCTGACCTAAAAATTCTGTTTGGGAGAAACTATGGATTTGATAACTGATTCGAACCAAATCTGAATCCCGCAAAAATGTTCAAGTGAAGCATAAGCCGATTCAAACAAGGAAAAATAATTTTCGTGGGCATGAAATCTGACCCGAACCTAAATATTTTCTTTAAAAAATCCCGAAATAGGACTCGAACGAAATCTGAAACCGATAAAAATATTCCAGAGAACTATAACCCGATCCCAGCAAGACAAAATACTTTCCATGGTCATAAACCCGACTCAAACCTAAAAAACTTCGTTTGAAAAATCCTGAAATTTGAACCAAACCACATCTAAATCTGACCAAAGTATTCGAAAGAAGCATAACCGGATTCGAGTAAGACAAAATAATTTCCGTGGACATGAACCCGATACGAACCTAAAACTCCCATTCAAAAAAATACCTGAAATTTGAATCGAACCAAATGTGAATCTGACAAAACTATTTCAAACATACGCAACCGGATCCAAACAAGACAAAATATTTCGATGGACATGGACACAATCCGAACTCAAAAAATTTCTTTGAAAAAATCGCGAACTGAACAAAATCTGAACTTGGCAGAAATATTCCAGTGAAGCATATCCTTATTCGAACAAGACAGAAATATTTCCGTGAACATGCAAGAAGACCCGAACTCAACAGTTTTATTTGAAGAAAAAACTCGAAATTTGAATTGAACCAAATCTGGACCTGACAAAAAAATTTCAAAGAACTATAACCCAATTCAAGCAAGACGAAATAATTTCTATGGACATAAACCCAACTCGAACCTAAAAAATTCGATTTGAAAAAAACTAAAATTTGACCCAAACCACATCTAAATTCGACCAAAATATTCGAAAGAATCATAACTGGATTCGAGTATGACAAAATAATTTCCGTGGACATGAACGAGATCCGAACCTAAAAATTCTATTTGAAAAAATACCTGAAATTTGAATCGAACCAAATCGGAACCTGATAAAAAATATTCCAAAGAATCGTAACCGGATCTGAATAAGACAAAAAATTTCTATTCACCTGAATCGAATCTGAACCTAAAAAAATTCTTTGAAAAAAATCACGAAATCTGAACTGAACCAAATCTGAATTTGAAAAAAAATATTCCAGCGAAGCATGTTCTTATTTGAACAAGGCAGCATAATTTCCGTGAACACGCAAAAAAACCAGAACCCAAAAATTCAATTTGAAGAAAAAGCCGAAATCTGAATTGAAACAAATCTGTTCCCGACAAAAATATTCCAAAGAACCATAATTGTGTCCGAGCAAGGCAAAATAATTTCCATGGACATGAATACGACCCGAACATTATAACTCAATATCAAAAGATACCTAAAATCTGAACCCGACAAAAATGTTCTAATGAATCATAACCAGATCCGAACAAGACAAAATAATTTCCATGGACATGAAACCAATATATGGTTTGGTAACATTTAGGTTGCAATTACATTATGGTAAGTCTTTGATTATATTTAATATCCCGTTAGGTTACACTGAGGTCACCGTTAAGTTAAAGTTAGGTTAAAGTTAAATCGCATTTGTTTTATGGTTAGAATAAGGATCTGTTACAATAAAGTGAAGTCTAGGTTACATTTATGTTATATTTAATTTACGGCAAGGTACTGTTAAGTCAAAGTTAGGTTACAGGCAAGTTATGGTTACGGTAAAAAAGTTCACGGTTAGGAATTTATCCATAGAGTGGACATTATGCATGATTTGATTAAAAATAACACTTACTTTTGTTAAATGGCTCTGAAATTATAATACTACATACAAACACTTTAGCTACGAGCGAGTATCGATTTCATTCATGGTATAGTCGGATTTAAGAGTGATATAATTAGTTTGAAATTCCAAATATTTCACTTGGGATTTCTATGTGAAAAAAATAAATAATTAGTTACGTGACTTAACAGTGATTTTTGATAAATATCAACACTTTAACACGAAAATCACGCAGTCTTTGAATACATATTCCCTCCCGCGTTTCTCATCGCTCATTTTGAATATTTTTAGAGCTTAACATTAGCTTTTTTTAAACCGATTTTTCACACAGTCAGTGGCTACGTATTTCAGACAATGCATTTCTGCATGTTTCGAATTAATGATAAAATCATACAAATTTCAAGTTCGTTTAATATTGTTAATACGGACCCGGGCAACGCCGGGCGGGTCAGCTAGTTGTTTTTACAATTTTCCAACAAAGTTGAAAAGTTCGTATGCATTAGGTTAGTCACTCCGTCTGTCCGCCTCTAAACGCTCTAACTTCCGTAAATATGCTCGGCTTTTCATGCAATTAATAAGCCTTATTTAGGATCATCAAAGCATGTTTGGTATTGCATATGAAGTATGCACGACTAATTGTTCATTTATGGGAACTCAAAATTATTTTACTCAAAAGAATTCGGTTACATTATGGTATATGAGGAAAAATCGTTTGAAGAGTATTTTAGTGACATGACGCTATTTCAAATCATTTCTCATTGTACTGAGACAAATCACTGAATTTCACTAAGATCACGTTAAAAAAGAGCATTCATAGTATTTTTTATTAATTTACGGGGACACACAAAAGAAATCGGTTACAGCACTGCCTTTGTGTAATAATTGCTGGGGAGTGCGTTTTAAAATTCGATATGCGCTTTTAAATTTAGTTATTTTTTGGCATATTGCTTTTATATATAAATTCTATACCTCGTAAATAGGTTGCAGAAAAGTTTTCGCATACCATTCTCTTTGTTAAAGGAAATTGCTAAAGTTGGATTTTCAATTGAAATATACGCGGGGATGTAGTGGAGGTTCTACGGGGATGTACGCCGTATACCTACTGCATTTTAAAAAGAAACACCGTATACCCTTCTGTTCTCAAGAAAGCTATAGTATATGCACTATAGGACATACCCTCTTCTTAGAGCGTATACCTTCTGCTTAGAGCATACATCCTCTGTTATTTTTACGACTACACCCCTGAATATACGTATCTCTTAAATGAACTTAATTATGGAGTGCATGTTGTTAATAGATGCAAATCTCTATAATATATACAGGGCTGCTAAAAAAATTGGATAACATTCCGATTGTAGATGGGAACAGCTGAAATTCGGTTTTGAAATGCGTTATACATTTCCATACGGTGAAATGAGACGTAATATTTTAATTTTTTATACAGTTCAGTTTTGTTACATTAGTGTTTGGAAAGTGCTTCATAATCTGTGCTTCACGTATGATTTTTCCCTTCTTATTTCTATCTATCTACGTTTCTTTTCCAAAAATAGATGTTAACTTCGTTTATATATATTTTTATTACGTAAATAAATATAGATTAAAAAAATTTGACGTTTTGAATTTAGTTATTTTTTTTTTCTTGTTGATATTTTTTTTATTTTATTGATCTCCGTTTTCATTCTAAAAACAGTCGTGTACTTCATTAATATAGATTACATGCGTTAGTTCTTCCTTTGTGTTGATAAATGTTTCTTCTGTTTATCATGCATACCTAGATATATAAGTAAATTTTTGTTTAAAAAACCTTTTTCGGAATTAATTATTTATTCTAAGTTAGTTAATTAATTCTTCTTTCTTGTTAATAAATGTTTCTTCTATTTATCATACATATCTGGAGACATAAATATATTTGGATTAAAAATGTATTTTCTTTTTCTTTTTCGTTTGGAGTTTTTAGTTTCGAAGATAATTATAATACAAAAAAGAAAAATTATGCGTTAAGCAATTATGAAACCCTTTCCAACACTTCTTGAAATATTTATCAAAATGTCGTTATTTAGGGAAATAAGGTGTTACTGTCTATAGCATAATATGTATTCTAATAATTTTGAACAACCATGTATTTGATCTGTCAGTTGATAGATATACTATACGGTGAGGAAATTTAGTTTACCAAAATAAACGCATAACAAGTTGAAATTTCTCTTTCAACAATTTATGTTAATAGATGGAAATATACTTGAATACTTTAGTACAGCCCTCTGGTTTAACCAATACCTTTATTGCTCGTCAGTATTTAAATAAAATTTAGTTCAAATTAAACAACTCTTAAAACATCTTAAATCACTTTTTCAGAAATTGTCATTCATAGTCAACGATCTATCCAATTTTTTGCGCGACGCTGTATATTATTTTATCTACATTCTGCTAGTGAACTGAATGCAGTTCAGCATTCAACATTTTCTATAAAAATATCAATTTTTCAGTTTTACAATAATATTAAAATTTCGAAGTTAAGTAGGTAAGTTTCGAAGGAATGTACTCAAAGATGAGTGCGTTTTGCTTATTTAGAAGCGTACATTGTATTCATTTGCAGAGCCATAAAAAAAATCAGTTACGGAATAGACTAAGATGGATAACTTTTGGAAGTGAGTTACCATGTGAGCCATTTTTTTTATTTAACTGATATTTAGTATATTGCGTGATGAGTATAAATTCAATTGATCACATACAAAGCTACACGGAATAAAATGCAACACATTACCGACTATAAATTGTATTAGCTGAAGATGAGAACACGCATACACTGCTTAAAATGTGAAACTTTTACTGCATTGTCACTTCACCGCTTTTATAAAATACGAGGTGGAACACTTAAAGCAATTAAATTGATGAATAAAAACAAAATGAAACCGAAATCACCGAATTCTATAACACATGATATTTTTAGCAAAGTATACACATTTTAATTTCTTTTCTTTTCTTTTTTTTTTTTTTTTTTTTTTTTAATTTTAAGAGAAAATGGAGCGATTCTCTTGCCACAATTACAAAATTGGTACTAAAAACTATAGAACATTAATAGCTCAAAAACAAATTGAGATACAGCTTTCAAACAAATTGCATTTAAAAGTATTTATTTTTCCTATACGACGGTGTTAAAATTTAAAATGTGCGATGTTTAGCAATATAAATTTTACAGTAGCAAAAATTGCAAAATCGAAATTGTATGAAAAAACTGTTGCCATTCGCAAAATGACGTATGCGTTACGCACAGATACGTTTGGCCTTTATAATATAGATATATATATGTATTTTGACCATTGACAATGCTCCATAATACAGTGAAGTAATCGTTTTCTATAAAAGCGGTGGAGTGACGATGCAGCAAAAGTTTCAAATTTTTAACACTGTACTGCATTATGCGCGTTTTAATTTGTTTATTTACACATCTGATTTCATCGTATGAAAAATAAAATTTCTTTAAAATATTCAGTTTGAAATTGTCTCAAAATTTACACCGGATGATTTTTTTCTTTCTTGATTGAATTTAAAATGGTTTGTTTGTTGTTTCATTTATTTAAAGATTATTAATGAAATGTTCTTAAATTCAATTTCCCCAATCCATAAGCATACGATTGTTTAGAAACAGAGTAAAAAATAGTGTCACGTTCCACAGAATTATTTCTCTCTCGTCTTTATAATTCCATTCCTAATTCTCCTTTTGAAAATGCAAACAAAATGGCCCGAAGCGCTTTTTTTACCATTCTATTCAAAATTCTGAAGAAAAGTGGAAAAAAAAAAAAAAAAAAACTAGAACATACGTGGATTGATTTTTTGAAGAAAAAGTTTTTATTGAGTTACCAAAGAATATAACTTTGTTTACATCGCATATTTTTTCACATGTAAAGGATACAGACGATTACACAAAACACAAATATGTTACTCTTGCAAGTCTTATTAAAACGTACAGTGGCCCTCCAGGAAAAGAAATTTTTAAAATAAGAAAATATAATGAAATTTTGAAACGATTAAAAATACGAAATGTGTCAATACCAAAACTTTCTTTATTCTTATATGTGTTAATATTTCTAAACTTTGTTACAAATATTAATTCTTCTGTGTTATTACTTCAACACTACAACAACTTTGAATTTTATCTTATTTTTCTACTTTATTTTACTAATCTACTAATCTATCTATCTATCTATATCTATATATATATATGTTACAGGCCAAACTAGATTGGCCTAGGCCCAAACCGGTCTATCCTAATGCATATCGGATAAACTAGTTTTTCCTAGGCCAAACCGGTCTATCCTACCCCCATCGGATAAACTAGTTTTTCCTAGGCCAAACCGGTTTATCCTACCGCCAATCGGATAAACTAGTTTTTCCTAGGACAAACCAGTCTATCCTAAGGCCCATAGGACAAACTAGATTTTCCTAGGCCAAACTAGTTTGGCCTAACTCTTATAGGATATACTAGTTTAGACTGCTGTTTATTGGTCTGAACTAGTTTATCCTAGGCCAATTCAATTTGGCGTAATTTTATTGAATTCAATGACCGCCTCAACGCCAACATTCTTGTTTGTCCTAGGCTGATCTAGTTTATCCTAGGCCAATGTAGTTTTACGTGCTTTTAGCTCACGAGCGTCAAAGCCAGAGAAATAATGGGCTCGCAGCTTATGTATGTACTCATGTATGTACGTATATACGTAGGTATGTGCGTAACGCCATAACTCTTGATAGAAATAATGTAATTTGACGTGTTTTAACTAATGTACCCGTAGGTTCTGTGTCTATGTATGTACGTAAGTACGTAACGCAATAATTCTTGATAGAAACACTCGATTTGCATCAAACATTCAAAATAGGTTTATTCTTATGAGGAGCTTTTCTAATTAATTTGGGAGGTCATTGGAGAAGAATAAGGGGGGGGGGAGAACGAGGGGATGATTCAACCCTTCTCTTAATTCAAATAAATGGGTTTCCATGCATTATTAACATATTTTATTCAAATTTTAGATATAGGAGCATTCTCTTGAGGCGCCTCCATGATTAGTTGTGGGTGTTCATTGTTTAAATTTAAAGGGAGGGGAGAATAGGGGTAACGCCCCATAATTTATATAAATGCTTTTTTCACGCAGAATTTACTGATTTGCTTCAACTTTTAGAAATAAATTCATTCTGGTAAAGCGTTTAACCTAATTAGTTTGGGTGTTAATTGAATAAGAACAACGAGAAGAACGGGGGGGATCCCGCCTAATTTTGGCAAATGGGTTTTTCATGCAGAATTAGCCAATTTGCTGGAAATCTTGCATTTGTTCATTCTGATGAAGCGCTGCACTGATTAATTTTGGTGGTTTTTTGGTTAAATATAAGGGGGAAACTTACAATTTCTTTCTTTCTTTAAATTAGATAAATTGGTTATTATACAGAATTATCCAATTTGCTTAATATTTTGGACATGAATTCATTTGATCAGGCGCTTCTTTAATTAATTTAGGTTTCTTTTGGTTAAGTATAATGGGGTAGTGGATGTTTTATCGCCTTCCTTAAATTAGATAAATGGATTTTTATGCAGATTTATCCGATTTGCCGTAAACTTTGAATATAGTTTTTTCTTTTATAAGGCGAATCCCTGAATTGTTTTGAGGGTTTAATGATTAAGTATAAAGGGAGGAATGGGGATTGCCCTCCTTAAATCAGATGAATGGCTTTTTGACAGAATTGTCTGATTTGCTTCAAAGTTTGGATAATTGTTTAATTTTATAAAGAGTATCTGTGATTAGTTTTGGGGGTTCAATGGTTAAGTAAATTGGGGAAAATGAGAAAAAGTAATTCAACTTACTTTATTTTTCGAGGTTGTTGTTCTTAAAAAAATAAGGCTGTAATACACAATTAGTGTAAACAGCCTGTGAATGCAAAGCCATCAATTTAATTGGGCAATATTCTTTTTAATATTGATCCCGACTATTGCTCCATAGCTAATCTTGTGCAAAGTGCTTTTGTCATCACCCTTATATAATGTATTTTATTCGAAAGGTTGTAGAATACTGTCGGATGTTTGCACGGGCCGGAATTTCGAGGCCCGGGCCCCGCCCTTCCCGAAGGAAAGTTATTTTGCCGTGACCCAGTGTAAAAATTAAAAGTTCAGCCCGAGCCCTGCCTGTACAAAAATCAGCGAAAAAAGACTCAGACCGGCTCAATCTGACCCTACTCAATTTCTGCAAAAAATTCAGATTTTACTTAACAATTAAGATTCCTTAAAAAATACTGCATACATATTTATAGGATAAATTTGCAATGTACTTTTAAATAACGATGTGTTCACAGAATGGTAAATACACAATGTATTATTGATTTAGATTCTTAAACCTTTCAATATTGAAATAGGGATTCATTAAATAATTAATGTAGTTTAGAACAAAAGAAAAAAAAAGGAAAGTTATAAATATCATAACTATTGAATCTGTTCAGTAAAAAGTAGATTTGTGAATATGTTTCTCTGTCATTCTTTAAGGCTTTTCTCAAATCCAAAATAGCTACACCCTAACACATTTAAGAACTAATTCATTTTCGGAAATGCATAAGATTAACAGGCATTCTCCATCAGAAAATATGTAATCGAATGGCGTTAACCATTTTTTCATAAAAACGATGTACCTTTGAGAAAATACTATTAAATCTACGTTTTGAATCGAATTTCCTCTTACTACTTAACGGAAAAGAAAAACTTGACGCCGTGACAAAAATAGCTTATATGTTGACAGGTAATTAATTTCTCAAAAATGGAAAACGCTGTTCGATTCCAAATTATGCTCAGCTCCGATCTGGCTCAAATATGCAAAAAAATAAAATAAATAAATAATAATAATAATAATAATAATAATAATAATAATAATAATAATATAGGCAAGCCTGATCTCAGTTGGCACGAGTCTGCAGAAAAAATAAATAAAAAAAATAAGCAAACACCATGTCCAATGCATCATGTCTCTATGGTGGACATATTAAATTTCTGTATTGATGTTATAAGCAATGACTCATCTTTACTCACATTTATATTTATTCTTGTGAAAGACGTGTTTTTACTGGCCAAACCCATTTTCAAGCCAAATTAGATTTTATCCTAACGCCAATTGGATAAACTAGTTTTTCCTACGCCAAACTTGTTTATCTAAATGTCCATAGGATAAACTAGTTTTTCCTAGGTAAGAGGGTAATCCTTCATTTTTCCCTTCAAACTTAACTATTAAACCCCCAAAACTATTCAAGGAATCACCTTATCAGAAAGAACCTATATCCAAAATTTGAAGCAAATTCGTCAATTCTGCGTCAAAAATCATTTATCTAAATTATGTTGTTACCCTACATTGCTATTTCTTTTAGACTTAAACAATAAACATCCGCAACTAATCACAGAGGCGCCTTTTCACAATAATCCTATACCTAAAATTTTAAATGAAAACTGATAATTCTGCATAATAAATCTATTTTTCTAAATTAACGTTGGAGGATTAGCCTCCCGTTCGCCCCCCTTTATTCTTATCCAATGAATTCCCAAAATTAATCAGAAAAGTACCTTATCAGAATGAACCTACATTCAAAATTTAAAGCAAATCGGATATCTCTATCAAGAGTTATCGCGTTACGTACATACATGCGTACATAATGCGTGCATGCATATACAGAGCCTGTGAGCCCATGATTTCTCTGGCTTTCACGACCGTGACCTAAAAACACGTAAAACTACATCGGCCTAGGATAAACTAGATCAGCCTGGGACAAACAAGAATGTTGGCGTTGACGCGGTTATTGAATTCAATAAAATTACGCCAAATTGAATTGGCCTAGGATAAACTAGTTCAGACCAATAAACAGCAGTCTAAACTAGTATATCCTTATAAGAGTTAGGTCAAACTAGTTTGGCCTAGGAAAATCTAGTTTGTCCTATGGGCCTTAGGATAGACTAGTTTGGCCTAGGAAAAACTAGTTTATCCGATGGGCGTTAGGATAAACCGGTTTGGCCTAGGAAAAACTAGTTATCCGATGGGCGTTAGGATAGATCGGTTTGGCCTAGGAAAAACTAGTTTATCCGATGGGCGTTAGGATAGACCGGTTTGGCCTAGGCCAATCTAGTTTGGCCTAAAATCGGGTTTGGCCTGTAACATATATATCGATTGTAATATTGAAAAAAATCGGTTACGATTTTTCATTTATTACAACATCTCCTTGAGTATTACAGAGTTAGCTACAAGCGAATTGCGCGTCGCTCCATGAACAGCCGATGTACAACAGAACTATGAAAAATCGAAAAAAAAATCTCTCCCATTCCAGTGGGATATTTCCAAATTTAAGGAGGATCTGTTGGCAACAACCAAAAACACGTATTTATAATTTGATTCAATTCTATGCGTAATTTCAAACACTTTTCGATGATATAGTAAGCAAAATGACACAAAGCGGCTGACTATTGCACGGCCCTTTTGGTCTGATTACTTTTAAATTCCAGAAAGACCTGCTATTCATAGCAAAAAAAAAAAAAAAAATGCACAAAAAACTTGGTTCATTTCTTTGCATAACTTCATGCACACAAATCGCTATTGCAGCACCCCTTCCCCAGGAATATTTCCAAATTCATGGAGGACCTACTAGCCATAGGCAAAAACACACACAAACAAATTGATTCAATTCCATGCATAACTTCATCCACATTTCAATGATACAATGCGGACATGGTAAACAAACAGGTTTCCATTTTATATAAATATGCTTTTTTGGGACTTCGTCGAAAACCGGCAAATCGAAAAAAAAAAAAAAAAAAAAAAAAAATTCGATTTCAATACTTTCTTTAGATAAAAAAGAAAGTAAATAAATAAATAAATTTTACATTGTAGTACAGAATTTCTGCTGCCAGCAAAATAAATAAAAATATTTAGTCTAAGAGCTTGCGATGACTTACAAAAAATGTGCCTTTCAAGATATAACGAAAAATAATGACTCGAGACTTATAATGCACATTTTTAAAAATATTTTTTCTGCCTTTATGTACTCATCATTAACAAAAAATATGCACAAATGCGAGGGATGCCGCAGGCGACTATTTTTCTATTCTATTCGTAACACTATTAAAATAATAATAATAATAATAATAATAATAATAATAATAATAATAATAATAAAATGTATATTTTTATTGCAATATATTTTTTTAAACTTGCAACAGTATGTCAAATATTTTTGTTTTTAGAAAGTGGTGCGAGGTAGAACTAAAAAAAAAAAAAAATCGTCTATGACAATTCTGAAACATACGCTAATATGACTATAAAAATACATATGTACATTATGAAGAAAAGTCTAAGTAATCTCTTTTTTCCGAAGTATGTTAATAGAAAAAAATTTACTACTTTGGTTCTAAAATTTGTTAAATTTCGTAATAAATATATTTCAAGGAAAGAGAGCCACATCGCAGTTATAAACTTGAAAGGATGGAGAACCTCACAAATGTATATTTGATTATTCATTTTACATCTTTCTGTTTAATTAAATTCTTAAATATTTTGTTATTTCTCCTTACCCAGCCCTTATCTTATATCAGTATTTCTGTTGCCGGTAAAAGAGGAAAAAATATTTCGAAAAGAGTGTGATAACAATAGAAAATAAAAAGAATGATGCCCATTTAAACTGATGGCATAGAGCTCACAGGCTATGCAGACTAATTGTATATTACCGCCTTATATAATAATGCCTTTCGAAAAAAAAATAAGGAAGGAAGTACTCCCCCCCCATTTCCTCTCTTAATACATAATTATTGAAGCCTCAAAACTAATCAGGGATACGCCTTATGATATAACAAACCTGTATCCAAAATTCGAAGCAAGTCGAATAATTCTGCATAAAAACCCATTTATGTAATATAAGAAACGTTGTCCCCCCGTTCCCTCCCTTATAATTAACCATTAAACCTCCAAAACTGTTCAGAAATTCAACTTATCAGAAAGAACCTGCATCCAAAATTTAAAGCAAATCGGATAACTCTGCATAAAACTATATTTAGTTAACTTAAGGGGGATGGGTAATCGCCCCTACCCCCTTTTTAATTAACAAAAGCACCACAAGAAATGAGCGAAGCTTCTTATTACTATGGACCTGCATCCAAAAATTGAAACAAATTGGTTAATTCTGTGAGAAAAACCATTTACATGAATTATGAGGGGTAGTATCCCCTATCCTCCCTTTATACTTATCCAATGAATTCCAAAAACAAATCAGGGAAACGCCTTTTCAAAATAAAGCTATATACAAAATTTGAAGCAAATCGGTAAATTTTGCGTGAAAAATCTAAATTAAGACGGGGTATTACCCCCCATTCTCCCTATTTATACTTATCCGATTTGTACTTATCCCAGTACTAATCACGGAAGCTCCTCACGGAAGCTCCTAGAACGATCCTACATCTAAGATTTGAACGAAATCTTTTAATTTTGCATGAAAAACTCATTTGTATAAATTAAGGGGTGGGGCAATAGCCCCCGTTCCCCTTCTTATACTTATCGAATGAACTCTCAAAACTAATGTGGGAAGCGACTTATTATAATAAGCCTATATCCAAAATTTCATGTAAATCGGATGTTTTTATCATGAGTTATCGCGTTACGTACGTACGTACATACATACATACAGAACGGGCGGGCACATAAGCTCTCAGGCTTTGATAGCCTGTGAGCTAAAAACATCATTCAAATATATAATTTACAATGAAACCCGACGTAAAATCATTCAACTCATCAAGGACTTAATAATGTTTTTATAAATGTTTCTGTCATTTATCTGCACTTACACATAGACATACATTTATACCTGTGAATTCACAAATATACATATAGGATGGGATTAAATAACTTGTATTTGAAATGTAAAATAAATAATATGGATCTTTCGCAATTATTTCAGAATTTTAAGTATGTTTTAAACAACTTAAAAAAATTATACTTTATTTATACCTCCGCTAAATTTTGAAAGTGCTAAATTTAAAAATAATCAGATTTTTTAATATTTTTAAAATGAATTTATTTAAATATTTTCAATTTGGTCAAAAGAAGGTTTTTATTAATTAAATATGATGGTCTACCATTTATATAAAGGATTAATATTTATAAATTAACGATTTTGATTGATTAATTCAGGATAACGTATTTTAAACAAGTTGGAAATTGCACGTGAAGCGTAGCAAATGAGGTGCGTTCATACGATAACGAAGTTTTAAAAATATTCAGATCTTGGTGATATAGTAGAGCGTACTTCGGATACAGTATAGTAGTCAAAATCTTTGTGTTTCTCTAAATATGCAGGAAGTAATTTTTATTGCACCTCAGCAACGTATATTTTATTCATAAAATGTGAAATAGTTGAATATAATTAAAACATGCCCCAAACAACGTTTCCCCGTATAGCATTATGTAGTGGAATACTGTTGTGTGGCCCTGTAATTTAATAATAAAAACTCTTTGCATCACAGATTGTACAGAATGCATATTTTAGTATATACTTCATAGATTCATGCCAATTCTATTATGTTCGAATGAGTGTAACATCATTAAAATGCATTTGAAAATTTTTCCCATTGACCGTAATGTAATGGAATACTTTTGATTGTCCCTGTAAATGATCTATGCATCCGACTTTCATAATATTTGATATGACTCGACAAAATTATGTTATGATTATATGTTTTAAATTTCAAACGATTAAAATGCATTTGAAACTTTTTTCTCCATTGACCGTCATGTAACGGAATCCTTTTGACTGTACCTGTAATTGATCTATGCATCCGATTTTCATAAAATTTGAAATGACGCGACAAAATTATGCTATAATTATGTATTTTAAATTTCAAACGATTCGGTTGGATAGTTTTTGCGTTATTATATGTGGACAGACAGACGGACGGACTGAGCGACAACAATAGGTGCTACGTATTTACATATTTACGAACGCACCTAAAAAGATATTAAACGAAATCCCCAGTTCGCTCTGAAATCACTCTTATCCACTTGCTTTTTAGTTCAGTACTAATAAAAAAAATTAAATTTCTATTTAAAAAAAAATAATAACAAATTGCGCTTTAAACGCATTTTTACCAATGAGAGTTATGTAACAAACCCCAAAGGAAAGTGGGGAAGATCTTATAAATATGCATTTGATAATTCATTTTATATGAGTCTAATTAAATTGCTAAATCTCGAAATCCAATTTCTATCTTCACATATATTAACAAAATAAACCATATCAGTGCACCATGGGACATACCATTTTATTTTCAGCATTATAAATTACTTTAAAAGCGTAAGCTGTGCAATGATTGTTTTCGTTTTGTGAATTTAAAATAGCATTGCGTTTATTTAAGGATTATAAATAAAATGTTTTTAAATTAAATTTTTCAAATTCAGGTTTCCCCCAATTGTAAAAAAAATTCAGTTAAAATAGTGTCACGTTACATAGAATTATTTCTCTCTCGTCTTTATAATTTCATTCCTAATTCTTCTTTTGAAAATGCAAACAAAATCGCTCAAAAGTCTTTTTTTTTTTTTTTTTTTTTTTTCACACTTTATTCAAAAGTTCAAATGAAAAAAAAAAAATCTAACTTATGTGAACTGATTTCCAGAAAATACGTTTTTATTGAGTTAGAAAAGAAAGTAACTTTGTTACAATGTATATTCTTTCAGACGTGTTTGAAAGACGTTACGTTGTTAAAGGTATTTATTTAATTTAGTTGAAATTTCAGAATTTTGACAAATAGTATAAATTTGAAGCATACATACCAATGCGCATCAAACATATAATATTGCATGTTTAGTAGCCAGTAAGGGGAAAAAAATGTATTTAAAAGAAACCATGTGCACACAATAACAACAGAGGGCGCATCATTTTAAAGAATGTAGTTTTAAAAAATAAAGAAAGAAGGCCATGGTAAATACGTACTTTGATATTTATTTCAAACGCATAATTTATATATAAAAAAGAATGGAGGACTGTATTTTGTGCGAGTACATAAAGAATGAAATACGACGTTAAATAAACAGGAATGAAATAAAAAGCAAATATAATTATTATACAATGCATATGCCGTTTCAAGGGATTTAAGACCCCATCATCAGTGCATAAAACTTAAGTTAAAATTACATTAAACACATGGAATAAAAAAGGGGGGGGGGCAGAACGAAATCCAGATAATTAATTGCTGCGGAAGTCGAACACTTGCGCACACATCAATTGCAAGTAATTTTTTCATCCACTTTGAAAAAATTACTTACAATTGAGAAAATCGGTAATTTCCAAGAAAATTAATGTAGCAATTTTTAACGACAAAGCATTTTTGAAATTTCCTTATGTTTTTAGTACTTGAATTACCATGTTTGTTCTATATTTGGAACTGTCGTCATTTGTCACACGCTAACCCATAGACTTCAACTATGTCATTTTTGTTTAGTATGTGAATTACAGAAATCGTTGGATTTCAACTAAATTCATGTGAAAGCTTTATTTACTTAATATCCGGGAAAAGTTTAAAAAGAAATGAAAGTTTTATTTTGAAAAACAACAGTGATATGAGTGAGAAATCATGTCTTGAGTCATAAATGACCCGCTTCGGTAATTCTAGTGCTAAATTAAAAAGAATGGAATTCAGAGATTAATGAATGGTAACAATCAATTATTGAATTTAAAGTCAATTTAAATTTTCCCGACAAATATATTGAAGAAATTTTGAATTTCCGTGTATCTTCAATCCAATTTTTAAAACTATTCAATTTATTTCATTTTGTTTGCGCCTTTCTATAAATTAAGAAAAGGCATTTTGTGTATAAGTTGTTATCTCGCTAACTTTAACAGATGCGAATGAAGAAAAATATCACGAGAGAATATTTATCAAAGAACATTTTCAAATCCTCGAATCTTGTTCTTAAGGAGAAACATTTATTTTCTTCTAGAAAAACAAAAATTGACAATGTGGGGAGAAAAAATACCGATGCTATTTAAACCATATTATCGAAAAACAATTCTTGTAGGATCATAAATGTCAATTACCCGAAAACTCTCATAACAAATAACCGTGAAAGATGAAGTATCCTCTCCAAGATAGCCGAAACAACAAATTACGATTTTAATCCGTTCCTTCATTTCCGTTGATTCTTCATTCACGAAATTACTTTCTCTTCTTTGTTTTCCGTTTGGAATCTTGTATTAAACAGTGACAAGAAAGAAAATATAACAAAGGAAAAAAAAGAAAAGCGGCCAAGACGAGTTGCGATTTGGAAAAGGTCCAAGTTAAAATGTTGCGCCTCATGAAGAAGATCAATAATTGAGCGAAGGAAATTTGTTTACTTTATAACTATGCAAAGAAATAAAGCAACAGGGAAAATATAAGTTAAAAGTATTAAAAAAAAAAAAAAAACTGCCAACGAAAATGTAGCAAACCTGAAAATTATCCCCGACTTGTAATTTGTGTTTTCGGAGCATTTATGCGAAACCTTTCGCCTAAGTCAAACTCTTAATATGCGAAAAAAAAATCTGACATTAATTGCCACTTTATGCACTGACATGTTCCTAAAATATTACTTCATTAAGAGTTAATTTATGCAAGCATTTATGGAATATAACAGAAGATGCGGAATAATGCAATTCGCAATATTTTTATGAAATCATTTGAGCATTTGAAACATTTGAACGTGTATGACTTTTAACGAATTGTTTTCAAAAATCTATGCGGAAACTTCAGTACAAATTAAATAATATTAAATATTTGCATGAAAAATTGATGCAAATTACCTCAGTATATACCGATATATTTAATTTATAATGAATTTAATATCTTTTTATATAAACATTTTCGAAGTCTCTCCTTCCGAGGTGAAACACCGAATAAATTGATGTTAAAAGGCAGTGTTCAATTCGATAGCCCTGGACGGACATCCCCCCCCCCCCTCAGAACTCTATAATGTCCCCCACCCACCCAGGGCCGTAGCTAGAAGTAAATAATAGAGGGAGCTCAAGAGAATGTAGGGGGACTCAAGAAACTGAAGGGGAGGGGGCATAATTTTCTTTTTCTTGCTATCTCTCTCTGATGCAGAAAGATAAATTAGTGTATATTCACATTATAAGTACTATGTTTGTTATTAAACTGTTGTAATAACTTCATTTTATGCTAAGAAAAGTATATGATGTTGAAAATTTTGAGTGTATAACTGGTGCAAAATTAAATATCATGTTAGCTTCATATTTGCAAATAGGATGAGTGAGTGTTGTAACGCTATTTTATACTTACAATTTAGTAATTCTGAAAAACTGTGAAAGGTTCTCAAAACTCTATTATATGAAAATCGAAAAAAATAAAAAGGCCTTTGTAAAGATTGATCTGAGCTATTTAATGAAAATAAAATCATTTAAAAATATTGAAATCCAACCGAGATAGTTTTATAAATTTCTTGCACAAGATTAGCATTAGCGAATGGATCTTTTCACTTGACTCAAGTATCACCTTAAGAAAACATACCAGGACACACACGTGAAAATAAAGCATGCACACACATGAAAACAGAGGGAGAAAAAGGTTACAATTGTCCTAGTTAAAGCACGGCCAACTTCATTAGAGGACTAGGAAACTCTTGGTTGTTAGGACGGAATATCATGCCTAACCAATCGGCAAAGACAGACCTTGTTTGTAACGCCCTTTGCTAAGATAACTTTCTCATGAGATTGGATAGGCCGAGATTACATGATTAATTCCGTCCTAAGACCTGCCTAAAGAAGCGAAAGCTTCTGTGGCCGTGGTTAAAGTCGGAGGAAAACCAGTACTATTAATACCAGCCGTTAATATTTATCACCTATTCGTATCAGTCGCTTATCTCTAATTGGTTGAAATTTTTGGAAGTTAGAGAAAAAAGTCGTAACTAGCGGAGATTTTTTTAAAAGTGCGGAAAAAAGATGAGGATATTGTTGTTTTCTATCACTCTTTATTGAGACAATGTTTCGCGAAAAGTTGGAGGAAATCAAATGTCGGCTCAAAAGTTGGTCAATCTGATAACAGTTTTAGATCACTGTGGAAGAATATTTTGTAAGCTAATGATCGACTTCAATTAACGAAGTTTTAATCTTTACGTGTAAAATATAGCGTGTATTTTGACAGGTTTTCAGAGAGTTGTATTAAATTTAGTTGTAAACTCTGTATGCTATAAACAAAAAACTAGGGAATCATTCACAGACACGTTACAATCTTCAAAAATAAAGCATGTTTACACAAATGCATTCAAACATTGAACAGGATTGAAATAATCACTTTACAGAGTGATAGACCATTTTCAGTATTTTTTGGATGATCACAAATATTTTATTATGAACCCCTTATTTGTTTTCCCGACTAAATCTTTACCGAGAAATATGAAACCAAACATGGTTTTTAGATGCTATAAGTTCAATAGCAATTCATCAAGAATTTCAGTAAGTAATCGGCAAAATGTATAAAATCGAAAGACTCCGGTCAATTACCCTTAATGTTTAGACATCAGTGTAGTGTAGTTAGAAAATGTGTAGCACCGATGAAAATTCTCCTTCAGAAATCTCCATCAATAAACGGAAATGCACTCAAGATCTTTTGTGCAGCCTTGTATATGATCTATAGAAGTTATACACACCAAGTAATAATTAAAGAATTAATTAAATTTAAAAATGCAATTACAATTCAAAACGTGCTTTCAGCAGTTATTTTGCAAAGACAAATCTTTTCTGTGTTCCTGTAAATGAACAATGAATTTTATGCACATTTTATAGCAAGCCTATTGTATTTCAACTTATTTCTGTACATCAGATGGCATCGTTAACATAGGTAGGCTGGATTGGATCAGCTGCTTATTCTAATAGAAATTCTGTATAAAGGATAGTTCAGAATAACGTAGCCGAAAGGAAAGGGCAAAGCAAGCGTACAAAAAGAATCAATCATCACATATAATCTAAGAGCCGACCACACAAACCCCTAAGTCATCGAGCACAAGAAAAATTGCTCTATTTTATGTAAGAATAGTAATAGAGGAATCTAATGATCCATGTCTGCCAGAAACGAAGTGGTGCATAATCCAGAAATTGATACCACTAGTGGTTGACTCGTAGGATAAGCATTGTGTTTTCCTGCACCCAGTTTTCCATGTTTTCATACTTTTGATTGTACAGCAAACACAATGCTAAACCTACGAGTCAACCACTAGTGGTATCAATTTCTGGATTATGCACTACTTCGCTTCCGGCAGACATGGATCATTAGATTCCTCTATTACTACTCTTCCATAAAATAAAGGAATTTTTTTTCTGCTCGATGACTTTGGGTTTTGTGCGGTCAGCTCTTAGACTAATAGGAACTTGGGATCGCAAACATCCTCCTAGGCCATTAGAGAGCGGTTCCATGGAAACACAAACTGAGCAAATTGAGTTGACTTGACGAATATAATTTCTTCACGACGAAGCGCTCGCACAATTCAGTAAAAAAATCAGAATACATCTCCAGGCCACCTTTCTCAGAAGTTAGGTTGGTTTAGGTGGACCAATTGCATGGGCACCGCGATCACCAGATTTGTGTCCAGTAGATTTTTCTTACAGGTTTTCTTAAAAAAAACTTATTTACGAAACACCTGTTTCATCGCAAAAAGATTTAGTATGAAGAATTGTTGCGGCAGCAGGATGTGTTCGCGACACATCTGAATTGTTTGAGAAGATGCTCCAGTCCATACAATGTCGATGTCAAGCATGTCTTCAGGCACCTTCCAAAAACTTTGAGTATCTCCTCTAGTAATATTACTTGTAAATGTGTAACACACATGAAAAAAAAGTATAAACAAAATGATGTAAAATGATTTTTGTTTATTTTTCTTGTGTAACACATATTTTGCTTCCCACTCTAGAGGCTCCAGATGGCGTTTGCGGCCACATATTTCTAAGTCTGTTTTGAGTCTTCTTGTATGCCTGCTGCGGCCTTTTATTTTGGCCAAGTTATTTTGAACCATCCTGTACAAAAGCGTAGATAATTTTTAGTATACCATTTCTTCAAATAATCTCTTATTAAAAAATCGCAAAAATTTATCATGATTAGATAAATAGCAAATCAGAACAGCAGAAACAAAAGATAAAATATTTTATATTGAAAACGAATGTTTGAATTTGCAATATCTCATTAAAACTGATATATTTTTTAAATATCCACCAAAACTTAATGTGATCACATAATTCCTTAAAACTCCATGTTGAGAAGTTTAAAACTTTTCATACATGTAAACAATTACAAAAAAAGTCAATCAATATAAAAGAAATGGTATTTATTTAAAAAAATCTTTTAAATATTACTTTAAAATTTAATTAGTCATTAGAAACGACAAATTTCTTGGGAGAAAAAACCGCATAGTATAATTAGCAACATTATTTACGCTGCCATAAAAATTAATTAATTTTTCACGAAAAAGCGATTAAAATTCTATTTTTTAACAATCTTCTTCGTTGTTCTAATTTTAGTTTCTTTTCTTATTCGCGGATATGATATACAGTTAAAGACAAACGAGAAACTTCTAGAAATTATTCTTATACTTGATATAATCATAAAAGCTGATATTTTTTTACTCGATCATGAAAAGTTTGGCTAAATAAAGTTTATTTTTCAAAAAATGAATTTATATAACAAACTAGTCAGATTTGGCAATCCCAAAACTTTCTTCCGTCTCATGCATTTTAATATTTCTTGAAAAATACAGCAAAAGAATTGTTTCAGAACATCCTTACTAATATGAAAACAGTAAGCAGTAGAGAGTTTCCAAGGCTTTCCAGTAGCGAAGCAACTTCAAGCCCTATCACTAAATACTCTCTCTAAATCAGTAATGGTACAGGATGCATCATAAAAAAAGTAAAATAAAAAGAATTGCTGATGTAGTGCATATACACGACTACATAAATTAAGAACAGAGAACTTAACCCCTTGGGGACGAGCGACACGTGTACGTGCCGCAAAAAGGCTTAAAAATCTGTGTTTATCCTTACCAGTAAAAGTTTACTGTAAAATTTGCCTTATTTAATCGGAGCATTTCCTCGATTTAACCAAGCACAAATTTCTGTTTTCTAAAAACCGGTGACAAAACATAAAAAATTTCTTAAAAGGCTTCCGTCGCGAAGGGGTTAAAGGATAGCAACTTATTTATAGTGGAAGATGTCGACAGTACTGTGTCAAATGCACACAACCACACGAATGCCGGTAGCAATTTATAGTTTTTGTTTTGATTAATGTGGTTATTCATGGCTAAAAGAAAAAAAACTGTTGTCATATATAACAATGCGGAGCTTTTTTGCCGGTCTGAATTTTTCTATTTCAACATGGAGTTTGAAAATAGATGGTACAATGTAATTTCAGAAGAAGGTTCGTTTTCGGGAACCCGAACGAGGTTTATTGGAATAATTTCCTATGTTTTTTGCTTTTCAACTGGGAAATTCTCAATAAATCCTCTCTATAATCAAGAGTATCTTTAACTAAATTTACAAGATTTCTTCTTTTACAAGTAAAGAATTTCACGAATATTTTAAGAAAGAAAATATCAAACGCTTGATTATGTCAGCGGGCTTTCCCCTTGCAAATAGCTCTCTAAAATGTTGAAAAATAAACCCCAGATGGGGTTCGAGTATGGTACCAAAGATAAACAAGCCATGAACTCGATCTATCAAAGAGGTATGAAGAAAACGCCAGCGCCATATGAATTATTATAGATTATAAATTAACAATTTTGATTTATCAATTTAAGGATAAAGAGTTCTAACATGATAACGCCGGGAAGATGTCAAATGAACACTGGTCACTGGACTAATTGTCGATTCGAACAAGAAAAATCTTCAAGAAATAAGTTTTATATCAGTTGCAATGAATTGAGCTAAACAAATAAACTGAATAATTTCAAATTCTATTTCTGGTTTTGAATATATTTCATAAAACTTGCGTAAAATTTACCGGCATTCTAGTGTTAAAAGACATGTTAAACGAAATACTCTGCGTGATTCGCAATAACATCACATTTACCTTCTTGTTTTTCTAAACAGATCGACGACGCTAACAATAAATTATACAATTTATTTGGGCTTCAAGAAAATCTGTTTCTGAAAATTCCTGTCACTCAGAACATTTGTTTCAGTTTGTGATGTTAGCTATGGGCACACAGACAAATGCATGCACATATCTGTATCGCTAAAAAAGTATAAATAACTCCATAGACTCCCAACAGTGAATTTAAACTGACATTTCGACAGCATATAAATTCTATGTCTAATTTTTCAGTCTCAATGTCAAGTGTTTAAAGCTTACTTACAGATACTCTTGCTTTTGAATAAACAAAATATATTTGCGGCATGATATAAAAAAATACATATGCAGATTTTTTTTTTTTTTTTTTTTTTTTTTTTTTTTTTCATTTTACACTCTCGTTGCGCAAATAATAGAACCAGCAAGTAAATATTCTGGGAGGGGAAAAAAATAAGGCTGAATAAAAAGGTATTTCATTTACTGCTTGATTTATAACTTCTGGCAAGTAAAAGTTGCTAATGTTCTTACTGTTCTTTTTTTTTTACTCGATTTATGTGCCAGTAGCTCCAAAGTTACTCGTACGTTATTTGAAAAAATTAGGATGAAAAAAAGATTAATTGTAAATTAAAACTTAAGAACTATGCAATTCCTCTTCTTATTCATAAGAAGGAAGCATTTTATTTTTCAGAAAGATATTGTATTTTTTAATTATTTTCTGATATGAAATTCTAGAAACTTTATTAAAATTACAGAAGAAAATTTAACGAATAAAAATAAGTTCAAATTAAAAATATCATACATTAAATCAAACATAAAAATAGAAAAATCTCAATAAATTTGGAAATTTTCAAGCAACTGACCATTTTTGTTTTGTATAAAATTACAGAGATTAGAAAAACCAAGATTCTGTTAAATAACAGAAACGTTATTCGGTAAATTTAAAATAAACTCTGTAAATGAACATCGTTAAAAATACACAAGCCTCTGTAAAAAAAGTTTTTAATGAAAATAATTAAAGATTGTTTTCTAAATTAGCGAACCTCTCAATTGTCAAACAATTTGAATTTTTCGATTAAATTTTAACTGCTATATCATTTAATTTTTACACAGCTTGTTTCTAACGGTCCTGGAGTTTGAATCTGAGACCTCTGGACACGGAAAGAATACCTTATAGTTCAAGAGCCAAATGCAAAGAACCCTAAGTCATCGAGCACAAGAAAAATTTCTTTATTTTATGAAAGAGTAGTAATAAAGGAATCTAATGATCTATGTCTGCTGGAAACGAAGTGGTACATCAGCCAAAAATTAAAACCACTAGTGGTTGACTCGTAAGCTTAGCATTGTGTTTGCCGTACAATCAAAAGAATGAAAACACGAAAAACTGGCTGCAGGAAAGCATAATGCTAATTCTATTAATCAACCACTAGTGGTATTAATTTTTGACTTATGCACCACTTCGCTTCCAGCAGACATGGATGATTAGATTCCCCTATCACTACTCTTCCATAAAATAAAGGAATTTTTCTTGTGCTCGATGACTTAGGGTTTTGTGCGTTCGGCTCTTGGACTATTACTGACTGAGCTATATGAGTTGTTACTACTTGCTGATTACAAAGTATGTCCTTTATGATTTAGCGCGGAAAAATCTATTGTATTTTTCAAAGATTTCGCCTCAAATGTATTCGTTAGAAAGTTCGTAAACGGTTTATTTCCTTTTTTTTTTTTTTTTTTTTTTTTTTTTAAAGACCGATACATAGTATTTGTTATTTTTAAAAATCAATTTTAATTTTTTTACTAGATTAAGTAATAAATAAAAACATTCAATACTTTTATTAAAAAAATTAATCTTATTAATTTTTTACAACAATAAAGTTTTAGAGAATTTTTCGAAATTGTTGCACATTATTTATTTTTTTATGGGTTAATGCTTTTTAAAAGAATTTTTAGTACGAAATAAGAGGAAAGAAACGAAAAAAATGTAATTTTTTAAAGTTTTTTTTATCATTATTTATTGTTATCATTATTTTATTCCTTTTAATAATAATAAAACTACAAAAATAATATTAGCTTTAAAATAATGCTGCACAATTTACTTTCAATGTTACCAAGCTTTTGACATATGAAGGAAACAATCGCAAAGTGATTGCCGATAAAAATCCGCACAACCTAAAACAGATGATTTTTCACTTTTTAAATTAAACTAAAGTTTTTTCTTTTTAAACAACTTTTAAAGTAAATTTTCTTTTTTAATATTTCAAATAAAATTGCAAAAAAATTTTAAATATGTGTATTTTGAATGACATCTTTTAACAAAGATAAAAGTATTTTTACATAAAGGGGTGGAAATCCCTGTAGGGAACTAGGTATAAAAAAGGGCCTAATATATCCTTAAGGGTGTATTTCGATTCAAACTGCTTGTTTTCCGATTTATTTTTGAATTCACTTTTGCTCTCAAACACATGAAACTCGCAGATTCTCTTATTTAGAAAGTGCACAAGGTGCCGTAAAGGTCAATTCTTTGATAAGTGCACAAAATATTGCAAAAAAAAGCAATCAAAAATGGCAATTTGAACCGATTTTTCAGAAGCGGGAGTTTTGGGAACGAAAAAAAGGGTCATACTGATAAGGTAATTGTTTATATCTCAAATTCTAATGAATTGAGCGTAAAAAGACATCACTCGGCACCTCATACGTCCCTTCAAGAGTCCCCTCAGCAAGTTTCATGTTACTACTTTTAAAAATGTGTCTGAAATTAAATCGGAAAATTTCGAGCTGTTGAAGGTGAAAAAGCGTTTTTTCGAATACACCCTTAAGTAATTAGCATAACACTTAGCAATAGTAGTATTATCTCCAAATAGTGATATAGATTGTATTACCATATAACTAATGCTGTTTCCTTTCAGGCTTCCCTCCTTCCCCCCCCCCCCCCCCATTTTTTTCAGTCGGTTGAGGCCGGCAGTGAAAAGAGAGTGCGAAGGATTTTTTTATTTTATTTTATTATTTATTTATTTATTTATTTATTTATTTATTTTTGACAACTCGCCTCTGTATTAGGTGCAATAGGACCCTAACCGCACGAAATACCGGACCCGCTCTAATGGGGCGACCCACAGAGCCATTTTTTCTCCGTAGGGTACGATAGAAAGGCGGGTTCTTGTCTCCCTCTGAAACGCTCTCGTCTGCCTAGCTTTTCGGTGCAAAATTTTTCCTTCTGCGGTACGACTCAGCTTTTCGGCCATTCTCTGATCTTTTCAATTCCCTCAAAATTGCCCCAACTTTCGCTAAGTTCAGTACCACCGTTTAGGCTTAAAAACATCGAGTCCCATTTCATCTGGTATAATGAGTACTAGGTGTGCGGCAACAAATCACATAGTTAACACAATGTGCAATAAACCACAAAGATTACCAACAAAGCACTTAACCTAAATAGCCGACCCGGGTACTTGTCTTTGTGGTTAGCCACTTTGCCGGCTTAAATTCCTTCATGTACGTTAATGGCGCCTTGTGCATGTAAAATCCGTCGTGGGTGCAAAGTCCTCCAAGTTACCTGTGAATTATACCTCTGGAGATGCCTTGCCAGGTGAAGGTCTCGTCATCTGATCAAAGTTCTAAATTACGAGACCAACTTGAGTAGCCATTTCAGTTCAAACAACAGGATGAAACATTAAATAACAGGCGAAACAAAGTATGCTCAAACGAGAAGCAAGTACTGCAGAAATGAAAGCATGCGAAGCAAATAAGTCAGGTTTATTGCCGCTACGTGACAATTAGGCGATCATCTCTCCGATACCAGATATTTAACCCGTTAAGCTGAGATAACTCGGCAGGTAGGGGCCTGGACATGGTTTAGAAAGGGAAAAAAAAGGTATAAAAAAAGAGAAATGCCTGCAAAACGATGACCGAGAAACTCAATCGAATGAATTTAACCGAGAACTAGTGTAAATTCACAGAGTCTGGCTTTTTTGTGTGTGTGCGTGTGTTTTTAAAGAAATTTTAAACAGTGCATGATATTTCATAGAGCGAGAAAAAATACACATCATGAAAAGGGTTAGACATCCCGATTAAGCAAAGGGGGATAAAGAAAAATACCAGAAATAATGTGTAAATCAAATTAATTTATAAAAATGTATTTCATCCGAATTCTTATTTATGCATCAGGGTGGGTAAAATACATTTCCTAAAACAAAAAAATCGTAATTATTTTTATATCTATAATATCACTGGCACATAAATTAATCATTTTTAAAATAAATTTCTTGGGTTTTTTTTTTCTTTTCTTTTCTTTAACTGATTTTCCTCAATATGTTTTATATAAGAAAGATATTGTCATTGAGGTATTTTCATCGATATGTTCAATTTTAGCGTTCGTCTTACAATTTTCTTTTATATTAAGCTCATTTTGCATAAATTCGTTAAATCAGATTTTCTTTCCTCTTTAAGCTTAGCTGCAAAATGTTTAAAAAGATTATGTAATAAGTAATCTATTAGATGTTTCTTGCTTGATTGATTAGTTCCCTTTTTTATCCCTTTTAATTAAAACATAATAATTGCTTTATAATTTCATCATTTATTCTTTTGTTAATTCTTTTTTTCCCCGACTACTGATGTTAAACACTTGTTAGGGGTCCAGATAAAATTGGCAGTCTGTCAAAAGACAGCTAACAGATATAGCCTCGATAGCGCAATTCGGCTGATATATAATGTGACAAATGCTTATTTTCAGAAAATTAGCAGATGATAGATAAGTTGCAGGCAAATCTTTATGGACAGATAACGTGCGACTTCAAGAAGAAACATTATTTGGCAACAGCTAAGATGCTAAATTCGCTGTCGTTTGAAAGACATTTGAAGTAGTACATATTTCAGTATGAGTCAAACATGAAAACTTCTTAAAGTGAGTGTAAAAATGAATCTTGTTAGCAATGAAAGTTTCATGATCATGCGAAAGAAAATAAAGGTTTTACAGGGAATGGCGTAGGTATGTTTTTTGTCGCTTAGGGCAGGACTAAATTTTATGCAATCCTCCTCCCTAAAAAAAAGAAAAAAAAAACACATTTTTTTCCTTACAAAAAAAACATTCCTTTTATGATTGTACTGAGAGGAAAAAAAGGTAGCTTCACTCTTCTTTATTTTTAAGGATTCAGCTAATCTTAAACACACAAAACTTAAATACGTGGAATCCGATTATAGATTTCCAGTTTTCGTCAAGACTGTATTTGAATGGGAATTTCAAAAATTTTGCGGAACGTTTACGGATATGACTGTTGGTTTAAGCGCATGGGAGTGGCAACAATGAAAATAATTTAAATAACAAAAATATTTGCTAAAACTTCTAAATTACGCCTAATTTTGCATCTACTGTTTCAAAACGAGAGAGAAACGGGAGAACTTTTAGAATTTCACATAGTCACAAGTTATTCTATTCTATTCATCCATTTTTTTTAAGATAGAAGAGAAATCAAAAAATGTTCTTGAATCCTCCTATCAAGAGCTAACGAATATGCAAGAAATAAATTTTCATACATATATATATTTGTATATATATACAGGGTGAGTCATAAATATCGAAACAATAGGCTAGCTCCTTAAATATGGCCCATAGACCCATATTTCCAGTTGCAAAAATTCATAAAAAAAAAGTTGAATTTTCTTATAAGATAAGTTGCAACTCCATGGGGGGGGGTCTATTTGAAAAAATACGAAAATTAAATTTTTATACGGCCTCCGTAGGGCAAAATTTCCAATTATTAAATTATTCCTTATGCATTCCTAAATTGAACAAAAAATAATTCATCTCCATATCTAAAAATCTGACTGAGATATTAAAATCGAAAATTCTCGAAAATTCGTGACTTACACCACTTAACCATGCCTGTAAACGAAGAATTTTTATCGCATTTTGAGAGCAGATAAGGGATCGTCCACAAATTGTGCATTATTATATGTCGCTTTAAGACAATGCCTCTTATTTGGACATAACAAAGCAGCGTATTGAATTAAATCTAAACTTGTTTTCAAAATATGTTGGTACTCTACACTGCAGGTCTGCAATGATCGAAATATCCAGGTCCTGACCCAAAACGACCCATAGATAAAAAAGTTTGGCCCGGCCTGGAAAAATGTTAAAATCACAGCACGAACTGGCCTGGAAAAAAGTTTAAATCATAGCCCGGCTCAGCCCTGAATTTCTACATAGTTTTTTACTTCAATGTGGTTAAAAATTGTTTCGTATGGAGGAGTTCTGACCAAAAATACTTATTATAGCTTCTTGTTTTTTATATTTATACTTTTTATTATTTAAGAAGCGTCGAAAGCTGTGATGTATGTATTTTATCAATGAATCTAATGTAAAAGTTTCACTTATATTTTGATACCGTTACTCCATATCCCATGCGTTGGAGACTTTGAAAAATGTTATACTGTAAAACCTTTTAAGACGGGATCACATAGGAAAGAAAAAATACGTTATAGACAAATAACCTTCCTAGGAGGTGTAAATGGAGTTTATTTTTTTTCTCTGGTATTATTGTATTTATTTTGTATGAATCAACACATTATCCGCTTCAGACAGAATTCCGTCATAGGCAGATTTTTTTTCACTGGTTTATCGTATTTAAGTTTTTTGTCTTTAAATATACTATTCCTTAAAACAAATGAATTTTAAAGGTTTTTTTTTTCTTTTTGCAAAATAAAAGAGATTAACATCCTCTCCAGGACGATAAAAAGCCCGAAATTGTAAGAGCTTAAAAAAAAAAAAAAAAAAAAAAAAAAAAAAAAAAAAAAAAAAAAATTAATCTGCATTTTAGAAAATGCATTCTTTTAAATAACTGACGAACATTTAAACAGTAAACTTCATTTTCCTGCATAATGAATTTTCCCCCACTATTTCTTATCATTGAATAATTAAAAGTTAAGAATTATTTTTAAAAAAAATGAACTTAAAACATGTCATTTTTGATTATTTTACATTAGTTTTGTTTTGTCAAATTAGAAAAAATATTTACTTTTGAAAATAGGATTTTTTTTAAAGTTATATTATTTTCTCAATCAATATTTATAATATTTTTAAAATTAATATTGAAAAACAAAAACCCTGGAACAAAACTATAATCAGATTTTCATATTTAATTAAATAGAAAGAAATTGAAATCCGATAAAAAATGTTTCGAGTTGCAAAGATTTTTAATTATCTCCTTTAAACCAGTACTAACCACGTGAAAATTTTATAAATTGTAAGAGAAATTTTAGGATGTGTTTTCTTAGCAAAATATATGGCTTATCATCACAAGAAAAGAACAAAAATCAAAACACTAACTCAAAAGATAGATTTTTACACGTTTCCTAGAAATGTCAAAGTAACATTGTGTTTTCAATTGCGCACATTTCAATTTGTGTCTAATCCCTTAAAACCTGATGAATTTTTTAAACGGCTATAACTTCGCGAATTTTAAAGATATGAAGACGCAACTTTTTGTGTCTTATTCAGGACTGGATAAGGAAAGTTTTCCTAATTGGAATTTTTATCCTACGGGGTCCGTATAAAAATTTTATTTTTGTATTTTTTCAAATAGACCCCCCATGGAGTTTCAACTTACCTTATCAAAAAATTCACCTTTTTTTATGAATTTTTGCAACTGGAAGTATGGGTCTAGGGGCAATATTTAAGGAGATAGCCTATTGTTTCGATATTTATGACTCACCCTGTATATATATATATATATATTATTTTAGTTTGAAATCACGTGGGGCATCTTGAGCAGCCATTTTGAAGCAGGATGGTGTCCTAGATGTCCAACGAATTGGGTAGATATTTTAATACACTCGTAACATATTCTCAATTACATCCAAATCGGTTTATAAATACGAGCACAATTGCATGATAATGATGGAATATGTATAGAGATATATAATAAATGAAAGGAATAAAAATTACAATCCTTTTGAAATTCAAAAATAAAATTAAATTTCAAAAAAATTAAATTAAAATCTTTAAATTATTTTTCTTAACCTTTAAATCTTATATTCTAAAACCCGTTTTACCTCTCGTAACTTTGTTTCTCAGCATAACACTTATTATGTTCATCTTTAAAATCATAGATTAACTCAAGACAGAAGATGCTGAGATTTAAACAGTTCTCCTTTGTTTATGATTAAAGCCCTGTACTTCCCGGAAATTGTACGGATCTTGACTATGGGTCAGTCAAGAACTAATAGACCAATTAAACTAACAGATCATCCAAGTTGATATCTTCGCCCCTGCTGGACAATGTGTCAAGCTCAACATATTGGCAAGAACGCACACTAAAAAGATCACTTTTTGCCAATTGGAGGTGCCTGCACAACCTACAACCATGTAAATCTCAAAATTGATTTAAATAGCTGGAAGGCTATCGGATCGAACTCGTGGAGAAGGTTTGTAAATAGTAGAAACGAAATAAACAATTTAGGTTCACCTTGAAATTCCCGAGTTATTTTTTTCTATCATCAATATACTAATTATTCCTTACGTAGATAGATATACCGTATTTACTCGTGTATAACGCGCACTTTTTTTCCCCAAATTTTCGAGCAAAAACCCTGGGTGCGCGTTATACACGGAATATTTTTTCACTGCTTTATGTAATCACACGATATACCTATGAATCAAGAAATGTATTCATAGAAGAAATTAAAACTTGAATCTTACTGAAGTATTTCTGCGTCTTTATTTGCACTTTTTTATACAAAAGCGGTAGTAGTAACATTATTTAAACACTACTTAGCAATCCTCATTTTCATTGTTGTTTTTTATGTAACGATAAACAGCAAAAATTCATGTAATAGTACAGATTTGCACTATAAATAAAAAAAAACTGTAAAGTTAAAAAATATTTAAGAAAATTTTTAGAAAACTGGGAAACCTAGAACTTTTTATCTAACTGCGACTCAAGTAGCAGATAAAATTTTAGTAAGATTAGTATAATTTTACTAGATTCATTTGTAAAGCTAAAGCGCGTTATATACGAGATACAAAAAAATTGCCATTTTTTGTTCTAAATACTGGGTGCGCGTTATACACGCATCCGCGGTATACACGAGTAAATACGGTTGTTAGGTATAGCTATCTCTAAAGCATATGCGCTGAATTAAAATACATATGATATATTTTAATTAAAAAACTTTGAAAACGAGTAAAACAGCCATTTGTACTGCTCGTACTTGGAAGACTGAAAATTAATGCTTTGTTTTTTCTGCAATTTAAGAAAGGAAACTGTGGAGGTAGATTGCCTATCTTTTATTATATGGATTTTCTCAATACCAATACGAATAGATTGGAAGGCACCCGCACAGACAATCACTTCATGAGTTGGCGGATGAAAATCTAGGATTAGTTAAGATTTGTTCGGTCTGCCAAGTATTATCTTGGTGGAAAACACTTAAAAACCCAACTTTAGCGGTTGACTGTGATAGGTTTACCATTATGTTTTCATACTTTTGGATACTTTTATTTCGTTTTTATATTTGTTATAACTAATGATTTATTAAATTTGCTTTATAAAACGCCTTGTATATAAACGTATAACTGTTTTCATTTAACTCTTTCAACGGCGGTGATCACACGGCAAGACCACCTAATTTTGATTCCAAAATGAAACGGAATAAAGAACATTATTTTGAAAATTAGTTTTTAGAATGTAAGTTTATAAAACAAGTTTTAAATGTTTAAGGATTTTTTTTTTTAAATCCTGATATCAATCTATCATTTCATCATTTTATGGACAGAGTTTTTCTTACTCAAAAAAAAAAAAAAAAAAAAAAAAAAGAAAGAAAGAAAGAAAGAAAGAAATTAACAAAATTCACTTTAGCTATAACCAACACATGCATATTTAATAATAGGTTTCACTTCTGTGTCATAATTAATGAAAAATGCGTGACAGTTATTACTTAAACATATTCAGTATTGCAGTTAATTAATTAGCAGCCTGACAACCCTTTTAAGATATCTCAATTATTGCGCATAAATTGTTACTATCACGCATCATTCCTTAATCCGGTGATTTATAAAAGATTTAAAACCACCAACTCAAGCTGATCTCAACATTTACGTATGCGTGCAGTCGACATGCAATTACTATCATTCCATGATCAAGATACTCTGCACTTGTAATTACGATTCAAATTGATATTACTCAGCACAGGTCGTCATTAGCATTTAGCGTGATATTTTAAGTTATGCTGCAAATTACACGGAAAATGGCAATACATCATATTAGATATAACCCTTGCTCCTGTATAAAAATTGCTGAGTTTTCATAAGGGATAGTCAGGAAATGAAAATTTTTATGGGTTGTAATGTATCATCGGATAAAAATGGTATTTTACGCATCGATTTTCAAGATTTAAAAATATGTTATTAATTAAATGAAATACAATTAGCAAGGAGCGTTTGGGATTTGCTATCTAATGAAGGTGTTGTCTGACTTTTATCAGTTCATTCCCTGTGGCCACAAAATACTATATAGCCTATATTTATGAGATAAAATTGGCCTTTATATTCCTTTTTTTTTTATCTATCTTTATTTAATATTATAATTTCTTTGTAATTACAAGGTGCCCTAACAAAAATGGGTGATTTTAAAAATTCAATATAAAAATTAAACTATTTTTTTTAAATTACTGTATACTAAATGTAAGAGCATCCTCATTATCATGGCACTTATATTTATTATAACTAATGCTTTATTGAATTTTCTTTATAAAACGCCTTGTATATAAACGTATGTTTTCATTAAACTCTTTAAAGGGCGATGGTCACACGACTTGACCATCTAATTTTTATCTGAAAATGACAAACAGAACCAAGAACATTTTTAGAAAAAATAGTTTTTAAAATGAAAGTTTAATAAAACTAGTTTTAATTTTTTATAAAATTCTTTTAAAAAATCTGGTACCAATCTATCATTTCATTATTTTACGAACAAAGTTTTTCTTCCCCTGAAAGAGTTAAAGAATGAAACAAACGAAATAACTTTACCTATAACCAACACATAAATATTTAAAAATAAGTTTACTCTCTGTGCCGTAATAAATGAAAAATGTATAAAAATTATTATTTAAAAATAGTCAGTAATGCAAGTTATTTAATTAGCAGCCTGACTACCCTTTTAAGATATCTCAATTATTACGCATAAGTTGTTACTAGCACGCATCATTCCTTAACCCGGTGATTTATAAAAGATTCAAAATCACTAACTAAAGCTGATCTCAACATTAACGTATGCGTGCAGTCGACATGCAATTACTATCATTACATGATCTAGATACTCTGCACTTGTAATTACAGATTCAAATTCATATTACTCAGCACAGGTCGTCATTAGTATTGCACCTGATATTTTAAGTTATGCTGCAAATTACACGGAAAACGGCAATACATCATATTAGATATAGCCTTGCTCTGTATAAAAATTGCCGAGTTTTCATAAGGGATAATCAGGAAATGAAAATTTTTATGGGTTGTAATGTATCATCGGATGAAAATGGTATTTTATACATCGATTTTCAAGATTTAAAAGAATGTTATTAATTAAATGAAATACAATTTGCAAGGAGCGTTTGGGATTTGTTATCTAATGAAAGTATTGTTTAACTTTTATGAGTTCATTCTTTGTAACTACGAAATACTACTCACTGTTCGTGAGATAAAATTGACCTTTTTATTTTATTTTTTTCTATCTTTATTTAGCTTTTTTTTTTAATTACAGGGTGTCCTAAGTGGAACTGGTGATTTTAAATATGCACTAAAAATTAAACTATTTTTTAGAATTACTATATAAAAAATTTAAAAGTTTTCTCATTATCATGGCACTTATTTTATCTTTACATTTATTATAACTAATGATATATTGAATTTGCTTTATAAAACGCCTTGTATATAAACGTATTATAACTGTTTTCATTTAATCCGTTCAAGGGCGGTGGTCAAACGGCGTGACCACCTCATTTTTAGGTGTGTTCGTAATTATGTAAATACGTAGCACCTATTGTTGTCGCTCAGTCCGTCTGTCCGCATATAACAACGCAAAAACTACCCAACCGAATCGTTTGAAATTTAAAATACATAATTATAACATAATTTTGTCGAGTCATTTCAAATTTTATGAAAATCGGATGGATAGATCAATTACAGGGACAATCAAAAGGATTCCGTTACATTACGATCAATAAAGAAAAAAGTTTCAAATGCATTTTAATCGTTTGAAATTTAAAACATATAATTATTGTGTAATTTTGTTGAGTCATTTCAAATATTATGAAAATCGGATGCATAGATCAATTACAAGGACAATCAAAAGGATTCCGTTACATTGCGGTCAATGGGGAAAAAAAATTCAAATGCATTTTAATCGTTTGAAATTTAAAAATATAATTATTACGTAATTTTGTCGAGTCATTTCAAATGTTATGAAAGTCGGATGCATAATCATTTACAGGGACAATCAAAAGTATTCCATTACATTGCGGTCATTTGGGAAAAAGTTTCAAATGCATTTTAATGATGTTACATTCATTCGAACATAATATAATTGGCATGAATCTATGAAATATATACTAAAATATGCATTCTGTACAATCTGTGATGCAAAGAATTTTTATTATTAAATTACAGGGCCACACAAAAGTATTCCACTACATAATGCTATTCTGGGAAACATTGTTTGGGACGTGTTTTAATTACCGTAATTTCGGGTGTATAAGCCGCGGATCAAACAATTCTTTTTCGACCCAGAATTTTTTAAAAAATGAATGCTACTACTTAGATCGCCGTAAATACTTGTGTTCAATCACTAAATAAGATTTCTGGGTCCAAAAAGAATTGTTTTATCCGCGGCTTATACACCCGAAATTACGGTATATTAAACTATTTCACATTTTATGAATAAGATATACGTTGCTGAGGTGTAATAAAAATTACTTCCTGCATATTTACAGAAACGTAAAGATTTCGATTACTATACTGTATCCGGAGTACGCTCTACTATATCAGCAAGATCTGAATATTTTTAAAACTTCGTTATCGTACGAACGCACATCATTTGCTACGTTCACGTGCAATTTCCCAACTTGTTATAAGTAGTGTTACTTACACAATTTCGACACATAAAGGAATAACAGAAATGTTATGTAAACTTGACACGAATATGAGCCTCGGGTCTTTTCACTTCATATAGCAGCTTTCGAACTTATCAAGAACTGAAACTGAAACATACATGACCACCCACTGCATCATCATACAGATTTGTAAGTGGTTTAAATTGCACAATGACAAATCGGAATCAAATTGCGATTCAGTGTCGAGAAAACCTTTAATGAGTTAAAAGGGGCGCTTTTTTATTGAGGGAAAAATCGTGCCATTTCTTATATCGTATGCTAAGTAAATTATTGCAAACATGATCATGAAACCATCTAAAGGGAACAGAAAATCATCTAAAAGAAACATAAAATCACCTAAAGGAAACATAAAACTACAAAATAAACTTCATTTATAATGGAATATTTTCAGAACTATTCACAAGAAATACCTATTTTATTAATTTTTCATAGACTCTTGCAATTAGTTTAAAAACTACATCAAGTACTCTAGATTGGACTATTCAAATTTTACATAATTAAAAAGTTATCTTTTAAACTTCCTAGCTTTTTTAATATGCACGTTTCCTTGAATTAGTCCAAAACTAAATTTATTTTGTTTAGTGTTGTTTTTGTGTTTAAAATTTTTACATTATGATTTTCTTTGCTAATAACATTATGTTAAAACTCTCCTTTATATTACGAACACTCATTTCGCTTTGACCTACCTATTTATCATAAAAATTTATACACGTTTTACTACTTCATCCAACATAAAATACTATATTTGTGTACAAAGTTTTTCGTTCCCAAAATGTGATAACAAATAGCAGTGATAAATAAGCAGGAGCTTCTCATTAAAAATTAACATCTTTTTCTTTCATTTTATTAAAATAAATAGTATTTTTCGAAGTTTTTAAATTCAATTCCTATATATTTCTAAATTGCATGTTTTAGAGTAAAGCAATAACTAATGTGATTGAAAATGTGTTATTATTAGTAGAATGTGTAGACTGTAATGCGTATGAACCTTTAATGTACTAAAAAATTTTTGGGTGCTTTTAAAATATTTTTTTAGGCAAAATTTCAGATAAAATTTTTAAAACAAAAAATAGTTGTATGAATTTGAAATTATACTTTTTAAAAAATCAGGACAATTTAAAAAGTAGTTTTCAAACTCAAAATCTGAACACAGCTAGTGTTCAGAATAAGCTTTACTGTGGTAAACATTAATTTCGATTAAAGAACGAAAAAACACTTATTTCCCTTCAAGAATACTTATTCGGTATTTTTTATTCGGTAAAATCAAATACTAAAATCAAATTAGGTATTTCACAGAACAGCCGTTTTTAATTATCCGTAATTTTTAAAAGATTTTGAAACACGGAATCGCACTTTTATTAGAAATTCACATTTGATTAATGGCAAGAAAGAGGCATTAAAATTTCATACCCTTCCTGAAACAAAATGCTTTGTTGACGAATGCCTAAGGTGATTATTTCATCTTCTGGAGTGTAAACCAGTGCAAGAGACAAAAAAAGAAATTGTCTGTGTACATTGACAGTAGTAATTGAAAATTTATCACCCAAGATAAATGAAGTGCTTTGAATTTCCAGAGAACAAAATTAGTTTTTTAATTTTCACCTTCAACAAGTACTTTTTTTTTTAAATCTCTTAGTCGAAGAATCAGTAAGGTGTTGAAAATTGCATTCCGTTTTATTATGAGAGTGAAGAAATAAAATTAATTAATATAATAAAATTTTTCTTTGGTCACTATTTAAATTACGATGAGAAAAAGATGTGAAAATTGGATTTAACTTAAAAAACATAATATAAAATGACAAAACCTAAAACATCTTGCATAGAAATTTCGACAGTATTTTTAATGAGAATTTTTATAACAATTATAAAAGATGTTTGCCCATTTATCAGAATGTTAATGTCGTAAGCGTATTCCCTCTAAGGTATAATGAATGATTATTTTAGGATTAATGGCAAAAAGAAGGCATTATGTTTCATATTTTTTGTTTCTAAAATGTGATAAACATATAGCAATCGCTAACTATACACGGGCTTCTCATAAAAAAAAAAAAAAATTTCTTTCTTCTTTTTATTAAAATAATAGAATTAAGTACTACTCTTATCCCATCGACCGATTTTGCCAAATTACACAAATCGTCAAACGAATAGCCAAATTATACATATTGACGTAATTTTTATTTTAAATAATAATAAAAAAATAATTAATAGAATATTAAAAAAAATTCAAATAAAAAGGTCGAAATAAAAGTCACTTAATGACGTTTTAAACACGTGTATCGTATTTAATGTCATTGAATTGACATACACGATCATCCATTATTGGCATTTAATCTAATAATTTGGCGATAGTATTTTGGTCGACGGGATAACAGAGTAATACCTAGAATTTTTATCATCTTTTAATTCAATTCCTATGTTTTGCTAAATGGAATGTAATAGAGTAAAACAATTACATATGTGGTTGAAAATGTGTAATTAGTAGTAGAACATGAAGAATTAAATGCGTATATTTTTAACCATTTCCCTGATTTGCCCGTACTTCATGCGGGCAACATGTTTTTGCCAATCATGATTTGCTCGTACCACATACAAGCATTCAGAGTCCAATTATGATTTATTATTCTCACCAGTAATTTTTTATAGTAAATTTTGCATAATTTAATCCAAGCATTTTGCTGAGTCCATTAGGCGAAAATTTCAACTTTGAAAAACCTGTGATAAAAGATTAAAAATTCTGTAAAAGTCACGAAAGAAATAGGCATTATTTTAAATGTTCTCGCAAAAATATCGATCAGTTAAGTGGTAATGTACTAAAAAATTTTAGGATGTATATAAAACTCTTTATTTTATGCAAAATTTTTAAAACAAAAAATAGCTCTAAGAATTTAAAGTTATACTTTAAAAAAAATCAGGACATATATAAAATGTCCTAATTTTTAAAAATACTTTTCGAAATTAAGATCTGAATGCAGCTAGTGTTCAGAACAAACTTTACTGTGGTAAACATTAATTTCGTTTTAAGAACGAAAAAAAAAATCCCTCTTTCCTTTCAAGAATACTTTTTTTTATTATATAAAATCAAATACTAAAATTAAATTGGATATTTCATACAACAGACATTTTCAATTATCCGTAAAAATTTAAAGGATTTTGAAGCATGGAATCGGCATTGGAAATTCACATTTGATTAATGACATTAAGTTTCATACCCTTCCTGAAATATATTGCTTTGTTGACAAATGCCTAAGGGGATGGTTTCAATTTTTTGAGCGAAACCAGTGCAAGAGACAAAAAAGAAACTCTCTGTGTACACTGATGGTAGTAATTGAAACTTAAATTTATCATCCAAAATAAATGAAGTGTTTTGAATTTCCAGAGAACGAAATTAGTTTTTAAATTTTCACCTTCAACAAGCACTTTTTTTTTTCTTTTCTCTTACTCGAAGAATCAGTAGAGCGTTGAAAATTGCATTCCGTTTTATTATAAGAGTGAAAAAATGAAATTAATTAATGTAATAAGATCTTATTTGATCATTATTTAAACTAAGATGAGAAAAAGATGTGAAAATTGGTTTGTAATTAAAATATAATATGAATTGACAAAATCTAAAACATCGTGCAGAAACTTCGATATTTTATTGTTATTTTATTTTATTTTGTGAAAATTTGTATAACAATTATATATATATATATATATATATATATAATACCCAATTTACACGAATGTTAATGTTGTAAACGTATTCTCACTATATAATATTGTTATAGTATGTTTATACTGGTTTTTAGGGACAAAATAATATTAAAAATATTAAGTTAAAACTCTCAGCTCATGCTTCACTTATTTTAGAATCATTTATTTTTTACTTTATTTACTCGATGACAGTATATATATTATTAGATGTTACTATGATCTGATTATTGGGAACTTTCAATATACTAAAAATGATGTTTAGTTAACTGAATCAAGAATTCTTTGAATTAATAATAATTTTAAGAGGAATTCTCCTTCTTGTAAACAAGTTTAATATTTCTATGATTGCGTTGTGTATAAATGATGCTCCAAAGTAGTTTCAATTATCATAAGTTAGATATCAATTAATAAGGATAATAAGCAAGAATTCCAGAGTTAAAGAAACTAATACTTAGATTACTGAGATAATATATTTATTTACAAAATTTACAATTAGAATTTATTGATTTAGATATATTAACCAAACTTAATCATATTACAACAGGATATTCTTATAACAAATTAAAATTACAATTAAATATAATGAAACTCGTGCAGATTAAATGAATTCCCTAGGGGTGGAATTTATAGTATATTCCCCAAAACATAATAAACCACACTTACCCCTATTTCTAATACCCAAATCCCTTTTCTCCCTGTATCAACTCCAGCATAATCGTCGTCGAGAACCTCAGATCTGAGCAGATCCTCCATATGAATCCTTCATTGTCGACTCCAAACTCAGCGGCTAGAACATTGGATCCGACGAATCTCTCCCAAACGAACGGGCCTTGTCATCCCGTAGAAGAAGTGAAGAGAGGGAACCTCCGTTGCTGCCGAAAAACACCCGGGACCGCTCACAGGCTGACCATCGCCTCCATCCGTACCTCGAACATCGCTACTATAATATGCACCAGTCAGCTTTCAAAAACAATGCGCTCTCATCTCTAGCGCGAACAAGACAAAATTACAGGAACACAGGCTTCCAGTAAAATCATAACTCCCGTCAGAACCTCAGAAGAAAAATATCATAACTTCTCAAACATGAGAGTTTTATTCGCACGGAGGAGCGAGATAAAAAGGCAAGAGCTGTAACTGAGAGCTTGCAAGAGAATAGAATGACTTTTCTTAAAATCCCAAATCCACTCTCTCAATTTTTTTTCTAATAATTGACCGACGGGAGGTTCCCTAAAACACCCCCCAACTTTCATTGGTCAAAATAATCAGCGCCTTTCTTGATGCAGTGAATTTTTAAGTGACATTGACCATTCTGACCCCCGAAATCCGGGAGTGTTAAAGCCGGCATTCGATGGAAAATAATTGCCCCTTCAATCCACCTGCGAGGGATACTCTACGTCAAAATCCCATCCCGTCCTCAATTTTATAGATTCAAAAGTCAAAAGTCGACTCGGAAAACCTTTGTAACCGTATACTTTTATCCCGCGCCGACCTTATTTCTAAGCCGCTAAACTCTCATCCTCCCCGAGAAAAATAACAAGCGTTATTCTAACTATCCCCTTTAACGATAAAAAAAAAAAAAAAAAAAAAAAAAAAAAACTCCCAGCTGCCCCTATTTTTCTAAAAACACGGAGAGCTATGAGTTTTAACTTAATATTTTTAATATTATTTTGTCCCTAAAAACCAGTATAACAATACTATAACAATATTGAACAAGTAACTTAAGATTAATGGCAAGAAGAAAGTATTATGTTTCATACTTTTCCTGAAAAGAAATGGCTTTTTGACAGCCTATGGTGGTCATTTCCTCTTCTTGAGCTTAAGCAGCACCAGTGCGACCACAGAAAAAAAATGGAAACCTCTCTGTACCGACAGTTGTAATTAAAATTTTTAAAACAAAAAACATCTGTATGAATTTTAAATTAAACTTAAAAAAAACAGGACATTTTAAAAAGTACTTTTAAAAGTCAAGATCTGAAACGCAGCTAGTGTTGAAAACTAGCTTTACTGTGGTAAACATTAATTTACATTTAAGAATGAAAAAAAAATCCTCCTTTTCCTTCAAAAATACTTTTTTTTTTGTAATCTGTAAAATCAAATACTAAAATGAAATTAGATATTTCACAGAACAGCCGTTTTCAATTATCCGTAAAATTAAAAGGATTTCTAAACACGGAATCGGACTTTTATTAGAAATTCACGTTTGATTAATGGCAAGAAAGTGGCATTAAAATTTCATACCCTTCCTGAAATGAAATGCCTTGTTGATAAATGCCTAAGATGATGGTTTCAACTTCTTGAGCGAAAACCAGTGCAAGAAACAACAAGTTGGAAATTGCACGTGAAGCGTAGCAAATTAGGTGCGTTCGTACGATAACGAAGTTTTAAAAATATTACTTTCATATATCAATCTCATAAAATTGTAAATAGTGAATTACAATTAAAACGCTCATCAAACAATGTTCTCCCTATACCATTACGTAATGGAATACTTTTGTGTGGCCTTGTAAATCAATAACAAATGCTCTTTGCACCACAAATTATGTAAGATGTATATTATAATATGTATTTTATAGTTACATATAAATTTTATTAAGTTCGCATGAGTGTAACACGATTAAAATGCATTTGAAACATTTTTACCCATTGACCGTAATGTAACGGAATACTTTTGATTATCCCTGTAATTGATCTATGCATCTGATTTTCATAAAATTTGACATAACTCGACAAAATTATGTAATAATTATGTATTTTAAATTTCAAACGTATAGAATATATTTGAAACTTTTTTCCCCATTGACCATAATGTAATTGAATACTTTTGATTGCCCCTGTAATTGATCTATGCACACGATTATCAAAAAATTTGAAATAACTCGACAGAATTATGTAATAATTGCGCATTTAAAATTTCAAACGATTAAAATGCATTTGAAACTTTTTCCCCATTGACCGTAATGTACTGGAATAATTTTGATTGCCCCTGTAATTGATCTATGCATCCAATTTTCATAAAATTTGAAATGACTCGACAAAATTATGTAATAATTATGTATTTTAAATTTCAAACGATTCGGTTGGATAGTTTTTGCGTTGTTATATGCGGACGGACAGACGGACGGACAGACGGACGGACTGAACGACCACTATAGGTGCTACGTATTATATAATTACGAACGCACCTAAAAAAGAAACTCTCTGTGTGCACTGATGGTAGTAATTCAAACTTAAATTTATCACCCAAGATAAATGAAGTATTTTGAATTTTCAGGGAACGAAATTAGTTTCTTTCCTTTTTAGCTTCAACAAGAACTTTTTTTTTCTTTTCTCTTTGTCGAAGAATTAGTAAGCCGTTGAAAATTGCATTCGGTTTTATTATAAGGAAGAAGAAATGAAATTAATTAATGTAATACGATTTTTATTTGATCCTTATTTAAATTAAGTTGAGAAAAAGATGGGAAGATTGGTTTGCAACTTAAAGTATAATATGAATTGACAAAATCTAAAACATTGTGCACAGAAACTTCGATATTTTATTATTATTATATTTTTGTGAAAATTTTAATAACAATTATGTATATATATATATATATATATATATATATATATATATATATATATAATAACACCCAATTTACACGAATGTTAATGTTGTAAAGTATTCTCACTATATAATATCGAATCAGTAACTTAGGATTAATGGCAAGAAGAAGCGTTTGATTTTTCTGTATAGGTTTCATATTTTTCTGAAATAAAATTGCTACTTGACAAATGCCTATGGTGACGATTTCAACTTCTTGAGCGTACAGCATCGGTGCGACAAGAGAAAAAAAAATAGAAACCTCTGTGTATGGCAGGGCCGTAGCAAGGTGTTTTGAGGCCCCCCCCCCAAAAAATATAACTTTGGGCCCCCCCTCCCCCTACTTTCAACTGAATTTTTAAAAAAATATTTATATTGAAGTTTCCAATGAGTTTCAAATTATATTAATGTAATAAACAAATTTAATAATTATCATAAGTATTTTAAATCATTATTAAAATTATTATAATATTCATAACTCTGCACAAATACGAAATAAATATGCATTGCTTAAAGAACCCGTGGCAAAATGCGCGCGACACTGTGACGGGCGTCGCAGATATTTAAGCAGACTCAGCAATGCCACGGACGCGCTATTGCGCTTAAATTATGCAAAAAATCGGTCATGGTGCACAAAAAATAGCTCTTTCCTGTGGGACGCGTTATTTCATCAAAATTTCGTCGCAAAATAAGAACGATTTCATCCAAAGATCGCGAGAATAAACGCAAATATTATCAAAGCATCGCGAAAAAACAGCAAATTTCGTCAGAAAATCCCTCAAAAGCAGATTTCATCAAAAACTTGCGAAAAAAAGGGCAAATTTTGTTAAAAAAATACCCCAAAAACGGCAAATTTCCTCAAAAAATCTTGAAAAAAAGACAGACAACGTCAAAAAATCGCGAAAAAAAAGACAAATTTTGTCAAAAAATCTCGAAAATAAAGACGGATTTCGTCAAAATATCGCAAAGAAAACGAAAATTTCGTCAAAGGCACAAGGGAAAAAAAGAAAGATATTGCTGGAAGTGGATTTTTCTGTTTTATTATTATTATTATTATTTTGTAAGTGATGGAAATAATTTACACATACACATGCATGTTACCATAATTAATTAGCACTACAATAGCAGAAAAAATATATTTATGTAATACGTTGCATGTTACGGCTTCACCACAGTCTTGTATATCGCGTCTCCATGGCGCATTCTTTTGTAACGGCTTCACCATAACCTCGGATGCCGTGCGTCTCCTTGGCGCATTCTACTGTACTTTAGGTTTGCCGTTTTGGCAACTTTGGAATATCGTTTTTGTTATTGTTTTGGTTTCGGCGATCTTAGCGGACCTCTCGTGTGTTTCGCTAGATCTATATTATTTATTCGAAATGTAAATGATGTGTAAATAGTTTGTATATAAAGAATTTTTAAGTAATTAGTAGTATTAATTGAACCAGCGACCTAATGAGTGCATTAAATGTACTCGCAACATTCGACAGTTCGTGACATTTTTGGTCCGCTCGCCGGTAGGACATTCGTTTTTAATTCGAACTTGTTCTCCTTGTTCTATTTGAATTAAAATGGCTTCGTTAATTAGCTTGAATAGAGCTAGAGGCTCTTTAAAAGCCCAGTTAACAAGATTAGAAAATTCTCTAAATGAAAAAACCGATGAATTGTCTAAAATTCAAATTGAAACGAAAATCAAGAATCTTCAAAAACTGTCTACAAATATCGATGTACTTCGTCGTGATTACTATATAACAGCACCAGAAGATCATGATTTAACAGAAATTGAAGCTTCATTCGTCGAAATGGAAGAGCGAGTCGAAAAGCTAGAGGTAAGTTTCAATCAATTATTATATTCTAATAAAAAGGAAACAAAAAATTCGGAATTAAGGATAAGTAACAGTAAAATTAAATTACCTGACATACCACTTCCGCTATTTAGTGGGAAATATGAAGACTGGAACATGTTTAAAATAGAGTTTAATAATATTGTTACAAATAATGAAGAATTGACTGATGTTCAAAAATTACATTATTTGCATTCCGCACTAAGGAATGATGCTAAATTATTAGAAACTCCAGATGATACATTTGATTCGTTATTTAAAGCGTTAGAAAATAGATTTGAAAATAAAAGAATTGTGGTCAATATACATTTAAAGGCTGTGCTAGATTTTGAAAAAATTACACATGAATCATCTAAAGAATTAAGGCGTTTGTTAGATGTTATAAACAAAAATATCAGGGCTCTAAATAATTTAGGATTTGAGAGAAATAACCTCTCTGACATTTTGTTTACAACTATAATTTTGGAAAAACTAGATAAGGAAACAAGAAAACAATTTGAATTGTCAATAAACACATCTGAAGTTCCTAGTTTTGACAGTTTAATGGACTTTTTAGAAAAAAGAAGCCAATCTCTCGAAAGCATAAATAGAAGTAATTTAGCTAGATCAAAAATTTCTAGTGAAATAAAATCAAAATCTCTTTTAGTAAATACAAGTTCTGAAAAACAGTGTATTATTTGTGACTCATTTCATCCTCTATATAAATGTAACAAATTCTTAAATATGAATTTTGGTGAAAGATTTTCTATCGTTAAAAAAAATAAACTTTGTCTCATATGTTTTAACAAATCACATTTAGCAGCTAACTGTGTTTCGAAACATTTATGTAAACATTGCAAATCCCCTCACAACACTTTGTTACATAGAGATAAAGAAATAGGTCCCAGTAATGAAACTCATTTCCAAAAACCAGGTGTTGATCAGACAGTACGTCGCCCAGAATCAAGTCCGACGCCTTCAGTCTCACAAAATCTTTCTAATTGCTTATTCGCTTCAAATAAAACTGTTATCTTGCCAACTGCAGTTATTGACATAAAAACAAATAAAGGAAATTTTATCCAGGCAAGAACTCTCTTAGATTCTTGTAGCCAAATAAATTGTGTGTCGCTTGAATTTGCAAAGAAATTGGGCTTAAAGAAATCAAAGGTTTTTGCTCCAATATCGGGTTTGAATAACACAACCACAACATTAAATTATAAAATTAAAACTGTGATTTCAAACAAAAATAGAGATTTCACAAGGGAACTGGAATTTCTTGTAGTGCCAAAAATTACAGAAATAACCCCACTTACACCTATTCGTATAGAAATTGCTGATATTCCTACAAATATCCAGTTAGCAGATGCTGAATTTTATATCCCTGGGAGGATAGACCTGTTGCTCGGCGCGCAATGTTTCTTCGATTTATTAAAATCTGGTAAAATTCGCAGCTCATCTCAAAATTTATTATTTCAAGAAACAGTGTTCGGATATGTTGCTAGCGGTGTCGTGAATAATTCCTCAGATGATTCCCAATATTGTGGTTTATTAACCAATGAAAAAATAGACGAATCCTTAAGAAAATTTTGGGAAATCGAAAATATTAATGATTCTAGTTCTTTACTTAGTAATGAAGAGAAATTTTGCGAAAATCATTTTGAAATGACTCATTATCGAACTTCTAATGGTCAGTATGTTGTTAGCATGCCTATGGAGGATGCTACACTCTTAGGAGAATCCAAAAAACTAGCCGAAAAAAGGCTCAATCAAGTTTGGCACCGATTAGATAGGGATTCGAACTTACAACCTCTCTATTCGGAATTTATGGAAGAATACAAAAACTTAAATCATATGGAATTAGTCGAAGAATCAAAACCCGTAAAGAACCTTTATTATATACCACATCATGGGGTCTACAGGCCAGAAAAAAGTACAACACGCTTGCGAGTCGTTTTTAACGCTTCAACGCCAACGACATCTGGTTTGTCATTGAATGACATTCTTTTAAAAGGAAAAATTCCTCAACAAGAATTATTCTTAATTATGATACGTTTCCGAAAACATCGGTATGCATTCACAGCGGATGTAGAAAAAATGTATAGAATGGTATTAATTGACCCATCCCAACGAGACTTCCTTAGAATCTTGTGGAAGGACAATATTAACGCGCCTGTAAAAACTTACAAACTTAATACAGTTACTTATGGGACATCTAATGCTCCTTATTTAGCAACTCGTGCTCTTAAACAATTAGCTCTTGATGAGCAACCAAACTTACCTCTAGCATCGTCAGTCGTTTTAAAAGATTTTTATGTAGACGACCTTCTTTCGGGGGAATCGACTCTCGAAAAGGCGAAAATTTTAAAGTCCCAATTGATTGAACTTTTGAAGCGTGGAAATATGAAATTGCACAAATGGTGTGCAAACCACCGAGAATTACTTGAACCTAATACTATGGCTGCCACCGAATATAATTTCGATGATCAAACAGATTGTGGTTCAGTAAAAACTTTGGGTGTTCTCTGGGAACCTTTAAGTGATTGTTTTCTGTATAAATTAAAGATTCATAACAATAAGGAATTTTATAGTAAACGAGATGTTCTCTCTTTGATTTCAAAAATCTTCGATCCACTCGGATTAATTGGCCCTGTAGTAACAAGAGCTAAGATCTTCATGCAGAAAACCTGGCTAGCTAAGATAGATTGGAATGAGCCATTACCAGATTCCATAGCGAAAGAATGGAGTGATTTTGTTTCCACTCTTTCACAATTAGAAAATTTAAAAATTCCTAGATTTGTTTTCCGTGAAGAGCGCATAATCGTACATGGCTTCGCAGATGCCTCTTCTTTGGCATATGGAGCCGCCATATACATCCAGTATATACCAACTGAAGGTTCTCCTGATGCACATTCACTCTGTAGCAAGTCTAGAGTATCCCCCATAAAAACAATGACAATCCCTCGTCTTGAACTGTGCTCATGTCTTCTCTTAGCAAAATTAATGCATAAAGTTATACCGTCATTTGACATTCCAATAGAATCTGTTCTTCTCTGGAGCAACTCCACAATATCACTGGCGTGGATTAGAAAATCTCCCCACCAATTGAAAACATTTGTGAGTAATAGAGTGGCTGCTATACAAGACCTCACGGACTCTTATCAGTGGCAACACGTATCATCGGAAAATAATCCTGCTGACGTCCTATCTCGAAGTCTAGATGCTAAAGAACTGACTAACTGCAAATTTTGGTTTAGTGGACCAAATTTTCTTCGGGACAAAATTCAATATGCAGAAGATTATCCAGTAAAACTGGAAAACAACACTGACTATGAGTCCGAATTTAGAACTGAAAAAAACACTAACTTTTCACTTAGAACTGAACATTGTTTTTATAATTGTTTATTCTCTTTAACTAATAATTTTTTGAAATTAATTCGTATTACTAGTTATATTTTTAGATTTCTAAATAATTGTCGAAAGGGTAAGGAGAAAAAAAGTGGTGCCTTATCTGCAAGTGAATTGAGATTTGGAGAAATTTTTCTGATTAAACAGGTACAGTATTCAGCCTTCTCTGAAGAGCTTAAGCATATGAAAAACCAGAGGAGCCTTTCAGGTAACAGTAAACTCAAATTTCTAAATCCTTATATAGATTCCGATAATTTAATTAGAGTTGGAGGTCGTTTAGACAATTACAGTCTGACCTATGAGAGGAAACACCCTATAGTGTTACCACATGATCATAAAATAAGTGAAATGATTTTTGAATATTTTCATTCCAAATTTTTCCATTTAGGGCCACAATCATTGTTACATCATGTCCGGCAAAAATATTGGGTAATAAATGGGCGATCCTTGGCTCGTAAAATAGTTCACAAATGTGTAACGTGCTTTAAAAACAAACCAATAGGGGCAAATCAAATTATGGGAAGTTTGCCAGCCGAACGAGTAAATCCTAGCCCGCCATTTCAAAAATATTCTGTTGACTTTTGTGGACCCTTTATGATTAAGTATAAAAATCAGAGAAAGGGGATATATATAATAAAATTTACGTTGCAATTTGTTTGTCTTGCCACAAAGGCAATCCATTTAGATATAAAAACATCAACAGGTATAGATACGAGGAGTGTTTCTAAAGTTTGCCCACTTCCTTTAGAGAATTGATGAATTCTGTTATTTTGAAAGATTTAAATAATTATATTATAGTTACCATTATTGTATATTTGTATTGAACTGTTTATTATGTATAGCAATTTCATTTGAGATTTAAAATTTGTTTTAATTCTTAGCTGCATAATTTGGTAGCTTAGCTTCATAACATAAGTGTAAATTTACGTATCTTCGTCTGTATATATTCTTGATTAACTATTATTAACTTGTTAAATTTATCAGATTGCTACATATATTGAGTGTTAATTTGATAACTATCTTGCATACTATTCAAGTGTAATTATTGTTTGTATTATAACTTATCTATTTGCATTTGGTAAACTTATATTAAGTAATACATTAAGTAATAATATTGAAGAAGTACATTGTATTTTATCGAAAATACTGTATTATTGATTGTAGAATTGAAATTTCTATTATTTGCAATTGTTTGTTGTTACATTTAGTATTATTGTTGAATGTTGGCACATATCAACGGGGGCCGGTATGTTACGGCTTCACCACAGTCTTGTATATCGCGTCTCCATGGCGCATTCTTTTGTAACGGCTTCACCATAACCTCGGATGCCGTGCGTCTCCTTGGCGCATTCTACTGTACTTTAGGTTTGCCGTTTTGGCAACTTTGGAATATCGTTTTTGTTATTGTTTTGGTTTCGGCGATCTTAGCGGACCTCTCGTGTGTTTCGCTAGATCTATATTATTTATTCGAAATGTAAATGATGTGTAAATAGTTTGTATATAAAGAATTTTTAAGTAATTAGTAGTATTAATTGAACCAGCGACCTAATGAGTGCATTAAATGTACTCGCAACATTCGACAGTTCGTTCCAGTTGCATTTTGCAGACTATTTTTGAAAATATTATTAGCGTTGCAGACATTTGAAGATAGTTCTGCCACCGGGCTTAAAGATAAATTAGCAATGTTAAAATAAAATTTGTCTAAAACAATTTTACAAATAAGCACATAATGCTAAGATTTTATTATAAAATATAGAAAATAAATAAATTATATAAACACATAATTTTAACAGTTCGCTACTTAAGAGGCTACTTCAATTACGCGAAAAGACCCATTCTCTAATGCATGGAAGAATGGAATGGAATATGAAAGAAATTTATATCTCAGTTGCATTTCAATATTTTTAAATGATTTTTTTTTCACTGGATAGCTGAGAAAAATCTGTATGCAGATTTTTTTTCACCTTTTTTTATTTTGTTTGCAAAGTTTTTTTTTTTTTTTTTTTTTTTTTTTTTTTTTTTTTTTAAGAGGATGCTTTAATTTTCGAAACCGGTTTTAAAAATGAAAGTGACCTCATTAAAGTTATCTGTAAACAAAATTGAAAAAGCAAAAAACAGCCCGTATACAGATCGATCTCAGCTATCCTCAAAGAGCACCGATTAACCAAATTCATCGCATAACCAAGTATTGAATGACAAAGAATTTACAGAAACTGACTTATAAAAATTTTACAACTTTCTTTTTAATATTAATTTTTTTAAAGTAACAATTTATATACATTTTTCCCCCTTTTAAAATATGAAATGCTAGTAACTACAGGTTTCAAGACAATTATAAACTCTAGTTCATGCCGACTTTTTCTTAAAGCAAATATACAAAAATATTTTTAAAATAAGAACTTAAATGATAAAGTGAAAGCAAAATTGTTATTATTTTGAAAAGAGGCAAAAGATTTCGAATTGTGCATAAAGACATAAACCCCGCAACACTTTAACAGGCTCGAGGACTGTGCCATTTCTTGTCAGTTTCAGAGCCCATTAAGAATTAGAAGTAGAGGAAGTTTTTTCATTTACTAAATCCATTTTTCGTATGTTTAAATTATTCGAAATTTTACCATGCAAATTTCGATTAAATAACGTTTTTACTATTAAATTAAAACTGACTATCTACATATTATACACATTAAAAAATATTTTATTAAATACATAATTATACGTAACCAATTAATTTTGTAAAAGACATGAATAGTATGGAATTACAGTTGAGAATATTTGAACTTCAAAATATTTCTTATGTTTTACAAATTGCAGCATAGTAAGAAAAAATATTTCATAATAAAAAAACTATATATGTTTTACTCTGATTGAATTTATTGAATTGAAAATTAGCTTTGAAAAGTAAATTTGCGGGGGCCCTTTGTATTTTAGTTGGGAAGAATGGGCTTGGGCCTGTGAGATTATTTAGCATCACGGAAAAAAAGAAAGAAAGAACGAAAGAGCATAGAAAAATTTAAAATAGCACAATTTCTTATTGTGACATGAATTTAGAACTCTAGATTTTCAAGGAAATAAGAGTATAAATTAAATGAGAATTTACTTATTACTCGTTAACAAACGAAATGGTAGTTTAACATATGAATGCAATGGAATCTGAAGTTGACGCAGGGATTTTTTCTTGGATCCCATTTTGTGAAAAATAAAGTTATTTTTATGAAATTTATTGTATTTTGTAATGAAATTTGAATTCCAGTTATTGAAATTCGCATCAAACATTTATTAATAATAACTTATTTAAGTCTATATGCTAAATTTCTCATTTCAGGTGAACTTGTTTCCTTTGCAAAACAGATATTTTAAAACCTAACAGTATAAAATTAATTAGAGTATATTTTTATGGAATAGAATTTTGTGAATGGTGTGATTTATTAAAAAGAATTTTGTGAAGGAGCCCTAATAAAACGCTTAAATGAAAAACATGTAAATGAGAACTGTGTGTTATTAAAATATGCTCTATTAGTATACATATATTTTTCCAAGCTGTGCAAAATTTTCTAATACTTAAAATTTTTAATAACTGCTATATAAATTACATATGTAATAAATATGACTTACCAGACTAGTATAGGAGTAGATCTTTTTTCCTCCAGATATACACTTAATTTTATAAATACTATACTATGCGTATTACTAAAATAAATCAGAAAAAAACATACGAAAATCCACATCTGAAGTGATGTGTTGTCTACAAACATGTACTTGTATGCATTAGCGGGCTGCTAACATACTTGAATAGGCCAGTACTCCCTTCAAGGTCAATGAATCCGGTTACTACTAAGTAACTAAGCTGTTAACTTTTAAGGTGATTCTCTAGATGTTATTTGTGTCACCCATGTCGCGAAATCGGTGTGAAAAATGACCTATCTTCTAAGAACATAATATTCCGGTATTTCAAAAGAAAACACCCTTTTGTCGCTAGCAGCTTTATACAAGAGCCCGGCTTTCTTCAGAGTCGATCCCGATGACCGGTACTCTTTCCTTATCTTTCTTAGTTCCATGCAAAAACCCATGGTCAAAAAGCGAGGGGGGGGGAAAACGAATAAAAAAATAAGGATTTTCATTTTCTTGGTTTCTGCGTTTTTGAAATCTAAACAAGGTTTTTGATAAAAACAGGGCCCCGTTAAGGCTAGGGGGGGGCCCGGAACAAACATCATTCTGGACACCCCCCCCCCTTTATCTATCTGTAAATTTTTTTTTCTTTTGTTTTAAATAATGTAGAAGTGGCAAACACTAAAAATAAAAAACATATTGCACACATGCATAAATTTTGTACTCACATCTATATACAAGATATCCCAAAAAATTGGTCACAACTTTATTTAAAAATATTAATTTGATAATTATAGAAAAAAATGATAGATTGATTGAGATAAGTATTTCTTTGCAAATTTTTACTTTGCTTACCTACGTACATTACAAGATGTCTAAAAAAGAAGGCTCAAAATTGGACATAACAGTTTTAACTTATCACATTACGAGGAAACATTAATAAAAAATTTCTTTTAAAAGCTATAAGATACTATGTTGTTGTAATCAGAGCCTGGCTAAGTCACGGGCATGCAGGACAACTGCATCGGACGTGGGCACCCTAAATCGGGGGCCCTCAAGGGCAAATATAATTTTTTTGTTAAGGCTAATAAAAAATGGCCAAAAATGACAAAAATTCCTTTTTTCTTTCTTTCTTTATTTTTAGCTTTATTGAGGCTCTTTTCTTATCTCTCCTCTGTTTTGGAACCCCATGCCCCTTCCCCCCTCCCCTGGATCTAACAGTTACATCACAGTTGTATTTACATTTTAATGGCTCACATTTAGTCTTATATTTCTATAACAGAAGAAAAAAATGTATTCGATAATTTCTTAAAGTTATCTTTTTTGTGCTATTCTGCATACAAATGCGAATAGACAACTAGTATAAAGGTTAGTTTTAGACACTTTAGCATAATTCAAGAAAAAATCCAAAAGTTAGAAAGGGGCCCCCCACAATCTAAGTCGGGCCCTGGTTGTAATAAAATTTTAATAATTTGTTTTCTAATGATATAGTTTGTTTTCTGCGTATGTGGAGGGAACACTGGAAACAGAGAGGAAAAGGGGAACAACATTCCCTTCCTAAATGTTTGAAAACGTATGAATTTCGGTCACTTTTGGCAGATTTTAAGCATTTGGCACCCTTTAATGAAAATCCTCATTATTGGGGGGGGGGGGGAGCTTTAAAAAGGTGCACCTGAGGAAATTACCTAGCGGACCCCTGAATAAGAAAAGGAGAATTTGAAAAAATAAAAACATTAAAAGAAGTGTTTTCTTACATTTTCAAAATAAACTTCGGTAAAAAGGTCGATAGAATCGATTAGGGGGCCCCCTGACTTCGTCGGCCCCCCCCAAATGGGGGGTATGGGGGGCGGTCGCTACGGCCCTGGTGTATGGACCAACGGTAGTAATTGAAATTTTTAAAACAAAAAACAGGTGCATTGATTTAAAATTATAATTTGAAAAAAAAATCAGGAAATTTTAAAAAGTGCTTTTCAAAGTCAAGATCTGAACGCTGCTACTATTCAGAACAAACTTTACTGTGGTAAACATTAATTTACATTTAAGAACAAAAAATAATCCTTCTTCCCCTTCAAGAATACTTTTTTTTCTTTTTTTTATTCGGTAAAAATCAAAAACTAAAATCAAATTAGATATTTCACAGATCAGACCTGTTCAATCGTAAAATTTAGAGGATTTTGCAACACGGAATCTGCCTTGTATTAGAAATTCACATTTGATTAATAACAAAAAAAAGGGGCATTAAAATTTCATACCCTTCCTGAAATAAAATGTCTTGTTGACAAATGCCTTAAGGTGATGGTTTCAACTTCTTGAGCGAAAACTAGTGCAAGAGACAAAAAAAGAAACTCTCTGTATACACTGGTGTTAGTAATTAAAACTTAAATTTATCATCCAAGATAAATGAAGCATTTTGAAATTCCAGAGAACGAAATTAGCTCTTTAATTTTCAGCTTCAACAAGTACTTTTTTTCCTTTTCTCTTAATCGAAAAATCAGTAGGGCGTTGAAAATTGCATTCCATTTTATTATAAAATAGAAGAAATGAAATTAATTAATGTAATAACATTCTTATTTGGTGACAATTTAAATTACGATGAGAAAAAGATGTGAAAATTGGATTGTAACTTAAAAGATATAATATGAATTGACAAAATCTAAAATATCTTGCATAGAAATTTCGGCAATATTTTTAATGAGAATTTTATAACAATTATAAAAGATTTTTGCCCATTTATACGAATGTTAATGTCATAAACGTATTCTCTCTAAAGGAATACTGGATGATTATCTTAGGATTAACAGCAAGAAGAAGGTATTACGTTTCATATTTTTTATTTCTAAAACCTGATAAACATATAGCAATCGGTAACTAAACGCGGGCCTCTCGTCGAAAAAAATTTAACTTTTTTTCTTTTTTTGATTAAAATAATAGAACTTTTATGACCTTTAAATTCAATTCCTATGTATTGCTAAATGGAATATAATAGAGTAAAACAGTAACATGTGTGTTTGAAAATGTGTAATTGGTAGTAGAACATGAAGATTGAAATGCGTAAATTTTTAACCATTTCCTTGATTTGCCTGTACTTCATGCGTGCAATGTTTTTGCCAGTCATGGTTTGCTCGCACCACATACAAGCATTCAGAGTTCAATTATGATTTATTATTCTCACCAGTAATTTTTTTATAGTAAATTTTGCATAATTTAATCCGAGCATTTTTCTGAGTCCATTAGGCGAAAATTTCAACTTTGAAAAACCTGTGATAAAAGATTAAAAATTCTGTAAAAGTTACGAAAGAAATAGGCATTATTTTAAATGTTCTCGCAAAAATATCGATCAGTTAAGTGGTAATGTACTAAAAAATTTTAGGATGTATATAAAACTCTTTATTTTATGCAAAATTTTTAAAACAAAATATAGCTATATGAGTTTAAAGTTACATTTAAAAAAAATATCAGGACATTTAAAATGTCCTACTTTTTAAAAGTACTTTTCAAAATGAAGATCTGAAACGCAGCTAATGTTCAAAACAAGCTTTACTGTGCTAAACATTAATTTCGATTTAAGAACGAAAAAAAATTCTTTTTCCCCTTCAAGAATACTTAAATTTTTACTCTGCAAAATCAAATACTAAAATCAAATTAGATTTTTCACAGAACAGCCGTTTTCAATTATCCGTAAAATTTAAAGCATTTGTAACAATGGAATCGGCCTTTTATTGGAAATTCCCATTTGATGAATGGCAAGAAAGAGGCATTAAAATTTCATACCCTTCCTGAAATAAAATGCCTTGTTGACAAATGCCTAAGGTGATGGTTTCAACTTCTTGAGCGAAAACCAGTGCAAGAGACAGGAAAAAAAAAAAAGAAAAAAAAAAAAGAAAAAAGAAACTCTCTGTGTACACTGACGTTAGTAATTGAAACTTAAATTTATCACCCAAGATAGATGAAGTGTTTTGAATTTCCAGAGAACGAAATTAGTTTTTTAATTTTCAGCTTCAACAAGTACTTTTTTTTTCTTCTTTTTTCTTAGTCGAAGAATCAGTAGGACGTTGAAAATTGCATTCCGTTTTATTATAAGAGTGAAGAAATAAAAATAATTAATAAGATTTTTTTTATTTGATCATTATTTAAGTTAAGTTGAGAAAAAGATGTGAAAATTGGTTTGTAACTTAAAATTAAATTGACAAAGTCTAAAAAACATCATGCATAAAAGTTTCGACAATATTTTTAATGGGAATTTTTATAACAATTATAAAAAAAAAATTACCATTTACACAATTATTAATATTGTAAATATATTCTCACTAAGGAATATTGAAAAGGTGTTTTAGGATTAATGGAAAGAATGAGGTATTATGTTCCATACTTTTTGTTTCTAAAATGTAACAAACATATTGCAGTCGATAATTAAAACACGTACTTCTCGTCGAAAAAAAATTAACATTTTTTTTTCTTCTTTTTATTAAAATAATAGTATTTTTATGAGCTTTTAAATTAAATTCCTATGTATTGCTAAATGGAATGTTTTACAGTGAAATAATAACATGTGTGATTGAAAATGTGTAATTACTAGAGGAATAAATAGATTGAAGTGCTTAAGCGTTTCCCTGATTATCCCGTACGTCATATGGGAAACTTGCTTTTGCCAAAATTTGATTTGCCCGTACCACGGACCATCCATATTTCAATTATAATTTATTATTCTCAGCAGTAATTTTTTATAGTAAATTTTACATAATTTAATCCGAGCATTTTTATGGTTTAATTAGTCAAAAATTTCAACTTTGTAAAACCGGTGATAAAAGATTAAAAAATCCGTAAAAGACATAAAAAAACAGGCACTATTTTAAAGGTTTTCTCAAAAATATCGACCAGTTAAGTGGTTAATGTACTGAAAAAATTTTGAAGTACATAAAACTTTGTATTTTATGCCAAATTTTTAAAACGGAAAATACGTGTAAGAAATTAAAGTTATACTTTAAAAAAAATCAGGACATATAAAATGTCCTGATTTTTAAAAATACTTTTCAAACTCAAGATCTGAATGCAGCTAGTGTTCAGAACAAACTTTACTGTAATAAACGTTTATTTTGATTTAAGAACGAAAAAAATCCTTCTTTCCCTTCAAGAATAAGTATTCTTGATCCCTTTAAGCTTTACTTTAAGTTTACTTTCTTGATCCCTACCTTTAAGTACTTTATGCCTTCAAGAATTATTATTATGTAAAATCAAATACTAAAATCAAATTAGATATTTCACAGATCAGCCGTTTTTAATTATCCGTAAAATTTAAAAGATTTTGAAACACGGAATTGCCCCTTTATTAGAAATTCACAATTGATTAATGACAAGAAAAAGTCATTAAGTTTCATAAATATTTCTGAAATAAAATGTCTTGTTGACAAATGCCTAAGGTGAAAGTTTCAACTTTTTGAGCAAAAATCACTGCAATAGACAGAAAAAAAAACCTCTGTGTACAGTGGCGTTAGTAATTGAAACTTAAATTTATCACCCAAGATCAATGAAGTATTTTGAATTTCCAGAGAATGAAATTAGTTTTTTTAATTTTCAGCTTCAACAAATATTTTTTTCGTTTTTTCTCTTAGTCGAAGAATCAGTAGGACGTTTCCAGCTAGCGGCATGGGTGTGCGGGTGTTGTCCCTGTGATGTGTATTAAAATGTATGTACTGGATTTCTTGTATTAATAAAGTGTTCTGTATTTGTTTCTGTGGTTTATGGATCATTCGAGGTAACAGCCATTTGTAGCTATAGACCTCAAAAGCATTGTTACTCAAACCAAATCAGTAGGACGTTGAAAATTGCATTTCGTTTCATTATAAGAGTGAAGAAATGAAATTAATTGATGTAATAAGATTCTTATTTGATCATTATTTAAACTAAGATGAGAAAAAGATGTAAAAATTGATTTGTAACATAAAATATAATGTGAACTGATAAAACCTAAAACATCGTGCACAGAAACTTCGATATTCTATTATTATTATTATTATTATTATTATTATTTTTGTGAAAATTTTTATAACAATTATATATGTGTATATGTATATAATAACCAATTTACAGCAATGTTAATATTGTAAACATATTCTCACTATATAATATTGAATAAGTAACTTAGGATTAATAGCAAGAAGAAGATACAGTGAAACCTCCAAATAAGGGACACCTCTATTTAAAGGACAAAACTTCCGGTCCCAGTCCCTTGGTATAGGACGTGTAATGTATTTACCTCTGAATAAGGGACACTCGATTTAAGGGACACTTGAAAATGAGATTAAAGAGGTTTGCTTTTGCATTTCAGGTAATGAAATAATCTGTAATGAAAATGAGAATACAGATTTTTGTGAATTTATCAAACAGACAGACAGTCATGTTGATAGAGAGGCATAAGACACAATTGATAAACATTTATTTATCCATATTTCCGATTCGACTTCACTGCGTTTATCCCAATTGAAAGTAATGCTGAAAATTGTGAGGATGATACTGAAAATGCAGAATAAAAGAAAACTGTGAAATAAAGAACTTTACAGATGCTTAAAGGCTGTTCTCAATTCCAAAAGGAAAACTTTTATTTCAGACATAAGTTTATATAAGTAGCCTTAACAAGCTAATTTGTCATAAGTTTTAATGTATTTTTATTCAGAAAAGCCTGAAACTGACAGGCGTTGTTGTTCAAAAACTAGATAATAAATTTTTTTTTCTTTGTAAATGCAATAGATTTTTTAGAAAATATTGTAAACGTGGGCATTTTGAACCGAATTTCTACGCAAAGAAGAATAACTACTTAAGGAAGGGTGTAAAACGTCTTTGTCACGTGATCAAAATCGCTTGTAACTCAATAGGTAATTTATTAAAAATTTTAAAACACAATTTGATTCCAAATCGCTTCAATAATCAGGCGTTCCAATTTTATACCTTTCCGTTAAAAAATGAAATTTTAAATGTGTCAAAACGCTTTCCGCTTGCTGAACAGAGCAGTTGAAAGATTTGTTGCCTTAAAATACGCAAAGCAGTTGAATACTTTTTTTGTAAATACTGCTGATAATGAATAACTGAAATTTATAAGTATGGTAAATGAACACTTGGAATGTTTATAGTAAAAAATTGAAATTTGTAAAATAATCACTTTTGATTAATTACTTACAGTAAAATTCTTTTAAATGTTTTTAGACTTTTTGCATGTACACAGCTTACATAAAAAGAACGAATTAATAATTCTACAAATTATTTAATGATTTAATCATCAATTGAAAATTTTAATTCACTATTTTTTTTATGTCTGCTTAACGTAATTTATACACATCGAATACATTTTAACTTCACCTTCAATGCTTTGTTATTTTTATATATTTCTGGACGATTAATTAAAAATATTTATAAAAGCTCCCAATAAGGGACACCTCTATTTAAGGGACAAAAGTTCCGGTCCCGTAGGTGTCCCTTATTTGGAGGTTTCACTGTATTATGTTTCATATTTTTCTGAAATAAAATGGCTTCTTGATAAATGCCTATTGTGATGATTTCAAATTCTTGAGCGTGCAGCACCGGTGCGACAAGAGAAAAAAAAATAGAAACCTCTCTGTGTAAAGCGACGGTAGTAATTGAAATTTTTAAAACAACCTTTACTGTGGTAAACATTAATTTATATTTAAGAACGAAAAAAAAATCCTTCTTTCCCTCCAAGAATATTTTTTTTTTTTTTTTTTTATTCGGTAAAAATCAAATACTAAAATCAAATTAGATATTTCACAGAACAGCCGTTTTCAATTATCAAAATTTAAAAGATTCCTAAACACGGAATTAGGAATTAGAAGAATGGAAAATAGAAATTCACATTTGATTAATGGCAAGAAAGAGACATTAAAATTGCATACCCTTCCTAAAATAAAATTCCTTGTTGACAAATACCTAAGGTGATGGCTTCAACTTCTTGAACGAAAACCAGTGCAAGAGACAAAAAAGAAACTCTCTGTGTACACTGATGGTAATAATTGGAACTTAAATTTATCACCCAAGATAAATGAAGTGTTTTGAATTTCCAGAGAACGAAATTAGTTTTTCAATTTTCAGCTTCAACAATAACTTTTTTCTTCTTTTCTCTTTATCAAAGAATCAGTAGGGCGTTCAAAATTGCAATCCGTCTTATTATAAGAGTGAGGAAATGAAAGTAATTAATGTAATAAAATTTTTATTTGATCATTATTTAAATTAAGATGATCAAAAATAAAAATTGGTTTGTAACTTAAAATATAATATGAATTGACAAAATCTAAAACATCGTGTATAGAAACATAGATTCCTTCTAATTCATTTTTTTGTTCATATATATTGTTTTACAATTTTTACAACAATTATTTAAAAAAAATATCCAGTTTACACGAATGTTAATGTTGCAAACGTATTCCCACTATATAATATTGAATAAGTATTTTTGAATAAATGTCAGAAAAAGGCATTATGTTTCACATTTTTTATGAAATGAAATAGCTTCTTGACAAATGCCAATGATGTTGATTTTAACTTTTTCAGCGCAAGCAGTATCAGTGCAACAAAATAAAAATAAAAAATCTTTTAGTGTACATCGTCAGTATTAATTAAAATTCAAATATCTCCCAAGACAAATGAAGCATTTTGAAGTTCAAGGAACTACATTAGTTTTTTAATTTTCAGCTTCAACAAGTACTTTTTTTTTTTTTTTTTTTTACTTTCTCTTACTTGATGAATAAATAAGGCGTTAAAAACTCATTCCATTTTATTAAGAGTAAAGAGAAGTTAATAATTAATGTAATGGGATTTTTCTTTGACCATTACTGAAATTAAATTGCATAAAAAAATGTAAAGATTGGGTTGTAATGCAAATTATGATATTCAATGGACAAAATCCAAACATTTGCTCATAGAAATTTTGACGTGGAATATGTTTAGTTCTTGATGCTATCAACTAGTCCTTTTAAATTAGTCAAGAAGATCACTATCGCTTTTTTAGTCTATTTAGTAATAGTGTGATCCAGTCAAATAGTTGATATACGTCCAGTAGTTGATCAATTCTTGGAATATTGCACCATTTTAGGTTCAAAAAGGTTTTAAATGTAACACTAGACATAATATTTTTGTTTGAATGTTAATGCACCTATTTCCACGTTGTTGTCAGTTGACTTCTGTAAAAAAAGGCCGTTCTTTGGCTTATTATTATGATGATTAATTATGAATATTATTATTATTATTTAGGAAATGCAAACATTCAGTTTTCGATTAACTGGAGATAGTTACGATGACTTAAAATAATCCACTTCCATCTTTCTTATTTCAAATAATATTTTTATAAGGATTGTCGTTAATCACAGCCCAAAGATGATATTTTAAAGATTAATTTTTAGATTTTTGATTGTTTTATTTCGCCTGATCAACTACTGATGAAATAACGATTAAAGAGACTATTTATTTACAATTTTATTGCTACTTAATGCCAGCGGATATTTTTTTTCTTTGTTAAAGAATATTTCTTAAGGGTTGTAGCAATCATGTTAGTTTACCTATAAAACGTAAAACGAAAGAAATATAATTAATACCTCGTAGCACTGGCTTTATTTGATCAACTACTGAGTAGGGGTGTAGTTGTAAAAAAGAAAAAAAAAAACAGAGGATATACGCTCTAAGTAGAGGGTATACCCTAGAGTGTGTATATTATAGTTTTCTTGAGAAACACAGGGTATACGGTGTTCCTTTAAAAATTCCAGAAAGTATAAAGCATATACTCCCATATACCCTACACTACAACCCTGCTACTGGGCAATGTCAACTTATTACATAAAATTTTTGCTCATTTGCACAAATGTTAATATTACAAATGTAATATTATTAAGTAAAGTATTATTGAAAAGGCATTTTAAGAATAATGCGAAGAAGAAGTTATTAAGTTCATATACTTCTTATGAAATAAAATGTTTTGTAAAACAAATGAGGCTTAAAAAAAAAAAAAAAAAAAAAAAAAAAAAAAAAAAAAAACAATCTGTGTATATTGACGATAGGAAGTCAAATTTATAACCCAAGATAAATGAAGCATTTTGAATGTCAGGGAATTAAATTAGTTTTTGAATTTTCAACTTTAAGAAGAATCCCTTTTTCCGCTCTATTTGTCGAAGAATAAGTAGGGCATTAAAAATTATGTCCATTATATTCGGAAAAATTGAATCATCAATGTAATGAGGTTTTTATTTGAACATTATTTAAATTTAGATTAAATATAAAATCTGAAAAACTTATTATATAAAAAGATATAGCGTGATTAGATAAAAAAATAAATCATTATTTAGATTTTATAACTTTGTATGTTTTATTGAATAAGCATTTTAGGATTAATGGCAAGAAGAAGGTATTGAAATTCTTAGTTCTTCTGAAATAAAATGTTTTGTCGACAAATGCAGGCACAAAATTAACTGTATGTGTATACTGACGATACTAATTCAAACTCAAATTCATCATCCAAGAAAAATGAAGCATTTTGAATTTCAGAAAATTAAATTAGTTTTTTTAGGTGAGTTCATAATTATGTAAATACATAGCACCTACAGTTGTCGTTCAGTCCGCCCGTCTGCATATAACAACGCAAAAACTACCCAACCGAATCGATTGATATTTAAAATATATAATTATTACATAATTTTGTCGAGTCATTTCAAATTTTGTGAAAATCGGATGCATAGATCAATTACAAGGACAATCAAAAGTATTCCATTACATTACGGTCAATGGGAAAAAAGTTTCAAATGCATTTTAATCGTTTGGAATTTAAAATATATAATTATTACGTAATTTTGTCGAGTCATTTCAAAGTTTATGAAAATCGGATGCATAGATCACTTACAGGGGCAATCAAAAGTATTTTGTTACATTACGGTCGATGGGGAAAAAAGTTTAAAATGCATTTTAATGGTGTTACACTCATTCGAACATAATAAAATTGATAGGCATCTGTGAAATACATATTATAATATACATTTTGCACAATCTGTGGTGCAAAGAGCATTTATTATTGATTTACAAGGCCACACAAAAGTATTCCATTACGTAATCGTATAGGGAGAATATTGTTTGGTGCGCATTTTAATTGTAATTAACTATTTACAATTATATGAGATTGATATATGAGAGTGATATTTTTAAAACTTCGTTATCATACGAACGCACCTCATTTGCTACTCCTCGCAATTTCAAACCTTTTTTTTTTTTTTTTTTTCAGTTTCAAGAGAAAAAAATCTTCCCTTTCTCTTTGTCGAAAAATAAGTAGGGCGTTAAAAATTATATCCGTTCTATTGTGAAGAAAAGTGAATGATTAATAATAAGAAGGTTTTTATTTGACCATTATTAATATTTAGATTAAATTTAACTCCTGAAAAACACATTACATAGAAAATTATTTTACGATTAGATAAAAAAATAAATTATTATTTAGACTTTGACTTTGTAAGAATTATTGTCTAAGCATTATAAGATTAAATGCAAGTGAGTTTTATAACTCTTCTGAAATAAAATGTTTTGTATACAAATGTCGGCAAAAAAAAAAAAAAAAAAAAAAAAATGATCTGTGTATATTGACGATATTAATTGAAACTCAAATTTAACATCCAAGATAAATGGAACATTTTGGATTACAGAAAATTAAATTAGTTTTTTTTTTTCAGTTTTAAGAAAAAAATTCCTCCCCCCCCCCTTCTTTGTCGAAAAATAAGTAGGGCGTTAAAAATTGTATATCCATTCCATTGTGAAAACTAGTTGGATGTGCGAATCCCAAAACTTTCTTCTATCTCATACGTACATTTTATATTTCAAAATTTAGTTACACTTGCTAATATTATTATTTTTAATAATATATCAATACTATACCAAATATGATTTGCATCTAAAAATTCTGTTTCTGTCAATTAATCGAATGAAAACGAGTTTCCGTATCTGCACGAGCCGATAAACAATAGAACGATATTCAGATTTTTTTTCAAATTCAGGAAGGATCTACGCGTCATACTCCAAAAAAATCATACACAAAAAATTTAGTTCAGTTCTATGCATAACATGAAACACTTTTTAATGGTGCAATGATAAAAAAGGTACAGACATCGCAATTATAGTGCCTCCTTCCGAAGGGTTTTTTTCAAATTCATGGAGGGTCTGCTGACCATAGTCAAAGCTTATACACAAAAAATTTCATTTAATTCTATGGATAACTTCATACACTTTTTTGAGGTAAAATATTGAAAATGGCTCAAAAATCGCTATTGAAGCGCCCCCTTCTGGCGGATTTTTTTCAGATTTAGGGAGGACCAACTAGCCATAGCTATAGACTTATACAAACAATTTGGTTCACTTCGATGCATAACTTCATACACTTTTAGTCGGTACAATATTGAAAATGGCACAAAAAATGTTATTGCAGTGCCCTCTTCCGGCGGAATATTTCAAAATTGAAGCAGAACCTGCTAGCCACAGCTAAAAACATTCACAAAAAATCGGTTCAATTCTATGCATATCTTCATACACTTTTTGATGGTAGAATGGCGACATACAGACACACACACAGACATACGCATACAGACACATGGACAGAGAGACATTTTGTAAAAACATGTTTTTTGGAATCTCTGACAGTTAAAACGTGTAAATCGATCGAAAACCGGAAGTCGAAAAAAATTTCGATTACAATACTTTCTTCTATTCAAGACAGAAGAAAGAAAAAAGATGAATGATTAATGTAATGAGGTTTTTATTTGGTCATTATTTAAACGAGGTGGAACCCGTCGAAATTCGACGAAAGAAAAGATTCAAGACAGAATTGTTTCATTGATTTATAATAAATCTATAAAATTAGTTTCAGTAAAAAATGGATCTTATATTGGTCAGTCTAACTCCCAAACAAATATTATTTTAAACTAAAATTAACAAAATAATATTTCTATGAAACTCAGTTGTCCGAATTATTGAAATTAAACTTTAATTGCATATGTAATCAGTAAAATATAATAAATTTCATTTATTATGATGAAGTTATCAATTGAAGTTCTTGTGTTTGGTATAAATGCGAATGAAAATAAAAATTATTCCGAATTGACTCGATCATAGACGATATATTTGACATAGTGTACGACGCATTTTAATTTTTTTATCCACTTTTAAAAGAAAATGAAGTGGTTCTGTTGCTACAATTACAAAATTTATACTAAAAACTATAAAAAAAAATTATGTATCAAAAATAAATTGATATATAGCTTCAAACAAATTGCATTTAAAAGTGTATTTTTTTCTGTATAAAATTGGTGTAAAATTTTAAAATGTGAGATGTTTAGTAATGTAAAATTTGCAATAGCGAAAACTGCAAAATCGAAATTGTATCGGAAACTGTTGCCATTCGCAAAATGATGTATGCGTTACGCACAGATACGTTTGGTCATTATTATATAGATTTAGATTAAATATAAGATCTGAGAACCATATTATATAGAAAAATATAGTGTGATTAGATGATTTATGAATCATTGTTTAGCATTTGACTTTGTATTTAGTCAAATGATCCAACTATAAAATTAAATAGTTCAAAAACTATTAGTGACAAAATATTAACAGCATTAATATGCAATTGAATAAGGTAAAAATGTCAAGATTTTTTTTTTCTGAGATTTCTTGTTTTCTATTCCAATTACCAACAATAGATACATTTTCATATGTTTTTTAATATCAACTAACTTTAAAAATCATAATATGATAATTGTTTGAATGGATATAATACTATAGAAACCAAACATAAGTACATTGAATTTGTAATTTTAGATATTTTATAATATGAATTATGAAATTAATATTAAAAAAATATGAATTGCAACCTGCAAATTTTTTGATAGGTTTATATTTATTATGTACTGTTTTATGAAAATTTGTCTTCTAAGTAATTTTCAAATTATGTTAAAGAAACATCGAAAAATCTATGATATGTAGAAAAGCATAATTTAAAATGGTACTACTTGGTTATCCCGTCGACCAAAAAAGTATCGCCAAATTATAAGATTAAATACCAATAATGGATGGTCGTGAATATCACATTCAATGATATTAGATACGATACACGTGTTTAAAACGTCATTAAGTGTTTTATATTTCAACTTTTTATTTGTATTTTTATTAAAATTCTGCTATTTTTTCGTTATTTAAAACAAAAATTGTATTAATATGTATATTTTGGCTATTAGTTTGAAACCATTGGTCGACGGGATAATCAAGTAGTACCTTTAAAAAATATGAATTTTATCAATGTTATTGAAGCATTTGGGCTGACAGTAATCAAAACATTTACTAAGTGGGTTAAATGCTCCTATTTGTAAGAAATAATACATTAATGTATGTGAATTAGACATTCTCTAGCAATTCAGAAAGCAAATATTGAACTTCAATTTGAATACAGTACCTAAAATAGGTTCATTTTAAAATAATTAATTTACCTCAACTAATCGTACTAACTTTATTAAAAATTGTTTTTAAATTAATTGAAGGATATAAAATTTATTTATGGATCAAACTTGAGTATTGACATTGAAAAAACAATGTTTAATCTAGTACTGATATGTAGATGCCCCCCAGGCAAATTATAGATACATCATTTTCAGAAAAAAGAAAAAAAATCATGCTTCAAGCCTAGATTATGAAGTATTTTTCCTACACACTCAGATTAATGTAACAAAACTGCACCTTCAAAAAAATAATAATAAAAAATAAATAAATATTACGTCTTATTTTACCATATGAAAATGTGTAACGCATTTCCAAACGAAATTTCAGCTGCTCTCATTTACAATTGGAAAATTATCCGAATTTTTTAGCAGTCCTGTGTATGATATAGAGAATAATATCTATTAACAATATGCATTCCAAAATTTAGTTCATATAAGAGATATATTATTTCATATGTTTCAGAAAATTCCCCTTCAGCAATTTTCTCTAATAAGGAGAATGGTATGCTATACATTTTTGCAGCCCTATGTATGAGGTATAGAATTTATATATAAAGAGTAACATGCAAAAATCGAATTAAATTTTAAGGCGCATACCGAATTTTAAAACGTACTTTCCGGCAATTGTTACGCAAAGACAGCACTATAACCCACCGATTTCTTTTGTGTGTCCCTGAAAATTAATAAAAAATGCTATGAATGATCCTTTTTAACGTGATTGTAGTGAAATTTTGTGATTTACATCCGTTTCAATACATTTGAAATAGTGTAATGTCATTAAAATATTCTCCAAACTATTTTTTCCCACATATCACAATGTAATCGAATTCTTTTGAGTGTACCTGTAAATGAACCATTAATCGTACATATTTTATATGCAATACCAAACATGCTTTGGTAACTCTAAATAAGCTTTACCAATTGCATGAAAATCCGAATATATTTACGGACATTAGAACGTGAACAGACGGACAGACAAATCGAATGCAATAGGTGCTTATAAGCACCTATATTAACTTTGTTGGAAAGTGTTAAAAATGATCTTTATCGCCAATCGTTAGGTACCAGCAACTTTCCTCTGCAATAATTTCTTGTAGAGTTAAAAGTGGGGGAAGGGGGGGTATTTTTTCTTTTCCAGGCCTCATAAAAATCAACTGATGTGTTGTTGACAAAGTCCAGGCCAATAAATATTTCTTTGGGAAAAAAAGGAGCTACTTGACGAAAAAAAAAAAAAAAAAAAACGCAAAATTTTCCAAAAATTGAACTATTAAATTCATTACCATAGTTTTATTTTGTTGTTTATCTATTGTAGGTGGCATATTGCAGGTATATTTTACATCGATAATCAATAAACGTCCTATTAAAAACTTATATTCATTTTTGCGTTGATACTCAGTTTGAATTACCAAATTTTTTTATTATTTAATTTCAAACTTTTTTATACATCTTTTAAATACAGATATAAGTATTAAAAAATATATATTTTATGACATAGAACATAAGTTATTTTAAAAGGTAAAAACAATTTTAAAATAAAAAAAACACTTTTTTAATGTTTATTTGACAAAGAATACTTAATTTCGAAGACGCATGGAATTCATATGGTTCCAAAAAAATGTCTGCTACAATACGTTAATTTGCCATGAGGTCGATTATTTAAAATTCGCCGCTTTCATTTATATTTCATAAAAAGAGCGATATAATGAATTTATTAATATATATGTATACCTAATTATTAAAATACGGGAATAAGAAAAAACAAGTTGGAAATTGCACGTGAAGCCTAGCAAATGAAATGCGTTCGTAGGATAACAAAGTTTTAAAAATATTCAGATCTTGGTGATATAGTAGAGCGTGCTTCGGATACAGTATAGTAGTCGAAATCTATGTGTTTCTATAAATATGCAGGAAGTAATTTTTATTGCACCTCAGCAACGTATATCTTATTCATAAAATGTGAAATAGTTGAATAAATTAAAACATGCCCCAAACATTGTTTCCCCGTATAGCATTATGTAGTGGAATACTTTTGTGTGGCCCTGTAATTTAGTAATAAAAATTCTTTGCATCACAGATTGTACAGAATGCATATTTTAGTACATACTTCATAGATTCATACCAATTCTATAATGCTCGAATGAGTGTAATATCATTAAAATGCATTTGAAAAATTTTCCCATTGACCGTAATGTAATGGAATACTTTTGATTGTCCCTGTAAATGATCTATGCATCCGACTTTCATATCATTTGAAATGACTCGACAAAATTACGTAATAGTTATATGTTTTGAATGTCAAATGATTAAAATGCATTTGAAACTTTTTCCCCCATTGACCGTAACGGAATCCTTTTGATTGTCCCTGTAATTGATCTATCCATCCGATTTTCATAAAATTTGAAATGACTCGACAAAGTTATGTTATAATTATGTATTTTAAATTTCACACGATTCGGTTGAGTAGTTTTTGCGTTGTTATATGCGGACAGACAGACAAACAGACGGACGGACTGAGCGACAACAATAGGTGCTACATATTTACATATTTACGAACGCATCTAAAAAGGAACTATTTAAAACTATCTTTTCGGATGTCTAAATCACTTTCCATCAACATGTACTTATAATTTAATACTAAACTATTAATTGATTAAATTGTATTTTTAACCCTCTGGATCCCATACCGTCCGAGATATTTTGAGATAATTTTAATTCCTATATCTTATTTCCCACCAAAAATTTAAAACTGCAATATTTGTTTAATTAATAACGGAACTTTCCCTATTTAAATAAAACGAAGTTAGCCACTGAATTTTTCTGGTGTAAAATTAGATTTTCAGAACTACATAATTTCAAGAACTTGTTCCAGAGGTCTGCACGGGCCGGGTTCGGGCCGATTTTCATTAACGGCATTTGGGCCGGGCCTTAATTTTTTTCCTGGAGTATCGGGCCGGGCCAAGTCTAACTTATTTTATCCGTACGAAGCCGAGACTAATTTTGTTCTTCCTAGTCTTCACGGACATAAATAATCAGTTCCTGTTGAATCTTCCCGTATGAAAATCCTTTTCTCGACGTGGAAAAGTCAGTTTATAAATCAATAAAGTTTGGCTTGGTCCAAAATTTTTTGCAAAATAGACATATACTTTTAAGTCGTCATTATTCTACAATTAAACATTAGAATTTATTCTTTTTAAAGAATTGTAGATCACTAGGCGTCTTAAAATAAAATTTAACACATAAAAAAAAAAAAAAACATGATTATGACGGAATTTTTGTTTAAACTGAAAACAGCAAATTTCTTTTAAACTGTTCATTCATGCGAAATGAATACAACAATAAGCGAAAAAAATATATATGTTAAACATTTACATCTGCTAAGAAGGAAACGTACTTTTTTTTCAGTGTTTTAGAAGATTTTACTTTTACCATATACCATTTTTTAGATTTTTTTTATGTTTTAATAATGCTAATAACTGAAACATTTACATACAACAAACAAAGGTTCATTAAAAACGTAAACATCACAGCCTATGGCATTTCTGCATAAATAGAGATTATAATCATGGAAGAAAATAAAAGACTAAGATATTTTTTTTTTTTTTTTTTTTTTTTTTTGTCTGAACTCTCCCGTTAGAGTAAAGATCAATGTTCTGTAGAAATTCACCCGAGCCGGGCCGGGTTCGGGCCGAAATTTTTATTCTCGGGCCAATATTTTTTTCGTTCGGGCCGGGCTGGGGCCGAAATTTTTACATTTTGGGCCGGGCCGAGTCGGGCCAATATGTCTTTGGTTTGGGCCGGCCCGGGCCCGGGCCCAATTTTTAACTTTCGGGCCGGGCTCGGGTCTGGAAATTTCGGCCCGTGCAGACCTCTAACGTGTCATGGGAATTAAAGAGTTTTTAAAATATTATTATTTTTTTTTTCTTTGAGCTTAAAATATTCCGTTGCTGCAGTTTCACAGTCAATTGGTATATGTTGGCACGTATAGTTTTGCATAATGAACTTCATTGTTTTTTCGATTTGTCATCTGCAGCCGGCTAATTGAAAGATGCATTAAAATTAATATAATATATAGTGACCAATACTTTACAAAATTTTTCGTGCTGAAACCAGGGTTACGGAGTCAATGGTAAAAGTAACCGACTCCGACTCCAAAAGTGTTAAAGTCTCCGATTCCAGGCTGGCTTATATACTAAGTGTTGCTGTTGGATAAAATTATAAGGTCACGCAAGAAAAAGAAAAAAAGCGAAAATTTCGAAAAAACTTTCAATGGAAAGGAAAAAAATATAAAGATGAAAATTTTACTAGTTCGGAAATAATTCGGAATCTACAAGAGATTTTTAATAAAAACGGTTTTCATCAACTCTGTACACCGGGCAGTAATATGGCCATTTTTAACTTGGGTAGCCTGATATAATCCACAAATAACAGTAATGATAATTCCTTTCATAGATTTAAAATTACATATAATTACTTTACTTTCCCTTCAAACTGTCTAACAAAAAAAAAAAAAAAAAAAAAAAAGCCGGAGTTGGAGTCGGTTTGTTTTTTAGTGACTCTAACTCCAACTCTCCACAGCCCTGGTTAAACCATGTAAAATCATCTGAATCCCAGGATGTGTACGTACCTTGTAATAGAGAACAAAATGCACAAGGAATTTTGATGAATGGAACAAGAAAGTGCCCGTAAAACTCAAAACCACCTGATTCATATGAAGATATAAATAAGGATGTGAATTTCAAAAATTCACCTTATACAAAATTTAAAAAATCGTGTTTTCTCCATCAATCTATTATTCTGCTGGTAAATTTGCACCGAAAACTTGCACCACACCAGTCTGCAAATAAACTAGTTTTAAATTCTGTATTTCTACCATTGTAAAACTTTGGTTTATAATGAAAACCAATAGAAGCAGTTAAAAGTTTTTCGCGATTTCCCAAAAATTGAGTTTCTAAACGGCGAGTTTTGAAACTCACGAATTCTGTTATGTATATTTGCGGACCTATCTGACACAGGAAAAATAGGGGTATTAACATCATAACTTTTAAAGCCAGATAATTTTAAAAAATGTTATTGAAAATATTTTTCTTAATGAATTAAAATATATTTCCAGGATTCCGCTAATCGAAGTTTATTATCAGTATCACTATTTTCAAAAGACAAATTGCCTGCCGGACACGACCTAGGAACAGCCCAGTCTGATACACGATGTAGCTATTCGATGCCGACTTCTACGCTGGGCATGTTACATTTTTGCACTGATGTTGTTAAGGCGCAACATTAGGCACAGAAAAGAATCGGATGATAATGTAAAATCTCTGGGAGCATTCTTTTCAAATATCTCGCTCAAATTTTAATATTTTTACATGATTTTTTATGTATAAGATAGCTGAGGACGATCTACCACCGACCTAGTTTTTACTTTTTTAATTTTGGTTTCAAAAAAAAAAAAAAAAAAAAAAAAAAAAAACTTTAATTTTTAGAACTGGTTTGAACCGGTTGTGAAACTGAAATTGTCCTAATATTTAAAAAATACAACCAAAATTGAAAAAGTAAAAACTAGGCCAGTTGTAGATCGTCCTCAAATATCTTAAGCATAAAAAATCATGTAAAAATATTAAAATTTGAGAGAACTATTTGAACGAACGCTTACTCTCGCCGCAGTAACATCCATTGAAAATTGTTCGTTTTAGCAGCTGATTTTAATACTTTTTATATCGGACCAGCTTAAATTTTTTTATCAGCCCGGCTCGAAAAAAAATTCTTGTCTTCGCTGGCCTAACTCGTTTAAAAATTTGCTTTCATTTTTTTAGGGTTCAGACCTCTAGCTGTGCTTCCTGAATTTACCTTATTAATATGATAGTCATAACTCTCTTGAATTCCGATTTCCAAACCTTCTATTAAAAAATATTTAAAATTTTGATTTTGTAATAATGACTTTAAAATTTAATTTGAATGATTAATATTATTTTTGGGTGCTACTTGGTTAACCCGTCGACCAAAAATCTATTGCCAAATTACAAGATTAATGGTTGACCGTGAATGTCACATTCAATGATATTAGACACGAAATAGTGTTTAAAACGCCATCAAGTTATTTTTATTTCGACTTTTTGTTTGTATTTTTATTAATGTTTTACTAATTTATTTCTTCTTTCATTATTTAAAATATTGTCACTAAAATTATGTCAATATGCAAAATTTGGCTATTAGTTTGGTGATTTGTACAATTTGGCGAAATTGGTCGACGGGATAACGAAATAGTACCTATTTTTGTAAACATTTTATTAATTATCGGTAATCCGAAATTGTTCAATTTGTTTCAGAATGACCACTTGGTCACTTCCGATAATATAGGAATTTTCACGCTACTGAATTACTGAATCACATAATGAAATTTGCTGAAGTGTACTTTCAATGAATAAATGAAATGCACATTGAACGGCACAGTGACTTAATTGTCTGTCGTACAATTTCCCCGAATGTATTTTTTATTAACTGGATGAAGAACACGGTTGTTTTTTTTTTTAGTCTGAAAAGAAAAATGTTTTTGATTGTGTTAACAAAGGTACTTTTGCTTATTTAATTCAGGCCAGTTTTCTTTGCGTCTTTTTTTTGCGCATAGTAAAATAACCGTACAATAAATTGAAATGGTGTCGAATAGTGAAAATAATGAAAACTGATGATACTAAAACATAAAGGAAATTAGTCCAAAGAAACTACATTAACTTAAGAGGTATTCTTACAATCTTCCCAAAAGAGATAAAAACTTTGGTTTCGACGATATTTTTCCTAGGGGAAGCATTACTCTGTGAGCTGATTATTAAGCTTTTCATCGTGCATTACTTCTCTTATTACTCATGGCGAATCGAACAGAAAAGTTTCTGCAAATAACTGAACCTTAAAATCGCCCCTGCTTAGTAATAAGTTTGTAATGAAAAGAAATTGTGCATTTGAGATTAAAAGAATTTCATCTTTTTTTCCTTTTTCGGTAGTCATACTTTTTTACTGAAACATTTTGTAAAAATGATTCTCTTTTAAAAAGTTATAGATTATTTTATCAACAAAATTTGATAAGTTTACAAATGATACTTGTGACACAGGTTGTCGTTCTCTTTTAAAAAATTCTATTTGCTTTGCCAAGTTGTTGCTTTGCCTTTTCACATAAAGGTTTTTTTTTTAGTATTATTATTATTGAAAAAAAAATAACAGTCAAATTTATTCAAAACGGAAAAAAACGCGTTTACATACATTATGTCATATTTTGTACGCCGCGAATATTCAAATTTGTTAAACGTTAAAACTGCACTGTTAAAACTATAAGTGACACAATGCACCTTTTAGGGGTGAAAGGCTTGTCTCACTGGTGACACCCGCTCAACGCTCTAACCATTCGGCCATCGAGATCACCTTCAAACTCTCCCTGAAATCTTCAAATGTCCTGAAATTTAAAGGTTGCTTTATATAAAAAGCTAGCCATTCGAAGTTCTAAACGGAATCAGGATAACGCTGCGCAGTGATAGTCTTCGTAGGGAGAAATTGCTGTTTTGATCCACGAGTGACGGCGAGTTTAAGAGGAAGGACACAAGTCGCAGAGAATGCGTAAATGACTAAGGGGTGAAAATCATCAACAGTATGCGTCACAATTCAACGGTTATGGGCTGCTTCACAGGAGAATCACACGAGTGTCTTCTTTTAATGTCACGGTAGTTCAAACAAAACAATAATCACTTCATTGTGGAATCACTAAATGGCAATCCTCTGAAAATAATAATGAGGCAAATAAACGGTATCACATTTTGATTCACCGTAGTAATTATCACACTTTTTTACGATTTGTGACGCTAAACTGACGTCACATCGACTGGCACCTATTTTTTAGGCAGTTTATCGTTTATATAAGTGTCTTTTGACCACTCCCAATCATCTTTTGTGCATGCAATTAAAATTTATAATTTTTTTTACATTAAATTTCCAGACATCAGCGTGTATTAATAATAGTTTTTAAATAAAATAGTGGCTGATTTTTTTCTAGCGATTATTAGACAATTTAATCGAATTATTTGTAATTCACACAACGTAAATTTAATAGCTTCAGCTTCGATGTAATTGTTGTACAGTTATATAAACGAACACACACAGATACACACACATAAAAAAAAAATCTTTGGTCTATTTAAAAAAAGAAAAGAAACATAAATCTTAAAACTGCCAACACCCTTAAATAATCTTTTATAAGTAAAAAATATTGAACTTTAGAACTTTTTTTTTTTTTTTTTTTTTTTTTTTTTTACGAAAGCGTCCACAGGAAAAAAAAACATTTTTTACGGCAAAACCACACAATTCTTACAGAAGAAACGTTACTACTAAAAAAAATATAAAACTGTTTCTCCAACAAAATGAATCGACCGCACGATTTTTTTTTCTAAATAACAACAATATATCTTTCTTTTATTTGGCTTATTCTTCCTAATCTATTTAAGGTTACAAAGAAATTTTTCCTATCCAATACTTTCACCTCCTATTTTTTGAAACTTAATAACCTCTTTTGTGACGGTAAATTGGGCTCATTGTGTGATGTGATGGAAATATTGATTAGCGTCGCAAAAATTCTCGCAAACAACTGAGTTTTCTGAAAGTTATTAATGTGCCACATTGAGGTATAATAAAAGATACATTATACCGAGATAGAAGTTGATAATGCTGGATGATACATTGAATTACAAAGTTTATTCGCGGCTTCATAAAAATGCTAATCACGTGTTACAGCAAAGATAATGGATTATGGCTTAATGAAAAGAGCATGAATAACACAGATGATATTAGGTTTTTAACATAAACACTTGGTGACAAAAGAGAATTTAATGGCAGCAATACACCCGATGAATATGTAAAACAAAAGCCTTGTTTATCTGTTGGGAGATAAAATGCGAAAAATTCATTCAAAAATTAACGAAGAGAGACATTTTCTGCTGTTGTTTCCAGTCATGTCTTTTGATATGAGTGACGCGTGATAAATTATGAAAGCTGTCTCTTGCACATAAAAATTTCGCTAATGATTTGTTTATATCTGAGAAGTCATGTTGTGTGTGGTTAAGTAATCTGAAAATGAAACTCGGATTTTTTAAAAAGTAATCGAAATGGATTATTAGAAGTACATAGAAATGTATTTATAAGGAAAAAATAAGTAAAACGATTTAATTTAAATAAAGTAGAAGTAGGGTTGGATACAATGCCATATATTTTCTGATGCCAAGATTAGGAAAAGAGGATTTTATTATATTTGACTGTTTTAACTGAATGACTCGATAATTTAAAGATGTTTAAGATACTGAAATAATAAAGCAAAAAAAGCAGAGGTTGTATATACTATGTGCAGGAGAGATACACTACAAAGCATACTATTTTTTTTAAATCCAGAAAATGTAAGGAGTATAACCACCGTATAAATTCCTTTACACCTATGACTGTTTTAGTAAATAATTATATTTATTGTCATAAATAAATTTCATGAAAATATTTAAATTTTTACTAGTAATTACCGAAGCTCAGTGGCGCAGAGGTTAGCACGTCTGACAACCACGCTACTTGTCGAGAATTTAATTCCCGGAAGCATATTTCAGATGTGTATATTGCTGGGACGATTACTGTTTCTAAACCAATAGGAGACCGTCATTATCACGGTCAAGTACACGCCCACACAGTTTGATTGACAGGAACTCGTGGACAATTGATCGTGTGTGTTTATTATTTATTTGTACTCGGATTGTTTGAATTTGTACTCGGTAATTAAAAATTAAAGGTACGAAATAATTTTTTTTTTTTCAAAATGACTGAATTTTATTTACTTCAATTAGAAATTATACTTCCTCTGATCCTGAAATAAATAAATAAATAAATAAATAAATAAAAATTAAAGTAAGAATTTTGCTTATACGGATATTTTCGCAGAATACTTTTTTCCCATTTGTTTTATATATAGATAAATCATTTTGGAACGATATTTAGAATATTAAAAGGGTTTGAAATATTTTTTTTAAATGTCTTATTTATTAATAAAAGACAGCCTCCAATAATTAAAAAAAAAAAAAAAATCACCAACAGACTCTCGGCCCGCGATGGACTCGAACCCATATCCTCCGGTTTCAAGCTCGACGCTCTAACCATTCAGCCAGTCAGCTCACTTTCATCCGCAACAGATTATCGTTATAATTAGCACCGTCAATTGTCCACGAGTTCCTGTCAATCAGACTGTGTGGGCGTGTACTTGACCGTGATAATGATGCTCTCCTATTGGTTTAGAAACAGTAATCGTCCCAGCAATATACACATCTGAAATATGCTTCCCGGAAGGCAAATGCAGTGTTAAATTCAAACAGTTTTCCTTGGGAGAGATTTTTGTAGCTCCGAGGGGAAATTAATGCAATTCCAGGGGAGAAACTGTACTTTTTTACTATTGAAAATGCAAAATCTCAAAACTATTTTTGGCAAGGGGAAGGGAGGGGGATTCTCATTGCTCAGAACCCTACTGAAACCGAGCTCGAACCCTACCCGAGGGGCCCATTACCTTAATTCAGCATTGGGCAAGGTTCTTTTAATACTCAATTTATGGAACTCAGAAAAACGAATAAAACTATGATTTCATGAAAAAATATTATTTAATAGCGGTTAAATTGCCCCTGACGGACAGTAACTCTGAACAACTGTAAGGCCTTTCCAGCATCATATTTTTATTGAGAAACGGGGTGTTATGTCCTGTTTCTCAAAAACCTTTTCCTACTATTCTAATGCATATGGAGAGATGGTAATCGAAAAGCAAGTCGACGTAGCATGCTCCAAGCAGTTTTCTACTAGTTCATGTGCAGAGTGAAGGTCTGCACGGGCCGAAATTTCTAGGCCCGAGCCCGGCCCGATCCTCAGAAAAAAATCAGCCCTGCATGGCCCGTACGAAAAAAAATATTGGCCCGGTCCGCCCCGCCCCGTTATTAAAGAAAAATTTCGGTCCGAGCCCGGCCCGGCACGGCCTGGAAAAAAAGTTAACATTTCGGCTCGAACCTGGCCCGGAATGGGTGAATTTCTACAGAACATTGATCTTTGCTCTTACGGAAAAATTCTAACCAAAAAATCTTACCTTAGTCTTTTTTTAGCTTATGCATTCGGTTTGTCTGTCCGTCTGTCCGTCTGTCCGCGCTCTAACTCCCGTAAATATACTCGGATTGCCATGAAATTTTAGGACGTTATTGAGGTTTACCCTAGCTCGAACTCTACTGAAAATGAAGTATCTACCATGATTAGTTTATCTACAGAGAGAATCAAAAGTTTCCCATTACATTACAGCCTATGGGGAAAAATCGTTAATATACTTGGATTGCCATGAAATTTTAGGACGTTATTGACGTTTACCCTAGCACGAAACTTATTGAAAATGAAGTTTCTATTATGATTAGTTTATCTACAGGGCGAATCAAAAGTTTTCCATTACATTACGGCCCATGGGGAAAAATCGTTAACATACTCGGATTGCCATGAAATTTTAGGACGTTATTGACGTTTACCCTAGCACAAGTCCTATCGAAAATGAAGTTTCTATCATGATTAGTTTATCTACAGGGCGAATCAAAAGTTTCCTATTACATTACGGCCTATGAGGAAAAATCGTTTCAAAGGAATTTTAAAGATGTTATACCCTGTCAAACATATTAAAATATGCGTTCTATAAAATATAAGGTGAAAATGTAGCTATTTTTCATTTAGAGAGCCACACAAGAGAATTCCATTAGATAATGATAAATGGGGGAATTGTGTGTGACATATTTTAAATATATTAAGCTTTTACATGTATAATAAAATTGATATACGTCACTGAAGCTTTGTTAAACAATACCAAAACCTTGAAAAAACGAAACTAAAACTATCAGTTTTGTATTTAATTTAACACTTTTTAGATCGATGAAAACTAACCGTTTTTAAGGGGCGGAGTGGGAAAACTCTCTGTATTATACACTTAAATAATTTTAACACTTCCATCACTTGCTCAAAACAGAAATAATCAGAGTAACAAAAAGAGACAATGGAAAAAAAAGAGAAAACTTACATGGTTTTATTTTCGTCATTCACGTTTATTTCAGACGTTGGTGTTCAGATGACATCCCGCTGTTGGAACTATATCACATTTAAGCTTCAATCTTGACTAAAATACACAATATGGGGTTTTCTACAATATACCCCAAAACAAAACTTTAACATCTCTTTTTCAGCGAGAAAACTTACCAACATAATAACATCTGGAATTCGCTGACACAACAAAAATGCTTTGTACTCAGAAACATTACATATACATACAATACTGGACACACAGTGCCATCTGGTGAATGAAAATTACAGGTACATATTCAAATACTCTTTTTACAAATTACCATAATTATTTTGATTATTCATAAATTTAAACAGAAAATAGAAACACTTTGCAATATAAATCACACAAAAAATATCAAAAATTACCAAAAAATATATAAATAGACACAGTTTACATATTAAGATACATTTATACATAATGTTAATATTAGATAAATATCCGTTCTTTAAATCTTTGCTGCTGCCATCTACTGGCAAAAAGTCATATCACCGTCTTTTCTCAACACTCCCACCTTTTTGATTAGGTGAGAGCCAAATCAAAAACTACACTTTTGTCACTGGTGCAGGCGCACACTTCTAAAGGGTAAATTTTACGGACGGGTCGAAGCAGTATACCATTTGCAGTTTTGAGTTTGACAACTCTTACACGACCGTCTCTACCTGTACAAAGCTCTTGCACGCGAGCTATTGGCCAGTTGACACGTTTGATGTTGTCCGCACCAATAAGTACGATGTCTCCTTTCTGAATACACACACCGTCCGTTTGGCCATGTTTTAGCGCCAGTTGGCTAAGATATTCCTTTCGAAATCTTATGCGAAATTGTTCACGAAGATCTTGACACCTTCGCTGTCGAACAAGCAGTTTATTTTTGTCTATGATATCGAGATGTACAACGCCTGATGATCTAAGGTCGCGCAAAAACATCGACGGAGTCAGAGGTTGGAGATCTTCCGCATCATTGGACACGTACGTGAGGGGGCGGCAATTAATGACATCTTCGACGTCACATATGATTGTAAGAAGCTCCTCATAATTCACTGATGCTTGTCCTAGCACTCTCACAAGCAGATTTTTGGTGGTGCGAACCAATCGCTCCCACCATCCACCCCACCATGCAGCAGTTGGTGGAATAAATTTCCACTGAATGGGATTTAAGGTCTCATGGGAAACTACCTTCTCCCAATCAATTTTCTTCAGTGCGGCTGAAGTTCCAATAAAATTGGTGCCGTTGTCCGTATATATAATCGATGGACGGCCTCTGCGTGAAATGAATCGGCGCAGTGCTTGTATAAAGTATTCTGTGCTTATAGAAGTAACGAGTTCTAAATGCACACATCTATACACAGCACACGTAAATAGAACAACCCATGCTTTTATTTTATTTCTGAGGATCAGGGGGCCACAGAGATCCACTCCTGTAATTTCAAAGCTAAATGCATCTCGAACTCTGTCCAATGGCAATTGGATGGGTGCAGTAGTTGGCGGCTTTGAGGTAAACCTCTTGCAGGGTAGGCAGTTCTTTACTACCGTTCTAATTGTACGTCTAGCCGCAATAATCCAGAAATTCTCACGTAAAATAACCATGAGAGTCTGGATGCCTGCATGCGAATTTTTTAGATGACAGTCTCTAATGAGACAATGTACAACGTAATGTTTCGAAGGCAGCAAAATGGGATACCTAAATGCGTAGTGGTCATCCCGTTCTACTATTTTAGTCTTTACTCTTATAAGGCCCCTCTGATCTCTTTCAGTCATCAGACCATGAACTGAGTCTCCTGTCTCTGAGAAACTTTCTGCCTGAACAAGTGAAAGAAGTGTGATTTTAGATTCCTCAATTTCATAAGCAGATAGAAAGGGTTCTTTATTAACGTTACGTTTCAAACAATTATTGCTAAACCTTTTCACCCAACTTAAAACCCTTATCATCTTCGAGAATTTAGAGAATCTCCCATACCATTTAATTTTTTGAGGATCCTTTACAATATTAATATTTACATTTACATTTACTCCTTTCCTGAGTTCAGAAAAAATTAAAGTTTCATCTGGCTCTATTTCTAACTTTGGCCTGTTATCTCTATGTTCTTTTAGCCAACTAGGCCCATACCACCACTTATATTCCATAAACCGAAGAGGGGAGCAACCGCGAGACGGCAGATCTGCCGGATTCAATTGGCTCGGAACGTAAGACCACTGACTTACTTCTGTAGCTGCACAAATTTCCTTCACCCGATTACCCACGAAAGTTCCCCAATTATCGTTTCTTTTAATCCATGATAACGCGGTGGTGGAATCGGTCCAAAAATATTTTGGGCAGTCCTGTAGCGAGAGCGCTTCTGTAACATATTTAGAAAGACGCGTCCCTAAAACACACGACATCAGTTCAAGTCTCGGAATTGTCATTTTTTTTAATGGGACTACTCTCGTTTTAGCCATAACTAAATTCACATAAATTTCCCCGTCGTGTTCGCATCTCAGAAAAATAACGGTTGCATAGGCATGTTGGCTTGCGTCACAAAAAACATGGAGTGACCAGGAATTTCTATCTCCAAATCCTATGCGCCGGGGCAATTTCAAATCTTTAAGTATTCCCAAATTGTGATACCATTTTAAGAATTTAATTTTGATCTCTTCGGGTAATGGGGTATCCCAATCAACTTTTACTGTCCAAATTTCTTGAAGCAATAACTTGGCAGTCAATAAAACAGGTATCAGGAAACCTAATGGGTCAAAAATAGTCTGTGTTAGAGACAAAACCTCTCTTTTTGACAAATTTTCTGAAATCGGTAAATTTTTAATGCTAATATGTAGGTTATCTTCATTCCTGTCCCACATAATCCCCAAAACCGATACTGGATCCTCTAACTCAGATTCGGTCCCCAAAACCTGCGATATGGCACCTGTATCTGTCTCAATGTAATTACAGGTCCACATGCGCAACTCCATCTTTGCTTCGGCGAGAACTTCTGTAGCATATTTTATGAACTCTTCAAGTTCTTGCACATTGTCAACGGATGTTACGCAATTATCTATATATAAAGATTGATCTATTTTCTGAGCTAAAAACCTCTTTTCTTCTGGTACCTGTGACAAATGGTACCTTATGACAGCTCCCAATAAGAATGGACTGGAAGTGACTCCGAAAACTACTCTGGTATGGCGGAGAACTTTTATAACATTATCTTTCTCCCACCATAAAAATCTCAAAAAATCCCTATCTTCTTTTTTCAGTTCTATTTGCAAAAATGCGCGCTTCACATCGGAAGTCACCCCAATGCTCTTTTCCCGAAATCTTAACAAAATCGAAGGAATTTCTTCGATTAAATTTGGCCCTTTAAATAAGCAGTCATTGAGAGAAGGAGCTCTACCTACTTTGCACGACGCATCGAAAACCGGTCTTATCTTAGTAGTTGCACTATCGGGCTTAAACACTGGGTGATGGGGGAGATAATGTCCCTTACTCTCTATTTCTACATCTGGAACTATTTCAATTATGCCCTCTTCCATCCATTCATCGAAAACCCTATTATATTCCTCAAATTTATTCAAAGATTTAAGTTTTCGAGAAACACTAAAAAGCCTCTTTTCTGCAACATGACGATTCGATGGCAACTCAGCGTTGGTTCCCAACCAGGGTAAGCCCACGCAATAACGACCCTCTTCATTTCGAGTAAGGGAATCTAAGAACTGTTCCCGGGCCATTTCTCCCTCCGCTGCTTTAGTCAAATTTTGTGGCCCATCTGATATTCCGATTGCTTCTAAATTCCAAAGATCGGAAATTTTGAAATCTCTAATGGCCAAATTTGTACACAAAGTTGTTGCTCCTTGCTCTTTCAGAGGCGAAAATTCATCCAATGCGCCGCAAACGGCCCAACCCAACTTCGTGCAAACTGCTGTCAATCCCCCTTTTAATTGCTTGACTTGACCCGTGAGAATTTTACCATATATGTCACTCCCTATAAGCATCTCAATTTTAGGAGGATTCGCACCTATGTCAGATAACCAAATTTTATTATTTTTCAATTCTCTCAAAATTGGCCCTCTAGGTAAACTCGGGATTTCACCACAGATTACGTCTTGGCTCAAAAAATCAAATTCTAAATCTGGAAAATTCCGTTGATTTAGCGAACACAATTTTACTCGATATTTGTTATGCAATTTCGGAGCCGTTCTAACACCCCCGAATAAAGTATGAGCTATGTTTTCTTTAGAAATAATTGGCAGACCTAATTCGGCTGCCAGAGACTGTAAAATATATGACTTTTGCGAACCGCAATCCAGAAGTACTCTGACCTTTTTCACTATATTCTTACCCGCGACTTTTACACGTAAAGTCATTAATGCTACTTCCGCGGTGCATGTTTGTTTAGCAGCAGTCATTTGTACAGTTTCCGTTACCCCCTTGTCCTTCGGCGGTTCCCCTTTTTTATGCATTTCTGGACAAAGTGAAATAAAATGGGGTTTGCCACAACAATAGCACCGTATAAATTGCTTGCAAAATTTCGCAACATGATTAGGCTCTAAACACTTAAGGCAACACCTTTTATCTTTAATCTTCGCAATTTTTTCTTCTAATGTTAATAAACGGGCTTCGTAACAATTTTTACTCTCGTGACTTTTGTCACAAAAAATACACGAACGCTCTTTAATCGTAAGAAAATTTGATGCAGTAGGGATATTGGGTTTTTTTAATTTATTTCTATCTCTGTCACGATACCCTTCCCTGCGATGGTTATTTTCGAAACCACTTCGTGCTAATTTTAACCTCTCCTCGCCTTCCACTTCAGCTTTCAGGAATTTCATCAAATTCGTTAGACGAGAAAGATCTGACCCTTCGGGTTGATTAAAGAATGCACTTCTTTGCCACGCTTTCAGGACGTCTTCCGTAAGACTCGATTCCACCATCGGATAAAGCCACGATGTATTCTCGCTTGACTTTAGCCCTAATGATTCTAACGCCCTTAACTGAGCTTCAATTTTGTCATAAAGTTTATCAAGGGGTAATTTATTTCTATTATCTGCTTTTACATTAGAAATAATTAATTTAATCAATTCCCTTACATAAACCTCAATCAATAACTCCGGTTTTCCAAAACGTTCTGTAAGTGCCATAACTGCACTTTTATAATTATCCGAAGTAACCGGGTAACTGTCAATAAATTCCTTCGCGCGTGACCCTTGTTTCATACTCTGAACTAAATAAGAAAATTTATCACTATCGTGTAAATCCCCATCCTCATGAATTTTCTGAAATTGGCTCCAAAAGGGCAACCAATTAATTAGTTCCCCATCGAATTTCTTTAATTCTATTTTCGGTAATTTATAAGACTTCATTTTATTACCTGTAGTACTAAACACATCGTCTGGCCTCGTATCTATCTGAAATCCCTCCGGAATTTTACATTTCTCATTAAACAGGCGAGACAACGTAATAAAATCATCTGAATATGCTTCCCTATTTTCTATTTCACTCGAAACAAGCTGTTACGCCGCACTGCCGTCCTCGGTTATTAAATCTAAGATTTTATTATCTAAATCATTTAACTCTGTCTGAATATTTTGTAATTTTGTATACTTATCTCTAACAATACTTATATCACTATCTTCCTTTGCAAGTTCTGTTTTTAAAATATTAGCAGTACGGGTGAATGATGACCTGACGCCTGTCCTTTTAAGCTTAAGAGCCTCCATTTTATCTAAAACACTATGATTACTATTTCCCAAAAATATTATGTACAACTATGTTCCAAAACAACATTAAAATTAATATATTCACAAAATTACAAATTTCAATAAATACACTAATAACTAATATTCTAACTCAAATATATATATTACTCTTACAAAATCATAAAACAGAGAGTTATAACTATCATACAACCAAAAAACATCCCACTCTCCAAGTCCCTGTTCGGGCGCCACTTAATGTTAAACAATACCAAAACCTTGAAAAAACGAAACTAAAACTATCAGTTTTGTATTTAATTTAACACTTTTTAGATCGATGAAAACTAACCGTTTTTAAGGGGCGGAGTGGGAAAACTCTCTGTATTATACACTTAAATAATTTTAACACTTCCATCACTTGCTCAAAACAGAAATAATCAGAGTAACAAAAAGAGACAATGGAAAAAAAAGAGAAAACTTACATGGTTTCATTTTCGTCATTCACGTTTATTTCAGACGTTGGTGTTCAGATGACATCCCGCTGTTGGAACTATATCACATTTAAGCTTCAATCTTGACTAAAATACACAATATGGGGTTTTCTACAATATACCCCAAAACAAAACTTTAACATCTCTTTTTCAGCGAGAAAACTTACCAACATAATAACATCTGGAATTCGCTGACACAACAAAAATGCTTTGTACTCAGAAACATTACATATACATACAATACTGGACACACAGTGCCATCTGGTGAATGAAAATTACAGGTACATATTCAAATACTCTTTTTACAAATTACCATAATTATTTTGATTATTCATAAATTTAAACAGAAAATAGAAACACTTAGCAATATAAATCACACAAAAAATATCAAAAATTACTAAAAAATATATAAATAGACACAGTTTACATATTAAGATACATTTATACATAATGTTAATATTAGATAAATATCCGTTCTTTAAATCTTTGCTACTGCCATCTACCGGCAAAAAGTCATATCACCGTCTTTTCTCAACAAGCTTAATATAAATTATACGCTATTGTCTTGCATAATATGTAACATAAGTGTACATAGTATACATATGAAGTACATAGCATTTACAGGGCCACACAAAAGATTTCAAATAGTATATTCTTTCCGAAGTACCGTATATGTGTCCGATGATGGCTGGTGGAAGGATGAAATGCATTTTAATTATGATATGCGCGTTTATATTTCGCTAAATATATGCACATAATATGGTGTGTATAAATGTTATAGTTGATATACAGGGCTACCCAAAAGAGCTCACCAACGTTACTGAATATGAGCGTAAATTTAAACGTGGTTCTTAAATAAGCTATGCATTTTTACGCTGAGGTGCATTCAGTTTACTGAGAAATGTTTGCAGAATATAGATAAAAGGATATACAGAGCCACTCAAAGAATTCGGTACATGGACGCCTATGAATGATGATTTATGAGAATGTGATTTCAGTTGTTTTAAAAGTGTTTTAGTTTACAATAAATTTTAGCCTAATGCTGACGTGTAATAAAGGTACAATGGGCAATACTACAGGGCTGAACAAAAGTATTCAAGTATGTTTCCATCTAATAGTATGAATTGCCGAAAAAGAAGTTTCAAGCTATTGGGTATTTTCTTGCTAAGCTAAATTTTCCCATTATATGAACTGACATATGAAATACAGGGCTGTTCTAATATACTGGAATACATATTGGAGTATATTTGGCTATACACTATTATTTCCCTAAATAACAAAGTTTTGTTAAAGATTTCATTAAGTGTTGAAAAGTGCTTCATAATCTATGCTTAACGCATGATTTTTCTTACTTGTTTTATCATGTTCATAGTCTTCATTTATACATAAGTGCCGTAGATTGCGATATTTATGCTTTTAATGATACCTTTGTTTGTTGTATGTAAATGTTTCAGTTAACATTAGTATTATTAATCCATATTCCATATAATGGAGACATAAAAATCTAAAAAATAGTACATGGTAAAAGTAAAATCTTGTAGACGGAATCGCATTGGAAAGAAAAAAATACGTTCCATTTTTAGCAGGTGTAAATGTTTAATATATTTTTTCTCGCGTATTACTGTATTCATTTTGCATGGATAAAGAATTTAAAAAAAGTTTAAAAGAAATTTCCAGTTTTCAATTTAAAAGAAAATTCCCTCATAGGCAGTTTTTTTTTATGTTTTTAACTCTATTTAGATAAGCCTAGATATCTGCGATTCTTCAAAATAATAATAATAATAATAATAATGTTTAATTGTAGAATAATGACGACTATATGCCTTTTTTCAAAAATTTTTGAACCAAACCAAATTTTACTGATCTTGGCCATGTCGAGAAAAGGATTTCCATAGCGGATGATTCAACCGGAACTGATTATTTTGGTCCGTGAAGACTAGGAAGACTGAAATCAATCCCGGGTTCGTACGAAAAAAAATTAGTTAGGCCCGGACCGATACTCCAGAAAAGTATGGCCAGAGCCCGGCCGGCCCAAGTCTTCGGAAAAAAAGGCCCGAATGCCTTTAATGGAAATTGGCCCATGCAGATCTCTGCCAGAAAACACGCTAGACAAACTTTTTTTTAAAAAATGATCCATTATTAGCTTTGAGAAAGTTCTGTAATTGCGTTTTGTAATCAAAGTCAATTGAAAGAAATTTGACGAAAATTTGATTTCATTTTTGTAACTATATCGTAGTTTTCATACATTTTCAATTTATACATCTTGCCTGATGCTGATTTTGGCTATGGATCCGATTTACTAAATGTTAACTGTGTTCTCTGAACATAATAAGTTGTTTCATCATGCACATTATGCACTATTTGCAATATTTTTCTGTTTCATTTCAATTTTTGGCAGTTCTTGTACTTTTTCCATACTAACTGTAATGATATCAACATGGCCGAAGTGCGGGTATTGCAAGAAAACAACTTTTCCTGTGGGATATTTCTGGATCGAATGCGTCGTTTTTATCAAAAATCTTACAGCTGAATTCGGAAAACAAGTAAATATAAGCATATTTGAGAACTGATATAATAGTAAAGGATTTCAACTTTTGGCCTTTTTTTTTAGCACTTTCCAACAAAGTTGAAAAATGCTTTTGAATTCGGTTTGTCTGGCCGTCTGTCCGCGCTATAACTCTCGTAAATATATTCCGATTGCCCTGAAATTTTTGGACATTATTTACGTTTACCCAAGCACGAACCCTATTGAAATTAAAGTTCCTACCATGATTGGTTTATTTATAGGGAAAGTCAAAAGTTTTCCATTACATTACAGCCTATGGGGAAAAATCGTTTCAAAGGAATTTTAAAGTTGTTACACCCTATCAAACATATTAAAATTTATATGAATTCACTAGGTGGACTAAAATATGTATTCTATAAAATATGCGGTGAAATAATACCTGTTATTCATTTACAGGGACACACAAAAGAATTTCATTAGTTAATGGTAAAAAGGGGTGGGGTTGTGTGCAACATATTTTAAATATATTAAACTGTTTCATGTATAATAAAATTGATATATATTACTGAGGCTTAATATAAATTATAAGATACTGTCTTGCATATTGTGAAGTACATAGCATTTACAGGGACACTCAAAAGATTTCAAATAGTATATTCTTTCCGAAATACTGTATATGTATCCAATGACGGCTGATGGATGGATGAAATGCATTTTAATTATGATATATGCATTTAAGTTTCACTAAGTTTATGCACATTACATGGTGTGTATAAATGCTATAGTTGATATACAGGGTTACGCAAGAGTTCGCCGCTGTTACTGAATATGAACATAAATTACAGGTAGTTCTTAAATTAGTTATGTATTTTTACGCTGAACTGCATTCAATTTACTAAGAAATGTTTGCAGAATATAGATAAAATGATATACAGCACCACGCAAAGAATTGAATACATGGACGCCTATGAATGATAATTTCTGAAAATAGGATTTCAGTTGTTTTTCATTTGTTTTAGTTTGAAATAATATTTAGCTTAATACTGACGTGTAATTAAGGTACAAGGTAAACTACAGGACTGAACAAAAATATTCAAGTATGTTTCCACCTATTAGTATGAATTGCTGAAAAAGAAATTTCAAGCTACTAGGCATTTTTCTTGTTAAACTAAATTTTCCCATTATATAGTATGTACATCAACTGACAGTCTAGTACGGTTGTTCAAAAGTTGGCTTTAAACTCTTATTTCCTTAAGTAACGGAGATTTCATGAAGTGTTGGAAAGTGCTTCATAATCTATGGTTAACGCATAATTTTTCTTACTTTTTTTTTTCTTTACGCATTTTTAATGCATTGTTTATTCAAAATCAACAGCATAGGTTTGGTGAAAAAATAATTTCACTTTGTGACTACTGTCTCAACTTTGATACAGCTAAAATTGTATATTGTTGTCTTATTTGATGTCAAACTTGGCTGCGGATCCGATTTCGAAAAATTATCTAACATTTGTGCGCGGGAAGATCAAGTTTAATATTTTATGTTTCATTTTGCATAACACATTCTATTTGTAGTGTTTTACTTTTCAGCACTTTTTATGCATTTTGCATTGGTTTCCAGTTAGAAAGTATATCATGTAGGAGATTTTTTCCGGAAATGACGCTGTGACAAATCGATATCTAAGAACCCTCCCCCCCACACACACATATACACACTAAAAATATCTCTAATTTGTCACTTTCATCAAAATCGTTAGAGCCGTCTTTGAGATCCAAAGTACTTGAATAAATAAGTAAATAAATAAATAAATATAGCTCGTTATTAATATTTTTTAGCTCACAGGTTATCAAAGAATGAGAGCTAATGTGCCGGTAAGTTCTATATGTAAGCATGTATGTACGTAACGCGATAACTCTTATAGAAATATCCGATTTGCTTATTTTTATATAAGTTCATTCTGACAAGGCGCTTTCTTGATTAGTTTTGAGTGATCATTGGTTAAGTATAATGAGGGGAGACTAATGCCCCGCCTTAAGAGGCTACTTCACTTAAATGAAAAGTCCCTTTCGCTAATGCTAATCGTATGGAAGAAATTTATAAAAATATCTCGGTTGCATTTTAATATTTTATATCTTTTGCATTGGATAGTTGAGACCGATCTGTATGCATAGCGTTTTTTACTTTTTTAATTTCCAGATACTTTTTAAAAGAACGCTTTCATTTTAGGAACCGGTTTGGAAAGCGAAAGTGTCCCCATAAAAAACATCTTTAGACAAAATCGAAAAAATAAAAAACGGCCTGCATTCAGACCAATCTCAGCTATCCAACGCCAAAAAAAAAAAAAAAAAAAAAAAAAAATCATTTAAAAATATTAAAATGCAACTGAGATACCTTCAAAAATTTCTTCCATAGGATTAGCATTAGCGAATGGGTCTTTTCATTTGACTGAAGTAGCCCCTTAATTTAGCTAAATGGGTTTTTCATGCAGAGTTATTGGATTTGCTTAGAATTTTTATAGTGCTGGAACAGGGGTTGAGATCGTCAATTTGCGACTATCACATTTCAAATTGATTCAATAATTTCAAATATTATCCTTACAAGAACAAACAAACAAACAAATGTTACTTCTTTAGTACAGATTTAATGTTAACGTTTATTGTTTAACATTGCTCCAACAAATATTTGCTTTTAAAATAAACAGTAATGTTTTCCGGATTTAAAAAAAAAAAATCTGTTTTTTAACATTTTTTTAAATAAGCAATTTACACATTTTTTGAACAAAATAAACAGTTTACAGATTTTTCTCCTAGTAAAATAAACGGTTTTTTACGAACACTTTGGAATTCAGAATTTTTTTTTTTTTTACAACGTAGAAACTGAAACACACAAAATCTTTTCGCTTTTCTCTAAGTAAAAGATAAGTTTAAAAATTTAAATGTTTGAAAAAGATCTCTCACGTTTGTGTCAACTCTCGATGAACAATGTGTCTTTCCAAAATATTTACTTATTAGCAACAAAAGAAGACCTGCTACAGAAGATAATTCAAATATAATAACAAATAAGAAAACTAAGATCGGGAAAACAACTGAGTGTGTACGCTGTTTACTTATTTTTTTCACACGCAGAAATAAGGAAATTAAAACTAAGAAAAAAATATTCTAACAAATTCCTTATTGTTTTTCATGCTTCCTTTAAACTTACAATTATCTTTGTGCGTGGCAGTCAAATCTTCTGACTCATTTTTTACCTTTCTGTTGACACAGAGCTTTGAAATTTGGAATTATTTGCGTATTCCTGAGGGCAATATAAGAATTGGACATTTTAAAAAAATTATTCGGAAAATAGTTGTTGTCTTCGGTAGAGAACTGGGATATTTGAAGTATATCTGAATCTTTTTATTGGTTGAATTCCGCAACTTTTTTATTTTATTCCTTTTCTGATTGGTCCATGTTTAATGTCCAAAAATGGATTACTTCTGTTGTCACAATGACAAAAAAAGTAATAAAAACTTTTTAAAAAATAACTTGAAAACAAATTGCGATAAGTATTTCAAACAAATTTCATTTAAAAGTGCATTTTTTTCTACGCATCAGTGTAAAAATTAAAAATGTGCGCCGTTTAGAAGTTTAAAAATTTGCAATTCCGAAAATTGTAAAACTGAAATTTCATTTAAAATTTGTTTATGATGGATCCAAGAATATTAATGTTTAATCCATATCGTACGTAATATGAGGCGTTCAGAATCAGCCTGATTAACTCTATCCAATAAAAATGCACATTTTAAAAAGTTAAAGTTGTATATCTATAAACTACTGTCTTTCCTATCATTGGTGTAGGAATATTGATGTTTAATGCATGGCGTACATAATACATGACTCGTTATGATCATCCTAAAAATGATGTTTATTATTATTATTAATTTAAATATAGAATTTATTTATACGTCTTTAAAATTTTAGTTTTTGAAAATATCATTTTCTAAATAGTCGTTGTAATTTGTTAAATTACATTTTTGTTATTTAGGAATTATTGCTTTGTAAAACAAGACCATTTTTTCTATTTAATTTGATCCCTAAGGAAACAACGGGGGATAAATTTACTTTTGATTCTCTAAGTTGAAATATCAGTATCAGCTTCAACAATGAGCCTTATTCATATCATAAATACTAATGACTACTGAAAAGTACCAATTTACTAATGACAGGGTTAGCACAATAGAATCAAGTTTTCAGAATCTTGACGAAATATCGGCAGATTTGGCATCAAAATAAGTAGCCAAATGAGAAGCCAAATTGGCGATAGCTGGTTAATTTGGCGAAATTCTCATTTTTAAAAATAAATCTTTTACAATCGAGCTCACCGCAATTTATTTTAAATTCCGCTTACTTAATTTTTTTCAGGACTTTTCTTCTTAATGCATTTAAAAAATATTTTTTTCTACATATTTGTGAAATGGTATCATGTTTTTCTATTTACATTTATATTAATTTTCAATTATATTTTACATAAAAGTTTTTTTCCACGGTGCTATTCTAAACGTTTAAATAAACAATAAAATAAATGAAATCTCTAGTTTTTTTTCATCTTATGATTTTAGCAAAAGTTAGATCCACTATTTTCCAGCACTCACAAATTACATTTATATACTCATTTCAAAAAGTAAACAGTGAAATTTAAATGTGTTCGGAAACAAAAACGCACTTTCGACAAAGACGCTGCTCAAAATCGACAAATCGTCACCTGAAAACAATAAGGTGCTACCTGTGTTTTTGAAAAAAATTGACTTATCGATACAGAAAACTTCTATTTATTATATCTATGAAGGCATTTTTGCATCAGAATGATATTATATATCATTTGCATATATGACCTTACAATTATATTGTGTGATTATTTTAATCCAGAAATGCTTTCATAGATACAAATAAAGCATTTTTATATAGTGATAAGTCATTAAAAAAAAAAAACACGGATAGAACCTTATTATTCTCAGGTGACGAAATGTATCCACATTATTACTTTGTATAATATTTTAAAAGAAATATTGTTAATCCAGCAAAAGAAATACAAACAGAGGTCGATTTCTGTAGAACACTTCCGTATTCGACCAAAGCAATATATTTAATGTTTACTTACACTCTAATAACACCGATTTAAAATTTTAGTTGAAATATTGCCAAAAAACTCTAATAGCATGGGCTGATCTTTCAATAGATTTCAATAAGATTATCTTTTGTTAATTTATTATTTTAATTTAAATTTGAATATTCTGTTGTTGTGGTTATTCAATTTCTTTAATTCCTGTGTTTAAATTTTTGCTGTTTTATTTAATCTTAAATTACTAGAAAATGAATAGTAAGAATTAAAATGGATTGAAAGTCTGAAAAACAAACTAACAAACTAAAAAACCAAAATTTTTCTGATAATTATAATCTCGTCCATTCACGGAAAACCAACTCCTTATTCTGATGCATTGAATCCAGAATTTCACTCATGAATACAATGCCAAATAATCAGTGCTGATTTCAGAAAATGGCCCCAGGAGGACCTCTCAGAACAATAAGATGCTCCCCCGGAAGATTTTAAATTTTGCATCTTCAATGGTTAAAAAGTGCAATCTCCCCTCCCCCTCGAACTCTACAATTAGCTACCCTAATAACATGCATGGTCACAGTGACGTCACTGTGAGTCACTTTGGTCACATCACATCTGTGACCAAAATGCCACCATTCAGTGACGTCACATTGTGACTGAGATGTGACTTTCTAAAAAATCTTAGAAATTTATAAATATACTTCAAAACATGTTATTTACTTTAAAAAACATGTTTCCGGCAATTTAAATATCGTCGCTTTTGTCACAGTTTCGTCACAATGTTAATTTCAAATTAGTCACAAATGACACATTTTTCACAAATTTGTCACATTGTGACCACTCTGAGAAACGTCACAAAAGAGCTCTAAAACGGCCATAACGACTTCACATTTTAGTCACTGTGACTTCACATCGACGTCACGTGACGTCACATCGACAATCGATGGTCACAAAGTCGCAATGTGACTTCACAACGACGTTGCATGCGTTACGGATATTTCTCCATACTATTATGTAGTTCAGTGTTTAGTCATCAGCATGCAGGCCAAAAGCCATGAGAAGGTTGGCATGGGTTCGATACCTAGAGTAAAGAGAAATTAATAGAGTGGAGGTACAATGTCTGGAGATGACGCCAAAAACGTAACCCTAAAATCCGCTACATTAAGTCCAATTAAGTCCCAACAAAACCACGTGCTTTGAGACGCCTTTCAATTCAAACCAGTTTAAACCAGTATTTATTTGCTCTTGTTTTTTAAAAGGAACTAACCTATCGCTTCACAGGTAAGTATTTTTTATTATTTTATCATATGTATTTTAAATATCAATATAAAAAATTCTTTTAAGATTTTTTTAAGAGATAGCATCCCTTGGTTAATGTCTTAAAACCGTTTGCACTCGAAAATCTAGATTATAGATCAATGTTTATTGCTTAAGTTTTCATACATGATTTTAAAAGAATGTTTGCATTAGTATTTCTTCTTGAAGTATACTTCAGCTGTAATTCATTTCTTTCAATTCGTCGTATTAATATAAAATCCCTTCCACGTGCTTTTGTTTGGGACATTAAAATTTAAGCGATAAATGGTTTCAAATTGCAACCCTTATTTAGGGCTTTCTTCACCTCCACCTATCTCATTCCTCCATGGGTTCGACAAGCCATGGAGCTATGAAGATGATGTCCATAATTCCATGGTATGAGCGCAGTCTAAAGTAGACTTTGTGTATAAGGTTTTCAGCGAATATATTTTGTATGAGAATGTATGAGATTTTTTGTATGAAAATGAAAATTCGAGCCACTTACGCTTCAAACACAATCTCTGAAAACTAAAACTACTAGATTTTATAACTCTATATTTTATTAGAAATGTAAATGAAATATAAAAGCAAAATTTTTACTTATGTTAATTAATTTCAAAAATTTGTGTACTCGAATCCGATCATAACATTTTATGTACTTATTGCTCATTTTTCGAGTATTGTTCATCTGACGAAATCCTATTCCCCTCACTCCTTTGTCTGTCTATCACAGAATTCGTTATCAAAAACTGTGTAATTTAGGTAGAGAGTTGAAATTTTGCATATTTATCGTTGAATACCACCGATCCCACGACAAATAATAAAATTTTGAAAAAGTTATTAATCGAAAAAGTGTTGAATTTATTTTTTAAAAAAAGTATTATTTTAATTTAGTGGTATTCGACCATTTTTGCGATTCAGATTTTAAAATAGATCCTTAATTTCAGTCTTTTTCGTGCAGGCTAGATAACTACGTAGAAGGATTTTTACCTACTGATCGAAAAGTTCCCCGTTAGTATCTCAGCGTAGGAGTTCAAAATTCTTTCTCTGTCATAGATTTTATCATTTAATACAGCAATTCCCAACCTAGGGATTGCGAGTATATGAATTCTTTTAGTGAATCGCGGAATTTTTTTTTTTTTTTTTTTTTTTTTAATAACAAATCCGATATTTTGATATTGCAATAATCATAAAAGCTTAATCTAAAACTTCTTAAGAAGACAGCTTTTTCTTAGACCGTCAGCGGACATTATGTTACGACTTCAATGTGAGATATGTCAGTGGTCGCGCAATCGTTATGGCAATCCTGTAAAAATCCTTAATATCCTTCTGGATGACCATAGGAGCAGGATATCAAGAAATATCTAAATCAACTTTGAATAATAAATAATTTAATTATTATATAAATACTTTTATAAATATAACCAAAGTAATTCAGATAATACCATTCAATAAACCAATGAAACCAGCATTTTTACAATCATCTTATTGAAAACAGTTGAAGTTTCAAGTGAAATAGAAGACAGATTACCAAAATAATAAAAGATAAATGGACATTAGAAGGCTTTTTCATTAAACTACTATGAATTAATGAATAGTTTAATAAATTCAATTTTACAGGTTTTATTTTCGATTTTAAAAACATAAGTAAATGTATTGACAAGATTTCATTGTCTGGTGGATTTAATTAACACTAGAACCGCGGGAAAATTCCTTCAGATTTTAGAAAAATATTTCTCACCGGGATTTTTATTTAAAACTTTTTAAGTTATTTACGGACATTATTTTTGCTCAGCATATATTTAACTTATTTTATAAAGGATTTTCTGGTTCAAACCGACATCTCTTCTTATGATACGGGTCAAAATGACCCATCACCGCGGTTCTAGTGTTAAAATGATTTTCTCTCTTTTTTTTTTCTTTTTTGCCATTTAAAAGGGTTTTTCTTAACTAAAATTAAATCATATAGTTAAATATGTTTTTTAGATATACAAACATATGCTGTTTCAATTAACTGAAAAGCAGTTCTTGAATAGTTTTAATTTTATTAAAGAAATATCTCCCAATTGTAATCATTTTAAAATTAAATTTAATGGTGCTGCCATCAATGCTCGTATTGTAAAAAGAGGATAAGGATTTAATAATAATAGATTAAAGATTTAGATTTATTAATTAAGAAATAAAGTGTTTTTAAAAAAATATTAAACGAAATTATTTGGGCGATCTTCGATCACACTTATCCGCATGCGTATATTTTGAAGTCCTATGTATTGGTGATGCAAGAGGGTATTTATAATAAAAAATCAGAGATGAGGTTTTAAGTCTAAACAACACATTCATAAACAAGCAAAAATAGAATATAACAAATAAAAGGCAAAAATTTAAGCCTAAACAACACTTTCATAAACTAGCAAAAATAGAATATAACAAATAAAAGGCAAAAATATGTACTTACGTAAATGAATAATTTTTTGGAACAATAGAAAATATATTGTAACAATAGCCTTTTGACACAATATTAAAGAATTAGTAATAGTGCTTACCTGAAAGAAAAAATGTATATTTGTTATAATAAATTATTGTACAATAAATTTGTTTACATTGCATTACACTCATTTAAACAATCAATTTCAATTTTGTTTCATTCCTGAACTACAACACATGATTCTTCCAACCACATTTTCAGACAAAAATTTGGCAGACAAATAATGTCAATACAGAAATTGAAGTTTAAAAATTACTATTTTTCATCAGAAACAGCGAGAAAATAACTATTTTTCGAGTGTTTCTTTTGTCGTTTTCGGGGAAACAATGCGTAGCATAAAAAAGTTTCTGAGACTATTATTATACTACCAAAAAGTTGCAAAACGAAATTACCCTGTCTTTCGTCCATTCAAAGTTACTTAAACCGCAAGTCTCATGTCTTTTACAATAGTCATGAATTGTTTCGAAAAAAGTATCTAAGGTAGCGGAAAAATATTCCTTCTTACCAAGTAATATAGATTTTTACGCTTATTCCCTTCGGCAGAATAATAAAAGTCTTCCGTAATAGACAGTCTCTGTTTTTATAGGTTTTACTGGATTCTAATTTGATATAAACTACCCAATTATCATGATACTAAAAGTAATTAAGTAAATTTTATGCAGCGCGGAATTTCCGTGGGACAGATCTCGGAGCAGCTAAAAATCGAAACGTGCCAACACTAGCTGTTGTGAAAGCTCCTGTCCCTGCTAGCGATGACCCTTGTGAGATAATGCTATTCCTATGGGGAGGTTATTTTCAAATAACTCGTTTGCCTTTCGACATTTTCAGTTTTTTTATGGGGGGGGGGGAGTTTTGAAAACGTTGAAATGCAAACGAGTTATAAGAAAATAACCTTCCCGTAGGAATAAAGTTAGCTCGCAACTGTCTTCGCTCGTAGGACAGAAGCCTGAAGGCTGTTCTCAAAATTAAAAGAAACTACTTTCTATCACATTTCTAAATTATTTTTTATTCGTAAATGCATGAAATCGGCAGACGTTCGTATCGAGAAACGATATAATCGAAAGATATTTTCCAATTTATAGCTACAGATGATTTTTCGGAAAATATGACCCATGTGAGTCTTTTGAACCGAATTCTTGAAGCAGCAGCACAAGAAATCATAAAACTAGTTGCCACGTGATAAGAATCGCTTATAACTCGATAAGTAATTAATTTATTTATCAAAAAATGGATGAATGTTCGGTTCAGAATCATTTCAGTAGTCAGACCTGCCAATTTTTATTTTAAAGGGAACTCGACAACCACCTTGAAGGCATAATGCAGAAAAAACATTTCTGCCATTGAAAACACTTCCTGATTATTTAGATTTGATTTCGTAGGAAAGAAATCCCAAGATAAGTAGAAAACAATGGTAGTTTCGTTAGATCGTGCGACAATACTCACCTTTGATTCCTAAACTAGTGACCAAAATAACAAAGAGAAATTTGACGAGATCAAGTACCCATGACGTCAATTAATTACTTTCCGAAATAGAATAATGAGTCATAGGTGGGATTTAAAACAATGGAACGGTTTTTTAAACTTGGGGAAACAAATTCAGGACTACCTTGAAATATTTCAATTGGATGTATATTTTCTTTTGCAGTCTTTCATCGTTTTATCATTGACAAAGTAGTTTTTTTTTCCCCAATATGTATATAACAGTGAAAATTGTTTTTTAAGGACTTTGTTTTATAAGCATACAAAGTTTGTCTTAAAAAAGCCACACCGAATTTTAAAACAGCAATTTACGTAATTCCAAAAATGATTCTTTTAGAATACTTGCCGCGGACTTTGATTAGGAATAATTCGCCGTTTTGTATTAGGCTTGATAAAGAAATGAAAATAATGACTTTATTTTTAAAAAATATCTTTTTGCCCTGTTTTTCTTTTTTTCTTTTTTAAGATATGGCAAAAATTAAGAAAAAAAGAGTTATTTAAATTTTCTACTCAGGATTTCTAAGTTGTTTTCTCAACGTATAATTATAATTTAATTAGTTAAACTATCATTCATAAAGGTCTAATTTAAAAAGTATATCGCAATCTTTTTAAAAATTATTATTTGTGTTTCATTTTCTGCTTTTCTAGTGTTAACCCCTTGAGCTCTGATGGTAGAATGTTCTACCACATAATTTTAATTCCGAAATCTCACAATGGCACCAGAAAATTCGACCAAATCTATTTGAAAAAGGTTTAATGCATTTTTTTCGTGTTTATCGTTAACCTGTATTTTTCTTTGCAAAATACTGGTGCCAATGGGACATTTGGAATTTTGAAGAAATTTACACCCCGGAGATCAAAGGATTAAAAGTATTTCAACGTTACACTTTCACAAGCAGTCAGCTTGTATTGGCCAGTGAAAATTGGAGTATCAGTATTTATTTATTGAATATATATGTGACTTGTATGATTGACCTGAAAGCCTGCTTATAAGTCATCGTCAACGTAAAAGGACGAGATGCCACAAGGGAATTTTAAAACACTAGACCCCTTGCATTGACATCACAGTAACGACTGATACTCTAATCTGGTACACATCTGGAGTCCACACAGAATGTCATGACTCCCCTTTTGCCGTTTTGAAACAGGTGTGGTTCAGTTTAATTTTGATTTTACCTATTCTTGCATTATTTCTCTAAGTATTCAAAAAGGGAGAGGAAATCTCGATGTTTACAAATGGGGAAACCTTACATTTGCCTTAAGTTTGGACGCCAGATGAAGCATGTGACGTCATGTGCAAGGGATCACTGTTGAATCACAGCCAGTTCCTCAAAAAGTGTGCAACAGAGTTAGCGAGGATTGAACCCACAATCATCCTACGCTCTCAAGCGATTAACCGCGTAATGCCTTAATCAATCGGCCACGGTAGTCCTAGCGTATCAGTAACTCCACTGTTGTAACTCGCAAACAGTTGTAACCCCAAAGAATATTTGGCGATTTATCACCTACTAGAGGGAAAATGCTAGCTAGAGGGAAAATGCCTTAAAAATAATTTATTAATTTGTATTTAAGCTCTAAAAATATAAAAAAAATGTATTACTGCCATCAGAAAGGCAAATTTGCACATAATTTTTCCTATGACACCCATTTAAGTTACGATTTATTTTTATTTTTTTAATAGTTCTTTGCGAACATTTATGTCTGAAAAGTAACAGCCATGAAACGGTAGCGCAAACTTTTGAAAAATATTGAGAGGGCTCAAAATTGTTTGAGTGAAGTAACACACACCATTTCTCTCCTTTGTACATGTGTGTGTAGAGATAGAGGGACAGGAGAGGAACGAATGACTAAAGAGGTTAATTTAAAGTCAAACATAAAATTCTTATAAATTAATTAAATTATATTCTCATAAGTTCTTTATTAATGCATCAAAATTATTATAAATAGCATACAAAATGCTAACTATTAAAAGTACAAAAAAAAAAAAAAAAAAAAAAAAAAAAAAAAAATGCCAAGAAAAAAGGATAAAGTTTATTCTTTTAAGTGATTTATTGATTCAAGACATTCAAACAGATATCAATGTGAAATATAAAAACATTAAGTCTTGATTACGTCTATTAGTAACAATATCGTAATAATAATATATATTCTAGATCGAAAAGGTAAGAACTTGCATTATAAATAATTATTTTGCTTATAAGACGGCACTTTCATAACAAAACATTTAAAATATATTAAAAATTGGCATGTATCAACACATTTTCATTGAGTCATCTTCGGAATGTAAATAGAAAATTACAAACACAATGAACGTGAAAACTGGAATAAATAATTATTAAAATCAACGCCTTTTATGTCAGTTTTATTTTTCTTAACTGTTTTCTAACTTGCATCCTTTAAACTTTTTGAATCTTCTTTTAATACTTTAAATTACTGTTTGTTTTCTTTTCATAATTTTAAATTTATAATATTCTTTAAAATTAATTTCATATAATACCACTTTTTTCAAAAATTATTTTTTTAACTTTTATTTTTATAAAATATTATTACTTACTTTTTATACTACAGTTAGACTATTTATCCCAATGACTCCTTAATTTGAAGACATTCATCAATAAACTAGGCATAAAGTCGATGTCAACTCAGAAACCCCTCAATGTTAAGCGGTGCACTGTAAAAAAAATCCTGTAAAAGTTCTAAACTTTTTATGTTAAACTGGGATTTTTAGAACTTTTCATGTAACGGTAACATCAAAATCTCACGTAACAGAATCGGTTACATGAGTTTTTGCAGTTACCGTTACAAGGTGAAACCCGTCAAATTTCGACGAAAATAAATGTGGAAGGAACTGTTTCATTGATTTATAATAAACCTACAAAATTAGCTATAGTAAAAAATGCATCTTACGATGATCAGTCTAACTCTCAAATAAATATTATTTAAAGCTAAAATTAAGAAAAAATACTATTTCTATAAAACTCATTTGTCTAAATTATTAAAATTAAACTTTAATCGCAAATGTAAAAATATCATAGTAAAGCAAAATATAACAAAGATCAATTATTAAGATGAAGTTATCAATTGACACTCTTATGTTTGGTATAAATACGTATGAAAAATATATATATATTTCAAATTGACACGATCTTATAATTTCACGTGAAATCTAAGCCCGTCATCATTTTCATCTTCTCAAAATTTACGTGCGCGCACATTTCAATTTTTATCAATTTTAAGAGAAAATGGCGTATTTCTGTTGCCACAATTACAAAATTCGTGCTAAAAACTATTAAAAAATTAACATGTCAAGAATAAATTCAGTTACAGCTTTCAAACACATTGCATTTAAAAGTGCATATTTTTCCCTATACGATGGTGTAAAAGTTGAAAATATGCTATGATTAAAAGTATAAAATTTGCAGTACCGAAAACTGCAAAACCGAATTGTAAGTGAAAAAAGTGTTGCTATTTGTAAAGTGACGTATACGCGTTGCGCACAGATACGATTGGCCTTAATAATGCAGACAACAAGAGTCCTAGGAATCCCAGTTTCTAAGAAAAGGTTTAGTACCTTTGCAGACATTTTTTATGCACTTTTAACCTAGATCTCTCTTTCTATAAAATAAATGAATAAAATAAAAATAAAATAAAATACTGGTAAATCTCTTGAAGAAATTTCTTGACCCTGTGCGAACCCTGTTTAAAGCAATTTCATAAGATTTCTTTAAAATTTATGAATGATAACTTTGGCTTCTTTCTAATCTTTTTAAGAAGTGAAAAAAGAGCAGCGAGCGGGCAAAATTTTACAAGATATTCTGGGAGATTTATTTAGTTTACAAAGGAATTTTCTTCAAACGTGACTAGTGTAAAGCTCTCCAAATTGAGAAAATTAAACGAACAGTCTGTAAACGTAAAGTTATATATTGATTTTCTCGTCAGTCTGTTCAGTAAAATATAAAGGGAAAGAAAGAAAAAAAAATGTGTGGCTACTTTATCTCGTACTCTTGAAGAAAGAGTTCTTTGAAAAAATTTAGTATTCGGGAATTTCAATGTGTATTAAAAATTTAACATTTTATAAATGATAGAGAATGGTAAAATAAAGACAGCTTATTATTTTTTTCTACATCTTATTATGATCATTAGAAATAAGCTTAAATTTTTTTGAAGGAAAAAAAATCGTAAAATCATTTAATAATACTGAATATTTAAACTAAGTTATTATTTGCTAAAAGTTGAAGACCAGAAAATTCTTCTGCACCAAAAATTGCTTTTAGAAAATTTATACTTAAATAAAGATACAATTTTGCCCTTGCTTATTTTTTACTTTTGCCCTTACTTTTTTGCCAAACTTACTCACCGAATTTCGTTCTGGATAGACTTTTTGTTTCGTATAGTTATGCAAATACGGAAAATTAATTTCGGCTACACCTTTGATATGTGAAAATCTGATGCGTATAATAGTGATAATTAGATTTCATTATGAGTAATTAAGGAGATTTCAGAACTTTGCTCCTTTTTCTCTTTCAACTCTAATGGAAACATGCGTGATATATATGTTAGAGAAAAGTTTTTATCTTTAAGATACGCCAAGAAACAAGGATTCATACTGATTAACTTGTCATATTCCATAGATACGGAAAGACAAACTGTTTCCAGAAATAAGTGAATGAGCGATCTTGTATATTCCTCAAGAAGTAATTAAGCGATGTCATGTGTTGTTTCTTCTATCAAATTCTATCTTACTTCTGACTGACATCGTAGTGCCTTATCTGTAGAACGAGAACAGACTTCCTCCTTCAATTTCTAAGCGCAATGTCTCCAAAGTGTGTTCGAAACTTTAGAAATCTCAGTAATAGCGATAAAAGGAGAAATATTTTAATATATTATAAATCAAGAGATCGACTGAAAATTCTCTTTCGTTTATGCTGATTCTCAGTTTTGCTGGAAATTCGGCCGGGCCAAAAGTCGATCTAAATTTATGCTCTCATTTCTTCCTTCAGAAATTTTCAACATTACTCTTTGATTTGAGCTGCATAAGGTTTAACCCTTTGTCACATTCAATGTTGCATTTATATAAATATGCTGCACTTATAATCGTCATCTGGTCTGACCATCTGTCCACATAAAACAACGCAAATCTACCCAATTGAATGGTATGAATTTAATCTGAATATTGGTCTCAATATTGGAATCTACAATGTCTAAAAGATGTAAATCCGTCAAATAAATAAATAAATAAATAAATAAATAAATAAATAAAATAAATAAATAAATAAATCGAGTTTTAAAAAGATTGCAAGACTTACGCTATATTACTTACTAGCTGATCCGCCCGGCGTTGCCCGGGTCCCTATTAACAATATTAAGCGAACTTGAAATTCGTATGATTTTATCATTAACTCGAAACATGCAGAAATGCATTGTCTGAAATACGTGGCCACTGACTGTGTGAAAAATCGGTTTAAAAAACAACAATAATATTAAGCTCTAAAAATACTCAAAATGAACAATGAGAAACGCGGGAGGGAATATGTATCCAACGATTGCGTGATTTTCGTGTTAAAGTGATGATATTTACCCGTAAAAATCACTGTTGAGTCACGTAACTAATTATTTTTTTCACATAGAAATCCCAAGTGAAATATTTTGAATTTCAAATTAATTATATCACTCTTAAATCCGACTATACCATGAATGAAATCGATACTCGATGGTAGCTAAAAGGTTGGTATAGTATTTTTAATTTCAGAGCCATTTAACAGAAGTAAGTGTTATTTTTAATCAAAGAATGCGTAATGTTCACTCTGTGGATAAATTTCTAATCGTAAATTTTTGTACCGAAACCATAACCTACCTGTAACCTGACTGCGACTTAACAGTACCCTACCGTAGATTAAATATAGCATATATGTAACTTAGCCTTCACAAATGTAACTTAGCCTTCACTTTATTGCAACATACCTTTATTATAACCTTAACATAAATGCAATTTAACTTTAACCTAACTTTAACTTATTCGTGACCTAACGGTAACCTAACGGGGAATTCAATATAATCAAAGACTTATCGTAATGTAATTGCAACCTAAATGTTATTTAACCATATATTGGGTTCATGTCCATGGAAAATATTTTGTCTTATTCGGATCTGGTTATGATTCATTAGAATTTTTGTCGGGTTCAGGTTTCGTTCGATTCAGATTTTAGGTATTTTTTTAAATTGAATTTTAATGTTCGGGTCGTATTCAAGTCATGGAAATTATTTTGCCTTGCTCGGATCCAGTTATGGTTCTGTGGAATATTTTTGTCGGGAACAGATTTCGTTCAATTCAGATTTCGGCTTTTTCTTCAAATGGAATTTTTGGGTTTGTGTTTTCTTGCGTGTTCACGGAAATTATTCTGCCTTGTTCAAATAAGAACATGCTTCACTGGAATATTTTTTTTTTTCAAGTTCAGATTTGGTTCAGTTCAGATTTCGTGATATTTTCAAAGAAATTTTTATTCAGATTCGGTTCATCTGCATGGTAATTTTTTGTCTTATTCGGATACGGTTAAGGTTCTTTGGAGTATTTTTTATCAGATTCAGATTTGGTTCGATTCAAATTTCAGGTATTTTTTCAAATAGAATTTTTAGGTTCGGACCTCGTTCATGTCCACGGAAATTATTTAGTCATACTCGAATCCAGTTATGATTCTTTCGAATATTTTGGTCGGATTCAGATGTGGTTTGAGTCAAATTTCATGTTTTCTCAAATCGAAGTTTTTAGATTTGAGTCGGGTTTATGTCCATGGAAATTATTTCGTCTTGCTTGGATTGGGTTATAGTTCTTTGAAATATTTTTGTCGGGTTCAGATTTGATTCAATTCAGATTTCGGGTTTTTCTTCAAATATAACTGTTGGGTTCGGGTCTTCTTGCGTGTTCACGGAAATTATTCTGCCTTGTTTGAATAACGACATGCTTCACTGGAATATTTTTGCCAAGTTCAGATTTCGTTCAGTTCAGATTTCGCGATTTTTTCAAAGACATTTTTTGGGTTCAGATTGAGTTCATGTGCATGGATTTTTTTTTTTTTTTTTTTTTTTTTTTTTTTTGTCTTATTTGAATCCGGTTACGGTTCTTTGGAATATTTTTTATCAGATTCAGATTTGGTTAGATTCAAATTTCAAGTATTTTTTCAACTAGAATTTTTAAGTTCGGACCTCGTTCATGTCCATGGAAGTTATTTTGTCATACTCGAACCCGGTTATGTTTCTTTCTAATATTTTGATCAGATTTCGTTGTGGTTTGGGTCAAAGCTCAGGATTTTTCAAATAGAATTTTTTAGGTTTGAGTCGGTTCTCTGGAATATTTTTATGGGTTTCAGATTTCGTTCGGGTCATATTTCGGGTTTTTTTTTTAAAGAAAATATTTAGGTTCGGGTCAGGTTTCATGCCCACGAAAATTATTTTTCCTTGTTTGGATCGGGTTATGCTTCATTTGAACACTTTTGCGGGATTCAGATTTGGTTCGGTTCAGTTATCAAATCCATAGTTTTTTTCAAACAGAATTTTTAGGTTCGGGTCGGGTTTATACTCACGAAAATTTTGTCTATCACGGACCGGAGAGTGTGGTCTGTTTTTTTTTTTTTTTTTTTTTTTTTTTTTTTTTTTTTTTTTTTTGGGATCGGGTTATGTTTAAATTACTCTGAACATTAAGGTTATAATCTGTTTTGCTACTATTCTTTTTATGGCTATTTCTGATAAATAATTTACCTTGCTATTTGATAATTTATTATGGTGTATGAATCGTTTGCGGATTCAAACAATTGTACGCCAAACAGCTATTTTATTTTTGTTTTAAAAATAAATTAAAGCCATATTAAAACTTTAAATTGAATAGAACACATTTAAATTTAATCAATAATTAAAAAAATAAACTCCTAGAAAAGTGTTGTGTAATTTGTTTACTGCAACACAGCTAATGACTCATACATTCTAATGCCAAAAACCTGCGTACAACTATACAGTAAAAAGAAATAAATAGAGTGGCAGTATAATGTCTTGGGGTGACGCCAAAAATGTAACTCTAAAATCTCGCTACATTAAGTCAAATAAGCACCAACATAACCATGTGCTTTGACACTCCGATCAATTCAAACTGGTTTAAACCCGTGTTTCTTTGTTTTTGTTTTTTACCTTTTAAACTGTTATTGAATAAATCACTAAAATTTCGTTTAAAAAATAATGTTTTGTGCTATTATTGGCTGCAATACACGATCGGAATGCATAAAAGATACAAATAGATCAATCATAGGCAAAAATTATTTGATTATTTTTATCATATGACTTTGAAATATGAATATAGAAGCATCATTTAAGATTTTGCTTGAAAATTTAACATTCTTTCGTTAATGTCTTAAAACCGTCTGCACTCTGAAATCTGGATTTTAGATTATTATTTGTTATTCAAGTTTTCATGCATGATTTTAAAAGAAAGTTTTTATTAATATATTTTATATATTGACATGAAATTATTAATATGTTGTTAAATCATAAACATTTTTCATCTACGTTATAAAGTATTAAAAAGTTCTGAAAAAAAAAAAAAAGAAAGAAAAAAAAAAAAAGAAAACTTTTAGTAATACAATTTTTAGTTCAAATCAAATGTTTTCAATATTTTATTTAATTTTATTTTGACCATTTAATTATTTCTAATTTTACAATTTCAATTATTTTAAAAGCAAACATTTATTTTAATAAATAATATAATAGAAGAAAACCATTTAAAAAAATTACTATTTCTTCGTAAAATATGCTTCAGCTGTAATTCATTTCTTTCAATTCGTCTTATTAATACAAAATTCCTTCCTCGTGCTTTTGTTTGAGATATTAAAATTTCAGCGATAAATGGTTTCATATTGCAAACCTTTTTTTCGGTTTACTTTGCCTCCACCTATCCCTTTCCTCCATTTCGTACAGCAGCTGAGATTTAAAAAAAGAAAAAAAAAAAATCCTCATTTAAACTGGCAGTTTGCCAGTCTATGAATTTTAAAGGTCTGTCACAGCTTTTTTAAATATTTCTGCACAAATTTCATGCAACCAACCAACCATAAACAAATAAAAGAGAAAAAAGCGAAAAAAAGGCAATCATTTTATGAAAGTGAGCTTTGGAATTTAATTAATTATTACTCTGTTAATAAATAGAATTTTGAAATTCTGATCTTCAGGTGCATTAGGAGAGATATTGGGCTACTCTCATAAAAATTTTGAGCCTTGTACGTCCCATAGATTTTGCTAGCCATCGCAGACACACACACACGCAGACGGACAGAGCGATTTGTTATTTTATTAGTATATACAGTGTCTCACATAAGTGATGGGACACTTGTGCTTTACAAAAGGAAACTAATCAAATAAATTAAAAAAACATGGCACTTTTTTTGTGGGTGTGTTTCATACTTAAATTTAGTAAAGATTATTACATAACATACATTTTGTCAAAATATTAAAATATTAATTTAATAAAAATACAAATGTTTAGAACGGAGCAAAAAATAGCTCACATAAGTGATGGGACACCATTATATATGCAACAAAAATCGTCTGAAATAAGCAATGAAAATATTTTTGGAAGTTTTATTTTTACTTAAAAGCAATTGGCAATAATTTATAAAATCGTCTGCAGTATTTCTCTCCAGTTTGTTTTGGAATTTTTGTGTTTTTTAGCTCTGTGTAACCATGAATGCTAAATGAAAAGAAACTTCGCCTGAAATTCGAAAATTAGTTATTAATTTGCATATTGAACGTGGAAAATCTATTGGAAAAACTGCTGAAACAGTTAACTTGAGTCGTTCAACAGTTTTCAATATCATTAAACGATATAAAAAGAATCATATGATTCAGGATAAAAGAAGACCTGGCGGACCATCAAAGCTATCCAATGGAATAAAGCGAATTATCGTTCGAAATATTAAAAAAAATCCAAGAAATAGTGCTTCAAAAGTTGCTGCTGATTTACAAGCATTATATGGAATAATTGTTGATCCTGAGACTATTAGAAGGGTAATTCGATCTGCTGGATACCACGGTAGAGTAGCCTGGAAAAAATTCTTCGTAAGTGAAAAGAATAGAAAACTCAGACTAGCTTTCGCAAAATCCAACATAAATAAGAATTCTGATTACTGGAATAAAGTTATATTTGCTGATGAGAGTAAATTTAATATATTTGGTTCTGACGGTAGAATCTTGGTGTGGAGAAAACCCAGGGAAGAATTTCGCAAACAGAACTTGGTACCAACAGTAAAACATGGTGGAGGAGGAGTTATGGTATGGGGGTGTATGTCGTCCGCTGGAGTTGGTAATCTTGTTTTTATTGACAGTATAATGGATCAGTACAAGTATATTGATATTTTAAAGCAAAATTTGAAATCTTCAGCACGAAAATTGAACCTTCATAACGATTTTAAATTCTACCAGGACAATGACCCCAAGCACACTGCTCTGAACGTTAGACTCTGGCTGTTATATAACTGTCCTGAAATAATAAAAACACCACCACAATCTCCAGACTTAAATCCCATAGAGAATATTTGGCAAGAATTGGAATCAAGAATTCGCAAACACACCATTTCTTCAAAACAACAACGAAAATCGGTGTTTCAAGAAGAATGGGGTAAAATCACTCCAGAAATCACAAACAAATTAGTCGAATCCATCCCAAAAAAGATTAAATCATGTTTTAAAAGTAAAAGGAAATCCAACAAAATATTAAAACCTTTTAAAAAGTAAAATTTTTTGATAAATATTTGATGGAAAAGTAAGTGTCCCATCACTTATGTGAGTCATTTTTTGCTAAGTTCTGAACAATTGTATTTTTACTAAATTAATATTTTAATATTTTGACAAAATGTATGTTATGTAATAATTGTTACTAACTTTAAATATGAAACACACCCAAAACATTTTTGCACATGTTTGTTTATTTATTTTATTGCACTTTCTTTTTATAAAGCACAAGTGTCCCATCACTTTTGTGAGACACTGTAGATGAACGGCACGATTTTTTCTATTTCTATGAAAAAAAAATAATTTGAAATCTACATATCGGTCTGATAATGGGAAAAATAATAAAAAAATTAAATTCCAAATTTTCAGTTAACATTAGTAAGGGGTAGTAAGGTATTTTTTTTTCTTTTTTTTTTGCATTTTTTTATTTTTATTTTATATTAATGTACAACATCTTAAGATTATTCTGTGAAAATTTGAAAGCAATTGAAGTAAAACTGACGGAGATATACACTTGTAAGTCTCCGCCCTCCGATTTCGACAAAAGCGTCTGTGAAACTTTAAACGTGTTTTTCTAACACTTCGCTTTTTCGAAGCCGGTGAACTCTGTAGCTCAAAATCTACTGAACCGATCTTTTTTAAATATTACACACTCTTTCTTTATATAAATTACGAGGTAACGCTGTCGAGTTTTTTTCTTTTTTTTAATTTTAACTTACTTTTAAAAAACAAAATATCAGATTTTTTTTATGAAAAATCAGTATTTTGACTTCCGAGCCTTGTAAAAAATTGAAAAATCAATAATAAAAAAAAACTCGACAGCGTTCCCTGAGGAAACTTATCAACTAATTAAATCAATTTGGTTTTTTAATTTCAGTTGATCCAGTCATGAGTTATGCGGTTCACCGCGAATCAACTTTTTTTTGGGACGTCTTCGAAGATTCGCTGTCATCGGCTTATTTTTTAATATTTCTTAATGAAAATTTCACAGAATACTCTTTAAATGACATATAATTATATTATAATTATACAAATAAATAAATATTAATTGTATCCTTACTAAAAATGATAGAAAATATGCTTTTTTTCCTTCGAATTAACCTTACTACCCCCTTAATAGCTTGATTAAAATTTCCTTTGTTTCGAGAAAACAAATTCTATTTTTTTCGTCTATCACAGCCATCTTATATGGATAAAATGAGTATTTCTCAATTCTGTGAATTATTTCTGACCAGGAACAGCGATCATATTGTCTAAATTCGTGGCACATAATGAAAATTGTGATTTTTTTTATAGGTATGTGCCAGATATGGCAGACATAACAGATTCAAACATAATAATTATTACAAAAATAAATGGAGGTATGTATACCTAAAATGTTTTTTAAATAATAGATGTTATTCATATTAATTAGAAAACCATTCTGTATCGTTGATGAAGTGTTGTATTTTATTTTATATGAAAACAAAAAGTTTTGGTCGCAGGCCCACAGAGCGCCAATTTTGGTTACATGTATTATAAATTAATAATTATGTATAATTATGTATTTATTTATTATTTTTAAAAAAGTTTTTTTTTTTTTTTTTGGACATCTTTGTTTTTGTTTTCGGCCGGAAATAATAAGATTACCGAAATTCAGGTTCGGCATTAAAAATTGTAATAAATAACTACAAATTTCAATAATTTACTTCAAAATTAATACTTAATGCATACATTTAAACATATATATATATATATATATATATATATATATATATATATATAAACATGCCACTTTGAAAAAAAATAATTAAAAAACTTTTAAAATGGTAAAAGTAAATAGTATTCTAAGTTTAAAATAGTATTAATTCCAAATATAATGGTGACATTTGGAAGTATGCAACATTTTATCACAAGATGTGATATTAAATCTGAAAACCATAACACTTTCTCCATTGTTTGTTTGACATAAGTTAAAAAAAGATCAGTTCTTGACATAGGAAAAAAAAATGTGAGCTACTAATTTTAGATGTAACTCAAAGCTGCATTATCTTATTGATATAATGTTTTAACTAGACGACAAAGCAGTACACATAACTGTAAATCACTGACAGGATAAAGAACACAAGAATTCATTTGATAGTGTAAGCTTAAGAAATACACTCCCCCCCCCTTTTTTTTTTCTTTTGCTGTTTATGTGTTTATAATGTTTTCAGATAGCTTGTATTAAACTAGTTGGATGTGCCTATCCCAAAACTTTCTTCTATCTCATACGTACATTTTAATATTTAAAAAAAAAAATAGTTACTCATGTTAATTCTTTAATAATTTTAATTCAATACTATACCAACTTTTATTTTCATCTTAAATTTCTGCTTCCGCCAAAGAATCGGAGTAAAAACGAGTTTCCGTTTCTGCACGAGCCGATAGACAATAGAATGATAGGCAGATTTTTTTTTTTTTTTTAATTCAGGGAGGACCTACTTGTCATGCCAAAAAATAATCATACACAAAAATTTTAGTTCAGTTTTAGACATAACTTCACGCACTTTAGGTGGTGCAATATTGAAAATGGCACAAAAATCGCTATTGCAGCGCCCCCTTCCGGTGGATTTTTTTTCAAATTCAGGGAGGACCAACTAACAATAGCCAAACATTTACACAAAAAATTTGGTTCAATTCAGGGAGGACCTACTTGTCATACCAAAAAATAATCATACACAAAATTTTTAGTTCCGTTTTAGGCATAACTTCACACACTTTTGGTCGGTACAATATTGAAAATGGCACAAAATTCGCGATTGCAGCGCCCCCTTTCGGCGGAACATTTCAAAATTGAAGGAGTACCTGCTTGTCAAAGCCAAAAACATTCACAAAAGATTTGGTTCAATTCTATGCATATCTTCATACACTTTTTGATGGTAGAATGGCGACATACGGACACACACACACACGGACAGACAGACATTTTGTAAAAACATGTTTTTTGGAATCTCTGACACCTAAAACGTATAAATCCGTCGAAAACCGGAAGTCGGGGGGAAAAAATTTCGATTACAATACTTTCTAATATTGAAGATAGACTGAAGAAGAAGTAAAAATGCGGCCCTTCGGTTTGTCTTACATAAAGTTTTCCCAAAAAGTCAAAATGGAGTTCCAAAAAAATGCACGGGGGATATAACAGAGTCAAAAATTATATTGAAAAAAGTGCGAAAAATCATGCGACCAACACAGATTATATAACATTTTCTAATACATTCAGAAAACTTCTCAATTTATTAAAGTAGAAGATGATGGCTAAATAAACAAATTTGAAAATGCATAACCTTTTTGAAAATCTCCATTTAGCAATTTCCGTGAGTAACATATTCTATATCATTTTTCTATATCATTTAACATATTTCTATATCATTTTAGTAAAGATTTTCTCAAATCCAAAGGAACTACTTTCTGGTACATTTCTGAATGAATTTCTTTTTGGAAACGCATAAGATTAGCAGGTGTTTCTTTTAAGAAACTATGTAATCGAATAGCGTTATGGATTTTTTGATACAAGTAATTTAAAGAAATACTGTAAAAGTTAGCGTTTTAAATTGAATTTCCAGAAGCGACACAATGGGAAGAGAAAAAAAATCATCAACCACCTGACAAGAATCTTTTATGTCTCACCAAGTATATAAAGAATCTTATTTACCAAAAATGGAAAACGTTATTCGATTCCAAATCCTTTCAATAGTCAGGCTAGTCAATTTTATATCTTTAACGTTAACAATTAGTCAGAGAATGTTACAAACTTTCGCGTTGTTGAGAAGTGAATTTAAGAACTACCAAGAAGTATATTTCCAAAGATTACATTAACATATAAGTTCTTTGTCGCTGTTAATACTTTTACAAATCATGTAGTCTGAGTGGTGTAGTCCTGGAAAAAAAAGTGGGGGGACGCTCATAGTCTCGAAAATTAGGTCCTCTATCACCCATACGGTTAACTTGATTGCGAATTCCAAGGATAAATAATTGAAAAATTAAATTTAGATTAAAAAAATAAATTTAATTTTTATTTTATAATTAATTAAAAATTTAAATTAAATTAAATTTACTTTTAAAAATTAATTGAAATTAAAAAAAATTAATTTAATTGCATTTAAAATTTAATTAAAATTTAAAAAACTTTAATTTAAGTTGCTTATATAAATTATTTATTTATTTATTTTGTGCTTAGTTATTCAAAATGGAAAAGAAATTCATTCAACGTAATTTATTTTATGTTACAACAATTTTAACAATTTTTTGCTTCAAACACAATTTTAAATACGGGGTTATTCTAAATTCATGGTAAAAACTATAAGTAACCAATTTGGCCCCTTTCTATCTCAAAAATTTTCTTTCATACCAGAAAATTCCTATACTTTCTTTTGTTTATTTAAAGATAGACATTTCATGATTACATAAAGAAAACAATTTCTTTGAAATTTCCTGGTATGTAATCGAAAATTTTAAATAAATAAATAAATAGTAATAATAATAATAGTAATAATAATAATAATAATAACAAAAAACCTAGCAATTTTGTCAAATACAGAAAATACATGAAAAAAAATGGAAATAGTTTTTTTTTTAATGAGAAATTTTGATTTCATATCAGAAATTTTCAAAGAATTTTTTTTCTTAAGTAATCATGAAATGTCTCCCTTAAATAAAGAAAATAATGATATTAGGAATTTTCTGATGTGAAGGAGAAAACTTTAAGGGCGTTCTTAACTGATCCGCTCAACAAGAAAAAAACATTTTGACACATTTAGAAATTCATTTTTTAACAGAAAGATATAAAATTGGAAGGCCTGACTATGAAAGGGATTTCGAATTGAACTTATTTTTCCATTTTATGATAATTAAATTACTTATCGAGTTATAAGCTATTTCGATGACACAATCACCCGTTTTTCTCCTCCTTTTCGACCAGTTTTTCTGCTTTCGTTTGGAAATAGACTCAAAAGTGTCAACTTTGAAGGCTTGTTATGAAAAATATATTGTGTTTTTTAAAAACAAAAGAATGGGTGCAATTAGAGAGTTTCTGAATAACAACACCTGCAATTTTCATGCATTTCCGAACAAAAATAAATTAATGCATGTGTCACAAAGTTGCCCTTTTTGATTTAAGAACAAACACCCTTAATAAAAACTTTTTTTTTAGTAAATCGCTCGTATAAAAATGAAAATAAAAAAAATTAATACACTAAAATCAATTTTATTTGAGGCTAAATTGCTATGCTAAAATTGAATCTAGCATAATGCATAATAATATAAATTATTATGCATGATAAAAAGAGATAAATTGAGCCCCTGTTGTTTGTACCCTAATGCGTCACTTGCGCCCTAACATTCCTATATAATAAATTATTGTTACAATGTCCACAACATGAACCACCATTAGAGGGCGTTCCCTGTAGAGGTCTGCATGGGTCGAAATTTCCAGGCTCGAGCCCAATCCGATCCATAGAAAAAAAAAATGGCCCGAGCTTAGCCTGGACCGAAAAAATAGTTAAAATTTCGATCTGGCCCGAGTGAATTTCTACAGAACATTGATCTTGACTCTTGCGGAAGAGTTCTGACCAAAAAAACTTATCTTTGTCCTTTTTTTTTCCATGTTTATAATCTTCAATTTATTTATGCACTTAATTTATGTAGAAGTGCTGTAAGCTGCGATATTTATGCTTTTAAAGAAACTTTGTTTGTAAGTAAATGTTTCAGTTATCATTAGTATTATTCATCCATATTCCATATGTAATGGAAACATAAAAATCCAAAAAATGGTATATGGTAAAAGTAAAATCTTCTAAGACGGAATCGCATTGGAAAGAAAAAATACATTCCCTTTTTTAACAGGTGTAAATGTTTAACACATTTCTTCTCGCGTATAATTGTATTCATTTTGCATGGATGAATAGTTCAAAAGAAGTTTAAAAGGAATTTTCAGTAAAAGAAAATTCCGTCATAAACAAGGTTTTTTTTTTTTCAAACATTTAACTCTATTTTAATAAGCCTTGAAATCTGCGATTCTTTAAAAATAATAAATTTTAATGTTTAATTGTAGAATAATGACGACTTAAATTTATATGCCTTTTAAGTAAAAATTTTTAAACCGAAGCAAATTTTACTGATTTATGAACAGACTTGGCCACGTCGAGAAAATGATTTTCATATGGGATGATTCAACTGGAACTGATTATTTTGGTCCGTGAAGATTAGGAAGAATTAAATCAGTCCTAGCTTCGGAAAAATTAAGTTAGGTCCGACTTGCCCCGATATTCCAGGAAAAAAGTAAGGCCTGAGCCCGGCCCAGCCCGAATGCCATTAATGGATATCCGCCCAAACCCGGCTCGTGCAGATCTGTAGTTCTCTGTACCAACCCTGAAAGGTTGATTTCCACAATACCAGTTTTTCACTTTTTCAGTTTTGTTCAGTCTTTTTTTTTTTTTTTTTTTAATGAGGATATTTTGACTTTTGAAACCGGTTCCAAAAATAAAATTAACCAAACAAAATTAAAAAATTGCAAACATAATTGAAAAAGTAAAAAACGGCCATTGTAGCAATAGGCCTCAGGTAGAAATGCAAAAATAGTTTAAAAACATTTAAATGCAAACGGAAAAAAAAATATTAAAAAAAATTCTTCTATTTTCAGAAAACGGGCGTTTTCGCGTGAGTGAATTAAGTAATCTCTTAACACGCAAATTCTTTAGCATATAATATTTGTATTTTTTACATACCACACAGTAAAACCGTGTAATTGAATGAAAAAAGTGTAAAACAATTAAGAAAAGGTTTTTTGGCAATTAACGTTCATTGCAGTCCTATGTATGAATTTATTTGTATCATATTTTCACAGTAAAACTTATTTATACTAAAAGAGGGATAATATTCCTGAAATATCATTTTTCTCAAATCCCGCCCACACAAGTTAAATAACTGGATTAGTTGACCGCGTATGATTTATAGTAGTGGTACACAGCCTTTTCAAGAGAAGGGCCACTTTCAAATATTTCTCAGTAGTCGAGGGCCACATCAACAACACGGAGAGAATTCAATTTCGAGGAGGTGATCTGTGGCTTATAATAGTATTAAAAATATGGTTTCAGAGGGGAGTGGGGGTTACCCCTTTAGATTTGTTTACCCAGTCAAAATATCCAATTCAGTTAGTAAGGATATATCAGCAGTTTTTACGTTTGTATATATAATACATATAGCAAGGATTTTTTACAAGATGTATTAATATTCCCTCAGTTTATTGAGAAGAGTAAATTTTGTTTCATTAAAAATACTTAAAACAAACATAAGTGACTGGTTCCAGAAAAAAAAATGAACTCTATGAAAGAAGGAGACGATCAATAAAATTTTTCTGTGCCTGATCAACGAAGTTCCAGAATTTTCTGCACCCGATCAACAAAATTTGCCATTTTTCCACGTCAGATCGGCCAAATTTCGGCTTTTTACGAAACTGGTTGACAAAATTTGCTATCTTTATGAAACCGATGGAGAAAATTTACGTTTTTTTCACGCTTGATCAACAAAATTAATGATTTTTACAAAACCAATCGGCGAAATTCGTGATTTTTACAAAGCAGCTCAACGAAATTTACGATTTTTCCTCACATGATCGATAAAAATTCGTGATTTTTCCGCTCATGATGGACGAAATTTTTAATTTTTCGGCAGCTTATCAACGAAAGTCTTGATTTTTCAGCGCCGGATCGACGAAATTCGCGATTTTTATGAAGCCAATCGACGAAAGTCGCGATTTGTACAAGCTGATATAGAAAATTATGGATTTTACTTTGCATAATCATCGAAATTCGCGGTTTTTCTGCGTATGATAGACAAAAATCGTGATCGTTTCAAGCCCGATCGACAAAATTCGCGATTTTTACGAAGCAAATCAGCAAAATTCGCGATATTCATGATTGCAAATCAGTGAAATTCGTGAATATTACGAAGCTGATCGACGATATTCGCATTTTTTTTCAAAGCTCATTGAAATAATTTGCGATATTTTTTCGCATGATCGACAAAATACATGAATTTTTCCATCGTCATCAACATATTTCTCGATTTTTCAAGGCCAATCGAGAAAAATCACGATCTTTCCGCTCCTGATCAACAAAATTCGAGGGTTTTTTAAGCCGATTGAGAAAATTCACGATCTTTTTGAGAGTGATCAGCAAAATTCGCGATTCGGCAATAGATTTTATACAAAAGCTATTGCCGAAATTCGCGAATTCGATCGACCAAATTCGCGATTTTTACAAAGCTGATCGATGAAATTCGCGTTTTTTTCTCGCATGATCGACAAAATAAGTGATTCTCCCCCACCCGATCGATGAAATTCGCGATTTTATTTGAGTATGATCCACGAAATTTTCAATTTTTTTCGCGTATAACCGTAAAACTTGCGGTTTTTCCGTGCCCAATCAATGCAATTTCCGTTTTTTAACGCGATAAACCGAGAAAACTTCGCAGCCGATGAATTTAATTTGAAATTTTTTCGAGCATCATGAAAAAAATTGACTATTTTTTTCTGTGCCTGATCGACAAAATTTGCGATTCTCCCGCTCCATATCGACGAGATTCCCTATTTTTCTTCGAATGATCGACAAGAAAAGGGATATTTCCGCATCCGATCGACAAAATTCGCGATTTTATTGGACAGGATCAACGAAATTTGTAATTTTTCCGCATGCGATCTACAAAATTTGAGATATTCTCGGGCTTGACCAACAAAATTTGTCATTGTTCGGAATCCTACCAATTAAACTACCGATTTTTCCGTGTCCGATCGATGAAATTTGAATTTTTCCCGCCTTTAATTGACGAAATATACATTTTCCGCACTCAATCAACAAAATCCGCGATTTTTATCTAGCTCTGACGAAACCTACATTTTTTTTACGCGGCAAGGTGAAATTCGCAATTTTTTCTCTTGATAAACTGACAAAACGCACGATTGTATAGCAGCCGATCAACGATATTTAAAAGTTTTCCGTTCATTATCGCAAAATTCGCGATTTTTTCTAGCCTTATCAACGAAATTTGTGATTTTTTTTTTTCCTCGCTGATTGACAAAATTTCTATTTTTTCGTTCCCGAAAATCAATGAAATTCGCGTTTTTTCCACACGATAAAAAAAGAATTCATGCGATATTTCCGCCGCCGTTTAATTTAATTTGCAATTTTTTTTTTCTAAATTTAGATTTTTTCTTGCCCAGTCAACGAAATGTGCGAATTTTCGCACTCGACCGACAAAATTTGCGCTTTTTCCGTGCCTAATAGGCAAAATTCGCGATTTTTTCATGCCCGATCAACGAAATTTACGATTCTTAAGTGACTGATGAAATTTTATATTTTCTAGCGGTAAATTGACGAAATTTATGATTTTTTTCTGCGACGTATGCACAAAAATTGCAATTTTTCCAGTTGTAAATGAATGAAATTCGCGGGCCACAAGTTAACCCATTGCGGGCCACTTTTGGTCCGCGGGCCGCAAGTTGTGCATCCCTAATTTATAGAATTCATTCCATATAATGTAATAAAAATTAATTACGATTGGAAATGCACATCCAGCAATATTGTTCATACATGGAAAACATAAGAAAATTGATATGACACATTCCTTATGTTTTCAGTGGGTGACGTTAACTCCTTCCTCAATAACGTATATCAATTTCATAATACGCTTTTCAAACAATTATTGTACACCGATAGTAATGCAATGCAATTTCTTTGTATATCCCTGTAAATGAACGATAGAAGCTGCTCAATCCTTATTCTATATTAAGCGTATTGTTATGCATTTCAGTAATATATATAAATTTCATTATATTTGAAGTCGTGTGACGTCATTAAAATAGAATGCAAAGAGTTTTCTTTCCGTACGGCATAATTTAATGAAATAGTTCTATGTAATCTGTGAACGAACTACAAATGCTATATACTTAATTTGCATTAAAGAGTCTCTTTTGTAAATAGTAAATCATAATAATATGATAATAAACAATGTGGCAATCTAAGTTTAAAACGTTGTATTTTAATTTTGTATTTTTCATGGTGCTGCAAACTTTATAGTGATTGCAGATATTTTTAAACAATATTGCAGTAATTCAATAACATTTTTATTTAGAAATATAACAAATAAGATGTATATTAAAAATCCCAAATTAAATTTCTTTCAGCTTTTTTACAAAATAAAGTAATAAAACAGATTGGTTTTTTTTTTCTGAAATTTTAATGTATTTTAATCTCGGGTTTACAATAATAGTAATAATTGCAAATGTAAAAGAGAAACAGAACTAAACTAGTCGTTGGGGGCCACCGTAATACTTACCCATCATGGATATGTGTATGAAAATAAAACATGTGAAACTATTTATACAATGCATTGCAATTCATAAACAAAATTTAAATAATGTTAATATACATAGTAATGCTATATTAAAGAACTGCTGATGTACCAATTTCAACAAATTATATAAAACGCCAAACTACTCAAGTAGTACCGAACTGCGTAAAAGAAACTTCCTTATAACTCCAAAAATAATAATTCTATCAACGAACAAATAACTGCGTCGGATTACGCGTCTCATTTCCAATTAAAATATACTTCTGAATTGAAATTTGAATGAAATACAGGGTCATGAAAAATCGAAGAATGTGGAAAACAAGATTACAAATATCTCGGCAACTAATAATCCGATCTACTTCGTTCTATATGCAAAATGTGTGTTATTTTATTGCCTTTTACGTCCATTCCTTAGAACAAAAAAATTCGAAAATTTTTATATACCTTTCATCAGAACGAATTTTTCGAGAGTCCGAAAAAAATAGTTCTGGATAATCGAGGTTGCTGATATTAAATAGGGTTCGTCCCATTCTTACATTCCAACTACATACAAAATTTCAAGTCTCTATCTCAATTTGTTCGGGAGATAGAGCGTTTACAGACAGACAGGCAGACAGACGGACGGCAGAAATTTTTTTCTAAAAATGTTTTTCGGAATCTCCACTATCTAAAACGTGTAAATCCGTCAAAAAAAATTTTTCGATTTTCAAAACGATTGCAAGACTTACCCTATACTACGTATGATGGGTAAGTAAAATAGTCTTTTACGGTGGCTTCAGAGGGACAATACTTCTGTCTAATGAATATTTTTTGGCTATCTTTTCTTTTACTGTTCAGTTACTTTAAACCCTTCTAAAAAAACAAGCTGAATTATTTTTTGAAAATTCTGAGAGAAAAAGAAAATTTAGTTAATTAAATTTGAAAATTTAGAGGGGCAATTCTGCTCAACCACCACATTGATGACGCCCATGTTTCTTATCTAACCTCCCCCCCCCCCCCCCGCCTTTTTTTAAAAAAATCCGCTCAATAAAAAACATAATTTTATAACAAAAACCTATTGATGTTTGGCAAATATATAACCCTTATCAAAAATTCAAAATATAGCAAATAATTTAAGATATTATTGATCAAAACTCAAAAGATACTTACATTTCTGTTGTATCTGACTTTTGATCTGCAATTGTGGTCGGTGATTTCGCATTTGTTTTTGAACCGCAACGTTTGGAAGAAATTGCAAAACTTTTCAGTTTTGGTTGCCTACATCGTTTCATCGTTATTTTTCCTTCAAAAATTAAAATTATGATATAAAATATTTATAACGAGGCAACTCAGAGATACTCACTCCAAGAAATAATTGTCAATTTGAACGACAGAAGGGAGGATAATCGTTCTGGGGAATTCTTTCACTGAACCGTATCAGAAGTTGTCGGTCTGTATTGATGTCCTTTATTGACTTTAAGGACCAAACACATCTGGCCACTTCTTGTAGTTCGGTGTCGGCTCGTTTGTTGAGGCAACGTGGTTTTTTTTTTTATCTTAATGAGTTTTCTAGGAAAGGGACGGCTGTCCCGCAAAAGAAAAATATTTCCGCCAAATAGGGTAAATTACTTATCTCCCGATTCTTTTGTTAATTCCCCTCCGTTCTATTATGAGGAAACCGCAAATGGATCCTATACAAAAGACTTCCCCACTTTTTCCAGGAACTCACTTGATGGGAAGGATATTGCAATCTGAATGCAGCCTAAGTGTCCCTCTAAGTTCTTTGGTTCAACTGCAGACACCATATACCGGCCAATTGAATGACAGCAATGACAATTACTTTGAATGTATAGACCTTATTTATTGATTAATGGAAACATGCTGGTGTTAATTGCCGTGTAAGTAATAAAATGATCAGGCTTTCAATACTCGAACATCTGGATATTTTTTAAACGGAGACTGCGGTGTGTCCAAGATCTTTTTCGGGAGCTTGTGTGATTTTTCTGTTAGGAAACAGGAAGGGGATAATAGAGTTCCGAGTAAAACTAATGCATGCCTTTGAAAGAGCTAATATCAGCGCGGTATTTTATTACTGGTAATTTGTCTTCTTCAGTGTCTTTATATTGTTATAGAAAATTAAAATGGTTTAAAATATCAATTCTATACTTTACAAAATTGTTTTTTTTTTAATGATTTTTTTAATTTTAATCATTTAATGAATCGGGAAGATTTGCGTCCCCTCGAGACCTTAACGTCCCCCTTGAGATAAAAAAGTAAGGGGACGCTTGAAAGAAAATAAAAAAGTGGGGGGACGCCGTCCCCCGGCGTCCCCCCTCGACTACACCACTGCGTATACATCTTGTGAACAATTAAGTCTAATTCCGGTCCCACTGGACTATACTTAGTAAAACAATGCAAGCCTTTTCTCGGCTCGGCACAAGTCTGCTAAAAAATACTACGCCCGTGTAACAATGTAACTGTCCAATGCCAATCTCTACACTATACAAGTTACATTTCTGTATTGATGTTGTCAAACTAGTATTGGCTCGTGATGCACATTCTCGTTAAAGCCATATTCATTGAAAATAGCTCATATTTTATCGTTTTCGCTGAAATCTTTATAACGGGCCGTTAAGCCCGCTGAACATTTTTATCGCCCCGGTCCGTATAACCCGTTCAATTGCCGGCTTGCCCCGTTAGAAAATTAAGAACCATTTCGCCGGCCCCACCCGCAGACCGGGCCGGATACGTGCCTCGGGCCAGACCAGGACCCGTGCTGACCTCTACTGAGACTGCGTTTGAGACTTTTTTTTCCTAAATAACACTAATTTTAAATAAACAAAAAACCTAAACCTATCCATGAATAAAACTATTACATCCAATCTTTTACACTCGAATCCTATCCTCTGAATCGAATTCTCACATTTTCAGAGCAACGGTACATCATAAGTGGTAACTATTCTAACCGTTAATATTTGAACAACCTCTGTCTAGTGAAACATCAAATATTCAAACGCTCCTCTCGAATTATTCTAAAGTGTATTCAGAAGGAGAACATAATAACAAACATGGGAGAAAATCTCTTCTCAGCTTCAAATAAAGGTTTCCATCAATGGGATTTCGGTCTGCTCCGTGAGATAATCAATCAACGTCGCCACCTACCAGAAAATCTTAATCAGCTATCTGGTTATACACAGAGGCGCTGAAACCCGTGTAATCTTCTCACTGTCCCAGCATGTTCACAGTCGATTATATAAAGAACGTTTTCCTACGAGAAAGCATGCAAAATTAAAGGAATATGTTATGATTATTCGTGAAAAAATCGCCAGATACGGATAAATGATAGATGCGTAAACCTATAGGAAAGGGAATGAGATAAACGTTAAATAATTCTGGTATATCTATCTCTCGCTATATATACATGTATATTTGTATGTTAACATTTAAAGGTAATTTTGCGTTTCACGATGAATGTATTGTATTATTATATAGTATTACTACTGTATTATTTGAATATTTGTTAATTAAATAAGAATGAATTATAAACAAGATAAATGTTAGGTTTTCTTCAAACATTTTAATGATAAAAGGGGTTTCCCTTCAAAACCTGAAGATTTTTATTCGAAATAAAAGCTTTAGTGGTTTCCTAAATTGATAGGATCATATTTGATTGAAAAAATATCAAAATATCTGATTTTTTGTTTTGCCTAGAAAAGAATCTACGCAATTCTGTGGGTGCAGGCTTGACTTTAAATCGCAGTAAAAGAGGTAAATATATTTGTTATTTTTCCTTAGAATCACCTACACAATTGTGAAATTTATTGCAAAAATAAAATCTGTAAATTTACTAAACTTTTTCTAGAAAACTGGTATTCCTAGAACACTTTATGTAACGGCAACAACAAAAGTTCATGTAACAGATGCACGTTTGTACTGTAAATAAAACAAAAAAAAAAAAAAAAAAAAAAAAAAAAAAAAATCTGTAGAATTAATAAGAATCAGTAAATAAAGAATTAGAATGCTAAATTCATCTTTTAAAAAGGTAAACTTAAAATTACTATTACATTATATGTAAACTACTTAAAAAGATGACAACAGATATTTTAAAAGATGTTAAATTACTTTAATTCTTAGTACATTCAACTGTAAACACAGCCATCGTCAAAGAATACCCCCCCCCCCTAAAATTATATTATCTTACGAAGGTGTATTTACAGTTGAATGTACTAAAAATTACAGTAATTTAACATCTTTTTATATAAAAAATATTTAAAAAGATGTTAAATAACTTTAACTCTTATTACTTTCAACTGTAAACACAGCCTATGTCAAAAAAAAAAAAAAAAAAAAAAAAAAAAAAAAAAAGACGAAGTCTGTGTTTACAGTTGAAAGTACTAAGAATTAAAGTAATTTACAATTTTTAATACAAAAGCATTTAAAAAGATGTTAAATTACTTTAATTCTTTTTTTTTTTTTTTTTTTTTTTCTAATGTAAATTATGCCTTCGTCAGAAAAAAAAGTATTTTTTGTCTAAGTCTGTTAATTAAAGTAATTTAACATCCTTTTAAATATTTTTCATCTTTTTAAATAGTTTACATATAGTGTAATTTTAAGTTACTTAAGAATGTTTTTTGAAACTGGGAAGCCTGAGCTCTTTATGAAACTGCAACTCGAGTTACAGGTAAAATTTTAGGAACATTACAGTAATTTTAAATAGATTTTCTTTTTCTTGTAAAACTGCATATTTCTGTACATTTACTTTTTTTTTTTTTTTTTTTTTTTTTTTTGTACAGTGTACAGAAATTTTTTTTAGTAAGCACACAAAAATCTGAAACTTTACATCAGTAGAATTACAGATGTATTATTCAGTGCTCAGGTCTTAATGGAATGTAGAAAACATGACACAATGCAGAATTCGATAAGATACACACTCCGCTTTATTAACTAGACTACGACGAGCAGATATTTTATATATAATATGCATTGAGGATAAGTTTATATTGAGGAATACTCAAACAGTATTTAAAGAAAACTTGTTTATTCTTTTTCTTCTCAGAATAAAGTTTTATGAATGCTTATTTCTTTTTTAGATTGTTTGATAAAGTCTCACAGAAATATTCGGCAAATCGTTGTCTTACTGAACGTTTCGTATGCCCATTAAAATGCACAGGTGGCCATAATTTTAGTCACTTTTACCTTCTGTATATATAAAATTCATGTACGGCATCTTCCCTCCGAACAAAGAATATCAAACGCCCGTTTCTATTTCCTTATTTTTAAAATCATATTATCTATATATATATTATTTTTAATCTAAGAAATAATAATTAGGCGCTGCTTCAATAAACTACATAATATCTATATTTTATAAATCAATAAAAATGTAAAAAATGTAAAAGATTTATTTCACGGAACATATGGCACAAATCATTCACTGTAAAAAATGTCAGATGTTTCTGAATGTATAAATATGTACTGTAATCAAAAACAAAAATATACAGTCACCTCTTCTAACTCACCTAAGGTTTCGAAAACCGTTCCTTTACCTTTAAAAATCCCAGAAAACTATTTATTTTCTAAATTTAAAGAAGAATTTATAAAAATTAAGTTTTATTAGCTGCCCCTCTTTTCCGGAAACGTTTCTAAGTAGCTTTTACAGTACAATGATCACTTTTCTCAAATCAAAATATCACTTTTTCGGATGCTACCAATTCTCAAGTAAACATTTTCAACTGCAGAACTGATTTTGTGCATGCAATTGTAGCAAAATAATGTTAATTTTCATATTAATGTTTATACTGTTAATATTGTATGTTTGTCTATTATCCATGTTCTCTGAATATCAAAATATTTTCGTATGAATTGGTAACATCCGAAAAAGTGATATTTTGATTTGAGAAAAATTATTATTGTTCTGTAAAAGCTACTTAGAAGCGTTTCCGAAAAAGAGGGGCAGCTAATAAATATTAATTTTTATAAATTCTTCTTTAAATCTAGAAAACAAATAGTTTTCTGGGATTTTTAAAGGTAAAGGAACGGTTTTCGAAACCTTTGGTGAGTTAGAAGAGGTGACGGTATATTTTCGTTTTTGATTACAGTACATTTTTATACATTCAGAAACATCTGACTTTTTTACAGAGTTCTGCTAATGAACCGCTAACATTTAAACAATAAGATTTTTTCCTTTTTTAAAAATGATCTATTTAATTTGTATGAAGGATTTTTTTTATTTATTGGGGCACATTCTGCTATCCTCTTTATATTCGGAACAATATTCTACTTCCAGAGATACTTGCTACACAGGTACCCCACTCGTAACATATCTCGCGACTCGACACTACTAATGAACATTCTAGCGCTAATATTTGAACAACCAGATTGTTTTCCTTTTTAAAAAAATTATGAAAATCCTAGAGCTACCACAGGGCTGCCACGAACGACTATTTTTAAGTTCTGTTTGGCGCAATTTTTTTCAAAACAGAAATCTTTTACATATGCTATGATAACATTTTCAAAAGAATTATACTACAAAATGTATTTTTAAAAAAACAGAGGCACGAATATAATGTAAAAATAATCGCCTGTTGCAGCCCTCTCACCACTGCTAGTGAGCATCCTAATATTTTAATAATCAGATTTTTTTTTCTCTAAATAGTATTTGTTTAATTTCTGTAAAGATTTTTTTTATTATTATTAGGGGTGCTCCGCCCCCCTGCTCGCTACGCTCGCCAATCCCCCGCGTAATCGCTTCGCGATTCCAAGTTGTAGGCTACCCCTGCTTGCTGCGCTCGCCAATACCCCATGGTATGAATAAGCAGTTGCAGACCTTTCAAAGGATGTGTCACACAACTGGTGTTCTAAAGAAATTAAAATGTCCCCCCCTGGGGGGGCAGAGGGGGGGGTTGACACACAAGACATCCATAATATGAATAAGCAGTTGCAGACCTCTCAAATGATGTGTCACACGACTGGCGTTGTAAAGAAATTAAAAATTTGGCGAAATATTACAGTTATCGCCAAGTTGGCGCACTTTTGACGACTAATTTTGGTCGCCAAATTTGGCGATATATCCCCAAGTTGGCGACAAACTTGTCGATTGTTGGCGATGGTAACCTTTCCCTCTTTATGGTAACCCATACGGCGATGCATAGACGGAGCCCTTTCCTGATTGGTCTATTCGACTCATGGAAGTAGTGGTCCGCCCGGATCCGTTATTTCCGGAAATCTTACAGATCAGCATCATTCTAGGAATCATTCCTTTTAAGGCTAGTTTTTTTTTTTTTTTTTTTTTTACTATAGAAGGATTGGGGTACGATCTAATATCCTCCTTATATCCGAAACAGTAGTAATCTACCTGCAGAAATACTTGCTATACCTATACCCCACTTATAACATATGGCACGACTCGCCACTGCCAAAGAACATCCTAACGCTAATATTTAAACAACTAGATTGTTTTCCTTTAAAAAATGTATGTTTAATTTCTGTGACGACTTTCTTTTTTTAATCCGAGTTGCATTGTGCTACCTTCCTTATATCCTTATAAGTGGTAATCTTTACCATTCAGGTGCCTCGTGTGTAACCTTTGACATTTGTCGTCACTGCTAATGAACATAGCCTACCGTTAATACTTAAACAACCAATTTTTTTTTCTTCAAAAAAAAAATAATTAAATTTCTGTGAAGATGTTCGTTTTTAACTCGGGACACATAGTGCTATCCACCTCATATCCAGGACGATAGTATAAGTCGCCAGTAATAGCGCAGTTGCGAAGATCCAACCTCCAATATAGAAACAACCTCCGGCTAATAGAACATCAAACATTCAAATGCTCTTCTCAAATTATTCTAATGCATTCTTAAAATATAATAAGAAACATACGATAAAATTCTCTCATTGCCTCAAATATTTCTTTCAATGAAATCCGGGTTTATTTCGTAGAATAATCAATCAACGTCTCCACTTTCCCGACAATGCCTTGTCCTATAGCGTCTTGGTCATTTTCCTGAAATAGAGAAATCCATGTAATCTGCTCACTGTCAAGGCATGCTGCACACGTTCGATTATATGTAGAACGGTAGTCTGCGAGAAACCATGAAAAATGAAAGGAAAGAGCCTTGTGATGGGTCGTGAAAAATTTGCTCGTCGCGAAGGTGGTGATGAATGCTTATTTACGCTTGAAGGAAAGATTATAATAGGGAACATTAAATAATCCTGGCAGACTTCGAAAATTTGCTACAGCTTAATTGATTTTCTTTTAAATAAATGAGCATTTTTGGGTTTGATATATATACGCATGTTGACGTGAATGTGTTGAAGAATTTGAACTGAGAAATATGAGAAAATAATGGTTAGATCGACAATAAAGGACAGTGACATAAAGATTAAAAAAAGCATTAAAATTGATTTATGTTTTAAGACACATTTACCCTATTTAAGGTATGCCGTATTTATTTACACAAATCAAAAATATTTCGGCCTTTTACCAATGACATTTGCTAATGGTCAAATGATTAAAACTGGAAAAAAAATACCATATCAAAATCACAATTGTACTTAAAAGCTGTTAGTCAGTGAGCTCCCAGTCACCCTCGCTAATGTTAAGCCAACGAGCTCGGAATGCGTTCTTATTTTTTAAAAAAAAATTTATTTTTTCATTCTTTTATTCTATTTTATTCTTCTTAAAAGATCTCTCTTTTTTTTTCCTTTGTTATTCATGTCAAAATATTTATAAAATATATGATTAATTTAATATTTTATATGTCAAAATCTGACGAATTCTATGTAAAATTTTAACTTTTCACATAAAATTAAATGTATGTTTTACGTTTTAGGTGTTTTTTTTTTTTTTTTTTTTTACAACTAAGAAAAAGAAACACCCTTAAAGAAGAGTGCAAAGAAGAAAAAAAAGGAATGAAAATATTAATTCCTTGTAACATATTTTAAATATACAAATGCATTCATTCTACGGCTATGTGTTCTCGGATTAATAGCCTTAAAAACAATACTTCTAAAGTCATTTTCTTTCATTATTCGCTCTATGAAAATTGCACATCGCCATAACTAATGCTCATCAATTGCAGAAAATATCCTGGCAATTATTTATATTTTATCAACATTCAGATAATGATATTTGTAAACCGTCAAATGCTTTTATCGAGTTATAGCAGACTAATTTCTTTCCTTTTCTTTCCCTCATCACTTCCTAAAATAAATTAATGTGATTCCTGCTGGATAGTGCGCAATCCCCACATCTTGATTATTTCTATGAAAATAAATCCTTGTAATCTTCAGTCTGTTGGAGCATGTTAACATGCGATTCTTGCATGAAAGAAAAAGCACCACAAATTATGTGGGATGGACAAACATCTGTGATGGCTTATGGAAAATATATTAGATGCGAAGATGGTGATGCATGTTCACAGGTATAAGTTTGAGATAGGGGTTTATTTGTGCAGGACACTTAGTTACCTAAGACCACTGAATAGCTAAGCGGACGACGGAAAACCAGTGGATATGTAGCATGTATTGGAAGATTCATTGACATCAATGACAGCGAAGAGGAAATAGGAACAACAAATAACAAGTAAACAGGACCACTGTATAACTGGACTGCCAATTAGTTATGGAAACGCAGTAAGGTTTTTCAGATAACGGCAATCCGCAATTGCCTCGGCCTGTATTTTCAAATTTAAATAACTAAATTCTCTTTTTTCGCTTGATTTAAAAAAAAAGAAAATAAAAATAAGGAAGTAGAATTTTTCCCCTAGGATTAGAGAGACTCTGGGCTCTGTCTCCTGAACCCCTCGTGGAAAAAAATTTTTAGTTTTATTTTACTTTTTTACGTTCATCTATTCGAACGTTATCTTAAAGAAAATGTCTCGGGTGCAACTTACTTGGAGAATCTGTTCCCTTTATGGAAAATTAATATACTATTTCAATTCTTCGTTTTGGTTTAGTTTATCTGGGTTTTTAATGCCACATTTCTAATTTTTTCTTTTATGCTGATATGTTCCAAAATTGTCATGAGCTCTGACCAGAAAGTTTGTACCACATAGAAACTAAACTAAAAAAGAAAGAAAAAAATGGCCTTGACAGCGAATCACAAGCACACCTGCTCAATAATATTACCCTCCCACGAATTAAATCTGCAGACACCCAAATTCTCTGAATTAAAATAAAGTGTACTGTTGGAACAAAAATTTACCAGTAAGAACCAGTAATAATATCAACCTTTACAACCGGCGTTTAAAATGAAAATGAAATATTCAAATTTTGGTCGTTCTTTTAGAAAATATTCTAAAATATTACCGGAACATATTAATAGATGTGTTAGAAAATCACAGCTTCAGATATATATTTCATTGGAGGAGTGTCCGGTCAATTTCGTGGGACAATCAATCAACGTCACTCTTACAAGACAATGCCTGGTCCCTGCATCTTTGCATTTCTCTGAAGTAAGGAAATTCATGTCATCTTCGCGCTATTGCTGCAAGTCCACATTCGATTTTGTGTAGCAACATTCTCCTACGAGAAAAGAAACTATGAAAAATTAGAGGAATGCCTTGTGATGGGTCGTAAAATATGAGCCAAAAGTGATGGATGACTGCGCTTAGAAAAAATCTATGATGGAGAACATTAAACAATCTAGGGATGTTGCTGAAAATTTGCTTTCGATTAATTAATTTAGTTTTACATGAATGTGATTTTATGTATGTGTGTGTATGTATCATTGTGGAAAGGTATTAAAGAACAGATACTGAAGGCTGAAGAATATATACATATGCTTCCATTTCTTAGATCAGGGATGGCGAACTTTTTAACGTGCCTATGTGCCAAAAATCCACAAACAATATGGATCGCTTTCAGTCAGCGATTTCAGATGGATTTTTCATTTTTTATAAACTAAACTGTGCATAGAAATTCATATCTAAAAGTACAAGTATTAGAAACAAGAATCTGAAGAGAAACTGTTTTACAACTTATGGCGTTTGACAATGTGATACTTTATCTTATAATCATATCTAAGGCTTTTGTCTCTAATTTATTCTCTTGCAACATTTCAAAAGTTTGATAGAAATGCTTAGATTTTATAAATAGGTTAAACACATCGATATAGTTTATATATATATAGTCTTAGTATAACGAAAAAAAAAATCCGAGATTTTAAACAATTCCTGATTGCAAAAAAGTTGCGGGAAACACGAAAATGGAGAATCTAACTCTTCTTATTATTTATTTATTTATTTTACACTAAAATTTTAAGGGTTGCTTAGTAATTCTCTGAGCGTAACGAAGTCTTATACTCAGAGTACGTAACGATATAAAAAGTCAAAAAAATTCTTTCGTCAAGCAAATCTCAAAAAGTACTTGTCGGATTCCAATTCTGTTTGTACGAGAAGGTACTTATGAAGGTAATCTGGTGAATGCACCTACTTTTAAAAATTAATTCCAAATAGTTTAAAAGTTATATTAAAAAAACTGATAAAAAGCACAATTTATTTGCATACGTCACAGAAATTTGGTGTGCGTGATTTTCACCGGCTGGATATTTTCGTAGATAACCGAATCAGTACATGGAGTAAATAGCAATCATTTACGCACTCAGAAATACTGAATGCAATAAAACTTTTTAAAATTTAATCATGTGGGAAAATAAAACTGTTATTTTTTATATTAAAAAAATGTCATAAAAACTTTGATTTTGAGATTTTGTGATAATCTCTTAATAGCATTTTTTGATCGCTAAAAGAATATTTTATATATTTCGCATGTGAAAATTAGAAACAATTACGTTTGTAAATAAAAAGTTTCTTTTATGACATCATTTTCCCTTTATATTTATTTTTATTGCATGTTTTCTTTTAACTTATATTTTGTTTGTGTGTGGAAGTCAATTCTGGTTACTAATTTTTCGGCACGGATGACACACTCGCATCAGATTTGGCGCATTTTTTTTCAAAGCCCATTTGGCGAAAACTCCGTTTTCAAATAACGCTTACATACACATTTTTAAATTATTTTCTATTTTCAAAAAGAACTTACAGTAAATAAAATAATAATAATAATTAATAACTATAAAAACAAATATTTTATATAATTAAAAAAAGGAAATGAAAGTAAATAAACATATTATGAGTAAATAAACAAATAATAAATAAATAAAGCCGGGTTACCATCTCAGGTAAAATAATGCCATTTTGACGCCATTTATGTATCATTGTGCATATGTGACATCTTTTCCCATTTTTCATCCATTTCCTGTTGGCATACAACTTTGAAATTTGGAATATGTATGCATACCTGGGAGCAATACTGGAATTAGACATAATTTTTTTTTTTAATTCGATATAAACAGGGGCAACGGGGGTTATTTTTTAAAGATTTATACAATTTATACTGCATAAAGGAGCCACTTACCTATTTTTATATATGGTACAGGCCAAACGCGATTTTAGGCCAAACTAGATTGGCCTAGGCCAAACCGGTCCATCCTAATGCCCATCTGATAAACTAGTTTTTCCTAGGCCAAACCAGTCTATCCTACCGCCCATCGGATAAACTAGTTTTTCCTAGGCTAAACCGGTCTATCCTAATGCCCATCGGATACACTAGTTTTTCCTAGGCCAAACTAGTCTATCCTAAGGCCCATAGGACAAACTAGATTTTCCTAAGCCAAACTAATTTGGCATAACTCTTATAGGATATACTAGTTTAGACTGCTGTTTATTGGTCTGAACTAGCTTATCCTAGGCCAATTCAATTTGGCGTAATTTTATTGAATTCAATGACCGCCTCAACGCCAACATTCTTGTTTGTCCTAGGCTGATCTAGTTTATCCTAAGCCAATGTAGTTTTACGTGTTTTTAGCTCACGGCCGTGAAAGCCAGAGAAATTATGGGCTTACAGGTTCTATATATGCATGTACTCATGTATGTGCGCATGTATGTACGTATGTGCGTACGTATGTACTCAACGTGATAACTCTTGATAGAGATATCCGTTTTGCTTCAAATTTTGGATGTAGGTTCATTCTAATGAGGTACTTTTCTGATTAATTTTGGGAATTCATTGTATAAGAATAAAGGGGGGCGAACTGGAGGCTAATCTCCCACCGTTAATTTAGAGAAATGGATTTATCATGCAGAATTATAAGTTTTCATTTAAAATTTTAGTTATAGGATCATTGTGATAAGGCGACTCCGTGATTAGTTGTGGATGTTTATTGTTTAAGTCTAAATGAAAGGGCAATGTAGGTAATATACATACTTTAGATAAATGGTTTTTGACGCAGAATTGGCGAATTTGCTTCAAATTTTGGATATAGGTTCTTTCTGATAAGGCGATTCCCTAAATAGTTTTGGGGGTTTAATGGTTAAGTATGAAGGAGAAAATGAAGGACTGCCCTCTTACCTAGGAAAAACTAGTTTATCCTATGGACATTTAGATAAACAACTTTGGAAAAATTAGTTTTTCAAATCGGCGTTAGCATAAAATAGTTTGGCCTCAGGCCAGTCTAATTTGGCTTGAAATCGGGTTTGGCCGGCAAAAAACATGTCTTTTACAAGAATAAGTATAAATGTGTTTAAAGAGTCATTGCTTATAACATCAACACAAAAATTTAACATGTCCACCGTAGAGACATGATGCATTGGACATAATTTTTTTTTTTTTTTTTTTCTGCAGACTCGTGCCAACTGAGATCAGATTTCAATTTCTTCTTCTTCTTCTTCTTCTTCTTATTATTATTATTATTGCATATTCGAGCCAGATCAGAGCTGAACATAATTTAAAATCGAACAGCGATTTCCATTTTTAAGAAATTTATTACCTGTCGACAAATAAGCTATTCTAGTCACGGTGTCAAGTTTTTCTTTTCCGTAAAGTAGTAAGAGGAAATTCGAGTCAAAACGTAGTTTTAATAGTATTTTCTTACGCTTTTATGAAAAAATTGCTAACGCCATTCGATTACATATTTTCTGAGTGAAAATGCCTGCTAATCTTATGCATTTCCGAAAATGAATTAGTTCTTAAATGTGTTAGGATGTAGCTCTTTTGGATTTGAGAAAAGCCTTAAGGAATGACAAAGAAACATATTCACAAATCCACTTTTTACTGAACAGATTCAATAGTTATGATATTTATAATTCTCCTTTTTCTTCTTTTCTTTTAAACTACATTAATTATTTAATGAATCCCTATTTGAATATTGAAAGGTTTCAGAATCTATATAATCAATAATACATTGCGTATTTACCATTCTGTGAACGCATCGTAATTTAAAAATACATTGTAAATTTATCCAATAAATATGTATGCAGTATTTTTTTAAAGGAATCCTAATTGAATGTTAAGTAAAATCTGAATTTTTTGCAGAAATTGAGTAGGGCCAGATTGAGTCGGACTGAGTCTCATTTCACTGATTTTTGTACAGGCAGGGCTCTGGCTGAACTTTTCATTTTTAAACGGGGTCACGGCAAAATAACTTTCCTTCGGGAAAGGCGGTGCCCGGGCCTCGAAATTCCGGTCCGTGGGAATCTCTGACAGTATTCTTCAACCATTCGAATAAAATACATTACATAAGGGTGGTGACAAAACCACTTTGCACAAGGTTAGCAATGGAGCAGTATTCGGTATCAATATTAAAAAGAATATTGCCCAATTAAAATGATGGCTTTGTATTCACAGGCCGTTTACACTAACTGCGTATTACAGCCTTATTTATTTAAAGAATGACACCCACGAAAAATAAAATAAATTGGATTACTTTTTCCCATTTTACCCAATTATATTTAACCATTGAACCCCAAAACTAATCACAGATACGCTTTATAAAATTAAATAATTATCCAAAATTTGAATCAAATCAGATAATTCTGCTCAAAAAAGTCATTCATATAATTTAAGGAGGTAATCCCCCATCCTCCCTTTATACTTAATCATTAAACCCTCAAAATAATTCAGAGATTCGCCTTTTAAAGAAAAAAAACTATATTCAAAATTTACGGCAAATCGGATAAAACTGCATAAAAACCCATTTATCTAATTTAAGGAAGGTGATAAAACGTCCAGTAGCCCATTATACTTAACCAAAAGAAAAAACCCATATTAATTAAAGAAACGCCTGATCAAATGAATTCATGTCCAAAATTTTAAGCAAATTGGATAATTCTGTATTATAACCAATTTATCTAATATAAGGAAGGAAATAAATTGTAAGTTTCCCCGTTGTATTTAGCCGAAGAACTACAAAAATTAATCAGTGAAGCTCTTCATCAGAATGAAAAAATCCAAGATTTGCAACAAATCTGTTAATTCCGCATAAAAAATCCATTTGCCAAAATTAGGCGGGATCCCCTTGTTCTTCCCGTTATTCTTATTCAATTAACCCTCAAAACTAATTAAGGAAGCACTTTACCAGAATGAATCTATTCCTAAAATTTGAAGCAAATCAGTAAATTCTACGTGAAAAAAGCATTTACATAAATTATGGGGCGTTACCCCTATCTCCCCCTCTCTTTATACTTAAAAAATGAACACCCGCAACTAATCATGGAGGCGCCTCAAGCGAATGCTCCTATATCATAAATTTGAATAAAATATGCTAATAATGCATGGAAACCCATTATTTGAATTGAAAGAAGGGGCGAATCAGCCTCTCCCCCCCTTATACTTCGCCATTGAAAGTTTGATGCAAATCGAGTATTTCTATCAAGAATTATTGCTTTACGTACTTACTTACGTACATACATAGATACAGAACCTACTGCCCCATTAGTTCTCATTCTTTGGTAGCCTGATGAGATAAAAACACGTCAAATTACATTATTTCTTTCAAGAGTTATCGCGTTACACGCATACGTACATACATGCGTACATACATACATACAGAACCTATGAGGTCATTATTTCGCTGGCTTTGACGCCCATGAGCTAAAAACACGTAAAACTACATTGGCCTAGAATAAACTAGATCAGCCGAGGACAAACATGAATGTTGGCGTTCAGGCGGTCACTGAATTCAATAAAATCACGCCAAATTGAATTAGCCTAGGATAAACTAGATCGGCCTAGGATAAACTAATTCAGACAAATAAACAGCAGTCTAAACTAGTTTATCCTATAAGAGTTAGGCCAAACTAGTTTGGCCTAGGAAAATCTAGTTTGTCCTATGGGCCTTAGGATAGACTAGTTTGGCTTAGGAAAAACTAGTCTATCCGAAGGACGTTAGGATAGACCGGTTTGGCCTAGGAAAAACTAGTTTATCGGATGGGCGTTAGGATAGACCGGTTTGGCCTAGGAAAAATTAGTTTATCCGATGGGCATTAGGATAGACCGGTTTGGCCTTGGCCAATCTAGTTTGGCCTAAAATCGGGTTTGGCCTAGGCCAATCTAGTTTGGCCTAAAATCGGGTTTGGCCTGTAACATATACAAGAAGAAGTAAGTGGTATGTAAAAACAATTATAGTATACATAAACAAAATACTTGAGATAATATACTAGAGATATAAGCACCGGGTTTGGCGAGATTTGTTATGCCAATTAGGCGAAAACATCGTTTTGATTACCAGATACATATAGCATGCTATAATAACACGTTATTTATTTATTTCAAAATGAAAAAAAAAAAGGAATAAGCGAAACATTTTCCGTTATTAAAAAAAAGAAATAACAATAATAAATGATACTATTTTTAGAACAAACATTTTATTATAACATTTATATGATAAACATGTTAGGCAACTGAACGCCATTTTGGCACCAATTAGGTACCTCGGTGTGTATAGGGCATATATGTGCCATATTTGTTTGTAAAACTGAGCATGAACGTTTACCAAGTGTATTTTCATAGCCGCTTATATCTTTTTGCAACATAGCGCACCTTTCGAAGCCAGAACTGCACAAAAGAAAAAAAAAATCAATATTTGCAGTATTTTTTTTTATGTAATGCACATTTCGTAATCAGTAGGCTCGATACTCAGACCTCGTTTTTTTTTTGCTTTAAAAGATGATATATCATACCACGTCTTTTTTGGATTCGTCGTTTTTCCATATTTGATAGTATGCGTCTACTCGTTTTGTAACTTTCTTCTTTATTAACAGCGACATTTGGATTTCGTATTTAAATACAAAATCTTCTAAATGCAAAGAATTTTGTTAAAATAAATAAATAAATGAAATGCAGACATCTATTGCTCAAAGCACAAAATTTTTCCTATTGCGTAAATAAAAATCAGTAAAAACATAATTTTTATGATGATAAAAAGGTGACTTATGTAATAACAGTCATATATGTTATGGATTATATGCGTTATGGATTAAGTATTAATATGCGTTATGGATTAAGTATTAATATTTCTTCACCATTTATAAATAATAATAATAATAAAATAAAATGCGGACAGACCAAAGTCTATATTTGACTGAAAACAACAACCATTTTCTAAATGCTTTAAAAAATGGCCAATGAAAAGGGATATTTCAAAAGTATTATGAAATTAGTTAAAAACCATTTACTTTAAACTAAATGAATAAAAGATTTATATTTTTAATGAAATAAATGGGATTTGAAAAATTATTGGAAATTTATCACCTTAGATGTATCAATATTACAATCGGTACCTTGTATGCAAAATGCAACAATTAGCAATACTTTTTGTACCCGAAATATGGTCGTTGCTTTTTTTAAGGTTGAAAAATAGATTACGAAATATTCCTATACAGAGATGCCAAGCCCCCGCTTATTGCATAGCAGACTTTTCTTATAGGAAAAGTTATTTTTTAAATCCGCAGAATGTTCCAATTTAATAAAACATTTTCCATATTAAAATACCGGTATCCAAAATGCCGGAGACTTGGCAGCTCTGCCTATAACATTTTAATTAATCACGGTACTTTTTTTAATCTGATTCAAATTTAGTGAAGACTACGTTTTTTGGCCAAAAGCAGCTTTTTTCCACGTGTGTAACTACGATACAAAGCCTGGATACTGAAATAAAACGTTTTGACTTATGCTATTATTGCTTCTTCTTATTTATTTATTTGAATTTTAAATAAGATGACTCAAAATCGTATTTTTTAAATGTACGGAAAAATGCATTTCGAAAGAGGGCGAAAAGAACAATGTTTGGCGATTTATTACCTGCGCTTGGCTAAGTGTCTTACTACCTTGTATTTAATACTCTTCAGAATACTTCGCTGTTATATGGACTTTGGCGCTTTTATAAAAAGTTTGACGTAATTCGGGCTTAAGAAGGTAAGTTTTTTACTGAATAATACAAATAAATGAAAAATGAATACTAAGAAATATTAAGAAAAGAAAAATGAAGCATTATATTGATCTATGTATATTTAAAAATGCATCTGCTAGCACTAATTAGATAATTTATGTATATATAATAGGAGATAAATAGCTTTTGATTCTGTATTTCTGTGCTATAAAGCAATAACGTTTGTGTGTTTTTCGTTATCATTGAGAGTACCTAGCCGATTTAAAAAATAATGTGGGCAAAAAATGCTGGTAACCATCTTTACTGCAAAATGTACTATATTTTGCGTAGAAACAATAATCACCATCAATGCACGAGCAAAAAAAATTCTAAAATTGAGAATTCTTTGATGTTGATATGACAAAAAATTTAAAATCTTTTTTTTTTTTTTTTTTTTTTTGGGGGGGGGGGTGGCAACTTTTAAGATGTACTATTCTCGTTATGAATGATTCTATCACAATGAATGACCAATTAAAGGTAACATCTCATTTTCTTTACTAATCGCAAGTTTGTAAATGTGTATTCTCAGCAATATCGCTCAGACTAATCCCTCTGAGGGAAGTCCTAGATTAGAAAATTCACATTATTTCAGGAATGTTTTGTTATTTGATTACAAAATTTTAATGTGATGAAAAGGTTATTTATTGTTTGAGCGAAGCGAAGTCTTATACTCATAGTACGTAACGATATTAAAAGTCAAAGAAATTCTTTCGTCAAGCAAATCTAAAAAAGTACATGTCGGATTTTCATTCTGTTTGTACCATTAAGTACCTATGGAGGTAATCTGGTGAATACACTACCTACGAAAAATTAGTTCCAAATAGTTTAAAAGTTATATTAAAAAAACTGATAAAAAGCACAATTTACTTGCATACGTCACAGAAATTTGATGTGCGTAATTTTTCACCGGCTTGTTATTTTTGTGGAGAACCGAATCACAGTGTATGGAGTAAAGAGTAATTGTTTGAGCGAAGCGAAGGCTAATACACATAGTACGTAATGATATTAAAAGTTAAGCATAATTCTTTCGGCAAGCAAATCTGAAAAAATACATGATGGATTTTGAATTTGATTGCACTAGAAGGTACCTATGAGGGTAACCTACTGAATGCACCTACTCTCAAAAATTTGTTCCAAATAGTTTTAAAATTATATTTAAAAAACTTATAAAAAAGTACGATTTATTTGCATACATCTCAGATATTTGATGTACGGCACTTTTCACTCGCTGAATGTTTTTGTTACATTCCAGAATTTGAGCACTGGAGCAAAGAAAATACGCAAGCAATTTTTATTTAAATACAATAAAAAATATTTAAATTTAAGAAGCAAATTGAAAAAGAAATCTGTTTTATTATTATTATTATTATATTTATTTAAAAGAAAAAAGCCATAATACTTAGTGACTTAGTATTCGGGGTTTTGCGATAATTTTTATAACATTTTGTAATTACATCTGTTGCTTGGCATCTTAAATATTTCAAGCGTGCAAATTAGGAAAAAATTCTTTCGTGTTTAAATAAAATACGAGTTTGACATGAGTGCTTTAGATATTCCTTTTAATCATAGATTATATTCTATTACTTTGTTTACATAGATTACTTAATATTATTTCTCATTAAGCAACCTGTCTTCCCCGGCGATTGCACGCATTTTATTATGGCTACATTTTATGAAAACATATACATGATGCAGATGTCACACATGCATCAAGTTGATGCGATTGCAACAAAATGGCGATTTCATGTCTCACATGGTAACCCGTTTATTTTGTTCCATCACTTTATTTAAAAAATAAACAATGGTGGGAGCAATAAATATGCAGTTATAAATAATAAACATAATAATAAATAGAATAAAAAGTATAAATATGACAAAAAATCGTATTAGAGAAATATTCAAAAACTTTCACCGAAACAAAATTTCTACCAATTTACAGGAGAAGAAATCGCGCCACGTAGTGCATCTACGACGTGCTATATTTATAAGTAAAAATAAGCATAAACGTTCATCAGGTTTATTTATGTAACTTTTCATATCTATTTGTAACAAATATCACTTTCTGAAGTCTCCACAGGACGAAGGTTTTTAAAAACGCCAAGGTAAAGGTAATATTGGAAAAGTACCATAAAATTAGAGTAGGTATATCATATACGGATCGGGTTTGGGGCAAATTTGGCGAAAATCATTTTTGAATATGAGTTACAAACATATATTTTTCAATTATTTTGTATTATTTTAAAAATAAAATAATAATAATTAAAAACACAATTAATTAATAAAGAAAGAAATATTATTTATATAATTTGATATAAAAACATTAAACAATTTATTAATAAATAAATAATAATAGCCGGGTTACCAGGCCATGCAAAATAACGATATTTTGGTGCCAATCATGCGAAAGCAGCTCCGTGCAAAAGGGGGGGGGGAAATGAAGGGGGCAATCGACCTGGTCGCGGAAATTTATGAAGAGCCAAATTTGTACTACCAAAGTCATTTTTGGCCTGTTACAAGAAAAAGTTATGTGGGAGGGTGCCAAATTGAAACTGCTTCTTGGCGCAGTTTTCTCTTCGCGGTTCTCTTCGCCCATGTGCGGAAAAGTTCTATATTCTTTTCTAGCATTTTGGCGAGCATTTTAAACTATTTATTTGGCATTAAATGAATCGATGTGATTTCAATATTCAGCTTTGGGTTTGAATTTTTAATACTTTCCAACAAAGTTGAAAATTGTTTATGCATTTGGTTTGTCTGTCCGTCTGTCCTCGCTCTAATGCCCGTAAATATACGCTTATTTTAATGCAATTGGTAAACCTTATTCACGTCCCCTAAGCATGTTTTATATTGTATATGATGCATGTTAGATTAAAATTCCTTTAGAGGAGCACCCTAAAGAATTTAATTACATTATGGTCTATGGGAAGAAATGTTTACAGAGTATTTTTATGACATTACCCTATTGAGATGGATTGAATCTGATATAAATCACCGAGTTTCACAACGATTACGTTAGAACAGGATATTAATAGCATTTTAAATCCATTTATAGGGACACACAAAAGAAATCAGCTACAATGCTGTCTTTTAGTAACAATTGCTGAGATGAGTTTTCAATTTTGGCATGTGCTTTTAAATTTAACTATTTTTAGGTACATTCGTAATAATATAAATACGTAGCATCTACAGTCGTCGACTGATCCGTCCGTCTGTCTACTTATCCGTCAGTATGTCCACATACAACAGCACAAAAACTACCCAACCGAATCGTTTGAAATTTTAAATATATATTTGGCGCCGAATTTTGTTGAGTCATTTAAAAGTATTCCGTTACATTATGGCCGATTGGTTCAAATAATTCCAAGTGCTTTTTAATTATAACACCCGTAAAACATAAAGAAATCGATATGCATTTATGAAGGGCGCTAGAATATAAATTTTGTAGAATATGCTACAGAAAGAATACTTATTATTCATTTAGAGGGTACCATAAAAGAATTCCAAAGCATAATGTTATGTGGAAGGGGGTATTATATTTTTCCAATCAAAAGATTTTTATTATAGAACCATTTTCTCATTTGACATTGCAGTCTTTTAAATAGTCATTTATTCAGGTAAAACTGCATAATACAGTTCACTTTGGCGTTTTGAGCCTGCATGTGTTGCTGAAAAAATGTGTTCAAATTTCTAAATCACTTGTGATGATACTTTGACAGCTCAAAGATTATGCAGACGAGATATTTAAATCTCATGTCGTATCTTATACCACAAATATTGCCAATTCCTTTTATTTAACGCATGCTAAAGCGAAATATTGCTCAACTGCTTGAGAATGGGTTTGAAAAGAAAACAAAATAGCGTATGTAGAGGCCAGCATGCATTACCTATTTAAATCTTATCGATCATATCTGGAACACATTCAAACGACGCATCGCATTCCTTTGTTGGCGTTTTCGCGATTTTTATGTACCACTTTTAAAGAGATCCTAAATTCTTATCGAGAACCTCATCGCATCAATAGAAATCAGATATGGATATTATACTGTTATATATATTAACTATTCTGTATATTTAAGGGGTTCACACACCATATAAAAAATGCTCTCTTTCTTTTCAACCATCATGATTTGTGCCATTTTTACGTACTAAAATTGGTGCAGAGTGTCTGTTTATCTTCTTGGCGTAATTTCAAAGAGTTCAAATTCCGATACAAGATATTTTAGTGTTTTATTATGTGCATTACTTTTAATATATTGCGTACGTTCAATTTTATAACCACGCATAGCTGTTTTGCATAGTTTGCTTCCCTCTTTTTTAACCGTGTATACGAATTTATATAGAATATTTTGTAATTGTATAGTTCAATTTGGTCATTTTCGTTATTTGAACTTGTGGTAGTATATGGTCAATTAAAGGTAGCATCGTATTTTTTTTCTTTTACTTTTTGCAAGTTATTATTAAATCTATGTTCTCAGCAATATCGCTCAGACTAATCCCTCTGAGGGAAGTCCTAGTTAGCTAATGATATATCATAGAGATATTCCGGTTATAAATCATGCAAAATAAGGTTAAAAAAATCTACAAATATGCTTTATTATATGTTTTTTTAGCGGTAACAATAAAATAAACCATGTTATGACCATGAATTTTTCTAAGCTTCTTCCGGGAATAATGTTTATTTGATGCATTGTTTTTAGCATTAATGAATTTTTATGTATATAAAATGTAGAACATTTTTTCCACATAACAATGGACCCCTACAATAATACTATGCTTCCCCTTATTTGATCGGGCCCTGATTTAAAAAAAAGACGTCGAATGGCTTCTTTTTATCGTCATCGATAATATTATTCCTATGAAAGTATTCATAAAAAGTTCCTCAATATTGTGCATAAATTGAGTCCTACATTTTAAATTTTATTATGTAATCCAGGAAATCATGTTAGTTTATTTTAATAGAGATTTTCGTATTGTGTATTGTAAAGAGAAAACATAAGAAAGATAAAATTATTCCTGTTCGCGAGATTTCTGATTTCTTAGCTCCATTCTATAAACGTTCATTTTTCACACATTTTTAACCGATTTAAAGAAGGAGGTGTTGATTTCGACCTGTATGTATTTCTTGTTCACTCATAAATTTTTTAAAAATGAATCGATTTTGATAATTCTTTTTTTGTTTGAAAGTATAGGATAGCCATGTGGTCCCATTTTAATTTCATTAAATTCTGATTATTAGAATTTTTTTAAATAAAAAAATATGGATTTGATAGAAAAAAAAAATAATGATTTGTCGCAAATCAGCTTTCAGTTTTCATTGTTGCAACGGTTTTCAAATCATAAGCATATTAAAACCATGCATTCATATGCGTTAGTCCCAACTTGTCGCCAAGCTTGATTCTTTTTGTTTGAAGTCGATTGGTATTTTTTTAAAGCATATTTTATTATTTTACTATGATATTTAGTACTAAAAAAATCTCAATGTACATACTAATAAAAGAAAAAAATTAACACTATAATGCTAAATTCACAACAGATAGTAATTCTTCCTTTGGATTCGAGGATGCAAAAATTTGTATGCTTGGGAATAACATTCAGTACCGCGCCATTGAAAAGCACTGTGTTTTAAAAATTTAAGCTTATTTGTGTCATGAAAATTTCAGCTTTACATAAAATTTTAGATATTTTCAAGAATAGGTATAGATGATACATGACTTCTATTCTCTATGTTAATCCAACTTTCATGTTTTTCATTTTATTTGTAAAGTGAATTTTTTAAATTTTAATTAATAAGTGTATATGAATTTTGTAATATTTACTTATCGAATAATAAATCATACAAAATAAATCGTAAGTATTTTATACTTCCTTTAACTTGTATTTATGCTGGTCAAGTGATGAAATATGCAAACAAAGTTGCTATCCGCTATTTTTAACACACCGTGATTCCCACTGTGATGTTACATGAATGCTTTTTATAAGAGTAAACCTATCAACGAATCAAGCTAACAAACTAACATTACACGCTACAGCATCACATCTGATCTTCATTCCCTAGTCCTATTATTATTCGAATCAAAGTCGCGCAACTTCCGGGGATAAATAATGCTAAACATTTTAGCTATAACTAGGACTTCCCTCAAAGGGATTAGTCTGAGCAATAGTGCCAACACCCCCTATAGTCAAGGCCTTCACACCGTTTCAAAATGGCCGATCGCGATGTCCGACTTCCCACGTCCATAATATGAATTTACACAAGCTCACACAAAGTTGCATTTCTTGTAATTTTCAAAATTTTTAGCAATAGTATTTACTTTTTCAGTTAATTTAATGTGTAATCAAGTAAATAATTGTCATTTCCTATAAATATAAGTTGTAATTTAAGAGGGTTACTTATTGTTTAAAAAATATACTAAAAAGGACTTAAAATACAAATTTTTATAAGAGGCAAAACTGTATTAGATTTGAGCTTTGGATTTTTAAATAGATGTGATTTAATTTAGAAATAGAATATTTCTTTTGCATTATCAATATCACACTATTTTTTAATAAGTAGGATAAAAAAAAAAAAAAAAAAAAAAAAAAAAAAAAATCTATATTAAAGCATCAAATGAACTTATACATTGGAGAAAAGAAAGAATAAAAATAAAAGAAAGAAAAGAGAAAAAAAACTCAAGCAAAAAAACTTAAGGTTAAAATTATAACAGTACATCATTTTTTCTAAAAAATATATTAAAATTTATATTTTAAATTAGCTTCATAATTCTGAAGCTAAATTCGTTTACATGACTGAAATTTGATGACTTGATTTAAAAAAAAAAAAAAAAAGAATTGGGAAAAAATGTACTAAATAATATGTTGTGTGAGAAGAGTTTTTTCATTTCAAATATACCCCCCCCCCCCACACACACACACACACACTTTTCACACTCACTCCCATATATTTTATTTGTTTACTTTTTTCTTATTTGATGAGAATTATTTAAAGACAGAATGCTAAGTGTTATCTCATTTACTTATGTCATTGTCTTAATATCATTATTATGTAATAATTTCTGTTATACATATGTATGATATAAAATGTTTTTTATTAAATCAAAACAAATAATAATAAATAAATAAGGTATATTTTATTTGCTTTCTAGCTTTAACTTATTTATTATTCAGTATTTCCTTATAAGATTGTTTAATCGTATAAATTAATATTAAATATAATATCAAGTGGCATTGGAACAAAGAAAAAAAAAAAAAGATGCAATAACTTATCAATTTATAAATTATTTTTAAATTAATATTACTATTCTAAATTATTATTATTAAAGAAAACATCTGTTCTTTATTAATTTATAAATTATTTTTAAATTACAATTATTATTATAAATTATTATTATTAATATTATTGAAAAAAATCTGTCAGTTTCCAATCTATAAATTATTAAAGTATAAACTTTAAAGTATTATTATTATTAAGGATAAAAATGTGTTCAGTATCAACCTATAAATTATTTTAAAATTATAATTATAAATTATTATTAAAGAAAAAAAATCTATTCCTTATCAATCTATTAATTACATTTAAATTGCTATTATCATTATACATTATTATTATTATTATTATTAAAGAAAGCATCTGTTCCTTATTAATTTATAAATTATTATTGAAAAAAATCTGTCAATTGCCAGTCTATAAATTATTAAAGTATAAATTTTAAAGTATTATTATAATCAAGGAAAAAAATGTGCTCAGTATAAATCTATAAATTATATTAAGATTATTATTATAAATTATTATTAAAGAAAAAAAATCTATTCCTCATCAATCTATAAATTATCTTTAAATTGCTATTATTATACATTACTATTATTATTATTATTAAAGAAAGCATCTGTTCCTTATTAATTTATAAATTATTTTTAAATTACTATTATTATTATAAATTATTATTGAAAAAAATCTGTCAATTGCCAATCTATAAATTATTAAAGTATACATTTTAAAATATTATTATTATTAAGGAAAAAATGTGTTCAGTATCAATCTATAAATTATTTTTAAATTATTATTATTATAAATTATTATTAAAGAAAAAAAATCTATTCCTTATCAATATATAAATTATCTTTAAATTGCTATTATTATTATACTTTACTATTATTATTATTATTAAAGAAAGTGTCTGTTCTTTATCAATTTATAAATTAGTTTTAAATTACTATTATTATTATTACCAAAAAATATCTACTAATATTAAAGAAAAAAATCTGTTTCCATAAAAATAACTTTCAAATTAAGAGTATAGAAAAGTATAGTGGAAAGAAGGAAAAGATAATTGTCAAAATATCAAAAGTAATTTAACAGCTGAAGCTAATTAATATGCCAATGAAAGCTGTAATAGCAATAATCAAACGCTTTGAATATTTTATGAATTAATTTAAACAGCGCACCCAGATTACTTATAGTAAATTATTTTTAAATTGATAGCGAGATAAGTAAATTCGGATTCAAACTAATAAACTGGAATTTAGAAAAATACTTAATAAACAAAGAAATAAACAATTACTAAAGGGCAGTAATTTTCTTATAAAGATATATTACACATAAATATTAACAAAATCCCGTGAGGAAATACTGAAAGTTAAAATCAACAGGATAAAAATTCAGATGAGAAGCAAAATTATATATTTTTTATAATTATTTTAAACAAAATACTAATTCACCATAGATGTAATTGATTTGAAAACCACTGTTGCAATACATATAGCTTGAAAACTAAATCGGTAATCATTAATCTTGTAACAGATGTGTGTAACAGAAATTATCTTTACAGCTTTGTTAAAACAATGATATAAGGAAAAAGAGATAACACTTACTTTTAGTTTTTATAATATCCAAATTTTGTAGAACGCAAAACAAAATAGAAAATGGCGAAACGCCAGATTGAAACATGCCATACTAGCACTGGACTGATGCACACTGACTAGGTATTTGCGAATAAAGGTCACCGGTAGGGGAGTCGGACCTTCGGACTATAGGGGCAGCCATATTGAAACTTCTGGAATTCGCTGCGGAGGCCTTGACTATAGAGGGTGTTGATAGTGCTGAGAATATAGATTTAGTAATGTATTGCGTACTTCCAATTTTATACCCATACATGTCTGTTTTGTATAATTTATTTTGATTTTAGTAACTTTGTAACAAACAAAGTAACTGTTGTAGTTTACTTTGATTTTAGTAACTTGCGAAAAGTAAAAGAAAAAAAAATAAGATGCTACCTTTAATTGACCATATACTGCCGCAAGTTCAAATGAGAAAATGATACTATAGAACTGCAAAATATTCTATATTAATTCGAATACATGGTTAAAAAAGGGGGAAGTAAATTATACAAAACAGACATGTATGGGTGTAAAATTGGAAGTATGCAATGCATTAAAAGTAATACAGATAATGAAACACTAAAATATCTTGGACTCTGAAATTACGTCAAAAACATAAACAGACACTCCACACCAATTTTAGTACTTAAAAATGACACAAATCATGATGGTTGAATAAAAAGAGGGAATCTTTTATATGGTGTGTGAATCCCTTAAATAGTTAATGCAGAATAGTTAATATATCTAACAATGAAATATCTACATCTGATTTCTGTCGATGCGATGTGGTTCTCAATAAGAATTTAAGAAACTCTCTCTTTAAAAAGTGATACATAAAAATCCCGAAAACGCCAAAAAAGAATACGATGCGTTGTTTGAGTGTGTTCCAGATATGATCATTCGGATTTAAATGGGTAGTGCATACTGGCCACTACATACGCTGTTTTGTTATCTTTTCAAACCTATTTTCAAGACGTTGAACAGCATTTAGCTTTGGCATGCATTAAGTAAAAGAAAGCGGCAATACTTGTAGTATAAAGTATGATACAAGATTTGAATATCTCGTCTGCACAAGCTTTGAGCTGCCAAATTGTCATCACTAGTGATTTAGAAATCTGAACCCTTTTTTTTTCAGCAAAACATGCAGGCTCAAATACATCAAAGTGAATTCGATTATGCAGTTTTACCTGAATAAGTTATTATTTAAAAGACCTTGTAATGACAAATGAGAAAATTTCTTGATTGGAAAAAATTAAGCCCCTCCACCCCACATACAATTATGGTTCGGAATTCTTTTGTAGTACCGTTTAAAAGAATAATAAGTATTTTTTTGTGTGGCGTATTCTACAAAATTTATATTCTAGTACGCCTCAATTTCTTTATGTTTCGACGGGGTGTTATAATTAAAAAGCGCTTGGAACTATTTCTATCCATCGGCCTAATGTAACGCAATATTTTAACTGTCCCTGTATTTGAACTACGTATCCAATTTCACTAAAATTTTAAATGACTCAACAAAATTCGGCACGAAATATATATTTACAATTTCAAACGATTCGGTTGGGTAGTTTTTGTTCTGTTATATGCGGTCAGTCAAACGGATAGGCAGACCAAAATGGCGGATTAAACGACGACTGTAAGGGCTACGTATTTATAAAATTATGAGCGTACCTAAAAAGATAGTTAAATTTGAAAGCGCATGCCGAAATTAAAAACTCATTTCAGCAATTGTTACTAAAAACAGTATTGTAGCTGATTTATTTTGTGTGTTCCTTCTTTTCTTTTGTGTGTTGTCATTGATTTAAAATGCTATGAATGTCATCGTTGTGAAATCGTTTCGTAATCGTTGTGAAACTCGATGATTTATATCAGTTTCAATAAATCTTCAATAGTGTAATATCATTAAAATACTCTGTAAATGTTTTTTTTTTCATATACTATAAAGTAATCGAATTTTTTGGATGCCCCTCCAAAGGAACTATAATACCACATACAACATATACGTAATAATACATAATACCAAACATGTCTAGGTAACCTCAATAAGGTTTACCAATTGCATTAAAATAAGCGTATATTTATGGGTATTAGACTGAGGCCAGGCGGATGGATGGCCAGAAGGATAGACAAACCGAATGCATAAACACTTTTCAACTTTTTTGGAAAATATTAAAAATGTAACCCCAAAAGCTGAAGATCAAAATCACATCGATTCATTTAATGCAAAAAAATTAAGTAAATAAATAAAAAAGCTCGCCAAAAAAGCCAGAAAAGAATATGGAACTCTCATGCATAATTGCAGTTGACTTGGTAATCCGGCTATTGTTGTTTGTTTATTTATTAATAAATTATGTTTTTACTTTGTTTTTTCAAATTATATAAATAATTTTTTTCTGCATTTATTAATTAACCGTGATCTTATTTATTGTTATTTCCTTTTTAACCCTTTGAGCTCTGATGGTTGAATTTTCTACCAAATAATTTTAATTCCGAAATGCCACAATGGCACCGGAATATTTGACCAAAGTTATTTGGAAAAGGTTTAATGCATTTTGCCGGGCAGATCGTAAACCGATTTTTTCCTTTGCAAAATACTGGTGCCAATGTAACATTTGGAATTTTAAAGAAATTTACCCGCCAGAGATCAAAGGGTTAAAATAATAGAAAATAATTGAAAAATATATATGTAACTAATATTTATCACATATTATTTTAATATGTGAACTAAATATCGATTTAATATCATTAGCAAGTGATATGTACTTTGGAAGAATAATACTTTCATCTTACTAAAAGAACTTATTTAATACGGACACATTATTTACAGCAGACGATCACAGATACACACAATCGGCATAGAACACCATTGCCGCTTACATAAAAACATTCTATTTACATTTTTACTTAAGTTGCGGTTACAGTTAAATACACCACATCTCCTCCCTTCCTAAACTATCACTACAAGTCCAATCGCTGAGGAGGTCTCCGGATTCTAGTAGATCGGCGAACTGGTTGTGGTGTTGGAGTTGAACCGTGGACACTGAGTGGAGCATGCTCTGATGTAGTAACTGAGACTGGCGTTGCATCAGTCGTCTCCGCCTCCACACTAGTGGGTGATTGCGCTAACTCAGCACTAGTTGTCGGAACATCATCATTTTGCACAGGAATGGCAGGTTTTGAAAACGATCGACGGAGCTCACTTTCTTTTTCCTCTATGTCTCCTCCATCCCGTATTTGATCTACATGTCTACGCCACAATTGGCCATTTACATCGACAGTGTAATGTAGCTGTCCATCTTTTCGAACGATTTTTCCAAACCTCCATCTCTTGTCGCCTTGCCGGTAATTTCGTACAGCGACATTGTCGCCAATTTGGAATCCTCTATCCGAGAATTCATAAGTTCCTTTACGAACTTTTTCTTCCACTCTGCTTTTAAGATCAGGACGCAGCAGATCGATTCTCGTCCGAATCTCTCTCTTCAACATGAGCATGGCTGGACTATGAAGTGTCGTGAGGTTTGGAGCTTTTCTGTATTGCATAAGGAACGTACTTAATTTTTGTTGTATTGTGCCACCATAATTTTGCATTGCTCTTAGAGATTGTTTGACTGTAAAGACGTATCTTTCGGCCTGCCCATTGCTAGATGGTTTAAATGGCGCAGTGGTCTTGTGTTTAATGCCGTTATTACGCATAAACATCTCAAATTCAAATGATGTAAACTGTGGACCGTTGTCACTTACCAGCATGAGTGGCAATCCAAATCGAGCGAAACAATCTCTTAAGCATTCGATGGTTTTGGTTGCTGTGGTGGATTTCATTGGATAAGCTTCCAACCACTTGGAATGTGCATCTACTATAATCAGGAACATATATTCAAAGATAGGCCCAGCAAAATCTATGTGAATACGTTGCCACGGTGCACTAGGATACTCCCAGCAATGCACCTTTACTCTCTGTGGGTCGGTTTTGTACCGAGCACAGTCTACACAATTCTTTGAGCAATTTTCTATATCCTTATCGATGTTCTTCCAATAAACATACGATCTAGCGATAGCTTTCATCTTAACAGCACCCAGGTGACCATGATGTAACTCTTCAAGCACCTGAGCCTGATATTTTTTGGGAACGCACACACGCTGGCCTAACATGACACAACCATCTTGTAGACTATATTCTGCTTCTCTCCCTCTTAAAATTCCTCCATTCTGTAAAATATTCAGCAATGGGGCGAGGTCTGCATCCAACAGAGTTTCTTTGGCTAAGTCTCTGGCTGTGACAGGAAGAGTTTCGATTTGTGCTAACTGAAATAGATCAATTTCATCTTTAACGTCTAGCTGTTCAGAAGTGGACGGCAGCCTAGACAGAAAGTCAGCGTTACCATGTTGTTTTGTATTACGATACTTAATGTCAAACTGGAAAGATTGCAATACTAAAGAATAATGTAACAATCTTGTGGCTGCCAGAACTGGAAGACCTTTCTTCGATCCGAAGATGGCTACTAAAGGTTGGTGGTCAGTTAATAATGTGAATCGTCTCCCTTTTAGGTAAAGATAAAATTTCTTGACAGCCCACACAATTGCTAGTGCTTCTTTATCAATCTGAGCGTATTTTTGCTCAGTTTTTGTGAGGATTCTGGAGGCGAAAGCTATTGGTCTTTCCGTTCCGTCAGGTAAAGAGTGGGAAAGAACCGCCCCTACTCCTACAGGAGATGCGTCAGTTGCCAATATCAATGGCAGTGATGGATCATAATGCATTAGGACACGCGGAGAACAAATTTCAGTTTTAATTTTTTCAAAAGCTTCCTGACAATCCTTTGACCAAACCCATTTCACACCTTTCTGTGTTAGTTTATACAAAGGATTCGCTATTGTAGCCAAATTAGGACAAAATTTTCCATAAAAGTTAACAAGCCCTAAAAAACTTTGTACTTCCTGTACGTTAGTAGGTCTAGGAGCTTTCGAAATGGAAGAAATTTTCTCATCAGTCTTATGTATACCGTTTGCATCGATTTTGTGCCCTAAAAATTGAATTTCTTTTTGAAAAAATTTACTCTTATCTAAATTTAATTTTAGCCTATGATCTTTACATTTCTGAAAAAATTTTCTTAAGGCCTCTAAATGTGATTTATCATCTGATCCAGTCACTCTAACATCATCCATAAAAACTTTGATTCCTTCCATCCCCTGGAAAAGACCATCAATATATCTTTGCCAAATTGCTGGAGCAGAATTTAAACCATACATAAGTCTTTTACATACATACAATCCCTTATGTGTATTTATCGTTAAGATCTTTTGACTATCCGGATGTACTTTCATTTGTAAATATGCATGTTTAAAATCGATTTTTGAAAAATGTTTACCCCCATTTAAACTTGAAAAAATTTCCTCTAATTTTGGTAAAGGATGTTGTTGTACCATAATATTTTGGTTCACGGTAACAGAATAATCTGCACATAGGCGTATAGACCCATCTCTTTTTACAACCGGGACAACTGGTGTTGCCCAATAAGAGGTCTCTACTCTCTCTATGATGCCTTCCTTTTCAAGCCTATCAATTTCTTGTTCAATCCTATCTTTTAAAGAAAAGGGTACAGGTCTAGCTCTACAAAATTTTGGCACTGCATCAGATTTAAGTTCCAACTTTACTTCATAATTATTAATTTCCCCTAACTTATCGTCAAAAAGCTCTTTATACTCTTCTAACAATTTACTCAAATTATTGTCATAAGATGTTCTTACTGCTTTTATAGAATTCCAGTCCAAATTTATACTATATAGCCATTCACGGCCAAAAATTGTATCCAAATTTTCCTTAACAATATACAAATTTAATTTAAATTTTTGATTTTTGTATTCAACATCAACAGTAACAAAACCCAAAGGTACAATTATTTCACCTTTGTATGTTTTAAAAACTACTTTTGTGGGTTGAATTCTTTTTTTCGAAATCTCACGAAATTTTTTTATGCTCATTACCGAGACGGCCCCTCCAGTATCAAGTTCCATACTCACAGGTTTATTTTCAATATTTACTATTAACATAATTGGAGGTTTTCTTTGCTCCTCCTCTTTCAGCGAGTTCAAATCAAAAGAATACATTGGGATAACATTTTCACTAGAATACAGGGTATCTACCTGCTTTTGTTTTACCGTGTTCCCTTTTAACCCTTTATTCGCTGCAAAACAAGCTTTTCGAATGTGCCCGATTTTTTGACAAAAATGACACTTAGCTAATTTAAATCTGCAGGAATATTTATCGTGATCCGTTGCTGTACACCGTGTACAGCTCGTTTTTACTTTCTTTCCCGAAAGATTTTGTCTTCCAAAGTTTTTCTTTTGCGAAACAAATTTTGACTGCTCATTATTTTTCCTTACGCTAAATTCTTTAATTTCTAAAGATTTACCCATTATCTCATTTGCCCCTTTCATAGCTTTCTCCATAGCTAAAGCAATTTTCAAGGTATTCTCAATATCTATATCATCTTCCTCAAAAAGTCTATCTAATATTGCTCTATCCCTTAGCCCGCTTACGAAAACATCCCGTAACATCGTGTTCAACATTTCCTGTTTATACTGACAAGGAATTGCCAAGGAGCGAAGTTCAGCCATAAAAGCACTGACACTTTCCCCCTCCCGTTGCTTACGATTTAGAAACACATGCCTACTAGGAATTATAAGCGGCGTCGGAGTGAGATGAGCTTTTAATGTATTTTTTAGAATAAGGTAATCTTTATCGGAAGGATTGTCAGGAGCTAGCAGGTTTTTCAACAAATTATATAATTTTGCTGACAAACTAGAAATAAAAACTTTCCCACGTTTGCCATCCGGAACATTTTGAATATCCATGAAAGCTTCGAAGCGTTCTAAAAAAGAATCAAAAGCTTCATTCGTTTCATCAAATTTTTCAAATTGAACTGAAACTTTAGCTTCTTGCGTTTTCGGATCGGCAAAAGTGGTCAATTTCTCTAATAACACTTTATTTTGTTCTATTAAACTCTGAACCAACTGCTCCATTTTTAATCTTCTTTAAAGATAAATACAAAAAGAATTTTTTACCTTGGCAGTCTTCAGCATCTAATGTACATGGATCCGATACTTTTTCATTCCAAACATCGTCGCCAGATATCACATATTATTTTAATATGTGAACTAAATATCGATTTAATATCATTAGCAAGTGATATGTACTTTGGAAGAATAATACTTTCATCTTACTAAAAGAACTTATTTAATACGGACACATTATTTACAGCAGACGATCACAGATACACACAATCGGCATAGAACACCATTGCCGCTTACATAAAAACATTCTATTTACATTTTTACTTAAGTTGCGGTTACAGTTAAATACACCACAATATTCAAAAATAACTTTCGCCAAATTTGCTCCAAACCCCACATGCGTATATGATAAACTTGCCCTAATTTCATGTAACTTTTCGAATTTTACCTTTACCTTGGCGTTTTTATAAACCTTCTCTAGTTTGGACGGTACTACTCTGTTATCCCGTCGACCGATTTCGCCAAATTATACAAATCGCCAAACTAATAGCCAAATTATACATATTGACATAATTTTTATTTTAAATAACGAAAAAACTCACAATTCGTAGAATATTGATAAAAATACAAATAAAAAGTCGAAATAAAAATCACTTAATGACGTTTTAAACACGTGAATCATATTTAATGTCATTGAATGTGACACTCACGATCATCCATTATAGGCATTTAATCTCATACTAGCGATCTACGCCCGCTAGCTGGGCCACTTTTTCCAAACGAACCTCGATATTAAGCAGTATATAATAAGCAAAAAAATTCATTTAATAAGCAAGTCTTGGTGTTCGAATCCTCAAGCACAAAAAAAAGTAAATGGTTGTTATGCGCCCATTATCCCGTTAAAAATATGTGATTTCGCAGGGTGGGCTCTACGCGCACTTGAAAAAAAAGATTGTGGATCAGAGCCCTGGTCGCTTCGCGCCCATTGTCCCGTTAAATATATTTGGTTTCGCTACGCGCCCATAAGACATTTTTTCGTATTTTTTGGTTCATCAAAAGCAGACTTTTATGCAGATTCTGAATATGTAATCAGTTTTTTTCTACTTTAAAAACTGTCTGCATGATGGTTTAAGAAAAAATGCGCAAAAAAAGTTTCGGTATACTTCGGCCTGTTTTATTTTTAAGTTCAATATTTTAGCGAAAACTACGGTAAATAATCGACGGCAAGTCAAAAAAATTGATGCGGAAGAAAGCGCACTTAGTGCGGGGTGAAAAAGAGGTTTTCAGCTGGTTCTTCTTTTAGCCAAAGGGGAAAAGCTCTAGTCGTTCACCGCAAGGTGGCGCAGTGTTCTGCTTGAGAGCTCCGTTTGGGAAATGAGACGTTTTCCGTTACGTTTCCCGACCGGTTTTTAATTCATAACTTTTTAAATTTTGGTTCCACGGTCTTGAAAATGCCCGAAATGACTTTCCCGGAATTTTTCGAATCGAAAGACACCTCTCGCGACTTCCAACTCGCCCGCGTTGCGAACTGTAATCGGCTTCAGACAGACAGGCAGACACACAGAGGCGCACAGATTTTATTAGTATAGAATTTGGCGATAATATTTTGGTCGACGGGATAACAGAGTAGTATTGTTTGGACTTCAGGATTTGTTGCAAATAGCTATATAAACAAACCTGATGAACGTTTATCTGCTTATTTTTATATATAAATATGGTACGGATGTCAAATACGCACTACGCAGCGCGACTTTTTCTCTTTTAAATTTGTGAAAACATTTTTTTAGTGAAAGTTTTTGAATATTGCTCTAAATGTTAATATTTATGATTTTTTATGATGTTTATATATTTTTTACTGTTTATTATTGTGCTTATTATTTATAACTGTTTATTTATTGCTTAGTTATTGTTTTTTAAAATAAATTGATGAAACAAAATAAACGAGTTACCATGTGAGACATAAAATCGCCTTTTTGTTCCAATCGCGCCAGCTTAGTGCGTATGTGACATTTGTGTCATTATGTGCTTTTATAAAACTTAACCATGATAAAATGCATGCAATCACGCAATAATCGTACGTATTGCGTTTTATTGTACTTAAATAAAAATTTCTTGCACATTTTCTTTGTTCCATGTGCTCGAATTCTGGAATGTAACGAAAACATCCAGTCGGTGAAAAGTGATGCGCATCAAATATCTGTGACGTATGTAAATAAATCGAACTTTTTTATCAGTGTTGATATTATGAACTTCAATTATTAGACTGTTTAAATTCTTACTCATACTCCTTGTATTTAACGTGCTTTCTTATATGTAGTTTTTCTTTGTTAACTTTTGGGAGTTTAAAAAAAAAATTCAGCTTGTACCATAGCGGAAGCCTATTAGCTTTCTTTTTCTAAATTAAAGTTATCTTCGTAATGTTTATTTCATATTTTATATCTGAATTAAGTTTATTAATTCTTGTTTACCCATTATCTGCTAAAAATATTTTCAAGTGGTTATGCTCCCAGACTTGCTTCGTACTGCGCGATAGTTATGGTAACGAGAATTAGTCCTAATTAACGGTAAAACGCATTTTAAATTGTGTGTTTGGTTAGCTAATAAAAATAAAAATAAGTAATGATAATAATAATGAGTAAGCTTTTGGAGACTTTATCTAGTGACTTTGAGCCACTGAAAATGGCTTGGTGTGCAAGACCTGAAGAGCAACAGACACTAGTGGAGCTTAACACGTTGACGGACACTTGCGTCTATAGCCGTCAAAGCGAAAATTTTAAGTGTTGAAATTAATGATTGACACCGGGATTTGAAAATAATTGTATTTATAAATAAGAAAAAAGCTAAATTTTACGAATTTAATAAATAGAAGTTTTTTTTACAAACATTCTGGTGCCACTGTGCTCTTTGGGAATTAAACTTTGGGAACTTGTTCTTATTGTCCGTCAATGTGTTAAAAAATTACTTGTTGCAGAAGAGCAAAGAAGAATGTTAGACTCTTCCAGAGAAAATAAATTAAATGCCTTACTTTCAAAGTATAGTTTGAGAAAGGTTCACAGTGCTGCAGAAAAGTATGGCAACCATGCAAACAAGCAGGGGAAGCAGTTTAAATGTGGGAAAAGGGGTCACATGAAACGTGATTGTACTGTTAAGAAAGTTAATAATGTGCATGAGAGAAAATCAAAAGTTGAAGTTTTTATTAGTGAATGCCTTGCAGCCAATTGTGATGACACATGGGTCATTGATACAGGAGCCACACAACATATAACAAGCAGACACGATGTCTTTCAAAGTTTTACACAATACAAATGCCCAATAAAAGTAAGGGTTGGTAATAATTCTACAATGAAAGCTTATGGCCATGGTAAAATCTCTATGAAAGTGTTAGTTTATGGCAAATGGAAAGCCAGTGTAATGGAAAATGTGTTATATGCACCAGAAGCTTCGAGAAATTTATTTTCTGTAAGTCAAGCTCTAGACCATGGGTCAAAATTTAACATGTGTAACAATAAATGTGAATTTGTAAAACCTAAAAGAGTTGTTGCTGTGGGAATACGCCAAGGTAACTTATTCAGATTACTATGCAAAGTAATAGTACCTGCGGTAAACAGTGCAACTAACATTGTTACAGTGCCCTCTTCTGAAGCTCAGCTTACTGAATCAAACTCGCTTCAACTTTGGCATGAGAAACTTGGACATTTGAATAAACAACATGTGAAAAAGTTTCTTCACACTCAAGGTATAGAAGTGGAAGATGATGGTGAGTTTTGTGAAGCATGCGTGCTAGGTTAACAACATCGATTACCATTTCGAAATCGTCAACAACGTACTAAGGATGTTGGTGAAGTTATCCATACTGATGTCTGTGGGCCTATGGAAGAAGAATCATTAGGTGGTGCCAATTACTATGTATGTTTTACTGATGATTACTCTAAATTCAGAAAAGTGTATTTTCTCAAGCATAAATCCGAGGTTACATCTAAATTTGAAGAATTATGTGCTTTCTTCAGAAATCAAACACAGACACCAATTAAGGCAGTCCTTAGTGATGGTGGATTGGAATATAACAACAAAATTTTGAAAAGTTTGCTTCAGAAAATTGGGGCAGAATTTCGATACAGCACACCCTATACACCTCAACAAAATGGATCTGCTGAACGAAATAATCGAACTCTCATCGAGTTAGCTAGATCAATCATGATCGCAAAATATTTACCAAAACCCCTATGAGCTGAAATAGTCAATCCTGTAGTACATATACTGAATCGTGCTGGAACATCTGCAGTTGAACAAAAGTCCCCTTATGAAGTTTTTTATGGGAAAACTCCAAGACTCAGTCATCTTCGAATTATTGGCATAGAATGTTTTGTTCATACCCCCAAGCAGAAGCGCAAGAAGTGGGATCCGAAAGGCCGAAAAGGCATTTTAGTTGGCTACTTAGATGATGTTGATGAATATCGTATATGGTTCAAAGGTACAAGAAAATTCGAGCGAACATGAGAAGTGGTGTTTTCTCCTGAATCTATATCAACATCAACTGTTGTTGCAATTGAGCCGGAACAGCTTAGAATAGATGAAAGTCCTACTCCTGGCGGTTATGGAACTGATTTTGATGCAGATGAAACTTCTGAAAATGCGCAGCATGATCGAAATCTAAGGGACAGGACGCAGTTAAAGACACCTGAACGTCAATTGAATGCTGTATTGCAGAGGAGAGTGAACCAGAACACTATAACCAAGCAGTAAAATCGGAAAAGGTAAATGAATGGCAAGCTGCAATGGAGGAGGAAATCAAATCGTTATTAGAAAACAATACTTGGTATTTGGTAGACCTACCAGAAGGAAGACGAGCTATTACAAACAGATGGGTATATAAATTGAAACAGTCACCAAGGTGCTGGAACAAGCGATTTAAAGAGTTCCTGGGGAAATATGGTCTTAAAGAGAGTGCTGCTGATCCATGTTTATTTTTGCAGTAACGAGAAACAACAGAAGTTGTTATTAGCATTACATGTAAATGATGTACTTGTTGCCACAACTCCTCAAATCAAGAAACGTTTCTTTGAAGAATTGCAGCGTGAATTCAAGGTAACATACAAAGATGCCGAATATTATCTTGGTGTAGAGATAAAAAAAAACTGACAAGTTGACATATTGCTATTAGTCAGCAAAATTATACTAATAAAGTTTTGGAAAAATTCAACATGAAAGATGCTAATCCAGTTTCTACTCCCATAGAAAAGAATAATCTTTCAAGGGAAGATAATGTAGAGATTGATTCTGAAAAAGTCTCTTACAGACAAGCTGTAGGCAGTTTAATGTACATGGCAGTTACTACCCGTCCCGATATTGCCTTTGCTGTTTCATATTGTTCCCAGTTCTTGGATAAAGCACAACAAAAACATTGATCAATCGTAAAACGAATATTAAAGTAGGGGAAGATGGGGATACTTGAGCCATTTTTTGAATTTTAATTTTTTAAATTTTTTTATAATTTCTTAGAATAAAATAAAATATTGAAAATGAAAATTTGATATTTTTTCTTCAACTGAAAACCACTTTCAATTAATTTTGAACTATTTTTCTATGTATAATAAGTGCTTATTTTTTGTTTTACATCGTGGCTCAAGTATCCCCATGGGGGGGATACTTGAGCCATGGTGAAGGGATACTTGAGCCACGACGGAAAAATACCTACAAAAGTAATTTTTTTCGCTTTATTTTTGCACAAACATTTTACAGAATGATAAATTATGAAACATAAAGTCCTTCAAAACCAATTGAGAAAACGAAGCTAGTAATAAGATCATTTTTTGTCGTTAGAACTGGCTGTCGAAGGATAATTTCAACTTGACTTATAACGACAGTAGAAGCCTCCTCAGTTCAGAGCCATTTAAATTTGGAATCTGCAATTCATCGGGCAAATTTCATTTTCAAAATATTAAGCACTTATCCAACAAATATTTTTACAGTTTTCTTTCTGGCATATTTTATTAGTAACCAACCATCAATAGAAGGTTTTCTTTTCACAATATCATCATCATTGACAGAATTTTCCTTTGATGATACTGTCGAACTCATGCTTTTAATTTAGTAGCTGTCGGAATTTAAGCAAGATGTATCATTCTACTATTTCAAACACTTTTTTGATTTCACAGGAAAAGATTTTGTCTTTCTCTTAGGCTCCATGCAGGTAAGTTTGAACTGGGATTTTTGTTGCTTTTCTTGTTTTTTGTGCGCTTTTTTTTGCCAATTTTTCTTCAATTTTCTTAGTTAAATAAAAAAAAGTTACAGCAACAGAGGTTACGATTTCAATATAAAATATTAATCTTAATATGTTATATTAAAAAATAAATATTTTAATATGTTGGACTTAACTAATTAAAGTATTAGAGATTATAGCCTGTAAAACAGTTTTAAAAAGTTATTTTAATTTAATGAAAGTTAAATTGAAAACTATGTTTACATTTATCTAGACAGGCTATTTTGTTAATCAAAATGAAAAATAAAATGGATATTTTCATTTAAAAAATAAACATTTTGAAACATTTTAAGGTCGTTATTTAAAAAAAAAAAAAAAAAAAAAAAAAAAAATGAAAAATTATTCTCCCTTTTATCCAGAAAAAAATCTATTAGTGAATATAAGGATGGAACTTTATTTTTTGTTTGTTTCACCCATGTTTAATTTCTAGTAGGGGTGGTTGAGACATGGCTCAAGCATCCCCACTCTCACTGGCTCAAGTATTCCCACTACCACTATTTTTGTTTCCTAGAGTTTTACTAAATAAAGCATGCAGCTATTAGAACTATTTTAGATTCAAAATACAATTGAAATTATGCTTGTTAAATTTATGTATATAGTTGCAACTTTAAACAAAACTTTAATTACAAAAAAACAAAAAAACCATGCACCCAAATATTTACTTCAGATAGGGAAAAGACAACTATTAATCACTATACTTTCAAAATGGTACCAAGATGTGTGATTTCTTTTTTACATGTTCAGAATTATAAATATGTTACCATATTGGCAGTTTTAGAAAGAAAAATTATCCAACTGTAGAGATAATAGGGGTGGCTCAAGTATCCCCTATGCTCAAGTATCCCCACTCTCCCCTACATCAAGGGAACATCTAATTTTGCATTAGTGTTTAAGTCTGGTTTTCATCCTGGTAACTTAGAAGTATACAGTGATGCAGATTATGCCAGTGACACAAGAACCAGAAAATCAGTTTCCGGTATTGCATTTAAATACAGTGGAGGAGCCATTGACTGGGGAAGTCGTCGACAGCAATGTGTGCCATTAAGCACCACAGAAGCAGAGTATATAGCTACAAGTGAGGCAACCAAATAAATTGTTTGGCTGAAACGTCTCTTTGATGACATTGGCCCATTAACATCAACTCCTATTCTACAAGTTGATAATGCCAGTGCAGTTCGTTTGGCTAAAAATCCCGAGTTCCATCCGCGAACAAAACATACAGATATTAGATATCATTTTGTTCGAGAAAAGTGTTTAATTGGTGAAGTCAGTGTCCAGCATATTGATGGCGAATACCAAATTGTTGATATTTTTACAAAAGCCTTACCTAGAAAACGTTTTGAAATGTTAAGGGCTCATGGTAAGAATATCATAATTACAAGTTCGAGGGGAAGTGTTGATATTATGAACTTCAATTATTAGACTGTTTAAATTCTTACTCATACTCCTTGTATTTAACGTGCTTTCTTATATATAGATTTTCTTTGTTAACTTTTGTGGCAATTGTTGGTTTATAGTTTTAAAAATGTTTTTTTCAGCTTGTTCCATAGCAGAAGCCTATTAGCTTTCTTTTTCTAAATTAAAGTTATCTTCGTAATGTTTATTTCATATTTTATATCTGAATTAAGTTAATTAATTCTTGTTTACCCATTATCTGCTAAAAATATTTTCGTAGTAACTTATACAAGAAAAATAATAAAAAAATTCTGACTTCATTTACATTTTTTTAATAGCATCAGTTTTTTAAATATGATATTTTAACTATTGGGAACTAATTTTTGAGAGTAGTTGCATTCATTAGGTTACCCTCATAGGTACCTCCTGGTACTATCTTAATCAAAATCTGACATGTATTTTTTCAGATTTGTTTGACGAAAGAATTACGCTTGACTTTTAATATCGTTACGTACTTTTTGTGTTAGTCTTCGCCTCTCAGACAACGATTTACTCCATGTACTCTGATTCGGTTGTCTACGAAAATATTCAGTCGGTGAAAAATGACGCACACAAATTTCTGTGACGTATGCAATAAATTGTGCTTTTTATCAGTTATTTTAAATATAATTTTTTAAATATTTGGAACTAATTTTTGAAAGTAGATGCATTCACCAGGTTACCTTCATAGGTATCTTCTGGTACAAACAGAATCGATATCCGAGAAGTATATTTTAAGATTTTCTTGACAAAAGAATTTTGTTTGACTTTTAATATCGTTACGTACTACGTGTATAAGACTTCACTTCGCTCAGACAATTACTATTTACTCCATGTGTTCTGGTTCGGTTGTCTATGAAAATATCCAGCCGGTGAAAAATGACGCACACCAAGTTTCTGTAACGTATGCAAATAAATTGTGCTTTTTTATCAGGTTTTTAAATATAACTTTTAAACTATTTGGAACTAATTTTTCGTAGGTGGTGCATTCACCAGATTACCTTCATAGGTACCTACTGGTACAAACAGAATCGAAATCCGACAAGTACTTTTTGAGATTTGCTTGACGAAAGAATTTTTTTTACTTTTAATATCATTACGTACTATGAGTATAAGACTTCGCTTCGCTCAGACAATTATTAAAATAACCTTCAGTTAATGAAATGTCAAACATTCAAACATTAGTCTAAAATTATTTTAATGCACCCTCACAGAACATAATATCAGATATGCGAGGAAATCCCTTCACTACTTCAAATAAATATTTCCTCGAATACGTTTGCGGTATATTTCGCAAGATAATCCATCAACATCACCAGACATGTCCCAGCGGCTTTGTCATTTCTTTGGAGAAGAGAAATCACATATTCTTTCCGCTGTCTCAATTTGTCCATTTTTGATTATTTGTAGGATATCATACATGGTCGCTTGCATTTTACCACCATTATTTTTGAAAGCGGTTCTGCCGTTCCAGAGATTACTCCTCGCAAATATACATTATTTCTTTATAATATTAGTAAATAGTAAATCTGCAGATCAGGAGTCTCAACGTTAGCTTTGCACATCATTTTTTTAAACACACTTTGGGTAATATTCAACTTCCTGGAAACTGTAATTTAAAATTTTAAAATTACATAATTATTTATAAGAATAAAGTAAGAATAAGAAGTTTTCAGCCATCAAAAGCGTTAAAATAAATATTTAGTTATGTTTGGATATTCTGAAATTTTCATGATCTATTATTTGTGTTTTTTTTATTCTAACATAGTAGATTTCTTCAGGGGGGGCTCCGCCCTTCTGAACCCCCCGTAGTCTCCTTAAACTTAAATTTGCAACTTTCTATCAATTTGCTAATGGTTATCGTATATCTTGTATTTCTTTATACATTTTGATTTATAAGGATAAGTAACAGTTTTAATAAGCATTTGTCATTATCTTCATACTTCTACATACCTGCCCACTACAAACACCTAAAAGGAATTTTTGATAGTGTAAACTCAGTAATCTAGGGTTTTACAATTTTGTCTCCGAAAAAAAGAAGTTTTGATTGCATTTTGTGGCAATTATCGCGGACAGACAGACAGAACAGACTGACAGGCGGAAAACAATAAATTTTGTGTCGCCAAAATAAGCCTTCACTGAAGTTTCGGCAATGACGTCATTATTCATGAGTTATTGCTATCCATGTTTCTAATAAATTTTATCGACTACTATAAAATACCTGTTTTATTTCAATTATGACGTCAAATTTTATCAGGTGAAATAATTGCTAAAAATATAATTACTTTTTATTTCTTTTACTTCTAATTATGCCCCCATTTTTGTCAGAAAAATTCGTATTAACGAAACAAATTTCCGTGTTTAATATTTAACAAAGTACTATATTTATTTTTATTTTAATTCTGACGTCATATTTATTTTTTCTTAGTTTAATTTTTCGAATGGAAATTGTTCAATTGAAACTTATTGCCGTTGAAAAATTATTCCATATTTTGATTTTTTTTTTTTTTTTTTTTTTTTTTTGGCAACGATAAAGGAAATTGGTTAAATTTTATCTAAAAAATCGCTATTAATTCTGCATAAAAAAGAAGGAAATTTTGAATTATTAAGGAAAATATGTGAATAAAATTAATAAAACATAGCCTATGTTCTATTCTGGGCTATGTTATAGTTATACACAAAGATGCAAACACATTAATTCATCCGTTTTGACGTTGACTTCATTTAAATTAACATTATAAAAATAAGGATTATGATGAATGGTTGCTTAGCAACCATTAAGAGAAAATAAAGAAAATGAAATAAATACATTTGAAATAAGCAAATCTCTAAAACAAATTGGTTTATATTATTGGAACACATTTATAAAAAATCTCTAAAATTTACAGTAATAATTTAAAAAATCTGACAAATGTGTAGACAAAATTTCAAAATAATACGAATAATTTAACTGGAAAATTTCAGTATCCCTTTATCATTGAATTCCATTAATGAAATGTGACATTTTCTCTCAAGAAAAAAAAAAAAAATTAAAAATCATTGGATTTGCCATAGAAAAGCATTATTGCGCAAAATAAAATATTCTATATTTTCCGAACGAATGAATCAAATCTTACAAAAAACTATACAGCTTAATCCCAGTGTCTCACTAACATACCCACTTAATTTCAAGCCAATCGGATGCTTTTTACGGGAGTTATCGCGGAACAGACAGACTGACAGACTGACAGACAGACACAAAAAAATTTCGTGTCTCCAAAGTAAGCCTTCACTGACGTTTCGGCAAATATTAACTAAACAATTTTTTAAGTGCTTATTATAAGTCAAGCAAAGTTTTCGATCGTGTATAAATACATCTAGCTACATATATAAATCCTAATGAAACGAATTTATGAAACGATTGATTAAATCAATAATTATGTTTTACAGCTATATTATCTTAAAGTATGAGACGTTTGACGGGGAAATTAACTTCAGTTATCCGTATTGATACAGAGGTTTCAAAAATAATATTAGAATTTTAAAAATTGAATTAGTTTTCGAATTATTATTTTTTTTCATTATTTTAAAACCATTTGTATAATGATGCCAACTAGATTGACTGAATGGTAACTTCATTTTTTGGCACAGATGTCATATACGCACCACATTTGCACGTGTTTTTTCTCACGCCAGTTTGGCATTGCACATCTGTGGCAAGGAGAAAATCGTTTAATAAGTTTATAACAATTGTTAAGGAAATAAAGTGGGAAAAAATAAAGATTTCAGTGAAATGTGCTGATTAAATGATATAACTGCATGCATTTAATATGGCTATAAGTATTAAAATATACAATTTATTATGAAAATTATATTTATTGTTTTCTTACTTATTAAGTTTATTATTTATACCTGTTTATTTAGTGTTTCCTTATTTATTACATTCATATTTATTTACTGTTATTTTTTATTTTAATTCTTTAAATATTTTTATTGTATACTATATCAATAATTATTTATATCAAATTATCACTCATTTATTTTTATTTCCCTTTTTAAAATAATAGAATAACTTTCATTTTTTCACGTTATTTTATTTTTATATTGCAATAAAAAATCATTTGCTGTTATTACATGCGATTTTTAACTTATGTTTAAAAGAAAAAAAAATCGATAAACTGGCGTGCGAAAAAACACGTGCAAATGTGGTGCGTATATGACATCTGTGCCCATTTTTTGTAAAAAGAAGGGGGAACATTGGGTTTATTAAATTTCTTTTTCGTCAATCAAATTATTATTATTTTTTTTAATGAATAGTGAAGACAATATTGTGATTAAATTATGTTTTACAGGAAAATAATTAACAAAACAAAACAAAAAAATCCTTTGATCATCTGGAATCAGAAATTATTAGACAAATTAATAGAGAGACTTATTTTAGAGACCAAAATCGTATGTTGCTTTGAAATTCCATAAACGCAAAAGAGAGATTTTCTTTTCAATTTTAAAGTGAAAATGCCATCACTAATCTTAAAAACAGAAAGCAAATTTTAAAATAAGAATTAAATGATCACGAGTCCGAAAATAAAATAAGGGAATATACGTCAAAATCTTTACATATAAATATTAAAAAGTGCGAAAACTTTAAAATTAAATAACCACGCGCGAAACGCATTTAAAGGTTTTAAATTCATCATATGTTCCATTTATTTGAGAATTATTATTTGAAGCTAATGTACTTTCAAATGTAAACGAAATTTTGTGTAAACTTCTTCATGCAATAAGTACGATAGAGAATATTCCTTGTGACGTCACGACAAAACGACGTAAGATAAAACAGCAGTTTTTAAAGTCTTGAACTAGAAGGAAGAATACGGTCCATAGTAATAAACTGAATTAAAGTACCTAAAATAATTAAACTGTTTTATGTGAAAAAAAAATTTTAATCGTGGATATAGGTCGTATTCAGTGTCGCCCACTTATATGGGCCCGTGTGGCCCGATCCCACCCAATAATTTTGAATGACAGCGTAGCCAATTTTCATTGTTCTAGTTATTTATTTCATTATTATTTCATTATTCATTTTTCGCTTCAGAATAAATTTATTTCGCAAATGACCATGCGTTTTAATTTTCCGACTAACAGTTATAAATCCAAATTCCAAATGACTGAAATGTTTTTCTTTCATGTTTAACTCTTTTTTATTTCAATTCATGTTCATAATATCATGACATTACAATAAATATAACTATCTTTATAAGTAAAAACGCATGAGAATATAATTTAATAAAATTGCAACTTTATTAAAACATGATAACTTGACTTAAATTTCTCATCTTTCACCATCTGTCAACTCTTCAAAGAAAAATAAACTGCTCATACCATTTTACAAAAAGATTTTTGAGACCACCCAATATTTTTGAGCCAATCTAATATTTTTCAAAAGTTGGCGCCTCTGGTCGTATTTAAAAAACTCAAATAATATTTCCAAATACTTTTAAATTTAATAATATCTGTACCAGCGAATCTTAAATTAGAAAATTAAACAAATAAATTATTACATAAAAAATTCATTTAATAAGGAAAATTATGTCATATATTATAAAAAATACATTTAAAACGATTTTCATTCCGAAAACTTAATCTGACGTCACGTGGCATAAAAGCAGTGCGAAAAACATATTTGATATATAAATCATTTGATGCAGCATAAATATAAGCACATGTATGCGCAAAATACTTCCGATTAATTTTGTACCAATAACCATTAAATGAATACAAATTAGAAAATTCGGATACGCTTACAATCGATACAAACAATATAAATTGCAAAAATAACCTGAAAATATGCATAATGGCGCATTAAAATATAAGAGCAGTATTTATGAATAGGCCGTATCTGCTTTTGAAATATCTAAAACTTGACAAAGGCATAAAATATAAACGTAAAATTTCAAAAAACAATGTTTACCGATACGTGAATCTCGAAGCTATTTCAATTTTTTTAACCTCAAACCCAAAGGAATAATATTGGCCATATCGTTGCTATAAAACTTAGGAAGACAGCGTCATTTTTAACATAAACATTTTATACAAGCTGATTTTCAAATGTGTAATTGGTCTTACTTATCAATCCTGAAAACTGATGTCATTTATTACGATGAATGAGCCCAAGGTAACCGAAAAATGCCCATTCGAACTGAAAATCATGGCAACATTATTACAGAGCATAACCATGCTGTTATAACATAATATCATACAATCTTCCGTAATCTGGTAATATATTTTAAGTGGGATATATTAGTATGCTTTCAGAGGTTGCGAAGCTGAACGTAGGTTAGTGGGTGAAGCTCGCAATGGGCTGAGCTTCTTGGTACAGTAAAATCATTTTGGTCTTGCAGATAACATTTTCATAATTGGAGATAATTTTAAGACAGTCCTTTTGTTAATTCTTAAAATCAGTAAAAAAAAACTTCTCTGTTATAAAAGCATTATAATGCTTTTATAACAGTGAGATTTTTTTTATTGAGTACTATAGTACTAAACCATCTAATTCTTAAAAATTTACGATCGGTAAGAAGTACCATATAAACACGGATGGCGTAACGTATGCGACGAAACATTTTAAAATTTAAGTAAAAGATTTTAACGACATCCTTGTTTAATGCAATGCTCAGAAGTACTATAAAAGTAATAAGAATCAAACTGATTAGAAGAAAATAGACTAATTTAGTTAGAATTAGTATACTATAAACAGTTTGCAACATGATAAACGCGCGACGTACACTTCATGTGCCAACACATTTTAAAGCCTATGGTCATATTCATTTTTAATGAAATGTCTAATACAATCGAACCTCGTTAACATGAACCTCATGGAGAATCAAAATTTTTTACATGTGTGTACACATGTGTATGACTGTGGAAACAGATGATGTTAAAAGTAATTCACGTTAAGCATGTTCATGTTAACGAGGTTTGACTGTACTAGCATAAAAGTAATAAACACTAAGTTCATATAAAAACTTGATTAAGAAATAAAATATAAAAATTTTAAAAACACAAAATTGCTATGTTCCGTACACTAGTGGTGTCTTATCAACAAACGTAATAAAGAATAAAAAAAATCGAGAATTTCAGAATTAAACAGCAATGAAGAGTCATTTGTAAAGTGTAAAAGATGAAGATGTACTTAGTTATTTTTAAATTTGCAGCTTTTTTTTTTCTCGGTAGCACATTTAGTACGCCGGTCAGAAAACAATAATTAAAAGAAAAGAAAACAATAAAACAAAAAATTCTTTGAGTTATCACAAGATAAAACTGCACATCATTCACATTTTTTTTTTTTTTTTTTTAACAACAAAAGACTCGACCGTAACATAACATTTTAATAGCCGACAGCACAAAAGCCTAAGGTATCGAGCACAAGAAATAAAAACCGTTTATCTTATGAAAGAGTAATAACAGGGGAATCTAATGATCCATGTCTGTCGGAAGTGAAGTGGTGCTTAAGCAAAAAATTAATATCACTAGTGGTTTACTCGTAGGTTTAGCATTGTGTTTGCCATACAATCAAAGGTATGAAATGATGCACGGCAAACACAATTCTAAACCTACGAGTAAACCACTAGTGATATTAATTTTTTGCTTATGCACCACTTTACTTTCCGCAGACATGAGTCATTAGATTCCCCTGTTATTACTCTTTCATAAGATAAACGGTTTTTTTTTCTTGTGCGCGATACCTTAGATTTTTGTGCTGTCGGCGCTTGGAGTATCATTAAAATGCTCGTTGGCTATTTTTCAATTTTATGTAAGCATACTAAATACTGATTAAAATATGTAAGCATAATATATTTTTTAAGATACTTCTTTTGTTCAATGCCATTGCAAAAAATAGATTTACAAATGAAACAATTCTTGAAGAGAACTAATTTTTCACCAATTAATGCAACAGGTTTTTGTGAATAAACTTTAAAAAAGATTTAGGATTTTCTTCGTGCATTGTATGAAAAACTTATTAAAGAATGCGGCGTAAATCCTTTCACGGTTCTAATAAATGTTTTCTGAGGTAGGTTTTTGCTCTACATGGCAGAATAACTAATCTGCAACGAACCAACTAGACAATATTTGTCCAAGAGTCTTGGTCATTTCGCTGATCCCAGTAAATCCCCTTAATCTTTCTAGCGACAGCATGTCCATATTTGATTATGTGAGAACATTTTTCCCAAGAAAAACGTAAAAGAGAATTAAAAGATCGTATTTGAGAAATGTCTGAGAAAAATTCCTTAAAATGTGCGAAAACAATTTATGAATGCATTCTTCTGAAATATATGCGCATAATTTTACAGCTTATGTCAATTAGTTTAACATCAACTAAATGATTTTTAAAAATGCGTACTGTCTCGAGTCTTTGCATAAAGAAAGACGAGTATTTAATCATGCTATAAATAAATAAATGAAACGTCATCATTTGCCTTATTAATTACATTTTCATAGTTTGAGAAAATTTTAAGGAAGATGTTTTATCATTCTCAACACGAATTGCTGAATTCTCTCGTACTAAAATATTAATATTAAAACATTTAAGATAGGTTTACGTTATGATGTATATGATGGAATTTGCATACGAATTCATATATAGCAACGGAGAACAAATCCTTAAAACTACTAAAAAAAAGTCATTTTGAAATATATTTTCCACTTATGATCTATCAACCGGAGCGATATAATCCTAGTGGTTGTCTCACATTTCATTTTTAATACCTACATTTTATCTAGCACAACCATAATAAATTCGAAAACCTTCAAAAACAAAATACGTTGAATTCAAGCAAATGGGGTAATTTGAATTCAGCAGGTTTTCCATAAGGTGTCATTTAATACCATGACAATCCTATTTGCATCTGATCGTCAGTCAAATGGCGATATATAGAAATTATTAATAAACTTATTTATTTCTAATGTCTGAAAATGAACCTTGTAGCTATTTTGAAAGCTACAAAATTCAATAGAAGGTAATAACATAAAATTAAAAAAAGAAAATAAATGTTAAATTATCTCAAAATAGAAATATATATGTTCACAATTTCATAACTCACCAACTTTTCATAACTCACGCATCTAACAGCGCGGAAATTTAAAGATTTTACATTTTTCAATAGTTAAATAAAATACCTCATAAATATTTTCAACTCTATGTAATTTGTTTTACCTAGTAATTTTATCACAAAAACTTCTTAACACTGCTTTTAAATGTTATGTATGTTTATGCTGCATAGAATGTAAGATAATGTGAATATTAAATAATGAATGGTAGATAAGCATGGATATTTTTAATCGCTTTTTTTATGAGTGGCTTTCTAGAAAATAGATATGAATATAACACCATTTCAAAAAGAAAAAAAAAGTGTTTTATCTTAAGTAATTGAATTTTTATGGATTTTTTTAAGCTGATTATAGAGTTTGGACTTCAAGTTTGTGAACATCGAATAATTTTATAATTTATGATTAATAAAGAATAGTATAAAACAAAAAGTATATTTTAAAAACCTTAACTTATATGGTATTTGAAATGGCCGATTCATTTACAAATTAAACAATTCCTAAAAAGTAAAGCTTTTATAAGTAAGACTAGTAGGGTACGACAACCCTAAATTTTTCTTTTACCTCACACACCTTAATACTTCAAAATCGTTATCACAGTGCCAAAATTAAATGGCAATCTATGCCGATCATGGGGATTCTAATAATATGAAATTTCATGCATTAGTCCTTGAGATATGACCTTGAGAATGAAGCATAGCGGCACCACCAGTTAAGTGATTTAAACCGAATTCTAATCTGTAACAACTTATGTCAATACCTAACTGATCCTGAAGTTTAATGAAAATCAGTACATTAGATCTTGAGAGTTCATAGTTCATAGAGCTCATTAGTTCATAGAGTTATTGCGGAAATCGCGAAAAATACTGCCATCTTTTAGACGATTTACATAAAACTCTGAACAATACTAAACCATAAGGACTAACTAAATCTGAACTTTGATAAAATCCGTTCATTAATTCTTGAGATAGAGTTATTGTGGAAATCGCTAAAAATGCAGCCTAGGAGCACCATCTGTTCAGCTATTTATACCAATATTTAGAAAACGTCTATTCATGTTAAGGATTAACTGAATCTGAAGTTTGATAGAAATCCGTGCATTGGTTCTGGTGACTGATCTATTGCGGAAATCATGAAAAATGCTGCATAGCAGTGCCTTTTGGTGAACGATTTACGCCAAATTGTAAAAAACTTCAATTCATGTCAAGGTCTAACTAAATCTAAAGTTTAATGAAAATCCGTGCATAAGTTCTGATAATTGATCTATTGCGGTAATCAAGAAAATAACTGCATAGCAGTGCCATTTGTTGAACGATTTACGCCAAATTATAGAAAACTTCAATTCATGTCAAGGTCTAACTAAATCTGAAGTTTAATGAAAATCCGTGCATAAGTTCTGATAATTGTGCTATTGCGGAAACCATGAAAAATGCTGCATAGCAGTGCGATTTGTTAAACGATTTATGCCAAACTGTAGAAAACTTCAATTCATGTCAAGGCCTAACTAAATCTGAAGTTTTATGAAAATCCGTGCATAAGTTCTGATAATTGAGCTATTGCGGAAATCATGAAAAATGCCGCATAGCAGCGACACCTGTTGAACGATTTACACTAAAAATTAATCAGCGCCAATTTATATCAAGGACTAACTGAATCTAAATTTTTATTTAATTATGCACATTAGTTCTTCAGATAGAGCGCCCACAAAATTTGTATGACATACAGACTCACAGACAGACATTTTGTAACAAAACGTGTTTTTTTATATGTCAGGCCCCTAAAATGTGTAAATCCGCCAAATCTTTTCACGAATCTAATACTTTCTTCTTATAAAGATAGGAGAAATTAACAAGATTTTTAATAAAGAAGAAAACTACATACACCCCTCCACGAATACTAACAAATCGTCACCTGAGAATAATAAGGTTCTATCTGTGTTTTTGAAAAAATTGGCTTACCGATATAGAAAGGCTCTATCTGTATCTATGAAAACATTTTTGCTTCAAAATGATGTTATATATAATTTACATATGGTATAATGATTAAGTTATGACATTATTTTAATCCAGAAATTCCTTTATAGACAAATAGAACATTTCTATATCGATAAATCAATTTTTTCAAAAACACAGATAGAACTTTATTATTCTCAGGTGGCGAAATGTTTCCGTGGACTATTTTTTGATCTGCATAGCAGAATAACCAGTCTGCAACGAACCAACCAGGCATTGCTTTGTCCGAGTGTATTGGTCATCTCACTAAATCCCCTAAATCCCCTTTAATCTTTCTACTGACACCATGTCCATATTTGATTATGTGAGAACATTTTCTCCCAGGAAAACAGGAAAAAAAAGTAAAAATGTGCTCTAGAAGTGTATGAGAAAAATTTGTTAGAACACGAAAAGATTTGTGCTCTCTTGTGTAAAGAAATCTGTGAAACAAAAATATTCCTTGCACGCCGTTTTTACTTCACATATATATTTTATGAAAATGGAAAAGGAACAAATCTATTCGTGTCTCTAACAAATATTTCCTTTAATAAGTTCTTGGTCTACCTTGAATAATAATCAATCGGCGACAAACCTGCTATACAATATTAATTTTTTCTCAGACTTCAGTCATCTTTGTAAACCAACTAAATCCTCCTAATCTCTCCGCTGACAGCATGCCCATATTTGATTAAACTGAGAATATTTTCTCGAAAGAAAACATAAAATGTATTAAAGATTGCATTAGAGAAATTAATTAAAAATTGTGAAAAGGATTTAGTGCATTCTTGTGTGGCAAATCTGTGATACAAATTAAATAATACTATTATACCTCAAGTAGATTTGTATAAACTAACTGAATTTATTAGAAAACTATAACTACATTGATTCAAGCCTTAACATAAAATAAATACAGTTTTAAATAAATAAATTGGCAAGTCGTTTTGTTTTGTCTGTTGTGATTAACCCTTTTGGGTCCGAATTTTTTTCCATTTTGAGAGCAAAATTATTATTAGTTTAATAATGTTAATCGTAACTATTCATATAGACTTACTGATGTTTAAATATTATCTCGTAGTCTGAAATGCAACGCATGTACTTATTTTGTGTGCAATTCAATACATATTTATATAACAGACTAAGGAAGAGTTTTTGGAGACGTTCGGAAAATATTGTATTACAACAAAGTTTAACAGTTATTAAAAATTTCTGATTTTTTTTTTTTTTTTTTTTTTTGCGTTTTATCTCGCATGATTCGTTCATAAAAGTAGCCTATGTTGTAAATTTAAAGCGTGAAATACATGTATAAAATAAGGAAATCGTAAACGGTGCAAAGAGAAACGTTTATTATTATTATTATTATTACCAAATGTCAAAACATAAATGAAGCCATAATAAGGAAGGCATAGACATATATTATCATTTGCCCACATACTAACAACGGAGGTCTCCATACGGGCATACTCAGAAAATTCTGAAAAAAATCACAAAATGTTCTTCTCGTGTGAATATATATGTTTGTAAAAAATTTTTTGGCGGAACCCCGATAGAACGTTCGTAAAAAAATGATGAAAATTTCGTTTATTTGGCGATTTATCATCGATTGGCGACAAAATAAAATTTCAAAAAATACTTTATGTCAAATTCTTTTTAAGGTAAAAACGTTTCATCTTGAACTTGTTTAAATAAATTTTTTTATATAACGTTAGTTTTGTCAGCTTTAGTTTGTTTTTACTATATTTTTGTCATAATGTATTTAGAATGAAAATTAACTGTGAAATTTTATGAATTAAAACATAATTTACATTAATTAAAATTGTTTCAATCTCAAAATTAACTCAATCTAATTGAGCTCTGTCGATTAAATTTTGTTGCTATGGAAACAAAAACTTCTCCGATACTGAAATGCTTTACTGCAGCATTCTTCATCTGGCCTTTATTTTGTCACACTCTTAAGTATGTGAAAAAATAAATTTCAATATGAAAGTATTTTTTATATAAGAAATTATTTTTAAAGTGATAAAAATAAATAACTGCAGCAAAAGCAAAGAAATATGTAATACAAAATGCATCTATGTGCCAAACTCTCTCATTGTTCAAATTTAAATTCATTAAATACTATTTACATGTATTCTAAAATTTAATTGAGAAGAAATCTTCAGGTGCATTAAAATCGTTTGCTTTGGCGAGGGAAAATGCTGCTCGCCAAATCGCGTGACACTTTCGTCTTTTCGCGCCAAATACCCGAAAGTATTTTATTTTTTTACTGTGTTTCTTCTGTAATTCTGCCGCTAATTTTGACTGATTTTTTATTACATACATGAGTAGTTTAATCAGTGGTTTTTTTTTTTTTTTTTTTTTTTTTTAATTCTGTGTATGCTCAGTATGGAGAACTTCCTTGTAAGCTAGAATTTCTATTGTTAATTAACCAGAACAGACATTTTATACATTATACAGTAAAACCTGTGGTAACGTAACCTGTGTTTAACTAAGGATTTCTCAAATCCAAAGTATTACTTTTTGACACATTTTTACTTACCCATCGTACGTAGTATAGGGTAAGTCTTGCAATCGTTTTTAAAATCGAAAAATTTTTTTTTGACGGGTTTACACGTTTTAGGTACTGGAGATTTCGTAAAACATATTTTTAGAAAACATTTTTTTGCCGTCCGTCTGTCTGTCTGTAAACGATCTATCTCCCGAACAAATTGAGATAGAGACTTGAAATTTTGCATGTACTTAGTATGTAAGAATGGGACGAACCCTATTTAATATCAGTAACCTCGATTATCTGGAACAATTTGTTTCGGATTCTCGAAAAAATCGTTCTGATGAAAGGTGTATAAAAATTTTCGAAATTTTTCATTTTAAGGAGTGATCATAAAAGGCAATAAAATAAAACAAATTTTGGATAAAGAACGAAGTCGATCGAATTATTAGTTGCCGAGATATCTGTAATCCTGTTTTCCATATTCTTCGATTTTTCATGACCCTGTATTTCATTCAAATTTCAATTCAAAGATATATTTTAATTGGAAATGAGACGCTTAATCCGAAGCAGTAAACTGTTAGCTAATAAGAGTATTATTTTTGGAGTTATAAGGATGTTTCTTTTTCGCAATACAGTACTACTTGAGTAGTTTGGCTTGTTGTATAATTTGTCGAAATAGATTCATCAGCAACTCATTAATAGAGCATTACTATGCATAATAAAAATATTTAAATACACGTTTAAATTTTGTTTTGGAATTGCAATGCATTTTATAAATAGTTTACAAATGTTTTATTTTCAAGTATTATATATCATATATATGATGGGTAAGTATTACGGTGGCCCCCAACGTTTAGTTCTTTTTTGTTTGAAAAACGCATGAAACTGGCAGGCGTTGTTATTGAAAAACTATGTAATCGAAAGGCGTTTTCCATTTTTGGTAAAGATAAGGAAATTTTCAAGAAATACTATCAAAGGGAGCTCGTTGAACCGAATTTCGCACGCGACACAGCCAGGCAGAAGAAAATGCGTTCGTTAATAATTTATGATTTGATAAGTATTTTATTTATCAAAATATGTAAGACTCATATCGATTACAAATCACTTCAGCAGCCAGGCCTGTCAATTTTATGCATTTACGTTTAAAAATGAATCAGTAAATGAGTTAGAAAGTTTCATGTTGTTGAGATGGGGATTTGAGGCTAATTCACTCTCGCGAAAAGATTCGTTTGCTAATGTTAATCTTAAGAAGGATTTTTTTTTTTTAATAATTCGTTTACATTTCAATATTTTTAAACTTTTTTTAAAATTACCTAAGATTAAGCTGTACAAAGATGTGTTTCTTTTAAGTGACAACATATGAAGATATGATCAAAACGTGTTCCCTTAGAGACCATAAGTCTTCGATAAATTACCCCATCTCTAAAAATGATTCAGCTCAGTCGTCTTAATCTATGCTTTTAAGCTCAAGGAGGATCTTTCCAGAATCACCTATATTTCCCCTGTCCCTCTCGCGAAGACGCTTGCGACCTAATGCTATTCCTATGGAGAAACATTTTTCTAACAACTCTTTCGCATTTTGGCATTTTTATTTTATTTTATTATTATTATTATTTATTTATTTATTTATTTGTTTTGTATTGGATAGCCGAGGTCCCTCTCAAGATCGCTCCTTGATTACTTTTTTGATATTGGTTGCAGATATTTTTTATAAAATTACTTTCACTTTCTTAACCGGTTCTAAAAGAGAAACTAACTTTATAAAAAATATATGCGACCAAATTCGAAAAAGTAGTCAAGGAGCGATCTTGAGAGAGATCCCAGCTATCCATTGCAAAAAAAAAAAAAAAAAAAAAAAAAATTAAAAATGTCAAAATGCGAAAGAGTTATTAGAAACATGCCTCCCCATAGAAATAGCAATAGCTCGTGAACGTCTTTGCGGCAGGGACAGAGGCCTTAAGCATAGAGGCATGACATGTAATTATTGCTTTATTTCATTAGTTTATTTACATAAACTAATGAAATAAAGCAATAATTACATAAATGTACATTTCTGTAATGCGTTTTATAGAAAATTTTATCTCGATTGCTCCACGTACTCGAATGTAATACTGGAGTATTTTAATTATACATGATATTATATGCTTCTATTTATTTATTTATTGCCCTAAAAAAAATAAATTTGCATATCCGAAAAGGATTATAAAATAGCCAACTTCTTATAGCTTAAATAATCAAATCCAAATGAATAACAATAATAGAAACATACATAAAATCTTGAAGAAACCCTTAAAAACTTTAAGTGTATTCTATCAACTTCTTAAAAAAATGGCTTTGCAGCTCTACCAATTATTTCCTTGAATGAGATTTTGAAATGCGTCATAGAATAAACAATCAGCAACTAAGCTTTTACGCAATACTTTCATAATCATCTATCTCCGCGCGAACATATATTCCCTCATACTTTCTCTGCCGACAGTGTGTCCATATTTAGGCATAAGATATTATTTAAATATATGACTATTTCACCCGCACACAATGGGACAAAATTAAAGATTACATTAAACTGGAAATTCATTAAAACTTGTGAAAGGATTTATGTTTCAAAGTCTATAACACTGGACATTAAATAATCCTCTCATACCTCAGTCAGTGTGACAATGACTAAAAGAATACCTTATAAATCTGTATCTTTATTTAGGTCTTTATATAAAGTAAATATGGTTTTTAATAAAGAAATAGCTTTGATGATTGCGATTTAATAATTGGCGAGATTTTTATGATAGTTGCTCTCTCTTCTTACTCATCTTCATTTAACAGAAATTATTAATGTAAGTACAGTTAGCTCTCGTTAATTCAAACTCGTCGGGACCACCAGAAATGTTCGAATTATCCGAAGTTCGAATTATGGAAAATATGAAATGAAAACATGTTTAATATGGTGCTATTACAAAGGAATTTTTTTTATTATTATTTATTTCTTCTATTATCATTAGAATATGACTTAATATTAAATTAGAATGCATAAATACATACACTAATTAAAAGATTACAAACAAGAACAGTGGAAGAAAAATTTAAAGCGTCACTGATGGAAAGAAGGGGCAATAAGAAAGTGGATATCAAATGCATTGAATTATATGTATACTCGTTCGGAACAATTTTCACAAAAATCAAAGAAAGAAAGTTATTCAAATAATCTGAAATCCGTGAGATAGAAAAGAAAAAAGAAAATCGGATTGAAAATTTCGGGACTTCATGTTTAGTTCGAATTAAGCGAAGATTCGAATTATCCGATTTTGAATTAACGAGAGTCGACTGTATATGAATATTTCACCCGCACACAAGAGGACAAAATTAAAGATTACATTAAACTGGAAATTCATTAAAACTTGTGATAGGATTTATGTTTCAAAGTCTATAGCACTGGACATTAAATAATTTTCTTATACCTCAGTCAATGTGACATTGGCTAAAAGAATATCTTATAAATTTGTCGATTTATTTAGGTCTTTGTATAAAGTAAATGTGGTTTTTTTTAATAAAGAAATAGTTTTGATGATTGCGATTTAATAGTTGGTGAGATGTTTATGATGTTTGCTCTCTTCATATTCATCTTCATTTAACAGAAATTATTAATGTAAATAACACAATTATGATACACTTACTTTATCGTCCACTTGTGTAGAGGAATTATGTGTGCGTTCTCATATTTCAAAAATTTTAACGCAGAACATTAAATAATCCTGTCAAACTTCACCTTGACATTAGCAGAATGTATTTCTCTGAAATAAGTAGCTTGATTTAACAAGGAAATGAAGAATATAGTTTGTTTTATCAGTTGCGATTTAATAGTTGCAGATATTTTTATGTTGGTTTCTCCCTTCATCCTCATCTTCATATAACAGAAATTACTAATGTAAATTAACACAATTAAGCTGCGTTTACGTTATCGCCGATTTGTGAAGAGGATATATCTGTACGTTCTTAAGTTTCAAAATATTTAACGCAGAATATTAAATAACCCTGCCATACCTCAGCTTAGCCTTAGCAGTATGTATTTCTCTGGAATATATATCTTCATTTACTAAGCCTTCAAGTAAAATAAATAGGGTTTTAGTAAGGAAATGGAAGAATATAGTTTGTTTTGTCAGTTGCGATTTAACAGTTGCAGATATTTTTATGTTGGTTGCTCGCTTCATCCTCATCTTCATTTAACAGAAACTACTGATGTAAATTAACACAATTAAACTGCGATTACGTTATCGGCCATTTGTGAAGAGGATTTATGTGTACGTTCTTACGTTTTAAAATCTTTAACGCAGAACATTAAATAATCCTGTCATACCTCAGCTTCGCATTAGCAGAAAGTATTTCTCTGAAATTTGTATACTCATTTATTTAGTCTTTAGATAAAATGAACAGGATTTTTAATAAGGAAATGGAAGAAATAGTTTGTTTGGGGTACTACTTGGTTATCCCGTCGACCAAAAAATATCGCCAAATTATAAGATTAAATGCCAATATTGGATGATCGCAAATGTCACAATAAATACGATAAACGCGTTTAAAGCATCATTAAGTGATTTTTATTTAAATTTAAATTTGTATTTTTATAAATATTCCGCTAATTATTTGGGTTTTTTGCGTTATTTAAATCAAGAATTATATTAATATGTATAATTTAGCTGTTACAGGGTGATAAGAAATAACTTGGACACACATGATACATTATAACTTTAATGCTAATGAAAATATTACGATCAAACTTCAAAATAAATATGAATACATTATTTCGTCTAATATATTTACAAACTAGCAGGCTAAGCCCGCTGCGCTGGTCTATTTTTCAAAACAAAACATGAATCAAACAAAATATTGAATATGATTGTGTTTTTTAAATCAACTTCACCTCGAATGCTCTTTCACATTTCTGAAAATCATACAAAACGCCATTGTATTTAAAGATAGAAAACCAACGATTATAAATGCACCAAAAATGCATTAAAAGTTAGCAAACAGCTGTTTCGAATCTACTGTCGAGATTCTTCATCAGTGCAAAACTCAGCGAGCTAGAAAAAGAAAACTGAGCCAAAAATAAAAACAACAATGGAATCAAGGCCCGTTGACGCCAAAATATATTAAAATAATAATAAAAGATTATGCTGTTATATCAGCTTATGCATTCGATAAAATTCGGGCTTTTAAGAAAAAAATATTTCAGTTGACCATTTATTGTAGAGTTTGATAGATAAATGAGGCAATTATGAAAAGAGCAATTTAAATATTGTCTATTCACCATACTTCTAAAATAGCGAGCATTATGATCGCAGAGATTGACCATTGAATTTAAACAATTTTCATTTGATAGTTTTTGAACTCTAAACCTCTCAACTTGAGAATATGGGTATCTGCGGAAACCTTGATCATCCTCTATCAATATTATATTATATTTCGCAACGTACATCTGCTCTTGACAAATCTATTACAGTGTTCCGTTTTTGGAATGCAGCAGAATCAATAAAGTTAAATAACGTTTTCCTTAGAAAACTAAGGTGAATGTTTTTTGAATGTGTGAAATTCATTTTTTGATACAGATGTCATATACGCATTACGTTGGCGTGATTGAAATAAAATGTACATTTTATGCCTCTTATGGTAATCCAACTTTGTTTTTAATTTATTAATGAACTATTTATTAACTTTCATTTGCATTTTTAAATAATACAAAATGTTATGCTCTATACATAGAAAAGTAAAATAGAAAATAGAAATGTATTTGTCATTTGAAAACGAAGTTTCCGTTAAAGTGGCGCCAGAAATGTATCAAACCAATGTGGTGCATATATGACATTTGTGCCTCTTTCTTACAACATGGGTGTGTGCATTTGTACCTAAATTTAGTTATTTAGCTCTATTTTTGTAATATTAACTGCAGTTTGTACAATGTACGACGGTACTACTTGATTATTCTATCGAGAAAAAAAATAATAGCAGATTATAGGAATAAATGTCAATAATCGATGATCGTAAGTATGATAGCAATTGATATTACACGTGATACACGTATTTTTTTACGTCATAAGTGCTTTTTAATTCGACTTTTAATTTGTATTTTTTATTTATGTTTATTGTTCTTTCGTTATTTAAAATGAATCTATGTAAATTTGAATAGTTTGGCGAAACTGGCCGACGTGTTAATCAAGTAGCACTCAATTTACATTTGAAAATATCATATTTCACAAAAAACTCCGGCACAAACCCGGATTTGCAAGATTTCCTTACAATACCAATGCGGCAAAATCCTCGTTTTAGAATAGCGAAGAAATGTGCATTTTTAAAAATTATTTTCGTTATTTTAAAACGAAAATATTAATAAATAAAAAAGTTACTATAGCACAAAACAATTTATAGAATTTCTAAAAAGAAATTGACAGTGAAAAAACAATTTATTAATACAGAAAACCCTATTACTGGGTTACCATATCAGGCAAAATAACACCGTTTTGGCGATAGTCAGATACCTCAATGTATATATAATATCTGTGCCAAACATGTTTGGAAAAAATACTGTAGTATAGTGAAAAAAATGTATACATGACATATACACAACACATTGGCTAGTTTTTTTTCTTCTCAAGCCGATTTGGAGAAAATTTTGTTTTCAAATACCAGTTACATATAGAGTTTACAATTATTTTCTGTTACTTTAAATAGAAAATAACAATAAATTTTAAAAAGTTTAGTTAATAATTATAAAACAAAACTATTTATATCCTTTAAAAAATAAAATAAAATAAAATAAAAATTTATTAATAAATAAACAACAGCCAGGTTACCAAGTGAGGCATAAAAACGCCATTTTATTGCAGTCGCGCAAATGTGGCGCATGTATGACAAATGTGCCTAGATTAAAATAGTTTATATAATTGGAAAAAAAAGAAAAAAATTGTAAATAGACAATTTATTAATAAATAGACAATAACATCCGGGTTACCATATCAAGCAAAATAATGAAACTTTGGCGTCAATTAATTACCCAGATGTATATATGGTATTGGCGTAAGAGACAAATCGCACCAACGTAGTGCATAGGAGATATCTGTGCCAAAAAATTTTAAAAGTTGCAGTTAAATTATTTTACAATATCTATGTATGTGGAAAAACATTTACCCTAAAATTTAAATATTATTCATTTTTGTGGTATTAACTACTATATATGTATTTAAGTTAAATGTAAAATGCTTTCCTAAAAATGCTCTCACTCATTAAAAGAGAGAGAGAGAAAAAAAAAATAGTTCTTGCGAACATCGCTCTGTCTTGGCTTTTTTTGGTTTAGAATCGCATTGATTGGCGACAAAAGTAGATTGAAACATCCGATTGAACAAACAACATACAAATAACAATTAGAGCCTTTTTTTTTTTTTTTTTTTTTTTTTTTTTTTTTTTTTTTAATAATTCTGCGAGTTTCTTCTGTAAAACACATAACGGGAAAATTAGATTTTAAAATATTTTTAAAAAAAGAAAGAAAAAAAAATACTTATGTTTTACCTAATGAAATTTTTGATATGTTGTTTTCTTTAAATCTGGCTCGAAAGAAATAAATAGCCAAATATTGTGTCATTTCAAAACTTTCTTTCACATTGAGATACTTTTTAAATGTTATATATATTCTTTTTTTCGTTAAAGATAAATATTTTCCTTTCATAATATTATTTTCCATTAAACGGATTTTTTTCTTTTTATCATTATTTATTTTAAATCAATGAATTAACAGGGTTTTTTTTTTCGAAATGTTTATATTATTTTCCATTAGAGAAAGCATTTCATTTCTTTTTTGAAATATAATTATTGCCAAAAAATTAGTTGTTGCAACCCTTCCGTCAACAATAACCAAAAAATACGAAATTTAGTACGAAAAATCAGAGTTATCCCTGTAATATTTGTATCATAAACCTCCGCAAAAATATTTCCTATCGAATGATATAATCTGCAAAAAGATCCATCGGGTAGTTTTTGAAAACACCCGTTTGGAAGTTTCAGAACTTCTGCTTTATAATATATATGATTTTCAAAGTGGCTACCTTTGGCCTTAATAAAGAGCTTTAAACGTGTCACAAAATTTTCGGCTATGGGCCGCAACTCACTTTCTGATATTTTATCCCATTCCTTGCATAAGGATTTCTTCAGGGATGCCAAAGTTTTATGAGGTTTAGCACACACCCTTGTCTCCAAGATGGACCAAACAGAATAATCCATTGGGTTCAAATCTGGGGAATACGGTGGCCATTCTTGAGCTCCAATGAAGTCAGGAAAATATGTCTTGCACCAATCTTGAGTGCCTTTAGCTCTGTGTGCAGGTGCGGAATCCTGTTGGAAGGTCCATCTTTTGTTTCCAAAGAACTTTTGTGACCAAGGTAAGACAACATCTTCCAAAATGAGTTTGCGATATGTTTGTTGATTAATCTTTATCCCTTGATCAACAAAAACAAGTGGTGTTTTCCCACTAGCACATATCCCACCCCAAACCATTACAGATTTGGGTCGTTGACGCCGTTCAACAATGCAAGAAGGTCCAGGTGCTTCTGCCGACCAAACTCTATCATTATGGCTATTGTGTGCTTGTTCAATCGTAAACAGTTTCTCATCTGCGAAGACAAATGTTTGCCATCGATCACCTGCGGCCCGCTTTAACACTTCTTTACACCTTTGAAGTCTTATGCGTTTGTTCTCTGCTGTTAGCTTTTGAGCCTCTTTCATTTTGTAAGGGTGAAGACCAAGCTCTACTCTTGCCATCAAACGTGCGGTTTCTCTGTTGATCTTCATCTCTCTAGCAACCTTTCTCATTGAAATCCTAGGATTTCGGTGAACTCGCTTTTTGATAACTGCACGGTTTCTTGATGTGTTAACCGTGCGCTTTCTTCCACTTCCTGGCCTGTCACCATCATGTCCGAGTTCTTTAAACCTTTTGATTGTTTATGAAACCGTCTGCTTAGGCACTTTCAACCGTTGAACAATTTCACATTGTTTCATCCCTTGCTTATGTAATTCAAGTATGGCAGATCGTTTGTTAACCATAATGGTTATCACAACTAACTTCCTTACACCTGTTTATTAGCTTTCTAGAATCAATTCCCAATGACAATAACTTTATAATTTTAGTGGTAGTTACAGATTTTTGGTTTCAAACTTCGTCCAAGTTATTTCTTGTCACCCTGTAATTTGGCGATTTGTATAATTTGGCGAAATTGGTCGGCGGGATAACCAAGTAGTACCTTGTTTTGTTAGTTACGATTTAATAGTTGCAGATATTTTTTATGATTGTTACTCTCTTAATTCTCATTTTCATTTAACAGAAATTACTAATGTAAATTAACACAATTATGGTACATTCACAATATCGTTCACTTGTGAAGAGGATTTATGTGTACATTTTTATGTTTCGAAATCTTTAACGCAAAACATTAAATAGTCCTGCCATACCTCAACTTAGCATTAGCGAAATGTATTTCTTTCAACTATGTATCTTGATTTATTAAATCTTTATGTAAAATATATAGGATTTTTTTTTTTTTTTTTTTTTTTTTTTTTAATAAGAAAATAGTTTCTTTGCTGCAATTTAATAGTTGCAGATAATTTTATGATGGTTGTTCTATTTGTCCTATCCTCCAACAAAAATTACTAATGTATAGGTAACAGATTTAATTATTTAAGGTGTCATTTTATCTACAAAATTCAGAAATCATTAAGCACACACGTAATATCTAATCACATAAAAAAGACTGCTGTAAATAACAAAATCTTTTTTTTTTTTTTTGCTATTAATAAATGGAAATATCGTTTTAACTTTATTTGAGTGAAAAATTGCTGCTTTTCAAATGAAAAAGCTTTTTGATATTGGAGAAAAATCTAAAAAATATATATATTAATATATTTTTTTTAAAAGTATCTTTTTCTCTTACATTCTGTAACTTTTAAAATCCGGGTTGGATCTCGAAGTCATTTTTAATTATCTAAATTTCTGAAGTCTTTTCGCTATCATGGATGTTTAATCACGTCTATTCACATTCATTTTCAAAACATTTTTTTGTAAAAAAGTTTTATAATAAAAATGTATTCTTAAAGTAAAAAATAATTGTTAAATTAAAAAAACAGCGTGTGTAAAATACAAATGGAATTTATCATTTAAAAGACATAAAAAAATATCATAACAATTTTTTTTTTCTGTAATTTGGTACCGCTGTTCCGAGTTGCAATGTGGAGTTATATATTCCATCTGTGTCTTACAAGGGGACCACCAAACATGGTGCTCACAGATTTTGATGAATTCAAAGTATATTGTAGGGGTCATAACATTAATTATTCGGCTGAAAGGGTTCTTTCAAATGGGCCTTAGTTTTTGAGAAATTGGGGGTCAAAGTTTAGCGTATATTTTAAGTACTTATTAGTAAGGCTCTTTGTCAACAGCTTCGTGGCTCCGCGGTAACGTACGGGATTCCAGACCCGCAGGTGGCGGGTTCAACTCCAAGTTGGAGCTTTTTTTTCTTCTTCTTTATATGTTTCGTATATGTTAAATTTTTAAAATAGAATTGGAAATTCTACAACTTTCAACTTATTAATATTTTCTTATGGGAATAGTTTACTTTTTTCATTTTTTTTTCTTATTTAAAAAATATGATTCAAATGATAAACTAATTACACTTCAAAATTCCTAAAATAAATAAAAATAAATAAAAAATGCATATATAATTAAAATTTTCAAAAGTATAAAAATTTTGAATGTTTTAAAATCCCTTCTACTTTAAATATTAATAATTTTGCTCAATTACATTTATATATATTGCTAAGTAAAAAAAAAAAAAAAATCCAAGTTGACGCTTTTTTTTTCTTTCTTTATGTACTTTTTACATGTTACATATTTTAAGCACAGTTGGGAATTCTACAGCTTTGAACTTTTTGATATTTTCTTAATAAAGTAAATTTATATTTTCGAATGTATTTCATGAAAATTTCTTTTTATCTGCAATTTTTAAACTAATATTTTTATTGACAAAACTGCATAACGAATTTATGCCTTTAACCTACCGCCTAAAAGTTAGCCCCCCCCTTGACGGAAAATGAAAAAGTGAGATATGCATTTCGTTTGATCATCGTTTGATCAGATTTGATCAACAATTTTCATCGTTTGATCAACATTATTTTACGAGTTATGATTAAAAATAACCAGGGGGGGGCTAACTTTTAGGATTATTCAAAATGCTCAAAATTAAAAAAAAATTAGCGATTCTTATCAGAAATCGATCGTAGAGATTTGATCAACTATTTTTAGCGTTTGATCAAACCCGGAAGTGCCCCCAAAATCGATATTTTTAAATCCAGACACCTAAAAGTTAGCCCCCCCATGACGGAATTTCGGGACAAAAATGGTGTCATCTAACGTAAAATTACCTCTAGAGATTTGATCAACCATTTTTAGCGTTTGATCAAAACCGGAAGTGCCTCGAAAATCGATATTTTTAACTCCAGACACCTAAAAGTTAGCCCCCCCATGACGGAATTTCGAGACAAAAACGGTGTCATCTAACGTAAAATTACCTCTAGAGATTTGATCAAAAATTTTTAGCATTTGATCAAACCCGGAAATGCCCCCAAAATCGATATTTTTAGTAATAGACCCCTAAGGGGTTTAGCTCCCCCACCACCTCCATGATGGAATTTCGCGACAAAAATGGTGCCATCTAACGTAAAATCATCTGTAGAGATTTGATCAACCATTTTTAGTATTTGATCAAACCCGGAAGTGCCCCCAAAATCGATATTTTTAGTAATAAACCCCTAAAATTTAGCCCCCCCCCACCTTCATGATGGAATTTCGAAACAAAAAGGGTGTCATCTAACGTACTATTACCTCTAGAGATTTGATCAACCATTTTTAGCGTTTGATCAAACCCGGAAGTGGCTCCAAAATCGATATTTTTTAACTCTAGACCCCTAAAAGTTACCCCCCCCCCTCCATGACGGAATTTCGAGACAAAAACGGTGTCCATCTTACGTAAAATTACCTCTAGAGATTTGATCAACCATTTTTAGCATTTGATCAAACCCGGAAATGCCCCCAAAATCGATAGTTTTAGTAATAGACCTCTAAGGGGTTTAGCTCCCCCCCCCACCTCCATAATGGAATTTCGAGATAAAGATGATGGCATCTAACGTAAAATTACCTCTAGAGATTTGATCGAACATTTTTAGCGTTTGATCAAACCCGGAAGTGCCCCAAAAATCGATATTTTTAACTCCAGACCCCTAAAAGTTTCCCCCCCCCCATGACGGACTTTCGAGAAAAAGACGGTGTCATCTAACGTACCTCTACAGATTTGATCAACCATTTTTAGCATTTGATCAAACCGGGAAATGCCCCCAAAATTGATATTTTTAGTAATAGACCCCTAAGGGGTTTAGCTCCCCCCCCCACCTCCATGATGGAATTTCGAGACAAAAACGGTGTCATCTAACGTACTATTACCTCTACAGATTTAATCAACCATTTTTAGCGTTTGATCAAACCCGGAAATGCCCTCAAAATCGATATTTTTAACTCCAGACCCCTAAAAGTTAGCCCCCCCCATGACGGAATTTCGAGACAAAAACGGTGTCATCTAACGTAAAATTACCTCTAGAGATTTGATCAACCATTTTTAGCATTTGATCAAACCCGTAAATGCCCACAAAATCGATATTTTTAGTAATAGACCCCTAAGGGGTTTAGCCCCCCCCCCCACCTCCATGACGGAATTTCGAGACAAAAATGGTGCAATCTAACGTATAATCATCTGTAGAGATTTGATCAACCTTTTTTAGCATTTGGTCAAACCCGGAAGTGCCCTCAGAATCAATATTTTTAGCATTAGGCCTATAAATTATCTCCTCCATGATATTCGAGACAAAAAATTAACATGAAACTAACACGAAATTATCGATATGTATATATATGTAGAGAGAGAGAGAGACATGCACTTGAGTACCCTCTGGCCTTGCCCGGGATGAGTGACCCTTAAATGAACTTTAATCTCGTATGACTTTATATGTTTAACTCCGCTTTGTCTGAATTTATAGTTTTGAATGTAAAAATCGGGAAAATGATATTAAAGTACATGCTATTCTGCGTTTCATTTTTATAGTCCATGTGTATAGTCCATCCAAAAAAAGCGAAACAGTGAGAAAACATGTTTTTTCAAATTTTTCAATTAGTTAGTTTTCCAAATGTTAACAAATTTGCGTTCATTATTTGTTCAGAAAAGCATTTCATTATTCTTTTCAAAAATCGATCATTTTATAAAACAAAGTTCTGAATCTACTTTTTTTCATTTACATATTCTGAATAAATATCCCAACGTAAACTGTGATGTGTAAATTTAATACCTCAAAACGCTACATTGTTATAAATTTGGTACCTTACAAAAGGATGCTAATCTAAAAATCATTTATCTTTTTTTATTATAAAATTAAATGACTGTAAATGATTATAAAATTATTTAATTCATAAATATGGAATACTCCAATATGTGGCATTTCTATTTTGTTGTAATGTATATCCATACATTATCCACTGTTCCGAAAGCTTTTTCCGAAGTACAGTCGACTCTCGTTAATTCGAACTCGTCGGGACCACAAATATTCGAATTATCCGAAGTTCGAATTATGGAAAACTTGCTTAATATGGTACTATTACAAAGGAATTAATGTCATAGTCTTCTTTAAACTTATTTCGTCTGTTATCATTAGAATATGACTTAATATTAAATTAGAATGTATAAATACATAAACTAATTAAAATATTAAAAACAAGCACGAAGGAAGAAAAATATATAGCGTCACTGATGGACAGACGGGGCTCTAAGTAAGTGGATATCAAATGCATTGTATTATATGTATACTCGTTCGGAACAATTTTCACGAAAATCAAAGAAAGAAAGTTATTCAAGTGATCTGAAATTCGTGAAATTCGTCCCCAAAGGGTTAAGAGCAATTCTGGCAAAAATAAAAGAAAGTACGTTATTGCAAAGATCTGAAGCCCGGGAGAAAGTAAGGAAAGATGAAAAATTGGAATCTCATTAGTTCGAATTAAACGAAGTCAAGAGAAAATGAAATCGAATTAATGAAAAATTTTAACGTTATTCTGCCTTTGAAAATTTCGGGACTTCCTGTTTAGTTCGAATTAAGCGAAGATTCGAATTATCCGATTTCGAATTAACGAGAGTCGACTGTATGTTTGAAATGATATTTGCGTTTACCGTCAAAGAAAAGTGAAATAACGTTGTCCAGCTGTTTTTTTTTTTTTTTTTTTTTTTTTTTTTTTTTGAGAAGAAATTCTGCCAATGCTCTCTCTTCTCCTCCCCCTCCCTCACCGGGCTCGGCAAGTGCACGATGATACATTATTATTGAATGTATTATGTAACAAGAAGCTAATAATCAATTATTTTTATGTAGCAGTTATTTCTTGTAAGTGCTATTTGATACAAACTTATTTCATTTAAAATAGTAATATTTTATTCACGACTCTTCATTTGAATAAAATAATCGTGCAGATAATCAATGTATAACCATATCTGTAAGTCACTGCAAACTAAAGAAACAATTGAAAAAAAAATAGACATGGATAACTGTATTATTAAGGAAGTTGTGGTTTTACGGTTTAAAAAATAACATATGATATCGTAATGAAAGGGGGGGGGGGAGTCCAAAATTCTTTGCCTTTTATTAGCACAACTTCAAATCTATAGTTGCCTTTACGAGATCATCTGAAATAATTTCAAATACAGGAATAAAGAACACCGCATCGCATCGTAAGTACTCAATCATTAATATAATATTTTTCTGTTTTTGTGGATATCATTTGTTTCCAAAATAAATACATAGGCTTTTTAAACGCTGAATTCTGCCGGAACCCACACCTGCAATGTGTTTGCCCTAATTCGGATATTATTATTTATCTTTCGTCAGACAGACGATTTTTCGATGCTTTGGTTTTCCAATGAAAAAATAAACATCTGCTCTGCTATAACATATACATTCAGGGAACTTCACACTTCCGTCAAAATAAGCAGACGATCTATTAACACTAGCCATATTAGAAAACTTTCAATCTCATGTTTTTCATTTAAACAAGATGAATCTTTTGCGGAAAAATAAAATATTCTATAATTTTGTACCAGTTAATCAAGAAATTAGAAAAAAAATATGTACATACACAAGTGGTACTGGTAATCCAAAACTGCATGCATCTGATGTTAATTGAAAAATCAATCACATTTAAAGAAATACAAATTACTGCACAAATTACCGTTTTGAAATATACTATATGAAATATATAATAATTATTAAACTCAAGCTGCAACCTTTTATTTTTACATTGCAATGCATTATTTGTGCTGAAAAATGAAAAAAAAATCATCTTCGCAAGAAATTGACTATTCTATGATTAATGAACAAAACATAAGTGCAAACTGCATTCAGCAAAATTTAATTGGCAGCACCAGTCGGGCCCAAGCATATTTTTCATTGGATTTCGACTTTCCAAAACTGTTTACTATAAAATAAACTTTGTGATTTACATTAAACCCTTTTAATGTAAATGTCACACTATATTTGCCATTATTTACCCATAGTTCTAAGAATTAAATATGAATTGTCATTTTGAAAACTTGTAACATCCCTCCCTCACATGGGACTCATTAGGGGTGTTGGTTAGAGGGAGCTCCCTTCACGTTAGATGACACCATTTTTGTCTCGAAATTCCGTCATGGAGGTAGGGGGGGGGGAGCTAAATCCCTTAGGGGACTATTACTAAAATTATCGATTTTGGGGGCATTTCCGGGTTTGATCAAATGCTAAAAGTGGTTGATCAAATCTCTAGAGGTAATTTTACGTTAGATGCCATCATCTTTATCTCGAAATTCCATTATGGAGGTGGGGGGGGGGAGCTAAACCTCTTAGAGGGGTCTGGAGTTAAAAATATCGATTTTGGGGGCACTTCCGGGTTTGATCAAACGCTAAAAATGGTTGATCAAATCTCTAGAGGTAATTTTACGTTAGATGACACAATTTTTGTTTCGAAATTCCATCATGGAGGTGGGGGTGCTTAATTTTAGGGGTCCAATACTAAAAATATCGATTTTTGGGGCACTTCCGGGTTTGATCAAATGCTAAAAAGGGTTGATCAAATCTCTATAGATAATTTCACGTTAGATGGCAGATGGCACCATTTTTGTCTCGAAAGTCCATCATGGAGGTGGTGGGGGAGCTAAAACCCTTAGGGGTCTATTACTAAAAATATCGATTTTGGGGGCATTTCTGGGTTTGATCAAATGCTAAAAATGGTTTATCAAATTTCTAGAGGTAATTTTATGTTACATGACACCATTTTTGTCCCGAAATTCCGTCATGAAGGGGCTAACTTTTAGGGGTCTGGAGTTAAAAATATCTATTTTGGGATCACTTCCGGGTTTGATCAAACGCTAAAAATGGTTGATCAAATATCTACAAATGATTTCACGTTAGATGGTACCATTTTTGTCTCGAAATTCCGTCATGGAGGAGGGGGGGGTCAAAACCCTTAGGGGTCTATTACTAAAAATATCGATTTTGCTGGCATTTCCGGATTTGATCAAATGCTAAAAATGGTTGATCAAATCTCTAGAGGTAATTTTACGTTAGATGACACCTTTTTGTCTCGAAATTCCGTCATGGGGGGGGTAACTTTTAGGGGTCTGGAGTTAAAAATATCGATTTTGGGGGCACTTCCGGGTTTGATCAAACGCTAAAAATGGTTGATCAAATCTCTAGAGGTAATAGTACGTTAGATGACACCATTTTTGTTTCGAAATTCCATCATGGAGGTGGGGGTGCTAAATTTTAGGGGTTTATTGCTAAAAATATCGATTTTTGGGGGCACTTCCGGGTTTGATCAAATGCTAAAAATGATTGATCAAATCTCTACAGATGATTTCACGTTAGATGGCACCATTTTTGTCTCAAAATTCCATCATGGAGGTGGTGGGGGAGCTAAAACCCTTAGGGGTCTATTACTAAAAATATCGATTTTAAGGGCATTTCCGGGTTTGATCAAATGCTAAAAATGGTTGATCAAATTTCTAGAGATAATTTTACGTTAGATGACACCGTTTTTGTCTCGAAATTCCGTCATGGGGGGGCTAACTTTTAGGGGTCTGGAGTTAAAAATATCGATTTTGGGGGCACTTCCGGGTTTGATCAAACGCTAAAAATGGTTGATCAAATCTCTAGAGGTAATTTTACGTTAGATGAACCATTTTTGTCTCGAAATTCCGTCATGGGGGGGCTAACTTTTAGGTGTCTGGAATTAAAAATATCGATTTTGGGGGCACTTCCGGGTTTGATCAAACGCTAAAAATAGTTGATCAAATCTCTACGATCGATTTCTGATAAGAATCGCTAATTTTTTTTAATTTTGAGCATTTTGAAAAATCCTAAAAGTTAGCCCCCCCTGGTTATTTTTAATCATAACTCGTAAAATAATGTTGATCAAACGATGAAAATTGTTGATCAAATCTGATCAAACGATGATCAAACGAAATGCATATCTCACTTTTTCATTTTCCGTCAAGGGGGGGCTAACTTTTAGGAGGTCTTTAACCTTTTATTTTTAATTATTATGTAATTTCTTTTCTAAGCACAATTCTGAAATAATAATTTTTCTTTTTTCTATCGCTTTTTTTTTTTTTTTTTTTTTTTTTGTGGAATATTTTAAATGAAAATTTATCCTTTTTTCTATAAATTATACAAAATAATTTTCAGGTGCAATTTCTCAAACATTTATAGGATTAGTTAATTCAAATAATGCATACCTTCGAAAGTGTAATAAAATACTAATGCAGTAGTGCTAAAATATTATCCAAATTTTTACTGATCTTTAAATACATTTATCTCTAACGTTTAATAAAAAAATCAACTAGGTTGAAAAAGTCGTCTGCTAATGAAATTAGAATTTACGATACATAAAATGATATATATTTATTTTATTCGTCTGCTTTTATTTTCTCGGTAAAATCAAGCAAAAATAGAAATTATTTTTGCTTTTGTCATTTTGTTTCTTTTGCAGACAAATAAAATATTTGAAATATTGGTATGTATATTAGGGTGGGTCGAAAAAATCGAATTTTTTCAAATCCACTATTAATAGTGCGGAAAAGTTGCCTTTTGTAATTAGAAGGATAACGCAAAAAAGGTTTTTGAAATCGGTTAATATCTTTAGGTCGCGCATCGCACTTGAAGTTCGGAAAATTTGACCAAAAATGACATTTTTTGAAATTAATGATGAAAATTAAAAAAATTTCGATCCTACTTCTAATAGTGCGGAAAAGATTCCTTTTACAACTAAAAAGATAACGCAAAAACTTTTTTAAAATCGGTTAATATCTTTAAGTTGCGCATCGCACTTGAAGTTTGTAAAATTTGATCAAAAATGACATTTTTTGGAATTAATGAGGAAAATTAAAAAAAAATCGAACTTGCTTGTAATATTACGCTAAAGTAACTTTTTACAATTAAAAAATAACTTTTTTTTCTTTTTAAATCTGTTAATACCTTTAAATCGCGCATCGTACCTGAAATTTGGAAAATATGATCAAAATTGGCATAGGCTGATTACAAAAACAACTGACAAACCGATTTTTTTCTATTCCAATTGCTCAGTGCGCATTAGGGTGGGTCGAAAAAATCGAATTTTTTCAAATCCACTATTAATAGTGCGGAAAAGTTGCCTTTTGTAATTAGAAGGATAACGCAAAAAAGGTTTTTGAAATCGGTTAATATCTTTAGGTCGCGCATCGCACTTGAAGTTCGGAAAATTTGACCAAAAATGACATTTTTTGAAATTAATGATGAAAATTAAAAAAATTTCGATCCTACTTCTAATAGTGCGGAAAAGATTCCTTTTACAACTAAAAAGATAACGCAAAAACTTTTTTAAAATCGGTTAATATCTTTAAGTTGCGCATCGCACTTGAAGTTTGTAAAATTTGATCAAAAATGACATTTTTTGGAATTCATGAGGAAAATTAAAAAAAAATCGAACTTGCTTGTAATATTACGCTAAAGTAACTTTTTACAATTAAAAAATAACTTTTTTTTTCTTTTTAAATCTGTTAATACCTTTAAATCGCGCATCGTACCTGAAATTTGGAAAATATGATCAAAATTGGCATACGCTGATTACAAAAACAACTGACAAACCGATTTTTTTCTATTCCAATTGCTCAGTGCGCATATGAGCTGTGAACACAGCTGGTTTTCAGGCTTGTCATGTAATTACCACCAACAGTTACGTTACATCAAGGAAAAATCGTTGTTAAACGCTATCGAAGATCTAATAGGGAAGGGCACATTTCTTTAATTCAGGAGCCGGATGATCAAAATATGTTGGTCATCTAAAGCCTATGAATGGAACCGGAAAAAATATTTGTGAAAGTATCGTTTTATATCTGGCTCAGATGAATATCTCCTTAGATGAAGTCCTTGTATTTGGATGTGATAGCTCCTCTATCAATACGGGATTGAAAAAAAAGGGTTATTCGAAATTTGGAAATGAAGATACGCAGGCCCTTGCAGCGGTGCATTTACTTGTTGCATTTCATCGAATTGCCTTTTAGGCACTTGTTTCAATGCATTGAAGATAAAAACAAACGGCCAGCATTATTTTCTCGTCCTATAGGCAAGCAAGTACCTGCTTGCGAAAGGCAACCTGTCATCAAGTTTGAATCAATCAATTGCTCTCGCCCAATAGTGACTGTTGAAAACCCAAATGACCTCAGTAAAGATAAAAAATATCTTTTTAAAATATCAAATGCTGTGTGATCGGGCTTCTGTCCTGAGGATCTTTCTGTCCGAGATCCAGGGACCATTTCTCATTCCCGGTGGCTAACGACCGCCAATCGAATTCTCAGACTGTATATATCCACAGAAAACCCTAGGACTGAAACGAAGCAGTTAGTTTTATTTATCATAGAAACATATGTGCCTGTATGGTTTGAAATTAGGAATAATTCCATTAATCAAAGCATATACACAAGACAATAACAACATCGCGCTACCTATCAAAAAGTCTGCAGGAAGTTACAGACCCTGTTATTGAGGGTAACACTTACTTCACTCATCCATAAAACCTACTATTGGCAATGATTGCAGATGAGAGGGAGCATGTGCGAGAATTAGGATTACAACAAGTTTTGAAAGCAATGAAACTGGTGACAGAACAAGTGGCAACTGTGAGAGATTTTGTGATACGCAAGTTAAATTTTGGCGCTAAGGATTGGACTGAACTAATTGACTGGTCGAGCTGCAAAGTTACTTCACCAACTTTTTACACAGAATCAGTCCAGAGAGAATTTTCTCTTTTATTGAATCGAAATCTCTCTCAGAATTGGAAATGAAAACAATAAGGGTGTTTCCGTACCACACACACAGGCGGTGGAATGATGTGTGAAACTTGTGAGTGAAGCTTCTAAAAAAGGATGTGGCTCTAATAGCAGATACGGCTATATTAGATCATCTTTGCTTTCGCGATCACTTATGTCAACATTTGATAATAAATCTCACTACAAGGCTTTACACGAGGTAAAAAATGAAAGTAAAATGAAAAATAACTATTTTCTAAAATTACTATAATGAAAATAGCCTAATATTGCATGAGTAAAACTTGTTTAAAATTGATTTAAATTTTTTTGTTGAAGAATGTCTAATTAAGTAGTGTTCTAAATCTGTTCAATATAAATGTTTAAATAAATAAAATAGCTAAAAATATATGCTTTTCTAATTTTTTTCGTAATTTATAAACAATTTATTATGAAAAATTATTAACCAATTTTAAAATTGATTTTATTTTACGTTTCTATGCATATAATGGAATATTTTTATGTTATTAGAAAAAAATGAGAAAAGAAGACGACTTTTCATCTTTTATATGAAACATTGTCAATTTTCATAAAATTTCGCTAACTTAAATGGACTTAAAGGTATTAATAGATTTAAAAAAGAAAAAAAAAGTATGTTTTAATTGTAAAAGGTTACTTTAGTGTACTATTACAAGCAAGTTTGACATTTTTTTAATTTTCCTCAATAATTCCAAAAAATGTCATTTTTGATCAAAATCTCCGAACTCAAGTGCGATAGGCGACCTAAAGATAATAACCGATTTCAAAAAAAAAAAAAAAAAATGCGTTATCTTTTTAGTTATAAAAGGAAACTTTCCCGCACTATTAGAAGTAGGTTCGAATTTTTTTTAATTTTCATCATTAATTTCAAAAAATGTCATTTTTGGTCAAATTTTCCGAACTTCAAGTGCGATGCGCGACCTAAAGATATTAATCGATTTCAAAAACTTTTTTTGCATTATCCTTCTAATTACAAAAGGCAACTTTTCTGCACTATTAATAGTGGATTTGAAAAAATTCGATTTTTTCGACCCACCCTAATGTATATGTATAGCTGAAATTATGGCATGAAAATTGTGTATGCAATTGGTAGATTTGTGTCGAATGCTAAAAATGGGTTGAATGCTAAAAATACTGTAATAGAAGGAAGCAGCACTAGTACAGAAAACTTTCGTTTGGAAAAGGAACAAAAAGGCGAAATTACAAATGCATTAAAATATTGCGAGATGTTGTTACGAAATGATAATCTGCTTACAAATTCCCAACCGGATGATATTTCCTTTTCTTCTATTGCTATAGCTGAAGAATTTCATAATTCAGTATTAGAAATATGAAATAATCGACAATTTATTGAGGTAGATGAACGGATATTGAATGAAGAATGTAAATTTAATGAATTTACAAAGGTATGATTTTTTTTTACTTAGCAATATATTTAAATGTAATTGAGCAAAATTAATAATATTTAAAGTAGAAGGGATTTTAAAATATTCAAAATTTTTATACTTTTAAAAATTTTAATTTTATATGCATTTTTATTTATTTTTATTTATTTTATGAATTTTGAAGTGTAATTAGTTTATCATTTGAACCATATTTCTTTAAATAAGAAAAAAAAAATGAAAAAAGTAAACTATCCCCATAAGAAAATATTAATAAGTTGAAAGCTGTAGAATTTCCAATTCTGCTTAAAAAATTTAACATATACGAAACATATAAAGAAGAAGAAAAAAAAGCTCCAACTTGGAATTGAACCCGCCACCTCCAGGTCTGGAATCTGGTACGTTACCACAGAGCCACGAAGCTGTTGACAAATAGCCTTACTAATAAGTACTTAAAATATACGCTGAACTTTGACCCCCAATTTCTCAAAAACTAAGGCCCATTTGAAAGAACCCTTTCAGCCGAATAATTAATGGTATGTCCCCTACAATATACTTTGAATTCATCAAAATCTGTGAGCACCATGTTTGGTGGTCCCCTTGTTAGTGTGTCGACAGTAATTGTTTTTTCAGACGTATTTTAAGATGTTTTGCGATTTTTAGATTGGAAAAATTAGTTGAACAAAGAGTTTGTTTTAAGCTTTGAGTTCCAAACAAAATTTCGCTTACCGAGTCACTGAAAATGTTGCAGAAGACTTACGGTGAACGCCGTATGTCACAACACAGGAATATGAATGGTTTGAGACATTCGAAGAGGGCCGATAACTGGTAGTTCATTTGCCTGGTTCTGGGCGACATTCAACATCTGCGAACGACTTAAACATCGATAAAATGAAGAAACTTATGCTCTAAAATCGTCGTATGCGTCTTGGAGAGTTGGCTCAAGAGATGGAGACATCATCATCTCAGAGCAACAATACAGCGTCTAGTAATAATCGAAAATGAGATGTTTGATTTACTGCTATGAATATCTGAATTTCATCTAGCGAAACCACTTCTAAAACACTAAGTCATATTTAATACTGTACCTCAGCCTCAGATGTGTTTTATAAAAATTCTCTACTATTCCACTAGATGCAAACACATTTTTTCAAAGCAGTAAGTCAGTCATCTCATCTTCGATTATTACTAGATGTCCCACTGCTGTTCCTAATGTTATGACTAATATTTTGGACATGAAACGTGTCAACGCGTGACAGATTCCGAAAGTTCTTAATACTGTCTTACAATTGCACAAGAGTTCGTGTTCAAAACTGTGACGAATGTCAACTACCTAGTATCGTACACGGCTAATGTGTCCTGTGTGCTTTTTCTTGCTTCCGAAGTTATACTTACAACCTCTAAGAAGGCCTTTTGAGTAAATTGAAGACAGAAAAGAAAATTCGTTATAGGAGCTAAAGAAGTTACAATAAATTGCCTACCAAAAATGTACGGAGAAATATGTCCTGCGATCGCACAGTTGTATTGAAATCAATAAGGCCTACTTCGAAGACAACAAAATAAATATTTTTTTGTGTGTTTTGTTTAACAATTCTAGATACTTTTTTAACAGGATTGCCGTGTTACAATAAGATGGTATAAAAGCTCTACAATGCAATATAAAATAAAGATTTCTCAAAACACCATAAAAAGTAAGTAATGCAGAACGTATTTTGAGAAAAAAAAAGTCTTTCTCCATCCACTGCAAAAGAGAATTGCTGTTACTTTGAAAACAGAATGCTTCTTCCAAAGTGGTAATAAGTATTGCTTCCGACCGATGATGAAAAATAACAATCTTTCGAAATAAGCTGTGCATTATTTATTTTTATTACATTTTAAGAAATTTTTAAATTATAAACATTACATTATGTTGCATTGTTACACACTGCTTACATTGTTAGAAAAATAAATTTAAATTCTGAAATGTATTTATATCATGCATTATAATTCTACTAGTGGGGCAGATTTATTATTGCATCTTCGAAAATATATACATTATAAGCGAAAAGCATAGATCACGTATTTTTCGTTATAATACTTTTTTCGTGTATGCTTACAAAAGCAGCTTCGTCCAACTCCGCATGATATATGTATCTGAATGATGCATGGACTTTTGCGGGATGCACATCATTACGTTCGGGGTTATTTATAGGGGTTGACTGATGAGTTGGAAACCTCGATGAGGCAGGTCAGGGGAAAGATAATCTGTTACATAACTTTACCTTGTCTCATCACTAGAATTATCAAAACACAGCAATAAATCAGAGATGTTTGCGTTAGTTAAAAGTCGTATCGATAAAATAAATCTAGGAAATTTTCAGGCATTTTATTTTCCGGTTTTTCAAAAATCGGAAAGTTTTTAAATTTTGTTTTTACTACTGAAGTAAAGGGATGTATATGTATAATAAATTATTTATAGCTAACATTAATTATTGCATTTGATATAATAATTAATTTTATATGTTAAATTCTAGTGAAGGTATTGTTTTTTCTTTTTCTGTCTAACTTAAGTCAGAGTTATATTTTAGTCTGATTGTTTTTTTTTTTTTTTTTTCAGTTTTTTCTAGTTTTTATGTGTTTTGGTAGCCTTAAATTCGTATTATTTTGCTTTTTCACGGCTAATACGAAGATGAAACTACACACTTTATTTGCAATGCCAAAGAATTTGTGGGTTTGGAGATTCTGCTTTTGTTCTACAAATTTCCATTATATTTCTTTTAATTTTTTCCTGTGTTTCAAGGTGGTAATTTATATTACATTTAATGGTTGTATATATATATATATATATATATATATATATATATATATATATATATATGTATATATATATATATATATATATATATATATATATATATATATATATATATATATATATATATATATATATATATATATATATATATATATATATATATATATATATATATATATATATATATATATATATATATATATATATATAGTTAATGTATTTAATGTTATTATATATTTAATGCATTGCTTTTGTAACTCGAAAACATTTGTAATTAGAAGTTTGCAAGGTATGAATGCTTAGTAATTGTCTAATTGGCCATTATGTTACTGTTATTCTGTATTCCATGAATTTTAGACATATCAGAAGATAAAATCTGTGCATACGCAAACGGACAATTCCTTTTCATGAAACTTGGTCTGAATCAGGATTGGTTTTCGTTATTTCCAATCTGTACTGGCCCAAGTCCTTACTTTTTTTCTGCAGACTCGGGCTGAGTGTAGTAAAATGTCTTTATTTGTGGACTGAACCAGGCTCAAAGTTCTTTCTCTGGGCATTGGATTGGCATTTTATTAATTATTTTTATAAAAACAAAGAGATTTTGTACATTTTTTTAACGAAACCTTTAAAAAGTTAATTTGGTTTAATAAATTACAGAGCTGCTTTTCATATTTGTAGAGTTTTAATGTGGGGTTTTCCACTACCATGTTTTTCTTTTATTTTAAACTACGTTGATTTTCTTACTGAATTGTCATTTGCATGTAATTGTTTAAGACATTTTTTAATCAGTGTTTACGTACGTAATTGTCTAATTAATTGGTCATTGCACTATAAATTCTTTTTTGTTTTTATTGTGTAATACTGAAAACCATAAAATTAACAGTAATAAACCGTAAATAAGAAGTACTATACTCTTACAAATATACTATCAGTAATATAAAAGTATATTACTGCTCTAGGTATAATATTTGCAATTGGAATGTCGGTATTATGGTGTAAAACCAACTTTTTTTAGTGTAATATTTTTATTATTCTGTATTCCATGAATTGTAGATATATAAATCTGAAAATTAAATCTATGCATATATAAGTACGCCTTTTGAATAATTTTAATTACAGAATAATGTGGTTAAAAAATATCAGCATGTTCTATGGAAATTGAGTCGAGCCGAGGCCAGGTCAGGCCAAATTTTTAATTTCATAACGGGTAGGGCCAACAAAGATGTGTGTACGGTGCAAGGCTAACGACATGTGCCGAATTAATAGAAAAAGCTTTAAAATTAATCTATTGATTTATAACTAAATCCTAAAGTTATTAAAATACTGCATTATCATCGAAAACACAACTGTGATATAACTTTATAATTCTAGGGCAGCAGCATCAAATCGATTGGAAAATTTCATCACCAGATACAAAAACTAAGTTCAGTTTAATAAAAAATGTGGAAAACAAGAAAATAGATTAGAACCGCTACTCATCGTTGAATCATCATTTTAATTTTCGAACAGAAACGCTGTCATTTTATTTTATAGAGTTTTATACTTTTCATAATTAAAAGATTTAAAAACTGCCTCATTTTCACATTTTATTATTCCTACAGAATGGCAAAGTTTCTTATTTCTCAGACATTTCGAGATAAAAGAATGTAAAAAATTGTTAAATCTTTAGTCGAAAACTACCAGTTTTATAAATAAAAACAATAAAGAATCCTACACCTTCTTTAAAATTTAACAGCATTTAAAAATTTTATTTCTTCTGAAAATCAAATTTTAAAGTGTTTATTCATTTATTTTATACAGCAATTGGTTAACACAAAGTTGATCGAACATTTTCATTTCACTTTTTTGTGTTTCTTTTTAAAAATAAAGTAAAATAAAATTTGAATATTGACTTTGAGTCCTTTTATTTTTAATTAAAAGTTGCATAGCTTCAAACAAAAACATTGTCAAAGTTCGAAGTAACTGACAGTTTAGCGGATTTTTTTTTAAACTTGTCACTTGTCAACAGCTTTTGCATTTCATGTTGACAACTGACAAGAATGAAGAGATATATATCTTTTACAACAATGGTTCTCGTAAAACTTGTAATATTTCAGGAGAGGAAAGCCATACAAAACTTTTAGACGTAATTTTTTTTTTTTTTTTTTTTTTTTTTTTTTTTTTTTAATAGGTAAAAGTTTTTTATTTCTCTTCACTGAGTAAAGTATATTTATTTCAGCTTAAAATTGTTTAATTAAGGTAATTAGCAATTAATATTTTTACCGACTTCAATAAATGGGGGTTATTCACCCACACAACACAGATTTGTAAGTTGGTACGTAATTTGGATTAATGGACGTGTCCAGTTGAAGTCTAAAAGTTCTCTGGACATCATAAATACACTATTAAAAATAAAGGATTAACTTTTCTCCAAAGAACTGGATAAAGCAAGAGATTTTACATTCAATTAAAAATAACTAGTTCATCAAATTACGTCCAAATATCACCCCTCTCTAAGTAATAAGTATGTCTTTTGGACCATAAAATTAACGTAATTTGGACGTCCAAAATTTGACCGTATTATCTCCAAAGTTTGTTCATATTTCATCCAAAAATGTGTCCACTTTGCTTACAAAACTTATTTATATTACATACAAAAATATCGACATACGGACTAAATATATGCGTCTTTTAGATATACATTTTAAAATACTTTTAAAAGCACAGTAAATTTACTGTTCTCTAAATAATTTAAGTTATTGTTTGACAAAACAAAACTAATTTCTGTTATCTTATATTAAATTAAAAAAAATATTTCATTTATCTAGCATTAATGGATGTGGAAAAAAATATATATACATGGCTATTGGCAAGCGATAAATTTTAACATTTTAGTTAATTATTTATTTTCTAAAATGATTTCGCGAAATAATGAAGGATTTTTTTTTTTTTTTTTTTTTTTGGGGGGGGGGGGTATTTTAAATAATTAAAATGTATGACTTATTTCATTATTTATTTGCTTTTTAATATGTCATCTTTCTTTATAACAAGATAATATTATGTTATCTTAATAAAATTATAATAGAAAAAATAAGTTAACTAAAACGTTAAAATTTATTTCTTGCCATTACCCATCTATACATTTTTTTTAACATTCATTGATTCTAGATAATAATAGAATTTTGTAATTCAATAAAAAAAACAAAAATTAGTTTTTTTTTTTTTTTTTTTTTTTTGTGTGTGTATATGTGTGTGTGTGTGTGTGTGTGTCAAACAACAACTTAAATTATCTAAAGACCAGTATATTTATAGTGCTTTAAAAGTATTTACAAATCAAATAATGCTAACAAAACCTATTTTCAGCTTTTTTACTTTCAATTTTCTAAGATCTTTAATTAAACTACTTTAGTTAGTGCCCTTCATCCCGACAGAAAGTAGTTTATTAATTTTAGAACATTTATTTTAGTAAAAAAAGATACATTGTATTATTTACAAGCTTATTTATTTCATTTCACAAACTTGTTAGGGATAATACACAAAATGAAAAATATAAGATACCTACCAGCAAATTGGCTTTTATGCTTTGTTTATTTCTAAATTCTAGAAATCTATGCATTTCTGCTTTTCTTCACATTTTTATTTTTTATACAATTAAAAAAAAATCTTTGTTTCCATTTATGTTATTACTGGGGATGATAATGTTTCTAATAAAGCCCTATTTGCATAGCTGCCAATTGCTATGATTTTTAGCTAGCAATAATTTTCAACGCAAATCTTCGCTTTACTTAATTACAGATATCTGAAATTGAAAAAGGCAAAGATTTTTAACAGAAAATAGTGATAGCTAAAACTCATAAAATTTTGTAGTTGTACTTAAATATATATATATATATGTAATAAAATAAAAAAATATTGCGCCATTTTGTTCTCTCTTAATTTCAATTCTAAAATTTGTGGAACATATTTCAATCTTAGTTTCGTAATGTATTAACTTGTAAGAGCTAAAATTCTTTTTCTTATTTTATTTATTAATAAATTATTGCTTGCTTCTCAAAAAGGCGGGAAGTATTTCGTAACCTTTTTACTTTCTGGAATATTCCCGGGATTTTAATTTAATTTTTTATTTAACATCGCGTGACCGGTGTTAATGCGCGTTGTTAAAGGGCTTGTTATTTGCGAGGAAAAATATAGATCCTTTCGAGACCACGCCTGCTAAGACCAATCAGAACTGATCATTTTTTTACGTTGAGACTCGAGTTAATCCTAATTAGATTTTTAAAATGATTGACGCGGAGTAGGAGGGAGCTAGTTTTGTCGTGAAAATGTTTTTTTTCATTTGGTTTTTGAGGAGCGTTAGAATGCAATTGACTTCTAAACTATCAAGACGCCCGTTACATTTCCCCGCTGAAATAGAATATCTGATGATGTGGACTGGATAACGAAGGTTGTAGTGTCAATGTGTGCTAAGGTGATTGCGGGAAAGAGCTTACCTATTTTATGAGTTCATAAATAAAGAACTTGAAGACTGATGGTGTTTGTTTTTATAATGGGGAAATACTCCAATGAAATTCTTCCACTGCTCGCCAACTGTCGGAGCGACTACTCTGCTCGTGCTGCTGCGGATTCCTAGAGTTTATGCAACATAGTTATTTCGTCGAATTATATTTATTGCATTAGCCGGCAGGATAAATGAGCAGGCGTACATCTCTGTAGAAATATTAAACCAGTATGGTTTGCCAACTGCAGACTGTTCCAGTCAGAGAAACATGTTAATCACAGCGATGAGTGTGTGCTCGCCATGTCCTAGGAAGAAATGTGTTTGTCTTACACTTCCCGTTACAACTGCATCAAGAGAACTGCGTGCGCCATTTTCGTCGAGTTTGAAATTAATTTGCTGGAATTTCTGCTTTTGTTTGATATCCCATTAAATCAGCCCGAGTCATCAAGGTGGTGCTACTGGTGTTGAAGGAGGTGCTATCGATAAAGAAAAAAAAATTTCTCAAATAATAATAATAATAATAATAATAATAATAATAATAATAATAATCAGAAGACATATATTTTTTAAATTTTTTTCGTGCATTTCGAAGGATAGATTTCGGAGCACTTTGAATGAATTTCCAAGTTGTGTTTTTGTTTTTCAAGTGAAAATTGGATATTTGTACGGGTTATACACCCGTTGTGTCGTATTTAAGAAGTGCTTTATTTTTTTGTTTATCTTAATAAATTTTAGGTATTTGAACAAGCTCGATATCGAGGTGTATAATGGCAATGATATCTCTTGACTGCAGCGAGAGTGTCACTTGTCTGGAAATTTTTATATTTATTTGTTTATGCCGGCGTAGACGGACAAACTGAGGATTTCTTATTCTGTATTGAATTATTCTAGTTATAACTTAGAATAATATAATAACAAGTAAATATTAAAAAATATATATTTTTAAACTGAACGTATTTGTAATATTAAATTTAAGCTATCAATTATGTAATTAATTATTTGCCAAGTAACAAAATTTTTATCACTTTATTTTAATTTTTTTTCTCTCTCTTTGCTTCTGCATTCCAGTCCAAGTACATGTCAATTAGAATTTAATTTTGTTTTTTTTTTTCTCTTTCCTACTTGCATCTTGCAATGCTTTATCACACCGAGAAAATATTTATTGCGTAATTATTTGACATGAATTGACATGAATAATCTTGTCTTTTATTTTTATTATTTATTAATATTTCTTTTAAAAGAATTTTAGTAGTTTAAAGGTCACGTGCATTCTCAAACATGAACAAAATTTTTATTTATTTTTATTTTATATTATTTTATCATATTATATTTTATTTATTTTTTTATTTTACTTTTTTTGTACATATTCCTACTTAATCCTGCACTCGAATTACAAGATTAACTAAATGATTACATAATTGATTATATTCTTTATTCTATTTCACTTCTCTCTCTATATTTCATCCCAAAAATATGAGATGAGATAAACGAGATTAAGTATACAATTTAGAAATTAAAGAATGTCTTTTGAAATATTTACTATTACTTATTGAAAAATTTACTTATACCCATTATGAGAATTACTTATACTTATTATGATATTTATTATTATTGATATTTCTCCTTATTATGTTTCTTTATTATATTGATTGTTTATTACATTGTTAAAATTTATTATTACTGTATTACTATATTATAAAATGTGTTATTATCTAAAAATATGATTATAAGAAATATTTTCACAAAAAGTTTCAAAAATAGAACTATCATGATTATCCTAGGACTTTATTACAAAAACAAACTGAACTAATAGCATGATGTTAGATGATGAAGAATGGATGGTCTATAATGATATAATTATACCTCCTTGAAAGGAGGTAGTGAACTATTCGATTTCAAATGTGACTTTTTAGACGGACATTATGAACCAAATTTTTAAATTTGATTTCATGAATTTCTATTAAATTTCTCCATTCTATCTAGGTTCATTATTGTCAAGGAAGATTCAACATTATTGTTTTCCATTTTTATGCTAAAAATATACTATGAGTAATTGCTTATATTTTCAAACAACTTTATGATGTGTACTTTAAACAAGATCATATCTTGTATTTTTATTGATGCCTATTTTATTGAATTTAAATTTAAAGCTATTCCACGCATCACCTTAGTGTTCTTAAATTTGAATTCTATATTTATGTAAAAAAAATAATTTAATTTTTCTTTTATTTAGTATCTAATTATTATTACTTATATCAACAACTTCGTGAGCTAAGACTGCATCATCTCCCTTTCTGTGAAATTGCAGATCGCAGACCTACATTTTCACCCTTATTTCTGGGAGGGGGGATTTGTAATAAAATTAAAAAAAATTGCACCATTTTGTTCTCTCTTAATTTCAATTCTAAAATTTGTAGAACATATTTCAATCTTAGTTTCGTAATGTATTAACTTGTAACAGCTAAAATTCTTTTTCTTATTTTATTTATTAATAAATTATTGCTTGCTTCTCAAAAAGGTGGGAAGTATTTAAGTATTTCGTAACCTTTTTACTTTCTGGAATATTCCCGGGATTTTAATTTTATTTTTTATTTAACATCGCGTGACCGGTGTTAATGCGCGTTGTTAAAGGGCTTGTTATTTGCGAGGGAAAATATAGAGCCTGCCGAGGACACTCCTGCTAAGACCAATCAGAACTGTTCATTTTTTTACGTTGAGACTCGAGTTAATCCTAATTAGATTTTTAAAATGATTGACGCGGAGTAGGAGGGAGCTAGTTTTGTCGTGAAAATGTTTTTTTTTTCATTTGGTTTTTGAGGAGCGTTAGAATGCAATTGACTTTTAAACTATCAAGACGCCCGTTTCATTTCCCCGCTGAATTAGAATATCTGATGATGTGGACTGGATAACGAAGGTTGTAGTGTCGATGTGTGCTAAGGTGATTGCGGGGAAGGGCTTACCTATTTTATGAGTTCATAAATAAAGAACTTGAAGACTGATGGTGTTTGTTTTTATAATGGGGAAATACCCCAATGAAATTCTTCCACTGCTCGCCAACTGTGCTCTCCAAGATATATATATGTGACGATTTAAAAGTTAGGAGCCAGAGACATCAACGCTGGGTGTCCCTTTCACCGCAGAGAAGTCATGGCCACCGAGGAAAATAAATAAATAGATGTAGAGAATCCAAATAATTACTCATTGGCTGCTGTAAGTTCATTTATTTAATCCGTAATCATGAGAAAGGGAAAAGCTCCTTTTGCAAACTGTCTTTTACCGAAACATTCCATCATTATTTCAGCGAGCCGTACTCATCGAAGAAAAAACCCAAGAATCCTCCTTCTCAGCTCGAGACTTTCCCTCTTAAATCTAAAAAGAAAATTCCAGAACATTCTGTAACCTCAAACCATCATTCTTTTATGTAAACAGAATTCTTGTCCAGCTACGAGACTATTTTCCACAGACGATAAATTTATTTTTTTAAAAATATTATTTAACCAATTTATAATCTACTCAGGATTTTAAATATCTTAGGCAGACGATTTTTATAGACTATTAATTTTAAGAGGAAAAGAAAAGAAATGAATTTATTAATATGCACACATCAAAGATTGACGGCGGAAAAATAAATAGATAAAATAAAATAATGATATTTTTTTAAAGGTATGGTTTTGGAATAAATTTAATAAGACTTTCTTAAAAAGGATTGATACAAACATAGAAAAATGAATTTTATTTGGAATATTAAGAAATAAAAATTTAATTAAGAATATTTTTAATTTAGAGCCATCTTTTTAAATTTACGCATACTGGAATAATGTTTTTTAAGGCAAATTAAGAATTTATATCGTCTGCATAAAGATTAACAGATTAGATTTAGAAACAAGATTTTAATTTAATTATTTGAAGTAAGTACGGAACATTATTATAAGAAAATTAAGATAGTATAAAGGTTAGTTTTGGCGAAAAAATTTTAAATTTGTAATATATATATATATATATATATATATATATATATATATATATATATATATATATATATATATATATATATATATATATATATATATATTATGCTATTTATTAGCATACAATATCATATGCAAGGTTTTATATTTGTTAAATGATGATTTTTTTAAAATTTTTAAATAAAATCAGTGCTATTCAGCTTCTGCACATACTTTCGAGCTGCAATTCGACATACATGTACACATATACTATACATCAGGGCTGTCCAACGCGATGCCTTCGAATGCCATGGCGCCCTTTGAGGATTTTGACGGCGCCACTTCGAATGATTCCAATTAATGGGAGTTTTCTAAATAAAAAATCAATTTAAAAAGATACTTCTTTAAAATTATTAGTACTCCACGTGATTTTTTTTTTATTGTAGGTGCAGTTAAATATTTCCTATACAAAATATTTTGAAAGGCTTTTCCCTCAGGAAATTGCAATTCTCAATTTATTATGACTTACGCTTTTTTCTGCAATCATTTTTCACATTGTGTTATGCATAGTAGTAAGCTTTATATCTCAAACTAGTCAGTGTCTGGGCATCTTTTGATGCTACTGCATATAATTACTTCTCCTACCACGGTTGCCTTTATAGCATCTTTTTATATATTAAGAAAATCTGGATTCATACCAGATCTTATGAATAATAATTTATGATTCCTTTAATGGACCGGGAGGTGGCCATACAAACCTGAACCTCACAGAGCTGACTGACGTCTAAAATTATAGAATTAGACGGAACTTCAGTAGCATGTTAAAATACAAGTGATGTGCCATGTCACATCTTGGTGGAAAACACCTACAAGCCCTATTTTAGTTCTTGACTGGCAGACTTACCATTGTGATTTCCTGTTCTCAGTTCTCCTTGCTTTTATACTTTTAGGCACAGAAAAACACAATGATAAATCTGCCGATTAACCACTAAAATCGGTAGTTTCCACCAAGATGTGACATTGCAGACCAATTGTATTTGAATATGCTACTCGAGTTTCGTCTAATTCTGTAACTTCAGCCGTCAACTCGATGAGTGATAGTCTGAAATGCTTTGTAATCTATAATGAGAAACATTTTAAAATAACTTAAAGAAAAAAAACAGAATTTTTTATTTGAATTTAGAATTTTTGAATAAAGAAGGAAGCCAAACTAGTAATCTGCCCTATAAAGAGATAATATTGATTTATATTTACAGATAGATGAATAATGGCGCCCTTCACTGTTTCACACTAAATAAGTTGCGCCCGCGAATATTGAAAGGTTGGCCAGCCCTGCTATAAATCATAATTTTTGTTAAATGGATGTTCTGGTTTTGATAATTATATTTTCTTATATGAAAACATAATTTCTTAGTGGAATGCATGATCAGATTTTGATTGAAGAAAGGGGAAGGGAGTTCCTTTTTTAAAAGCATACGTTCACCTGCTGTAATAAATAAACCATGTTTTTAACAATTCTTTTGTGTGTGTGTGTTTGTGTTTCTAAAAGGATTTTGTTTTTGTTTTTCAGTTGGAAGTGCTAAATTTAAAAGGATTAGTTTTTCTGGCGAAATGAGTTCTCTAAATTGGATAATTCTTTTTTTTTTTCTAAAAGGATTTGAAAAGATTTGTTCTCGAAAAACTGAGGAGTCAGAGATCCTTGTGCTATATTTTATTGTGATCTGAAAACGCTCTTTCATGTTTAGCCTTTCTGCTTCGTCAGTGTGAACAACTAGCTACAATGAAAGTAATTGGTTGCCACAAACTTTTCAAATATTGTTAAACAACAATATATTTCTTTTTAAAAAAATATCATTGCGTAGATTTATTATTGTTCTTTTTTTTTTTTTTTTTTTTTCATGGGCACATTAAAAACTAAGATTATATTAACATTCAAGTTTTCGCTAAGTACAGAAAATTAGAGTATGTTATAATTTTTTTTTTTTTTTTTCGTTTTCGAAATTAGTTTCTCAATGAAACATAAGCATTTTACGGAATACTTTAGTGTTAAAACTGTTGTTAGTTTTCGTTTTTTCAAAAACTAAAACAAAATCACTTCACCTTTTTTCATTCACGTATAAAAACATTTCATATTTATTTACTTAGAAGGTGTCACAAATAAAAATTAAATTAAAGAGTTGACATGTTTCGGTTCATTAATAAGAACCGTATTCATAACATATAAAATCAGTAGAAAATTAAATGACACTGGATATAAATTTTCTACTGATTCATTTAATTTTCTACTGATTTTATATGTTATGAATACGGTTCTTATTAATGAACCGAAACATGTCAACTCTTTAATTTAATTTTTATTTGTGACACCTTCTAAGTAAATAAATATGAAATGTTTTTATACGGGAATACTTTAGTCATTACAGCGTATAATATTGTCTACAGTGTTTTTCACATAAATTGTAATTATTTTGTCAATTTTCCTACTTCTTAATTTTAATACAGCAGAGAATTAATGGTTAATAGCATTACCATGACGACTTAGGGTTATAGACCGGAAAGCGGTAGCACACAATCGCCTAATCGAGTTCATGGATGAAAAATCAAGGCTTACTTTAATTTAGATTCGTATATTAAAATGCAATCAGTCTGCCAAGTCATATCGTGATGGAAAACACCAGAAAACCCGATTTTAACGGTCGACTCGTTGGATTACCAATGTGCTTTCTTGCACCCAAAAGTATGAAAATATGGAGGATTAGGAGCAGGAAAACATATTGGTAAATGTATGAGTTAACCGCCAAAATCGGGTTTTTAAGTGTTTACCACCAAAATATGACTTGGCAAACCGATTGTATTTTAATATGCTAATCGAGATTTAACTAATCCTAGATTTTAATTCGTGAACTCAATGAGCTGAGTGCCTGTGCTGCCGCCTCCCGGTCGATAAGCCATAATATTGAAAATTGCACATCAGACAATAATCTTGAGTATCACGGGTGTATAAAACATGCATTTGTTGTTTGTTCTAAATTTTTAAGTAGATTTCGTAATAAACACTACTTATTATATGTTCACTATGGTGGAATTTCTGAAAACGTTTTGCAAATTTATGTTGATCCGGAACCCTAGAGCTAAAAACCACCCAGTAAAAAGAAAATTTTCCTCCGGCTCGGCTTACAGGCAGAATTAGGTTTCGAAGTTAAGTACTAATTTCCTCAACAAAATTTAAATAAAAGTTAGAGATAAACCCAGTTTAAAAATTTTATCTGGCTGCTTTTGGTTGGTTTTATCAAGATCATGTTAAGAAGATAATATTTTTTTTCTTCAGGATTTGATAAGATTTGTTCTCGAAAAAACGAGATGTCTAAGATTCCTATTTTTGTTCCATTTGTTTTTGCTGAAAGAGTCGGGCTTATCAAAAATTTGTCGATATAAAAGTTGCAGATAATGATAAGAAGATGTTTAATAAATGTAGCGGATTTTATATCTTGTGAATCGATGAAGGTGTGATTTTTTTCCTTGCTCCCCCCCCCCTTTTTTTTTTTTCGCTAACAGTTGGTCTTATCAAAAACTAAAAAGATTTATAATAAGTTTAAACGAATTTAATATCTTGAGAATTGGCGGAACTATGAACTTTTTTCCTCCCTAAAATCCTAATTCCCCCCCCCCTTCTTGATCCCATTTTTAATTTTATCAAAATCTGGCATACATAAATTTTTGGCTCTATTTCCAGAAGTAATAATGACTTTTAAAGTAAAGAAAAAACATCAACATGATTCTGATAATATTAGGCATCACCGAAATATGAAATTAAAAACTCGTCAAAAGCGGCCAGATAAAATTGTTAAACTGGGTTTATCTCCAATCTTGAAATTAGTACTTAACAGTTTTGATTCTCTTGGCATGAGGGCATACATACACGTTTTGTATTCCAGCTTGAAAATATAGTAAATTGTACTGTCTAAATTGTAGTTTTAGAGTTTAAACGCATATTCAGCGATAAAAATGGAAACGGTAATTATTATGAATGGTATTGCTGAATAAGTTTCGCATTCAAGAAGATGAATCTGATTTATTTTATTATAAATAAGTCTATCCGCAGGGAGCCATTTTGAATGTTTTATGTGTTGTAGACGGTGTTAGATTTTCAATGGAGCTAAACTTTTGGCTGCTGTGGACATTAATTATTGTTCACAGTACCGACCGGGTTGTGAACGCAACTGCTGGATGATTAGGTGTTTCTTATTCGCCAAAGTCAAGACAGCATATGAGGAAAGGGCAACTAACGTCACTGTGGGTCGAATTACTGTAGATAGGCAAAAAACTCCTGTTCGTTCTTTATCAGTCTTAGTGTACACATAAGCTTGGGAAATTTTATTGGTATATGTTTAATATGCCGATGATATGATTGGACTGTACGTCGCAAAGACAATTCTTGCAATCGTTATGACAAAAATGTAGTAATAGATTGGTTGGCAGAACTGTTTATAAACGTGCCTCTTCCTTGTAGCATAGAGAGAGAAAATGAACACTGTCGGAGAAGAATGATGAACAAGAAAGGATATTTGACAAAGAACGAAGAACAAATAGATGACTGGTGAAGAACAAAGAACAAAAATGGACGGAATCCCGAGCTGAGAAAAACAGGCCCTTAAACAGGGTTGCCTGTTTGATTTCCAATTTTAATTCATAATTTCCAATTCAAACCGAAAATTTCAAAAGAAGAATTTTTATTTTATGTGTTCGCTAAATGTATCTCATTAAATAAAACAAAAATATATATATATTCTTTATTTTTGGTATGAACACTAAATTTTTGAATAAAAATGGAGGAAAAACTGGCAGCCATGAAGTCAAATGTTAAAGCATTAAAAAAAAAAGAAAATACCTGATAACAACATGATTCCACATCTTAATAAGTATCTGCAGGATCCAATAAGAAGAAAGTTGTGTAAAAACTAAATTTAAGGCGGTGTAATAATTCGAAATTACTCGTGAATTGAAAACATCGTCTATGGTTGTGTCACGAAGATAAGTCTTGATCGAACGATACATGGGCCGAGAAATCTTCTTTCATATTTTCCTTCAAAACAATTATAAAACTCGTCTTATTTGTTTTTTAGTATTAGTTTTAATTGTAAATGTAATGCATAACTTTTTAGAATTTAAGAGCAGCTCTTGAAAAAAAATGTCACAAATCATTAAAATTGCAATCATATCTCGATATGTAACTTTTATTTTTCCTTTCTTCATAAATTTTATAGAAATTACTTTCTATATATTATTACCCAACAATAATTTAAAATGTTATTAATTTTGTGGCGATTCAATTGCGTTTATGAAGCATCCATTTTAGAACTGAATGTTCAACGTTTTGTTTGTTCGCAGTTGACAATTCTTTTACGTTCAGTTCAATAAAAGAATGCAGTTCACGTCTACCGAACTATTTTTGTTAACCTTTCACTGCACGATTTTTTCTATTTTTATGAAAAAAATATGTGAAGATTATATACAGATGTAATAATGGGAAAAATAATTTAAAAAAAAAAAATCAAATTTTCAGCTAAAGTTTGATATTTTATGGCGTGTATCTTATGCACACAATTAGTGTTTTTAAAAATTGTAGTTCTAAATTCGTCAATTAAATGGGCTTGAATTAATTTTATCTGCTTAACACTCAGGAACTTTCTTTATATTAATATTTTTAACTTTTCAGTTAAAATAATAAAAGTAAATTTTGCATTAATAGCTTGATCGATTTTTCGTTGTTGTTTTCAAAGAACATTTTTTTTTTCTTTTGTCAGATGCAGCCATCTGCCATGGACAAAGCAAAGTGTTTTCCATTCTTTGGACTATTCCTGATCAGTTACTGAGATCCTTTTGACCGAACTCATGGCGCATATGAGGATTATAGTGCTTTTAGAATGTGTCAAATGTGGCATACCGTGCAATGTGCCACATTTGGCACCTGGGATGTATAACAAACAGGTTGATAATGACAATTTCTATATTAATATGGGAATCCATTATTTCATACAGACCAAAAATTGATTTTTAAGTTACATTAATATTATGTTCTTTTCTTTAAAAAGAATTACTTAATATACAAAATGTTGTATTTCATTTAAGGCACTGCTAAAAAAATCCTATATGGGTGATTCTCAAAATAGGGGACAATTTCTGTCTTTCGGCATACAAAAAAATTGAGAGGTTTTCTGTCATGTTTTTATATTTAGATGTGTTTGTCTTAATATTATTCAGTATTTGCACTCAAGAATTACTCACTTTTTAGTTAAAAACACCTTAAAATAACAAAATAAATGTTCAAAATGTCATTAGCATGGATGTCCACAGCAACTGTGCCTTGTATATACTAGCTTTTTCAAGAGTTAATATCATGTTTATAAAATAAAATAAATGTTATTCTTTCTTTAAATAAATCAAGGAGAGGATTTATCCAATAAATTTCTTTTTAAAAATAAAATTATAGTATATAAAAAAAGAATTAAAGTTTGTCCTCCATATTCTATTTTCAAAACAAGGTCATACTATAACAGCTGGTTATTAATCAAAATTTCATTTTCACATATGACTATAGTTTGAAAATATAAAGTTTCTCCATGGCAACAAGCAGCCATTTTATCCCAGCCTGAAAATAGAAGCATGTATTGTATTTTAAGAATAGATGTTGAATATTAGGGGCGTACATAAATTGTATGTCATTAGAATGGATAATAATTTTCATGTTTATTTTATAATTAATTTTTTTATTTTACTTATTTGCATAGGACTTTTGTGTTTTAAAAAGCCCAGAAAGGACTATTGCATTGTGATTATATTTTAGCTCATAATCTTATTTAAATTAAAATTTTTCATTAGCATGGACAAATATCAGTGTCATTAGCATGGTTTTTCTGTCCATGCTAAAGACTCCTATGTGCATAAATGTAACCATTGCTTATATTGTATTTTTTATAAAGTTTAATTTTACATATACATTTAGGTATTACATTTATTATCCCTAAAAATGCATTAAATCTGTCAGAAAATCACTAAGACAGCTTCTTACATTGTTAGTGTCAGAATGTTGCTCATGTAAACAAAGTTTGCTCTTTGGTAATGTTTTTATTCTCCTTATATGTATACTATATGTAAAAATGGAAACCATTTGCTGAAAAGGAAGGCTAATAAATATAGAAAAAAATATTTAAACAGGAAGAAAATAAAAATTTCTTAATATATTTATTCCATGCAATTTGTTTTGTCATTAGCATGGCTCAAAAAATACTAATTATTTTTTTTAAGTTAATTTTTAAATATTTAGCTCTGCTGACTACATATAAAGTATACCTAATACTATATTAACAACACCTATTTTTTTCAAAATTTTGCTAAGAGTAATTTTTTTAAGATTTCACTTTTGAAATTGTCCCCTATTTTGAGAATCACCCATATATATATTTCGGCAATAAGAATTCGTCTAAAGCCGCAAAGTAAATACATAAATATACAACATTTTCTCATCTTAATTTCCAGAAAAACGTAACTCAATAAATTCAAATAGAGCACTTTGATGCACACTGCTTATGATGATGAGGGATCACACATCCATTCATCAAAATTATCATGGGTAATAAATGATTAAATAATTCGGAACAATATTTCAAACTACCCCGTTGAGCGAACGTGACCACGTAATTTAGAACACATAACTATCGATTTACTTTTCTTCCTACCCATCCTATAAGCGAATAAATCAAAGAAAAAATTTAGCATGGGCATGTCCCATGTGACAGATTCGTCTCAATGATGTAAGCACGCTACCGTGGGACGCACATCATTGCTGCCGGCTATTTATAGAGGACTACTGATGGCAGCACAGCAAGGCGCGGTGTCTATTCTAACTTTTCAGAAATTGAAGTCCGGAGAGAGAAATATAGTGAATTAATATTGCAATGCTTTTCTTTCTAAAGCTGAAGCAAATTTTCTTTAAGTGCTTCCTTATGGACAATAAGTTAAAATTATGGTTGTCTTGGATAATGCCTGATACGGAAATTCGTACTTAATATTTGGACACATCTGGGATATAAATAGATTATTTATGAAAGAAAAATAGTTTCTTATATTGGTAATTTAGCACAACTATCGAAGTAAAAAAAAAAAAAAAAAAAAAAAAAAAAAAAATGATACGGCGCTCTGCCGTCTTTTGATTATCAATGTAAATAATGTACATTGTTAAAAAAAAGTATAAAAAATGTGATTTGATTTAAAATTTTTCTTAACGTTCTCTCCGATAATTTTTTATTAATGTAATTTGATTAATAATTATCTACTTGAAAAAATTAACAAGCAAATTTTATATAATTTAAAAATAGGATTGTATGTGTAATGAATTGATGATGCAATAGAAACAGCATCGAAAACTGGCGATAAGTAAAAATAAAATAATGAAACTATAAAAAAAAGTATCAAATATCAAACATAAAAAAATATCCCCATAAAACCAAAACAACACGTAGGGCCCGTTTCGCGTGAAAATTCTAACAGCTCGTCACTAGCCCAGAAGCCTAGTGGCCTTGGTGTTCAGCACGCCTGTCTGCCACGTTGTAGGTCGTGAGTTCGACTTCCAATTGGGCAAGATACGCAGCCTTTCTTTAAAATCGATAAAATGAGTACCAAGCTTGCTTGGGAATTAAACACTGAGGATTTCTTGTTGAGCTGACACCGTGTCGGGACACATTCTGCATAGCACCTCCGAGCTCAGGGTCTAGTAAACAGAGTTGGGCGCTGTAAGCTCTGGTTCTTCATGGATCGTAATGGTGCAAGTTTAGTTTTTTTTAGTTTTGTCATCAGCTGAAGTAAATACATGTCCGTAAGGTGAAGGACAAGGTCACTTCTTTTATGACCTTGTCCTGGTCTTTGACCATCTATTTATCTATCCAACGTTTATTTTCATATGAAACTATATGATAGACGAGTGAAAACAGGGTAGTTTAAAAATAACTTTTTCATTTCAGTTCCGATATCAATTCTATTAGAAAAAAAAGTTTTCCGGTTGACAGTTCGATTTAATTCAAAGTCTGTGAATTTTTCTTAGAAGTTTTACATCTCTTTTTATTACAAAAAAAAAAAAAAAAAAAAAAAAAAAAAAAACATATTTTTGCAATTTCCCATTTTGTATCCTAATTAAAAAATATACATATGTTGTTAAATATTTTGTAAAAAGTAGGTGTTCGTACTGAACATTTCAAAGTTTGATATAATATCAATATAAATTCCGTCCTCTCAGCTTACTTTTTTTATACAGGGTGAGTCATAAATATCGAAACAATAGGCTAGCTCTTTAAATATTGCCCCTAGACCAATACTTCCAATTGCAAAAATTCATAAAAAAAGGTGAAATTTTTGATAAGATAACTTGCTAATCCATGAGGGGTCTATTTGAAAAATTACGAAAATTAACTTTTTATACGGCCCCCGTAGGATAAAAATTCCAATTAGGAAAACTTTTCTTATCCAGTCCTGAATAAGACACAAAAAGTTGCATCTTCATATCTTTAAAATTCGCAGAGTTATAGCCGTTTGAATGATTCATCAGGTTTTAAGGGATTAGACACAAATTGAAATGCGCGCAATTCAAAAGACAATGTTACGCTAACAGTTCTAGGAAACGGGTAAAAAATCTATCTTTTGAGTTAGAATTTTGATTATACTTTTTTTTGTGATGGTTAGCCATATAATTTGCTAAGAAAATCTCATCCTAAAATTTATTAAAATTTCATATGGTTAGTATTGGTTTAAATAAGATAATTAAAAATCGTTATAACTCGAAACATTATTTATCGGATTTCACTTTCTTTCATTTAATTAAAAATGAAAATCTGATTTTAGTTTTGTTTTTCAATATTAATTTTAAAACTATTAAAAATATTTATTAAAAAAATATGTAACTTAAAAAAATCATATTTTCAAAAGTAAATATTTTCTTAATTTTGCCCGAAATAAAACTAATGTAAAATAATTAAAAATGATATGTTTCAAATTTGTTCTTTTTTTCTTTAACAATTCTTAATTTTTAATAATTTAAAGACAAGAAATATTCGGGAAAAAAATCATTATGTAGAAAAACGAAATGTACTGTTTTACTGCCCGTCATTTATTAAAAAAAATGCTTTTATGTCTTTTTTAAAAATTTACCTCTCACAACTTCAAGCATTTTATCGTATTGGAGAGGCTGTCAAAAAATCTGTATTTTGTGCCCAGGCTGGGTCAGGACAGACACGTTATTTTTTCTGAACACTCGCCTATCCGGGCCTAATGTATTTTTCATATCGGGTGGGACTGCTTCCTAGGTCTGCGCAGGACGAAGCTTTCAATCCCAGTATCGAATAATCCGTATTAAAATTATTGTTTCTGACTGACCTAATACGTACCTGAAATAAGTAAAATTTAGTTCAATCAAAATTTTTACAAAAACCACATAGATTTTTAAATTGCTTTTATTAAAAAAAAAAAAAAAAAAAAAAAAAAAAAAAAAAAAAAAAACTTTATTATTATTTTTTAAGAATAGTATATTCAAATGCTAGAAAATTAAACAGAATAAATCCAAAGAAAAAAATCCAAATTCCAAAGAAAATCCATTTCCTATGACGAAATTCTGTCTTAAACGGAAAATGTATTCATCCATGCAAAATACATACAATAATACCTGAGAAAAAAATAAACTCCATTTAAACCTCCTTGGAAGGGATTTGTCTATAATGTATTTTTTCTTTCCTATGGGGTTCCATCTTAAAAGGTTTTAACGTAACATTTTTCAAAGTCTCCAACTTACGGGATATGGATTAGCGATATTAAAATATAATTGAAACATTTACATATAAACAGAAATTCATTAATAAAATAAATATATCACAGCCTTTGGCGCTTCTTTAATAATAAAACGTAAAAATATAAAAAACGAAAAACTATAATAAGCATTTTTGGTCAGAACTCCTCCATACGAAAGAATTTTTATCAACACCGAAGTAAAAAACTATGTAGAAATTCACGACTGAGCTGGGCTATGATTAAAACTTTTTCTAGGCCGGTCTAGGTTATGGTTTTAACATATTTCCATGCCGGCAGAACTTTTTCCCCTTTGGGTCGGTTTGGGACCGTACCTACATAATTCGATCCATACAGATCTCTAGTGCTGACGATCAACATAATTTGAAAACAAGTTTTGATTTAAATCAATACGCTGCTTTATTATGTCCAAATAAGAGGCACTGTCTTAAATCGACATTTAATAACAGATAATTTGTGGACGATCCCTCAACTGCATTGAAAATCGGTGAAAAATGCTTTGTTTACAAGCATGGTAAAGCGGCGTAAGTCACGAATTTTGGAGAATTTTGGATTTTAATATCTCTGTCAGATTTTTAGATAAGAAGATGAAGTTTTTTTGTTCATTTTAGGATTGGATAGGATAAGGTATAATTTCCTAATTGGGAATTTTGCTCTACGGGGGCCGTATAAAAATTTAATTTTCGTATTTTTTCAAATAGACCCCCCATGGAGTTGAAACTTATCTTATCAGAAATTTCACCTTTTTTCATGAATTTTTGCAATTGGAAGTATGGGTCTAGAGGCAATATTTAAGGAGATAGCCTATTGTTTCGATATTTATGACTCACCCTGTATATACATTCAAAGAAGACATATTTCTAACCGAATAGCTATTTTCGTTTTCTTCTTCATCTGCTCATTGATAAAGTGGTTTTTTAATCGAGTTTCATACAACTGGGTGAACAAACACAGACACATACTTAGAATTAAAATATAAAGAGATGTGTTTGATTTTTCTCTGATACTTCAATTATACAAAAGTTTAAAACGTACTTGCCAAGATTTTGGCAATTCTTCAGTCATTACTAAGTCTAATTGTTTGAGAAAATTGTCATATATGTTGTGATCCTGGTATCGAAACATTGTATTTAAAATGTTTTTTGCATGCTTTCGCAAGACTTTTAAAATAGTCATCTACAGCAAACTGAAACATTTTATCATATTTGAAAAATGAATTTGGCAGCCAAAAATTTGGAAAGAATATGAATATTCTAAGTAAATTTCGGAATCGAATCCTTCACAGACGGATCATCAATAACGAATCAACTTGCAAAATTCGCCTAGATTTAATGACGTTCCTTTGTACCTCGAGGTGAATAAACTTCCACATTAGGGATAATTTAGAACAGATTCTGTCTTGCTGTTTTCAATTTGTTCCCTTTGTTGAATATTGTCAGTGTGTTTCTGTGTGAAGCTGCATTGTAAAATATTTGTCTAACGTTACTCCATAAAATTGATGGCAGCCTTGCTGCCACGAACTTTATTAAATATTTTAGCTGATATAACCGGTGTAATATTGTAATGTTACACGAGTAATATATGTTTAAATTACACCATTATATAAGTGAAAAAAATTCCTCCATAAAATGGAGATAGCAGCTTTTACCAATTTTATGATACATAAATGTTTTACAGTTAAACTTCAACTCCGACTTTTCCTTGTCGTGGTCCTGTGTTCCTATCACACGTTTTGAACTTTCGAAATCCCCAAAAATATTTTTGAATAAGGAGAATTGGTTGCTTTGTGACGTACATCTTCATTTTCGTAATCCTTCAAAATGATATATATATATACAATAGCGTTAAAGAAAATGTCTTCGTATTTAGAATATATTGCAAAATTTTCAAACAATTGTATTGAAATACAAGAGGCATCGATGAAGCAAAATCCATTGTTCGGTTTTAAAAAAAAAACCTTGAAATATAATGGTACAAGATGCTTTTTTTCTTTTGTAATGTATAACTTTAAAGGCCTTAAAACTTAGTATAGGTCCCAACCTATACTAAGATATTCATCTATTAAGATATCATATATTGTACCCTCATATCGAAGAACGATGCCGCCTTTGATATTGTCAAAGTGGTAATAGAATGTCTGACAGTATCGTCAACCTGAAATCTCTATCAGTAGCAAAGTTCTCATATTAAAAGTTACTCTCTGCCACAGCACTGATCGATTGCTGCCAGAGATCGACACGGATTGCATTCTTCGTGATGCAGGCTGTTCCATCTTTCTATAATTCCTTTTATATTTTGTCATATTCATTTTTGTGCCATTGAATCACTCTTGATTCATTCATTACTCTATACAAATCTGACATTGACTTTTATCGCCTGGTATATTTTATGTATTGAAAATCGTTATGATTAAGAGATCTTCAAACGCGGTGGACGTTTTAATTCCAACAAACAATCAAGCATACTGATATTCATGGCATGAACAATCAATAATGTTATTCATCTAAACTCTATGATTATAAAAGGCAAATAACATAGTTTGGTATTAACATCCTTGTTGTGTTTCATAAACTGTAGTCAAAAGAATGAATGGTATTAAAAGTGCTTCATAAAATGAGCAAAAACATGACTTATTATGAAGTATATGCATCCTGCCATGGCGATAAAAAAATTCTCTTGGAGTAAAGCGATGTTTTTCACGAAAGCTCCGTCTGCATCTACACTATAGTCTTGAGCAGGGATGTAGTGTTCTGTATACGAAAGTATACTCCGTGTACCTTCTGCATTTTTTAAAGAAACTCTGTATACCCTCTGTTTCTCAAATAAAGCATTAGCATATATCCTATCTATGAACGTTCATGAAGTCAGCGTATACCTTCTGCCTATATCCTATACTCTCTGCTTTTTTACGACCACAGCATTGGTCTTTAGTCTGCCTTTTCGTAACACTGGTGTTTTTGATTTCCCGAAGGATTCAACATCTCGGTGCGCGCGTGCATTTTTGCAGGTAACGAACAATTGTAAAAAAAAAATGCAAATGGAACGTACTTGCTGGAAGCGCCTTGTTTGTAATAGCGGAGAAATTGACGTTTAATCTTGGTAAGTAGAATTTGTCAAACCTCTATCAAAATAAACTAAAAAGTTAAGTACGTATATAGCCGTGCATCAAACCTTTTCATTTTAATATTAACTCCTTGGGACCAGCAACACGCATACGTGCCGAAAAAAAAAGCTTAAAAATCTATGTTTATCCCCACCGATTAAGGTTTATTGTAAAAATTTCTTTATTTAATCGGAGCATTTTCTCGATTCAATAAGATACAAATTTATGTTTTTAAAACCGGTGACAAAACATTAAAAATTTCGTAAAAGGCTCCCGTCGCGAAGGGGTTAAATATGAATATGAATTCACAATTAAAAACTATAATGCATACAAAAATATGTCTAACATATATTTACTATTACATTAAATCATTCTAATAATATAAATAGAGCTTTCATAATAATCTAGAGCAAAAATTCAGGAAATAATAAAAGCAGCTGAATATTTTTGTTAATAAAACATTAAATTAAGCCAAATGATATGTGTGTGTTCATCACCGAAACTAATGACCAGTAAGAATATACATTCATTTTATACAGGGTGTATCTAAACTACTGGGCAAAACTTTAAGGGGTGATAGTACACATCAAGACAAATAATATTATATGGGAAACTAAGGGTTCCAAACGTCTTCCGAAGGAGATAGGCGCCATCAAAGTTTAGGGTCCAAAATTTGAAATGATTATAAAAAACGGAAAATTTGGCCGATTCGTTTGCAGTTTTCATAAAAACTGTTCTTTATCTCAGTATTGTCTTGAAAATAAATTATAAAGATAAATTTCAAAAAATGTCGATAGAGGGCGCTTTAGACTTTGGAGTAACGAACATCTATTTCTTACCGTTATTTTTTGCATCTCATTAATTTTTTTAGCAGTTTAGACATAAACTTAAATTATGAGCACAAAATCTGTGGTTAAGTAGCGCAAACTGATGTGTGTTCAATAGGAGTGGGTAGGTTAAAATTTCAAATAATTATGAAAAACAGAAAGATTGGTCAATTAATTTGCGGTTTTCACTAAAACTATTCTTTATGTCAGTATTGTTTGGAAAATAATTTATAAACATAAATTTCAAAAAATGCCGATAGACGGCGCTTTAGACTTTGGAGTAACGAACAACTTTTTCTATGGTTATTTTTTGCATCTCATTAATTTTTTTAGAAGCTTAGACATAAAATTAAATTTTGAGCACAAAATCTGAATCACTGGGAGGGGTTAAGTAGCGCAAACTGATATGTGTTCAATGGGGGTGGGGAGGTTCAAATTTCAAATGATTATAAAAAACGGAAAAATCGGCCGATTCGTTTGCGGTTTTCTCTAAAACCATTCTTTAAGACAGTATTTCCTTAAAAATAAATTTTAAAGATAAATTTTTAAAAATTCCGTTAGAGGGCGCCTTAAACTTTAGAATAACTAACAACTATTTTTAACCGTTATTTTTTTTTTTAATCTAAATAAATGTTTTAAAAGCTTAGACTTAAATTTTGAGCTCAAAATCTGAATCGTTGTGAGTAATTAAGTAGCGAAAAATTGAATGTGTTCCTAGGGTGGGCAGGGTAACATTTTAAATCCTGAACACAGTTCAGTTTGCGCTTCTTAACCCCTCCCAACAATTCAGAATTTGAGCTCAAAATTTAATCTAAGCTTTTGTAAGCATTTAATTAGATATAAAAAATAACAGTTTAAAATTATTGTTGGTTACTCTAAAGTTTAAGGCGCCCGCAAACGAAATTTTTGGAAATTTATTTTTAAATTTATTTCCAAGGAAATACTGACATAAAGAATGGTTTTAGAAAAAACCGCAAACGAATCGACCAATTTTTCCGTTTTGTATAATCGTTTGAAATTTGAACCTTCCCACCCCCATTGAACGCAGCTCAGTCAGCGCTACTTAACCACTTTCAACGATTCAAATTTTCAGCAAAAAATTTAAGTTTATGTCTAAGATTCAAAAAAATTTAATGCGATGCAAAAAATAACGGGAAAAAATAGTTGTACGTTACTCCAAAGTCTGAAGCGCCCTCTATCGAAATTTTTTTTAATTTATGTTTATAATTTGTTTTCAAGAGAATACTGACATAAAGAATAGCTTTAGTGAAAACCGCAAATCAATTGACCAATTTTTCTGTTTTTTATAGTCATTTGAAATTTGAACCTACCCACTCCCATTTAACACAGATCAGTTTGCGCTACTTAACCACAGATTTTGAGCTCAAAATTGAAGTTTATGTCTAAACTTCTAAAAAAATTTAATGAGATGCAAAAAATAACGGTAAAAATAGTTGTTCGTTACTCCAAAGTCTAAAGCGCCCTCTATCGGTATTTTTTGAAATTTATCTTTACAATTACTTTTCAAGACAATACTGAGAAAAAGACTGATAAAGAATACTGATAAAGAATAGTTTTCGCGAAAACCGCAAACGAATGGACCAATTTTTCCGTTTCTTATAATCATTTCAAATTTTGGACCCTAAACTTTGATGGCGCCTATCTCCTTCGGAACACGTTTGGAACCCTTAGTTTCCCATTTAATATTATTTGTCTTTATGCGTACTATCACCCTTTAAAGTTTTGCCTAGTAGTTTAGATACACCCTGTATAACGGAAAAAGTGTAAAAAAATGTGCTACCTATTAAATATATATTATATGCTATAAACTATATATCCATAATTATCTATAGTAAACTATTTAATGTGCAAAGAAAGTGAATATTGCAAAGAAAGTGAGCCTATTTGTAAGATGCGATGTTATATAGTATATATGAATAAAACTTGTTTTTGTTAAATATCAAAGAATAAATTTCTTTTTATGAATGCTGCGTGTTAACATTAAATAAAACAGGAAGAAATGTTTTATGTTTATCTTTACAAAAATATGTACTGATATTCATCTAAACTCTATAATAATAAAAGGCGAATAACATAGTTTGGTATTAACATTCTTGTGGTGTAATACATAAACTGTAGTCAAAAGAATAAATAGTATTACAAGTTCTTTATTTCTTCGTAAAATGAGGGAAAACATGATTTTTTTCCCTGCGTAATTGCATAAATGCATAAACTTATGATTCTATTGACTCAGCTTATCAAAGAATTAATAATTTATACAAGTTATTTTATACATTTAAAAATAGATAAAATAGGTATAAAGATTACTCAAAATAAACGTTTCGGACTCCATCTCAGAACTCCTCATCAGTAGATACATAATGGACAGGAAAAACGATACAAAATAATGTTTACAAAAGAACATGTAATCTATAAATTAAAGTCAAAGTAAAAAAAAACCAAATATAAAATAAGCTTTTTTTTTTTTTTTTTTTTTTTAAAGTATCAACCGACTTTGAAAAAAAGCTCTTAAAAGAATTAAATAATTCTTTAAAATTCTCTAATGACAAAACGTTATCCAATAAGCACACATCGGGTAAAAGGTACCGGCATAAAAACGGTTAAATTTAATATATACAATTTAATATTCACCAAATATAGATTTTAGCGAGATATTTTTTTACAAGAGATGAATTTAAATATTTATAATTTAATTTATGAATATATACATATAAAAAGTAATGAATTAGTTTTTGAAGTCGGTGCCAAACAGTCACAATTGATAATGATCATCACCATTGTCGTTATGGTACAAGGCACAATATACTCACAATTCTTATTACATTTGAGATAGTTTTGGGTGGGATCCAGTAGACTTTGGGCTATTAACGAAAACAGATTTACCAATTAGAAGCCTGGATTTTTGCGAAATTGTCGTTGCTTAAAGTAAGTAAATTTTCTTATTGGTCAATCTCATTTCGCAATTGCGCAAAATCTATGTGAACCCAATCCAGTTAAAATTTCGCAAGATCATGTATCTTCGTAAGAGTAACAGCATAAAAAATGAACGCTTCTAACTAAACGACTGCTTGGAAAAAAATCCGAATTTTAAAGTTTTAATTTTTAAAAAGTTCTAATCAATAGATGGATGGTGCATTGTCGTTTGTCAAAACAGAGATCTTAACAAATGGTGGAGTGATTATGTAGCTACAGCTGCAAATTTCTAACAGTGTAAATTTTCACATTAATTAATATTCTTCCGCTAAGAGCACAAAATCTATCTAGGTCCCGATCGTTGTCCAGTTAAAATTTCGCTGTTTGAAGTAAAAAGATCGCTTAACGGTATAAGAGTAATAGCCTGAAAAATGAACGCTTCTAAGTGGACGACTGCTTCAAAAATAATTTGAATTTTTACTATTTTTGTTTTTTTTAAAGTTCTAATCACCATAATTTGATTAAATTGAATGGGACCACATGAGCATCTTGCACTTTCAAACAAAAAAGAATTATCAAAATCGGTTCATATTTAGGGAAGTTATGATTGAACAAGAAATACATACAGGTTGAAATCCTAACCTCCTCTTTGAAGTCGGTTAAAAAACTGTATACTCATTGTCAGCTATGGAATATGGCTCGGCTTCGTTCAGACGTGAGTCTTCCAATTTCGTATGTATACAACCCCTTGAGGAGCGTGCCACTATCAATGTACAGCGTTGTACATTCATTTAACTAGTACCTACATTTAAGTTCACAAAGCTCGGGGTCCGGAATATGATCGGTTTCTAAGGTACCGCTCTTAAAAAGCACGCTTTTGTTTTTTTTAACCCGAGAAAGAACCTTTCTTTTAACCTGAGCTCTGGAATTGAGATCGAAACATCTATTTTGAGTAATTTTTATATGCATTTTAACTATTTTTAAGTGTTTGAAATATTTCATAATAAAATTTCTTATACCTAAAGTGCGATCTGTTTCACCTATATAGATTGAATTATAATTAGGGCAAGGTTATGTGTGTATTCATGAGGTGCTCTGGAACTGAGATCGAAAAATCTATTTTGAGTAATTTTTACATGCATTTTAACTGTTTTTAAGTGTTTGAAATATTTTATTTTTATGTAAGAGTAAAGTAATCAGGCGTATGATGTTTGTGTATCAGTTAATATCAAATGCGTGTTTAAAATTTATATTAATGTACAGTGCATTTTTGATCTTGCTGACAAAGACATTCTAATTTAACTGTTCTTATGTTTTCTATGATAAACTTATTGTGATTGATCAGCTTATTTTAATATTATTGCCTTATTACTATGCACGCAATATCGTCTGTTCTTTCTTTTTAGTGAGAGTTGGTTTTTATACGATAAAATACATCCTTTATAAATTATTTTTTTTATTTTCAAAGGCTTCAATTGCCGAAGATGAAAATTCATGGTTTTTCTTTTATTTTAGGGCAAATGAAAGAAAAAATACAATATTTTTTTAAGTAATAATAATAACTTTAATTTTAATAATTTTAAATAATACAGGGAAAAAATGAGGGGGTTGTATCCAAATATAGTAGAACGTGCTATATTGTTTATTCTATATTGGCACTGATCAATCGGTTTATGGATACAGCCCTTCATATTTTTGCTTCGTTTTGGGATTTACGGATTTTTAGCTTATTCTATCGACGATCATTTTCAGAATTTTCAAGCTATATTTTTGAGACTTTCACAAACGTTGCTTTATACATTTAGCTAACAGAATAAGCAAATCAAATTTTGATATATTTTATGCAAGCGCAGTAAGAAGTTATTCAATAAACCTGCTCATTTTTCATAAATTTTTTGATTATAGGGTATTATGTACAATATTATTTGTCATATTTTCTGGAAAGAACATTTTTTTATGTTAAGAACTCTGCAAATTATAAGCAAAAAAAACTTGACAAAATTTAAGGCTGTTTTTATAAAAACCTTAATTTCTCTTCGGGTGTACATTAGGGTGGAGCGAAAAAAATTTTTTTTTGAAAATCAAAAACGGGTAGGTGCCAAAAGTTGCCTTTATACTAGTACATCAACTGCGTGAAATTTTACCGCTGAAAAAAAATGGCTTGAGTCTGCGCTTTTGCTCCAAAAATCGAAATTTTGGGTAAAATTTGTCATTTTTTGACATTTTTTCAAAAAAATTAAAAAATTCCTACAGAGCTGGTTAGTATTTAAAAGTGTTGCTTAGACCTTTATATTTATCTGCTTAACATATTTAAACTATAAAACAATATCTGTAGTCTGTATATTTGGAGCAAATCTTACAACTTTTTGTGAAAAATCAGCGTTAACCTCTCTATTGGAGCATACAACGAAATGTTGTTTTGAATGCATTTCTTACATAGCTGCTTTCAAAACTACTGTGTATATAACTCATAGAGGTGGTTGCATTATACCACCCGTCTCAACCACCCAATCATCTAGGCCCAGTGTTTTATTTATGTATTAATTGTTATTTTTTTTCCCGAAGACGAGTATAAGTTTTCTATGTATCAAAGTAATATATCTCTTCTTTGTATTCACTGACTTTGGATGATTTGGATCATGCTGTTGTGACCTGCTGCACGTATTCCATGCATAACAGAAGAGAAGCTGAGTAATGTATTGGGTATGTTCTTAATTGAACCTATTCAGCAGTCTATTATCTTCATTAAAATTTCATGCAATTAGTACATTATGATTGGAAGTTCTGTTATCACAGAATTCTTTCAATCAATTACATTTTATATGCAATGATTTGCCTAAACATTGATTGAATGAATTCAATTTCCAGTATGTCATCATTTATTGAACCTATTACATTGAATATATGCTGAGAAGCTAGTGTTTAATATTATGACGATCGTCACAGATGATTGCAAACAAAATTTGCGTGTAAAACAACAATATTTCTAAAGAAGTTTTAGTATGCTTTATGTCGTTTCCTGTGTTATTCCGTAGTCTAGTAATTTCTAATAAGATTTTAGATCTATTATTTAGGTGTGTAGTACATTTGGTATACCCGCGGCATACACTTGGATTATACATTTTATGAGTGAACATATAGACGCTGATTGCCAATCTGTGCTTATATAAAGCGGAAAATTTCATTAACTTTATGAGCTGTCTTTTGTGTGAGATGTTTTCTAAATTCCTATTCCCCATTCTTTCTGAGAAATAGCTTTCCTTATGAATTAGCTTTGCAATCTCCGACAGAAATTTCTAGTGTGTTCTGAGTATCTTTTTCTCAATTTGAGAAAATAATTTTTCAAAATTATTCTCTATTTTATATAAAAAAAAATTGCAGTAGGAAGTGAATAGTACGTAGACAAAGATTTTCCTTATTGATCCAGTGAATCCATGTAGCTTAGAACGTTTTATATCGACTTCTCTAATAATTGACGCAGAGCAAATTCACTGGAGTTGAAGTAGCGAATGATTCAATATTATACACAATTCTAAGCTTACCCCATGCAAAATGGTTCACAGTGACAAATAAAATTCTCCTAATTTTAAATGCGCACTTAGTCGATTAGAATCCGTACATTCCCTCATAAAGTACTATGCATTATAAGTTTATGCCCAGAACATTTCACCATCAAATGCTGTCCACTCATAAAAAGAGGATCTAAAAGTTAATAGGAAATTACCTGGATACGAAAACACTTAGAAAACGGCATAAAACTAATGCAAAAAAAAAGTTATTTACAAACGCGATTGCTTTACACATGGAGAACAAATTTTCATTGCAATTCTCTCTGACGATCACCATCACATTAAACAGCTCGCTTCTCAACGTATAAAAAATGCAAAAGTAGAATAAATGCTGGCATACTTATAGTTGAAATATCTGAAATCATCTTTGAAGCAAATCATTACGTAAAAAAAATACAACTGACTGAAAAAAATATTGTGGTAACAGAACTTCCAATCACTATTCATCAACTGAATGATAAATATAATAGATGGCCGAATATTAATTCCTTTAATAATATTCCCGTGCATTACTCTGCTTGTCATTTTTTTGTATAAACTGTAAAAATATACATGAAGATAGTTACAGCAGCATGTGGATGCAAAGAACAGATAAACAAGGTGGAAGCATCGAAAACAGGCCAAATTTTTATAAAGAAAATCACAAATCAATTTATAAATAAAACACTGTACTAAGATGATCGAATAGTTGGGCCGGGTGGTATAGGAGATATAGCCACCTCCACGACGCATGTCCAAGGTAGTTTTGAAAACAAGAGCTGCATTAAAAACAACAATTCGTTGTATGACCCAATAGAGTGGTAATGCTGTTTTCTGACTAAAAGTTGTCTGATTTGCTCCAGCTATAGGGAATAAACATATTGTTTTATAGTTTAAATATGTTAAGCAGATAAATATAAAGGTCTAAGCAACACTTTTAAATACTAACCAACTCTGTAGGAATTTTTTAATTTTTTTTGAAAAAATGTAAAAAAATGACAAATTTTACCTAAAATTTCGATTTTTGGAGCAAAAGCGCAGACTCAAGCCATTTTTTTTCAGCGGTAAAATTTTACGCAGTTGATCTACTAGTATAAAGGCAACTTTTGGCACCTAGCCGTTTTTGATTTTCAAAAAAAATTTTTTTTTTTCGCTCCACCCTAGTGTACATGCTATCCGCATAAAAATAAACACAGTTTATTACAATAAGCCACTTAAATATAATCCACAATTTAAACGCTTTTTCTTCATTAGTTTACAACGGGTTATCGAAAAGATATTCGTTCGTTTTCAATTTGTTGACGGTCCTATATGGAGTTCCTGTTTTTGGATCCTGTTTTTCATATTCTTCGATTTTTCATGACTCTGTAATTTTTCAAATCTGTAATCTTTCAAATTTTAATTCAAAGATATATATTAATTGGAAATTAAACGCTTAATCCGACGCAGTGAACTGTTAGTTAATATGATTATTATTTTTGGAGTTATAAGGATGTTTATTTTACGCAATTCGATGCTACTTGAGTAATTTGGCATTTTATATAATTTGTCGAAATTGGTTCATCAGCAATTCATTAATTGAGCATTACTATGTATATTAAAAATACTTGAATATAGGTTTAAATTTTGTTTTGGGATTGCTATGCATTTTATAAATAGCTTACACATATTTTACTTTCATATATTATATTATGTATATCCATGATGGGTAAGTATTACGGTGGCTGTCAACGACTAGTTTTATTTGTTTTATTACTAAATTCAAATGACAAAAGTCATCCCCATGCAAAAATGTATTAAAATTAGCGTTTTACTTTTTTAATTTATTTATTGTATGTCTCTGAATAATCTTTTCAATTTCATATTCTCCTCCATCATTCCCCAAAGCTGTAAAAATTACCACTTCACGACAAACATACACCTTGTGGAACAGTGTTATTTGTGTCAACTTTGTAATAATGATGCTAGTTATGCGATATTTACGTAGACACACGTCGTTTCAGTAATACTTCGAAGGTTTCCGAACAGCGCTTTTGTCACTATTATTAGTAAATGCTACGTTTATACCTCTATTTTGGCATTTATTCTGTATGGCTTCAGTTAAAAAAAACAAGTACATCGAAGGTTTTTTTTTTTTTTTTTTTTTTTTTTTTTTTTTTTTTAAACTCTATTCTGTTATGTTTCTAAGCAATTTAGAACTAATCGTATCAGAAACTCGGAACAAAATTGCTGCATTAATTTTTAATCGATACTGTTAATTCAAAAGACTGACGTTGCATTTTTGAAACATCATGTTTGTGATTTTTTTTATTATTATTATTATGGATAGTTTTTTTTTTTTTTTTCAAGAAATTTATTATACCATATTGTGTATATGACATTTAATTTTAAGAAAATAATTAATTGATTTAAGTTGTAAAAAAATTGAAGTAAAATCAAATAATAAATAATGTTTTGGAAATTTTATTCGTAAATTTCGGATTATGTTCACAGACGCACTATAAAAAATGAAATAAAAGCCAGTAATTTAAGATACGGATATTGAAACGAGTCAATCTATAACTTTGTGCAGTAAATGTAATATATCGCTACATAGTAAATGCTTCATAGATTCTCATATGGCAAAAATGCAGTTGATTTGTACTGACGTTATGTTTTTGCTAATATCATATCTCAACATAAAAAAAATAATATTTTTCCCTCTTAATTAGTTATTAATAATAAAATAAATTTTTATCTCATTTGTGTCAATATAAGACGGTCCTTAATGGGTTAGTAAAGAATTTTAATGATATAAAATAATGGTGTAACGGGTTTTGTTATTTATCTAATTTGTTTAATTATGATTTTTTTTTTTTCAAATATTTCGTAACAAATGTACTACGCATTGAATCGTTTTCGCCCTTTTTGAAGGTTTCAGCGATAAAAAATGTTTTTACGCACTTTTTTGAAAAAAAAATCTGTAGCAATATATTTTAGTTCGAAAATTTGCAAAAATGCTGATTGATTATTCAACTATGTAAAAAGTTGTGAAATGCAGAATGAAGTGAAATAAAAACATTTGATCATAAAAAATAATAAGTTACTTTAATTACTTTCTTTTATTGGTATTTAATATTTTTGTTATTTTATTTCAACTTAACGCTTACGAAATCTGAGATACAAAGTATACAACATTTCGACCAGCTGTTTCGGAATGATTAGACGAAACTAAACTACTTCAAAACTTTGAAGATATTAGCTTCATTTCTTCACAAATATCGGCGAGTAGCTTTTATACACCTCAGTCATAAATGGAATGAAAAAGAAATATGGGCGATTTTTGGCAAGTTTCGTATATCATAATCTTATATGATAAGGAATGTGGTATTTGAAAAACTCCATCACAGTTTTGGATCTTTTTTATAAATTTAGTCCCTGTCTCTTTAGGAATATATACACACACACAAATGGTAATTATTATTATTATTATTATTATTATTATTATGAGATTATAAGTAGTAGTAGTTGTTGTTGTATTAGCAATAAAATAAAGTTTCACATGGCAATGGTTAGAAAAATTTAGAAATCTGAAAATTTGGATGAACATAGCTTTATTGCACCTGAGACTTGGATTTTTAGTTTATTATTATTATTTTTTTTTTAATCGAAATACTAATTAAAAATTCATCAAAAAGCTATCCTTTTTTTCTTTTTACTTTAATGTCCATCGGCCGTACCATTTAAAACACAGAAAAACAAACGACATATTCTTAAAATTCGTACTTTTACATATTAAATGCCACGCCGCAATTAGTTCGAAAAAAAATTGTTAATCATTTGAAATGAAAAAAAAATTAAAAGAGGATCGTTTTTGTTGTCGATTTTTTCTTCCACGTCGTTAGGTACCGATTCACAAAAGATGTGTATTCAAAGCCAGGACCTTCTTATCTTTGACTCACAATGGGTTGAATTGACAATATAAATAGCCAAAATTATTTCGCTGAAGTTTTGTTTTGCTAATTTTTTGAATGTATAACTAATAAAATACTTAAATAGTGATAAATATTTGGTTTACTTAAGAACAATGTTTCAAAATAAAAATATAATAAATTACAAAAATTGCATTAAACATACTTACTTTACTATTAAGGGGTCTTGTACCTTTTAAACTTTTTGAAAATCAACAAAAACATTGAAGGTTTAAATTAGCGTATCGCTATTATTTTTTTATGTATAGTCATGGAATTTTGGCTTTTAATTAAACAGATTATGGTTTTTAATATAATACCACTAGATACTGACTAGTCTTACACAGAATTTGTCTATTGTTGAAATTAAAAAAAATCTCTTTTTTTCACTCGGTAAGTCATTGCGCGCACGATATCTTGAGAACGTATGTATGGATTATTATGAAATTAAGTGTAGTTATTAAACAGATATGTGTGTTTAAAATGATCTACTTTTAAGTATTTAGAGTGGTAATAATAAGTTACCTCTTAAGTTATGACTAATTTTATTGATTAAAAAATATAATTTTTGGATTTTTTTAACCAAAAATTGATTTTTTATAGTTAATGAAATAATTTTGATCTAAGAGTAGGTCATTTTAAAAATACATATATGCATATTATATACATTAAATTTCATAAAAATCCATACATACGTTCTCAAAATATCATGCGCGCAATGACTTATGGAGTGAAATAAAGAGATGTTTTAAATTCAACAGTACACAAATTCTGCAAAAGGCTAGTCAGTATTTAGGGTACTGTATTTCAAAAGATTTTCATCTAGACTAAACATAATCTGTTTAGTCAAAATCCAAAATTTTTTGTTTATACATAAAAAATAAAAATAAAAAAATAAATAAAGGATTTACACTAATTCAAACTTTCAATGTTTTTACTGATTTTCAACGAGTTTAAAAGGTATACTAGACCTCTTATGTAAAATAATAATAATAATAATAATAATGACGCATGTAAATTAAAATTCATTTCTTATTTTATTTTTGTCTACCTAGAATTGATCTAGCAGTTTGTGCAGTCATCCTGAAAAGTAAAGAATGTTTTGTGTTCCTATAGAAAATATAAAGCCGCCCAAATTATTTTTGGTTGAAAAAATACTGTTGCGTGAATAAATAATCCACATAAATGTTATTCAACTTGAAATAAATTTTCTGCTAATGGATGGTAATGTATGCGAATTTTTTTATGCGTCCCTGCAAATGAAATACATCTGCTACGCACTTTAATTTCAATTAAAAAATGCTATTGTGTTTATCTATAACCTATAATAATTTCGTTGAGATTTAAATAAAATTTTTCCTTGTTAGCAACAATATTTCCGCTATCTTTTTTGCTATCTTGTAAAAAATGTCTCCGTAATTTCTCCGTTCACCAAATTATAGTTTAAACGAATTGCCATCGGAAAAACACAAGTAAGCAAAGTTTCAGCGTATTTAGATGATTGAAAATGGTTTAAAATTGTTTTGCAAGTTTTGTACTAATTTTTTATGTGGCCCCGTAAAAAAAGAGCCTAACTGCTACCGTTCCATAAATTATAATAACATTGCATTGGCATCAGAACTGCATATACAAATAAAGTTTCAATTCAATCAGATAACTGGAAGGGTTTTAATATTAACTTGAAAATTTTAAACTAAATTTTTGAGTAGCCCTGTATAAAAAAGTATAGTTTCTGGCTTCTCAAAATATAATAATATTTTATATCCATTAAAACTACACATATGTTTAAAGATTCAGCTCAATCAGATAGTTAAAAGTGATTTAAAATTGACTTGCAAAATTTCAACTAAACACGCATACTTAAACTGCAAGTAAATACAGGGTGTTTAAAAACTGACCGATATATTTGAAAATCAATAAAAACTAAACGGGCAGCGGTAGAAATACACTGTTTGTTGCAATATGCTTGGGACAACAGTAAATTTTCAAGAAGACAAAATTACGAAATTAGTTAAAATTTTCAACAACAGATGGCGTTGTAGTCTGAAAAATCTGAAATACGATATTTTCCACATATCCACCATGGGCAGCAATAAAATCGCATGCAGCGCCATCTGTTGTTCTAAATTGTAACTAATTTCGAAAGTTTATCTGCCTCAAAATTTGCTGTAGTCCCAAGCATATTGCAACAAACGCTGCCCGTTTAATTTTTATTGATTTTTCAAATATATCGGACATTTTTTAAACACCCTGTATAATAGCTTGATTTATTAATAATAAATAAATGATTTGCAGACATTCGCAAGAGATTTTTTTTATTTTCCAATACTATTGGATTGCACTTTGATTATAAAAAATGCTTATTGCTAAATAATGTGTTAAAAAGTCAAAATGACAAAATGTATAAACGCCATTCCGGATCATCCAGATTCACAACCTTTAAAAAAAGCGGTTCGCTCTCACACATTTTACTAATAAGATTATTGTCTTTATTTAATACAGTGAAATGTTCTAACGCGAAATTTAAAATGACCAGAGCAAATTTTCGTTTTAGAGAGGTGTTCAACTTAGAAGGTATGTCTATATAAAATTTTTTCCGTAAAGAATACGAACATCTTTCGTGATAGGAAGATACAATTTCCATAGACTATTTTTATGCCCCACATTAAAAGCCACTGTCCCGCTTTTTGAACCAGGCAACAATATTTTCAAGTCAGTTCGAAAAATTCAGTTAGCCCCCTTCTTAAGTATAACTCCAAATATATGAAGCATATTTTTTTTTTCAGTATGAGATTTATAACGAGATACTATTATAATTAATTTTTTTAAACAGAACAAACTTCAAAATGACCTAAAACTTTAAAAAATGAACTAAAAATACAAACATTGCTTAAAACACAAAACGTTTCTTCAAAAGAAACAAAGAAAAAAAAATCAAAACTGCAATAACAAAATTTTTAAAAAATTCAAATGTCATCAACGTCAAAGCTTTATTTATTATGTCTTTTTAATCAAATGGCATTTCAAAACTGCTAAACATCTCTAGAAACACATGTGTTTAAATACGTAATTTTTCTCACACAGACACGCCTATAAAAAGAAATTCCTTACAACAAAAGTAAGTAAAAATTAAATTATACAAAAAGAGAACAAAACAGATTAGTCATCACCTTTTGAAAACATTACAGGTAAACGTCCATGTGACATTAGCTTAAAACACTCGTCTGAGCTATAAAATAAAAAAAAAGAGAAGGGAGGGGAGGGGGTTGACGCTACAACACAAATTGGGCCGGCTTCCAGAACATTCCTCGCAGCCCTTTTTGTTTTCTGCATGCTATGCGTGCTTTTGTTCTCGGGCATTTCTCTTGGAAGAACGGCAACACGTAATGACTCGTTGTGAATTCAAGTTCCCTCGTACTGGCTTCCGACAAAACAAAGAAAGTTTCTTCTGTTGAAACAGCAGTGGCTTAACATTTATATGTAAGACAAGCCTGACAGATTTCAAACAGAAACAAGATCACTAATGAAATATTACGTCAAAATAAAAACTAATACAATGTATTTTAATCTTTAACTGATGTTATTGGTCTCACACACTACTGCCTATTTTAATATTTATAGTTTAACTTGCAATTTTCAGTTTAACCACAAACACTACCGAAATTTTGTTTCGTTTGGAACTTTGGTACTTATTACCAGGTACTTTAAAATAGGTAAATATTAATTATAACAGTTCTATACAAAACGTTTACGACAAAAACACCACCCTATGAGTTAATCACGCGATTTATTCGATTTTCGATTTTGCGGTCTCACAGACCGTTTCACACTACTTATGTTACATTTTCTGTCACATCAGTTAAAGGTTAAAGAATAATTGTCTACTGATTAATGACGCATTCGAAATTATTGTTCGATTCAGTAAATCAAATATAGTTATAGTTACTAATAAGGTGCCCTAAATACTACTGTTTATTAATAAGGAATATTCCAGAATTCTTGGGATCTTCAATTCAGTAACATATATGATCATGTGCATACAAGTATTTTTTATATTCACATCAACAGATCGAATGCTAAATCACAAATGAAATATTGCACTAAAATTTGCTTGAACTTGAAAATGTATTACGCCATTAACCTCTACATTCCCGGAAGCTAAAATAATGCTACAGAAACTCAGTCATTGGTTTTAAACAAACGAAATGACATCATAAATGGAAAAAAAAAAGAACTTTTGGGAAATTGATATTTTATAGGACTTGTAATTTAGATTCACAAATATTTTTAGTCATAGGTAGATACAATTTTCATAGACTGGATTCGTTGTGAATTCAACTTCCTTCATACTGAATTCCGACTAATAAAGAAAGTTTCTTCTGCTGAAACAACAATGGCGTAACATTTATATGTAAGACAAGCCTGACAGATTTCAAACAGGAAAGAGATCACTAATGAAATATTTAGTCAAAATAAAAACTAATACAACGTACTTCAAAGAATAATTCGTCACCTGAGAATAATAAGGTTCTATCTGTGTTTTTGAAAAGATTGACTTATCGATATCGATAGGTTCTATTTGTAACTATGAAGGCATTTTTGCATCAAAATGATGATATATATAATTTGCATATGACCTTACAATCATAATATGACATTATTTTAATCCAGAAATGCCTTCATAGATACAAATAGAAACTTTCTATATCGGTAAATCATGTTTTTCAAAAACACAGATAGAACCTTATTATTCTCAGGTGACGAATTGTCTATTGACTGATGACGCAATCGAAATTTGTGTTCGACCCAACCCAATAAATCAAACATAGTTACTAATAAGGAGCCATAAATACTAGTGTTTAATAATAAGGAATATGCCATAATTCTCTGAATGCTCAACTCAGTAACATATAATGATCGGGCACATACTAGTATTTTTCATGTTCACATCGATAGATCGAATGTTTAATCACAAGTGAAGTATTGCACTAAAATGTGCTTGAACGCCATTAACCTCTTCATTCCCGAAGCTAAAATAATTCTACAAATACTCAGCCATTGCTTTTAAACAAGCAATATGACATCAGAAATGACAGAAAAAAAAAAAAAAAACTTTTAGGAAATTGATGTTTTTAAGGAACTAGTAATTTAGATTCACAAATAGGGGTCTAAAATTATAAATTCCCTCAAAATATTAATATAATTATTGTATAAACATAAATTCAAATCAACGAGGCAGAAACAGAACACCTTGCAGAAAACTTTCAGCCTCGAACAGCTACACGTAGCTGACAGGAATTTTTAGACTTATTTTTTTTCCAATAAAAAGGGTTAAACTTGTTGCCCAATGTCACTTTCCGTGTAATATTAGAATCTTCATGTCGTATACGAATTTTATTCGATTAACATCACCATACCTTTTTTATAAAATATTACTAAATATATTTTGGTAACTTATATGTGAGGCAAAGGTCCCAGACTCCTCGAAAAACTATTTAGAAGTCGTCGGAATAATACTTTTTACTATTTTAATTTATTTTTAAAATGTAGTGGTGCAATACAATATAAATATAAAATCGTACATCAAAAGCCTGCATCGGATAACGGTTAAAGTTAGTAAAGCGTGTTAGAGTAGAAGTTTCTAAAAAAGTAAATTTTTTATGCAACTAAATGCCCCTCTATTTAGTTATGTACCAGACATAACACACATTTTTTAAAAAATAGGCTTTAAATTAATTGGGTTAAAAGGAGTAAATTCATTACTATTATTTATATAAACAAAAAGAATGACCTTACCAATGTAGATGCCCGTTCTACGATGATGGGTAAAAATCGTAACTAATATCATTTGTAGCTAATTGTAACAGCATTTTTAGCATTAACAATACTTTTGGCGTTCCAAGCTTTCCGGCTAATATGTCATACCATAATTAAGATTTCTTACAAGGAAAGTCTCCTTAAGGGCATACTCCGAAAAATCTGAAAAAATTACAGAATGTTCTTCTGATGAAGATACATACGTTTATAAAAAAAATTTCGACATAGCCTCCGTACCATATCCGTAAAAAAATAATGAAAAATTTGTTATTTAGCGATTTACCACCGGTTGGCAATAAAAAACAATTTAAAAAAAAGTTTTTTTTTTTTTTGTGTGTGTGTGTGTGTGTGTCAAATGCATTTTAAAGGGAAAAAGTTTCACGTTCAGCGTGTTTAGATAAATTAAATATCTTTGGTTTCGTCAGTTTTAGTTTGTTTTACGTATAATTTCGTCATATTGATATTTACATGTATTTATATTCAAATTTAACGATCGAAATTTGAGATTTTAAACGAAATTCAAATTTAAATTAATTAAAATTGTTTCCAATTGAGCATTGACAATTCGATTTGTTGCTATGGAAATATCTGGCTTTTATTTTCGAATACGCTTAAATGTATGAAAATAATTTTACTGAATAAGAATTTTTTAAACAGTCGGCTCTCGTTAATTCGAACTCGTTGGGACCGCAAGAAATTTCGAATTATCCGAAGTTCGAATTATAGAAAATATGAAATGAAAACATGCTTAATATGGTGCTATTACAAAGGAATTAATGTTATAGTGTTTTTTAAATTTATTTCGGCTATTATCATTAGAATATGACTTAATATTAAATTAGCATATATAAATACATAAACTAATTAAAAGATTAGAAACAAGCACAATAGAAGAAAAATTTAAAGCGTCACGGATGGACAGACGGGACACTAAGAAAGTGGATATCAAATGCATTGAATTATATGTATGCTCGTTCGGAACAATTTTCACAAAAATCAAAGAAAAAAAGTTATTCAAATGACCTGAAATCCGTGAGAAAGAAAAGAAAAATGAAAAATCGGAATTCTAGTTAGTTCGAATTAAACGAAGTCAAATGAAAATGAGTTCGAATTAATAAAAAATTTTAACATTATTCTACCACTGAAAATTTCGGAACTTCATGTATAGTTCGAATTAAGCAAAGATTCGAATTATCCGATTTCAAATTAACGAGAGTCGCCTGTATATGAAAATATTTTTTCCAGAAGTAAATTAAATAACTACAGCAAGAAATAATGTATACATATGCAATTTAATATATATATATTAAACTTTCTCATTGTTTATGTTTAAATTCATCAACCATTTACGCGGATTCTAAAAATCTTAAAGTTTTCAGTTGCATTAGTTTGCTTTTGGCGGGGAAAAGTGCTGCTCGCCAAATCGTGTGACACTTTGGTCTTTTCACGCCAAATATTTGAAAGTATTTTATTTTTTTACATGTTTTCTACTGCATTTCCGCAGCTAATTTTCACTGATTCTTTATTACATACATAAGTAGTTTAATTTGTATTTTTTTTTTTCAAAAAAATCTGAATATGCCCAGTATGGAGACCTTCCTTGTTAGTAAAACAAAAATTCAAAAAATATGCAATAAAATTCGCAATTAAAAAAGTCTGCTTTAACTATTGAAATAGTACTAATAATTAATACTTCTTTTTTTTTATATAATAGTTTGAAATTGTATTTATATCATTTACTCCCCCCTCCCCTAATAAAAAACTGGTAATTTTTTTGCAATTATCCCTTTGTTGGCAAATTTCTGTTTCTGCTGTCAATCTTCCGATGTGCGCAGACGACTTACCGGTCTCGGTGGGAGCGGCAATTCCAATAACAGTCTTTGGAGGGAAAAACAGGTTTAGCGCTCCCCAAGAATAAGGTTACATTTTTGTGCCCAGTTATATTAAAAGTTTATGGGATTTAGGCGATACCTTACTGGTAATGTAAGACTGATGGGTTTGCACCAGATACGTTACACTGTGTTTTAATTTATATATACATACACACATATACATATATATATTAAAAAATTTTCTAATAATTAACCGTTTTAACAAATGAAATCAATTATGTTACCGTAAAATAAATCATGCAAAATGTTACATATCAAAGTGGAATAATTGAAAATATATTATGATAAACTGTATAAGAGATGTAAAAAACATGAATAAAAGTTTAAACTTACAGTGAAAAATTCTTATCAGTGGCATTATTTTGCAATATAAATAAATAGATAAGAAAGTAAGTAAATAAATAATAATAAACATTTAATTTCTGAATGAGAAAAACCAGAAATAAGGCGAAATAAAAACCAAAAATAGGTATATTTTAGTTTAAAAAAACAGCGTTATATATATGCATATATATATCTTTTATTCTGCTTCTCTACTAGTTAAAACCTTAGACACACTAGTGTTATATCAATTTTTTAAAAGCTGGAATACTGAAATTTTGAGTGCTAAACTTAAAATATTGAATTTTTTACGCCAGGGAAAAGAAATTGCATTTTATGTAAATTACATTACATCTTTTATTTATATTTTTATCTTTTTTTTTTTTTTTTCCAAGAAAGAAATAAGAATGATTATAGATTGTTCCCCGCTAGCTATCCAAACGCTTTCTCTTATTCGTTCTTTTTTCTTGGGAAGAGGGGGGAATTTAGAATTAGGGTATTTTTAACAATAGAATTTAGTTATGAGCTTGAATATTAAAAAAAATTAATATAGTTCTCACTAAAGATTTTTTTAGCTCAAATTCTTTTGCAATGGTAATATTGATTAAATTAACATAACTATTATTTGCATAAACACAAATACTTCGAATATATTAAAATATATGTATTATAAGAAAATCATCAATCATATTACTTGCTCAACATTTATTTAAACATTTTTTTTTTCATTGTACAATTCATTTAAATTTTTCATTTAATATTTCGAAAGTTTTCGAGGGGACTCATGAGTCCCTCCTTTTTCTAAACCTGTGGTAATATGAGGTAAAGTATTATGATTCATTTGTTTAAAGACCTGCAATGTTGTGAAGATCTGGCTCGAGCTTTTGTTTTCCTCCGAAACTTTTTTTTTTTCTCATCTCCCATCAGATTTTCGCAAATCCTCACGCTTGTACTCCTCCATCAGAAAGAAAAAGAAAAGAAAGAAATGCCAACAGAATGCGGAAGAGAATTTCTTGTCGTTGACGTTTGTGTTTCTCTGACACATAAAAAGAGACCTTATTCAGCAGAGGATTGAACTGAGTAGTACGGAGTATTAAGTTCAATAACATTTAGTAGTAAAGTTGAAGACTTTATTGATATCGTCATAAAAAATAATGCAATGGATACGAAGAGCGCTGTTTCTTATTACATAAAATTACTTCTATTTATCCAGTGTAAAAGCAACACACACATTAAATGCAAACGGAAAAAGCGAACTCTGCTTCTTTTTTTTTCCCTTTCTTCTTTTTCTTTTCTTTTTTTTATTACTATTACTATAAACTTTTTAAAATAAAGACCAAACGCTCTTTTTTTTATAATGTCAATCGACAATGTTTCAAAGATCGTTGTAAAAAATATTATTTTGTTATATCAGAATTAAAATTTGTTTAAAATGTAATAGATAATTTGCACTCTTTTATATCAAGCTATTTCAAAAACTGGAATACACAGATTACAGAAAAGTGTAAAATTAAAGCATTGGATAAAAACATAAAGATAAATAGATATATTTTAACAACAAAAAAATTGATGAAATTATTTCCGATGGTAGCCGCAGCAAGAGTGATGCAGATAGTTCCCCGCACCATACTCGCACCAGCCCAGGCACCAACAAATGTGAACTTTATGTTACTTAATTTATGCAACTTAAGTTTTAGACTTTTCAATGCACTATTACATTTAAAAAACATAAACTGAAAAAAGTTAGTTTAAAAATTTAACTTCGAATCCTTTAAAGGGAAATGGATGTTTTCACGTCTATATTATAAAGCTGAAACAAGTCCGCGAGTAACTCTAACGAGATATAGATGATGGCAACACCTGGCCAATAAACACTACAAACGTTTTCCCAAATGCACCTACAAAAATCCCCGCCCTTCACTCGTAGACCATTACGAAACCGAATCGTTGGGTATGATCCTGGAAATAAATGATGAATGCTTTTTACTCCATATTCTATAGATAAAATCTATTGATCCTTCTCTAAAATACATATGAATTTCATTATGTCTGGAACTAGTCTAAAATCGTTAAAATGAACTGCGAGCGATTTTTCATCACGAACTATAATGTAGCGAGATTATTTTGAGCGTTCCTATAAATGAACTATAAATATTATTCACACTCCATTTTCAATAGCGAATATTTCATAGAAAAACATTAATGGCATATATCAATTACTTAAAAATCCACGAATATTTACGATAGTTAAAGCACGAACAGAACAAGCAAGCACGGAAAAAACTGTTTTGTTGAAACAACTAAATTTTGTTTAGTATAGCTCCAACCAAATATATTCGTTGGAATGACTAAATTGAGGTTAGACTGACAAATGATTTTGTTGATTCAACAAAATTTGGTTTAAAATTTGGTTATTCTAACCAGAATTTTTGGTTGGGGCTATATTAACCAAAATTTAGTTGGTTCAACAAAACAGTTTTTTCTGTGAACGTTAAACAGACGAACCGAAATCTTACACACTTTTCAACTATGTTAAAGACGCAACATTAGTCACAGAAAAAGACCCGGATGATAATGTTAAGTCTATCGAGGTGTTCTTTTCAAATGTCTCGCTCAAATTTTAATATTTTTATGTGATTTCTTTTGCATAGGATAGCTGAGGATGATTTACAACCGGGCTAGTTTTTACTTTTTCCATTTTGGTTACATATTTTTTATATTTTGATAGTTTCAATTTCACAACCGGTTCAAACCGGTTTCGAAAGTTAAAGTACTTTTTTAAAAAAAATCTGAAACCAAAATTGAAAAAATAAAAACTAGCCCGATTGTAAATTGTCTCCATCTATCCTATGCAAAAAAAATCGTGTAAAAATATTAAAATTTCAGCGAAATATTTGAAAAGAACGCCCCCATAGACTTAACATTATTATGATGGTCTATTTCAGTGACTAGTGTGGGGCCTTAACGTATTAAAAACACAAAAGAAAATTTTGGATTTGATTTTTTTCTTTTTGGCCAAGACTTTTTAAAATATCATTAAGAAGAAATACCTTCCATTTAAACGAATAATTTTATTCTGCATTTTTCAGATGTAATGGTTGTCAAAAGTATTAATTTAGAATAAAAAAATCTCGACTATGGATCTCACAATAAATGCCATTACTGGTTATTACTTCTTATGAATTCTTACTGACAGAAGCGAAGAGATAAGGAATTCGAAATAAAATAAAATATCGACGTTATTCATTTCGCAATAAAGAATCTCCTTCCCCGATTTGAAAGTCTCGTAGTTTTTCTTTTTATTTCAACAATTTCATCTCAGTTTAATGTGTATATATATAAATAGTATCTGGATGCATGAGACAGAGAATTTTATAAATTAAATCAAAAATATCTAAAATCATTCTTTTACTAAAATTTTTGGTCTTATTTAATTTCAAAAAGTGCATTTCTTTCTGCAGATCGATAAAATATGGAATGATGGAAATATTATTTCGAATATTACAAAAGAATAACCTTATTCAAAAGATTTATTTAAAAGAACAATATGAATAAAAATATGAGTAAAAATATGATTAAAAATCCCTAAGAAAAATGCAAATGCTTTCTTGAATTATTTTATTATATACAGTAGTTCTTACTACGTGGATTCTGAACCATATAAATCCTCCCAAATCGGGCATATAATTAAAACCACATTAAAGTTATCTATATCTTTCTCTTTAAATATAATACTAGCAAACCCCACGACTTTGCTATAAATATTCTAAGTGATATTTGTCTGTCTGATTTAAATTAGTAGAAATAATACATTTAGGAATTATTCAAAAATGTCCACTTAAACCACAGTTTGACTAAAATTCATAATTACTCTGCATTATTCAGGAATGATACTTAAAATAATAAGAAGAACTGATACTAGTTCTAAATAAATGATAATTTAGAAAATATTTTGAAACTTTTACGCTCAATTCATATGCTACTTTCAGTATTCATGAATTCAGTGCTTAAATTTTTAGAGACAATCTTCTTATGCATTTACTTTTTAAAATTAATCAACATGTCAAAATCCAAGTTTCTTTTCTAAGTGTCTACCATTTCTCTAGGGCTAGTGGGCACTAACATAAAATGCCTCTGTTGAAAAAAAAGACTGTCACCATTAATTTGCCAACGTTAATTTTGAAATTGGTTTGGAATTTTCTAATATTCTATAGGAACGTAATTTAGAAGTTTTTAAAGGCTTTTTTAGAACATTTGTTGTTCCTGCCTCCCCAGGTAGTAGCGGCACCGACATAGAATATAGACAATGTAGAATCAGAGTGTATCACTATTGCTTTTATAACTGGTTTATTATTTCCTGAATTTTCATAGAAATCATAATTAAGGATTTTTTTAGAACGCTTTTCGCTCCTTCCCTTTGCTTCAGTATGTTTAAATTTCGAATTTACTTCCGACTGTTCTTAGAGAATATTTATATATTGTATAAGAAACTACCATGCCATATTTAGTTTCTACCCTCTTTAGTACAATAGCTCTGATCACGTATCAAACCGATTTCAAAAGTAAATTGTGGTGATAGAAGCTGTTTAAACATATCAAACGTAAGGTACATTTTATGTCGATGACACTATCAACAGACGGTCGCAGGAGCTAAAAATATTCAAAATGGTGATTTCTATTATACTAAGAAGTCTAGAAACTTTAATATGGCATGGTAGTTATTTATAAAATATAAATGTCTTCTAACAAGGAAGGTCTCCATACGGGCATACCCCGAAAAGTCTGAAAAAAATTACAGAATGTTCTTCTCGTGTGGATATATACGTTTATAGAAAAATTTTCGGCGGAACCACCATTCAGTAACCGTAAAAAAATAATGAAAATTTCGTTATTTGGCGATTTATCGCCGGTTGGCGATGTAATGTAATTTCAAAAAAAGTACTTTATGTCAAATACACTTCAAGAAAAAAAAAGTTTCATTTTGAACTTGTTTTGAAAAGTTTAATTTAAATAACTTTAGTTTTGTAAGTTTTAGTTTGTTTTAAGTATAATTTTGTTATATCGAAATTTATATGTATTTATATTCAAATTTAATCATCAAAATTTGATATTTAAAACGAAATTCATAATTTAAATTTAATTAAATTTGTTTCAAGCTCAAAGTCCAATTGAGAATTGTTGATTAGATTTTGTTGCCATGGAAACATATGACGTTTATTTTTGAATTCGCTTAAATGTATGAAGATAATTTTTCTCAATATGATTTTTTTAGCTATGAAAACATTTTTTCCAGCGATTAATTAAATAATTACTTCAACGAGTAATACATATATATGTAATACAATATGTACATAGATGTATATAAATTAAAGCCTCTCATTGTTTATGTTTAAATCCATTAAATACCATTTGCACGCAAACTAAATATCCAACAGTTTTGAGTTTCATTATAATCGTTTGCTTTTGGCGAGGAAAAGGGCTGCTCGCCAAATCGAGTGACTATTTAGTCTTTTCATGCCAAATATTCGAAAATATTTTATTTTTTTTACACAATATCTAATGTGATTCCGCCGCTAATTTTGACTGATCCTTTATTACATACATAAATATTTTAATTAGTATTTTTTTCATAAAATTCTGGGTATGCCCAGTATGGAGACCTTCCTTGTAAGAACAGTCGGAAATAAATTTGAAATATAAAAGTTGTGAAGCGAAAGGATGGAGCGAAAAGTGTTCTAAAAAAATACTAACTAACGATTTCTTTGCGAATTCAGGAAGTAAAAGCCGATTATAAAAGTAATGGTTTCGAATCAATGTTGACATTCTCTGATCCTACATAGTCTATGTTCTATGTCGGAACTACTACCACATGGAGTAAACAGAAGCAACAAATGTTCTAAAAAAGCCTATAAAAACTTTCTCAATTACGTTTCTTTGGAAAATCAGAAAATATCAAACCGATTTCAAAATCAACATTCGCAAATTAATGATGACAGTCCCTTTTTCCACATGGGTATTTTATGGTAGTACCACTACCCGCAAGAGATGGTAAATCCGTATAGAAAAACAACTTGGATCTTGACATGCTGATTATTTTTAAGATGTAAATGTATACGAAGATTGTTTCTAAAAAATTAAATACTTCAGGTGAATACTAAAAAGAACGTATGAATTGAGAATAAAAGTTTCAAAATATTTCCTAAATTATTATTGTTTATTTAGAACTAGCTTTAATTCTTCTTATTTATTTAAAGTCTCGTTTCGGAATAATGCATGTAATAATGAAATTTGGCCATACTGTGGCTTAAATGCAAATTTTTGAATTTTTCCTTAATATATTATTAATTTTAATAAAACTCCGCACTTACAAACATTCCTTGGCATATTTCAACTGCTATATGTGAGCAAAGCCGCGGGTTTTGCTAGTTAAATATAAAATGTCAAACACTAGCAAAAGTGTTTAATTACTATGCTTTTAACTCAAAGCTATTTTGTTTTGAAGAAGTATAATTATAAATTGTAATCTGAGCAAAAAGATATCATTGCCACATTTAATTCATTTTGTCACAATTACACTCATTTAAAATTAAGTGGGATACTCAAAGTACCTAAATGTGACAATGCATGTTATGCATGTCAGTTTAACTTAACTTTATTAATTTAATTGCCATCAGTTTTAAAAATACTCAATACCGCATTATAATTAAATAATGAATAATTTAAAATTAGAACTTGAAACACTATTAACTTTGACAAGAAGTAACAAACGAATGATCAATATATCATTAATTTTACCGAAAGAATGAAAGAATATTTTTTATTGTACGTTCTACATAATTATTTCATAAATTAAGTGTTATATTTAGGAACGCTGTAGTTGTTCCAGCAATCAGAAATGCCATAAGGCTTTTTTTTCCTATTTGCACCATTATTAAAAAAAAAAAAAAAAAAAAAAAAAAAAAAAAAAAAAAAAAAAGAAATATATATATATATATATAGTATGTTTTTTTTTTGTTGTTGTTGTTGTTGTTGTTGTTTTTTTTTTTTTTTTGCAAATGTTATCAAAATATGTCAACGATTTTTGTTTTGGGAAAGTGGCGAAAGATAGAATTAAAAACTAGTAGCCAATGGCAGCCCTGTGTAATGTAACAAATGTGATAATTGTTGGAAATCATATATTTTTCAAGTCCAACAAATATATTTCCAACCAGAAAAATTACTCAAAGAAATGTTTCTGTTTCTTTGTGGTTATTTATCAACTTATTTTATTTTATAGCATTACTGGTTTTATTTAATTTGAATAAAAAATAAACCTGTCAAGGTTTTGCAGGATTTTTTTTAAAGTTGTTAAAATGTTTTATCACATTGTTCTTACCGCTTTAAAATTTTGGATTACACATTATCATCGATCTTAGTTCGATTTCTTAATTTTTCGCAATAGAAGCAATAATACCTTGTGACAGCATGGGAAATAATTTCAAGATGGCCGATTAGCAACACAACCTTATTTATTTACAGCTACACAGCAACGTACAAGCATAGCAGAAAAAAAATATTGAAGAAGAATATTGAAGAAGTTTGAAGCTTAACATAAACTCTATCCGCAGAATTTTTCAGCAATGTATGTGGCTTCGGTTCGGGACAAGTACTGACTGCACTTTGCTTACCTTTTAGCCCAAGTTGAGATTATACGGCAGAGTTAACTTCTTGCCGCATCCTATCCTTCCATATACGGACAGCCCTGTGTCTTTTTAAGAGCGCAGAAAAACATCGGTTCTTAGCAGAGTGCAAGCGAAAAATCATTGAAAGACCCCAGTAGCAGTCGTATGTTTCTGGATTTTTTTTTCTTTGTTATAACCGCTTTTAAAAAGGCAATTCATGTACCATAAAATTTATTACATTCAGATTATTTAAAATATTGTCAAAATTAAGCTATGTTTAAATTATGTCTTTTATGCTGTCAGATGGAGAATTTTAAAGTGGAATTTATTTCTTGTTTAATTGATAAGCTAAATATTTGTATGATACAGTTTTAATATCGGTTCATATGAGAGAAGCAGTATTTAGGTATAGCACTTGCATCTACTGACATGGAGGCTATTATTCTAATCAGGCAAGGTTTTACATGAATTTACAAAAAAAAAAAAATGATATTTTAATCTTCTTCATTTAAAATACAATTTAATTCTTTAAGCTCTGTTGATTTTTCCCTTTGGGAGAATTTTTTTTTATTTTCACAGGGGAACGATAATGTAGAAAATTGTTTAATTTATTTATTATTACATTTGACATTTGACATTGCTTTGAGGCCTTTAGCAGATATGGCTTTCACCCCGAACGATCCATTAGACACAGAGAAATTCAGAACTGTTTTATTCAAATATCCATTACATATTTATTTCACCACAAAGGGACAACACATCATCCATGCCAATCCGGACATTCATGTCCGGATTCGAATCAGGATCCCTCAGCGTAGCAGTGTCGACAGGGGCGACTATTATTACATTAAAATAACAAATGTGCAAAAATCAAACCAAAACGTAATTTTCATAGCAAATTAAAAACAAACCAGTTTATTTCCTATATTTTTTAAACCCAAGAAAGGATATTTATTAATATATTTCATTCAGTTAGTTAAACGTTTAATGTTAAATTTTTGTAACAAATAAGCTACAAAAATTTTCTATACAAGGACTTGTAACTAAAAAAATGAAAAAATTCTGAAATTTATTTAGATTTCTTTTTAACGGAACACCTAAGTTCTTAAAGTGATTTAAAAATCGTATTGCTTGATTTTTCTTTTCTTTTTTTATGTTTAATTGGTTTAACTTATTTTCTACAAAACTTTAACATTACACGTAGAACTAACCGAATGAAATATATTTAAAAATGGTGATTCTAAGGATTAAAAAATTGTAAGAAATAAACTGATTTGTTTTTAGTTTTTTCTCCCTTTATGTTTTATTTTATGTATTTTGTCACATTTGTTATGTTATTGTGATAATAAATAAAAAAATAAACAATTTTCTACATTATATTATCATTGTAAATATTTAAACGTCCGCCATCGCCCCCAGCAAATAATTACACTTAACACTTTCGAGACTTTATCGCGTACAAAAATTTTAATTGGAAAAGACGACATTTTTTAAACAATCCTTCTAATTGGAAATAACAAAAAAAATGCTCTAATTAAATAGTCAAGTATTATCATTTATTTATTACTAGTGTCAAAAATAGATTCCAGAAGAGCCTTTTGACGATGCATATATGTATTGCAAATCCCAACGAAATGATAAAAGAATTAAATTATTTTTTACACTAAAAAGTTTAAAATGTATATATTTTTTTAAATGTTAAATTGAAAAAATATATTAATCTTCAAGAAATTATTGCATTTATTAAAATTATAACAAAAGTTTCTGTCCTACTTATTATTTTGTAGTTGCAGTAACTAACCATAATCATCAAAACTTACAATCCCCCTATCCATAATTTACGTATCTTCCCCATTCTTTGCTCAAGCAAAAAGTTTTAAAATGTTTGTCTTATTAAATATTTTGTCATGTAATAATAATTAAAAAACATACACCAGCATCAGCCTTCCGAATTAGATGATTGAAAAAAAGACTGGTAGAAGCTATTGGAAGCAAGGAAATCCACACACCCCGCACCCAAATATTGAAGATTATCCTTCTTTTGTTTGGTGGGGAAGGGAAAAGTTGTGCACATTTATACATTAAAATATCAAAATTTGCAGGTTATCATTTAGAAATGATTGACATTATAAAAAAAGTATGCAAATAGAAAACTAATTCAATATAATTATGTTAATTTTTATAGGAAAAGTACAAAAGCGCTTCGAAACAACGGCAGATGTTTTTCGAGAAATACTATTCCAACAAAAGACAGCAACATTGATGTCAAAAGTTCTGGCCAATCAGATTTCGTGATGTAAAAGCCTGGTTGGAAAAACCCAACCGAAATATGTATCTATCGAATTTGCTTGATTTTACCGTAATTAACGAAAATCCGAAAAAAAAATTTCAAAATACAAAAGTTACGTATTTTTGTCCGTAGAAACCGAATCTGCAATAAACAATGGGGATTATCTTTCACGATTTCAAAGTTGAACCCCTTCTGATCCTCAAGGGGTCGGTTGCGGGAATCGAATTTGGTATCACAGAATAGCTTAAAAAAAATAATAATAATAACGCGTATTTTTTTGTTTTTTAATCTCATACGCATTTTTGGAGTTATTCGACCATTTCCAAACTTTTCGGACACCCTGTACTTGATTCTTTTGTTAAGACTTTAAGTATTAAGAACATAATCATATTTACGGGTTCATCCACATTCAAACACAATTGACCTGTGTGACTAAGTTTTATTCATTAAATTAGAAACAACCGAAGCATTTATTTTTCCTAAAAATATTTGCATCGCTGAACTTTTTACAGTTTAAGTAAAATGATAAAATATGCAATGATGAAAAGAAATAGCTTCCAGTAATACAACTTATTAAAATTTAATGAACTTATTCCAACTTAAATGACTTTCTGGAAAAAAATAAGAAAAGTATAATTAAAAGTTTTAAAGGAAAGTGTAGACGAACTTCTTTATTATTTTATTATTTTTATTTTAAAAAAAGTTTAATCATACAAAAGAAAAAAAAAAGTATGCAATATTGAATAGATCAATGGTTCAACAATTAGATTATTTGGCAGAAACCCTTAGGCATACCGCATGTCTTATAAGTTAATGCTATTTAGAAGTAATATCATTATGCTGTTTAATAGAAGAGTGGGAGAAAAGAGGGGGGGGGATAGATATAGTAAAAGAATATAAAATAAGGAGATATTCAAACAGCTGCACAACGAATATGCAATAAAATTATATTTTATACTAGGGAGCTCTGCCCTCTGTAAAGCCAACCACTGTTTAAGCTTTTCAGCTTTTAAAAGCATAATATATGCCCCGTTTAAGAAATATTACCACGTTATGGGAAATTTAATAATAATATCACTATAAAGGCGGCTATCTTCTGTAATCGGTTTGCTAGGCTTTTCTATTTGAATGTATTTTGGGGTCACCATGGCCTCATGCATCGCTGTCGTCTGATAACTGTTTTCAGATTGATAAATAAAATCAATTACCCATTAAAAAAAAAAAAAAAAAAAAAAAAAAGCTTGTACAAAATTGTTTGGTTAAAAATATCGCCTTTTATAAAGACGCTATGGACAACATCCTTTCTTTAGTTTCGAGGTTAAAAAAAAACTCAGTCTGTTTGGGAATAACTTTAAGAACCACACTATTGAAAAACACTGTGTTTTGAAATTTTTAAACTTTATTTACCTTTAATTTTGCCTATTTAATTGATTTTTACTTATTAATAATTTGATCGAGGTTTATGTATTTTTAGGAATAGGTATAGCTTGTTCATGAATTCTTTTCTTTATTTTAATACACCACATGCATAATAAGAATATGCGAATTTTATAAAATATATTTATCGGTTAGTAATTTGTACAAAATAAAACGAAAGTACTTTGCTCATACATTTACCTGTATTTACATAGCATCAAGTGATGTAATGCATAAAACAAATTTGCTACTCTCGCTACTTTTATACTATGTGACGTCACATTTAAAACCTCTGCAAAGAAAATTGTTTTAAGTGTATCGTTTTAATATATGACGCAATTTGACTATTAAAATGCATTTCTCGTGTAATCTATATATTTAAAACACCTGGCTGTTTTTTTTTGTCATTAGCCCTGAGCTTTCTACTGGCTCGATTTTGATAATTATTTTTTTAAATGAAAGCTGTTTATGTGTAGATGTGCCCATTCTGGCTAATTTTTATTTATTTCAATTTTTATATTTTATTTCTAATTTTAAAAGCTTTTTCATGACATTTCTTCAAAACAGTGGCAACAGGTTAAGCTTTTCTCAAAATTTATTTTGTTTCATTATTTTCCACCAATCAAGTGGTTGATCTCATCGGTGAATGTATAATCGCATTTCAAAAAGAAAAAAAAAGGTTTTCGTAAAATTTAATCATAATAAAATGATTGCACATAGTTATTCCCTGCAATACACAGATTATTTACTGAGTAATAATATTAAATATTATATAAGTAAAATAACAGAAGATAAACTTTAATAAAATATAATATCTAAAGTGAAATTTTGTCGATGGAGAAAATGTGGTCATACAGAACCAGAGAAATTTATTCCATGAAATAATATACATTGCTATAGCTGTGTCAGTGATGATGTCATATTCACTGACTTTAATTCCTGCATCTTAATTAAGTGAACTTCTATTAATTTAAAGGTCCGTGGCGTGCACAAAATGAAAGTATTTCTATAAACTGCGCCATTTCTATTTAATTATAATGTCTATTTTATGAAACTAAAGAATTCTTAAATAACTGCATAAAACAAGCTTTTATTTAAGAAAAGATGAGTATTTCTGAATGTGTAAATGATGTCATATTCGAAAAAAAGAATAAAACCTGTGATATGCCGGTATTACTATATTTCTATCTTACATAATATTAAAAAAAATAATTAAAATCATTTCATTGTATTAAGTTATTGTTTAAAATAAAAAAATAAAAAATTCTGCGTTTCAGCAACAAATACAAAAATTTTATTCTTTTTAATAACAAAGACAGCGTTTTTTAGCTCACAGGCTATCATAGCCTGAGAGCTTATGTGCCCGTCCGTTCTGTATGTACGTTCGTACGTTCGTATGTTCGTTCGTGCGTAACGCGATAACTCATGGTAAAAATATCGGATCCACTTGAAATTTTGTGTATAGGTATATCCTGATAAGGCGCTTCCCTGATTAGTTTTTGGAGTTCATTCGATATGTATAAGAGGGGGAACGGGGGGCTCATGCCCCTCCCCTTAATTGATAGAAAAGGGATTTTCATGCAGAATAAATAGTTTTGGTTCAAAATTTAGATATAGGATCATTCTGATGAGGCGATTCCGTTACTGTTATTAGGTGTTCATTGAATAAGTATAAACAGGGGGAACGGGGGGCTCATGCCCCTCCCCTTAATTGATATAAACAGGATTTTCACACAGAATTAACAGTTTTTCTTCAAAATTTAGATATAGGATCATTCTGATGAGGCGATACCATGGCTGTTATTAGGTGTTCATTGAGTAAGTATAAACAAGGGGAACGGGGGGCTCATGCCCCTCCCCTTAATTGATATAAACGGGATTTTCATGCAGAATTAACAGTTTTCGTTCAAAATTTAGATATAGGATCATTCTAATGAGGCGAGTCCGTGGCTGTTATTAGGTGCTCATTGAATAAGTATAAACAGGGGGAACGGGGGTTCTAATGCCCCTCCCTTTAACTTGTATAAATGGATTTTTCAAGCAGAATTGTCAGATTTTGTTCAAATCTCTGAATAGTTTTGGAAGTTTAATGGTTAAGTATAAAAGAGGGGAATAACTCCTCTTAAATTATATAAATGCTAAATGGGTTTTTATTAAGAATTATCCGATTTGCTCTGAATTTTGGATATAGATTTTTTATATGATAAAGCATGTCCTTGATAATTTAGGAAGTTCAATGATTAAGTATAAAAAAGGAGAAAGGGGAGAGCTGTTTCGAACGGAATTTTTTTTTCGAACGGAATTAACGAAAATACAAGGCTGTAATATACAATTAGAATGCGTAGCCTGTGAGCTCAATGCCATCAGTTTAACTGGGCAATATTCTTTTTATTCATTTCGTTGACATAACAATAAAATTAATTTTTACAAGTTCATGGAGGATACAAACCAATAAATAAATTAAATTTATCGCAAGTGCTGTAAATATGTATTGGGTTGGTTAGGCAGTTTAGTAAGTCCCTGTTTTTATTATAATTAAAATGTTTCATTGATATTATAATTATTGTACAGTTATAAAGCGATATTTAAACGGAGAAAAAATAAAATATTCAGATATTTTTGAATTTGTTTTCCTGGTTATAATATTAGCTTCCTAAATAATTTGGCATTTAAATAATATTTAAGGTTTAGAAACCGCATTAAAAAAAAAGAATTGTAGCTGAAGTTAAGTCCAACATAATAATTTATGAGTTGTTTTCTTTATTTTTTGTTATTTTCTGAAGTTTGTGTATCTTCATCATGAAAAGCTATGTTATCCCTATTTTAAGAGGTGGCAATTGTTTATTTCGCTTAATATTTTACTGTCTATATAAGATTGATATATATCATACCTAATATATATTCTTTTCCGTCGAGTTTCGACGGGTGCAGCTAGTAATTTATTTATTTTAACCTTTTTCTTTTCTCTTTTAACATTTACGGATACATAAATTATTTAATTTGAAAGTGATTTGAAATATTATCGTTTGAGCTTTTTTAAATATGACCTAATATTCACCCTTAAAGTTTTTCACTCGTAATAATTTAATTATTTTAGGCCATTTAAATATGACGATATTTAATATTTGGGAATTTTACACATGACTTAGTTATCCCCTTTAAAAGCATTTACCGTGTAAAATTTTATTGTTTTAAAGTTTTCTTACTTTTTTAATATTTACATGCAAATATTATTTTCTGCTTTTAAAGTATGATCATTTTATTCTTATTTTCAAGTTTTCTTTCTGTTTTTAACACTTTCATTTGAAATAAATTGACAAATCGTTTTTTTTTTTTTTTTTTTTTTTAATTTTTCTGAAAAATATGTTTTTAACACTTTCATTTCAAATAAATTGACAAATCTTTTTATATTTTTCAAAATTTCTCTGAAAAACATATTTTAATCACAATATTGTTTCACTACCGATTGAAATAAAAAAGATAATTCCAATTCCGTTTTGAAAATAGGGAAAAAAATGTAATAATTCCTATAGTTTTCTCTTTTCTGCCCTATTTCCACAAAATTGTGATAATACAAAATTGTAATAATTTCCACAAAACTGTAATAATAAAGCACTTGAGTTTCCATAATTACTAAATTTTCATTAAAATTGAAAAATATATATATACAATATCTCGAAAACTAAATTAAATTTTAAAATATTAGTTTTGACACCTGTGAATCTATACGAATACTTGACATTCATTTCATCGCCAAACCTTCCAAATTTTAAAAGAAATAACCGCGAACTTTAATCAGTCGTTTCGTAATTTTTTTTCAGGATTTTATAAGGTATTTGTACCCTATATGGACAGGGCTCTCAATATGGACACCCCTAATATTTTTAAAGGTAATAATTTTAATCGAGAAATGGCTCAACATTTTCGCGAAGAAAAGCAGTTGAAAAGATAAGTAAGGCTGGGAAGTGTAAAAAAGCGCGCTGTTCGCCATTTAAATGAAACCTGTTGTTTCGAGATGTGCTGATCTTAATTACTTGTAAGCTTAAATTCTTATTAGATATGGTAAAATTACATTAAATGTTGAAAAGTGGAGTATTTTAGAAAGCTAATAAAACATATTTTCGATTGCTATTGCATATTTTGCTTAAAAATATTTTCCTTATTCATTTGTTACTAGATTTAGTAAAATTATGCCCGGTTCCCAGTATGGACAGCTTATGTTCCCATCGACTACAACTGTAAGAAAGAAGAAAATTCAACGTTGCCAAGCAATAAATTGAAAAGGCATCAAAGTGGTAAAATCTTTGTTCGACAAGATGCCATTTGAACAATCCCCCCAAAACCTTCCTTTAAAAAACCCTTGCAGAAAAATAAAAAGAAGCCCCCCCCCCCCCCGCCAGTAGGATATCTGTTGGCGAAATCGTAGGCACCAATGGTATGATTTCCTCAACAAAGGAGAGCTGGCACTGCTTCTTTTGCAGTATTGCTGCTTTTTCAAACATGCGGCCATGCATCACATGTGGCAGATATGTTCATGGGGTTTATGTGGTACTTACTGCCCATGGTGAAAAGTTTCTATTTGTCCATGCCGTGAGGACTGAGTAATAACAGATGTAAATTCTCAGACAGATGCTATAAAGCTAAGCAAAACCAACAATATTATTTCATAATATTAGTAATTAAGGGGCTTTGCATGAGTCTTTGAAGGGTAAAAACCGAGAATGATCCTCCCCTTTCGAAAATGCGTGTTCTGAAGATATTTACTGTCCTCCTCCTCCTCCGAATACTTTAAGATAATTTTTTTTTTATTCCCTCTCCTCTAAAATCCCTTGGAAAAGTGGTTCTTCCATACACACTGTGTAGAAAGTCAATAAGGAAACACTAGTCCATAATAGGGATAGGTAGTTCCTTATATGGACACATAAACATTTTTTGTTTTTATCATATAAATTAAACCAGAATAATTACAAGGTCGCTAATTTTAATAATGATAGTCAATAGTCCAAGGATAGTGGACACACATTTTTGGAGTCCTCTGACTTGTACATGGGGGTGAAAAAAATACATTTTCCTTAAGGTGTCCATATAGGGTACAGGTACTATATATACAGGGTGTCCCTAAACAAATGGTATATACGCTAGGGGGTGATAGAACACATCAAGCCGAGTAATAGCAAATAGGAAACCACGGGTCCCAAACGTTTGTTAAAGGAGATAGCCGCCATTAATGTTTGGGGTCCAAAATTTCAAATACACATAAGAAACGGAAAAATTGGTCGATTGATTTGCGGTTTTCACTAAAATTATTCTTTATATTGGTATTTTCTTGAAAATAAATTATAAAGATAAATTTCGAAAAATGCCGATAGATGGCGCTTTAGACTTTGAAGTAATGAAAAACTTTATTTGCCGTTATTTTTTGCATCTCATTAAATGGTTTCGTAAGCTTAGACTTAAACTTAAATTTTGAGCTCAAAATTTTAATAGTTGGAAGCGGTTAAGTAGCACAAACTTAACTGTGTTCAGAAGGTTTAAATTTCAAATGATTATAAAAAACGGAAAAATTGGTCGATTGATTTGCGGTTTTCACTAAAATTATTCTTTATGTCGGTATTTTATTGGAAATGAATTATAAAGATAAATTTCAAAAAATGCCGATAGAGCGCGCTTCAGACTTTAGATTAACGAAATAATCCATCCTAATACTAATTTTTGCCGGTTCTTTTTTTTTTTCATCTCATTAAATGGTTTCGTAGGCTTAGATTTAAACTTAAATTTTGAGCTCAAAATCTGAATAGTTGGGAGTGGTTAAGTAGCACAAACTGAACTGTGTTCAGAGGGTTTAAATTTCAAACGAAACGGAAAACTATACAAAAACGGAAACATTAGTCGATTCGTTTCCGGTTTTTGCTAAAACTACTCTTTAAATCAGTGTTTTCTTAAAAATAAATTTTAAAGATAATTTTCACAAAATGCCGATAGAGGGCGCCTTAGACATTAGAGTAGCGTACAATTATTTTTAACAGCTATTTTTTTAAATCTCATTAAATGCTTTCAAATGCTTAGATTTAAATTTTGAGATCAAATTATGAGTCGTTGCGAGTATTTAAGTAGCGCAAAAGTAAACTGTGTTCGAGGGGGGGGGGGGTTAAATTTCAACTCCTGAACACACTTCAGTTTGCGCTTCTTAACCCCTCCCAACGATTCAGGATTTGAATTCAAAATTTAAGTTTAAATGTAAGATTTCGAAAACATTTAACAAGTTTTGGAAAGCATTTAACGGTTAAAATTTTTTGTTGGTTACTCTGAAGGTTAAGGCGCCTTCTAACGGAATTTTTTTGAAATTTATCTTTAAAATTCATGTTCAAGAAGATACTGACTTAAAGAATAGTTTTATTTTAAATCGCAAACGAATCAGCCAATTTTTTCGTTTTTTTTATTATCATTTGAAATTTGAACCCTCTGAACACAGTTCAGTTTGTGCTACTTAGGGGTCGTCCATTAATCATGCGAGGCTCGAGAGGGGGAGGGGGGGTCCATAAAAAAATCACGAAATATCACAAGGGGGGAGGGGGGGTGTAGTAATATATCACGAGTATTTATTTTTTCGGCAAAAGCGCGATGCTGAACCGAAAAGCGGCGTTTCGTGTATTTATTTTTTTTGTCAAACGCGGTCTCTTGAAATTACTCCAACGTATGAAGGCTTCGGCAAATTGATCTATGACCTGTATTGCCCTAACCTGCAGAAGAATCGGATACTTTTGGAAACGACATGCCAGCAGTGTGCATTGTACTTCTGTACAAAAACAAAAGTTAAAGCACATCTGAATTCTTGTCACAAGCAACTGAATCTGAGCAATAATAGTATAGAGATGCAAAATGTCCGTCCTTCTCGCATCCCCACGCGACGAACGAATGGTAGATTAAGAGAAATTCTCTGCGTAGAGCGCGAAAATGATGACGCCGAGTGGCTTGATGAAACCGATGTTAATCTTCAACAAAGCACTGTGCCTACAACTAACTTGCAAGATGCTTATCCAGTTATTGGTGTTGAAGAAAGTCTTGCTAATACGTGGTCCGAGGACATTGTAAATTAAATTATGTTTATGTATTACTACAGAAAAGTTTTTCACATTTCTTTCATTATTTTTATATTAGTCTAAAACAACCTACAAACTTTCTGTTTACCTCTTAAGGTTATTATTGTAGTTTTTTTATTTTCTATAATAAAATTTGATGATACTTGAACCTGTATTTTATAATAAATATTCTAAAAAAATTAAGAATCTTTGTAGGTACTAAAAAATACACGTGATATAGGGTAGGGGAGGGGGGTAGTCTTGAACCTCACCATGTATCACCAAGAGGGAGGGGGGGGGGGTTAAAAATGCCCAAAAAAAATCACATGATTAATGGATGGCCCCTTAACCACTCCGAACTATTCAGATTTTGAGCTCAAAATTTAAGTTTAAGTCTAAGTTTACGAAAACATTTAATCAGATGCAAAAAATAACGTAAAAAGTAGTTGTTCATTACTCCAAAATTTAAAGCACCCTCTATCAGCATTTTTTGAAATTTATCTTTATAATTCATTTTCAATAACATACCGACATAAAGAATAGTTTTAGTGAAAACCGCAAATCAATCGACCAATTTTTCCGTTTTTTATAATCATTTGAAATTTAAACCCTCTGAACACATTTAAGTTTGTGCTACTTAACCGCTTCCAACTATTCAGATTTTGAGCTCAAAATTTAAGTTTAAGTCTGACCATACGAAACCATTTAATGAGATGCAAAAAATCACGGCAACAAATAGTTTTTCATTACCTTAAAGTCTAAAACGCCCTCTATCGGCATTTTTCGAAATTTATCTTTATAATTTATTTTCAAGAAAATACCAACATAAAGAATAATTTTAGTGAAAATCGCAAATCAATCGACCATTTTTTCCGTTTTTTATGTGTATTTGAAATTTTGGACCCCAAACTTTAATGGCGGCTATCTCCTTTGGAAAACGTTTGGGACCCTTGGTTTCCTGTTTACTATTACTCGTCGCAGGGGCCTCGCTAAGGGGGGGGGGAGCCTCCCCCCCCCAAACATTCGTAAATGTTGTTACACTTGTCAAATTTAATGAAAATTTTAATAAAAATTGTAGCACATTTTCTATTTTTGATAGAATTTGCAAAAGTTACAACTCTAATTGGAAATAATATTAAACTTTTTACAAATAAGAACTGTATTACATTTTCTAAGTGTGGTAACTTGGCAAAATTATAAAACGAGTTGGCAAATATGAAAATTTGACTTGGCAATTTAAGGTCTTCTCCCCCACCAATAAAAAGTCTTAGCGATGGCCCTGACTCGTCGTGATGTGTTCTATCATCCCCTGGCGTATGTACCATTTGTTTAGGGACACCCTGTATAGGGCAGAAATAGCCGTGAAAACATAATGAGTCATTTAATCAATCGATCATAAAATCGTTTCATTAGGATTTCATATATATAGGGTACATTTCCCATTAATTATTCTCAATTTACACAAGTATACACTATTCTGTCTAAATTAATATGCATAAATTTTATAGTAAACTTGAAAAAAGGAAAAGTAAAACTAAATGAAATCAATTTATGTAAATTTATCGTTTCTCTCAAATATATTTAAAAGTAAATACAATGTCTTTTATGCATATTTTGTTGATATTTTTACATTTTTATTGCTGCATTTTTAATATCATTGAAATTTATGAATTTTTGTTTTAAAACAGATCAACCACACAAATACTTTTTTTTTTCATTTTAAATATTTTTAATTGCTGTACCTGATAACTCACAACATTTATATACCATCTTAGAGCTAGAGCCTTAAAAATGCAATAAAAGAGGTTTCTTAATGATATCGTTTCCAATGATGACATTTACACTGATGGCATGCCTAGATTTAAACAATGTCCTCCATTAAGAGACCACCTCTCGAAGCGACCTTTACTGGAATGGAACGTGGTCGCTTTAGGGAGGTTCTACTGTATCGCTCTTAGAGGCTGTGCATTTATAACGTTATCACTTTAGGAGGGACAGGGAATCGGGCACATGATATTGTAAGATAGCTCAAGAGGGAAAGAGATTTGCCTTTTGATATCGTTATCATTTTTTATCCAACTAAGCTTTACATTTTATGTGTAACTTGTTCCTTACATTTAAATAAATCAGTTATCTATTTTTGTAAAAATACAAAGTTGTTATTAAAATCATTAAATTGAACCAAGAATTATTTAATTCCAAAATGTGGAATATCCCAACGTTCGGTATTCCTATTCTTCTGCCATATGTATATACATGTATAATCCGTTGATGAAAAACTAAATACGAAGCATGCTTGAAAAGATGCTTGCAATGTTTACTAGTAAAGACACGAGAAAGAATGTTTGGCACTTGTTTTGTTGGTAAAAAATTCTGTTTCCCCCCACCCCCTTGCGGGGGCAAATACAAGCCGAAATTATTTCTATTGAATACATTATTTAACACAAAAGTTATTTTAAAAATACTTTTGCGTAATAACTATTTCTTTTAAATGTTATTAGATATTAAAATATTTCTTATATAAAGGCGATATTTTATTGACTTTTCTTCATTTGAATTAATAAATGTATAAACGTATCTCTATACCACTGCAAACAAAACAAACCAATTACAAGATTCTAATAAATAGTTTTTAGAGATTGGTAACGATATCAATAAGGATTGAACGGGTCGTGGGATGACGAGGCATGATATTATAATTATTTATGTAAGTGAAACAATGTTATGAATGAATTAAATGAAAGTAAGATTTTCTCTTATATTATTTAGTTGTTAAAATTAAACCTTTGAATAGTTCTAAAGTAAACGCGAAATGTGCATTCAATGAAATTTATTTGTATTTCTATACTTTTCAATTATGTGAAACCTGTAATAAAAAGAAGGGGGAGGGGCGCCAAAATGAAATTTTGCTCCTGACGCAGCTTTCTCTTCGCAAGCCGCTGACTGAAAAAATGGTGTTCGTAAGCGATCTAACAAAGTATAGTAAATGTAAAAAATCTATTTGTTTTAAATATTTTTAAAAAAATGATTTCCATCTCTATTCTGTAACTCGGAAATCCCGGGCTGAATCCCCTTATTTAGATAATGCCATAGAGGTTTAAACAACTTCAATTACCCGCGAATAATGAATAAAAAAAATCTAATTTAACAAATTACAACGACTTTTTGGAAAATAATATTTTCAAAGGCTATAAACTTATAAATGATTTCTATATTTAAAATAATAATAATAATAACATAATTTTTTATGATGATCAAAGTGTAGCCTACGTAATAACAGGATCATATTAATATGCCTGGAGTTTTAGAGACACGGTAATATTCCTGGACCAATCATAAACAAATATTAAATGAAATTTCAGTTTAACAGTTCTCGGTACTGCAAATTTTAAAATTTCAAACATCGCACATTTTCGATTTTTACACCGTCGTATAAAGAAAAAAAATTACTTTTAACTTTTGCAACATGTTTGAAACCCGAATGTAAATTTGTTTTTGAGTTATTAATTTTTTTGTAGTTTTTAATGCTTTTTTGTTATTGTGGCAACAGAAGTATTCCATTTTTCAACATTAAATGTGAACCAACCAAAAAACAAACAAACAAACAAACAAACAAACAAAAAAAACAGAAGTATTTTATTTCTAGACAATGAACCATTAGAAAACTCTAGCATGAATCTTTAGAAAACTCTAGCATGAACCATTCAGAAAACGAATAAAATAAAATTAGTTGCGGGATTCAACCAACAAAAATATTCATATATACTTCAAATTTCCCTGTTCTCTACCGAGAACAACAACTATTTTCCCAAATAGTTAATAAACATGAATGAAACATTTGGTACAGTAAAATAATTCGATTTTACATTTTATATTACATTTTATAATAAAATAGTTGTTAATAACTATCAATAATAACAAGAGGATATACCCGGGCTTCCTGAGTTACAGAATATTAAGTGAAAACCATATTCTTTTTTATTGAATAGAATTTTTACATATAAAAAAAATTTTCATGATTTTTCGCTAACAACATTAAGATTTATGTTTATAAGAAAAGCAGTAATTATATATTCAAATAAAATCTTCACATTTATTAGCTTCGATACTTTTGTCTTGGCATTGTGCCAGGAATTAACAGCAGAAGAAATCGCCAAAGATCATTAGTCTTTTTTATTTATTTATTTACTTATTCTAATAATTTCATTGCTTTAAACTTGGTTCGATTACATGATTTAAATTACAAAATTATGACAATTTGTTAATGACAAATTACAAATTTTTGTTTTATTTATATTTTATTATTTTATCTTTAGATTGATAGAATTCTAATTCTGTTATAGAATATAAGTCAGAAACAAATGAAGAACTATTTTATTTATATTAATTTAGGTGCAAATAAATTTATCTTTTGTAATCGCCTGCCTATTTATAAAAAAATCATGCTTGAAAATTATTTTAAAGACAATAAAAATTGAGTAAATAACAACATAATTGTCAAACAAATTGCATTTGAAAATACATATATTTTCTCTATTCGACGGTGTAAAAATTAAAAATGTGTGTTATTTAATTTTTTTAATGGAATAAAAAATAATCAAAATTAAATTTGATTATCTGCTGTTGCCACCGTCAAAATGACGTTAGTGTCTTTTGTAACTTAGGTAACAGTAATAAGAATAATGGTGTAAGAATAATTTAAATTTTTCACTCCAAGGAGAATAATACTTTACAGACATATCTACTATTTAGAGTTACCACTTTACTCTTATCATTTGATTATGAAATAGTTATCTAAAATTATAAAATTCAAAATTTCGAATATGAATATCACAAGAAATATCATTACTAGTTATTTCTTCTTTTGAATACTTACTAACAGAATAGATGAGTTAAGATATTCGAAATAAAATGAAAAGTTATAACTATTATTCATTTTCATAAAAAAAGCCTCATTTCTAAATTTGATTAGGTTCTTCTTTACTTACTTTTTTCTTCTTTTTTAAACCGTTTTATTTGTGTTCTAAAGACAGAAAAAAAAGTTTATTTTCCTTTAATTTAATTTTATTAATTCCTTATGAAAGTAATAAATTTTATAAATGAAATTTGTTGAATAAATAAAAGAAACAGGTAAAGGACTTTTTATTCGAAAAAATTGTATAATTTATTTTTAATTAGATTCCTTAAGCGAACTGAAAAAAATACATAAATAATATAATTAAGAAGTTTTAGGGGAAAACGTAGATGAATTTTTCCATTACATTTACACTTTTGCAATTGAAGTTAAAGTAGAATTCTTACAGTTGATTCTGACGTTATCACTCTTTTTGAAGAACATGTAAAGTTTACACAAAATAGGTTAAATGATATAGACTGAAATCCAGTTAACAGTTTCAGTTCAGGAAAATAAATTTCAACTGGTGTTAATCAATCGAGCTGTTAAAAAAAATTCTTAAACAAACCATAAAATATATTAAAATGCGCGAGGTCTTTCAAAAAAACTGAGTCTTTTCAAAAAAAAAAAAAAAAAAAAAAAAAAAAAAAAAAAAAGACGTCCATCTACTATGAATGCAGCGGCACGACTCCGTTACAACGTACAGTGCCACTACTGGGAATGCATTCAAAGTAAACTTTTTAGCGCCTGACGAAGAAAGACTCGGTTCTTTCGAAAGGCCTCGCGCATTTTAATGTATTTTATGGTGTGTTTGAGAAATTTTTTATAACAGTTTCAGTTCATCTGAAAAGAAAGCAATGATTAATAATCCGTGATATGAAAATTTAATACACTTAAAACATTCAAAACACAATCTAAGTTTTATGTTTCAATCTTAGTTTTAAATAATAATAAGAAGAAGGAGAAGTTAAATTTTTTACTCTAAAGAATTTTCAAAATACGCCGAAATATCTTCTTTTAGAGATATCATTTTTGAGTCGTATTTGGAAATGAAATACCTGTCAGAAATATTAATATGAAATAAAAAATCTCGCATATGGATCTCACAATAAATGCCGTTGCTGGTTATTTCTTCGTTCTGATTTCTTACTGATGGAATGGAAGAGATAAGGAATTCGAAATAAAATAAAATACCGACATTATTCATTTCTTCACGAAAAACCTCTTTTCCGATTTGACTCTCTTTTTTTTTTTTTTTTTTTTTTTTTTTTCGCTTTCTTCAACTATTTTATCTTTGTTAGCGGAATGTGCCACTCAAATTAATTTAAAAAACAATATTTTATGTAAACAATAAATTTCATATATTGAGTACAAAAATAGCTCTTTTTTCTGTTGAATGTGGGAACAGTGATAGAAGAAATTATTGTTAATTTCAGTATTATTCCACAATGTCACTAAGTATAAAATTGGATAGATCCTACCTGATCACAGTAGACAGTAAGCAGAAGGCAATAATGGAAGACACATTGTACTTGTGTAGAAGGTGGAACAAGAAAATCCAGTTGACACGCATATAACACACTTGAAAAATTTATTTCTTGATTATTATACTAAAACAAACAAAATAAAATGTAGTTAGATTAATGTTAAGAACAGTAATATTGAATTTTTAAGACAGGTCCTCTCAGTGTATTTTTTTTTTTTTTCAGGAAGCTGGATTAGCTTTCCTTTGTTACATAAAGGTAAAACACAGAAAGGGAAGGCATGTCTTTCCCTCTGAGGACCTATATCAACACTAAGGGTCCTTCAAAAGTATCTGAAAGTTCTCAACCTCTTGAAACAAAGGCAATCAGCTGAGCTTGCATTTATATTCATATGTATGGAGATTTTAAATGTTTGGTGCTGCCATCTGGCGCTAGTCTCCATACTTACTTGCTTAAAGTTCACTATCATAGTTGGATGTACAGTTGCATGGGACAGCTCTAGTGCTGCCCTCTAGTGAGATGACTCTGAAGGAAAATGGATCACTGCAAATTTCACATACCTCACAAAGAAAAGTTACAATGTTTGTGCATTTGCTGAGAAATGTCATGTTGCCCTATAATCCTACATTCCTCCTTTTCGAGGCAAATCTACAACATCTTTAATTGGAACTGAAGCCTAAGCTTCTCCAGTTTAATTTTAGAGACGGGCTTGGTGAAAACATCAGCTAGCATTTTTTCCGTAGGACAGTAAATAATTTTAATTATGCCACATTCGTGCTGGTGTTTGATGTGATGAAATTTCACGTCAATGTGCTTTGACTTGGTATGTGCCTTTTCGATTTTAGTCAATCTAATGGCAGGCAAATTGTCCTCATATACGGTTATGGGTAATTCTTGGTTAAGTTCCAAGTCACTGAGTATTGTGAGTAGCCATTTTATTTCTTGTGTTGCAGTGGAAAGTGCAACATATTCGCTTTCAGTGGAAGACAGTGCGACGCTGGATTGTTTCTTAGAGGCCCAGGCTAGCACATTATTGCCCAACATGAATAGGTTCCCCGTCGTTGACTTCCTGTCGTCCCGATCATTCGCCCAGTCTGAGTCGCTATAGACTGTCAACACTGGCGGTTTCGACTTATCAATGACGAATTTTATTCGTCTGGTAGTCAATAGATACCTAATGACTTTTTCAACAGCTTCCCAGTCAGTTTGTCTTGGAGATTCATTCCTCCTCCCCAATATGTTTACTGCTGCTGATATGTCGGGCCTAGTCAGTGTTGCGATGTATAGTAACCCCCCAATTGCCTGTCTATATTTTTTATTATCATCTAATAGTGTTCCGTCGGGATCTAAACTGAAATAATTTGTGCACATCGGTGTGTAAGTGGGTTTACTAAGGGTTAAATTGAATTTTTCTCCGATTTCAATTATCTTATGTTCCTGATCAAGTTCGAAATTCCCATTTTCTGTTCTTTTTATATTGATACCCAAGTATTGATTAACCGGTCCTAAATTTTTAATCTCATATTCCTTAGATAATTGGGTGTAAATCTCGTGTGTGTCATCTTTATTTCCCGCTACAAGAATGTCATCCACGTACACAATTACGTAAGCGATTTTTCCGTTTTTAGTCCTTTTGAACAGGCATTGGTCTGATTCACATTCCGTAAATTTTAAATTTCTTAACGACTGGCTAATTTTCAAATTCCATGCCCTAGCTGCCTGCTTAAGGCCATAAATTGCTTTGTTTAGCTTACATACTTTCTCTTCCTCCCCAACTTGTACATATCCCTCCGGTTGATGCATAAATACTTCCTCCTCAAGATCGCCGTGTAGAAATGCAGTTTTCACGTCTAAATGTGTCACTTCTAGATTCTTATAAACAGCTGCATTTAAAAACGCTCTGAGTGTGGTATGTGACACGACTGGAGCGTAAGTTTCGTCGTAATCGCATCCATATTTTTGAGAGTATCCCTTAGCGACCAATCTCGCTTTATATCTCTCTATGGTTCCATCTGCCCCTCTTTTTGCCTTAAAGGTCCACCTCGAACCTATGATGCGTTTACCGGGTACGGCTTTAATTAATTTCCAAGTTTTGTTTCTGTGCAATGATTTTATTTCTTCATCGGTCGCCTCCAACCATTTATTTTTAATTTCAGTGTCCTCAATATTTTGTAAATCAGCCCACGACCTGGGTTCTTCAATTTTGCATAGGTTAGCTGTTATTCCAAAACGGTTCGGTGGTATACCTTTATTTTCTCTTAGCGACCTTCTAGGTTCGGGATCATTTTGCGTTGGATTTACGATTTTCTCTTCGTTCTCATTCGTTAAATCAAATTCGATACTTTCGGTAGGTAATCGCGCACTGTTTTCGATTTCTGTCGTGTCATTAATTTCTTCCCGATCAATGCCCTCTTCAAGGAATTTAACGGTTCTCGAGATCATTATGTTATTATTTCCGGTATGAATTCTATACCCTTTACTACGAAAATCATAACCCATAAATACTCCTTCAATAGCCTTCTCGTCAAATTTGGTTCTTTTTGATTTATCTATGTAGGCGAATGCCTTACATCCGAATGTTTTGATATTAGATAGGTCGGGCTTTCGGTTATTCCATAACTCGTATGGTGTTGCGCGATTCTCGTTTGCATTAGTAGGTAGTCGGTTAATTAGGTATGTGGCCGTCATTACTGCTTCGCCCCAGAATTGCCTAGGTAATTTCGCGTCAGAAAGCATAGTACGTGCCATTTCCACAATTGTCCTATTTTTCCGCTCTGAGACGCCGTTCTGAGGGCTTGAATAAGGTACGCTTAATTCCCGTTCAATGCCATTTTCAGCTAAGTATTTTTCGAAATTTTCACCAAGGTATTCTTTGGCATTATCCGATCTTATAGATTTAATTGTTTTTCCAAATTTATTCTTCGTAAGGGCTACATATTGCTTTAGCTTTTCTACCGCTTCAGATTTATGTGCTAACAAATACGTTACAGTAAATCTACTATAATCATCTGTGAATGTTATGAAATAGCGCTTCCCGCCAGGGGTCATTGTTTCCATGGGTCCACAAATATCCGAATGTGTTCGGGAACAGATTTCTACGCTTCTGTTTTTAGCCGATTTAGGGTAAGGCGAAACTGATAGTTTACCTTCGATACACTTAGTGCAGTATGTTTTGTGTTTGCAATTGTTTATGGTTATCCCTTCTGCTAGCTTATGGTTAACTAAATGTCTAATTGCTTCAAAATTTTTATGACCTAATCTGCGATGCCAAATGTAAATGCAATTTTCATTATCGCATGATGTTTGTGTACTTAAAATGTAACCATATTCGTCCGTTGGGTTTATCTCATAAAGATTATTATTCAATTTTGCGGTCAAGATAGTGTTGTTGTCTTTGACAAATAAACATGTTTCTCCTTCAAAAATTACTTTTATATCATTATCAATTGCCTTTTTAACTGACAAAAGATTACCCTTTAATTCCGGACAATAAAGAACATCCTTGAGAGTTATGCTATTTTTTAGACCTGAGTTAAGTGTTACATCGCCCATACCTTGAGAGTTTAATCTTTTCCCATTAGCAATGGTAATGTTACCGAAATTTCCGGGTTTAAATGTTGTGAAGTGCTCTGTTGTAGACGTAACATGTCTAGTACAACCTGAGTCGATTATGTATGAATGAGGGTTAGTTTCATGTAATTTGTTTACTAGTACCAGTTCATTTTTAAGTGTGTGTTCTATCGGGGAAGGAGGAAGATCCGATTCGTTTTTCTCATCCATAATTTCTATCTTACTGTTGAAACAGTAGTTGGATGAGTGGTCTTTATTGTCTTGGCCTTTATTGTTATTATTGTAAGTTTTATTTTTGTTGAATTCGTTTTTATAAGCATTCTTCTGTGAATTCTGTTTTTCTTTATTTTTCAATTGGAAGCATTCGCTTCTGATGTGGCCGTTTCGGGAGCAAAAGTTACAGAATTTTTTAGATCTGTTTGAATTATTATTTTTGTATGCAGTACCTTTGGGACGGGAACCCATATATCTGGTTTCAGCGTTGTACGCTGTGTCTCTGGGGTGCAAATTTGCATTTTTAGCTTCAACCCGATGCGTAAATTCTCCAATTAATTTATTTTTAATGAGATCAATTGTTAAATCCTCTTGATCTCTGCTTTCGAGTGCAGTTATCAATGGTGCGTAAGACTGTGGGAGTGAGCACAAGAGGATAGCAACAATGTGAGACTCCTTAATATCCTCTCCTATTGCAGAGAGACGATCTTTGATCGTGAGTATTTCGTTGATATGATCTATCATGTTGCCATTCTCAGGTAATTTCTGAGAATAAAATTTTCTCAGTAAGAAGAGCTTGGAGCTCAAATTAGCACGTAAATGAATTTCTTTTAATTTGTCCCAAATTTGTTTGGGGTTTTCTAAGTGCTTTACGTGAATTATCTGGTTGTCCTCGATACTTAAGTTAATAATGGCCTTTGCTTTCGCGCTGTCACGTATGTATGTTTCGTCTGGTGTCTCAGGTGGATCATTAAGAACAAATTTAAATAAATCATCTTTGATGAGCAAATTTTGAATCTTAAAGGACCAATTTGAATAATTAGAATTATTTAGTTTCTCAATGGAGGTGAGATCCCTACTCATGGCCATTGTGTATATATATATTAAACAATGTATCTTGATAAATCAATAATAAATCAGTTACTCAGCAATTTATACACTTTAGCATATAATTAATATATAAATATATAATATAAATTGATTGCTCTTGTAAGGAAGTTCCGTGACTTTCCTTATTTATTTATTTTATATAATATCAGTTCAGTATTTTTCAGTATTAATCATATAACTTATATATAATATATCATACATGAAAATAAAATGTTAATCAGTTTTTTTTTTATTACTGGGTTTGTTTTGTTTATTTATTAAAGGTAAAAAAGTCTATCACGTTCCCTTTTCAGTCTCATAATCTGTTGAATGTGGGAACAGTGATAGAAGAAATTATTGTTAATTTCAGTATTATTCCACAATGTCACTAAGTATAAAATTGGATAGATCCTACCTGATCACAGTAGACAGTAAGCAGAAGGCAATAATGGAAGACACATTGTACTTGTGTAGAAGGTGGAACAAGAAAATCCAGTTGACACGCATATAACACACTTGAAAAATTTATTTCTTGATTATTATACTAAAACAAACAAAATAAAATGTAGTTAGATTAATGTTAAGAACAGTAATATTGAATTTTTAAGACAGGTCCTCTCAGTGTATTTTTTTTTTTTCAGGAAGCTGGATTAGCTTTCCTTTGTTACATAAAGGTAAAACACAGAAAGGGAAGGCATGTCTTTCCCTCTGAGGACCTATATCAACACTAAGGGTCCTTCAAAAGTATCTGAAAGTTCTCAACCTCTTGAAACAAAGGCAATCAGCTGAGCTTGCATTTATATTCATATGTATGGAGATTTTAAATGTTTGGTGCTGCCATCTGGCGCTAGTCTCCATACTTACTTGCTTAAAGTTCACTATCATAGTTGGATGTACAGTTGCATGGGACAGCTCTAGTGCTGCCCTCTAGTGAGATGACTCTGAAGGAAAATGGATCACTGCAAATTTCACATACCTCACAAAGAAAAGTTACAATGTTTGTGCATTTGCTGAGAAATGTCATGTTGCCCTATAATCCTACATTTTTACATTATAGTTTTACTTATTTTATTTTTTCTCAAACAATGATATTTTGAATGAAAATTTGGAAATAAATTTTAAATAAGTATATTAAAAAGTAACATTGGGCAGTGCACACCATAATTTTGTCATGTATATACCTGCAAACAATGGTTAAATTGTTGGGCATAATTTTTGATTCTATAAAACTGATTTAACTGAACTACCTTCACTAATTTAAACACATTTTAGAACATACACACATGTATATACATATTATATTTGTTATTGCTGTTGTGCAATAAATTAATGCATTTGAAATACCTATGAAAAATACGTTTTCGTTTAAAATTTGTTAGATAAACAATTTTATAACGGTGTCTGTTATTAGTGAAAATCGAATATCACAATGATTTATTGTTTATATGCTAATTAATATACCATGGCTATCAGGCATTATTGCTATTGTATAGAGCAACATTAGTACAGATCTTTTTTTTTTTTTTTTTTTCCAAACAGACAGTCAGTACAGATGCATCAATATATACCTAAAAATTGTTTTTTTTTTTCTTTTTTTTTAAGATAAGGTCTCGGAATGATTTGAAGTGCAGATTACGGATGTCAAGATTTTCAGAAAGAGATTTAAAGAAACTATATGGTTTTGGTGTGTAATATACCTTTTATGTATCAGAATAACTGTTTTTTAATGAAAATAATAAAGTATATTATAAATGATTTTTGTTTAAATTCATATAAACAATATAGAAGAATTTTTTTAAGAAAAATAGTGTGTCTTTTTTATAAACAAAAAATAACATATAACTACCGGATCTGTACTGACCTTGCTCTCCAGAATAACATTAATGCCTGATTGCATGGTATATTAATTAGCATATAATATGGGCATTACGGAAAGCAGATTTTTCCGTTATTAAACTATTTAGCTTTATTGTTTACTTAATTCGTTAAGGATATGTAAAATTTATACAAAATAAGTAAATGATATAGGTTGTTGAAATATATATATATATATATATATATATATATATATATATATATCCAGTTAACAGTAACAGTTTCATTTCACTTGATAAAAATATTAACTAACAATCCGTGACAGGAAAATTTAATTCGCTTAAAACATTCAACATACAATCTAATTTTTATGTTTTAACCTTAATTTTAAATAATAATAATAATAAGTTAAATTCTTTACATTAAAGAATTTTCAAAATACATCTTCGCCGAAATATCTTCTTTTTGAGGTATCATTTTTGAGTCGTATTTGGAAATGAAATAGTTGTCAGAAGTACTAATATGAAATAAAAAATCTCGCATATGGATCTCACAATAAATGCCATTGCTGGTTATTTCCTCGTTCTGATTTCTTACTGATAGAATGGAAGAGGTAAGAAATTCGAAATAAAATAAAATACCGACATTATTCATTTCTTCACGAAAAACCTCTTTTCCGATTTAACTCTTTTCCTTCTTCTTCTTCTTCTTCTTTTTTTTTTTTTTTTCGTTTTTATTAACTATTTTATCTTTGTTAACGAGAATAGAATATGCCACTCAAATTAATTTCAAAGACAATATTTTATGTAAAGAATAAATTTTATATATTAAGTACAGAAATAACTCAAACTAATTTTTCTTAGAATTCTAGTTTTGAAGTTTTAATTTTTTTTGTTCTAATCAAAATGATAAAGCATGCAATGATGAGAAGAAACAGTTTCGAATAATTCAACTTATTAAAATAGAATAATCTTTTTCAAAGTTTAACAAAAAATGTTCCGAATAAGAGAAGAAAAATATTTATTTAAAAGTTTTAGGATCTTTCTACATTATACTTTTATTTTTTATAATAAAAGACGATTCTAATAAAAGATTGATTCTTGAAGGAGAATGTATTCACGTGTAATTTTATGTGCCAGAATTTTATTCTATTTCAAATAAATAAATAAATTTTTAATTACAAAATAAATATGATAGTCCGAATTAAACAGGCGTCCTTATTGCTATTAGTACTACCGGTTATACATTTTGAACATGTTTTTCAGCTGATCCCATTATATTTTTGTATTAAAATGTTTATACGGCTCCACTAAATTTTTAATTATATATATATATATATATATATATATATATATATATATATAATTTAAAATCCTAAATATCACTGGAATTTTCAGAAAACATTCCATATGCCATTCGAGGGAAAACAAAGCGCTCTTTAAATAAAATTTTAATTTAAAGAGCGCAATTTTATAACGATTTTCATCGATGTCGAATAATAACACTAGCCGGCAAAATTTGGGTTGTGTCATTTTTTTAGCCGTTGATAATTAATTTTTATGTGTTTTGCAGTTATGAATCTAAAAATGGTCTTCATTTTTCACCATCACGTCAAAATTTCTTCAGATATTGCAAATGTTAAAAATTTAAAAAAATAAAATCATTACGAGAATTTGATACTATAAATAATACTATTAAACAGATGTCAAACGCTTTTTTCGTAATTTATGCATCGTTTGATTTATACAATGCATTTTTACATACAATAAAGTTTTTAAAATATTGCGTATTTAAAATTCTTACAATTTCATTCCATTGATGGATGTATCTTTTAACCGCTCATGCTTTACTTCCGCGCTTTACCTTTTATATTCTTTATGGTGTTAATTTCGGTGACTTTTTTCATTGTGCCATTTTAAAAGACTGGGAATTTGACGCGGATGTATTTAAAACATTTACTTTCTTTTAGTAAGGCTTTGACAAATATTCACTGTGTTTCTTCTTCTTCTTCTTCTTTTTTCTTTCTTTTTTATCTTTGAAGTTTGCGATTTGCATAACAGTCTGACGTGATTGTTAAAAATATAGGTCATTTTCGGAATCAAAGCTAAAAAATACATAAAAATCATTTATCAAAAGTTAAAAAAACATAACCATCACATCTTTTTTATAATACGGTGTGTTTCTAAAAGAATATCGGTGTTTTACCGCTTAGTAGTATTTATTACATAACTTAAAATTATAATACATAAAATAAAAGAGCAATTCAAATATCTTTACCTACAAGTTCACATCACCTTTGTTCACACGGCACACATCAAGTCAAATTATGTAATAATACTAATAAATAATTAAATATATAAAATATATAAGTAGTAGACATATTTGTTCTACAACAGCAAAAATATTTAATTTATGCCGTTAAATAAATATAAATATATAAAATAAATCAAGAGATAAAACTCTTAACAAAGTTAATATTTCTTATACTTTAAAGACTATCATCAGATGCCATCACTTGGATCTAAATTTGATAAAAAGAATATGGTTTCAAAATAAATGACAGAAATAGGAATCTTAAAATAAATGTCATTGCTCTTTTTTTTTCTTATAACTTTCACCAGCTGAATAAAAGATCATAAAAGGAACAGATAAAAAAATGTATCGCCATTATTCGAGTTATGGTGAAAAAGAAAAAAGATCTTTTAAAAAATATATATTCCCTTTCAAACGCGAACTTTTTATCGCTTTAATTAAAATGAATGCTTTCGCAAAAAGAATAAATTATGCATATTATACGAAGAAGTAACACAAAAGCGCTTTTGAGGGGAATTTTGCAATATTCCAAAAAATTCATTTTTTTTTTTTTAATACGGAAAGATAAAGTGTAATTTATGTGAAAAATTCGAAATAGTATATTGCATAATCTCTTTCTTATATAAAATTGAATAAGTCAGAATTTTTTTTAGAAAGACACTTTATTTAAGAAAACTATTTTTAAAAGACAGTGTAGTGAAAATGAAAAAAGTTCTTGATGTAATTAAAATTTATAAACCAGCAATTGTTTTTAAAGGATGTGTATATCCAATTAACATCATTTGGCCACAACAAATTGATAGAAATAGAAGTAAAAAGTGTTTTAATAATTAATATAATGTATTTGAATGACAAATTCAGATATCAGAAAAAATGTGATGTAAAAAGTATAAAAGTTGATTCAAAAAGATCAACTCTATTTCACACTCTTAAATCTTGATTGAGCATTGTTTTCCTTGTTGCCATTTTTTCCTTTATCAGTTCATTAAAATTATAGGGTTTTCTTATGGATTTTCGTAAAAGAAGCAGTTTATATGTAAACTGCTGCTGTTTCTAAATCTCCGTTTAGAAACAGCTTCCCATGACCCATTGTAATAATTTGGGTAATGAAAGACATTCTTGATCGGATGTGAAGTGGAATGAATTCAACTACTTTGCGGGTCATTCGCCCAGAAACATGTATTTTTAGTATTATTTTAACACAATTTAACTGATTGGTAAAGTTATCATACGAATTTGAATATTTCCAGCTGAGCGAAAAATTGCCCAGGCCGGGAATCGAACCCGGATACTTGGCTTACAAGGCCAATGCTTTACCTGTTAAGCTAACCGGGCGATAACCAGCCGGGATTTTTCGCTCAGATAACCTTATTGGCCGAAACATCTGGTCTGTCATTTAGACAGCTCGGCAGAATAAGCCGCAGGTAATGGAACTCCATAGAATGGAACTCCCATATATCTACGTATCCATCGTTCTATGGAGTTCCATTACCTGCGGCTTATTCTGCCGAGCTGTTTAAATGACAGACCATATGTTTCGGCCAATAAGGTTATCTGAGCGAAAAATCCCGGCTGGTTATCGCCCGGTTAGCTTAATAGGTAAAGCATTGGCCTTGTAAGCCAAGTATCCTGGTTCGATTCCCAGCCTGGGCAATTTTTCGCTCAGTTGGAAATATTCAATTCAAATTCGTATGTATTTTTAGTGTTAAATTTCTTGTCATGGATTTAAATTAACGGTTAAAAATGATTTTATATTGTTTTCAATTTATCTAACATCATACGATGTTGCCCACATGTGTGAAATAATTTATTAAAATTGCATTTTTCCCCCTCTTAATTTCAATCTTTATTCAATTACCGGTGGGTTTTTTGTTTCAATGATTGTGTCAAAGTAACTTCATTTTTTCATAATTGTCTTTTGTCTTTTGTAAGCAGGAAAGCACAGAGATGTGTTACTGGTCGTCATCTAATTGCATGTTTATTTATTCTATATTTAAGTACCATGGTTAACATAGACAAAACCAGGCAGTTTTGATAATGCTAAATAAGATAAAAAGTAGTTTCGATTCTTATTTACGAGTAGATTTATTGTGTAGACTTCGTAAGAAACACTCCCAACGTTAAATTAAAGAAGAAAAAAAATATGCAGATCTACGCCGATCAGGACCCCAGAAATCCTCTCGCCACTGTTCAAAACCTTATGTATCTATCAATACATATGCAATGTTTTATAAGTATAATGTAACTGTTTTACAGTCACGTTAGCTTCCGCAATTCTGCATATACTATCTCTTTCAAACTCATACGTAAAATCAAGAGGCAGAATATCTCTGCCTGTTCGTTAATGGACAAAATTTGACACGCGGATGGAAATGCGGAAGATTCTTGGGAAAACAGGACAAAAAATAATTATGATCATTATCGAATCAGTTTAAAGTTACTATTACACTTCAAAGAAATTGTTATAAATTTATGTATGACGGATTTTTTGGTATCTTTAAAATGGCTTTAGTGGGAAAAAATTGAGTTTTAAGAAGGAAAAAAAATCGCCAATTCAGAAGGTATCAAATCCACTTAATTTCTCGTAAATGTTCTACAACTTTTATATTGACAAGTTTTTCATAAGACCAGCTCTTACAACAACTAAAATAATTAAAAACAAAAAAGGGAGAAGAAATCAAGTTCATAACTTTGTCAATTCACAATACATCAGATCCGTTTAAAATAGAATTAGAAATCTGCTTAATATTATCTACAATTTTTGAAATTAATAAGTTTTTAGTAAGACCGACTCTTAAAAAGAAAAAAAAATGGTGGGGGTGTAGAAGAAAGAAATCTTATTTCAGTTAATCCACCAGTAAGGCGATAAAAAAATATCATTGGTGTGATGAAATTTTTTTTTAAATCATCAGAGATGCTACATATAGGATTGCGTTATTAAACGCATGTGTCTAAATAAAAAGAACATCAAACATTTAAAAATAATGTGGTTCCTTTAATGAATCAATCACCACATGATTTAAATTTATTATATTAATCTACTTAATATTATTTATAACTTTTGTTGAAGCAAATTTTTGTTAAAATGAACTCTATTGACGAGTGATATTACTAAACATATTTTTAAGAGATGAAAAATTGAAGTTGAAGAAAAAAAGTTATCGTACTAACATGATTCTAATAAAATTAACTCTTACAGAAAATATAAATTAAAAACTCGTCAAAAGAAGCCAGATAAAATTAATTACTGGATTTATCTCACAATCTTTCTTTAGTTTTTGTTGATGAAATTAGTACTTAACTTCGAAATTTACTTGCACCAGAAAGCCGAGCCAACAAGAATTTTTTTTTTTTTTTTTTTTTTTTTTTTTTTTTTTTTTACAGTGTAGCAAGTCTTGTTCTACAACAGTCAAAATATCATTGCTAAACAATAAAAAAGCAGATAAAAAAAGGGAAAAGAAAAACTAAACTAAGTTAAAAGTACGAAGTTCTCAACAAAGTTAATATTTCTCTTATTTATATGACTATCGTCAGATTTCATCGTTTGGATCTAAATTTGATAAAGAATACACTTTTGAGATAAATGCCATAAATATGAATCGTTAAATAAATGTCATTATCACTTCCTTCTTTTGGCTTTCACAGTCTGGATAAAAGACCATAAAAAATGCTGATAAAAAAATGTATCGCCATTATTCGAGTTATCATTAAAAAAAAATCTTTCTATGAAAAAATATTTCTTTTGAAAAGCGAACTTTTTATCACTTTAATTAAAATGAATGCTTTCTGAGAAAAGAATAAATTATGCATATTATGTGAAGAGGTATTACATAAAGGCTTTTGTGGAAATTTTTGCAATATTCAAAAAAATGTATTTTTTATTCTGAAGGATAAAGTATAAGTATTATGTGAAAATTTCAAAATTGCATCTATTTTTTTTTTCTTTTTTTTTTTGAGAAATGATTTTTAGTCAAAATTATAAAGGCATTTTCTATATTGATATATATATATATATATATATATATATATATATATATATATATATATATATATATATATATATATATATATATATATTTTTTTTTCGGGGGCTGGGGGAGAAAGGAAAGGATCTTAAGAAATATTTTAAAGCGTTATACCTATACATGCAATGTCAAGAAAAAAAAAAAAAAATGTATATTTGAAGATTTTTTTTTTTTTTTTTTTTTTTTAATTAGAAAAATGAAATAAGATATTTGGAAAACTGTTTTTGCATTTTCTTAATTACATTCTAAATAAAATAAATTGATTTTTGTTATGAGAAAATAAACTTGGGTGTTGTTAACAGATCAGGGTTGGGTCGATTTGGTAGCCGTTCATGGTGATTACCCTCTATGTATCCCCAGCAGATCCGCTTCCCAGAAGTAGTGTCTTTCTGTTCACAATGATTACCGATCTATCCCACCAGAAGAGATCGCATTTTTCCGATCCCACCGAAGCTAGCATAGGGGAAAAAATACGGACTTCTGATTGGTTAAATAATTTAAAGAGCATTTTGCTTTGGTTCATTTCTACGTTTATTTAATCATCAATTTCTGTGAGAAAACTTTTTGAAAGATGGATCTTCTTTCTGATTTTACGTATTTAATAATAGATAAAGAAAAGGATAATTTGAAATTTATAATTAAAGAAGTTATTCACGATGATTCTCAATTGTTCTGTATTACTTTTAGAAAATAATAAAAATAAGACTGCCATTTCTTCTTACTATTATTTCAACATGATATGCACAATCAGGACAATTTATTTACAAACAATAATTACACTTTCATATAACGGCGTCAATTACGCGATATTTACAAACTCAATTGTTCTACATTACTTTTTTTTTTCTTTAAGTGCCGTTTTTTCTTTTTCTCTTAAGATGATATACTCATACACGCTTTTAATAAGAACATTCGAATTCAGAATGATTTATTTGCAAACAACAATTGCTTTTTAAAATATTCAACCAATCAGATGCCAGTATTTTATTTCCTATGCTAGCCTCGTTGCGATCGGCAAAAATGCCACCAGATCTGTTCCCCAGAGATGAGAAATGGTGTCGTTCTGGTATCCTCTCACGGTGATCATCAACTCTGTCAAATGTTATCTAAAATCATAAAAAGCACAATGTCTTTGCTCCGAACAATTAAAACTAGAGAGTGAGATGTAATTTTTACGTGAAATGAAAATTGCCAGGATTAAGGGATTAATATATATAATTATACTTTTGATTTATAATTAATATTATTATTTATTAAATATAAATTTAAATTATAATTTTTTTCATACAATATTTCTATTGCAATCAATATTAATATTGCTATTGCTATTTTATATTATTATTTTTATTGGTATTTTATATTAATATTTCTAATTTAATAATTATAATTAATTATAGATATCATATATATGTATTTACTCGATTTTATGTGCGTAAAATCATTTTTATATAAGTTAATTGCTATATAGTTCCGCTTACATAAAAGTTTACCTGATAAATCACCACAACATGGAAAAAATTATAATATTGAATGAACATTTATTGTTTATATATATATTGATTTAATTGTTTAATTATTCATTTATTTTTAGGTTCTCGAATACAACTCTAAAGATTTGTATGAAAACGACGCATTAGGGGTTTTTTTTTGGGGGGGGGGGGGGGCTAGAAAGCGATTTGCAAAATTGTGTCTTCTCTGGAAAAAATCCTTTTCTTCGCACAAGTGGAAGTCATTGCAAAAAGCATAAAAAGTGTATGAAAATTGCCAAAAAATGAAATACAAATATATTGAAAATATGTACGTGTTATGTGAAATGAGACAATTTATCATGTTACATAGCCGCTCAAAGAAAATATCTTTTTTTAATCAGATCAGGTGATAAAGCTGGCGCCAAACAAAAGCTATCCTAGAAAATGTATTGTTTTAAACATACAAGTGTATAAGAATGATATTAAATGTGTCAATTAGCTCTCTACTCGATTACAGACATCTTTTCCATAATAACAATTGCGGGAAAAGTTCTTCAATCTGTTCCGAGTGAAACCGAAACTCTGTCAACCATGCACTGTAAATGAAGCGATACTTATACAGTGACAACAGATTCGATGCATCCGCTATCAGCAATAGCTCGTTAAGTTCAAAAAACTTTTTTTTTTCAGATTAAAGAGAGAAAAAATACGCGCATAACAAAGTGCAACCTAAGGAAATAGACTGGGAATAGGCAGCACAGACAATTACTACCTCATCGAGTTCAGGGCTGAAACTCCAGAATTATTTTAAAACTCGATTCGTATATCAAAACGCAACCATTTTACCAAGTCATATCTTGGCGGAAAACATCTGAAAACCCCATTTTAGCAGCTGACTTCTATGTTTATTAATGAAAAAAACCGCAAACATTGGCAATAATTAATTGGCGATAATAAAGTAAAACATTTTGTAAAATCACCATAAAATGAAAAATAAAGTAGGACGCGTTTCGAGCTACAACAACTACTGTTGTTGTTCGAGCAACTGTTGTTGTTCCAGCTACTGTTGTTGTAACTCGAAACGCGTCCTTATGACGCGTCCTGAACGACGGTGATTTTGCAAAGTGATTTACTTTATTTCTAGGTTTATTATTGTGTTTTCTTTTACTCAAATGTGTACATAAAATAGTATAAAAAATGTGGAGGAGTGGAAGCAGGAAAACACAATGGTATGAAAACATGGCAGACAAAGAAGAGGAGTTGTTTAAGCTACATTAAAAGGTTTACATAATCATTTAATAAATTTAGAAGAATTTAGAAAGATTACTTACTTTGAATTTATAGGGATTTTGTGCAATATTTATAGCCCCACGCAAATCGTTTTATTTAAATTTTTTTCTTAGTATTTTGTGGAATAAGAAATGTAAAAAATATGATGTTCTTACAATAGAAATATATAAAATATTTCCGAATTGAAAAAATCCCCCCCCCCCTCTTCTCCCAACGCCAAGAAAACTGAAAAGATGCAAAGTGAAAAGAAATCATCTTTTTAAAAATACTTTTGTTTGTGTAACCATAATAATGCTTTTGGAACAAGGATAAAATAATGTATCTATAACTCATTGTAAACTGTATTACAACTGATCGTTGCATTAAATGAATTTTAATGATACTTATCGTTGTTGCTCTAAATAACTACGGAAGAACTTCGAATTAGGTCAAGTCCTTTTACATGGAGAAGACTATAAACAAGGTTTAATTTAAAACAAAAATAGTACCGGAGTCCTAATATTTTGCAATATTAACAAAACGTAGCGTGCCATCTCACACCTCATAATTTTAATCTGCATACCTATCTTACATACATTATTTGCAAAATATAAAGAATTTTTTTCCATTAGCAAAATAAAAAAACTAAATTTATCTGCTTGCATATACTTAATTGCAATTATTCCACCTTTTAGTTTACCACTTCTTGTGAAAATAGAAATATTTGTCTAATTTTAATGTTAATTCATCATAGAATTCTAAAATTAAAGTAAGGATTATGATTCGTAAGGATTCTGAAGTTAAGGATTATGATTCGTAAATAATGTTAACACTAAAAAGGAATTATTCACAGCTATGCATGTTTATATCTAATTAACTACAAAAAAATAAAAATATTATAAGAAAATTTTTCAAAAAATCTTATATGCGCCGTTCCATCTCCATCTCTAACGTGTGCGAGACACTTGGTCGCAGTTTTGATAAAAATGAATACAGAAATTTGGAGATGGGAGTGGGGAGGAAAAGTTAATTTAGGCTTTGGTTTTTAGGTGCGCTCGTAATTATCAAAAATCGTCTTTCAGTCCGCCTGTTCGTCTGTAATAAAAAATATTCCGTTACGTTACAGTCACTGGGAAAAATAGTTTCAAATGCATAATGATGCTAAAATCTGTTCAACTTAATAAAATTGATATGCATCTATGAAGTATATACTAAAATATACATTATCTACAATCTGTGGAGCAAAGAATATTTGTTATTAATTTACAGGGCCATAAAAAACTATTCTATTGCATAATGGTATAAAGGATACATTATTTGGGGTACGTTTCAATTATATTAAACTATTTCCCATTTTATGAAATTGATATACGTTGCTGAGGTTTACTACAAGTTAATTCCTGTATAATAGAAAGCATTGAATATTTACAAGGACACACAAAAGATTTCGGATACTGTACTGTATCTAAAGTACTGTACATTTTTAAAACTTTTTTATAGTACAAATGCATCTCATTTTCTACGTTTGATATGCAGTTTTCCGACTTGTTTGGAATTGCATTGCACTGGACTCCGCAGTTCCTTATTTATAAACTCCAGCAATTTTCAACCATTATTTAAATATTTACTAAAAACAGAGAAGCTCCGTAGCTGAGCTCTTGTGGGCTCCGTCGCAAATAAAGTCCTGACTATAAAAATTAAGAAAATGGAAAAAAAAATTGCATTATTTTTCTAAATTGCAAAAAAGTGTTGTAAAACCAAAAGACCCGAACTGGGTTGTAAGATTTTTCGGTAAAGCAATGTTCCAAATTGGAAAAATCACTTTGTAGCCGAAAATGGTTATAAAAAATGAGAGATCCTTACTAACATTAAAATAATCAAAACATCTTAGATAATATATACATTATATCTAACAAATTTTGATTGTTTTAATGTTATTAAGTATCCGCTTTATTTTGAGCATTTTTGAGTAACTACTTTGGAAACACTACTGTATCATTTTGGGAACACTCTTGTACTATATTAAGCAAACTACTATAACCAGAAATCTTACGTTGTCCCAATTTAGATCTTTAATTTTTACAGAGCTCCCTAATGTAGTTAATCTGTTTTATCGATCAGTTATCTATCATAATAGTTTTATTTTATTACTGGTACGTTATAGCAGCAAGAAATAAGATTTTAAATTGCTAAAACGCCCTCAATAAATTTAACAGAGATTCTATTCACTGCCGAAACTTTAACATTAATAAATGTCGTTCTAAGCAATTTTCACTTAGCAGTTTTACTTACCTATATGTTTGCGTTTGCATTTAACTATATGTAATGATTCATTAAAACTAAAATAACTATGTAACGTTTCTAACTCACTCTGTTACTTTATGAAATGAAAATAATTACAAAATTATCGCAATTAGAATTTCTGGAAATTTTTGAAATTTGAAAGTTTGAATGTCCCTCAATAGATTTCTTTGTAAGAAAGATGCCTTTGAACAAAGTTAACATTCTAGCACTCATGATAAATATGACTCAAAGAGGAAATTTTTGGAATTGTAACAGTCATATAGAACTCAAAACAGCCGTTAAATCTAAAATTAAATACCCATTTGCTTCCTTTCTTCAAAGTTGGAAGCAATAAATTAATGTTTAAATAAAATTAGTCTTTTATCAAAAGCAGAAATTTTCAAGAATACCGTTTGATTTCGCCATTTACTCTTAAAATGTAGATTTCAAGGATATGTAATTTGAACGAATTAATGATACGTGAACCATAAAATAAACGTTTCTTTTTCTTTTCTTTTTTAATCACTTATCTAAATAAATTCTTATTTGAAATTGAAATAAATTTGTATATTCGGAACTTAAATAGGAAAGAGTGGCTCACCTTGGGACATGGCACATCTCGGGACAGTTTTATTTTTTGCCCTAGATTTTAAGCCTTTCGGGTCTGGTGTACTATTGATAGTACATATTTTTTCATCGAGTATTATTTTGTAATAACACTTAGGGGGAATTGGGGCACACTGATACTTAGGGCACATTGATACACCACCTGTACAGCACACAGAGTCATTACAGGAAGTTTCACAACAGCTCCAAAAGGTAATACTAATGAAATTAACTACATACAAAATGTTTTGGAATGATTCAATTGTTTGATGAAATGGGATGGGTGATTAATTGTTTTTGTAGGTCAAAAGTAAATTTGAGTTGTACCATTGAAACGGTATTATACAACTGTTCCAGTATTTTCAACCTAAAAGAATACCCTCCCTGGCAAGTAAAGCTACTCTTTATCAGTTCCTCATTCTTTATTGTTAGATAAATTATGAAATGTTGGATTTGCGACTAATTTTATTCAAAATGGCTGTATGGGGCACATTGATACAACCTAAATCCTTTTCTAGTTCATTTTTTCATTACCTTTTATGTATTTATTTTATTTTATTTTATTTTATTTTATTATTATTATTATTTTTTTTTTTTTATCCCACACTCCTTGATTCAACCATTTTTCGTCAAAAATTTCTACTATTAGTTTTTGTTGAAGTGAAATAGCTCTAATTTCTTTATATTAGAACATTTTATAGTATTTTTGCAGACAGAAGACGCACAAACTTACACAATATCTAGTGCTAGTAGAATTAACAAAAGAAATGGACGGCAGCCCGGCAAATCTCAAGTTTATATCGATTCTCCAGAGAAAAAAGTATTATCGTTATGAGAAATGTTAAGTAAGAGAAACAAGCTGCAGAACAGTACAGGATAATTATATTATAAACATAATTTTTAATATAATTATCCTTTATTTTCTGTTCGTAAACCGATTTATAAACAGAAAACCTGGTAATTCTTTCACGTTTCCTAAGAAAGAAGATAATTCTGGGATTAAAGTGCCAGATATGACGAAGTTACCACAGCCAATAAACAGATAAGGAACAGCCAGAACATCAGGTCATTCATTATACATTTCATTTTGATTGCTTTAATATAGCTTGTTTTTGTTTGCTTTAATATAAATTGTGTGCGATTTTAATGTCTATAAATATATATAAAATGGCTTGATAACTATTTTTCTATGAAAAATATGCATCGGTGTTATTTTGTCTCCATTTTTCCCAGACGTGTCAAAGTGTATCAATCTACCCCGGAGATAGGGCACATTGATACAAATTACTTTTATTTATTTATTTATTTTTTTTAATTACATGCAAAAATAATATATAAAACAACGATTGTACATTTTTATAACACACTACACAGGTTTTTCTGACATCACATAGAAAAATAACTTGAAATTTCTGCTTTCTAGACACCAAAAATAAAAAAAAAAAACTGTATCAATGTCCCCAAATTCCCCCTACTTAATTACTGTCTACACATAAAAATAACAGTATATGGTTATGCCTTTATTATTACGACTATATTTATGTCTTGACATTCAGTAATGACAATAATAATAGAAGTTTACTTAATTCTCTTTGCACCGTTGGCGATTCCTTTATTTTATACATATATTTCACTCTTTAAATTTAAAGTATAAGTTACTTTTCTGAATCAATTATGTGCGATAAAACATGAAATATATTAGAAAGTTGTAATACCCTTTCGAATCCTATTGTAAATAAGTTACTTTCCAGCAATCTTCAAAAACTCTTTTTTAGCCGATTATCATATAAGTATGAATTGAATAGCACACAAAATAAGCACATTCGTTAGATTTCAGACAATGAGATAATCTTAAAATATCAACAAGTCTATTTGGATAGCTACGATTAACGTTATTAAAGTAAAAGTAATTTTGTTGTCAAAATGGAAAAAAAGTCAGGCCAAAACTGCGTATATATCAAACGTTCCAAGAGATATGGAAGAGGTGTTCGCAAGATTAAAGGCGTGGTCAAGGTATACGCCACCTAACGGCAGGGGTGCATAACAAGAGGACTATTAAGTAAATTGCAGTTTTTTTGTGTGTGTGAATGGCAACAAAACTTTTTTGTTTCTATAAAATGTTACTTTAAGATATTGCGTAGAATAACTTTTAGTTTTGAAATATTGTAAATAAATATAGAATAAATAAGTGTAGTACGGCTAAATATTAACATAAAATATACTAAGATGAAATATCATTTAATTATGCGATACAAATATCGCATATAATATATGTCAATATCTGATTAAAATATGTTCGATTTTAATTATGTTTTTAATGTAATAAAAGATGACTCATTAAATTTAGTAAGTAGTTATTATATATATGCAGAATTTTGAAGTAGTGTCACATTTTATTAAATTCTTGATGAGCTAAGTTATGCAAAATGGTATATACCGTAGTATTTCCTATGATAATATAATGTTTATCAATGTTTAGAAATATATAGAATTTATAATACTAAAAAAATATTCAACTTTAGCTCCATTTTTCATTTACCAATTGCAGACGATAAAAATCCAATGTTTTCTTGGTCGTATTGACTTTTATTTTTTAACTTACAAACATTTCATCCTTTTAATTTAAAAATCTATTCCATTATACGTATACAGTCAAACCTCGTTAACATGAAAACGCTTAACGTGAGCTACTTTTAACATGAAATATTTTCACAGTCCCCTAAAAAGACGCATACAAAGATATGAAACTGATAACGTGAATTACCGTTAACTTCAACAAAATTCTGGTTTCCCTTGAGGTTCATGTTAACTAGGTTCGACTATATTCGGAATAACTTTAATTTTAAATGTTGTTTTGTTAAACAAAGAACTATTGTTAATTTATTTGTTTAAATATTTTACAGTTCTAGACAATAATTTTCCAAAAATCATAGATTAGACTCTCTCTCTCTCTCTCTTTTTTAACAGACAAAGCTTTTTGGAGAATTCATATTAAAAATTCAATCATAAATTTCAAGCTATTCTCTCGATCATGACAGATTAATCAAGTCTACGAGATTTATTGCAAAATATTTTTGTTACAGTTTGTTTCGATAAAATCATGTACATTTAAAAAAATAGTCACAATATCACTTTAATTTCAGGAGAAAAAGTACTAATTAATACTCATAAGTACCATATAATGCTACGAAAAATATTGACTTTTACCCTAAAATTAAAATGACAATGCAACATTTTAAAAAAACAGATTATTAAAAATTTGTGTATTTAAAAAAAGTCGCATTGTTATTCTTTCTTTATAAAAAAAAAAAAAAAAAAAAAAAAATCAGTTAATTTTACAGAAAAAAATCTATAGCCAAGGCGCCAGTAATTTTGTTTTTGCAAAAATAATCTGTATTTATTGGAGTTTCTCTATTTTTTTAAACATATTTTGGCCGTATTTATGTAAAAAAAATACAGAGTATGTCCTTAAAACAATATTTTACTGACATTTTGGTTGACAGGGGGTTTTTTTTCCTGAAAAATCAACTGAAAACTAAAATTTTGAAAAATCTCTTTCAAAATTAAACTACGTGCGTATTCATTCTAGTCAACACGAATATTCTATTCCTTTTCTGTTTTTGAATCTTGTGCAAATAAATTATTTTGTAAATTATTGAAAGTGTTAAAAAATTTTGGTTTCATGCCAAATTATAAACAGAAAAAAAAAAATATTTTTCTCTTGTAAAATCCATTAACCATTCCTGACATCCCTTTCACTTGTAAAAGCCATTAGCAATATATTCGTTTTAAATATTACTTCTTATGTATCTGTTTTCTTTGGTTATTTATATTAATGCTCCTTATAATTTTTATAAATATTTGAAAATGTTCGTTTTATTTCAAGTCTGAGACCATATTTATCTGCTTTTCATACTTACTCATATTTTTCGTTGTATTTTTGTGTTGTCAAATATTCGAAAATGTCTCTTTACTTCTTGTAAGACATCATTTTCATTATTTTATTTTTTGAATGACGTCATTTCACTTGATTTCTGTGTTTATTCATAGTCATACTCCTTGTATTATTGTCAAACACTTGAAAATGAGAATTGCCCGTGTCTGGTTTGTTTCGCCGAATTATTCTATTGTCACCTTCAATTTCCCCCCCCCCCCCCCCCAAAAAAAAAAAAAAAAAAAAAAAAAAAATTAAGGATAAATACCGATGGGTTAGAAAAACATGTATATTGGGATGTCAAAAACTTTCTGCATTTGCTTTGAAATTCTCAAATAGATATCTTGAATAGTTTTCTTAATTTTAGTCAATCGGTCAAAATTGTTATCATTTTTACTGTCACAAACCATTCGCTGCCATCGGCAAAAGAAAAATATCCGCTATTTCGTCGCCACGTACTGTAGCATTTATATATATGTTATTATTTGCAATTAACATAAAATGTTTCAGTTTGACTGTCCATTAATAAATTTCTTAGGTTATAACCAAAAAACTATCGCCAAGCAATAAGATTAGATGCCAATAATGGGTGATATGTGAATGTTACATTCCATGACATTAAATACGATACGTGTGTTTAAAACGTCATTATAATTAAACACTATAAATAATACTCAAAGAGGAAATTGTTAGATTGCAACAAACATAACTCGAACCATCAATTTAAATTTAAAATTAAACATCCATTTAATTCATTTCTTCAAAGTCAACTGTAATAGATTAACGTTCAAATAAATTACGAAACGAATACTTTGATCTAAGTCAAATTTTTTCAAGAATATCTGTTTGATTCCGTCCTTCGCACTTAACACATATATATTTCAAGAACATGTATTTTGAACAAATGCCCGATACGTGAACCATAAAATAAATGCTATTAGTTATTCTTTCACTTTTTGAACTCTCACTGATAGAACTGGGAGAGATAAAGAGAAAAATGAGAGGAAATGAAATACCATCATTATTCAAGTTGAGGCCAAAGGTTTCAAACCTGTCATTACTTTTTTTTTTTTTTTTTTTTTTTTTTTTTTTTTTTTTGCAGTTTCATTATTACTTCAAAAAATCAAAATAAAAAAATATCTGTCTGTGTTTAAAATTACTTCAAATTAAATGCCACATTTGAAGAAAATACCAAGTATAAAACAATAATTTTAATAGATTGTGATATAAATTTTACATGCAAAATCGATGAATTATGTATGTACATGGGGAGAGGGCGTATGTGTAGATGTTATTATGTAGATATATGTGTGTATATATATATAATATATTTGAACTTATAAAATAGTTAACAAAAATTAAACTAGTCATTGGTAGCCATCGTAATACTTACCCATCATGGACAGGCATAGCATAAAATATGAAAATAAAACTTGTGTAAAATATTTAAAAAATATACTCCAATACCAAAATAAAATTTAAACATACATTTAAATATTTTTAATACACATTAATACTCTATTACGGAATTGCGGATACTACTTAATTTTTAATCAAGTAGTACCTGCAAGAAGTACTAATCAAATAGTACCCATCGACCAAGTTTGGCAAATTGTGTTAATTGCCAAACTACTCGTAAATTTTACAGATTGGGATAATTCTTATTTTAAATAACGAAAAAACAAATAATTTGGTAAAAGATTAATAAAAATACATACATGTGTAACGTGTTTAATGTCAAGGGAATGTAACATTTACGGAAAGCCATTATTGGCATTTAATCTGATAGTTCGGTGATAGATTTTTGTTCGACGGGTTAATCAAGTAGTACCGAGCTGAGTAAAATAAACATCCTTATAATTCCGAAAATGATAATCATATTAACTAACAGTTTACCGCAACGTATTAAACGTCTTACTTCCATTTAAAGTATATATTTGAATTGAAATTTGAATGAAATACAGGGTCACAAAGAATCGAAGAGTGTAAAAAATATTATTACAAATATCTCGAAACTAATTATCTGATAGACTTCATTTTTTATGCAAAATTTATGCTTTTTTATTGCCTTTTACTTTTACTTCTTAAAATAAAAAATTTCGAAGATTTTCCTGTACGAATATTCGACATCAGAAAGAATATTTTGTGAGTCCGAAAATAATACTTTCGGACAATCGAGATTACTGCTATTTAGTATCTTTCTTCCCATTTTTACATACTAAGTACACACCAAATTTCAAGCCTCTATCTCCTTTTTGTTCGAGAGATAGAGCGTTTACAGATAGACAGGCAAACAGACAGATGGACAGCAAATTGTTTATATATATATATATATATATATATATATATATATGTTTTTTGGAATCCCATTGGGAGTGTCTGAAACGTGTAAATCCGTCAAAGAAATTCTTTTCGATTTTCAAAACGATTTCAAATCTTTCCCTATATTACGTATGATGGGTAAGTAAAAACTGAATAATAAAATAATTGAATTTATAATTTAAAGAAGACATGTAATAATATTTCATATAATTGTTAGTTAATAGTAAAAAATATAGATAGACAGATAGATAAATGAATAAGACACCTTAAAAATTAAAATAAATCGGAAAATCTTAATTAGACAGAAGGATAAATTAGAAGGTATCTAAAGATGATTAAAAATAAATGATACCAACAAAAATGAAACAAAAATGATTTAATGATAAATTAGAGTAAAAATGGAATACAGAAATCAAATTATGATGAAAAAATTAAAAATAAAGCGACACATCACTATATAGTGCACTTGCAATTTTACATATTTTTCTGAATATTTTAAGATATATCGTATATTTTCATATACAGGGTGAGTCATAAATATCGAAACAATAGTCTATCTCCTTAAATATTGCCCCTAGACCCATACTTTTAATTGCAAAAATTCATTAAAAAAAAAGGTGAAATTTTTGATAAGATAAGTTGCAACTCCATGGGGGGGGGTCTATTTGAAAAGTTACGAAAATTAAATTTTTATACGGCCCCCGTAGGATAAAAATTCCAATTGGGAAAACTCTACTTATTCGATCCTGAATTAGACACAAAAAAATGCATCTTCATATCTTCAAAATTCGCAGAGTTATAGCCGTTTAAATAATTCATCAGGTTTTAAGGGATCAGACACAAATTGAAATGCGCGAAATTCAAGAAACAATGTTACTTTAACAGTTCTAGGAAACAAGTAAAAAACTATCTTTTGAATTTTGATTTTTTTTCTTTTTTTGTGATGGTTAGTCATATAATTTGCTAAGAAGATCACATCCTAAAATTTCTCATAAAATTTATCAAAATTTCAAGTGATTAGCACTATTTTAAATGAAATAATTTAAAATATTTATGGTTCGAAACATTATTTATCGGATTTCAATTTCTTTCCATATAATTAAAGATGAAAATCTGATTTTAATTTTATTCCAGGGTTTATTTTCAATATTAATTTTAAAACCATTAAAAATATTTATTTAAAAATGATATAACTTTTTAAAAAAAATCACATTTTCAAAAGTAAATATTTTTTCAAATTTGCCTGAAACAAAAGTAATATAAAATAATCAAAAACGACATGTTTCAAGTTTGCATTTTTTTTACTTAACAATTCTTGGCTATTAATAATTTAAAGATGAGAAATAGTGCGGAAAAAACTGATCATGCAAAAAAAAAACGAATTTAAAGTTTTATATAAAGTTAGGCTCCTAATAAAGTATTTAAATGCTTTTTAAAGAACTGAAAGCGTAAAATAACACTTTTTTGTAGATTAAACTTCTGATTTAGTTTAACTTTTCGTATTTCCATCTCCTTTTTGTTCTGTTTTAATGTCCGTCAGTTATTTAAAACAATTCTTATTCTAAAATGCAGATTGAGTCTTTTTTATAAATTTAGCTCTTACAGCTTCAGGCTTTTTATCGTCTTTTTAGAGATTGTTAAAAAATCTGTATTCTGGGCCCAGTCTGGGCCCGCACCGAGACGTTACTTTTTTCTGAAGACTTGCCTGGCCGGGCCTAACGTATTTTTCATAACGGAGGGCTGATTCCTCTTTCCTATATCTGTACTGGACGGAATTTTCAGTCCCTGTCTCGACACAACCCGTATTAAAATAACTGTCTCTGACTGACCTAATACGTGCGTAAAAAAGAAAAATTTGGCTTAATCAAAACTTTTACAAAAAACTCATAGGTTATGAAATTGCCTTTATTTTAAGAAAAAAAAACCTTTAAAATTCTTTTTTTAATGAATAGTATACTTAAAGGCTAAAAAAATAAGTACAATAAAACCAGTAAAAAAAATCTGCCTATGACTGAATCCTGTCTTAAACGAAAAATGTACTGATCCATAAAAAATAAATATAGTATCTGAGAAAAAAAATAAACTCCATTTACACCTCCTAAGTAGGGCATTTGTCTATAAGTATATTTTCTTTTCTATATGATTCCATCGTAAAAGGTTTTACTGTATAACATTTTCCAAAATCTCAAACGCATGGAATATGGATTAACGATATTAAAATATAACTGAAACATTTACATATAAATACAGATTCATTTATAAAATAAATATATCACAGCCTTTGGCGCTTCTTTTATCATAAAAAGTATAAATAGAAAAAAAAGAAAAAGTATAAAAAAAAAAGAAAAAGTATAATAAGTATTTTTGGTCAGAATTCCTCTATACTAAACAATTAGTAACCATATCGAAGAAAAAAAAAACATGTAGAAATTCACTGCTCAGTCAGTCTATGATTTAAATTTTTTTCCATGTCGGATCGGGTTATGATTTTAATATTTTTCCAGGTCGGACCAAACTTTTTTTTCCCAACGGATCAGTTCGGGACTGGACTTAGATATTTCGACCCGTGCAGACCTCTGGTGCAGATGTCAGTAGCATATTTTATACAAACTTAGCGTAAAATCTGTACGCTGCTATTTTATATCCAAAGAAAAAGAGCTATCTTAAATCCATTTTTATTAAAGTGCAATTTCTGAATGTTCTCTACCTAGCGTTGAAATTGAGTCAAGAAATCACCGTTTAGAGGCAGGGAAAAGTGGTGTAAATCAGGAACTTTTGGGGATTTTGGGATTTAATATCTCTGTGAGGTTTTTAGATACGGAGATGAAATTTTTTTTGTTCAATTTAGGAATGAATAAGGAATAATTTCCTAATTGGGAATTTTCCCCTACGGGGGCTGTATAAAAATTTAATTTTTGTAACTTTTCAAATAGACCCCCATGGAGTTGCAATTGATCTTATCAAAAATTTCACCTTTTTTATGAATTTTTGCAATTGGAAGTATGGGTCTAGAGGCAATATTTAAGGAGGTAGCCTATTGTTTCGATATTTATACCTTACCCTGTATAAGTCAAAAAATTTTGGACTTTTTTTTTTTTTTTTTTTTTTTTTTTTTTTTTTTGGTCTCAAAAGTGGGGGTGGTGGGAGGGGATCGGCTTGTACACGAATCTAAGAAAATTTCCAATATTGATATTCTAAAATAAAAAAGGTAAATATTTAAACAACATAAAAATACCCACAAATTTTCAAAAATAGTTTAATATACTTTAATATGGGTAAGTAAAAAAAAAGTGAAGAAAGAAGATACAAATAAGCTAATTTCAACTTCCTTTTATTCTTTATTGCTATCTGCCATGAAATTAAATATTTCAGGAACATGGATTTTGAATAAATGCCTGAATTATTAAAATAAATGTTTCTCCCGGTGAACAGATAGAGACAAAACAGACAAAAACAGTGAGGAAATGAAATGATATATCATTATTCAAGTTACTGCGGAAAATTTCCTTTACCGTTACTCCTTTTTTTTTTCTTTTCGTAATAATATTATTTATTTATTTTAAGGTATTATCGTTATTTTTAAATAGCATACGAAAAAGAAAAAACTATATGCATATTACGAACAGAATATATATTATTATCTTTAAGCGCAATCTTTTTATGTAAAAAGACAGAAGCCGAGCAATTATTAATTAGGATTCTAAAACATATGATGAAACATATTGTGAAACAAATTTCATTTCAAATAATATATATATATAAATATACTTACATATTAAATTTTACATATTTTTAATATCTAATAAATGAATTATTATTTTAAATATGTTTCTCATTAAATAAATAATTTAAATTTTACTTTTATATCTACTGAGAGTATATGCTTAGATGCCATTATTTTGAAAATCAGACAAAGTGCGCGATTGTTGCATTTTTTTGTTTTGCCTGATTTTTTGATTTATTTATTTTTTTATGTTAAAGCAAATCATATTTAATAAATAATCTACAATTTTGAAGCTCTGAAAAAAATTCGTTTTCTTATAGAAGATGTCTAAGTTCAAGGTTGTGAATGCCATTTTCATGAAAAGTGAAATGCTGGTATGTTTGGAGTGCTATATCTCTGGCAAGCAGCAACATCTCAAAGTCCTTTTGGCATAAACAGTTAGAACAAACACTATCGGCTTATTAGAATTTATTTGTTTCCATGAAACATTGTTATTTTACATTTTTATGTTGCCACGAAATACAACCAAAATAGCGTTTTCTGTCCATTTTCCGCACTTAACATCTTATTTACGTAAAAGTACCTCAAAATTTTTCTTATGGAATATGAAAGCGTACTACTAGGATAAGTTATAATATAGTACTTTACCGGGATATTGTTTCTATTAGCAGATATAAGCTGTTAAATATTCAAAATTATGTATTTTTATTTTCTTCTATCTTCAATGGAAAAAAGTATTTTAATCGAATTTTTTTTCATCTTCCGATTTTTTGACGAATTTACACGTTTTAAGTGTCAGAGATCCCAAAAAACATATTCATATAAAATGTCTGTCTCTCCGTGTGTCGCCATTGTACCATCGAAAAGTGTATGAAATTATGCATATAATTGAACCTAATGTTCTGTGTATGCTTTTTGACTATATTCAGCAGGTTCTCCTTCATTTTGGAAATAATTCGCCAGAAAGGGACACTGTAATGGCGATTTCTGCATAATTTTCTCGATTTTTCGTAGTTTTATATAGTCCGTTGGCGGCTCATTCAGCAATTGTTAAACTCGCATCCTATTCAGCCAGCTATCACGAATATCATGAATGAGGTTAATTCATTTTGACTCCCATAAGTTGACTTAAGCAGAAATTTAATATTAAAATCAAATCCGGTATAGTCATCATCATCATCATCGAAATCAACAGTTTTTCATCCGCTGCTGGATGTACGTCTCCCTCAGAGTTTTCCCATGTTTCCTGTCTAGTACTTTCGTCATCCAATTTACACCGGCCGCCTTTCTGAATTCGTCACTCCAGCTTTTTTGTGATCGTCTTCTTGGTCGATTCTGAGTGCATCTCTCGGATACTACTGTAGGATGTTTGTGCTCCACCTGTTGTCTTGTCTTCTTGCAATATGCCCAGCTCATTTCCATTTAGCTGTTTAATTATTTCAATGATGTCATAAACTTTCGTCTAACTTCTTATCTAGAGTATCTTCTCTTGTCTCTTCTAGTTATGCCTAGCATACAACATTCCATACGTCTCTGTGTTGTTTGTAGTCTTTGTACCATCCGTTTTTTAGTGTCCATGTTTCTTCTCCGTAACTTAGTGCAGACAAAACACATTGATTAATTTCTTTCAAAAGAAAGAGGCATATTATTCTTCAGAATAATATTGTTCTTCCCAAAAGCACTGCGTCCATTTCTTATTCTTCTATTAATTTCGTTCATGATGCTATTATCCAATAATATTTCCTATCCAAGGTATACATAACTTTGTACTTCTTTAATCTCAGTGTTCCTGTAGACAATTTTCTTTTTTGATGTAAATGAATTTACATCATTAAATCAAATTACATATCATCACCTTAGTGTTTTCCAAATTTATTTAACCCCTTGAAGGGCACCGGTATATGTTATATTAATTTTAATTCCCAAATGCTACATTCACACCAGAAATTATGAATTAACTTTTGTTTCATATAATATACGCGAAGAAAAGCTTTTTTTTTTAGCTTCATGTAAAATTTTTTATAAGTATCGGTGTCAGTCAATCATTTTAACATTTTAGCAACAGAAGTGATTTGCCCTTGAACGGGTTAACCCCGCATATTGAACTAATAATATGGAAGTATTAACAACTACATTTTGAAGTATACTAAGATGTATGAAATAGAAGATGGTAAATCCAACGAGAACATACTGAAAAAATGACCATTGTAAATCCATGTTTAAATACAAAGAAATATTTCTTATTCACAACTGTAACGTACATCTGTGTTATTTTATGTTTCAATAATATAGAAGAAAAACTTATAAGGCTCACATCATACTAGTATTTTTTGTGTGGAATTCATTTTAGAACAACTATTAAATAGAAAGTGAATCTTTATGAGCAGAAGTCAAACTAGCACTGTTTAATTTAGTCTTTTCAACCTCGAGATTAATAAATTAATATTTTTTAAAAATTAATTTATAGCTTTCAATGATTCCATGTGAAGATCTTTAGAGAGAGATATCACTTGATTCCATCGTCTGGGAGTTAAAATGTAGATTTTAGGAACATGAATCTTAAATAAATGTCTGGAATATGAAACTTTAAAATAAATGTCATTACTGATTCTTTTCTCATTTTTAACTAACTCTTACTGGCGAAATAGAGGAAACGCGTGGGGGAAAAGAGGAGGGATGAAATGGAATGCCACCATTATTCAAGTCGCGGTGGAAAAGCCTCTTTTCTCTATCATTTCTCTTTCATTTTTTCGCAATTATTTTACTTTTGCCGAAAAATGTATTGTATGTCCTTTATATTAAATTGAGTGCCACTTTATGAAAAGAACAAATTATGCATATTAAGGAAAATGTACATGATGAAAATAAAAGTTTTTTTTATAAATATTCCGTAATATTGAAAAAAGGCATTTGTTGAAGTTGAACGATAAGACATATGTTATTCAAAAAGAGTGTTTGACTTTAACTGTTTTATTTTTCTTTTAATTAAAATTAGTAAACGTCGTTTTTCTTTTATTTTTCAAGCATAGGCATTTCAATTCCTTCATCAATTATAGTCAACGCCAAAATGGTAACCTCATCGTCAAAATAACAGAATTTTCCGTTATAATTTTATTACTAATCTACGTAGAACGATGTACTATGTACGAAAACCTTCTTTGGAGTAATGGTTATTTAATAAAACAAGTTCCATTAAAATCTTTACAGTAAAACTCGAGTAAGTAAACGACCGGAACGAAATTTCCATTTGTATTTTACATATATAAATAGATAACATTGAAAAAAATGTATGATGCCCACAGCATACTTGTATTTTTTATGTGGGATTAATTTTAGAATAACTATTGCCCAAAAAAGGGAATATTTACATGCAGAAGTCAAGCCAGCACTGTTTAATTCACTCTTTTAAACCTCGAGATCAATAAATTAATACCTAAAAAAAAGCAAAATAAAATTATTTTATTGCTTTCAATGATTCGATGTTGAGATCTTTAGGGAGATATACCATTTGATTCCACCGTCTGGGAGTTAAAATGTAGATTTAAAGAATATGAATTTCAGATAAATGTCTGGAATATGAACGTTTAAAATAAATGTCATTACTGATTCTTTTTTCCTTTTGATTCTTACTGATGGAAAAGAGAAAACGCGAGGGGAAAAGTGGAGGGAGGAATTAAGGATGCTACCATTATACAAGTTGCGGGGAAAAGCCTCTTTTCTCTATCATTTCTCTATATTTTTTTTTCAATTATTTTACTTTTGCCGAAAAACGTACTGTCTGACTTTTAAATTAAATTGAGTGCCACTTTATGAAAAGAACAAACTATACATATTAAGGAAAATATAGGTGATAAGTATGTATATATATATATATACGAGGGCGGTTCAATAAGTACCCGTGTTAGAAATGAAGACACCGTTTTTTTTCAATTTTTTTTTTTTATTTTTCAACATAGTCCCCTTTTAGAAAGATACACTTCTCCCAACGTTCCGGCCATTTTTCTAACCCCTCCAAAAAATAGGATTTGTCGAACTCTGCAAAATACGCCTCTGTTTTCCTCGTTTGAGCTAAATTTTTTTCCCGCGAGCCATTTCTGCATGTTAGGGAACAAGAAAATGTCGCAGGGTGCCAGATCGGGTAAATAAGGGGGTGCAGCAGCAATTCATAAAGCAATTCATGCAGTTTGGCGGCGACAACTCCAGATGAATGTGCTGGTGCGTTATCGTGAACGCGGCACCCATCGGGCCGAAAATTTTTTCATCCCCAACTTGTCATGCAAAATATGAATTGCCGTTCCGGTTGACACGCCTACGGCCTCTGCTACTTCGTGCACCTTCGTTCGTCGATCAGCGAGAATCATGTAATGGACTTTTTCAATGATTTCCTCGGTAACCACATCTGGTCGCTCATCATCGAAAACGGAAGTTCGCCCACGTTTAAATTCGTTGAACCAATATCTAACTGTGGTCATAGATGGCGACGTGTCCCCATAAACAGCATCAACTTTGCTTTTATCTCCTCGCATTTTTTCCCATCCAAAAACAAAAAGCGGATTACCGAACGATATCCATCTTAGCGAAAATCACGAAACACGTCTTACTCGAATGGCTTCCAAATCCAAACTAACCTATCAATCAGTCTGAAATTTTTATAGATGTCGTTTTATAGATGGCAGCACACGATGATAACAGTAACTTCCCTGAGAAACGTCCTTTGACTTCAAACACGGATACTTATTGAACCACCCTCGTATATATATTTAATATTTCGTAATTTTGAAAAAAGGCATTTGTTGAGGTAGAACGATAAGATAAATGTTATTCGAAAAAAGTGCTTGACATTAACTTTTTTTTCTTTCTTTTTCTTTTTTTTTCTTTTAATGAAAATTAGTAAAAGTTTTTTCTTTTATTTTTTAGTACAGGCATTTCAATTCTTTCATCAATTATAGTCAAAGCCAAAATGGTAACCTCAACGTTAAAATAACAGAATTTTCCGTTATAATTCTATTGCTAATCCACGTAGAACGATGTACTATGTACGTAAACCTTCCTTGGAGTAATAGTTATTTAATAGAACAAGTTCCATCAAAATCCCTACAGTAAAACTCGAGTAAGTAAACGACCGGAACGAAATTTCCATTTGTATTTTACATATATAAATAGATAACGTAGAAAAAAATATGATGCCCACAGCATATTTGTATTTTTCATATGGGATAATTTCAGAACAACTATTGCCCATTAAACGAATCTTTACATGCAGAAGTCAAACTAGCACTGTTTAATTTACTCTTTTAAACCTCCAGATCAATAAATTATTATGGTGAAAAAAGGCAAAATAAAATTATTTTATTCCTTTCAATGATTCGATGCTGAGATCTTTAGAGAGAGATACCATTTGCTTTTATCGTCTGGGAGTTAAAATGTAGATTTAAAGAATATGAATTTTAAACGTCTGGAATATGAACCTTTAAAATAAATGTCATTACTGATTCTTTTCTCCTTTTGAACTCTTACTCGTAGAATAGAAGAAACGCGATGGGAAAAGTGGAGGAAGGAATTGAGGATGCTACCATTATTCATGATGCAGTGGAAAAGTCTATTTTCTCTATCATTTCTCTATAATTTTTTTGCAATTATTTTACTTTTGCCGAAAAACGTACTGTCTGACTTTTAAATTAAATTGAGTGCCACTTTATGAAAAGAACAAATTATGCATATTAAGGAAAATATAGGTAATATATATATATATATCCAATATGTAAAACAATCAACATATATATACATATATCCAATATGTAAAACAATCAACACACATATATATATATATACTTTTATATATATATACAATATCTCGTATTTAATACTTCGTAATTTTGAAAAAAGGCATTTGTTGAAGTAGAACGATAAGATAAATGTTATTCGAAAAAAGTGCTTGACATTAACTTTTTTTTCTTTCTTTTTCTTTTTTTTTCTTTTAATGAAAATTGGTAAAAGTTTTTTCTTTTATTTTTCAGTATAGGCATTTCAATTCTTTCATCAATTATAGTCAAAACCGAAATAGTAACCTCAACGTTAAAATAACAGAATTTTCCGTTATAATTCTATTGCTAATCTACGTAGAACGATGTACTATGTACGAAAACCTTCCTTGGTGTAATAGTTATTTAATAGAATAAGTTCCATCAAAATCCCTACAGTAAAACTCCCGGTAAGTAAACGACCGGAACGAAATTTTCATTTGTATTTTACATATATAAATAGATAACGTAGAAAAAAAGTATGATGCCCACAGCATATTAGTATTTTTTATGTGGGATAATTTTAGAACAACTATTGCCCATTAAACGAATCTTTACATGCAGAAGTCAAACTAGCACTGTTTAATTTAGTCTTTTAAACCTCCAGATAAATAAATTAATATTTTGAAAAAAGGCAAATTTCTCTTTCATTTTTTCTCAATTATTTTACTTTTGCCAAAAAACGTATTGTCTGTCCTTTAAATTAAATTGAATGCCAATTTATGAAAAGAACTAATTATGAATATTAAGAAAAATGTAGAAGACGAAAATAAAAGGTTTTTTGTGAAATATTGTAAAAAGGGCATTTGTTGAAGTTGAACGATAAGGTATATGTTATTCAAAAAGAGTGTTTGATTTTAACTGGAGTTTTTTGTTTTTCTTAATTAAATCTTATGAGGGAAGTAAAATATGCTCCAAAGCTGGATTTTTTTAACTGTTTGGAAAATAGTTGTTATCCACGGTAGAGAACTGGGAAATCTGAAATATATCTGAATCTTTTTATTGCTTGAACTCCGCAACTTTTTTACTCTATTTTTAACCGACTTCAAAAAAGGAGAGGAGGTTATCAATTCAACGCGTATGTATATATATTTTTTACGTATGTTCACCGATTACTCCAAAACTATCCAACCGATTTATTTGGTTTTGGTGTTAAATGAAAGAGCTTGTTTTCGAATTGGTACCACTTCTATTTCATAGAAATTGGTTCAGTACTTTTTTAGTAATTAGGCAAAAACTAATAAAATTAGTGATTTTTCGCTAATTAAAACTGTTGAATAAATTTGGTGAAGAGAGTGCAGTCAGAATGGCTGAATGGTCTAAGGCGCCGGATTTAAGCTCTCATTCTCGAAAGAGAGAGTGGGTTCGAACCCCTCTCCTGACATACATGTATACAATAACCTTTTTTTTCGTATTATAATTTTTACATATACATTTTACAAATTAAATACTAATTATATAATTAAGAATATTTTTTATTTAACCGTTAGCACAGAGTATCATCGATTTTTTATCAACTTAATATTTTATCAGTGAAAGAATACTAAAATAACATACTTGCGAAAAGTAGCATGATGTTGAATAAGTTCGACGAATAGTTTGAAGTCAGGATAGCCAAGCGGTCTAAGGCACCTGATTTAAGCTCTGGTTCCCGAAAGAGAGCTTGAGTTAGAACCCCACTCCTGACATACGTGTATAATATAAAGTATTTTTTTCTTTTCGGTATAATAATTTTTTTAACTAACATAAAAAAAAATAGTAGAGGAGGATAGCATCAATTCGACGCGTATCTATTTTTTATGTACGTCCACCGATTACACCGAAACTATCCAACCGATTAAACTAAAATTTGTGTTAAATGAAAAAGGCTTCGAATTGGTACCACTTCCATTTCATCGAAATTGGTGAAGTATTTTTTTAGTACTCAGGCAAAAACTAATAAATTAGGGATTTCTTGCAGATTAAAAGTAACATGGACGTTGAATAAGTTCGCTGAACGGAATGCAGTCAGTATTGCCGAGCGGTCTAAAGCAACTGATTTAAACTCTGGTTGAAGGAAGCATGGGTTTAAACCCCACTCTTGACAGACGTGTGTACAATAATCTTTTCCGTCTTATAATTTTTAACCGACTTCAAAAAAGGAGGAGAAGGTTGCTAAATCGACGCGAATGTATCTTTTTTTTATGTATGTTCACCAATTACTCCCAAACTATCCAACCGATTAATTTAGTTTTTGTGTTAAATGAAAGAGGCTACACTCGAATTAGTACCACTTCCATTTCATTGAAATTGGTTCGGTACTTTTTTTTAGTAATTAGGCAAAAACTAATAAAATTAGTGATTTCTCGCAAATTAAAAGTAGCATGGATGTTAAATAAGCTCGCCGAGATGCGTGCAGTCAGGATGGCTGAGTGGTCTATGGCGCCAGGTTTAAACTCCTGTTCTCGATAGAGAGTGGGGGTTCGAGCCCCAATTGACATGCGTGTATAATTTGCTATAATTTTTTCCATATTATAATTTTTACTAACCGACTTCAAAAAATCGTTAACTTTTCACTAAAAAGTGAAAAATAAACTTTTCTATGAAAAATTGAACCGACTTCAAATACTACTGCAAAGTGAAAAATATTTTTTTTTATATAATAGTAATAAGAAATTAAATTAAGAGCGTAGTATTTACCATGCGTATTATTATATTTATGTACATTAATTTGATTTTTTGGAGTCGGTGCCAGCCAAGCCAAGTTTAAAATTAAAATTAATTATCCAATGCAAACCGTAAATGAATAAAGTTAAATTTTTAAACTAAATATTAAATCGTAAAAAAAAACTCAGATACTCGGATGTGTGTCTATTGGATAATTACATGTAACTTGGCTTGGCTGGCACCGACTCCAAAAAATCAAATTAATGTACATAAATATAATAATACGCATGGTAAATACTACGCTCTTAATTTAATTTCTTATTACTATTATATAAAAAAAAAATATTTTTCACTTTGCAGTAGTATTTGAAGTCGGTTCAATTTTTTATAGAAAAGTTTATTATTTTGATTGCTCCATGTTTAATTCCAAATATGGAATACTTCTGTTCCAACGAAAAAGCAATAAAAAGTTTAAAAAATAATAATTCGAAAAGAAATTGTGATAAAGATATCAAACAAATTTCATTTAAAAGTGCATGTTTTTCTCTACCCAATGGTGTAAAAATCAAAATTTGCGATGTTTAGAAGTTTAAATATTTGCAGTTCCGAAAATTGTAAAACTGAAGTATAATTTAATTTTTTTTATGATGGGTCCAGGCATATTAATGCCTAATTCATGTCATGTGTAATATGAGGTGCTCAGTAGTCGGTCTGATTAACTCCATCAAATAAAAATGCACATCAGTTTATTTTCAATGCTTTAAGTGATCTATTAAAAATAATACAAAAACCTTATAGTTTTACATGTTTCATTGCTCTTACGGCAACATTTTCAAAAAGAAATAAATGATAAAAAGAAATTTTTCGCTAAAATATCTTCAAGTTAAATTAAACAGAAAAACATAAATCACGTAAAAATGAGCATAGAAAAGTAAAACTGGAAATAAAAATGAATAAAAATAATTGTGAATATGAACTATTACAAATTATTGTCTTAAAAACCTTTGAAGCATTTCCTTCCAAACTTTAGGTAACTGCATGGAGGCAAATTCATTGCAAGCATTGTCCCGACGTACGAAGATCAATTAGATCAGAAATTATCATTCAAAGGCGCCCATGTATTCAATTCTTTGCGTGGCCCTGAATATCATTTAATCTATATTTTGCAAACATTTCTTCGTAAATTGAATGCAGTTCAGCGTAAAAATGCATACCTAATTTAAAACTACCTTTAAATAATTTAAGCTCATATTCAGTAACGCTTGCGACATCTTTGGGTAGCCCTGTTTATCAACTATACTATTTATACACAACATATAATATGCATACACTTAATGAAACTTAAACGCACATATTATAATTAAAATGCATTTCATTTATCCATCAGCCATCATCGGATACATGTGCAAGTACTTCGGAAAGAATATACTATATGAAAACTTTTGTGTGTCCCTGTAAATGCTATGTGCTTCATATTAGGAATGACTGTGTTGTATAATTTATATTATGTCTCAGCTATATACATAAATTTTATTATATAGGAAATAGTTTAATATTATTAAAATATGTCGTACATAATTCTATCTTTTACCATTAAGTGATGGAATTCTCTTGTGTCACCCTGTAAATGAATAATAACTATTCTTTTCGCTGCATACTTTACAAAAAGCATATTTTAATGCAATTTCTTGATGCACATATATTTTAATATGCTTGATCGGGTGTAACACCTTTAAAATTCATTTGAAACGATCTTTCCCCATAGGCCGTAATCTAATGGAAAATTTTGACTGTCCCTGTAAATAAGCTAATCATGGCAGAAACTTCATTTTCAATAGGGTTTGTGCTCGGGTAAACCTCATTTACGTCCAAAAATTACATGACAATCCGAGTATATTTACGAGAGTTAGAGCGTAGATAGACGGCCAGACGGCCCCTTTTTTAATGGCCTTTTTTGCTGGCCATACGGCCAGACGAACAGACGGCCAGACAATCCAAATGCATAAGCACTTTTCAACTTTGTTGCAAAAATCTAAAAAAGGGCATTTGTTCAAGTTGAACGATAAGACATATGTTATTCGAAAAGAGTGTTTGACTTTAATTGGGTTTTTTTTTTCTTTTTTTTTTTTCTTTTAATTAAAATTAGTAACGGTTTTTTCTTTCATTTTTCAATTATAGGCATTTCAATTCTTTCATCAATTATAGTCAACGCCAAAAAAGAACTCGCCAAAATGGTAACCTCTCGTCAAATAACAGAATTTCCCGTTATAATTCTATAACTAATATACGTAGAACGATGTACTAGGTACGTAAACCTTTCTTGGAATAATATCTATTTAATAGTGCAAGTTCTATCAAAATCCCTTCAGAAGAACTCGAGTAGTAAACGACCGGAACGAAATTTCCGTTTGCATTTTACTTATATAAATAGATAACGTAAAAAAATACGTATGCCCACAGCACACTTGTATTTTTTATGCGGGATTAATTCTAGAACAACTATTCACCAAAAAATTAATCTTTGCATGCAGAAATCAAAATAGCACTGCTTAATCTACTCTTTTAAACCTCGAGATAAATGAATTAATATATAAAGAAAAAAAAAGCAAAATAAAATTAATTTATTGTTTTCAATGATTCTATGTTGAGATCTTTAAAGAAAGATATCATTTGCTTTCATCGTCTGGAAGTTAAAATTTAGATTTGAGGAATATGAATTTTAAATAAATGTCTGGAATGTGAACCTTTAAAATAACTGTCATTGCTGATTCTTTTCTCCTTTTGAATTAAATAATACAGGCGGAATAGAGGAAACCTGAGACGGTAAAAGGAGGGAGGAAAATGGAATGCCACCATTATTCAAGTAGCGGTGGAAAAGCCTCTTTTCTCTTTCATTTCTCTATCATTTTTTCACAATTATTTTACTTTTGCCGAAAAACGTATTGTCTGTCCTTTTAAATTAAATTGAGTGCCACTTTATGAAAAGAACAAATTATGCACATTAAAAAAATGTAGATAATGAAAATAAAAGTTTTTTGTGAAATATTCCGTAATACTGAAAAAAGGCATTTATTGAAATTGAACGATAAGAGATACAGGGTGGTTAGTTATTAACATCAGGTGTTCAGAGTCCTCTATAACGACTAAAGTTTTGGCCGAAACATAACCAAATTTGATCAGCAAATATAGTAGACCATGGGATTTCGAATTCCTAAAAAAAAATTAATTAAATTAAAAAATTAAAAACCGCCACTAGGGGCAATTTTAGCATTGTTTACCGACTAAAATGCATTAATTTGCATAAAATCAGTTCTGTGTGGCGATCATGAGTATAAAAGGAAAGGCTGGGAGAATTCTCATCATTCTCACACCAGTTGCTTTGCGATGGCTCTCACCTTACGGGGTCATGTTTTGCTAGTCAAAAAAAAAATTGCCAATAGGGACATTTTTAGCGCACCAAAAGTGTATCAGTGTAAATGTTGAATGATTAAATACCAAAAATACAGTACAGATCATTTTTATACTGCTGAGATATTGCCTAAGCGCGATGGTATCCTACATATTTTTCATCTCTTGTTCGACAATATCAGCTACAACTTCGTCAACTTGTTATTGACTAGTCACTTTGCGTCCTTGACTTTGTTGCCGCGTAGTTTCAAATCGATGAATCATCTTTTGAAATTGGTAAATTTGTTTGGTCTCATCGGTACTTTCGCAAATTCTTTAATCGGCAAAATTCAGAAAGAGCAGCATTGCAATTCTCGTTCTGCTGATAACACAGCTTGACTAGCAAAGCATAGTCCCGTATGGTGAGAGTTGATAATGATGAGAACTCTCCCAGCCTTTCCTTATATAATCATGATCGCTACACAGAACTGATTTTATGCAAATTAATGCATTTTAGTCGGTAAACAACGCTAAAATTGCCCCTAGTGGCAATTTTTAAATTTTTAAAATTTTTTTTTTTTTTTTTTTTTTTTTTTTTTTTTTTTTTTTTTTTTTTAGGAATTCGAAATCCCATGGTCTACTGTATATGCTGATCAAATTTGGTTATGTTTCGTCCAAAACTTTAGTCGCTAGAGGACTCTGAACACCTGACGTTAATAACTAATCACCCTGTATGTTATTCAAAAAGAATGTTTGAATTTTTTCCTTTTGTTTCGTTTAATTAAAATTAATAATGGTTTATTCTTTTATTTTTCAAGTATAGGCATTTCATTTCTTTCACCAATTATAGCCAACGCCAAAAAAGAACTCACCAAAATGGTAACCTCACCGTCAAAGTAACAGAATTTTCCGTTATAATTCTATTACTAATCTACATAGAATGATGTACTATATACGAATATCTTCCATGGAATAATACCTGTTCAGTTGTGCAAGTTCCATCAAAATCTCTATAATAGAACTCGAGCAGTAAACGACCGGAACGAAATGTCTGTTTGTATTTTACTTATATAAATAGATAACAATAGAAAAAAGAAAAGAAAAAAATGTATGCCCACAGCATACTTGTATTTTTAATCGGTATTAATTTTAGAACAACTATTGACCAAAAAATGAGTCTTTACATTCAGAAGTCAAAATAGCACTGCTTAATTTACTCCTTTAACCTCGAGATCAATAAATTAATTAAAAAAAGCAAAATAAAATTAATTTATTGCTTTCAATGATTCGATGTTGAGATCTTTAGGGAGATATATCATTTGATGCCATCGTCTGGGAGTTAAAATGTAGATTTGAGGAATATGGGTTTTAAATAAATGTCTGGAATATGAACCTTTTAAAATAAATGTCATTTCTGATTCTTTTCTCCTTTTGAACTCTTACTGGCGAGGGAGGAAAATGGAATGCCACCATTATACAAGTTGCGGTATAAAAGCCTCTTTTCTCCATCATTTCTCTTTCATTTTTTCGCAATTATTTTACTTTTGCCAGAAAATGTATTGTCTGTCCTTTAAATTAAATTGAATGCCACTTTATGAAAAGAACAAATTATGCATATCAAGGAAAATGTAGATGATGAAAATAAAAGTTTTTTGTGAAAGATTTCGTAATATGGAAAGAAAAAGGCATTTGTTGAAGTTGAACAATAAGACGTATGTTATTCAAAACGAGGGTTTGACTTTAATTTTTTTTTCTTTTTTTTAAATAAATCTTATGAGCAAAGTAAAATATATTCCAAAGATGAAAAATTTTTGTTTTTAACTATTTAGAAAACAGTTGTTGTCCTCAGTAGAAGCATATCTGAATCTTTTTATGGGTTTAATTCAGCAACTTTTTTCTTTTTTTCGTTTTCTGATAGCTCCATGTTTAATGTCCAAAAATGTGGGAAATCTGAAGTAGGGGGAACTGGGACACATTGATACAGCTTTTTTCTAATAATTTTTTTGGTGTCCCGAAAGCAGAAATTTGCTGACATGTGGTGTCAGCAAAACTTGTGTACTGAGTTATAAAAATGTACAATCGTTGTTTTACATATTATTTTTGCATTTAATTTTTAAAAAATAAAAAAAAATCATTTGTATCAATGTGCCCCATCCCCGGGGTATTATGGGGCACTTTGATGCGTCAGGGAAAAATGGAGAGAAAATAACACCAATGCATATTTTTCATAGAAAAATAGTTAGCAAACCATTTTATACTTATTTATAGAAATTTAAATCACCACAATTTATTTCTAAGCAATATTAAAGCAATCAAAATGAAATGTATGATGGCCTGATGTTCTGGCTGTTCCTTGTCTGATTGTTGGCTGTGGTAACTTTGTCATATCTGGCACTTCAATTCCAGCATTATCTTCTTTCTTGGGAAAGATGGAAAAGTTACAAAGTTTTCTGTTTATAAATCTGTTTATAAACAGAAAATAAAGGATAATTATATTAAAAATTCTGTTTATAATATAACTATCTGGTACTGTTCTGCAGTTTGTTTCTCTTACTTAACATTTCTCATGTCGAAAATACTTTTTTCTCTGGAGAATCGATATAAATTTGAGATTTTCCAGGCTGTCGTCCTTTTCTTTAGTTAGTTCTACTAGCACTAGTTGTTGGGTAAGATCGTACGTCTTCTGTCTGCAAAAATACTATAAAATGTTCTAATATAAAGAAATTAAAGCTATTTCACTTCAATAAAAACTAATATTAGAAATTTTTGGCGAAAAATGGTTGGATTAAAGAGTGTATAGTAAAAAAAAAATAATATAAGCTTATGCAACAAAATGAACTAGAAAAGGATTTGGGTTGTATCAATGTGCTCCGACATAAACTGTATCAATGTGTCCTATACAGCCATTTTGAATAAAATGAGTCGCAAATCCAACACTTCATAATGTATATAACAATAAAGAATGAGGAACTATAAAAAGTAGCTTTACTTGCCAGGGAGAGTATTCTTTTCGGTTGAAAATGCTGGAACAATTGTATAATACCATTTCAATTGTACAACTAAAATTTACTTTTGACCTACAAAAACAATAAATAACCCGTCCCATTTCATCAAACTAATGAATCATTCCAAGACTTTCTGTATGTAGTTGAGTGCACTAGCATCACCTATTGGAGCTGTTGTGAAACTTCCTGTAATGACCCTGTGAGCAGTAGAAGGGGTGTATCAATGTGCCCCATGTATCAATGTGTTTCAGTTCCCCCTGTATCTGAATCTTTTTATTGGAAAAATTGCCCAACTTATTTCATTTTATTCGATTTCTCATTGGTCCATGTCAAATGTCCAAAAATGGTCCATGTCAAATGTCCAAAAATGGAATACTTCTTTTTCCACGATGACAAAAAAAAGTAATGAAAACTTTAAAATAATAATTTGAAAACAAATTGTGATAAAGATTTCAAACAAATTGCACTTAAAAGGGCATTTTTTTCTCTACACAACGGTGTAAAAAATTTAAAATGTGCGATGTTTAGAAGTTTAAGAATTTGCAGTTGCGAAAATTTTAAAACTGAAGTTTTATTTAAAATTTGCTTATGATGGGTCCAGCAGCATTAATGTTTAATCTATATCATACGTAATATGAGGCGTTCAGAAGTCAGCCTAATTAACTCCATCCAGTAAAAATTCACATTTTAAACAGTTAAAGTTGTATATCTATAAAGTATTGTTTTGTTTTGTTTTTTTATCCTTGGTCTAGGAATATTATTGTTTAATGCATGGCGCACGCAATATATGACTCGTTATGATCATCATAAAAATGATATTTATTATTATTATTAATTTAAATATAAAGTTTATTTGTAAGTCTTTAAAATTTTAATCCTTGAAAATATCATTTTCCAACTAGATGTTGTAATTTGTTAAATTACAGTTTTGTTATTTTTTATTACATTAATGTAAAAAAAAAATTATGATGCTTGTATTTTTTATGTGAGATTCATTTTGGAACAACTATTGACCAAAAAATGAATCTTTACATACAGAAGTCAAAATGGCACTGTTTAATTTACTTTTTTAAATCTCGAAATCAGTAAATTATATTAAAAAAAAGCAAACTAAAATTAATTTATTGCTTTCAATGATTCGATGTTGAGATCTTTCGAGAGAGATATCATTTGATTCCGTCGTGTGGAAGTTAAAATGTAGATTTGAAGAATATGAATTTTAAATAAATGTCTGGAATATGAACCTTTAAAATAAATGTCATTAGTGATTCTTTTCTCCTTTTGAACTAACTCTTACTGGCGGATAAGAGGAAACGGGAGGGGAAAAGAGGAGGGAGGAAAATGAAATGCCGCCATTATTCAAGTTGCGGTGGGAAAGCCTCTTTTCTCTATCATTTCTCTTTCATTTTTTTTGCAATTATTTTACTTTTGCCGGAAAACGTATTGTCTGTCCTTTAAATTAAATTGAATGCCACTTTATGAAAGGAACAAATTATGCATATTAAGGAAAATAAAAAGGATAAAAAATAAAAGTTTTTTTTTTTTCTTTTGTGTGTGAAACATTCCGTAATAATGAAAAAAAGGCATTTGTTGAAGTTGAACGATAAAACATATGTTATTCAAAAAGTGTGTTTGACTTTAACTGCTTTTTTTTCTTTTAATTAAAATTAATAACGGTTTTTACATTTATTTTTCAAGTATAGGCATTTCAGTTGTTTCATCAATTATAGTCAACGAAAAAAAAACTCGTCAAAATAACAAAATTTTCAGTTATAATAATTCTATTACTAATCTACGTATAACGGTGTACTATGTACGAAAACCATCCTTGGGGTAATACCTATTTAATAGAACAAGTTCCATCAAAATCCCTACATTAGAAATCGAGTAGTAAACAACCGGAACGAAATTTCCATTTGTATTTTGTATATGTAAATATATAACGTAGAAAAAAAAGTATTATACCCACAGCATGCTTATATTTTTTATGTGGGATTCATTTTAGAACAACTATTGACCAGAAAACGAATATTTATGTGCAGAAGTCAAACTGCACTGTTTAATTTATTCTTTTCAGCCTCGAGATCAATAAATTAAATTTGAAAAAAAATTAATTTGTTGCTTTCAATGATTCGATGTTGAGATCTTTAGAGAGAGAAAGAGAGGTAGTACATCATTTGATTCCATCGTCTGGGAGTTAAAATGTAGATTTGAGGAACATGAATCTTAAATAAATGTCTGGAATATGAACCTTTTAAAATAAATGTCATTTCTGATTCTTTTCTCCTTTTGAACTCTTACTGGCGAGGGAGGAAAATGGAATGCCACCATTATACAAGTTGCGGAATGAAAGCCTCTTTTCTCCATCATTTCTCTTTCATTTTTTCGCAATTATTTTACTTTTGCCGAAAAACGTATTGTCTGGCCTTTAAATTGAATTGAGTACCACTTTGTGAAAAGAACAAATTATGCATATTAAGAAAAATGTAGATGATGAAAATAAAAGTTTTTTGTGAAATATTCTGTAATATTGAAAAAAGGCATTTGTTGAAACTGAACGGTAAGACATATGTTATTCAAAAAGAATGTTTGACTTTTTTTCCTTTGGTTCTTTTAATTAAAATTAATAATATTTTTTTTTCTTCCAAGTATAGGCATTTCAATTCTTTCATCAATTATAGTGAGCGCCAAAAAAGAACTCGCCAAAATGGTAACCTCATCATCAAAGTAATAGAATTTTCCGTTATAATTCTATTACTAATCTACATAGAACGATGTACTGTATACGAATACTTTCCTTGGAATAATACCTATTTAATAGTGCAAATTCCATCCAAATCCCTACAGTAGAACTCGAGTATATAATTACCGGAATGAAATTTTCGTCTGTATTTTGCATATATAAATAGATAATATAGAAAAAAAATGTATGATGCCCACCCGCATACTTGTATCTTTAATGTGGAATTAATTCTGGAACAACTATTGGCCAAAAAATTAATCTTTACATGCAGAAGTCAAGTGAGCACTGTTTAATTTACTGTTTTAAACCTCGAGATCAATAAATTAATATTAAATAAAAAAGAATATTGCCCAGTTAAACTGATGGCATTGAGCTCACAGGCTACGCATACTAATTGTACATTGCAGCCTTATATTTTCAAGGGTTAATTCCGTTCGAAAAACAAATTAAACAGGGGAAATATCCCCCCCCCATTTCCCCTTTTTATACCAAATCATTAAACCCCTTAAATTAATCAGGGATATGCTTTATCATATAAAAAATCTATATCCAAAATTCAGAGCAAATCGGAAAATTCTAAATGAAAACCCTTTTATATAATTTAAGAGCAGTTATTCCCCTCTTTTATACTTCACCATTAAACTTCCAAAATTATTCAGAGATTTGAACGAAATCTGATAATTCTGCATGATAAACCCATTTATATAAATTAAGGGAAGGGACATTAGAACCCTCGTTCCCCCTGTTTATACTTATCCTATGAACACCTACTACCAATCGCAGAGGCGCCTCATCAGAATGATCCTATATGTAAATTTTGAACGAAAACTGATAATTCTGCATGAAAAACCCATTTATATCAATTAAGAGGAGGGGCATTATCCCCCGTTCCCCCACTTATACATATCGAATGAACTTCAAAAACTAATCAGGGAAGCGTCTTATCAGTATATACCTATCTACAAAATTTCAAGTGGATCGGATATTTTTATCATGAGTTATCGCGTTACGCATGAACGAACGCACATACATACAAAACGGTCAAATAAGCTCTCAGGCTATGATAGCCTGTAAGCTAAATAAAAAGAATATTGCCCAGTTAAACTGATGGCATTGAGCTCACAGGCTACGCATACTAATTGTACATTACATCCTTATATTTTCAAGGGTTAATTCCGTTCGGAAAAAAAAATTAAAAAGGGGAAACAGCTCTCCCCTTTCCCCTTTTTTATACTTAATCATTGAACCTCCTAAACTATCAAGGACATGCTTTATCATATAAAAAATCTACATCCAAAATTCAGAGCAAATCGGATAATTCTTAATAAAAACCCATTTAGCAGTTATATAATTTAAGAGGAGTTATCCCCCTATTTTATACTTAACCATTAAACTTCCATAACTATTCAGAGATTTGAAGAAAATCTGACAATTTTGCTTGAAAAACCCATTTTTAAAAATTAGCGGGAGCGGCATTAGAACCCCTGTTCCCCCTGTTTATACTTATTCAATCAACACCTAATAACAGTCACGGAATCACCTCATCAGAATGATCCTATATCTAAATTTTAAACGAAAACTGTTAATTCTTCATGAAAATCCCGTTTATATCAATTAAGGGGAGGGGCATGAGCCTCCCCTTCCCCTTGTTTATACTTATTCAATAAACACCTAATAACAGCTACGGTATCGCCTCATCAGAATGATCCTATATCTAAATTTTGAACGAAAACTGTTAATTCTGCATGAAAATCCCGTCTATATCAATTAAGGGGAGGGGCATGAGCCCCCCGTTCCCCCTCTTATACATATCGAATAAACTCCAAAAACTAATCAGGGAAGCGCCTTATGAGGATATACTTATATACAAAATTTCAAGTGGATCCGATATTTTTATCATGAGTTATGGCGTTACGCACGAACATACGACCGTACATACAGAACGGACGGGCACATAAGCTCTCAGGCTACGATAACCTGTGAGCTAAAAAGCAAAATAAAATTAATTTATTGCTTTCAATGATTCGATGCTGAGATCTTTAGAGAGATATATCATTTGATTCCATCGTCTGAAAGTTAAAATGCGGATTTTAAGGATATGAATTTTAAATAAATGTCTGGATTATAAACCTTGTCATTTCTGATTCTTTTCTCCTTTTGAACTAACTCTTACTGGCGGAATAGAGGAAACGAGAGGGGAAAAGAGGAGGGAGGAAAATGGAAATGCCACCATTATTCAAGTTGCGGTGGAAAAGCCTCTTTTCTCTATCATTTCTCTTTCATTTTTTCGTAATTATTTTACTTTTGCCGAAAAACGTATTGTCTGTCCTTTAAATTAAATTTTGCCACTTTATGAAAAGAACAAATTATGCATATCAAGGAAAATGTAGATAATGAAAATAAAAGTTTTTTGTGAAATATTTCGTAATATGGAAAGAAAAAGGTATTTGTTGAAGTTGAACGATAAGACATATGTTATTCAAAAAGAAGGTTTGAGTTTAACTGTTTATTATTATTATTATTATTATTATTATTATTATTATTATTATTATTATTATTATTATTAAACAAATCGTATGAGAAAAGTAAAATATGTTTTAAAGATGAAAAATATTTGTTTTTTAATCCTTGTGTTGTATCACATAAAAAAACGTTAATGAGCTTTTACTACCAAATTTATTTCATCTTTTTTGGAACGATTTTATTTTTTATTTAAATAACTGAACAAGAAAGAAGAATCATATATCAAGTATACACTGTTATTTTTTTCTCTGAAAATACAGAGAAGCTACAGGTAACCTATTATCTTAAATCTTATGTAAAATGATAAAGATTAGAAAAACAGAGATAAGAGAACTTAAAAGAAATTTAAATAACACAGAACTTAAATAGAGAACTTAAATAACAGAGGCGTTATTCGGCAAATTTACAATAGACTTTGTAAATTAACATTGTTAAAAATACACAAGACTCCGTAAATTTATTTTTAGTGATAATAATTTATTTTTAGGAATTAGTGAGTCGCTTAGACTGCCGCGAGTTTTAAAGTATTAGAATTTTTCTAATAATTTTAAATTGCTTAAAAATCACCTAATATTTTCGCAATGTGTTTATAGGCGTCTTGAGGTCGTGAACTCAGAAAGATAATCTCCTTGACTGAGCTATAGAAGCTGTTGACTTCAAGCACGAAGTATGTCTTTTATAATTCACTGGGCTAATTTTTTTACCATAAATTGACAAAAGACAAAAGTGCTAAGCGAATGGCTATTTTCGTTTTCCATTCAGACAATCTAACATCTTTTCACACACAAACACACGTACACACGTAAAAAAATAAAAAAACAGATTTTTAAATTTTATTTCATTATTATTATTATTATTTAAATGACGTTAAAAGAAAGTAATGTAATGTAATTTTTTGTAATCCATTTTTGTCATTAAAAAATATGGCAATGATTTTTCTTTAATCGATTTTAAATGCTACTCTAATTTAATTAATTGCATTTATTTATTTATTTTTTAGCTTTTTTACATATTTTTTGCAGTATTATACCAACATCTTTAAGAATAGTATTTTGTTTGGTAATAGTTTTTGTAGAAAACATTTGACTGACAAGATAGATGCAAAGAAATAGATTGAAAATAGGGACACAAGAATAAGATGTGAAAAAGAAAAACTTCATAAAAAAACTTTGATTTGATATTTTAAAAATAAAGAGTTTGAGATTCTAAAAATAAAGTTTATGGAAAATATTGCATTTCGAATTTTTTAATTTTTCCAATTTTATACTTAAATTCCTGATTTTGAAAATTCGTAATGACTAGATTTATTTTTTCAAAATTATTTATGAACATTTGAGAAAAATTTAGTGTTTTGAATGTTCAAACATACATATAACACACAAATTTAAACAAAATAATGCTCAATTTTTTTTTTTTTTTTTTTTTTTTTTTTTTTTTTTTTTTTTTAACAATGCGGTAAAAACTTCAAAACAAGTCTTTATAAATGCACGTTACTAAGAAGTATATGACTCTAATATTTTGTTGCGATGTACATGCAGGTTTGCAAGTTTATAGTTATTTATTTTTTAAATATTTAAATTGAGAGTTTCTTAAATTTCCTTCATTTTCTGTTGCAGACGAGAGGGAAAAAATCATATTAGATGTAAAATCCCATATAGCTAAAAACCCATGCACAGTTTTATGTAATATATTCTAATGAATGTCAAGAAAAATGAAGATAAAATATACATATTTTTAAAAAGTAGTAAGGATTTTTAAAAATAAAAATTTTTTAACTATTTAAATTTTAGTTAAATAGGCTATTCTACAAGAATTTTTTTTTAAATATTATTTAAATTTTAATATTAAGCATTGTGTCACCATATATTATTACAATGTTATTCAAAATTGAAGAGATGGTTTCTAAGTACTGTGTCCCCTCATGTACGGAATTCTAATATATGTTATGAAATTATGATAAAAATTGAATAGTGCGAAAACTCTTATTGTCTTCAAATGGGATTTTAAAATGATAACATATTTATTGCACGCAAAGAATTGATGCGTAAGTATTACTGAATAAAATGATCACTGTGATTATAAATCCTTATTAATTCATGAGCTCACGCGTGTGTTTATGCCTTAAGAAATAATAGTGAACCAGAATGGTCTTAATAATAAAAATAACATAATATGTGTCATTCGACTTTTACGGAACACTTAAGAATAAATTGTAAATATATTTTATAAAATTATAAGTTACGATGAAAAATTTAATAGTATGAAAAACATTTCCGCATCTCAAAAAAGTAAAGATTTTTTATAAAAACTTAATAAATATTGAATTTATTCATATTCTAACTGATTAATGGCAAAATCAAATTAATATATTCCTATATAAAATAGTTTCAAATATTTGATTTCAATTGATTGATTGAAAATTCAGTTTCTATTTGAAAGATTTTATATACAAATATTAGTAGTATTTTATCTTACGAAAAATAAATGAAAGAATATATAAGATAGCTTATTGAATAATGTTTAAAATATATCAAAACAGATGTTTAATACGCCAATTGCGTATCTTTTATTGACGTCTAAGGATGTAGGAATTTGTGAATATGCTTACAGATTAACGACTTTAACCCAGAAATCCGCATCTCAAATAAGAATATCGGAGTTATATAAATAAGTAGAATTGGATAGTTAAAAAATATATAAATTCTAGTTACTACTGTAAAAGTTCATTTTAGAAGAAAAGAATGAATTTTCGAAACTAGATTGCAAAAAGGAGAAAATTGCACATTATCTTACGAACGTTTTACTCAATACATTACATAA